>CM048746.1:15793859-17146001 GCA_026315105.1 Locusta migratoria | reverse complement strand
CGCGGTGGCCGAGGTGACTGAGGCGCTCCAGTCACGGTCAGCACGGCCACTACGGTCGGGGGTTCGAATCCCCCCTCGGGCATGGATATTTGTGCCGTCCTAGTTCATAAGTAGTTTGTAAATTTAGGGACTGATGACCCCGTAGTTAAGTCCCATAAGCTTAACAAACATTTGAACATTTTTTTTTTTTTAGCTTTTTGTTAATGGATGTAACTGCTCAAGATGAACAGCTACTATTACAACTTTTTTTAATCCGATTTGTATTTTTCCAAATATTCCGAGAAACAGTTTTAAGGGGCCCTGGACATGAACGGGCTGGATTTTCATACGTTGCTTTCGGTGCACATTACTATTGATCTACAATGCGGAGGAAGCTACGATTTTCTATTAAAACTAAATGATATTAACTCAAGTTGTAATAGGAACTTTACTGAAATATCGGATATAGTTTAACAATTACAATATTTTGCCTAATAGCTGTTTTTATAATACATATTCGTGTTCTGGAACCATTTTCTGGTGCATCGTCAGTCTAATAGCAGTTAGACTGTGGTTTTCGTAGGAACACATTATGCGTCTTATTTTGTAGTTTGTGGTTTGGAGTTTATCTAAGGAAATAGAAAAACCCTTATTACACTTCATTACTATTTTGTCTAAAATTACCGTTAAAATTATATACATAATCACAAAAATAGAGGCCGGCCGCGGTGGCCGTAATGCATTGGGCATAATACAAAGATACTGTCCTCTTCTTCAATTGGGAGAATTTTGGTGAACGAGGCAAAAACCATTATGAAGATATATGTACTTAATAATATGAAAATATAGTTTCGAGAAAATGAGAAAAGAATGTTCACAGTGTATTTGACTCACCGTATGCCTCTTTGAGAACATTCCAGTGGCATAATCTTGCTGGCCAGCTGCTTCTTTATCCTCTGCAGGCTTTTTCAGGAGTCTTTTTCTTACTCTGGAATCGTTAGTGGTGGCTTTGGCAGCCCTTTAGCTTCGACTAGTCACTGACGATCTATGACAGACCAGTTATCTAATTATTTCCTGGGTGGATGCCTCATTTGTCCATTACTTGTGTCCTGCTAATTACGCCATCACTGAAACAGATGACAGCATCCATCACACCTATTTTGAGTACAGTCCATCCAACAAACACTGTTTTCGATACTCGTTGCATCACGCAGCTGTTGAAACTCTCATCAGGATTTTGTGTACGGCCATGTAGACATTTGCTAAGTAATTTTTATCTGCAAAGTCCCTGTATATTGGCTTTATTTCAGCCATGACTGTGGCAGGCATGGCATGTTTATGGTGATACTAGCTTAAACCAACACCTTCTAGAGTACAGGCCTGCGCGCATGCCCGTGACGTCACCAACTGAAGGCTGGCTGCCGTGCAAACGGCTGAGTCTGCGTCGGAACTTCGCTGTGATGCAGGCGCTATACGAACGTTTTGCATTTTAATGCGCCAACTGCGTCGGTATTTCCGTGCTTTCTTCCCCTACACGGCCTTGCAATTACACTAAGGGAATTAATACATGCAACACTCGTTCAATTTTGTTTTGAGCCTGTGAAATTCTTTTGACAATTTTCAGCAAATATTCATCTGTCGGTCTTTAAGACAAACTGGAAAATCAAATTAGTTCTTTGCCTTGCCTCGGACATAAAACTTTTCCTGCAATAAATTGTCACTGAAAAGCAACAAGATACCGATATTTACGATTTTAATGAAGCAAATTGGTTCTTAGAATATATAAGGATTTATTTTCGGTAATTTTTGAAACCTTTGTCTCCAGGTACCACTAGTAAAGTACTTACTACTTATGAAACTCAGATCATTTGATGGATTGTATCGTCTTCTGAGAAAACATTCATTAAATAAATTAAGAATTGTTACAAGGATCCTACCTTTCACTTATTTTCCAGAGCTGTAGAAACTTCATTTCTTTTGCAACCTTGATGAGAAATGCTTCCAGAGTTCCTTTAATTTCTCTAGTAAGGAACTTAAATCGAAATTGTATATCGTATATTTCTTTGTTATAAAATGCTAAATACTTTGAAACAACTGTTTATTTCAGTAATAGCTATTTTTGTGTAAACAGCCAAAATGATTTAGTAAATATGGTAGTTCTAGTATTGTTCAAAATGATTTAATAGCTCTTTTAAGATAAAAATCCAGGAAAGTAAAAAACATGACAGGAATGTTAAGGAATACTAAACTTTTTTGAGGCACAGAGTGAACAGAAATTTATTTTTAACACTGAAAAGTTGTATGACAACATGCAGCAGCAAACCATATAAATATTTGTACAGCAACAAGAAACTTGGGAATTAAGTACATCAAGATTTTTGACTTACAGTAGAACCAAACTTTTTCCCCCTTATAAGAATGATATTAAATTGAATGTGATAAAATGTTTTATTTCTTAAATACTAAAAACACAAGTATGTTCATCCCATGCAATGCAGAAATGGTGATGTGTTACCAGTACACAATCAGTGAGGACCAAAAATTTAACTACATAATTCCTTGTAACTCTCCCACAACACACTGACACTGCAAGATGATTACTTAATGTAGGCACACCACATAAAAACCAATAATGGCAAACTCAGAATATGTCATAAGTTATTCCAGAAAATGGACACATATTTCATTGTCAGGCATACTGATAACTGAAAGTTGGACAAAACATGCAGTGTACTCTTAAATAAAACTATGCTGTCTTTAACTTTGTGGAATACATCAAAATACATTCTGATTTTTTTCATCAAAACTTAAGCAGCTGAAAGTTGTAATTACTATACAGTATATCTACAGGAAACTGAAGAATCAAAAGCTATTACTGTACATACATTTTATGCACAACAAAATGTAACAGTACCATACAAACATAAAAACTGGAATAAAGTTCCAGGTCATTGTTATAATTTATTGTAGTTCTGTCAGTCTAGAATACCATGACAGATTTGTTTTCTACTTCACTAGGAATTTAAGGTACCATATGCCATCCAACCTTAATGGAAATAAGTAGGAAATCACTGTACACACATATTTCGTTTTGGACTATATGCCTGATTTCACATTATGTCTGACTGATGGTCAACTGACGACAATAAAACAGCTTGATCAGTTATCTTTAGTTAAGGAAGAGAGAAAGTACAGTTTTTCAGAATCATGAGTACCAAGTCACGTATCAGAGAGAATTTGCTACATGAATAATTGAGGAACTGTGTTACAGACACACAGGAAATGAGAGCTGTAATTTCCTCCAAAAAATATTCTTTTAAAAGTGCAAACAGAGGAAATGTAGCCAGCATGCTTGCATTATAAAACTTAAGATGTTACTTTCTGACTGCTGTCTGTCAGTAAGACACCACAACATATATGAAACAAACCAGAAGGGTAACTAACTGCATCAGAATATTCAGAGTCAATTATGTAACTTCTAGTTCACAGACAGTCCCAAATTAATGAGTTTTTAAGTATTGTAGAATGTAGATGGATGAGAATGTTGTCTGAAATACCTAAGGATACACAAATGCTTAGCATTATGCAGTAAACAAAAATAGCAACTAGGTGTTAGAAACCAAATGTTGGTTAGGTTTCTTCCTCTCAAAGCAACTCTCTCTCCTGTCATTATTTCTTATTTCTATACTTCTCAGGAATTGCATAAACACACAGAAAAAGTGACCTCTCCTTTGTACATCATTTCTGATCACTATCAAGATTTTTAGCAACTCTAGTCATTCAAATAAGACCCTCTATTCAAAAAACATTAATATCAAATTTGTGCAATACCTTTTTGGCATAACTGAAAGGGGGGAGGGGGTACCACATGTCAGCTTTGACCAAAGACGTCATATGGATGACAATTACTGAACATATGCGTCAATTTACATTACCTAAAGCAAACTGTTTCATCAATGTAGTGACTCATTCTTGATCTACTTATCCAAATCATGATAAGGCAGCAATCTGTATTACAGAATAAATTCTGTGAACTTGACTATCATGTCATTTTTCAAAGATAATGGGTGGTATCCTGATCTTCAATTGACCCACCTTATCTTTTGCAGAAGGTCTCTTCTCACAGGACAATGTCTGTTAAGAATTACTTATTTTATTTTAATGGGAATTTCATTTGCACCACTGTAGAACTGCTCAGTAAAGAAAATTGCAGTTTTTAGGTTTACTGCCTTGCTCAGCTGCTCTTTTGTTTCTATGTTGTTAATTTGCCACAAAGGCTGTTTAGATGTTGGAAAATTACTTGTGAATCTCTGAAGTTAATCAGAGGACATTTTTCTGGAGTACTACATCAAATTAAAACATGTTGATCCCCTATCAATTTCAAGTATAGGCCTAGCTATGCATATGATCTACATTTTTCTATCACAAACATTTTTTTGTAACTTGACATTTTTATTCCTGAAATACAATGCTTTACCATACCATATGAACATTGCTGTTTCAATGTTATATGTTGTCTAAACTAGGTATTTCTTTTTCAGTCTTACGGTCAAACTACTACTTAGTTTGAAAATTCCATCTGAGGTGTATTTAGAGAAAAACTTAAACAAGATCCTATTATGTAAGCAGAATATTGTTTAAAACAGCATTGTTTAAATTGTGAAGGATGATAGAAAAATGAGCACTTCAATCCAATAGAAATGAAAACTCAAACATTAGCAAGAAAGAATAAGACAGAAATAGTGATACGGAGCTAAGACAAGTAGACAAGAGAGACAAAGCAGGCCAGATTGTAGAATACACCACTCTGTTCTTGTTCACAGTGTGAATAATGGTAATGCCCTTGCTAATGTAGTAGGGATCACAGTACTAATGTAGTCAAGTCTTTTCTAGTATGGCAATCAACTGATAGCCAGAAAGATGAAATTTGAGAAACTGGTTATAGTGACAGACTGATCTGTAGCAGAGCCCAAGCTCAAGGTTTGGTCGGGAGGCAAGAGTTAGTTTGTGAGTTGCCGAACCCAACAACATTGAAAGCAGAAAACCTGGTTGTGATCAGACATGTTATGTTAAAATCCAATTTTTAAAACTAAAGCAATGGTATTCTCTAAACACAAACAATTTGTCTTGACATGTTAACTTCCAATGACCATTCACAGTAGGCATTACTACCATACACATAACAGTAGTACACAGGCTGCCTTTTCTAGAATTTTATCACAAAGTATCTCCAGATAAATATTAGCAGTATATGTCACAAGGATTTGTGTTTGTGATGACATTAGTATGACTGAAATTCTATGTCTTCAGAAAAATGACTATAAATAAAGAAACATTAAGTGCTTTTCAAATTGTTTTTTGCAGTTGAGTGCCAACCTTGAAAAGATGAAATAGCAGTGACTAATGCTTTTGAAGACTATGTAAAACACATCTGACACATACACATCAAAAAGGCACAACGCAAGAAAAATGCATGAAAGAGAAGCAAAATATAGTAGGCCTATAACACTAAGAAATTAATGTCTTGTACTGCCCATTCATGACCAATTTAAAGCAGCAGCAGATATCAGCTCTAAAGTAATTAGATATTTACAGTAAGAAAGAATTGGTATAAATAATGATGAAGAAGTCAAAGAAAAATAAATGACAGTTTCATTACAAAAGCTCACAACCCATGCAAGGCAACCACTTCTTTAGCACAGTTACTGAAAGAGACAAATAACAAAAGAAATCCCTTATTTATTTAGTATTGTTTCCAGTTTTCTCTTCTTACCACCGTTTGATGTTATGCCTTGAGTGTTAAGTTTTTGATTGCAGTAATTTTTCAATAATGAATTTGTTGCAACCCAGATAATCATTTTGAGAATATTTTCAGATGTATGAGTGCCACACTAATCAAGCTGCTCAAAGTTAGAGGATAAATTGTGCAGAATCAAACTTGTAGCCTGTTGTCTTTGATTTTGTTCCCGCAGGAACAGTTTTTCATATTCAGGACCAATGAACTTTGAAATAGTGATATAGCTGTACATGACAGCATTAACAACAAATGGACGTGGGTAGGAAAGGCCTCCCCGATCTAAGTTTCTAATAAGCTTGAAGGATTCCTCATAATGCATGATTTTTTGGAAAACCAAACAAACCTTGCATATATCACATTTCAGTTTTTTTTATGACTGAGTATGCACAGTAGCCTCCGAGATATGTAATTACGGGCAAATAACTGCCAACATCAGTGATGTCGGACTCTGTCACAGAGAGAGATGCAAAGTTGTTAGAAAAGGGAGTATTTTCTGAACTGTATTGTTTCCAGGGTTCTAAAACATCAAAATAATTAACTTTGATTTCTCCTTTTGTTTCAGATCTTAATGAAATCCTTAAAATTGTAGAAAATCTTAGTTTTTTCTCAACTTCAAAAATTTGCCTTATTGAGACATGGTATTGTGCCCCTGCCAGTTGCCTGTACTTACCAAACCTGTCCTCAAGAAGGTCAGTTTGAAATTTTCCAGGCAAAATGTATTTTAATGCAAGTTCATCCACACAGTAATTTGTGATTTCAATAATGGAATGTGTAGACAATTTCAAAGCAGATAATGTTTCTTTTGAAAGGATGCCTACACCATTTGCCAACTCTTCCCATTTATCTAGCCAAATCAGAAAATTGTTTAAGAAGATAAATTGTTCATCTGTGTTTGAATTAGTCAAAGGTTCTTGTATTTTATCCCTCTTCAGTAAGCCTTTGTAAGAAGCCTTTAGATTTAAAATTTTCCACCACAGAGAGATGATTCTGATGAATTCTGCTGTGCCAACATGTTTGCTCAAATTATTAGATGGACCCAATGTCTTTAATGCTTCCACAATGTAGTCATTGAATATTTGGATCACTAATTTCACATTTTGCTTTTCTAGAGAAGAAGGATAGAGAGCTTTCAGTGATAACCCATAACCATATTTCAATAACTTGTCTGATTCTAAATTGTACAATTTTCTTACTTCTGAAAATGAGGCTTCCAAAAGTGAATTTGAGCTGCCATCAAATGGAGGAAATCTGAAAGAACATGCATCAGTTTTCTGGTTGAGCCAGTTATTTCTGATACATTTCAACAAATGCACAGGATCAATAGCAAAACAAAACAAAAAAAAAAAAAAAAAAAAAAAAAGGCCTTGAGCTATCTGCAGGATGTGGATACACAATACTCAGCTTAGGCATGTTTGAGAAGAATGTCATAGCCTTCCTGTTCACAGAATTATTATCACTAACAACTGCAAGCACTTTAAAACCTACCTCTTCCAAGCCAAGACCTACCTTTTTCAAAACTCTGTGCAACAGTTCAGTGGTAACAGTCCGAACAGGCAAAATGTGTACAACGTCTTTGTATGAAGACATTATGCTGCTAATCATAAATGTATGGGCACTAGAAGCTAACTCTTGTGAATCAAAGGCATTTCCAACAACATTACCCCCCTTGTAATCAAGATATTGCTTAATATATATCTCATCAACCATTAAAGTTACAATCGTATCTTGGGACTGCAATAGAGGAACTTTATTCTTAATGTAGCACAAGAAATTGCTGTCCAGTTTTTCCAATTCAGGGCCAACATTTAGTGAAGAACAAAGTCTTCTTATTGTACTTTGATGAGGCATTAATAAGTTTCCAGATTCCCTCATGAACCTATAGGCAGCTGGAGAAATAATTTGAACAAGAGAAAAAAACAACAAGTCCTCTGGTTTGTATCTTAGTCTGTCCCTGCTACTCACAAGATGTATTTGAGATTTTACAAATTGAAAAAAGGCTTTATCATCACTGCCTTCAATTAACTTATCTAAAATATTTTGCATTATCTCTAATAAATGGTGTTTATCTTTTGTATCTGTGGTGTCACACAAGTACAAAGTGCGCGCCACCTGCTTTCGCCGCGCGCCGCCATGCACGTACGGCGCGGCATTCTTGCAACGACAGCCACGAGCGCCCTCTGCTACAACTCCGCTCGTGGCCAGCACTGAACGTCATCGTTCACTTGGGACTGAGATAGCAACCAGTTAAAACCATCGGAATCAGATAGGCACCAGTGAAGACTTGGCTATCAATTAGGCACTAGGCAGGACTCTAGCTCAACTATGCATCAACATTCTGCAGTACTATGTAAAAGTTAAGTATTGTATAAATTCTGTGCAATATATATCTCGTTCTAATTTACTCTAGTGTTTCTAGTTTCTGGCTGCTCCCCTCCGTACCTGCACCAGCGTGCTATCTTTATTCCTGTGTCGGTCGCATTCCACTCGGCCACCGACACCTACGACGGAAACGAGACACAAAAGTGGCGACGAGGAGTGATAGACGAACCTTGGACCAGCAGCCAGACAGCAGCAGTCGGAGCACGCAGAAATTGCTCCCGCCCACCGACCCTTATTATAAGATTTTTGGGGAACATTTTCAGTTACGTGTTTGTGGACTTTTTTGTTGCAGAGCGTCCTCTTTCATATTGCATTTGTGTTTTGTTATAAGTTACTTGTATACGCGGCGCCTAATCGGTCAGCATGGCCACTACCCCGAACCCAAACTTCATGGAAATTATTCAGTTACAGACGGCGCAAATCACACAACTCCTGCAAGCAGTGGCCCAGCTCACAGCGCAATCAGCTAACCAATAACAACAGCCGCCGCTTCAGCAGCCCACACCTGTCGCCGCAACGCTTCCTACGTTTCGCCAGTACAACGAACGTGAGGAAGAATGGAGCGACTACTTCGCACTGTTTCAAGAACTCGTCGCGGCTCATCAAATTACAGGTCAGAAAGTGAAGCATCTGCTATTATCTGTGGTGGGTACCAACACCTTCGTGTTACTTAAAAAATCTTTTCCCCGACGTATCTCCTCGTGATGTAGACTTTGAACAAATAGTAGAGGCACTAAATGCTCATTATGAGAGAAAAGTTCTCGTAGCTGCGGCACAGTACCGATTTTTCAGACTTAAAAAATCACCGGAGCAGTCACACCAAGATTGGATTACGGAATTGAAGGGCTTAACCCGCAAATGTAAATTTACTTGCTCTTGTGGACTTTCTTATAGTGACGTGATGTTGAGAGATGCGATTACGCAGAACATTCAGGACCCCAGAATTAGGGCAGGAATTCTAAAACAGTCAGACCCTTCATTGGACAGTGTACTGCAGCTTATAGAAGCGCATGATACTTTTGACTTAGCAGATGTAGAAATGCAAAGCCACAGTGTTAATTCAGTGCGCCGCAACGGACGCTTTCCTAGCCGTAGTTCTCAGTGTAGCCCTAGTGATTCTTATTTTTCTACCGGCCATGCTGAACAGTCAGTAAACAGTAGCCAGTGTAATAGTGCGACACAAAGGTCGCCCCGTCGTGTTAGAAGCAGTAATTTGAATAACGGGCGCCAACGCCCATTTCAGAAAAATGTACGTAAATCTTGCCCCCAGTGTGTGTCTCGCCACAAGCGTGCTCATTGCCCTAGTCGCAACGCAACCTGTTATCAATGTGGCAAATCAGGACATGTACAGTCTGTGTGTATGCAAATTAAGAACTCAAAGAACGGTACCGTTAGAAACAGTGCTTCGCCGAGTGCACGAACAGTTCATGCAGTCAATGTCATAGACGCTGTGGAATTGAACAGTGCTATGCTTGGTTCTCAATTGCAAGAAAGTTCTTCTGCGCCTACTGCAAACCTATGTAGTGAGCCACGTCGGAAGCGCCGACGAGCGCGTAAAACAGTGCAACGGAAAAGGGTTCGGGACAAGCAAAGTGACAATGTACAGTGCAATCCTGTGGTGAACATAGTGCCTTCTGCAACTTCTTATTGTAAAAATGCCCAGTACTGTGTAGCTAGTGACAGTAGAATTGGTGTAGCTACTCAAAGTAATTTTAGTGCAGTAGCCTCGCATTGCGTGGACGCCGATCCGGCGGTAGTGCCATCTAGTGACAGTGTTGTTAATCCGCTGCGTGCCGAGTCTGCGTCGCTTACTTCACTACGCTGCCCGCGCATGCGCAGAAAACAAGCTGTATTAGACGTTGCCCACATTCGCGCACCTGTCGTGCGCCAGAAGCACAAACTTTTTGTGACTCTTTCAATAGAACATAAGAATGTGCAATTTCAACTTGATACTGGTTCCGCTGTTACATTAATTAATAAAGACACTTATGAACTTCTGGGTTCGCCAAAATTGTCGCCGTGTCAACAAGTGCTAACAGCTTATACTGGTCAAAATATTCCCGTACTAGGAACGTGTAGCCTGCTTGCCTCTTTTCAAGGTGTTACAAAAACAGTTGCTTTTGTTGTTCTTCAGGCCAAATCTACACAGAACATTTTTGGACTAGATGCTTTTGACTTGTTTGGTTTATCAATTCAAAGAGATGTGCTTAAAATTTGGTCCGTAGTGCCTCAGGACAAAATTAATGCATTGTGTGAAAAATATAGTGACTTGTTTTCGCCGGAACTAGGTTGTGCAAAAGACTTCGTGGCACATGTAACTTTAAAAGAATCTGCAGTTCCAAAATTTCGTAAGGCTAGACCAGTGCCTATCGCAATGCGTGATACAGTTGCCGATGAACTTAAACGTTGGCAAGATAGTGGTGTGATTTCTCCTGTTTCTGCGAGTCAGTGGGCCTCGCCTATAGTAATTATACCCAAGCCGTCAGGAAAACTTCGTCTCTGTGCGGACTTTAAATCAACAGTGAACAGTCAAACAATTGTGGACACTTATCCCCTGCCCAGACCTGAGGAACTGATGGACAAATTAGGACAGTCTCGCTTCTTTTCAAAGATTGATTTAGCAGAGGCATACTTACAGATTCCGCTTGATGACGAGTCAAAAAAAATTTTCGTCATTAATACTCACATGGGCCTTTTTCAATTTCAACGCCTACCCTTTGGCAGTTCTTCCGCCCCCCGCTATTTTTCAGCGTTTTTTGGAACAGCTGACAGTTTCTGTACCGTGTTGCTCGAACTATTTAGATGATATTGTGGTATCCGGACGTACAGTTGAAGAACATTTAGCAAACCTGGATGCCTTTTCAAAGTTTTGACTGCAGCAGGTCTACGTTGTAATAAGCAAAGTGTTCGTTTTTTCAAACTGAAATAGAGTACCTAGGCCATGTGATTAATGCCCAAGGAATCCATCCCTTACAGTCACATCTTAGAGCAATCAAAGACTTGCCTCCTCCTAAGAATGTGCATGAATTGCAAGCAGTAATGGGAAAGCTTAACTATTATTTCAGATTTATTCCCAATGCCTCTCAGATTGCAGCTCCACTGCATCACTTACGTAGGAAGAATGTTAGATTTGTATGGTCCAAAGATTGCCAAGTTGCCTTTGACAAATTAAAGACTGCACTACTCAGTGATGCATGTTTGATTCCCTTTGACCCACAGAAGCCTGTAGTGCTAGCAGTTGATGCCTCATCGTACGGTCTGGGTGCTGTTTTGTCACATCTCATTGGATCTCACGATCGTCCTATTGCCTTTGCATCCAAGCTACTGACGCCAACGCAACAGAATTACAGTCAGATAGAAAAGGAGGCCTTAGCAATCATTTACGGCGTCACAAAGTTTCATCATTATCTCTATGGCAGAAAATTCTATTTGTTGACTGACCACAAGCCTCTCACGTCGTTGTTCTCACCCACAAAGCCAATTCCGCCACGAACGGCACAAAAGCTTCAGAGATGGTCCTTGATATTGTCAAATTATCAGTATGAAATTTTGTACCGGTCTACCACTAAACATGCCAACGCGGACACACTTTCCCGACTTCCGGTTGGCCAGGATGTGTCGTTTGATTCTTCGGAAATGGCATGTTGTCAGATAGACTCCAGAGATGCTTCCGCTGTCGCAGATTTCCCTTTGAACTCTCGTCGGGTTGCACAGGAAACAGCTGCGGATGCAGACCTAAGTGCGGTAGCAAGTTTTGTTCGCTTTGGGTGGCCTGCCAGAGCCAAAGACATTCAACGGCCTCTGGTTCGACGTTATTTTGCACGTCATGCATTGTCTTTAAGTCAGGGTGTTCTGTTGTTACATACGGACAACGACCAAACAAGAGTGATTGTTCCTCGTTCCCTACACCTCCTGCATCAAGGACATTGGGGTATTGTTAGGACAAAGCAACTGGCCAGACGTCATTGTACCTGGGTTGGTATGGACGCTCAGATAGAAAACATGACGTCACAGTGTACAGTTTGTGCGGAGCATCAGGCGGCTCCTCCGCAACGTTTCTCAGACTGGCCAAGCCCCAAGGGACCATGGCAACGTTTACACGTTGACTTTGCCGGACCTTTCTGGAATACGCCCTGGTTAATTGTTGTAGACGCTTTCAGCAAGTTTCCTTTCGTGATTGCCATGAACTCAACGACAGCGTCTAGTACAATCAGTGCCTTAACATCAGTGTTTTGCATCGAAGGTTTGCCTGAAACTATCGTCAGTGACAATGGACCTCAGTTTGTTAGTGCGGAATTTCAACAGTTTTGTCGTGTGAATGGTATTCAGCATATCACCACTGCACCTTTTCACCCTCAGTCCAATGGTGAAGCAGAACGTTTCGTTCGAACATTCAAGTCTCACATGGAAAAGATGAAAGGTCAGCACTCCAGGCAGCAAGCTCTTCAAATTTTCCTGTCTACGTATCGGTGCATGCCACGTGACGGCCCGTCTCCTGCCGAGCTGCTACACGGCAGCCGTCACCGCACTCTCCTTCACCTGCTGCAGCCTCCCACGCACCGAGTCGGTTCGTATGGCGCTACGCGTTTTCAGGTTTCTACGCCGGTGCTGTACAGGGTGTTTGCTGGAAACAAGAAGACATGGTTGCCGGGCACCATTCAACGCGTGCTTGGTCGCAATATATATGTTGTACGTTCTTCCACAGGGTCGGAGCTGCGGCGCCACGCACACCAATTGCGCCTGCACAGGTCGCGCGATCCTGTCTCCGGTTTCTTGATTCCAGACCCAGTTCACCGCCAGGGAGCACAGCCACATCGTTCGTCCCCGGGCTATGAGATCCCGATGGATGTCGACGCGCCTCCTGCGCAGTCGACCCCTCCGCCTCCGTCGCCGCCTCAGCTGACAGCGTCACCGAGAGGGACTCCGAGGCGTGCGGGCCCCCCCAGCTTGGGCCACGCACCTCAGAACAAGATGACCTGGGCGCTGGGGTGCGCCCTTCCGCTCGTTTTGGCGGGTTTTCCGGGGGATCGCAAGGCGGATGCCGGGGCGCGGACGGCGTCTCGATCCCGGCCTCAGCTACGACGCCCGTCCCACCAGTAACGCCCCCGCCCAGGCCCTCCTCCCAGTGCCGTCGCCGCGGCCCTCAGCCCTACCCCACGACGGCGCAGCGGTTTGGGGGGGAGGGGTGTGGTGTCGCACAAGTACAAAGTGCGCGCCACCTGCTTTCGCCGCGCGCCGCCATGCACGCACGGCGCGGTGTTCTTGCAACGACAGCCACGAGCGCCCTCTGCTACAACTCCGCTCGTGGCCAGCACTGAACGTCATCGTTCACTTGGGACTGAGATAGCAACCAGTTAAGACCATCGGAATCAGATAGGCACCAGTGAAGACTTGGCTATCGTATAGGCACTAGGCAGGCCTCTAGCTCAACTATGTATCAGCCTTCTGCAGTACTATGTAAAAGTTAAGTATTGTATAAATTCTGTTCAATATATATCTCGTTCTAATTTACTCTAGTGTTTCTAGTTTCTGGCTGCTCCCCTCCGTACCTGCACCAGCGTGCTATCTTTATTCCTGTGTCGGTCGCATTCCACTCGGCCACCGACACCTACGACGGAACCGAGACACAAAAGTGGCGACGAGGCTGGGACACAAAAGTATCTACAGCTTCACAGGTTTCAACACATTCCAATATACTTTCAGTCTCATGAAAGTAGTTTATTTTGCAAGGAAATTTGTACTTGTTCTGGATGTTACTTATTAAGATTCCTTTATAAAAAACTGACACTTGCAACTGCTCATTGACAACAACGGAATAATGCAACTGAGGTACAGATCCTAGTGTCTCGATATTGACAAAAATTACACTGTCTGCTTTACCAATCATAGTCCAGAATGAAGAAAAGTTGATTTTACGTCCCCCTGTTAAGTCCAATATACATGAAATTTTATTTTCACTGTCGTACTGTCCGGCTGAAGTAACACTTTCATTAAGAGCTTTCTGAAGTTGTACTGCTTCCACACGCATTCGCTTTTCATCAGGAGATTCCCGGAAAGTCAACTGTGACGACAAATAGGACGGACAACCAGGAAATATCGACGGAACACAGCCTTCTTTTATCCTCGGTCGTTCCAGGTTTACTGTTAAAATCCGTCCTGTTTTCTCATCAAAGTGTTCGGCAGTCCATAGAATGCTTTCCGTTTGGAAATGTTTGTGGCAAATCTGTAACAGCACATCACCAGCCAATGTAACTATCCTTTGTCGAAACATTGTATGGCTACCTTAGTATTAATGTTGTCCGCATTGGTGTTGAATAAACAAATCAGTTACACACTTAGCGCCATTTACTCACCCTTGAATGCTCAGTAGGCACAAATCCTTTCCTCGGTATTGCAGCAATCCAGCGATTTCTCAGGTCCTCACATTTGGGAAATCGAAAAACGTGCACTTTTATTCCTCCTTGAGAGTCATAATTTCCCTGGCAATAGGGAACGCAGCACTTGTACCCCATACTTCAAATAACTGCAGGCGATGCTATATGAAAGGTAATACTTTACGTAGCACACGCTTTCAACACAACACAGTCGCGGACAGAACCAGCCAACTGTTGATGACGTCACGTGCCAATATGGCCGCTATGCGTAGGCCTTGTATTTTAGAAGGTGTTGCTTAAACCCGCGGCCCCGCTCGAGTGTTAGTAGATCAAATCACAGGTAAAAATTCACTCGTTTCGAAGAATCCAATCACGAAATTCAACAATAATGATTGTAATAATATCACAGATCGATCACTTGATGTACTGTAATGCGCGGAACGTCAAATCGATTCTTTTAAAGAGATGTATTAAAAGAAATTTCTTTTTTACTGCTTTATTTATTTAGTCTTATATTCCACAGAGAAAGAGCTGAAGACATTGTAGCACGCATAGACCAAAGATATGGTCTGTTGCATCACGTTTCGCTGTACGTAACCTCCTTGCTATAGAGTCGCAAACGTCATAGCTAGCCTACAGTTCGATTTTTTAAATTTATTTATTTATTTATTATGTTTTTTTAATAATTGACGACTTTCAACCACCATATCTTCCACCCCCTTATAGCTATCGGCATGGAACTGCTATGGTGTACAACGTGAGACTTCGGACAACAATTACACACAGACCATTCATTTGCGTTCTGTACTTTTCGCTGCAGGGCGAAAAATTAATTTTATTCATTGATTACTTTCTATCCCAATATACTCCACCCTTTTATCATTATCAACCCCCAAACAACAATGCAACCAATAAAACCATTTTCAAAGAGTAAATATAATTTTCAAAGAGTAATTATCGTTCCGCATTTCGCGTTATTTTCTTCAAATTACTAAATATCTATCAGATCGATATAAAACCGCGCCTAAAACCTTCCTCAGGTATATATTAGTAACTGCACAAATCTTTTTAAGTCTCTGCGTCTTGTCGTTCGAACGTGATAAGCGTACACCGAACAGACATTCACATTATTATATATAGATAAATAGCTATCCGATCGCCATAAAACCATGCCTAAAGCCATCCCCGGGTAGACATTAGTAACTGTACAAATTTGTAGCTCTTTATGTCTTGTGGTTCAGACGTGATAAACGTACACCGAACAGACATTCACATTTATAGATATAGATTCCTTGCCTGAAGCATCAGCGTAGCCAGTGTGCAGACATTTGTTCAAAGAGCGTTTAAGACTATAATAACCATACAGCTTTGGAAACGGGAGAAAGTTGTCTTTCAGCTGGAGGTTCGCTGGTAGGTTTCCGCGGAAACTGCGGAGTTAAAAGTCGACTGTTCATCCTCATTGCTACTGTCGCCCGTAGGCGACGTTTCCTTCGACGTCTTGTTGCGGCGCCTCCTCTTCTTTTTCGCGACCGTCACTTCCTATTCCATATCACCTGGCTGAGAAGCAGACGGGACCTCGGGTTGCGAAACAACCTCCATCGATTCCTGAACGGGCGCGGGTTCTTCACTCACAGAATCGACAATTGGGACAGGATTCAAAACCGGTGCCTCCACCTCCACTGACCAATCTTCCGACATCTCCGGCCACGGTGAAGCAAACCCTTGCACAACGTCACTGAATAACGTTTCTGAATGTGCTCCAGCAACGACCGTGGGTTCCCAAGGCAACTGCACAGGGCGCCGACCTTTTTTCGGACAGTCACCACGAAAGTGGCCTATCGTATTACAAATCCCACAAGTTTGCACTTGACCAGGGTATGAAACAAACGCCCGACTACAAGCGATAATCAAGTAAGACGGGATATGTTTCCATCAGTTGATCTTTACAGTACGAACACCGCTGTCCACTTGATAGTAATACGGATCCGACCACTTTTCATTGATAATGCCATTTGCAACAACATCACCGTACGGACGTAAAGCAGATTGTCACTGGACTAGAACATTCGAAAGGCACATTGAACACTCGTACGTCTCGAACTCCTTGCCCAGCATGTTGCACACGGACGTCACTAATAGGGCCGACCACGTGTTTAAATATCCGAACCCCGTCATTTTCGGACATAACTTTTTCACAGACGTCATCATCCGACAATTTCAAAAACACTGAATACAAGTAGAAATCAATCTGCAGTCCTAGTACTACTTCCCGTGGCAAACGAAGCTTCTCCCGAATCCATGAATGTATTTGAAAACCAGGTGGGCCGTAACGACTTACGATCAAAAGGGCATTGCACCGTACGATTTCGAAGTGGATTGAATGCCATTTCACCCACAGAATTAATGAAATTTGTATAAAGCGCCGCGAAGACCGCTCCCACGAAGCCAAGGAGGCCGGTGCCGAGACGTAAACACGCCGCCGAGCCGGAGAGCGCGAGCACACGTGTTTCCTGACGGACAACCAGCCAAGTGCTAGGCGAGCGCTGCAGTGCTTAACTTCGGTGATCTAGCGGGAACCGGTGTGTCCACTGAGGCACGGGCGTTGCCTTATCAGGAGAAACTACATGTTTATAATGTTACTTTTATTTATTCTTTCTTACTTCGTTCATTCTCACTTTAAGCTCAGATTTGAGGGATACTGCTTTTATGTGGGACGCGTTATATACAATTACTAGCTGAAAACCCAGCGTTGCCCGGGTATTTATTCATTCATTCGAACCTTGAGTTAGTACTTTTCCTATCCACTCTCTCTTTGTCCATCTCCTTTTTTCTAAAAACATGTTACAAGAGAATATATAAGAAATCACAGTTAAAATGCACTCGTTTCGAAGAATCCAATCACGAAATTCAACAATAATGATTGTAATAATATCTCAGATGGATCACTTGATATAATGCGCGAAACGTCAAATCGATGTTTTTAAAGAGATGTATTAAAAGAAATTTCTTTTTTACTGCGTTATTTATTTATTCTTATATTTCCTCATTCGTATGCTTATCATTACAGAGAAAGAGCTAAAGACATTGTACCACGCATATACCAAAAATATGGACTGTGGCATCACGTTTCGCTGTACGTAACCTGCTTGCTTTAGGGTCGCAAACGTCATCGCTGGCATTCAGTCCGAATTTTTTTTTATAATTTGACGACTTTCAACCACCGTATCTTCCACCCCGTTACAGCTGTCGGGCTGGAATTGCTATCGTGTACAACGGGAGACTTCGGATAACAATTACACACATACCATTCGTTTTTTTCGCTGCAGAGCGAAATATTACACACACACGTAGACTTTTATATACACTGATTACTTTCCATCCCAATATACTCCACCCTTTTATTATTAACAACGCTCAAGCAACAATGCAACCAATAAAACCATTTTCAAAGAGTAAATATAATTTTCAAAGAATCATTATTGTTCCGCATTTCACGATATATTCTCCAAATTACTAAATATCTATCAGATAGTTATAAAACCAAGTCTAAAACCTTCCTCAGGTATATATTAGTAAATGTACAAATATTTAAGTCTCTGCGTCTTGTCGTTTGGACGTGATAAGCGTACACTGAACAGATATTCACATTAATATATATAGATAAATAGCTATCCGATCGCCATAAAACCGTGCCTAAAACCTTCCCAGGGTAGACATTAGTAACTGTACAAATTTTTAGCTCTTTATGTCTTATGGTTCACACGTGATAAACGTACACCGAACAGACACATTTATAGATATAGATTTTCACCTTGTACTACAACATTTTCTGAGATCTACAAAAGAGAAGATTGAAAAAAATGACTATATTGTGTATTAGTCAACGTAGGCGTAGATGTATCTGTGAATGACATTTTTGGGCTTTTTCCCTTTATCATCTTCAATTAGAATGTCATTAAGTATTTCTTAGAGACTTAGTAATACTTAACTTTTACATAGCTCAGTACTGCAGAATGCTGATACATAGTTCAGCTAGAGGCCTGCCTAGTGCCTATCCGATAGCCAAGTCTTCACTGGCGCCTATCTGATTCGGAAGTGTTAGCTGGTTCCTATCTCAGTCCCAAGTGAACGATGCCGTTCAGTGGTGGCCACGAGCGAGAAAATTCCAGAGCTTTAAGCGCTGATAGAAAGTATTGAGGCACAAATCGTTATAGGTTCTGAAAGCTGGCTGACGCCTGAGATAAATTCGGCCGAAATTTTTTCAAAGAGCCAAATGGTCTTCAGTAAGGATAGAATAAATAAAACAGGGGGTGGCGTGTTTATTGCTGTTACAAACGGTTTATCCTGCAGCGAAATTGAGGCAGGTACTTCCTGTGAATTGGTCTGGGTAGAGGTTATACCTGACCACCGGAATAAATTAATAATTGGATCTTTTTATCGGCCCCCTGACTCAGACGATGCGGTTGCAGAAATGTTCAATGAAAGCTTGAATCATATTTCAAATAGGTATCCGAAGCATACTGTTATAATCGGTGGCGACTTTAATTTACCCTCGATATGTTGGCATAATTACGTATTCAAAACCGGGGGCAAATATAAAACATCGTCCGAACTAGTTCTGAATGCTTTTTCTGAAAACTACTTCGAACAGTTAGTTCATGAACCCACTAGAATAGTACGTGGTTGCGAAAACACTCTTGATCTCCTAGCAACAAATAATCCCGAGATAGTAAAGAGCATCAAAACAGATACAGGGATTAGCGAACATCGAGTTGTAGTAGCGAGACTGAATATCGAAATTCCCAAATGCACCAAAAATAAACGAAAAATATATCTATTCAATAAAGTATATAAAAATTCGCTTCACGCTTTCCTGAGTGATAGTCTCCAGTCCTTCAAAACTAAAAATGCGAGTGTAGATCAGTTGTGGCTTACTTTCAAAGACATAATATCAGTAGCAATCGAGAGATTTATACCAAATAAATTAATAAAAGAGGGGGTTGACCCCCGTGGTACACAAAACAGGTCAGATCACTCTTGCAGAAACAAAGAAAAACGCATGCAAAATTTAAAAAGACACAGAATCCGCAAGACTGGCAATCTTTTACTGAAACTCGCAACCTAGCGCGCACTTCAATGCGAGAATCTTATAGTTGTTTCCACAACGAAATCCTGTCTCGTAATCTTGCAGAAAATCCAAAGAAATTCTGGTCATATGTGAAGTACACTACGGCAAAACACGAACAATACCTTCACTACGACGACTACTACCGACGACAGTACTGCTAAGGCAGAATTACTAAACACAGCTTTCCGAAATTCTTTCACCAAAGAAGACGAAGTGAACACTCCAGTATTC
This sequence comes from Locusta migratoria, assembly GCA_026315105.1. Lineage (NCBI taxonomy): Eukaryota > Metazoa > Arthropoda > Insecta > Orthoptera > Acrididae > Locusta > Locusta migratoria. Next base: position 17,126,113 of record CM048746.1, on the reverse strand, counting down.
AATCCAAGAACAGCTGCCAGCATGCGAAACTTAGAAGTAGATGTTCCTGGAGTAGTAAAACAACTGAAGTCACTAAACAAAAATAAATCTTCCGGGCCAGATTGTATACCAATTAGATTCCTCTCAGAGTATGCTGATGCAATAGCTCCGTACTTAGCTATAATTTACAACCGATCACTCAGCGAAAGATCCGTACCCAAAGACTGGAAAGTTGCCCAAGTTACTCCAATATTCAAGAAAGGCAATAGGAGTGTTCCCCAAAATTACAGGCCTATCTCATTGACGTCGATTTGCAGTAGGATTTTGGAACATATACTTTGTTCGAATATTATGAACTTCCTCGAAGAGAACGACCTATTAACCAATAGTGAGCACGGATTCAGAAAGTATCGCTCTTGCAAAACACAGCTTGCCCTTTATTCACATGAAGTGTTAAGTGCCATCGACAAGGGATCTCAAATTGATTCCATATTTCTGGATTTCCGGAAGGCTTTTGACACTGTACCTCACAAGCGGCTTCTAATGAAATTGCGTGCTTATGGAATATCTCCCCAATTGTGCGATTGGATTCACGATTTCTTATCAGAAAGGACTCAGTTCGTTGTAATTGACGGTAAGTCATCGGGTAAAACAGAAGAGATATCTCGCGTTCCACAGGGAAGCATTATAGGTCCCCTACTCTTCCTCGTGTTTATAAACGATTTAGGAGATAATCTGAATAGCTCCCTTAGACTGTTCGCGGATGATGCTGTCGTTTATCGGTTAGTGAAGTCAACAGAGGATCAAAAGCAACTGCAAAGCGATTTAGACAAAATTTCTACTTGGTGCGAAAATTGGCAATTGACACTAAATAAAGAAAAGTGTGAAGTAATACACATGACCACTAAAAGAAATCCGCTGAACTTCAATTACGCGATAAATCAGTCAAACCTTAAGGTCGTAAATTCTACCAAATACCTAGGAGTTACAATTACGAACAACTTTGACTGGAGAGAACACATAGAAAATATTGTGGGGGAAGGCGAACCAAAGGTTACGTTTCATTGGCAGAACGCTTAGAAGATGCACCAGCTCCACCAAAGAGACTGCCTACATCACACTTGTGCGTCCTCTCCTGGAGTACTGTTGCCCCTTGTGGGACCCTCATCAGGTGGGACTGACGGAAGATATTGAGAAGATTCAAAGAAGGGCAGCTCGTTTTGTTTTATCACGTTACGGGGGGGAAAGCGTCACGGAAATGTTGCACGAATTGGGGTGGAAATCATTAAAAGAAAGACGTTATTCATTGCGGCGTGATCTGTTTGCGAAGTTTCAATCACCGACTTTTAGTTCTGAATGTGAAAATATTTTGCTAGCACGCACCTACTTAGGGAGACATGACCATCCCAATAAAATAAGAGAAATCAGATCGAAAACGGAACGATTTAGGTGTTCTTACTTCCCGCGCGCTATTAGAGAATGGAATGGTAGAGAAAAGTTACGAAAGTGGTTAATGGACCCTCTGCCAGGCACTTAAATGTGATTTGCAGACTATCTATGTAGATGTAGATGTAGGAAGCAGCAGTGGGCGCTCGTGGCTAACGTCGTAAGAACGCCGCGCCTTGCGTGCATGGTGGCGCATGGCGAAAGTATGTGGCGCGCACTTTAGACTTGTGCGAAACCACACCATGCGCGGGCTGCGTGCGGTAGGAAGTTTTGTTCGCTCTGGGTGGCCTGCCAGAGCCAAAGACATTGATCGGCCTCTGGTTCGACGTTATTTTGCACAACGTCATGCATTGTCTTTAAGTCAGGGTGTTCTGTTGTTACATACCGACAACGACCAAAGAAGAGTGATTATTCCTCGTTCCCTGCATCCTGCATCAGGACATTGGGGTATTGTTAGGACAAAGCAACTGGCCAGACGTCGTTGTACCTGGGTTGGTATGAACTCACAGATATAGAGTATGACATCACAGTGTACAGTTTGTGCGGAGCATCAGGCAGCTCCTCCGCAAAGTTTCTCAGACTGGTTACGCCCCAGGGACCATGGCAACGTTTACACATTGACTTTGCCAGACCTTTCTGGAACGCGTGCTGGTTAATTGTTGTAGACGCTTTCAGCAAGTTTCCTTTCGTGATTGCCATGAACTCAATGACAGCGTCTAGTACAATCAGTGCCTTAACATCAGTGTTTTGCATCGAAGGTTTGCCTGAAACTATCGTCAGTGACAATGGACCTCAGTTTGTTAGTGCGGAATTTCAACAGTTTTGTCGTGTGAATGGCATTCAGCATATCACCACCGCACCTTTTCACCCTCAGTCCAATGGTGACGCAGAACGTTTCTTTCGAACATTCAAGTCACACATGGAAAAGATGAAAGGTCAGCACTCGAGGCATCAAGCTCTTAAAATTTTCATGTCTACGTATCGGTGCATGCCACGTGACGGCCCGTCTCCTGCCGAGCTGCTACACGGCCGCCGTCACCGCACTCTCCTTCACCTGCTGCAGCCTTCCACGCACCGAGTCGGTTCGAATGGCGCTACGCGTTTTCAGGTTTCTACGCCGGTGCTGTACAAGGTGTTTGCTGGGAAGAAGTGTTGGTTACCGGGCACCATTCAGCGCGTGCTTGGTCGCAATATATATGTTGTACGTTCTTCCACAGGGTCGGAGCTGCGGCGCCACGCTAACCAATTGCGCCTGCACAGGCCGCGTGATCCTGTCTCGGGTTTCTTGATTCCAGACCCAGTTCACCGTCAGGGAGCACAGCCACATCGTTCGCCGCCAGGCACAGCGTCCCCGGACTACGAGATCCCCATGGACGTCGACGCGCCTCCGCCGCTGTCGCCGCCGCAGATGACAGCGTCACCGAGGAGGACTCCGGGACCGTGCGGGCCCCGCAGCTTGGGCCACGCCCCTCAGAAGAAGATTACCTGCTCCCTCTGGGCGGAGGCGGGCGCCCTTCTCCTGGTTTTGGTGGGTTTCCCGGGGGGATCGCAAGGTGGATACCGGGGCGCGGACGGCGTCTCGATCCCAGCAGTAACGCCCCCGCCCAGGCCCTCCTCCCAGTGCCGTCGCCGTGGCCCTCAGCCCTACGCCACGACGGCGCGGCGGTTTGGGGGGGAGGGGTGTGGTGTCGCACAAGTACAAAGTGCGCGCCACCTACTTTCACCGCGCGCCGCCATGCACGCACGGCGCGGCGTTCTTACGACGTCAGCCACGAGCGCCCTCTGCTATAACTCCGCTCGTGGCCACCACTGAACGACATCGTTCACTTGGGACTGAGATAGGAACCAGTTAACACTTCGGAATCAGATAGGCACAGTTAAGACTTGGCTATCGAATAGGCACTAGGCAGGCCTCTAGCTCAACTATGTATCAGCATTCTGCAGTACTGAGCTATGTAAATGTTAAGTATTACTAAGTCTCCAAGAAATTTATATCTCGTTCTAATTTAGTCTAGTGTTTCTAGTTTCTGCTGTCCCACTGGATGGTCACCTCCTACCTGCACAAGCGTGCATCCTTTATTCCTGTGTCGGTCTTTCTACTCGGTCACTGACACCTACGACGGGAACGAGACACAAAAGCGGCGACGAGGCTGGGACACAAAAAAATCGTATATACTTTTTTTCTGGTTATGGGTTATTAACACATCACGAGGGACTGACACACGTGATGAATAATTCATTTTTTTTTATGCCGCAATACTTGATGCTAGGCCCAGCACCCGCCGTGTTCGTGGGCTCGCGATCGCGGCATGACGCCGCTGTGACACCTCGCAATTACTTTTGGAAGTTCGTGGATATCTATCGACGACCATTTCAAAAACTTTTCTGTACTTTTAGCTCCATTTCAATCGCTGTAATGTATGGTCTAAATTGCACAGAACAGCAAGCTGACCGCTATCGAACTTTTTGAATACATGATTCATAATTCAAGTGCACATACTTGAGAAATTGCGTCATTTGAAAAAGACTGTTACGAATTATGAAAAGGTGAATGTTTTATTCGATAGCTAAGATGATGTACTATCATGTGGTCAAAAATCAAATTTTTTAGCGCATACTTTCATCAAAGTTGAGTGAGAAGCGTTACGAAACTAAAAACTCGCGCAAAATGAAAAGTAACATTTTCTTTTTTCGCAGGGAAGGTAAGGCTTGTATGGAAAAAATAAGTTACTAAAATGATGTGGGGTGGTCAACATTTTTTACAACTGGAAAATCGGAAAAGTTGATTTTCCCCCTCTTTTCGGTCTCGGCTCGGCCCGGCTGGCAGTTTGAACGCACCCAAAGGGTGTGCTCTGCATCCAATGGCCGAGAGCACATGAACTTGGTGTGAGCTGGTATCGCTATCTGGTAGTTTCGAGTGCTACCCTAGTCCAAAAAGAGCCATTGTGCCTCAGTGAGCCACGACTAACTTATTTAGAGCTGGGAAAAAAAGTTTGTTTTGTTCTTGGCCCCCTATAGACAACTGTTTAAGGGTAAGAGAACAGTATCAAATTTCGAAACAGAGTTAAAGAAACTTAAAAACTGTATGCTTCTGGTTCGATGTTACCTACGAATAATAATTTTTATTGTGGCGTAAAGTCAGCGCCACACGCTAGGCCGACAAGCGTCTAGTTCAAATGTTTGTATAGCTTATAGGACTTAAGTTCGGAGTTATCAGTCCCTAAACTTACAAACTACTTACGAACTAGCTAACACTAAGGACGGCACAAATATACATGTCCGAGGGGGGATTCGAAGCCCCGACCGTAGTTACCGTGCAAACCGTGACTGGAGCGCCTCAGTCCCCTCGGCCACCGCGGCCGGCGAAAAGCGTCTAGAAGAGCATTCAGAACTCGCCTGCAAACTAGGCAGTTACTATGATTCAGCGCAGCTAGCATCGTGCAAGAAGACGCCGCAGCGAAAACAGACGAACTTTCTCATAAACCCAAGATATTTTTTATACATTAGTAAATAAAACTCGTGTTACTAATTTGTATAGCTGTTTTAGATGCCCACGCGTCCTGCGCAGATTATTTCCCGAAAAATACGCCGACGAGGACACAACAATTTTGACAGCACACTACCCTTGTCTTAAAGTGTACAGAAATTACTTATTCTTCAGTAACAGTGTTATGCGCCATGCTTCATTGCTTTAGTTATGAACAAATTATAGTACATACCTCCGTCTGTTGGATCTTTCATATGCTATTTACTTCACCGCAACCTACTTGCTTGCATTAATTTTGCTCTTTGGTACACCTAACCACTAGACACGACACATTAAACACACGGTATACGGATCCAGATAAATACTTCAAAACGATTCATCATTTGTTTACGCACTGTTAAGAGTGATGAAAATTGTTGCAAGATGAACTTATACGAAATTCTCAGTTTAGTTTACGAACTGTTGTGTAGCAATTTTATTGTCCAGGAGTGTATTTGATATTATCCACTCTGATAAAAATCAGTTCGTATGTTTAAATTTACTGCACATAGATCGAGAGCATATTGCAAAGACAATTATGCCCAAGGACTGCACTGAATGAAAATTAATCAATTGGAAAAATTTTGACAAAAGTTATTAATTAATCTAAAATGACTATTAAATGTATTTTGCACCTGTGTATGTCTTCTTCTCCTCACCAGGAAACCAGGGCCGAAAATAAAGTTCTGCATCGATATGGCCAAGATTGGTTTTTAGGCTGTTGCTACTGTTTGTTTACCTTGAAATATTTTCAATATTTTAATTAGAAAGGCATCGGACTGCTTTTATATAGAATGGAATAGCAGGTTCGATACAATGGGTGTGAACTAAAACGACTTTACACAATTTATCGCTTTCTCCGATAAATTTTTTCCCGAGCCATATCGTTTCAGAGAATTTACATCAATAGATACAAGCTGTAAAGAGAAAATGGCCGGGTTTGAACTCATTGTCATCTACAAAGGAAGGAAGGAAGGTAGCTTGGAGTTCAACGTCCCGTCGACAGCGTGGTCATTAGAGACGAAACTTACGCTCGGAAGGTTTGGGTAAGGATGTAGAAGGAAACCGGCCGTGCCCTGTCAAAGGAACCATCCCGGCATTTGCCTGGAGTGATTAAGGAAACTCACGGAAAACCTAAATCTGGATGGCCGGAGGTGGATTTGAACCACCATCCTTCCGAATGCGAGTCGAGTGTTCTCATCCACAAATGACTGTAAAACATTTTTGAAATAAATTTCGATAATTATGCAATAAATAGATTACATAGCGCTTACATTAGAAGGCAAATGCGACTAAACAATTCGAGACTAAAACCAGAAGTGAGTTACACGTAATGGCGGCTCCAATATATATATCTTAACTAGTCCAGAGATATGCTGTCCTCCCGAGAAGTTTTTATTTCATATTTATTCTTTGTCCATGTATTACTCCATGTTAAATAAAATGATTCGTTTACACAAGCAAATAAATGCACTGTCAACTGAAGGATATTAAAGATATTTATCATTATTTTCTGAGTATATGTGGAGTATCACATTACTCTCTGCCACGCACCTTTGAGTGGATTGCGGAGTATGTATGTAGATGTAGAGTCCCTTCGCCATACACACACACACACACATACACACGCACCAGGGACTGGCGCAAAAAATGTTCAAATGTTTGTAGAGTCTGTGGGACTTAACTACGGGGTCATCAGTCCCTAAACTTACAAACTACTTAGGAACTAGCTAATACTAAGGACGGCACAAATATCCATGCCCGATGGGGGATTCGAACCCCCGACCGTAGTGGCCGTGCAGACCGTGACTGGAGCGCCTCAGTCACCTCGGCCACCACGGCCGGCGGGGCTGGTGCACTCCCAGGAAATGTTTGCGGGTGCTCAACGCCCAGACGAAATAGGGGGTAAAAATTCAATAAAGAGTATGCTACATATTGATGCTGCGATTGCTTGACGCTTGATTATCCCATCTTTGTTCAGAAAAGAAAACTTACATTTCAGAAGTCTTAAAAAAAGTACTCAGATGTTTCTAAAACAGATGTTTTGTATTTATTTCCTAATTGCGTGTTTCCCGGAAATATCTTGAAAGAGGGGGAAATAAAACAACAGAAGAGGAATGGGTAGCATTGAAAGATGAAATAGTGAAGGCAGCAGAGGACAATATAGGTAGAAAGGCAAGACCTACAAAAAATCCTTGGATATCACAGGAAATTTTTGTGTCTCGTTTCCGTCGTAGGTGTCGGTGGCCGAGTGGAATGAGACCGACACAGGAATAAAGATAGCACGCTGGTGCAGGTACGGAGGGGAGCAGCCAGAAACTAGAAACACTAGAGTAAATTAGAACGAGATATATATTGCACAGAATTTATACAATACTTAACTTTTACATAGTACTGCAGAATGTTGATACATAGTTGAGCTAGAGTCCTGCCTAGTGCCTGTACGATAGCCTATCTGATTCCGAAGTGTTGACTGGTTCCTATCTCAGTCCCAAATGAACGATGTCATTCAGTGGTGGCCACGAGCGGAGTTCTAGCAGAGGGCGCTCGTGGCTGTCGTCGTAAGAACGCCGCGCCATGCGTGCACCACACCCCTCCCCCCCAAACCGCCGCGCCGTCGTGGCGTAGGGCTGAGGGCCACGGCGACGGCACTGGGAGGAGGGCCTGGGCGGGGGCGTTACTGGTGGGACGGGCGTCGTTGCTGAGGCTGGGATCGAGACGCCATCCGCGCCCCGGCATCCGCCTTGCGATCCTCCAGGAAACCCGCCGAAACCTGGGGAAGGGCGCACACCCCCGCCAGAGGGAGCAGGTCATCTTCTCCTGAGGTGCGTGGCCCAAGCTGGGGAGGCCCGCACGGTCCCGGAGTCCCTCTCGGTGACGCTGTCATCTGCGGCGGCGACAGCGGCGGCGACGACTGCGTCGGAGGTGCGTCGACGTCCATAGGGATCTCGTAGTCCGGGGACGAACGATGTAGCTCTGCTCCCTGGCGGTGAACTGGCTCTGGAATCAAGATACCGGAGACAGGATCGCGCGGCCTGTGCAGGCGCAATTGGTTTACGTGGCGCCGCAGCTCCGACCCTGTGGAAGAAAGTACAACATATATATTACGACCGAGCACGCGCTGAATGGTGCCCGGCGTCCATCTCGTCTTGTTGCCAGCAAACACCTTGTACAGCACCGGCGTCGAAACATGAAAACGCGAAGCGCCATACGAACCCACTCGGTGCATGGGAGGCTGCAGCAGGTGAAGGAGAGTGCGGTGACGGCGGCCGTGTAGCAGCTCGGCAGGAGACGGGCCGTCACGTGGCATGCACCGATACGTAGACAGGAAAATTTGAAGAGCTTGCTGCCTGGAGTGCTGACCTTTCATCTTTTCCATGTGAGACTTGAATGTTCGAACGAAACGTTCTGCTTCACCATTGGACTGAGGGTGAAAAGGTGCGGTGGTGATATGCTGAATGCCATTCACACGACAAAACTGTTGAAATTCCGCACTAACAAACTGAGGTTCATTGTCACTGGCGATAGTTTCATGCAAACCTTCGATGCAAAACACTGATGTTAAGGCACTGATTGTACTAGACGCTGTCATTGAGTTCATGGCAATCACGAAAGGAAACTTGCTGAAAGCGTCTACAACAATTAACCAGCGCGCGTTCCAGAAAGGTCTGGCAAAGTCAATGTGTAATCGTTGCCATGGTCCCTGGGGCGTGGCCAGTCTGAGAAACTTTGCGGAGGAGCTGCCTGATGCTCCACACAAACTGTACACTGTGATGTCATACTCTCTATCTGTGAGTCCATACCAACCCAGGTACAATGACGTCTGGCCAGTTGCTTTGTCCTAACAATACCCCAATGTCCTTGATGCAGGAGGCGTAACACTTTTCGTTGCAGGGAACGAGGTACAATCACTCTTGTTTGGTCGTTGTCGGTATGCAACAACAGTACACCCTGACTTAAAGATAATGCATGACGTTGTGCAAAATAAGGTCGATCCAGAGGCCGTTGAATGTCCTTGGCTCTGGCGGGCCACCCAGAGCGAACAAAACGTGCTACCACACTTAAGTCTGCATCTGCAGCTGTTTCCTGTGCAACGCGACGAGAGTTCAATGGAATGTCTGCGACAGCGGAAGCATCTCTGGAGTCTATCTGACAACATGCCATTTCTGAAGAATCAAACGACACATCCTGGCCAACCGGAAGTCGGGAAAGTGTGTCCGCTTTGGCGTGTTTAGTGGTAGGTCGGTACAAAATCTCATACTGATAATTAGACAGTATTAAGGACCATCTCTGAAGCTTTTGTGCCATTCGTGGCGGAATTGGCTTTGTGGGTGAGAACAACGACGTGAGAGGCTTGTGGTCTGTCAACAAATAGAATTTTCTGCCATAGAGATAATGATGAAACTTCGTGACGCCGTAAATAATTGCTAATGCCTCCTTTTCTATCTGATTGTAATTCTGTTGCGTTGGCGTCAGTAGCTTGGATGCAAAGGCAATAGGACGATCGTGACATCCAATACGATGCGACAAAACTGCGCCCAGACCGTACGACGAGGCATCAACTGCTAACACTACAGGCTTCTGTGGGTCAAAGGGAATCAAACATGCATCACTGAGTAGTGCAGACTTTAAGTTGTCAAAGGCAACCTGGCAATCTTTGGACCAAACAAAAGGAACATTTTTCCTACGTAAGCGATGCAGTGGAGCTCCAATCTGAGACGCATTGGGAATAAACCTGAAATAATAGTTAAGTTTTCCCATTACTGCTTGCAATTCGTGCACATTCTTAGGACGAGGCAAATCTTTGATTGCTCGAAGATGTGATTGTAAGGGATGGATTCCTTGGCCATTAATCACATGGCCTAGGTACTCTATTTCAGTTTAAAAAAAACGAACACTTTGCTTTATTACAACGTAGACCTGCTGCAGTTAATACTTTGAAAAGGCCCTCCAGGTTTGCTAAATGTTCTTCAACTGTACGTCCGGATACCACAATATCATCTAAATAGTTCGAGCAGCGCGGTACAGAAACTGTCAGCTGTTCCAAGAAACGCTGAAAAATAGCGGGGGTGGAAGAACTGCCAAAGGGTAGGAGTTGAAATTGAAAAAGACCCATGTGAGTATTAATGACGAAAAACTTTTTTGACTCGTCATCAAGCGGAATTTGCAAGTACGCCTCTGCTAAATCAATCTTAGAAAAGAAACGAGACTGTCCTAATTTGTCCATCAGTTCCTCAGGTCTGGGCAGGGGATAAGTGTCTACAATTGTTTGACTGTTCACTGTTGATTTGAAGTCCGCACAGAGACGAAGTATTCCTGAGGGCTTGGGTATAACTACTATAGGCGAGGCCCACTGACTCGCAGAAACAGGAGAAATCACACCACTATCTTGCCAAAGTTGAAGTTCTGCAGCAACATTATCACGAATTGCGATAGGCACTGGTCTAGCTTTACGAAATTTTGGAACTGCAGATTCTTTTAAAGTTACATGTGCCACGAAGTCTTTTGTACAACCTAGTTCCGGCGAAAACAAGTCACTATGTTTTTCACACAATGCATTTATTTTGTCCTGAGGCACTACTGACGAAATCTGAAGCACATCTCTGTGAATTGATAAACCAAACAAGTCAAAAGCATCTAGTCCAAAAATGTTCTGTGTAGATTTGGCCTGAAGAACTACAAAAGCAACTGTTTTCGTTACACCTTGAAAAAAGGCAGGCAGGCTACACGTTCCTAGCAACGGAATATTTTGACCTGTATATGCCGTGAGCACTTGTTGACACGGAGACAATTTTGGCAAACGCAGGAATTCATAAGTGTCTTTATTCATTAATGTAACAGCGGAACCAGTATCAAGCTGAAATTGCACAGTCTTATTTTCTATGCAAAAATTCACAAAAAGCTTTTGTTTGTGGCGCTCGACAGGTGCGCGAATGTGGGCAACGCCTGATTGAACTTGTTTACTACGCTTGCGCATGCGCGGGCTGCGTAGTGAAGTAAGCGGCGCAGACTCGGCACACAGATTAATATCACTGTCACTAGATGGCACTACCGCCGGATTGGCGTCCGCGCAATGCGAGGCTACTACAGAGTCACTAACTACTGCACTACACTCTTGAGCAGCTAATTGATGTCTACTGTCACTAGCTACACAGTACTGGGCACTTTTACAATAAGAAGTTGCAGAAGGCACTAGGTTCACTACAGGAGTGCACTGTACATTGTCACTTTGCTTGTCCCGAACCGTTTTCCGTTGCACTGTTTTACGCGCTTGTCGGCTCTTGCTACGTGGCGCACAACATAGATTTTCCTTAGGTGCAGAAAAATTGTCTTGTATTTGACAACCAACCAAAGCACTGCTCAACTCCACAGCGTCAGCAACATTTACTGCATGAAGTGTTCGTGCACTGTGCGAAGTACTGTGTCTAACGGCACCGTTCTTTGAAATTTGCTTTTGCATACACACTGTTTGTACATGTCCTGATTTGCCACATTGATAACAGGTCGCGTTGCGATTAGGGCATTGTGCACGCTTATGGCGAGATACACACTGTGGGCAAGACTTACGAACATTTTTCTGAAATGAGCGTTGGCGCCCATTATTCAAATCACTGTTTCTAACACGACGGGGCGACCTTTGTGTCGCACTTTTACACTGGCTACTGTTCACTGTCTGTTCAGCACGGCCTGTACTATTGTAAGAATCACTAGTGCTACACTGAGAACTACGACTAGGAAAGCGTCCATTACGGCGCACTGAATTTACACTGTGGCTTTGCATTTCTACATCTGCTAAGTCAAAAGTATCATGCGCTTCTATAAGCTGCAGTACACTGTCTAATGAAGGGTCAGACTGTTTCAGAATTGCTGCTCTAATTCTGGGGTCCTGAATGTTCTGCGTAATCGCATCTCTTAACATCACGTCACTATACGAAAGTCCACAAGAGCAAGTAAATTTACATTGGCGCGTTAAGCCCTTCAACTCAGTTATCCACTCTTGGTGTGACTGCTGCGGTAATTTTTTAAGTCTGAAAAATCGGTACTGTACCGCAGCTACGAGAACTTTTCTCTCGTAATGAGCATTTAGTGCCTCTACTATTTGTTCGAAGTCTACATCACGAGGAGATGCGTTGGGGAAAAGTTTTTTCAGTAACAAGAAAGTTTTGGGGCCCACCACAGACAATAGAAGATGCTCAACAGTCTGACCTGTAAGTTGATGAGCCGCGACGAGTTCTTGAAACTGTGCGAAATACTCGTTCCATTCTTCCTCACGTTCGTTGTACTGGCGAAACGTAGGAAGCGTTGCGGCGCCAGGTGTGGGCTGCTGAAGCGGCGGCTGTTGTTGTTGGTTAGCTGCTTGCGCTGTGAGTTGGGCCACTGCTTGCAGGAGTTGTGTGATTTGCGCCGTCTGTAACTGAATAATTTCCATTAAGTTTGGGTTCGGGGTAGTGGCCATGCTGATCGGTTAGGCGCCGCGCATACAAGTAACTTATAACAAAACACAAATGCAATAGGAAAGAGGACGCTCTGCAACAACAAAAAGTCCACAAAACACGTAACAGAATGTTCCCCCAAAATTCTTAAAATAAGGGTGGGTGGGAGGGAGCAATTTCTGCGTGCTCCGACTGCTGCTGTCTGGCTTCTGGTCCAAGGTTCGTCTATCACCCCCCGTCGCCACTATTGTGTCTCGTTTCCGTCGTAGGTGTCGGTGGCCGAGTGGAATGAGACCGACACAGGAATAAAGATAGCACGCTGGTGCAGGTACGGAGTGGAGCAGCCAGAAACTAGAAACACTAGAGTAAATTAGAACGAGATATATATTGCACAGAATTTATACAATACTTAACTTTTACATAGTACTGCAGAATGTTGATACATAGTTGAGCTAGAGTCCTGCCTAGTGCCTGTACGATAGCCAAGTCTTCACTGGTGCCTATCTGATTCCAAAGTGTTAACTGGTTCCTATCTCAGTCCCAAGTGAACGATGTCGTTCAGTGGTGGCCACGAGCGGAGTTCTAGCAGAGGGCGCTCGTGGCTGTCGTCGTAAGAACGCCGCGCCGTGCGTGCATGGCGGCACACGGCAAAAGTAGGTGGCGCGCACTTTGGACTTGTGCGACACCACAGAAATAGTAAATTTAATCGATGAAAGGAGAAAATGTAAAAATGCAGTAAATGAAACAGGCAAAATGGAGTACAGACGACTAAGAAATGAGATTGACAGGAAGTGCAAAATGGCTAAGCAGGAGTGGCTAGAAGCCAAATGCAAATCTGTAGAAGAATGTATAAGAAGGGGAAGAGTAGATACCGCCTACAGGAAAATAAAAGAGACATTTGGGGACAAGAAAAGCAACTCTATGAATATCAAGAACTCAGACGGAAAACCAGTTCTCAGCAAAGAAGGGAAAGCTGAAAGGTGGAAAGAGTACATAGAGCAGCTTTACAAAGGAAATGAACTTAGAGACGATACTGTAGGAAGGGAAGAGGAAGTAGATCAAGATGAAATAGGAGATACTATACTGAGAGATGAATTTGACAGAGCCCTGAAAGACCTTGGTCGGAACAAGGCCCCAGGAGTAGATGACATACCCTCAGAGCTACTAAAGTTCCTGGGAGAGGATATATGAGAGGATATATGAGACTGGCGAAATACCCTCCGACTTTAAGAAAAATGTAATAATCCCCATTCCAAAGAAATCAGGCGCAGACAGGTGTGAAGTTACAGAACCATCAGTTTGATAAGTCATAGTTGCAAAATTTTAACACGAATTACTTACAGGAGAATGGAAAAGCTGGTAGAAGCTGACCTCGGGGAAGATCAGTTTGGATTCAGGAGGAACGTAGGAACCCGGGAGGCAATACTCACTTTACGTCTTATCTTAGAAGATAGATTAAGGAAAGGCAAACCTATATTTTTAGCGTTTGTAGATTTGGAGAAGGCGTTTGACAATGTTGACTGGAATACACTCTTTCAAATTCTGAAGTCAGCAGGGGTGAAATACAGGGAAATGAGAGTTATTTACAACTTGTAAAAAAGCCAGACCGCAGTTATTAGACTCGAAGGGCATGAAAGGGAAGTATCAGTTGGGAAGGGAGTAAGACAGGGTTGTAGCCTTTCTCTGATGTTATTCAATTTGTACATCGAGCAGGCGGGCGGTGAAGGAAAGCAAAGAAAAATTTGGAATAGGGATTAAAGTTCAGGGGGAAGAAATAAAAACATTGCGTTTTGCTGATGGCATTGTGGTTTTGTCAGAGACAGCAAAGGACATGGAAGAGCAGTTGAATGGAATGGACAGTGTGTTGAAGAGAGCGTATAAAATGAACAGTAATAAGAGCAAAACAAAAATAATGGAATGCGGTCTTAGAAAATCATGCGATGCTGAAGGAATTAGATTGGGTAACGAAACAATGAGGGTAGCAGATGAGTTTTGTTACTTCGGTAGTAAAAATAACATGCGATGGTCGCAATACAGAGGATATAAAATGCAGAATGACAATGGGAAGGAAAGCATTTTTGAAAAAGAGAAATTTGCTAACATCGAAAATTAATTTAAGTGTAAGGAAGTCTTTTCTGAAGGCATTTGTGTGGAGTGTTGCCTTTTACGGGAGTGAAACATGGACGATAAGCAGTGCGGACAGGAAGAGAATAGAAGCTTTTGAAATGTGGTGCTACAGAAGAATGCTGAAGATTAGGTGGGTAGATCGCATAACTAATGAAGAGGTACTGAATAGAATTGGCGAGAAAAAATATTTTTGGCATACCCTGACCAAACGAAGGGATCGCTTAGTAGGACGCATTCTTAGACATCGAGGAATCTTAAATTTAGCATTGGAGGCATGTGTGTGGGAGACCAAGAGACGCGTATAGTAAGCAGATTCAAATGGATGTGGGTTGCCGTTCTTATGAGGAGATGAAAAGGCTTGCTCAGGATAGAGTAGGGTGGAGAGCTGCATCAAAAGAGTCTCTGGACTTAAGACCATAACAACAAAAACAGCATGAAGCTACATCGAAGCAGCTTGGAGTATGAGGTAGCCGCCCATGTAAAGCACAGCTGGCAAATCACAAGAATCTGCCTCGCGCTGGGCCATTTGATTGTTGTCAGCGTGAGCGAGCGACAGTGCTCGGTGAAGACAGCACACCTGCTGCAACAGCCTGCTAACGATTCTCAGTCCTCCAGAAACAATTTATTAGTGCTCGGCGTTACTCTCTCGGAACCGTCACGAATGGTTTTGAACGGAGTTGCCGACAGATATTTAAGCCGCCTGTTTTGCGTCCTTAGATATTCTTTCATTCAGCCGTTCTTTGTGGAGCAGTAAGTTTTTACGTATCTTTCTTTTTCTTGACACGGTATAATTTACAAAGAGTTACAATTTTATATATATATATATATATATATATATATATATATATATATATATATATATATTAGTTATAGTTGGTTTCTGTTGTTCGCTCGTCGATGAGGGAAAAGTGATTCGGCTACGACACATCCAGAACTTACTTAAGATGGTTCCGATTTAGCCGGTGTATCAAATGAAAAGAAGATAACTGGTCGTGTTGGTGATGGCCGTTCTTTTCAAAAACAGTGGAAAGACAAATGTAAGTGGGTTTTATACGACGAAAAGTGCGATAAAGTGTTCTGTTCTGTATGTAAGGAAATGAGTTCAGGAAGTGGGCCTTCCACGAAGAAAACTAAATAAGACGTAGATGCGATAAAATCATTCGTTGAAGTAGGGCTCTCTTCTTGGAACAAAGCGTTAGAAAGATTTGCTACTCATGAAAAGTCGAATTATCACATGTCTTGCAATGGCAGGAAAAGTGCAGTTGATTAAGATGTGAACGTGCAATATTTAATGTCAAAAGTAAAGGAGGGAGAAATGAAGTCTGCTAGAGTAGCTCTATTGAGAATGTAATCGTCATTACGGTATCTCATGATGCAGGGGTTAGCAGTCCGTGGTCACACAGAGGAAAATTCCAATTACAATGGAATGTTACAGTTAATTGCTGAAGATCGATTTATCATCTTGACTCTGTCGCCTTCGCATGATATAACAAATGAATTAGGTTCAGTTATGGTGAAGGAAGTCTTACATAATTTGATAAAGATAGTGAAACATTCCCAATACTATTCCATAATTGTGGATGTAACTAGCGATATAAGTCAACATGAGCAAGTTTCTATCTGCTTTCGATGTGTCAATGGCGATGATTTTCGTATTAATGAATTACTTTTTGGTTTCTACAAGACTGAATCTACTACAGCTGAAGTATTGTTGACAATTTTAATGCATGTCTTCACTCGGTTTTCTCTAGATATCAAGAAATGCAGCGGTATTGCTACTGACGGATAGGCAAATACGACTGGCGCTTTTTCTGGGTTACAAGCAAAAATGAAAGAAACTGAGCCACGAGTTTTGCATGTTCACTGCTTGGCCCATGCTTTGAACCTTGTAACCTAAGAGGCAATGCAAAATGTAAACATGGTTAGAGACTATCTTTCAAATGTGAAGGAAATTATCAATTATGTTCGCGGCTCAAGTGTCAATTATGGACACTTAATTTTGTTCTTTGAGGAACTCGCGCTCAAAAAATCTGATGCTGGTGCTAAACCTAAAGGATTCTTAAAGTTTCTGTCTTCTTTTGAAATTGTCTTTGTCACTTTCATTCTTATTAGACTTTTAGAGCCAGTTGAGATTTTGATTGCTTTTCTGCACAGTTCCTCTCTGCAGCTGCAAAAAGCCATGTGTCCGATAGGTTGTGAAGTTTTCTCGAACTGATGAAAGTTTCAATGAGGTATGAAGCTCTTGTTAAGAATGTGCCAAAAAATTTGTTGTCGAAGATGCAGAACTTCTAAAAGTTTGAAAGATTTCCCGTAAACTTAACGACCCAGCTGTACCATATGCTTTTGTGAGCCCCCATGGTTATTACCGGAGAATTTATTTAGAGGTTTTAGATACTGTGATTCCAGTGGCGGCTCGTACAAAATTTGACCAGTGTGCTACAATATTACAAAAATAAACAGAAAACAAAATATACTAAAATAAAAACGGTCAACCTTTGTATGATTGCCTTTAATTTAATATCTATTAATACTGTACTGACAGTTAGACCTTCAGGGGAATCTATAACAGCGCTGCCAACTGCATGTATTCGCTGCAGGTAGTAAATATAACGTTTAAAATATTAATTTTGCAGTTTAGTACTTCTTTTTAGTACTGCAGTACTTTTATAGTACTTCAGAAAAGAGGACATTTCTATATTCATAAAAGAACCTTCTTTCACTCTCTCTCTCTCTCTCTCTCTCTCGTATTGACAACTCAAGTACTAGAGATGACTCTACTGTATTATCAGTCTTGTTTGTAATAATTCTTACGCATCTTACGAAATTTGTTCATCTTCTTACAAATTAAGAAGCCTGAAATGTTCAGACCCTTAGAACGAAATACATGACTAAATAGCAGTGCAGTGCAGCCGACTATATACATGATTAGCATCTAGATTCTAGTGAATGAATGGAATATGTAAGTCCTAGATGAAAAAGCAATGAATAAAATAAACTTTTAATTTACCGTACAAAGGCTCGCAATTAATTATTAAAAACTACTCGTTTTTAGGACAAAAGCTTTAAATCGATGTTTTCAAAACACTGTTCATATAGTTACGTCTCTTTCGTCCTAAACAGGCAAATGGTGAAACGGCAAAGTTGACTGTGGCATCTGACCTTATTTGTATGACTTTTGAACAAGGTTTTAACTTATTTATAACGAACATTGCACTATCTTTTGATCTTTAAGACATAACTGTGGTTCACAGAAAACACGCAGAACTGCTGAGTCCCAGCACGAAGACTGAACGTCTTATTTTTTGGGTGTCATACAACACTCCGGCCAGAGAAAGGAGGCGACGGTTCACAACTGTATGTGTATTTCACTCTCTTGCATCGTTGCAGACGTATGTTTTTAATTGGTCGCCTCCAGTGGCGTAACTATGGGGGGGGGGGGATGAGTGGGATAGAACCCCCACCAGAACCCTAAAAAAAGATAAAAGAAAAAATCGTATAACAGCGATCTGGTAAAGGTAAAGATTGAAAATATGGGGTGTTTTTCCATAATCTTTCATTGGATGAGAGTGGATTAGTTTCTTAAACGGGAGTAGTAGATAGTAGTCTGTCTGGAAACTGCCTAAAATTTTGCTCGTCAAGCACATCTATCCCCCCGCCCCCCAAAGCCAAGTCCTAGCTACGCCACTGGTCGCCTCGAAGCTCATATTCCCACGACAGTTGCCACGCAAATTATTTCAATTGTTCCGAAGTAGCTTGATCTCAGAACAGTGGCGACACAGAAACGAGAAAATTAAAAAATCACTTTGTTTCAATGAAGTTTAAATTCTCTGGAGTTGGTGATTGTAACAGTTCAGGAGTTGTATTTGTGCACTTTCAAGTTGAAGGAATTGCACAATGCAAAAAAAGAGGATATTTCCCCATTTTGTTAAAAACCCAACCGGACCAATTTTGGGGTCCAAAAAAGAGGACATGTCTGGGTAAAAGAGGACGTCTGGTAACCCTGCGCCGGCCCTGCCCACACACAGACACACACTCTAAGATGACTTGCGGAATATACATGTAGGTCTAGGTGTGATTCACAGATGTAATTGCTTACTCAGTATTACGTCAGTATATAGAGTCAAACAGTCTTTCATTCTTACTGTGGATTATTACGACTAAAGAAAATATGTAAACTCTTCGAGGAAGACATACGATTCATTTCTTTCTGAGACTGCTACATGAGATTATTATACCATTAATGTCATACACTGCATATCAGTGTACAGGATTTAGATACTAATTTTAAAGTCGAAATTAATGCTTCGCGTCTAACGTTGAAGTTATCAGCTACGACGGAGTCAGTAAGTAATACCAGGGAACGCTTCAGGAAAAGTAAAAAGTGAATGCCGGCCGCAGTGGCCGAGCGGTCTGCGGCGCGCCAGTCACAGCCTGCACGGCCGCTACGGTCGCGGATTCGAATCCCCCCTCGGGCATGGATGTTTGTGTCGTCTTCAGTAAAAGGTAATTCATACGTACTTTGTAAGTTTAGGGACTGATGACCCTGCAGTTAAGTCCCTTAAGCATAACAAACATTTGAACATTTTTATGAAAGTGAACTGCAAACGATAAGCGTTTGCATTGGAGTATGGTTCAGGTCATAAAATAACATGTTAACTGGGCGACACTTGTGTCGCCCAGTGCTGAGATTTTGTCGCCCAGTGGCTATGAGCAGTGCCGACAATTTATTTTTATTGAATGACATATCAAATGTACCAGGAATCAAAAAATAACCTCTTGTAAATCTCTTAGAGCATAGGTTCCCAACCTTTTCAGTCTTTTTACCCCTAAGACCTATTAGGGAAACTCATTTAGCCCCCCACATCACCGCAAATATATATATATAATCACCCATTAAAATATTATCAAAGAAAGCAATACATGAAAACACTATCAATCTTTGTTAATCGTAATACACTGCATAAGACACATATCTTTTACACTTTCGATGTAGCAATGAAGCAATTATATTCAATGAAAAGGTGGGTACTGTTTACCAGTCGCAAGTTTTCTAATGTTTGGTTTTGCTTAAGGCCATGTGTCATGTTCCACACTGAGACGGTTTCTGGTCTTCCTTTTTATTGTCAGTAGCTTTGAGAAGCCACTCTGATATCTATAAGTGGTACCAAACTGTGTTAACGTTCTTAGAGCTCTGTCAAATATAATAGGATATTAGGCTTCTGCTTTTCGCCAAAATGTATCAAAGTCATAATTTTGAAATTCCATTTTGAATGTACTATCTTCGAGCAATCAGAAGGATTCTACTTCTACATCTACATCTACATCTACATCTACATCTACATAGATATTCTGCAAATCACATTTAAGTGCCCGGCAGAGGGTTCATTAACTACTTTCATAACTTTTCTCTACCGTTCCATTCTCTAATAGCGCGCGGGAAGAAAGAACATCTAAATCGTTCCGTTTTCGATCTGATTTCTCTTATTTTATTGGGATGGTCATGTCTCCCTAAGTAGGTGGGTGCTAGCAAAATATTTTCACATTCAGAAGTAAAAGTCGGTGATTGAAACTTCGCAAGCAGATCACGCCGCAATGAATAACGTCTTTCTTTTAATGATTTCCACCCCAATTCGTGCAACATTTCCGTGACGCTTTCCTCCCCGTAACATGATAAAACAAAATGAGCTGCCCTTCTCTGGACCTTCTCAATATCTTCCGTCAGTCCCACTTGGTGAGGGTCCCACAAGGGGCAACAGTACTCCAGGAGAGGACGCACAAGTGTGATGTAGGCAGTCTCTTTGGTGGAGCTGGTGCATCTTCGAAGCGTTCTGCCAATGAAACGTAACCTTTGATTCGCCTTCCCCACAATATTTTCTATGTGTTCTCTTTGGTTGAAACATCTTTGAAAATTTCCTCTTCATCAGAAAATGGTCTCAATATCCAAGAGTTGACGTGCTGATTATCCATAGGTGAGGACTATTGCTTAATTGAGTTTATAACTGCAGACGGATGCTAAATAACGGAAGTTTAAAACACGATTCTTTTATTGTCCTCGCCTACTCACTGATCACACAGTTGATAAACATCGCTAGATCTCCAACTTGAACCTTGCGTTGGTAAAGTTCCAGTTTACGGACGAAACTTGAAATTTTATTCTGCGCTGTCAAAATATAAGTCCTATTTTCTTGCAATGAAATACTCGGACTTGATTTCACTGAAAAAGTCACCAAGAAACGCCAACATTTCGACAGTTTTTTTCTTTTACTTTTGAATAAAATCTTTCTCTTCTTGGGTTCCTTGCTTTTGCAGAAGTAGTTCTATTTCTAGCACCAGCATCTCATGACTCATTTTCTTCAGAATTAAGTACTTTTCTTAGATAGCTTAAAATTGTAATTGTGTTTCTTTCTCTAGAGCAAAAATACATATTGAGGAACCAGAACGTAATATGAGCTTTTAAGGAAAAAAAAAAAAGATTTATTAACTTTTACAGAAAGTGCACAGGAAGGTATTTTAAGTAATCATAGTACTGATATTAGTTTAATTTAATACTATTTTCATTTAATAGCCATATCAAATTAAAATGAATTTATAACAGTACTGTATTCTATTTAACAACTTAACAAATAAAAAACAAAAACAATTGAAATATTGTTTAACAAAATTAGGAGACATAAATGATTTCTTCAAAGTCCAAATTTAGCATTGTTCCAAAAAACATTTTTATTTATCATTAAAACATATATGCATAAAAATCTATTAAGGAAAAATTAATATAATAGGATATTAGGCTTCTGCTTTTCGCCAAAATGTATCAAAGTCATAATTTTGAAATTCCATTTTGAATGTACTATCTTCGAGCAATCAGAAGGATTCTACTTCTACATCTACATCTACATCTACATCTACATCTACATAGATACTCTGCAAATCACATTTAAGTGCCCGGCAGAGGGTTCATTAACTACTTTCATAACTTTTCTCTACCGTTCCATTCTCTAATAGCGCGCGGGAAGAAAGAACATCTAAATCGTTCCGTTTTCGATCTGATTTCTCTTATTTTATTGGGATGGTCATGTCTCCCTAAGTAGGTGGGTGCTAGCAAAATATTTTCACATTCAGAAGTAAAAGTCGGTGATTGAAACTTCGCAAGCAGATCACGCCGCAATGAATAACGTCTTTCTTTTAATGATTTCCACCCCAATTCGTGCAACATTTCCGTGACGCTTTCCTCCCCGTAACATGATAAAACAAAATGAGCTGCCCTTCTCTGGACCTTCTCAATATCTTCCGTCAGTCCCACTTGGTGAGGGTCCCACAAGGGGCAACAGTACTCCAGGAGAGGACGCACAAGTGTGATGTAGGCAGTCTCTTTGGTGGAGCTGGTGCATCTTCGAAGCGTTCTGCCAATGAAACGTAACCTTTGATTCGCCTTCCCCACAATATTTTCTATGTGTTCTCTTTGGTTGAAACATCTTTGAAAATTTCCTCTTCATCAGAAAATGGTCTCAATATCCAAGAGTTGACGTGCTGATTATCCATAGGTGAGGACTATTGCTTAATTGAGTTTATAACTGCAGACGGATGCTAAATAACGGAAGTTTAAAACACGATTCTTTTATTGTCCTCGCCTACTCACTGATCACACAGTTGATAAACATCGCTAGATCTCCAACTTGAACCTTGCGTTGGTAAAGTTCCAGTTTACGGACGAAACTTGAAATTTTATTCTGCGCTGTCAAAATATAAGTCCTATTTTCTTGCAATGAAATACTCGGACTTGATTTCACTGAAAAAGTCACCAAGAAACGCCAACATTTCGACAGTTTTTTTCTTTTACTTTTGAATAAAATCTTTCTCTTCTTGGGTTCCTTGCTTTTGCAGAAGTAGTTCTATTCCTAGCACCAGCATCTCATGACTCATTTTCTTCAGAATTAAGTACTTTTCTTAGATAGCTTAAAATTGTAATTGTGTTTCTTTCTCTAGAGCAAAAATACATATTGAGGAACCAGAACGTAATATGAGCTTTTAAGGAAAAAAAAAAGATTTATTAACTTTTACAGAAAGTGCACAGGAAGGTATTTTAAGTAATCATAGTACTGATATTAGTTTAATTTAATACTATTTTCATTTAATAGCCATATCAAATTAAAATGAATTTATAACAGTACTGTATTCTATTTAACAACTTAACAAATAAAAAACAAAAACAATTGAAATATTGTTTAACAAAATTAGGAGACATAAATGATTTCTTCAAAGTCCAAATTTAGCATTGTTCCAAAAAACATTTTTATTTATCATTAAAACATATATGCATAAAAATCTATTAAGGAAAAATTAATATAATAGGATATTAGGCTTCTGCTTTTCGCCAAAATGTATCAAAGTCATAATTTTGAAATTCCATTTTGAATGTACTATCTTCGAGCAATCAGAAGGATTCTACTTCTACATCTACATCTACATCTACATCTACATCTACATAGATATTCTGCAAATCACATTTAAGTGCCCGGCAGAGGGTTCATTAACTACTTTCATAACTTTTCTCTACCGTTCCATTCTCTAATAGCGCGCGGGAAGAAAGAACATCTAAATCGTTCCGTTTTCGATCTGATTTCTCTTATTTTATTGGGATGGTCATGTCTCCCTAAGTAGGTGGGTGCTAGCAAAATATTTTCACATTCAGAAGTAAAAGTCGGTGATTGAAACTTCGCAAGCAGATCACGCCGCAATGAATAACGTCTTTCTTTTAATGATTTCCACCCCAATTCGTGCAACATTTCCGTGACGCTTTCCTCCCCGTAACATGATAAAACAAAATGAGCTGCCCTTCTCTGGACCTTCTCAATATCTTCCGTCAGTCCCACTTGGTGAGGGTCCCACAAGGGGCAACAGTACTCCAGGAGAGGACGCACAAGTGTGATGTAGGCAGTCTCTTTGGTGGAGCTGGTGCATCTTCGAAGCGTTCTGCCAATGAAACGTAACCTTTGATTCGCCTTCCCCACAATATTTTCTATGTGTTCTCTTTGGTTGAAACATCTTTGAAAATTTCCTCTTCATCAGAAAATGGTCTCAATATCCAAGAGTTGACGTGCTGATTATCCATAGGTGAGGACTATTGCTTAATTGAGTTTATAACTGCAGACGGATGCTAAATAACGGAAGTTTAAAACACGATTCTTTTATTGTCCTCGCCTACTCATTGATCACACAGTTGATAAACATCGCTAGATCTCCAACTTGAACCTTGCGTTGGTAAAGTTCCAGTTTACGGACGAAACTTGAAATTTTATTCTGCGCTGTCAAAATATAAGTCCTATTTTCTTGCAATGAAATACTCGGACTTGATTTCACTGAAAAAGTCACCAAGAAACGCCAACATTTCGACAGTTTTTTTCTTTTACTTTTGAATAAAATCTTTCTCTTCTTGGGTTCCTTGCTTTTGCAGAAGTAGTTCTATTCCTAGCACCAGCATCTCATGACTCATTTTCTTCAGAATTAAGTACTTTTCTTAGATAGCTTAAAATTGTAATTGTGTTTCTTTCTCTAGAGCAAAAATACATATTGAGGAACCAGAACGTAATATGAGCTTTTAAGGAAAAAAAAAAAAGATTTATTAACTTTTACAGAAAGTGCACAGGAAGGTATTTTAAGTAATCATAGTACTGATATTAGTTTAATTTAATACTATTTTCATTTAATAGCCATATCAAATTAAAATGAATTTATAACAGTACTGTATTCTATTTAACAACTTAACAAATAAAAAACAAAAACAATTGAAATATTGTTTAACAAAATTAGGAGACATAAATGATTTCTTCAAAGTCCAAATTTAGCATTGTTCCAAAAAACATTTTTATTTATCATTAAAACATATATGCATAAAAATCTATTAAGGAAAAATTAATATAATAGGATATTAGGCTTCTGCTTTTCGCCAAAATGTATCAAAGTCATAATTTTGAAATTCCATTTTGAATGTACTATCTTCGAGCAATCAGAAGGATTCTACTTCTACATCTACATCTACATCTACATCTACATCTACATAGATACTCTGCAAATCACATTTAAGTGCCCGGCAGAGGGTTCATTAACTACTTTCATAACTTTTCTCTACCGTTCCATTCTCTAATAGCGCGCGGGAAGAAAGAACATCTAAATCGTTCCGTTTTCGATCTGATTTCTCTTATTTTATTGGGATGGTCATGTCTCCCTAAGTAGGTGGGTGCTAGCAAAATATTTTCACATTCAGAAGTAAAAGTCGGTGATTGAAACTTCGCAAGCAGATCACGCCGCAATGAATAACGTCTTTCTTTTAATGATTTCCACCCCAATTCGTGCAACATTTCCGTGACGCTTTCCTCCCCGTAACATGATAAAACAAAATGAGCTGCCCTTCTCTGGACCTTCTCAATATCTTCCGTCAGTCCCACTTGGTGAGGGTCCCACAAGGGGCAACAGTACTCCAGGAGAGGACGCACAAGTGTGATGTAGGCAGTCTCTTTGGTGGAGCTGGTGCATCTTCGAAGCGTTCTGCCAATGAAACGTAACCTTTGATTCGCCTTCCCCACAATATTTTCTATGTGTTCTCTTTGGTTGAAACATCTTTGAAAATTTCCTCTTCATCAGAAAATGGTCTCAATATCCAAGAGTTGACGTGCTGATTATCCATAGGTGAGGACTATTGCTTAATTGAGTTTATAACTGCAGACGGATGCTAAATAACGGAAGTTTAAAACACGATTCTTTTATTGTCCTCGCCTACTCATTGATCACACAGTTGATAAACATCGCTAGATCTCCAACTTGAACCTTGCGTTGGTAAAGTTCCAGTTTACGGACGAAACTTGAAATTTTATTCTGCGCTGTCAAAATATAAGTCCTATTTTCTTGCAATGAAATACTCGGACTTGATTTCACTGAAAAAGTCACCAAGAAACGCCAACATTTCGACAGTTTTTTTCTTTTACTTTTGAATAAAATCTTTCTCTTCTTGGGTTCCTTGCTTTTGCAGAAGTAGTTCTATTCCTAGCACCAGCATCTCATGACTCATTTTCTTCAGAATTAAGTACTTTTCTTAGATAGCTTAAAATTGTAATTGTGTTTCTTTCTCTAGAGCAAAAATACATATTGAGGAACCAGAACGTAATATGAGCTTTTAAGGAAAAAAAAAAAAAGATTTATTAACTTTTACAGAAAGTGCACAGGAAGGTATTTTAAGTAATCATAGTACTGATATTAGTTTAATTTAATACTATTTTCATTTAATAGCCATATCAAATTAAAATGAATTTATAACAGTACTGTATTCTATTTAACAACTTAACAAATAAAAAACAAAAACAATTGAAATATTGTTTAACAAAATTAGGAGACATAAATGATTTCTTCAAAGTCCAAATTTAGCATTGTTCCAAAAAACATTTTTATTTATCATTAAAACATATATGCATAAAAATCTATTAAGGAAAAATTAATATAATAGGATATTAGGCTTCTGCTTTTCGCCAAAATGTATCAAAGTCATAATTTTGAAATTCCATTTTGAATGTACTATCTTCGAGCAATCAGAAGGATTCTACTTCTACATCTACATCTACATCTACATCTACATCTACATAGATACTCTGCAAATCACATTTAAGTGCCCGGCAGAGGGTTCATTAACTACTTTCATAACTTTTCTCTACCGTTCCATTCTCTAATAGCGCGCGGGAAGAAAGAACATCTAAATCGTTCCGTTTTCGATCTGATTTCTCTTATTTTATTGGGATGGTCATGTCTCCCTAAGTAGGTGGGTGCTAGCAAAATATTTTCACATTCAGAAGTAAAAGTCGGTGATTGAAACTTCGCAAGCAGATCACGCCGCAATGAATAACGTCTTTCTTTTAATGATTTCCACCCCAATTCGTGCAACATTTCCGTGACGCTTTCCTCCCCGTAACATGATAAAACAAAATGAGCTGCCCTTCTCTGGACCTTCTCAATATCTTCCGTCAGTCCCACTTGGTGAGGGTCCCACAAGGGGCAACAGTACTCCAGGAGAGGACGCACAAGTGTGATGTAGGCAGTCTCTTTGGTGGAGCTGGTGCATCTTCGAAGCGTTCTGCCAATGAAACGTAACCTTTGATTCGCCTTCCCCACAATATTTTCTATGTGTTCTCTTTGGTTGAAACATCTTTGAAAATTTCCTCTTCATCAGAAAATGGTCTCAATATCCAAGAGTTGACGTGCTGATTATCCATAGGTGAGGACTATTGCTTAATTGAGTTTATAACTGCAGACGGATGCTAAATAACGGAAGTTTAAAACACGATTCTTTTATTGTCCTCGCCTACTCACTGATCACACAGTTGATAAACATCGCTAGATCTCCAACTTGAACCTTGCGTTGGTAAAGTTCCAGTTTACGGACGAAACTTGAAATTTTATTCTGCGCTGTCAAAATATAAGTCCTATTTTCTTGCAATGAAATACTCGGACTTGATTTCACTGAAAAAGTCACCAAGAAACGCCAACATTTCGACAGTTTTTTTCTTTTACTTTTGAATAAAATCTTTCTCTTCTTGGGTTCCTTGCTTTTGCAGAAGTAGTTCTATTCCTAGCACCAGCATCTCATGACTCATTTTCTTCAGAATTAAGTACTTTTCTTAGATAGCTTAAAATTGTAATTGTGTTTCTTTCTCTAGAGCAAAAATACATATTGAGGAACCAGAACGTAATATGAGCTTTTAAGGAAAAAAAAAAAAGATTTATTAACTTTTACAGAAAGTGCACAGGAAGGTATTTTAAGTAATCATAGTACTGATATTAGTTTAATTTAATACTATTTTCATTTAATAGCCATATCAAATTAAAATGAATTTATAACAGTACTGTATTCTATTTAACAACTTAACAAATAAAAAACAAAAACAATTGAAATATTGTTTAACAAAATTAGGAGACATAAATGATTTCTTCAAAGTCCAAATTTAGCATTGTTCCAAAAAACATTTTTATTTATCATTAAAACATATATGCATAAAAATCTATTAAGGAAAAATTAATATAATAGGATATTAGGCTTCTGCTTTTCGCCAAAATGTATCAAAGTCATAATTTTGAAATTCCATTTTGAATGTACTATCTTCGAGCAATCAGAAGGATTCTACTTCTACATCTACATCTACATCTACATCTACATCTACATAGATACTCTGCAAATCACATTTAAGTGCCCGGCAGAGGGTTCATTAACTACTTTCATAACTTTTCTCTACCGTTCCATTCTCTAATAGCGCGCGGGAAGAAAGAACATCTAAATCGTTCCGTTTTCGATCTGATTTCTCTTATTTTATTGGGATGGTCATGTCTCCCTAAGTAGGTGGGTGCTAGCAAAATATTTTCACATTCAGAAGTAAAAGTCGGTGATTGAAACTTCGCAAGCAGATCACGCCGCAATGAATAACGTCTTTCTTTTAATGATTTCCACCCCAATTCGTGCAACATTTCCGTGACGCTTTCCTCCCCGTAACATGATAAAACAAAATGAGCTGCCCTTCTCTGGACCTTCTCAATATCTTCCGTCAGTCCCACTTGGTGAGGGTCCCACAAGGGGCAACAGTACTCCAGGAGAGGACGCACAAGTGTGATGTAGGCAGTCTCTTTGGTGGAGCTGGTGCATCTTCGAAGCGTTCTGCCAATGAAACGTAACCTTTGATTCGCCTTCCCCACAATATTTTCTATGTGTTCTCTTTGGTTGAAACATCTTTGAAAATTTCCTCTTCATCAGAAAATGGTCTCAATATCCAAGAGTTGACGTGCTGATTATCCATAGGTGAGGACTATTGCTTAATTGAGTTTATAACTGCAGACGGATGCTAAATAACGGAAGTTTAAAACACGATTCTTTTATTGTCCTCGCCTACTCACTGATCACACAGTTGATAAACATCGCTAGATCTCCAACTTGAACCTTGCGTTGGTAAAGTTCCAGTTTACGGACGAAACTTGAAATTTTATTCTGCGCTGTCAAAATATAAGTCCTATTTTCTTGCAATGAAATACTCGGACTTGATTTCACTGAAAAAGTCACCAAGAAACGCCAACATTTCGACAGTTTTTTTCTTTTACTTTTGAATAAAATCTTTCTCTTCTTGGGTTCCTTGCTTTTGCAGAAGTAGTTCTATTCCTAGCACCAGCATCTCATGACTCATTTTCTTCAGAATTAAGTACTTTTCTTAGATAGCTTAAAATTGTAATTGTGTTTCTTTCTCTAGAGCAAAAATACATATTGAGGAACCAGAACGTAATATGAGCTTTTAAGGAAAAAAAAAAAAGATTTATTAACTTTTACAGAAAGTGCACAGGAAGGTATTTTAAGTAATCATAGTACTGATATTAGTTTAATTTAATACTATTTTCATTTAATAGCCATATCAAATTAAAATGAATTTATAACAGTACTGTATTCTATTTAACAACTTAACAAATAAAAAACAAAAACAATTGAAATATTGTTTAACAAAATTAGGAGACATAAATGATTTCTTCAAAGTCCAAATTTAGCATTGTTCCAAAAAACATTTTTATTTATCATTAAAACATATATGCATAAAAATCTATTAAGGAAAAATTAATATAATAGGATATTAGGCTTCTGCTTTTCGCCAAAATGTATCAAAGTCATAATTTTGAAATTCCATTTTGAATGTACTATCTTCGAGCAATCAGAAGGATTCTACTTCTACATCTACATCTACATCTACATCTACATCTACATAGATACTCTGCAAATCACATTTAAGTGCCCGGCAGAGGGTTCATTAACTACTTTCATAACTTTTCTCTACCGTTCCATTCTCTAATAGCGCGCGGGAAGAAAGAACATCTAAATCGTTCCGTTTTCGATCTGATTTCTCTTATTTTATTGGGATGGTCATGTCTCCCTAAGTAGGTGGGTGCTAGCAAAATATTTTCACATTCAGAAGTAAAAGTCGGTGATTGAAACTTCGCAAGCAGATCACGCCGCAATGAATAACGTCTTTCTTTTAATGATTTCCACCCCAATTCGTGCAACATTTCCGTGACGCTTTCCTCCCCGTAACATGATAAAACAAAATGAGCTGCCCTTCTCTGGACCTTCTCAATATCTTCCGTCAGTCCCACTTGGTGAGGGTCCCACAAGGGGCAACAGTACTCCAGGAGAGGACGCACAAGTGTGATGTAGGCAGTCTCTTTGGTGGAGCTGGTGCATCTTCGAAGCGTTCTGCCAATGAAACGTAACCTTTGATTCGCCTTCCCCACAATATTTTCTATGTGTTCTCTTTAGTTGAAACATCTTTGAAAATTTCCTCTTCATCAGAAAATGGTCTCAATATCCAAGAGTTGACGTGCTGATTATCCATAGGTGAGGACTATTGCTTAATTGAGTTTATAACTGCAGACGGATGCTAAATAACGGAAGTTTAAAACACGATTCTTTTATTGTCCTCGCCTACTCATTGATCACACAGTTGATAAACATCGCTAGATCTCCAACTTGAACCTTGCGTTGGTAAAGTTCCAGTTTACGGACGAAACTTGAAATTTTATTCTGCGCTGTCAAAATATAAGTCCTATTTTCTTGCAATGAAATACTCGGACTTGATTTCACTGAAAAAGTCACCAAGAAACGCCAACATTTCGACAGTTTTTTTCTTTTACTTTTGAATAAAATCTTTCTCTTCTTGGGTTCCTTGCTTTTGCAGAAGTAGTTCTATTTCTAGCACCAGCATCTCATGACTCATTTTCTTCAGAATTAAGTACTTTTCTTAGATAGCTTAAAATTGTAATTGTGTTTCTTTCTCTAGAGCAAAAATACATATTGAGGAACCAGAACGTAATATGAGCTTTTAAGGAAAAAAAAAAGATTTATTAACTTTTACAGAAAGTGCACAGGAAGGTATTTTAAGTAATCATAGTACTGATATTAGTTTAATTTAATACTATTTTCATTTAATAGCCATATCAAATTAAAATGAATTTATAACAGTACTGTATTCTATTTAACAACTTAACAAATAAAAAACAAAAACAATTGAAATATTGTTTAACAAAATTAGGAGACATAAATGATTTCTTCAAAGTCCAAATTTAGCATTGTTCCAAAAAACATTTTTATTTATCATTAAAACATATATGCATAAAAATCTATTAAGGAAAAATTAATATAATAGGATATTAGGCTTCTGCTTTTCGCCAAAATGTATCAAAGTCATAATTTTGAAATTCCATTTTGAATGTACTATCTTCGAGCAATCAGAAGGATTCTACTTCTACATCTACATCTACATCTACATCTACATAGATACTCTGCAAATCACATTTAAGTGCCCGGCAGAGGGTTCATTAACTACTTTCATAACTTTTCTCTACCGTTCCATTCTCTAATAGCGCGCGGGAAGAAAGAACATCTAAATCGTTCCGTTTTCGATCTGATTTCTCTTATTTTATTGGGATGGTCATGTCTCCCTAAGTAGGTGGGTGCTAGCAAAATATTTTCACATTCAGAAGTAAAAGTCGGTGATTGAAACTTCGCAAGCAGATCACGCCGCAATGAATAACGTCTTTCTTTTAATGATTTCCACCCCAATTCGTGCAACATTTCCGTGACGCTTTCCTCCCCGTAACATGATAAAACAAAATGAGCTGCCCTTCTCTGGACCTTCTCAATATCTTCCGTCAGTCCCACTTGGTGAGGGTCCCACAAGGGGCAACAGTACTCCAGGAGAGGACGCACAAGTGTGATGTAGGCAGTCTCTTTGGTGGAGCTGGTGCATCTTCGAAGCGTTCTGCCAATGAAACGTAACCTTTGATTCGCCTTCCCCACAATATTTTCTATGTGTTCTCTTTGGTTGAAACATCTTTGAAAATTTCCTCTTCATCAGAAAATGGTCTCAATATCCAAGAGTTGACGTGCTGATTATCCATAGGTGAGGACTATTGCTTAATTGAGTTTATAACTGCAGACGGATGCTAAATAACGGAAGTTTAAAACACGATTCTTTTATTGTCCTCGCCTACTCATTGATCACACAGTTGATAAACATCGCTAGATCTCCAACTTGAACCTTGCGTTGGTAAAGTTCCAGTTTACGGACGAAACTTGAAATTTTATTCTGCGCTGTCAAAATATAAGTCCTATTTTCTTGCAATGAAATACTCGGACTTGATTTCACTGAAAAAGTCACCAAGAAACGCCAACATTTCGACAGTTTTTTTCTTTTACTTTTGAATAAAATCTTTCTCTTCTTGGGTTCCTTGCTTTTGCAGAAGTAGTTCTATTCCTAGCACCAGCATCTCATGACTCATTTTCTTCAGAATTAAGTACTTTTCTTAGATAGCTTAAAATTGTAATTGTGTTTCTTTCTCTAGAGCAAAAATACATATTGAGGAACCAGAACGTAATATGAGCTTTTAAGGAAAAAAAAAAGATTTATTAACTTTTACAGAAAGTGCACAGGAAGGTATTTTAAGTAATCATAGTACTGATATTAGTTTAATTTAATACTATTTTCATTTAATAGCCATATCAAATTAAAATGAATTTATAACAGTACTGTATTCTATTTAACAACTTAACAAATAAAAAACAAAAACAATTGAAATATTGTTTAACAAAATTAGGAGACATAAATGATTTCTTCAAAGTCCAAATTTAGCATTGTTCCAAAAAACATTTTTATTTATCATTAAAACATATATGCATAAAAATCTATTAAGGAAAAATTAATATAATAGGATATTAGGCTTCTGCTTTTCGCCAAAATGTATCAAAGTCATAATTTTGAAATTCCATTTTGAATGTACTATCTTCGAGCAATCAGAAGGATTCTACTTCTACATCTACATCTACATCTACATCTACATCTACATAGATATTCTGCAAATCACATTTAAGTGCCCGGCAGAGGGTTCATTAACTACTTTCATAACTTTTCTCTACCGTTCCATTCTCTAATAGCGCGCGGGAAGAAAGAACATCTAAATCGTTCCGTTTTCGATCTGATTTCTCTTATTTTATTGGGATGGTCATGTCTCCCTAAGTAGGTGGGTGCTAGCAAAATATTTTCACATTCAGAAGTAAAAGTCGGTGATTGAAACTTCGCAAGCAGATCACGCCGCAATGAATAACGTCTTTCTTTTAATGATTTCAACCCCAATTCGTGCAACATTTCCGTGACGCTTTCCTCCCCGTAACATGATAAAACAAAATGAGCTGCCCTTCTCTGGACCTTCTCAATATCTTCCGTCAGTCCCACTTGGTGAGGGTCCCACAAGGGGCAACAGTACTCCAGGAGAGGACGCACAAGTGTGATGTAGGCAGTCTCTTTGGTGGAGCTGGTGCATCTTCGAAGCGTTCTGCCAATGAAACGTAACCTTTGATTCGCCTTCCCCACAATATTTTCTATGTGTTCTCTTTGGTTGAAACATCTTTGAAAATTTCTTCTTCATCAGAAAATGGTCTCAATATCCAAGAGTTGACGTGCTGATTATCCATAGGTGAGGACTATTGCTTAATTGAGTTTATAACTGCAGACGGATGCTAAATAACGGAAGTTTAAAACACGATTCTTTTATTGTCCTCGCCTACTCACTGATCACACAGTTGATAAACATCGCTAGATCTCCAACTTGAACCTTGCGTTGGTAAAGTTCCAGTTTACGGACGAAACTTGAAATTTTATTCTGCGCTGTCAAAATATAAGTCCTATTTTCTTGCAATGAAATACTCGGACTTGATTTCACTGAAAAAGTCACCAAGAAACGCCAACATTTCGACAGTTTTTTTCTTTTACTTTTGAATAAAATCTTTCTCTTCTTGGGTTCCTTGCTTTTGCAGAAGTAGTTCTATTTCTAGCACCAGCATCTCATGACTCATTTTCTTCAGAATTAAGTACTTTTCTTAGATAGCTTAAAATTGTAATTGTGTTTCTTTCTCTAGAGCAAAAATACATATTGAGGAACCAGAACGTAATATGAGCTTTTAAGGAAAAAAAAAAAGATTTATTAACTTTTACAGAAAGTGCACAGGAAGGTATTTTAAGTAATCATAGTACTGATATTAGTTTAATTTAATACTATTTTCATTTAATAGCCATATCAAATTAAAATGAATTTATAACAGTACTGTATTCTATTTAACAACTTAACAAATAAAAAACAAAAACAATTGAAATATTGTTTAACAAAATTAGGAGACATAAATGATTTCTTCAAAGTCCAAATTTAGCATTGTTCCAAAAAACATTTTTATTTATCATTAAAACATATATGCATAAAAATCTATTAAGGAAAAATTAATATAATAGGATATTAGGCTTCTGCTTTTCGCCAAAATGTATCAAAGTCATAATTTTGAAATTCCATTTTGAATGTACTATCTTCGAGCAATCAGAAGGATTCTACTTCTACATCTACATCTACATCTACATCTACATAGATACTCTGCAAATCACATTTAAGTGCCCGGCAGAGGGTTCATTAACTACTTTCATAACTTTTCTCTACCGTTCCATTCTCTAATAGCGCGCGGGAAGAAAGAACATCTAAATCGTTCCGTTTTCGATCTGATTTCTCTTATTTTATTGGGATGGTCATGTCTCCCTAAGTAGGTGGGTGCTAGCAAAATATTTTCACATTCAGAAGTAAAAGTCGGTGATTGAAACTTCGCAAGCAGATCACGCCGCAATGAATAACGTCTTTCTTTTAATGATTTCCACCCCAATTCGTGCAACATTTCCGTGACGCTTTCCTCCCCGTAACATGATAAAACAAAATGAGCTGCCCTTCTCTGGACCTTCTCAATATCTTCCGTCAGTCCCACTTGGTGAGGGTCCCACAAGGGGCAACAGTACTCCAGGAGAGGACGCACAAGTGTGATGTAGGCAGTCTCTTTGGTGGAGCTGGTGCATCTTCGAAGCGTTCTGCCAATGAAACGTAACCTTTGATTCGCCTTCCCCACAATATTTTCTATGTGTTCTCTTTGGTTGAAACATCTTTGAAAATTTCCTCTTCATCAGAAAATGGTCTCAATATCCAAGAGTTGACGTGCTGATTATCCATAGGTGAGGACTATTGCTTAATTGAGTTTATAACTGCAGACGGATGCTAAATAACGGAAGTTTAAAACACGATTCTTTTATTGTCCTCGCCTACTCATTGATCACACAGTTGATAAACATCGCTAGATCTCCAACTTGAACCTTGCGTTGGTAAAGTTCCAGTTTACGGACGAAACTTGAAATTTTATTCTGCGCTGTCAAAATATAAGTCCTATTTTCTTGCAATGAAATACTCGGACTTGATTTCACTGAAAAAGTCACCAAGAAACGCCAACATTTCGACAGTTTTTTTCTTTTACTTTTGAATAAAATCTTTCTCTTCTTGGGTTCCTTGCTTTTGCAGAAGTAGTTCTATTTCTAGCACCAGTATCTCATGACTCATTTTCTTCAGAATTAAGTACTTTTCTTAGATAGCTTAAAATTGTAATTGTGTTTCTTTCTCTAGAGCAAAAATACATATTGAGGAACCAGAACGTAATATGAGCTTTTAAGGAAAAAAAAAAGATTTATTAACTTTTACAGAAAGTGCACAGGAAGGTATTTTAAGTAATCATAGTACTGATATTAGTTTAATTTAATACTATTTTCATTTAATAGCCATATCAAATTAAAATGAATTTATAACAGTACTGTATTCTATTTAACAACTTAACAAATAAAAAACAAAAACAATTGAAATATTGTTTAACAAAATTAGGAGACATAAATGATTTCTTCAAAGTCCAAATTTAGCATTGTTCCAAAAAACATTTTTATTTATCATTAAAACATATATGCATAAAAATCTATTAAGGAAAAATTAAGCAGCTTTAATTTTAATTAAAAAAAAGGCTTCATATACGGTTTTAGGCATCAATTTTTGAAATTTTTTCGGGGGAGGGCCCCCAGAACCCCTGGATCATCCTTCCAATGTCGCCCAGTGAAAATCCCTTAAAATATGCTCTGGTATGGTTAACGGTAAAGAGGTACTAGTAGTTTCAATGAATTCTATCTAATGACAACAAGCTTTCTTATTTTCTTTGGAAGGTTAGTGTCAATCTGGAATCAAAAGGCACTATAATAAAAAGTAAGTATCTTATTTGGTGAAAAAGTCTTTAGGAACTAACATTATTCGGACAAGTAATGGGAAGAATATAATGAAAACAAAATACTTCTGGAAGTTTTACTTGTATTAAGTTGGAATCTTACAATAAGAGTCTGTAATTGTAACAATGGTTTCAGTCGACGTCGAGAAACAGTTGCGATAAAACCCAACAGATGGAGTTTGTTGTACGGCATGTGATTAAAGATTACGATGCACTGTTAAGATGCTTAATCTTTTACTCTTGGTATCAGTATCGATAGCAGAGTTATATAAGCCCCAACAGATGGAGCTGGGTACACGAACGTACAGAGTTCCTGAGAAGTCGAATATCTTTTATCCTACATTATCTAATGTTTACAAAGAGAGGCAAGTGCGAATTGCAATTGTAACTGGAAAACATTATGTTTCAATGACGTACCAACCAGTTAAAAGCCTCTTATGTAATATAAATTCTGACACATAGGTAGTGTGAATACGATTATATCAATCGAGCGATGGTTAGCTTTACTGCGTTAGCGTCGATATTCGCCGAGAAGCAGAAATATACAACGTTCTTGTTGGAGGCTATAAGTCATGTTTATACCTCGTCATTGTTTGTGGTACGTCGAACCTTGTTTGTGCATTCTGCCTTGCTCGTCCACACATGGCACGTGTTTTATTACTTTTTATTTTACTGATTATTTGACTCCCAGCACAGCATGGCGATCTGACAGCAATTTACCTGTCTATCTTAACCCTAGCGAACTTACAAAATTAACGTGTAGTCGACAGTCTTAAATTGAGACTTTAAAATACAAACCGAGAACTAAACAAATGAAATGTTCAAATGTTTGTATAGCTTATGGGACTTAACTACGGGGTCATCAGTTCCTAAACTTACAAACTACTTATGAACTAGCTAAGCACGTCCGATAAATTATAAGTCGCAGAGTGCCACTGAATCACTTGAACAGTTAGCTGCATGTAGTTACTCGTGACATGTGTGTTTGTTTACTTCAGTATAGCTTCTTTGCTATGTAAAATCACATCGCACCGTTGCATTAAGAGTTACTGTACGGAAAGATCAGCGACAGAGTAGAACATTTGTTGCATCGGGTACATCATGGAAGCACTATATAGATGACCAGCTAAGAGCGATTTGTTGCTAGTAGTGCATAATAACTTTAAGGAAATAAAAAAAAATATATTTTTATCAGTATATTGTAACTATATATTAATCGTGGTAGTTTTTATAGCTTCATATAAAAATCATGCATTATAGGGTTAAAACCCACACATAAACACAGACGACAGTGCACTGACACAACACTGCACTGGCGCAGGGAGGAACTCCGGAGGTAAAAAAAAGGGGAGGGGGGCGAGAAAAGGGGGAAGCGAGAAGGAGAGGGGAAACAAGAAACGGGGAGAGGCGATAAGGCAGAGGGTCGGCAACATGTGGTGAGGAAACGGGAGAGGGGAGAGGAAGGAGCCGGCTGGTGAAGAGGGAAAGAGGGAGGGTACTGGGGAGGAAGGGATTGGGAGGAGAGGCTACAGAGGAATGGGGTAGAAGGGGGAAGGAGTGGGGAGGAGGAGAGGGAGGGAAGAAGAAGGGAGCACAGTAGGTAAGAGGGGTAGATGTCTGGACGGAGATCATCTGGGATAGGACATGGAGAGTTTGAAGATACAGGGCGGGCGAGACGCAGTGGCGTAGTGTGGCACAGAGGGGTTGCGGGAATCTATTTTGAAGATGAAACTTCCTGGCAGATTAAAATTGTGTGCAGGAACCGGGACTCGAACCTGGGACCTTTGCCTTTCGCGGGCAAGTGCGCTTGCCCGTGAAAGGCAAAGGTCCCAGATTCGAGTCCCGGTTCCGGCACAAAATTTTAATCTGCCAGGAAGTTTTACATCAACGCACACTCCGCGGAAGAGTGAAAGATTCATTTTGGAAACATCCCTTAGGCTGTGGCTAAGCCTTATCTCCACCATATCCTTTCTTCGAGGAGTGCTAGTCTTGCATGGTTCGCAGGAGAGCTTCTGTGAATTTTGGAAAGTGGGTGGCGAGGTACTGGCTGAAGTAAAGTTGTGGGGCGGCATCGTGAGTCGTGTCGGGATAGCACAGTCGGTAGTGCGCTTGCCCGCGAAAGGCTAAGGTTCCAAGTTCGAGTCCCGGTACCGGCACACATTTTTAATCTGCCAGGAAGTTTCATATCAGCGCACACTCCCCTGCAGATTGAAAGTTTCATTCTGTATTTTGAAGATGGTGTAAAGGAGGAGCTGGAGATGGGAGAAGGGAATGAGGTTGTAAAGAAACCGCATGGGAGACGTTATATGGATATTTAATATGAGGCAGTGTGGATGATTTTGGAGGATTTGTAGTGCTATGTGGGCTGAGATGTAGGTGAGGCTGGCGTAACACAGAAACGGGTGGATTAGAGATTTAAAAGTGCAGAGGATGGTGCAGCGGTTCAAGCCCCAGTTCGGTTGAAGAAAGTGTTCAAATGTCTGTTAAGCTTAAGGGACTTAACTGCGGGGTCATCAGTCCCTAAACTTACAAACTACTTATGAACTACCTTATAGTAAACACAAATATCCATGTTCGAGGGGAGGGGGGGGGGGTTCGAACCCCCGATCGTAGCGGCCCTCGAATCGAAGCGGTTATTTTGGCACAAATTTTCACTCGACGCCAGTGATTCATTTCAGTGCCCTAGTGCAACCAGGGTCATTCCTTTCCTTCCTGTTCCTTCTTCGAACTCGCGACTGTATCGTTACCTTCCTCTGCTTTCAGTGCGATCTTTTATTTTCTGCACTAACGATAATAACTGCTGAAGACGATGAAAATAGCCCATAGATTCCCGTCACTATTGTGCGAATTTTTGTTGCAATCAGTTGCAGTTAGAAATATTCTAATGTTCAAACGTCTGTGAAGCTAAGGAACTAAAATGCTGATGTCATCGGTCCCTATACATATCAACTACTTACACTAATTTTAACTTTTGCTAATGACCCATGCCCGCGGGAGAACTATAACCTCCGACGGGAGCGGCCGCGTAATTCGTGAAATGCCACCCAAGGTCGCGCAGACATTCCCGCGCGGCACCGTTAGGCCGTCCGCACACGGGTTGTTCCTCACTCGTCGTGGGCGCGACTTGCGTCTCGTCGTTCGCGCGCGCCTCGTGCGAATCTCGTGATGCCAGCGATGGCCGTCCGCACAGCGGTCGATTGCCACTCGTCGCGGGCGCGATTTCCCTTCTGTCAGCTTGCGACTTCCAACAGGTTAGTTATTTTCTCCAATAACTATACGTGCAACGGACAGTTCTAGTGATTAGGGGAACGCTGTGATGTTTTGCTGGTACCGGCGCAAGAAAAGGGAGACACAAAGAGTGTTATGGGTGCATCCGTACAAAGAGCGGAAGTTTCCTCATCGGTTGTTTGTTGGTGCTAGAGAACTGCAAGAGATTGATACAAAATTTTAGTATTCAACAGAGGCTTGAGAAAATGGAACATGCCCGAAAATAGTCGCCAATGAAAAAAGTAAACATCAGCAGCTCTGTTTCAGATATAAAAAAGATCTTTTCTTGGATATTTGCGAGCTGCAAGACACGATATACTGAAAGTATTTATATATTAGTATCTATGTATTAAAAGTTCATTACAGTGATTGCGTACAGATATCAAGGGCTCTAAAGTGTTTTAAACATTGGAAATAGAGAAAAATGCACGGTACACCACCTCCATGACGTACTATCCGCTCGTCACGCTCGAACTTTCCCGTGGACTGCAGGTCGCAAGAGACGAGCGTCGCTCGCGACTCCAAGACGCGTGAAAAACAGAAAGTTCAAATGTTTGTATAGCTTATGGGACGTAACTACGGGGTCATCAATCCCTAAACTTACAAATACTTATGAACTAGCTAACACTAAGGACGGCACAAATATCCATGCCCGACGGGGGAATCGAACCCCCGACCGTAGTGGCCGTGCAGACCGTGACTGAAGCGCCTCAGTCCCCTCGGCCACTGCGGCCGGGAAGACGCGTGCAAATCTACCCGTTGGTGGCTTCCCATTTACTTACGTGGGAAGTCGCATGGGGACGGAATCGCGTCGAGGACGAGTCGCAGCCACGGCGAGTGCGAATCGACCCGTGTGCGGACCTTAGAAGCACACTTGACGCGGTTGGGGTCTGTGAACTCGGGTTTTACATTTGGATTTACATTTGTGGGAGAAGGTGTGGTGGGATTCATTGCAGGTGTTACAACTAGGAGGGGAATTCAGTATGTGACAATGCTTTAGAAGTTGGTGGCACTTACAGTCGGGACAGTATAGTTGATTTTTTTCTTTCCAGGCTGTGGTACTGTAGGCATCAGAGGTAGTGGAGAGATAGAGGTTGGCAGCGAGAGGGTCCGAGTTTGTATGAATTGAGGGAGATGTTGTGGAGGTAGTTGATGGTAGGTACAGATTCAGTGCAAAGCCGGATTTATATGTGATGGCATGATCACCTTGGATGTCAACATGAGGGTTGATCTCACTTACAAACGCCGACACCGATAACTGTATACTTCCGTGTTGCTCGTCGTCCAGCCAGACCTAGTGCCGGACACCTAGCATGGCAATCGAGCAACAACAACAACAAACAAGCTGCCGACAGCTTTGTCGCTGTGTCACCACAACACTCACTCCTCGGCACACTCCCTTTCGCGTTTCCGCCGCCCAACTTAATACCACTCTTCTCTTCCCGGCACTCCACATCGAAGCGAACGAACCAAAGATTAGAAGTTTGGAGATCGACGCCACGGCTCAACTGTGCGTCGGTTTTGGGAGCTGTGATTCACGGACAGTGGGTGGGAGGAGGAGATGTTACCAGAGCAATGAGATGATGTCGAAATGATGGTGGCATGTGAAGTCGATGGTGGCATATGAATGCTCAAAGAACGGAGCTATCTAGCAGACGAAGCATCAGATTTCAAAGGTAACACCACCTGCACCTGTCGCCGTGTACTCATAATAGCGCGTTACCGCCCCTAGTTTTGCCGTCAATTTAGGTTCTGGGACGGCGTCTGTCCCACTGTGCACAATTACTTGGTGCACAATGCCACTATTGAGGCTTGCTAGATATCTGATTGGAACTGTACCCTCTGAAATTGTCAATCATTTGTTTCAACACACTCACGAAAGAATACAACGGCTTTAAGGCATCTGTCCCAGCCAAAACAGGGCCCGTATTAACGCCAGGGACAGTGGATGGAATAACCCCTCATACACCGTGAATCCGTCAACTTTAATACTTTGTTCTACACTATTTTGTCAGGCTGTGTTCTTTCACAGCTCTACAAAAAATAGTTGTTTCCGAAAGTCTGATGGTACGTCACTAGTTTTATATATTGTACATACCAACTTGAATCGTCGCTTGGTTGCCACTTCTTCTGAGGATTTTAGAAATTTCGATGGAATGTAATCTATGGCTTCTTCCTTATTTGATTTCACGTTTTCCACATCTCTTTTAAATTTTGACTTTCATACTAGATCTCCTGTCTCTTCCATACTATTCCAAATTTCTGCTTGTAACGCGCCATCAGACAAATATTCTTTCTCATACACGTCTTCAATACACTGGGACAAAGAAGTTATAATTATGAATCGGTAGATCGTTTTATGTGATCGATGGATCATGTTTGTTCATTCTTTACCGGTAAGATCTTTGCTATTTGCTTTAATTACATAGAGATGTCAACCACTCAAACGAAACCGCTAGACCACCACGAGTTCACTTCCTACTCAGCTACGTTCCTACTTCCTAGTCAGCTACCAACCAGTTTCTGTGTTGTAGGTACCAGACATGTAATCTTATGGGCTATTGCAGTCAACTTCTTTTTGCAAGTTCATCGGCTCTAAATGCCCATTGCACATTGTGGTGTTCGATCGGAAACTGGTTTAAATGGAACAGCATTAACTAACATCAGCATTTCGTTTCGGATTTGAAACATTGTCAGTGATGAGGCATGACTCTCTCCTCCAATCTCTGTTATTTAGTATCTTTTTACGACAAATTTGCTATATGATTGTGGATGGAACAAAATTTATTGTACACACGTTTGAATTATCAAATTGGACAATTTCGTTTACAGTATGTAACTAAGGATGTACAAACATAACGGGTTTCTTCTGTAATTCTGGCAAGTGCACAAACTGAATGCCAAAAGCTTTTATCATCTTTTAACAGCACTGCTGCAAGAAGACACCATGTTTTGACTTAGACTTCTTTATAATTAATTGAATTCAGTCATGTATTGCTGCCAAAATCGTAAATTGTAAATGTGCATTATTAAATGCTGGGGCTTTCCTATGAAAGTTTCTCTTATTGTTAACTCCTAAACAAAGACTGAATGAGATAGACCTACAAATTGCATCGTATATCTTAGGATCTCAGCTCCACTATACTATACCTCGTATTTTTAACCATCGGT
Organism: Locusta migratoria; assembly: GCA_026315105.1. Lineage (NCBI taxonomy): Eukaryota > Metazoa > Arthropoda > Insecta > Orthoptera > Acrididae > Locusta > Locusta migratoria. Next base: position 17,083,983 of record CM048746.1, on the reverse strand, counting down.
AGCCTACCTGCTGCCCATATGCACGTCTCTCCATCATGTCCTGTGACATGTCTCCTTTTTCCCAGTTCAGTTTTTCGCGCACTAAGTGGAGTGGCTGAGGTTCCTAAGGCGCCTCGATGCGGAGCGTGCGGTTACTCGCCCTCAGAGTTTCGAGTCCTCCCTGGGGCATGGAAGTGTGTGTTGTCCTTAGGTTAGTTTAAGCAGTTTGTAAGTCTAGGGAATGATGACCATAGCTATTTGGTCCAACAGGTTTACAAACATTTCAACATTATTACATTGCTTGCACTGACTGTCTGCTTCACGTGTGGCCTGTGGCCATTTTCTAGGAAACACAACACAGGCCACAGGATTAGGTTCTTTATTCAAAAATGGCAGGCGAATTCACCTCAGCTAGCGCTTCTATCAACTCACGCACATAACAGCTCCTTTGGGTGTAAAAGCTCTTCACTATCAGTATTCTACAATAATGTTCACATTTTATGCTATCTAAGTGTTGTGCATTCATTAACAAGTCGATATACAAGAAGGTAATTCTGATACTGATCGATTACGTCTGCTTCCCCAAGTTTCAGTATGATCACCCACATCGTACATAAACAAGTAACAGGAGAGGATCCGATGTAGTAAATCTATTTGCAGCACCTAACCCACATTCACCTTCCAATTTTATTTCTACACCATTCATAAAAGTATGTCTCCGATGTATACCCGTAGGGGGTTCGAATCCTCCCTTGCGCACGGATGTTTGTGCTGTCTTTAATATACGCTAGTTCATAACTAGTATGTAAGTTTAGGTACTGATGACCGCGTAGTTAAGTTCCATAAACTCTACAAACATCCAATGTATACAACACAGAAAACTGTGAGCATACATAGGATTTTTTAATATTACCTCAATCATAAATCTGTAGGGACATCAGATCTTAAGGCTTATTTTCAACTATGTCCTCTTGCCTTTGTGTTTATTTTCAAAAGGAGGCAAGTTAACAGACACCCCCGCTGTTTAACAATGAAATTTCCCCTGACAACTGTTCGCAGAAATATGTAAGAACTGTCGAATATTCATAGTAGCGTTGATGATTAACATATTTGCTACGTACCTTTATTTCTGTTCAATGCAACGGATATGAGATAAAACAAATAAGTTACTAAAACCTTAATCACAGGAAGAAATAAGTGTACAATATTTCCATATACAGTTTCCTGTATTTTAACCGTCGCCTACATTCTTTTCACTATTGAAATCAAATGTTTGTAAATCTATTGGAACAAACTGCTATGATCACCAGTCCGTAGACTTACAAACTACTTAAACTAACTTGAACCTCCGACGGGAACGGCCTCCCAGTCCGCAGCATGAAGTCTCAGACCACGCTGCCATTCCGAGCGGCATCGCTATTAACTGCCATCTCCCTATATGCAGAGATTGGCAACGAAAAACTATCACATGTGCCCCCTCAATCAACAACATACCTTGATATAAACAATAATCTAAGCTATCTTTGACGAGACTAACGAAAGACCAACATGTTTACTTTAAGCTTCGAAATTTAACGCTAAGTTTCTTCTTTATGCCCTTGCACTCCTACATACGCTACTGGCCATTAAAATTGCTACACCAATACGAAATGCAGATGATAAACGGGTATTCATTGGGCGGCTTTCATCTACCTCTGTCAAGAGAAAGATTGTGAATTGCATTATGCAAGTTGGAAATTTCGTTGTACAAGTCCATCGGTGGTATTAATTATACACTCCTGGCCATTAAAATTGCTACACCACGAAGATGACGTACTACAGACGCGAAATTTAACCGACAGGAAGACGATGCTGTGATATACAAATAATTACCTTTTCAGAGCATTCACACAAGGTTGGCACAGGTGGCGACACCTACAACATGTTGACATGAGGAAAGTTTCCAACCGATTTCTCATACACAAACAGCAGTTGACCGGCGTTGCCTGGTGGAATCTTGTTGTGATGCCTCGTATAAGGAGGAGAAATGCGTACCATCACGTTTCTGACTTTGATACAGGTCGGATTGTAGCCTATCGCGATTGCGGTTTATCGTATCGCGACATTTTTGCTCGCGTTGGTTGCGATCCAATGACTGTTAACAGAATATGGAATCGGTGGGCTCAGGAGGGCAATACGCAACGCCGTGCTGGATCCCAACGGCCTCGTATCGCTAGGAGTCGAGATGACAGGCATCTTATCCGCATGTCGGTAACGGATCGTGCAGCCACATCTCGATCCGTGGGTCAACAGATGGGGACGTTTGCAAGACAACCATCTGCACGAACAGTTCGACGACGTTTGCAGCAGCATGGACTATCAGCTCGGAGACCATGGCTGCGGTTACCATTGACGCTGCATCACAGACAGGATCGCCTGCGAAGGTGTACGCAACGACGAACCTGGGTGTACGAATGACAAAACGTCATTTTTTCGTATGATCCAGGTTCTTTTTACATCATCGTGATGGTCGCATCCGTGTTTGGTGACATCGCGGTGTATTCGTCATCGCCATACTGGCGTAACACCCGGCGTGATGGTATGGGTTACCGTTGGTTACACGTCTCGGCCACCTCTTGTTCGCATCGACGGCTCTTTGAACAGTGGCCTTTACATAACAGATGTGTTACGACCCGTGGCTCTACCCTTCATTCGATCCCTGCGAAACCCTACATTTCAGCAGGATAATGCTCTACCGCATGTTTCAGGTCCTGTACGGGCCTTTCTGGTTACGGAAAATGTTCGACTGCTGCCCTGGCCAGCACATTCTCCAGATCTCTCACCAATTGAAAACGTCTGATCAATGGTCACCGAGCAACTGGCTCGTCACAATACGCCAGTGTTGAAGCTTCATGGGCATCTGTACCTGTAAACGCCATCTAAGCTCTGTTTGACTCGATGCCCAGGCGTATCAAGGCCGTTATTACGGCCAGAGGTGGTTGTTCTGGGTACTGATTTCTCAGGATCTATGTATCCAAATTGCGTGAAAATGTAATCACATGTCTGTTCTAAGTAGTATGTGGGTGTATAGGGAGCAAGCCCTCTTCTAAGGTTAAATTCAACCATAATTTTATTTATCTTTTAAGGTCCCATTTAACCTTAAAAAATTATTTTACTTATCTGTTGGATAATCGTGTTTAACCTTAAATCTTACCTTAAACGCATTTTATTTTTAAATCTTATTTAAGATTAAAACCAACCACACCCTGTCCAATGAGGTTTCTAAAAGTAAATCTTGGTTAAGGTGAAAACTAACCATAAAAATTTCTGGAGAATTGTGAAACAATTTATTGTTCAAAGTCACCATAAAACGTAATTCAAAGTTATCATTAAGATCAACCATAAAAAATTCACAAAGTTTTCTTGAAAAATATGAGTAAAATATGGTTCAAACTAATCTTAAAAAAGATTAAAACATAATCAAAAGTGTTGAGAAAGATTATGATTAAACTTAATCTTAAAAAAGTATTAAAAATTATGGTGAAATCATCCACTTTATTTAAATAAAGAGTCTCAATAAAAAGTGTTAAAAATTATGGTTACTCTTAACCTTAAAATGTAATCGAAGATTTTTTCAAGAATTATTCCTATACTTAACCAACACTTTTTTAAGGTCCTATTAACCATAAAAAATTATCTTAATCTTAAAAAAGATTGTGGTTTGTGTCTACCTTAACTTATTTTACCTATATTAATCTTATTTAAGGTGAAACCTTACCTTAACTTATCTTACCAGTTTTAGCCTCTTTTAACCTTAACTTATCTTATTATCTTAATCTGTTTCAAGATTGTGTCTACCTTAACTTACGCCAGTATTCTAGCTATTATTTTTGTAGTTTTGCATTAAAAATTTTAATCGCTTATTAACCATTAAAATTAAAACTTCTCCATCAAAAGTTTTCAGTAATTAGTCCATGCTTAAGATCGTAAGTCAAGTTTCTTTTACCATACATAATTATGTATGCTAAAGTGTTTTCAGGAATAGGTACATTAAAAGTAGCTGACAATTTCATGGCAGTTTTTTGTGCAGTGACAACATTCTTTCTCCTACTCATATTGATTACGTAAATAGGGTACGAGTTAATGAAACTGTATGCACTAATTTTATGGTCATCTTTCAATTCAGTTATTCTCTTAAAGTCTGCAAATGCATTGTATGCCTTCAAACAAGTACCCGGAGGGTCAATGTTCCACAGTTCAGGAAATATCTCATTTCTACCATTCTTTAGATAAATGTTTTGGAGATGAACGTGATCATACACTGATGAATCAGCATCTTGGTTTCCTTTCCTGTTGGTCTGAAACACCACAAATACAAAATAAGGCATGTCAAACTCCATAGAGTTGTAGTAATTCGTTATATCTAGCTCAAAGTTTCTCTTACCACTAATTCCTGCTATTTCCTGCGTCTGAAGATCAAAAAATGAAATCGGAATCTTAGGGTCCTTTAGCATCTTTTCTCTTAGCTCTAGTTCATAATTAGTTTCATACTTAACAATGGGTACTCGAATCTCCATATTTGTAATGGTTACTTTACCCAACTCAGGTCGAGAGCCTTCAATATCTGCTCCACTATTATTTTTTGAAAACCATCTGAACAAGGCATCGCCAGCAATTGCGCTTCCCACAAATGTTACTGTTAAGTCACCTTCCCACATGATTTCTTTGTAATCCTTAAAAAATCCACCCAACATTTTTAACGGATACAACACCTCGTTTTCCTTTTTTCGTAACTTACCATTGTTGATGAAATTACCCTCGAATCTAATGTCATCGTCGAGAGAAGAAGTAAGGTGGTATAAAACCGTCGACGAAATGATTGGATGCTCTAACCTGTAGATTATGTGACCTCTTTTCTTAACAATTACTGCACTCCATAACTGTGTCGGAAAGTTGTCAACTAGTCTAACATTCGATTTGCCTTCGTAAGAAGTGTAATCTGAGCCATTTGCATGAGTAACGTTATATGTCATATACAAGTAAGCATTGTTGTCAAACCAACCATCACCAACTTTGATGTCTATTTCTACATCTTTGTTCGGTAGGTTTAAATTATTCTTAGTCTTCTCATTTACTGGAAAAGACTGCCACTGATAACTTTCTATTTTATTCATTTTATTTACTGCAATATTTTAATTTTAAAGCATTTCTAAAAGAACAGTCACTGTAGCTCCACCAAAATCTATAACACAGTCGTTCTCATCCGTTATAGTAATAGCCAAATTTTGAACTTTATCGTGCACAGGGAAAAATAATGGATAACTCGGTTCGTGTATTATAGGACTACCAAACTGTAAGTGACCACACATTTCCAACTTGGGTTTAAAACAAGCAATAATATTTGTCTCTCGATGAAAGTGGTCACAATCCTTTACAAACATACCATCAGCTAAGTTAAAATGCACTTTAATTTTTTCAAAAGGTATTATTTTCGGTAGCTCATTTGCTACAACTTTTGTTGCAGGTTCCACAATTTCGTCTCTAAAACCTAGCATCCTCCCAATACTACATTCCTTATTAAAATACAGCTTAAAGTCTAAGCTTTCTATCTCAACTCTATTTAGGATTTCGTTAGCCTTAATCTTTATATTACTAGCATTGAAAGGTTCCTGGCTCTGAATACACCTCTCTAAATTGTCTAGACTGTACTGCCCTGATGGAATATTTAAAGTATTAACCACACCATCTTTCTCATAGTGTAATCTGTTATTATCCTTTGTGACATTTGGAGTTAAGAATGTTGAATAAAATCCGACCAAACCAACCTTTGTATACATGTTTCTTATTGGTACATTAAGCCTCTTTTTTAAGTTTGAGGATGTACCACTAATTTCAAAAATTCTATTCATTTATTAATTAAGTAATAAGTAGTAAATAAAAAGTAAAATGACTGATTGGGATCCAAAGATCAGAATTCGAGAAAAACGAATCAAAAGCAGACATGGGAAGTTATTACCTAGTTCAATTCGTTGCGCTATCGTTGGCCCAAGTGGATGTGGTAAAACAACTTTAATGGTTGATAATTACCTTCTGTGCCCTGGATGGCTTAACTGGAACACCATTAAACACTTGTACATCTACTCGAAAAGCTTAGAACAGTTTAAGTATAAACATCTTATGGAAAAATGTGAAAGAATTGAAAATGAACACAACGAGAAGGTAGCTACATTTGTTAGTAACTGTGATGACATTATACCATTAGACGAATGTGAAGAGTGCTCCGTTGTAGTGTTTGACGACTTTATATCAGAAAACCAAGATATTGTAAGAGAATACTTTACCAGAGGAAGACATAAGAACATTGACTGTTTCTACTTAGCGCAAACGTATTCTAAAATACCCAAGCAGTTGGTGAGAGACAACCTTAACTTTTTGAACATATTTAGACAAGCTGACATTAATTTGAAGCACATCTACGACGAATTTGTAGGTGGAGACTTTAAATGGAATGACTTTAAAGAGCTTTGCAGTAAGGTGTGGAACGAGGACTTTGGATTCATAACTGTTGACATGACTCGAAAGCTGTATGACGGTAGGTACCGTAACAAAATTAAAACTTTTATCAGATTTTAATGGTTTTTTAACCATTAAAATACCACACTTTTTCTGTGTACCCAACTATTGTGAGAGCTATGAAAACCTAGCCATTTAACATATACTTTATCACCCTTTTTTCTCAAAACTTTTTCTACAAGATACACATCTGGATACTTAGTTTTTTGTAACTCCTGTTCGTAAAAACTTCCTTTAATTTCTTCTTCACTTGTATCTTTTAACTTGTATGTAGTCGGACTTGTGTTATTGATCTGAGTCACTTCAAATATTTCTGTCGACCAATTAGCAGTATAGCCTTTCTCGAACAAGCCTTTAAGTTTACTTATCCTAACTTTGTCACCTATCTTGAACTTGGGCGGATCTGTTTTGAGTTCCGCTGTAAAAGCGGTCTTCACCACATTTTTTGCATTCTTTTCGTTTACATCTACTGGTTTCATCCCTATTGTTCTGTGTTTCCTGTTGTTGTAATCATACACCAGTTTTGGAAGTAGCTCAACCCATTTTTGATTGCCCTGGAGTGCAAATTGTTTCCACATTCTTTCTTTTAACGTCCTGTTAAACCTTTCAACTACTGAAGCCTTAACTTCTGTATACGTAGAATAATGATTTACACCTTCAAGCTTCATCAGCTCCTTGAAGTGTTTATTGTAGAATTCTTTACCATTATCTGATTGTAAATGTTTCGGCTTCCTTTCTTGTAGTATACCTTTAAAAGCGCTGGTAATACTTTCACCTGATTTATCTTTAACAGGAATAGCCCAAGCATACTTTGAAAAGACGTCTATTACAGTCAGTAAATACTTCATACCCTTGTTGAATTTTGATATACCTTTAAGGTGACCAGAATCCATCTCAACCAAGTCAGCCTGCCACAAATCATCTATACCGTAAGCTATAACAGCTTTTCTTGGAAAATTCTTTCTCAGTGGCTTGTGAAGCTCTTGTATAATTTCTTCACGAATACTTTTATTTGTCGGAGACATTATTTTATTTTTATAAACTTACTTTTCTTGGTATTACACACCCCACAATAGCCCTCAATCCTATGACGACCGTTTTTCGTGGCAACAGTGTGAGGCTGAAGTGTAGCAGTAAATCTCTTGCACCTTAGGCACCAAATATGTTTCTGTTCTATCATTTATTTAATTGAAAATTAAAGATCAAGATTCTAAGTCATCAATAGCATCTTTAACTGATGCTAGTTCGCCAAATAGTAAGAGTTTTACGTCCACAGGGACTGTCTTCACCGACTCTTTTAGTCTTACAGTTAGGAAATTTCCTTTATGAATTAATATTGGGTTATGCTTGTCCTCAATTACGTGTAATTTGTCATATACATTTACTGAAACATCAAAATCATTAAATGTTAATTCTTTGTTCATATCTTTTCCAATGACAATAACTTTTTTCAGTAGAAAATCATACTCGAAGGTGTAAATTTGATGTTCTAATCCAGTCATAAAAGTGAATTCAACTGTTTGTTTGTCATATACATTGTTCTGGTTTTGTTCAGTTTTGTTAATGTATTGGGATAAATCACCTTTTGTATAATAATCTGAAAAAACTTTCTCTAGGTCCTTTTTACTGTAATAATTATTAAGGGTTGTTAGTATACTTGTGTATTTGGCGTTAGCAACATCATTAACAGCATCGAGCTGGCTTTTAGTGACTGCGTCATATCCACCTATGGCATCTGCTACGTTTACAATGCGCCTTCCTTTCAATGATACCCAGTTCTTTGAAAATGAGAAATACTTCTTAATATTAAGTTTACTGATACTAGATTCTAGTCCGTTTATAACTTCTCTGACATCGTCTAGTTGTTCAATACCCTTCTCTACCTTATTTCCAAAAATATCCATTTATTGTATCAAGAATTTTATTAAAATTCCATCCATCTGTAAATAGCTTCAAGACCATCACACATAAGTGGCCACATATAAACTGATCGAAATTTTGAATTCTTTCTGCGTTGTAAAACAAATTATCTGGCCCCAAGTAGTGTACTAACGTAAGTGGAATAATACCACCAAATGAATCAAAAACAAATTTTTCATCACCCCTCTTGTAATAACATATCCAATGAGTGCCTACGTGATCAGATGTATCCAAGTTAACTACCCCTGATTCAACTTCTTTAGGTTCTGATGGCAGCTCGTCAGCCATGAATACACCTCTAAAGGTTTTGATTTTTAAGGTTTTTACTAAGCTTTCTATATCATAGTTGCTCAACGGGTGATCATATTTTTGCACAATTTTTTCGACTTTTTTTCGACTTTTTTCTTTAAAAAAATACCATATCCCGCTTTCTTTTCCATTTCAAGATTATGCCTCTTTTGCTCCGCTAACTCTGCGTCTTCCTTTTGCTTCTTGTGCACAGCACTTGTTATTGCCGCAGCACCACCAGCTAAGGAACCGATTGCTCCCAACGCTGCAAGTATCAGTGGTAGAAATCCACCTTCGTGCTTATTCAATCCAGAACCTTCTTTCAATCTCTTAGAGTTTAGATACTCGAGTATCTTCTTCACAACAGGTATAGAAAATGTTATCAATAAGCTACCACCTTTTTTTAAGTTTATTAGCTTTCTGTTTCATTTGAGTCTCTGTAAGATAAGTATCTAGAAAGCCATGATTTTTCAGGTCGTCATTGGACAGTTTTATTTTAATAGATTTCGCTCTCGGATTCCCACTTGAGGGAATGTTATAGTCAATACTAAATCCTCTCATTTATTATTTCAATTAAATTAAAAATTTTAGTGCTACACTCGTATTAAATTTTAATGGGTTGTGACCCATTAAAATTACACCTCTTCATTCACATTCATAGCGCCCATCCATTATCATCTAAGCCTAGCCCTAGCTTCCTTTTCCCAAACATTATTCCAGCTACAGCTGTTGAAGCTAATCTCTCTCCTAGGGAAGCATCTTTACTGAAAATCCTTTCCTTTGCCGCTTTCTGCAGTTCTTTATCAGCTTGATGTCTTTGTTCCAAATCTTTATGATCCCTGTATGCGATATCATGCCTTTTGCAAGCTTCATCTAGAGGATTTATTCCAGCATCTCCTCTTGCTAATCGTTCTTCTAGTTTGGTACCAGGGCCGCAGTAATTGTATCCAGGTAAATGCATTTCAACAGGAAGATTATTAATTAACGTGTTCACTAAGCCCTTTCCATAACTTTCTGCCTTCCAGAATGTATGAGGGAGATTGTTTAGAAATCTAATTAGGTAAGGTATCCCCTTTGGATTATTTACTATGAAGTCATTAAATTTACTCGTAAGCATCTTGGTTATTCCAACCTTCTCATTGTGGTAGTTATTATTTCCCGCATTCTCTTCACCATGAATAACCATTAGTCTATCAATTAAATCTCTGACGTCATTCATCCACACGTACTCGACTGGTTTGTCTGTACACCTCTTTACAAAACCCATACCACCCTTTGTGTTTGGTGAGTTACCACGTTCTTTCTTGAGTGACTGCCATATTGGTTTAATGATGTTGTTGTATTTTTCGCTACTGCTTGACTTGGGTTTATTTGCATTTGGATCATTGTTCTGATATATCGCATTGGTAACCTTCAGCATAGTTGTATAGGTATCAAGGTCGTCAGATGTGTACTCTTCAGGAGATACGGTTTTCTGAGTCAGGAGCTTCATAAACCCATTGGTGGCTTTAAAGGAGTTACCCTTCACCATAATATTATCGTTGTTGAATGTTACTTCGGAGTCACCCATGTAATGCCTCCCATTGTCAAAACGGAGACCAAAAATTGTATCATTCAGAGCGCCTAAGTATTTTGAAACTTTTGGGCCCAAGTAAGTTGTTGAGTAGTCTGAAACAGCCTTCATCTTCTGCCGTTCCTTGTCTTCAATTTGTTCCAACATAGGCTCCAACCTCTTACGTGTCTTTGGTGTGATGGGGTCATCAACAAATAAGCTTCTCTCAAACGATGTTACCTCAGGAGTAGGTGGTATAGGGAACATATCGTCAAACCCCCCGTCGTAAGGTAGTAGCTGCTTTTCTATCTCACGATTTTTTTCTATAGCATCAATTACGTCTTTCCCTATTGCATCTAATTTATCGATAACTGGTTGGTCTTCTTTTTTGTATTTTTCGTATTCAGTTATAGGTTTAATTTTCCATTCTTTGAACTGATCTTTGATTTGTTCGAATTTCTTTCTGTTCTTTTTTGCTTGCTTCACAAGCTTTTGATCATATTTTGTAAACATTTATTTAAGGAAAAATAATAAAATATTTGGAATGAAAGATTTTGCCGAAGTCACAATTTTTAATAAAGATAGAGGTTATACTTCACCAGAACACTATAAAACTTTTGTTATTGAAAAATTAACCGATGATGAGTTGAACAGTAACAGAAAAAATGGTTCTATTTCAACATTTTTAACATATGAAGGGTTATTAAAGGTTATTTATAGCTCTAGAGGACGTAACGTTGGGACGTTACATTAAGTTCTCTTGCTGCTGGCCGGTCTCTTTCTCTAACTGAGTCACAGCATCTTTTAAGCTCTTCACTAGTGCCCTAAATGAAGACGACTTCTTGGGACAGTTTATGCCAAATAAAGAAAGATCGAATTTACCTGTTCTTACTAGTACGTTTGAGAATTCATTGTATTCATATAATATACCATCCTTGAAGAAGTACAGCAAACCGTTTATGTATCTAAAAACAGAATCAAAGGCTGAAGGTACCCCTGGGAAGCTTTTACTGATAACACCATAAGCCTTTGCTTTAAAGCTACATTCATCTATTTCAGCGAAATATATATATGGTCATAAAAAATGAAGGTTCTGCCACAGTAAGTGTTGACAGCTCCGTGTACAAAAGAGTTTTGTCGCAACCCTATATCAGATACTCTTTTTGGGTAACCAGATTTTAACGATAATCTCGGTATTTGAACCATATATATCATGTTATTAATAATCAGAACGACTTCACCTGATGGTCTCTGGAAAACAGCAGATACATTTTTGAATTGTTGAGGTAGAAAAGTTAACCAGTCTGTGATTAGTTGCGGTTTTGAAAGCTCGTCATTACTATTAAGAGCAGTCATCCAAACCCACGTTCCATAAAAAATGTATAGAAACTCATTCACAATTACAGAACTTCCAAACTGCTTCAGTCTGCACAGTTCAGGTTCCTTTACAGGGACTGCTTCGGTTGAGGGCGAAGCCGGAGTAGGAGTAGGGCGCTGTTCAGTATCGCTAGAAGCACGTTTCCCATATAAACTTTGGATACCGCGTATATCATCTTCAGATAGGGTGGTGATAGTGCTATTGTAAAAGGCGTACATCACCGATTCAGAGACATCTGAATGTGCCATACCTAACGTGTGACCAATCTCGTGAACTAGAACAACAAATAGGTTTGTCTGTGATGAAGGTGTGTTACCGTCAATTTCCATGTACCAGTATTCATCCTGATCAACGTGGATTTCAATGGGGTCGTTGTACAAGTTAGGAAAGTCGGCATGAGCTAATACGTTTCCTCTACCATCAAAACTTCGTTGACAGAACTGTAGGGCTGAGTTTTGGCGTCGGTGTGCTCCTCTCTTAGTCGAAATGACAATATCAGGACTTTGGTTACTGTTCTCAAAAATAAGATCCGTGTGTTCTTCCCACATTTTAAATGCTGATTGTGCCACCTGTAACATTTTTCTAGTTGCGAGGTAGTAATGCCATTTTATATTCTTCTTATTCCACTTGTAGATGTGCGTAGTAAAGCTTAAAACGTTATCTTCCACGCCACACCTCGGGTTCTTCATTAATTGTAAAGTTTCATCAGTCAGCTCACCATTAGCCACGAGATGATATTTCTGTTGGAATAACGTAAGTGCATCTTTGTACGCTTCATCACTCAATTGAGAAAGTTGATCTTCTTGGTAGTCTAAGTACCCAATGTTGTGCAAATATTTTACTGCTGCTTCATCGTGAGCAGATACAAATGATAATATTGATAATATAATTATTTTGTTAATTTATTTGAATGGAAATAATAAAAATGATTTTAAAAAGAAAATAAATAATTAAATAAATGAAATCAGGGGTAGTATTTAAGCATTTTTGACACTCTACCTATACAAAAGAGATAAACGCATAGTACCTGTGTAACACTGGTATCAAAAACTTGTTTTACGAGAGATGCGTTTACTCCAGCAATATCTAAAGCTTGCTCAAATCTTTGTTCTTCAGTACCGAGATGAGCTGTATATATCGCTTTAGTAGCCCACTTACGTAAACGATATCCTGTACCTAAATTTGATCTAAAAATAACCTTCATGAGACCATTATATGTAAAAAAAAGTTATTTTTTTCGTAGTTTCTGTCCTATAGTCGTATAAATGACGGTTAATGGTTACTAAAAATCTTTTATAATCTTCTGTCCTATAGTCGTATAAATGGCGATTAATGGTTACTAAAAATCTTTATATATGAAGAATGCTCCTTTCATTTACGCTAGAATGAAGTGACGTGTCTCGCCTCTTGCGACATCTTCACGGCCAAGGCTGCTCCGACTGCGATAGCCAGCTGGGAGGCCAGCGGTGAAGGTCGGTCCGCCGATGTCATGAGTGCCTGTATTAGTCACAACAGCGCTGCTCTAGCGTAATATTTTCACTTAAATGTATATTATTCACGGATAAATTGTTGTTTTTGGGTGTTGTTGTGTATGTTACACTACGTAATGTAAGTAAAAATATACGAAGAACTGATGTAAAGAGAAGACCCCACAGGGTTCCTCGGCGCCGAGGTTTTGCTGTTTTCGACAAAATCGAATTTGGTTTTTTTTTTGGAATAATATATATAATAAATAACAATGAATAACACATTAGTGCCTCCTTGTAGCATGACGTTTATTATGACTGGTGGAGATCGTTGCTTTAGAGTACCTATGTTTGATATAAATGAGGTGCCAGAAAACCTAAGAGACATCGTTTTTAATTATGTAAGACGGCTTCAGCAATTGCAGTTAACTATACTAGAATTTGTAGAAGACGAGATAGCGCTCAGTGAAATAGGTGAAAGTATGTCACAACTAGAAAAACAATTTGAAAAGTTGATGGTTGAAATAATAGCACAATCTGACTCTGACTAAATTAGGTGAAGAAATTATTTTTAAGGTCTTTAATCTCTTTAAAGAGTTTAAAACTATTGGTAGCAAGTAGTAAGAAGATTTTTTTATTTCTTACTGAAATAAAAAAATGAATTTTTTTTTTTACTTTTTTAAATAAAATAAATCAGTAAATAAATAATATGTCTGAAGTAAAGAAATATAACTATGCAGATAAACACTGCAACAAGTGTTCTGTGGACGTCTCTTACAAAAACTGGTCCAGACACTTGAAATCTAAGACTCATCAAGCCAACGATCCGGGAGGTGAGGAGATTTTGGATAAGAAGATAGTTAAAGTGACTATTGAAGATCTCAGATCCATGGCTAAAGATTATAATCTTAGTGGTTTCTAAAAATGGAGAAAATCCCAACTTATTGATGCCATAGATAAGGCTAAAGATATGCTCTATAAAAGGACTGATTTGGAAAAGTTTACGGTACCACAGCTCATAGACATCGGCAGAAGCAAAAACATTAAGGTGACTGTTCGAATGAGGAAGCCCGAAATAATTGAATCAATTTTAAAGACACAAGACATTGTCTTCCGTAATAAGGTGGCTCAAGAGCTAAACTTTCACGACGACTTAATAGAACCACCTAAGGAAGAACGCAAACCACCATACACCATCACTGAAACAAACTCTCGATTCATTAAGAAATTTAACGCAACCGAAGTAGATTACACCATAAAGGTAAGTAAAATAATGGAAGTGGAGAATGCCATTAATGCAATGATTAAACTGGCCAAAGAGAAGGGGAACTACAAAAAAGGTGATAAACTGACCATTATTGCGAGCAACCCTAATTTCCACCACGATATTTCGACTGTTGTTCAATCTAACGTCAGTGCTAGAACATTCATGAACCACATCGGTAGAATTCTATCTTCTAACGAGAACTTAAATATCACACAAACCAGGTTCAATGTTAAGATTATCAATATACCAAGAGGTCAAGGTAAAGCACAGAAAATAATAAATCTAAGTGAAGATGTGAGGACAAAAAGATGCATTACCCAGATAAAAAATAAAGATAACTTGTGTTGTCCACGAGCCATAGTCACGGCACTGACCTACCACTCGAATGAAGTCCTCGATAGGCTACTGAGTACAATGGAAATTAAATTAGTTAGACAAGGCAGACGCATTCAAACTGATTTAACCCTAGAGCTGTGCAAGAGGCTAGGAAACTACAACGAGGAAGGTTTCACACTTGAAGATATTAAAAATGTAGAAAAATTATTGAATATTCAAATAAAGGTTGTGTGTGCCGAAAATTTTAATTCTGTTATATACTCGGGCCAAGAGAAGGATACTTTATTTATACAAAAACGGGAACCATTTTGACGTCATTAACAGTATGAAAGCTTTTCTAGGAAGCTGTTATTACTGCGACAAGTGCGACTCACCTTACAATAATAAAGACAAGCACAAGTGTAAGAGGAACAGGAATGTCTGTATTTTGTGTAAGAAACCTGCGCACGCTCCCGAAGAGAAAGCTAAAGTGTATTGTGGAGAGTGCAATAGGTATTGTTATAACCAGGAATGTTTGAGTAATCACTCTGAGGTTTGTATGGAAATTTATAAGTGTAGAGGGTGCAATATTATTTTATCTAGATCTAAAGAACACAAATGTGGGTACTCTTTTTGCTACAATTGTATGGAACCTTATAAGACTGGTGAACATCAATGCTACATCCAATATAAACATCAGAAAGGTGGGAAGTGTGAAGAAGTGTGTATTTGTAAGGCTACCGATAAAGACGCTTTTCTAAAACAATTCTTGGATGAAAATAGGTTAAAACTGTTCAAGAAACCGCATATTAAGGATCTTCAGAAACGTTTCTTAGCAGGGGAAATTTCAGAAGAGGAGTACAAAGTACTATTGAACAACACCTTGATTGACATTATTACTTCTCAAAATGGCTGCAGGTATACAGAGAAGTATATTTGGTTCGATTATGAAGCTGAGCAGGAGACAGGGGTTCACATTCCTAATCTGGTAGTAGCACATTACTTTGACGGTACAAAAGTAAGCTTTAACACCAATGAAGAGTTCTGTAAGTGGTTAATATCAAAGGACCACCAAGGATACACGGCTATCGCACACAATGCTAAAGGTTATGACTCACAATTCATCTTGAAATACTGCATAGAGAACACTTTGAAACCATACACTATATACAATGGTACAAAGCTGATGATGCTTGAGGTAAACGGCCTAATAAGCATTATCGATAGTCACAATTTTGTAGCCTCACCCTTGAGCGACTTCCCCAAAACGTTCGGGTTGAAAGAGCTTAAGAAGGGTTACTTTCCCCATTTCTTCAACACTAGAGAGAACCAGAATTATATTGGACCTATACCTGATACGAAATACTACGGGGTAGATACGATGAAGGCTAAAGCTCGAAAAGAGTTCCTTGAGTGGTACACCCAAAAGGTTAAAGAGAATTATATATTTGACTTTCAAAAGGAATTTATGGATTATTGTAACTCTGATGTAGATATTCTGCGTAGAGGCTGCCTAGAGCTAAGGAAACAATTTCTGGAAATTGCCAACATTGATCCCTTTAAGTACATAACTATTGCAAGTGTTTGTATGGCTATATATCGATCCAAGTACCTCCAGGAAAATACTATGGCTGTGATAAAAAGTGATAAGAAAGAAATGTTTAGCAAAGAGTCCATTGCTTGGTTATCCACCTTCAAGGGCGTACAGCATGCTCTGAATGGTGGAGAAGTGAGGATTCTAGGCGCAAAAGTAGACGGATACGACAGAGCTACCAAAACGGTATACCAGTACCACGGTTGTTTTTGGCACGGTTGTCCTGACTGTTACGATTGTGAGACCATTAATAATGTAAACAATGAGACTATGGATGATCTTTGGACAAAGACTATGACACGTACTCAAAACTTGCGCGACGCTGGTTATAAAGTAGTCGAAATATGGAGCTGTGAATGGGTAAAATCAAAAGCATGCCGCCAAAGCTTAAATAAGACAGTTGATGTTATTGAACCACTTAACCCACGTGATGCCTTTTATGTAGGGAGGTCTAATGCTGCGAAACTGAAAGTTAAAGGTAAAATATTACGATATATTGACGTATGCAGTCTCTACCCTACAGTAATGTTTTTCGACTACTTCCCTATCGGTCATCCTGTAAGAATTTATAAACCCAAAAAATATGATCAAAATTGGTATGGTTTGATCAAGTGCAAAGTACTACCACCTAGAAAGCTGTATCATCCGGTTTTGCCTATTAAGAAGGATAAGTTGATATTTGCGCTTTGCACCAAATGTTTCGAAGATAAATGTAGTAGGTGTAAGCACACAGACGACGAAAGGGCTATAACAGGAACGTGGACAACTGATGAAGTGAACAAAGCTATAGAGAAGGGATATAAAGTAGTAGAGACTTATGAAGTTTGGCATTTCGAAGAAAAGAGTAATGATCTATTTAAAGGATACGTTAAGGACTTTATGAAAATTAAGCTAGAAACGAGCCCTTGGAAAGATGACTTTGAAACTATTGAGGAGTATATCTCATCAGTTAAGGAATATCTTGATATCGATCTGAATCCTGAAGAAGTGGTTCCAAACCCTGGTAAGCGTGCCGTTTCAAAGATTTGCTTAAACTCATTGTGGGGTAAATTCGGACAAAGACAAAACTTGACCCAGAGTGAGTATATAGTGGATGTTAAAAGGTGGTATCAAATAATGTTGGATGACAGGCTTGATGTAAGCAATATGATATTTATTAACGATAATATAGTACAAGTCACCTATAAGTATAAAGATCATTTTGTTGAGGATAGTTTATCCACTAATGTGTTTATAGCCGCATTTACAACTTCAAATGCAAGACTTAGGCTTTACGATATGCTAGATAAACTGGGGGATAAGGTTGTATACTATGATACTGATAGTGTGGTTTACATTGTAGAAGATACAATTGATGGCACAAATACCGTTGAAACAGGTTGTATGTTGGGGGAATGGACTGATGAACTGGGTAAAGATGATTATATCACAGATTGGATCTCTACAGGACCTAAGAGCTACGGGTACATTACAAGTAAGGGGAAGGAGACTATGAAGGTGAAAGGTTTCACGTTAAATTATGAAAACTCTAAAGCATTAGATCTAAACACTATGAAACAAATGATAGACAACCATCTCTGTAGTAAGGGTAGGAGAGAAAGCTGCAAAGCTAAACTCGTTAGAGAAAGTCTTATAGAAGCCGGTAAAGACATAAACAAAATAAGCATAGCGCAATTTCCTACACTGCTTAAGTCATTGAAAATGAAAGACCTCGATGATGTCGTTGAGAAAACACTTGACAGTTTATACTTTGAAGTAACTAACAAACAGCCCATTAAATACAATATGATAACAAGAGATGTACACACTAAAAATTTAGTAAACAAAAAGGTTAAAAAGGTCTTTAGTTTAGATTATGATAAGAGAATGATTAAGCCTGAGGCTGGTGGAATTATTGATACGATGCCTTGGGGATATTGAAATCAATAGGTAGACACAATCTTGAAACAGATTAAGATAATAAGATAAGTTAAGGTTAAAAGAGGCTAAAACTGGTAAGATAAGTTAAGGTAAGGTTTCACCTTAAATAAGATTAATATAGGTAAAATAAGTTAAGGTAGACACAAACCACAATCTTTTTTAAGATTAAGATAATTTTTTATGGTTAATAGGACCTTAAAAAAGTGTTGGTTAAGTATAGGAATAATTCTTGAAAAAATCTTCGATTACATTTTAAGGTTAAGAGTAACCATAATTTTTAACACTTTTTATTGAGACTCTTTATTTAAATAAAGTGGATGATTTCACCATAATTTTTAATACTTTTTTAAGATTAAGTTTAATCATAATCTTTCTCAACACTTTTGATTATGTTTTAATCTTTTTTAAGATTAGTTTGAACCATATTTTACTCATATTTTTCAAGAAAACTTTGTGAATTTTTTATGGTTGATCTTAATGATAACTTTGAATTACGTTTTATGGTGACTTTGAACAATAAATTGTTTCACAATTCTCCAGAAATTTTTATGGTTAGTTTTCACCTTAACCAAGATTTACTTTTAGAAACCTCATTGGACAGGGTGTGGTTGGTTTTAATCTTAAATAAGATTTAAAAATAAAATGCGTTTAAGGTAAGATTTAAGGTTAAACACGATTATCCAACAGATAAGTAAAATAATTTTTTAAGGTTAAATGGGACCTTAAAAGATAAATAAAATTATGGTTGAATTTAACCTTAGAAGAGGGCTTGCTCCCTATACACCCACATACTACTTAGAACAGACATGTGATTACATTTTCACGCAATTTGGATACATAGATCCTGAGAAATCAGTACCCAGAACAACCACCTCTGGCCGTAATAACGGCCTTGATACGCCTGGGCATCGAGTCAAACAGAGCTTAGATGGCGTTTACAGGTACAGATGCCCATGAAGCTTCAACACTGGCGTATTGTGACGAGCCAGTTGCTCGGTGACCATTGATCAGACGTTTTCAATTGGTGAGAGATCTGGAGAATGTGCTGGCCAGGGCAGCAGTCGAACATTTTCCGTAACCAGAAAGGCCCGTACAGGACCTGAAACATGCGGTAGAGCATTATCCTGCTGAAATGTAGGGTTTCGCAGGGATCGAATGAAGGGTAGAGCCACGGGTCGTAACACATCTGTTATGTAAAGGCCACTGTTCAAAGAGCCGTCGATGCGAACAAGAGGTGGCCGAGACGTGTAACCAACGGTAACCCATACCATCACGCCGGGTGTTACGCCAGTATGGCGATGACGAATACACCGCGGTGTCACCAAACACGGATGCGACCATCACGATGATGTAAAAAGA
The DNA here is from genome assembly GCA_026315105.1 of Locusta migratoria. Classification (NCBI taxonomy): domain Eukaryota; kingdom Metazoa; phylum Arthropoda; class Insecta; order Orthoptera; family Acrididae; genus Locusta; species Locusta migratoria. Next base: position 17,064,393 of record CM048746.1, on the reverse strand, counting down.
ACCTGGATCATACGAAAAAATGACGTTTTGTCATTCGTACACCCAGGTTCGTCGTTGCGTACACCATCGCAGGCGATCCTGTCTGTGATGCAGCGTCAATGGTAACCGCAGCCATGGTCTCCGAGCTGATAGTCCATGCTGCTGCAAACGTCGTCGAACTGTTCGTGCAGATGGTTGTCTTGCAAACGTCCCCATCTGTTGACCCACGGATCGAGATGTGGCTGCACGATCCGTTACCGACATGCGGATAAGATGCCTGTCATCTCGACTCCTAGCGATACGAGGCCGTTGGGATCCAGCACGGCGTTGCGTATTGCCCTCCTGAGCCCACCGATTCCATATTCTGTTAACAGTCATTGGATCGCAACCAACGCGAGCAAAAATGTCGCGATACGATAAACCGCAATCGCGATAGGCTACAATCCGACCTGTATCAAAGTCAGAAACGTGATGGTACGCATTTCTCCTCCTTATACGAGGCATCACAACAAGATTCCACCAGGCAACGCCGGTCAACTGCTGTTTGTGTATGAGAAATCGGTTGGAAACTTTCCTCATGTCAACATGTTGTAGGTGTCGCCACCTGTGCCAACCTTGTGTGAATGCTCTGAAAAGGTAATTATTTGTATATCACAGCATCGTCTTCCTGTCCGTTAAATTTCGCGTCTGTAGTACGTCATCTTCGTGGTGTAGCAATTTTAATGGACAGAAGTGTATAATTAATACCACCGATGGACTTGTACAACGAAATTTCCAACTTGCATAATGTAATTCACAATCTTTCTCTTGACAGAGGTAGATGAAAGCCGCCCGTTAGGGAAATTTATGAGAAACAGAACAGAGATGTTTTAACAATATAGATAAAAGAGTTGTTAATATTCAGAAAAGGACATTGTTTGCTGTTTTGAGTATCTTACTGTAATGCATCGGGAGCAAAATCAGCGATTCACAAGTTACCTCTGTAAACATGTGGAGGTGGCAACGAAAAACGGAACGAAAGGCACATTGCAGAACTGTAGGGAAAGACAGGTCTATGACTGTGAGTACACTACTGAAGTTAAAAATGTAAGTGTTAGGGGGCCTTTTCAGGGGTATAATAATACTGGCACTAAGGTACACGTCATGATTAACACAGAGGTATCTCCTCCGGTAATCGGCATTTATGTGAACCAGTAAACCAGTACTGACGGTTCGTTATCATTTCATCGGCATATAGCAGTGTCCAATATTGTGTCTCCAATCACCCATATTCTCTGCAGATGTGATGCCTATCTAAATTTGGAGTCATTCTCAATACTTCCCATTTTTGTATTTGCATGTGAAATACTGTAACGAAGAGACCACAAATTTGTAAACACCTTGCAAAATTGAAAATGTCCGAGAAAATCGTCATAAAATACGATAGTCACTGTCAGACTGCTTCTCTACTTTGTAACTCGTACATCAATGGAAATCTATGAATAAAGATATGAATCTCGTTAATCTGTGTTGTATGTATCTCTCACTAGGAAAATAGGGATGAAATTTCAAACAACACAATTACTAAGTGTGGATTACTATCCACTATGAGGAATTAAGGAGGGGAGGGGGTAAGTATGTTAGTCCTGTAGATACATTAACAATAATCATTTTAAATACCCCTTAATTTCACCAATCAACAATAACAATTACAAAATGTTTGTATAGCTTATGGGACTTAACTACGGGATCATCAGTCCCTAAACTTACAAACTACTTACGAACTAGCTATCATTAAGGACGGCACAAATATCCATGCCTGAGGGTGGATTCGGACCCCCGCCCGTAGTGGCCATGCAGACCGTGGATGAAGCTCCTCAGCCCACCTCGGCCACCGTGGCTGGCTATTACAAATATCACTTTTTGCAGAACTTATCAGGGAACTTACAGGGTGTCCAGAAAAGTACTCCCTGATTTCAAAATTAAATATCTCGAAACAAAGATCGATAGAGGAATGCCGTAAACGGTAGGTTTATTGTGAAAGCTGTAAGAAGTTCATACAGCAGTTTGAAATAATAGTTACAAAAGCTGCTAACAGATGGCGCTGTACGCTGTATAGATAATATCAGCATACATAAGTGAAATAATCGTATGAAACACTCTTTGCAAACAATCACATCACAATGTTTTCAAAATGTTCACCATTGGCACTACAGAGGTAGCGCAAACGAAGAATGAAATTCACCATCACATTTCGTAGTGTCTCAACCGAAATGGATTCACATGCCACAGAGATCGCTGATTCAAGCTCGTCCAGCGTGGCGGGATGCTTCGAGTAGACCATGTCTTTCACTGTGCCCCACAAAAAAAAAGTCACAGGAAGTCAAATCCGGCGAATACGGAGGCCAACCCATGTCTGCACCAGTAAATTTGGGATATTCCAAAGGAATGACTCGATTCTCGAAGTATTCCTCAAGAAAGCGAAACACTTGTTCGGTCCGATGTGATCGGGCTCCATCTTGCATAAACCATTCAGTACCTCGTCGATCCTCTAACGCTTGCTGTGTGGCGACAAATTGTTCCAAAATTGCAACGTAACGTGCGCCAGTGACCGTTTCTCGAATGAAAAAGGGCCAATAATGCCTCTGATGCATACTGCAGCCCACACAGTAACTTTAGGAGAATACAGGAGTTTCGCTTCACACCAATATGGCTTTTCGGAACCTCAAAATCGCCAGTTCTGCTTATTCACGTATTCATTAAGGTGGAAGCGTGGTTCATCTGTAGACCAGGTGCAGCCAACATCAAATCCTTAACTATCAATCATCGTGAGCATCTGATTAGCAAAGGTAACCCTTCGTTGCACAGCTCATACGGGTATGGCCCGGCGGTGCGTTTGAATTTTGAATGGAAACATGTGTAGGCTCTTTCTCAGTATTTTCTGCATGCTGGAACGCTTGAAACCAGTCTCGGATGACATTGAATTTCGCTGAATAATTCCAGAAACTGTGGAGATATTTTCACTCGTAACTGTGGTTTGCTTTCCGCCAACATGCCCCATTAGATCATCAGTTACGCTGCCTGTTCGTTGAAATTTTGCGAAGAGCGTACGAATGGTTTTCGCATCGGGTCATTTTGGAACATTAAATCGTGTTTGAAAGCTTCTCCTTATTGCCGTAGAACTCTCTTCTAACCTGTGGTACTCTAGCACCAGAAAAACGCGTTGTTCAATGGAGTACATGGTTTTAATCTCTTCCTTCGGTACGCTAACCTCCTTTCACGTTTCAATAGTGGAACTGATCGCTCTGGGCTTCGGATCACTATTTATACTAGGCATTACTTATGGCGATTACAGCGCCATCTGTTAGCAGCTTTTGTAACTATTATTTCAAACTGCTGTATAAACTTCTTACAGCTTTCACAATAAACATACCGTTTACTGCATTCCTCTATCGATCTTTGTTTTCGAGATATTTAATTTTGAAATCAAGGAGTTCTTTTCTGGACACCCTGTATATGAGGAGATCGAAAAAATGTGTGAGAAGGTAAAAGAAATTATTCAGGCAGTTACAGGAGAGCCGGCCGCGGTCGCCGAGGGGACTGAGGCGCTCCAGTCACGGTCAGCACGGCCACTACGGTCGGGGGTTCGAATCCCCCCTCGCGCATGGATATTTGTGCTGTCCTTAATATTAGTTAGTACATGAGTAGTTTGTAAGTTTAGGGACTGATGACCCCGTAGTTAAGTCCCATAAGCTTAACAAACATTTGATTTTTTTTGTCTCATCTTTCTGGTGTTTATTATTATTATTTCCATTCAAAATCCAAAAAAGAGGAGAGTTCTATTACAGGTAGTAGAACAGCTAACGTTTCATTCTGACGGATCATTTAGAGAAAGTTCAGAGGAGGACAGCTCGTTTCGTGTTATTATGATACAGAGATGAGAAAAAAAAAGAAAAAGAAAAATTTAAAGGAGAGGAAAACAATTCTGATGGGGGACTTGAATTCGGTAGTAGGAAAAGAAAGGGAAGGAAAATAGAAGGTGAATATGGATTGTGAAAAAGGAAAGAAATAGGAAGCAGTCTGGTAGAATTTTCTTCCCACGCCCAATAAGTGAATGGAATGGGAAAAAACCTAAATAACTGGTACAGCGGGACATACCCTCAAAGTGGTTTACAGAGTATTGATGTAGTTGTAGACTGACGTCACAATTAACCGCAACATCATATACGTTATTTTATTAATTTATATAAGCAAAAAAGAAAGGGCATTGGATGAAATTCGGGACTACAAACATTTAGAAAGGGACTGTAGTTAATGCGTATTTGGGGACGTCATGTATGTAAATTACATTCTTTTGCAATTGATCAGTTACATGTACCTGGGAGATATTCATCGAAGTAACAGGGAAAGAGGTAATTTTGACCGCATCTTGCGCACGTTATGAACGCCGCCCTTTTGCAGTTACAAAAAAATAACATATATGATGTTGCGGTTAATTGCGAAGTCAGTAGTGTACGCATTGCCAAGGAGCAAAATAATAATAATAATAAATAAGTAAATAAAAAAAAATATAAAAAAGAATAAAAATTGCTGCCGGGCGGAATCTAACCCGTGAACCTTTCGTTAAAAATCCTATCTTTTACCGCTGACCCAAACACCGCGGGAGTAGCCGAGCGGTCTGGAGCGCCACGTTACGGTTCGCACGATCTCCCGCGTCGGAGGTTCGAATCCTCCCTCGGCCATGGACGTTTGTGTTGTCCTTAGGTTAGTTTATATTAGTTTAAGTAGTTTGTAAAACTAGGGACTGATGACCAATGTAGTTTGGTCCCATAGGACTACAAACATTTGAACCTAAACAGACTCTCTCAGGGGCAGTTGATAAGGTGCATATCGTGATAGATATGTATCAAAATTCCTTTTATCTACTGAACGCTTAGCCATCTGGAGTTCCCACTTGGTGCGCTTTCATATCTCACCACGCCCTACATGTACCATAAATTTGGACGAATTCGGCTAAGACGAGTAGGCGTCCTCTCCTTGTCAGATGAAGAGGTTTGCACAGGAAGGGTAACGTAGAGAGCTGCATGAAACCAGTCTGCGGACTCAATACCACAACAACAACATTCATTTTTAAAGTCTGTATGACGGAAATGTGGAAGAGCAAAATTATGTTGGGCGAATGAAACAATAAACAAATTTTCACATTTATTGCAGAGTTTGTAAGTCACAGAGCTTCTCTGGAGAGTATTTATTGTTCAATATTTCGTAGAATTTTACACCCCACACTTTCCCACAGCCACGCACTGCGACCAAAGTATCATACTAGAAGCATGAGAGCAAGGCCTGTCTACCGCCACAAACACGAGTAGCTCTCAGCGGATGGTCATAAAGAAATGTCTGTCAGGACGTACACACACAAGCCTTCCATCTACAGATATACTCAGGTGAAAACAATTAGGAGATCAGTTGAAATATATAGGTTTTGAAGTATTGTCATCGTCAGAATGAGGTAAAATGGTTCGTCGTCTTTCTATTGGTTCTACGGAGTGGAGACAATATTACGGCTACCGAGATGGCGCAAACCACAGAAATTTCCTGCAGAGTGGGTTGGTGTTCACTTGTGTTTATCAAATGAATTACACAAGCAGTTGGGTTTGGAAAGTGCAATGTGCGGGTGGTGCAATGCAACAACAACGTGACTTACCTGAAGCTATGGCATGGAGAGCCATAGGAAGATTGGAAACGGGACACACATTGGGAGGTGGCTGTAGCAATTGAAGTGTACCGAAGTGTAATTTCATGCACCTGCACGCGTCTTCACACAGCAGGGACCGTTAAAAGAAGGCAAGGCCAAGGTCGTCCACGTGTAACAGTAGCAAGAGATTACCGTTATCTGCGGGTAATAATCCGCAGGCTGAATGCAACTCAGCTGCAACGCACCCTCCAGGCTACAACAGGACGCGCAATATCAACACAAACAGTCCGAAATCACCTTCGTGAATGTTGCCTCTACGCACGGAAACCTAAGGTGTATGTCCAATTGAAACCACAACATCGTTTAGCCCGCTGAAATTGGCCAGGAGAACGTCGGGATTGGGGTCGTAATGAATAGCGCCGGGTTTAATTCACAGATGAGTCAAGGTTTTCAGCAGGAGAATCGTCGTTCCCTCCTCTCGAGAGAACGTGGAAGTCGGAACAATCCTGCGGGAAACATCACAACATAATGGTGTCGCCAAATGGTGTGGACAGGGGTCAGTATTGGCGGATGTGGACCTCTATGTCGCTTAGAATGGCGCTTTGACTGCTCAGAGCTATAGAGACGAGGTCATTTGACTTTTTGTTGTGCCCTACGTTGGTAACATACGGGATAGGTTCCTCATGGTGGACGATAACGTTCGTCTCCGCAGAGCTGCACTGGTGGTCAACATGCTTGAGGAATTGAGCGAATGGAGTGGCCAGCTTGTGCAACGAACGTAAACTCGATTGAGCATGTCTGGGAAACACTTGGCAGTAATCATGGAAGAATGGCCATCTATCCCTCAAGAACTGATTGATTACCTCATAATGCCCATGTCACACAGGTGTGCAGCTGTACTTTTTTCACTATTTTGGAAGCCTCATAATGCCTCGCTCTAAGTAAACGCCATGTAAACCTCAAGCGAAGAGTTGGGATACCAAAATATCGTAGTGCATCAGACACAAATTACAATTGTAATCAATCTATATTAATAAAAATGAATTGCCATATGTATGAAAGCGCATCACTTGAGAACAACTTGACCGATTTGATTGATCTTTTCTTTGTTCTGTTCGTAATTGTCAGGACTAGGTTTGTATGAAAGAAAATTTTTGAAAAATTTACTTGAACATATCATAATTTGAGCAAACTGAAAGTACGCTTCCAGCCCGGATCATTTTCTAGATTCTCCAACAATCAGCTTATTCATTCGCTACTCTCCTAGCGACCAAATACGCTGTAACGGAGCCAGATACGCCAAGGAGGTTAGAATAAAGGGAGAATAAATGAAAAAGATCATCTTTCTCGGTAAGTTTAATGTGCCTGAAACTAAATTATTATTCGGATTATGAAAATAATATTGTTTACTATGAAGAAAAAACAACTGTCGCCATCTAAAATTTCATTGGCAATCTCAAGCTTTGCCACGATTGGTCGGCTTCAGCTTCATTCCCACAATCCAACAGCTGTTGCCAACATAGCTACACGACGCCTGTGTCGCGGATTGTAAAATTTTACCGTTATGTAGCAATCTAAAGGTTTTCTCTAGTAACCAGTTTCCAATTGATTTACCCATCCATTTTCTATTCCCAATCAGGGTCCCATTAACAATAAATAAGATCAGTGAGAGGGGGAGGAGGAAATAGAGAATGGGGGAATGCAATGGATTTTAAAAGGGGGATGTTAGGAGGGGGGAGGAGATGGATATGGTATAGGATAAGAAGGAATGGGGTGGAGGTATGGGGAGGAGGAGGAGAGGACAAAGGAGGAGATGGAGATGGACAAAGGAAGGGGGGAGGAAGGGACAGACATAGGGAGAAGCAGAGAAAGATTAGGGTTTATATCTCATACACATTAGCGACTGAGAAGCGTTGCCGCGTTTGGTAGTATGTGAATAAAATACGTTAACTTATGTACATCGTGTATGATATCTCACCTGATCCCCTAATTGTTTCGAACAGTGTAGATAACAGGAGGAAATATTCAAATAACACTTTCGAACAAAGTAGAACGTGAGCCGTTTTTCTGTAGCGTTCAGTGAGTTACAAACAGTATTATTACCTGTTCTTAATATGCAGTTTTGTTAACTATAAGCGCTTCCCACTTGATATTCCAGAATTACCTCCAATTTGAGGAAAAAGTTTTTCATTTATTTGACTAATGCGACTGGTAAATCGAGTGGATAGGACGTGGTAATAAGAAACTGACCTGCAAATAGAAATTGTAATTGTTTCTAGAGAAAACTACTTGTCTATGTTGAAAAGTCTATCGCTTATAGCGACGAGAATAGAATCAGTATGGTGGAATCGAGTATTAATTTCATTCCTTGCTACTAATTTACCAATAGGTGATACACTTTGTTTCTTGTGGCCTAGGTGTAATTTGCAGTCAATAATCTATTAGTAACAGTGCGCAATCTATGAAGGTATGAGTCACAGACATGTCTGGTTGTTATTCAGTGCTTTTACAAGCGGCGCTCTTTCATCATTTTGCTGACAAATTCTTGTCGGTTCCATTACCAGAGGACGTAAGTGGTTATCGATAAGAAGAAACGAGGCACTTGTATCCGCCTGTCTTATCTCCTGGCCGCAACCTTAGCATTCCTTGTCACCTCATGTTGATACAAACGTCTGATTAGTAAAGCAGTTGTACTTGGAAAAAAACAGTGACGTAAATAGATAATCATTCGCGAATGGATTTGGTAGTATCTTCCGACTCTAAACTTTAGTGCAGAAATACATTTTCTGTGACTAGACAACTTTATTCTTAAGCACCGAGCTAGGGAGGACGTGGTGTTTAAGGTATTGGCTTTCAGTTATGGAAGTCAACAAACACACAAACAAGTAATGTTGAAGTACGTACAATTTTCTTTTCCCATCATAGACGTGTGCGAAAAAGGATTAAGCGCGGGTCTCCTACTGCGAAGTGTTATTGTAGGCATAAATCTTAAAACTTTCACCAGAATAATAAGTGAAGGCAGTTCTAACAATCACTACAATAATAACACGTACAACGACAAATTACCAGTTTTAGTACGAGTGTTCTATATACAGTATAACAGAAGGAAACGCTGAAGTGACAAGCTTCGGGTACCCTAGCAGACAAGTTCGATACCTTGAAAAGTTGAGAGTAGTGAAATGATGCATTGCCGACAGGACAGATGAATGTCGTAAGTACATGAAGATGGTGAGCAATGAAACAAAACTAAGTCTCTGTCTCTGATTACTCGAAGCGGATGAATTAGTCTCTGATAGCTATTAAACACACTGTTTGTGAATGTCCCTTCTTTCATGTTAAACCCAGTGTTCATTGTTTGTAATATTCAGTTTGCATAAGATATTACATGGATCATTTGGGCCTAGACTTTCCATAGATGTCCTTAAATTGTTTAAAATGAGCTTTATATTATGAAATGAGAACATACCACATGTTAACCTGACACGTTCCACATCATTACGAAGTGTCGTATTCATGATCTATGGAACAAGTACTAATCTAATCTAATCTACATCAGTTTTGGAACTGTGTCTATCTAAAGGGATGAAAGAGGAGCCTTGAGAAAGGACTGATATAGACAGGTTTTTAGTCTAACTACGAAGTTATTCAGTCTGTAGATTGATGAGCTGTAAAGGAAAAATTTGAAGAAGGAACTGAAATTCAGAGAAAAGAAATCAAATCTTCCCGGTTTTTCAGCGACATTTTAATTTTGTAAGAAGCAACGGAAGTCCTGAAAATGCAGTTGAACGGAGTAGACAGTGCCTTAAAAGGAATGCGTAAGAGTAACATTAAGAAGAGCAAAACAAGGCTGATGGAATGTAGTCGAATTTAATCAGGCGTTACTTGTGGAAAGTAGATGGGTTTTTCTGTTTGGGCAGTAAAGTATATGATGTAAGTAAGTAGAGAATATATAAAAAATAGAATGGCAATGCTAGAATAACCGTTTCTAAAGAGAAATTTTTTACTGTAAATTAGGAAGTCCTTTTTGTAGGTATTTGACTTGAGTGTAGCCTCGTACAGGTAAGAAACGTGAATGATAATCAGTTCAGTAAGCAGCTTCCGAATTTTTTTGTTCTACAGGAAAATGTCGAATATTAGTTACGTAGATCCGCTTAACTAGTGATGAGATGCTGAACATAAATAAATTTGTGGTATCATTTAAGTAAAATAAATAAGTAGTGTAGGGAATTATGGGTTGTGGTAAATTTTTAAACTTTTCACTGTTTAATGTGATTGAACGTTGTAATATATTTGTAATCATAAGCTCTTGTGAATGACGCCATAGTGCGCCGAAATTAGTAGTGCATTGGTAGTGAGATGGAAGTATATTAATTCGACAAGTGAAGACGATTTTACCTGGTGATGCCAGGAGCAGAAAACATCTGCACTAGTTGAAGAGCATTCAGATATTTGAAAGCGCTGTAAACGTTACGATGCCCCTAGACACGATATATTACTGCACACATTGTTACGGGTACAGTTTCCAGCACTGCAACGCTGTCTTCCTCTCATTGCAGCCAGCGCACGAATCGTCAAGTTATCGTGAACAAACAATACTGTATCCCATTCCGGCGTAGCTGTTTCATTATCAAACAATGCACTGAACAACAATCAAACAGCCAGTAAATATGTCGCGCTAAGTTTTATATTCCCTCAAAACCTAAAATTAGATTTCCTGTGTCGCGTTGTAGTGAATCAATTTCTTCTTCGTGCTTTGTACAGTTACTACTCAAAACGTGACGTTTTTTCAAGAAAACTTTCCCGATCAACAAAATTACAGTTAATTGTGTTTCTAGATTAGATTAGATTAGTACTTGTTCCATAGATCATGAATACGACACTTCGTAATGATGTGGAATGTGTCAGGTTAATGAAAGGTGTCTTTACAAATTATTACATTGGTCTAAATATTACATGATACAATTTTATTTATTTATTTATTTTTATTTTCATTTCATTTTTATTATTATTTTTTTCAAATTTACTAATTTATATCTAAAAATTCATCTATAGTGTAGAAGGAGTTGCCATGCAGAATTTGTTTAATTTATTTTTAAATACTTGTTGGCTATCTCATCTGTCAGGCTTTTGATGCTGTTTGGTAGGTGACCAAAGACTTTTGTGGTAGCATAATTCACTCATTTCTGTACCAAAGCTAGATTTAACCTTGAATAGAGAAGATAATTCTTTCTCCTAGTGTTGTAGTTATATACACTGCTATTGCTTTTGAATTCGGTGGGATTGGTAATAACAAATTTCATAAGTGAATATATATACTGAGAAGCTACTGTGAAGACCCCTAGCTCTTTAAATAAGTGTCTGCAGCATGATCTTGGATGGGCTCCGGCAATTATTCTGATCACACTCACTTTTTTACTCAATAATGAATTACCCCATAAAATGATGCCATACGAAAGCAGAGAATAAAAATAGGCATATTAAGCTAATTTACTGAGATTTGTATCACCAAAATTTTCAATTACCCTAATACCATAAGTTGCTGAACTCAAACAATTCAACAGATCTTTAATGTGTTTTTTTTTTTTTCAGTTCAACCCCTCATCACTGCTTATACCTAAAAATTTTGAACATTCTACCTTTGCTTCACATTTCTGATCAAAGTCTATATTTATTGATGGTGTCATTCCATTTACAGTATGGAACTGTATGTACTGTGTTTTATCAAAATTTAATGACAGTCCATTTCCTGAGAACCACTTAATGATTTTCTGAAAGATGTCGTTTACAATTTCATCAGTTAGTTCTTTTTTGTCAGGTGTGATAACTACACTTGTATCATCAGCAAAAATTCCAGCTTTGCATCTTCATGAGTATAGAATGGCAAGTCGTTAATAGATATTTTAAGAACAGCAAAGGGACCAAGACCGAACCCTGTGGCACCCCATTTTTGATTGCTCCCCAGTTCGATGACTCAACTGTTTCTTTCTTTTTTTTTTTTTTTTTTGCATTTTATTAGAACTACTAATGTCAACTTTCTGCACTCCTTCTGTTAGGTATGATTTGAACCATTTGTACACTGTCCCATTCATACCAAAATACTTTCTAGAAGAATTTCTACTAACATGAAAATCCGAAAAATGCTATTGATGTTTCTAATTTGCTCCAATAAGTGGATAAACGAAACATATAGCTGCAAATAAAACTGCTAGCGGTAGTACTATTTCTTAGTGTCTAGGAAAAGAATACAGAGTGATAAACTGATTACCGGGAACACCTGAATGTGCCAGCCTCAACGTAGCCTTGCAAATTCACTGTTGATTTTCACATAGTTAAAGGATGTAACTTTATGTATGAATAAAACGTGACTTATCTCTTAAGTAATCACAAAACAATAAGCGACTTTTATTAGCAGAATGAAATTTTGAAATTTTTCACTCTGCAGCGGAGTGTGCGCTGATATGAAACTTCCTGGCAGATTAAAATTGTGTGCCGGAACCGGGACTCGAACCTGGGACCTTTGCCTTTCGCGGGCAAGCGCACTACCGACTGTGCTATCCCGATACGACTCACGATGCCGCCTCACAACTTTACTTCCGCCAGTACCTCGCCTCCTACTTTCCAAACTTCACAGAAGCTCTCCTGCAAACACGCAAGACTAGCACTCCTGAAAGAAAGGATATGGTGGAGACATCGCTTAGCCACAGCCTAAGGGATGTTTCCAGAATGCAACTTCACCTTGCTGCGGAGTTTGCGCTGATATGAAACTTCCTGGCAGATTAAAATTGTGTGCCGGAACCGGGACTCGAACCTGGGACCTTTGCCTTTCGCGGGCAGTCGCTCTACCGACTGAGCTATCCCGACACGACTCACGATACCGACTCACAACTTAACTTCCGCCAGTACCTCGCCTCCTACTTTCCAAACTTCACAGTAGCTCTCCTGCGAAACATGCAAGACTAACTCAGTCGGCGAAAGGCAAAGGTCCCAGATTCGGGTCCCGGTTCCGGCACACAATTTTAACCGAGTTTATTTGGTTTTCTCGTAAATTATTGACAAAAAAGGAATAACAACTAATTAAAAGGAAGCACAACACGCTAAGTCAATTTAAGTTATATAATTACAGGGATTTTGCCTGTTTAGACTCATAGTTACATGCAGTCTCTAAGTAAATGTTAATTATTCTTATGCTGAGAATTTCTCCCTCCCTTCCTCTCTCCCACTCTCTCTTCTTCCCTTCTCTCTCACACCCTTCTTTCTCTCTCATTATTTATTTGTCGGGCTGTCTGGAAAGGGGGTGGGGCACGTGCCCTTGTACCTCCCCCACTCTAAATCCGCCCTTACGTTTATAGATTTGCCCCCTGTGCATACCTAAGCAATTCATTCGTTTACCATAATACTTGAGTGAGTAGTTCGTGGTGAACCCGTGAAGGTTCCTGGCCTAAAACCAAAAGAGAAGCCCTGCTTATAGAAAGTAGCGACAACCTTTTATGTGCAGTTTGCCGAGAATCGCCTCTTACCACTAGTCAGTTTAACGTCACGTGGTGGTTAGCAGTCATTTCTGCGCCAAGCTAAAGCATTAGGTATATTGCAGAAATGTACCACTTCAAAGTTTATTTCTCTATACGAATTTTGTGTGTCAAACAATACAATTTAAATTAACTAAAATAACTTTTGAAGTATTTTATCCATGGCAGCAACTGTTCAGGTTATTAATTCATAAAATGCAGTAACCAGTTGCTTGTAATAATTTATTTGTGGTGACCGTTTTCTGGCGCTTGAGTCTCCTTCTTCTGGTCTCTATACAGGCAAATAAGTGCATTGGTATTAAAGCATATAAAACGCAAAAAATAGATTTTCATAAAATAACTTTTGTAAACGTTTTTATGCTATAAAATTCAAGGCTACACACTTCGTATTTAAATTACTGTGGCTCACTGAACAATAGCGTTAATATTTCTTTGTCTTGGGAAAATTATAGTTAACTCACCTCTATATGACGCTTAATATTGTCGCGTTGAAATGGAAGCAGGCTTGACTTCGAAGGCAGGATTGTCAACTGAACACAGCACTTATACAGAAAGCAGGTTTTTTGCGAACTGAAACATACACACAGCACTGACTGCCTCTCGGGCAAAGTGCTCTGCTATTTATCCACAGACAGAATGTTCCAGAAATTAGAAGAATAGTTAACATAAGAAGCAGGTATAAATTACAAGTGAACATAATAAACATGTAGAACATTCTGGAAATAATAATTACAAACAAACAAGTTTTTACCGGTGGACGGCATTGAATCGGTGACACTTATACATTGCGCCACGCCGGCAGTCAGTTAACTCGGGGTCTTGTGGTAATATAATATTTTTTTGTCCTATTTTGGGTAGTAAACAAATAGCTGTGGTGTTTATTTGATAGTCCACTTACAAAGCCATATTTACATTATAAAGGGATACTGCGCAATAATCTGTTGGATTTAATTTTGTTATAGCCTGCATAATTGGAGAAGGGGTGTGCATCGTCTTCTTTAATTTAATTGATGCATTTATTTTTAATTGTCAGACTCAAAATGGTAAAAACAAATAACTGTTCATAAGAAATACGAACGTTTATTTCATCAGATTTTTTTTAATAGTAAAAATGCGATTTAGAATAACTGTGTTTCAGAGACAGCTACGGAAATGATACCTTTTTCTCAGTCTTGTCACTCTCAGAATTAATGCCTCACTGTCACGCCGTGCGTTGCAGCTTAAGGGCAGATCGTGGGTACAAACTACTCAGTATCCCACAAGGGGAAAGCAATGCCTATTTTCGCAGGGTGTTTATGCGTATATTCTCTTACGAATCAGCTAAACAGTGTTAGGGAAGATCCAAACCTATGTAAAACTGACATAAAAGTTTTCTGGGTATGGTACCGCGTTATGATGTAAGGCTATTACTTAAATAACCAACGTTTCGGCCAACGTTACAGTGGCCTTCCCAGAAAACTTTTATGTCATCTGACTCTGGCCGCGGAAGCCTACGTAACTATGTAAAACTGTTATATCAATCAAGGAGTGAAGTCACTCTCTTTAGTTGAGCTAATGGTTCATACGAAATACATGCTTCCTATGCAATGCTAGATGGACTGAATATATACTTTGAAGTAGCATAATCAGCTTGTTCAGATGACAACGAAATCACAATACTGCAACGAGAATAAGATAGGCACAATGAGTTTTTGAATATTGTAAACGTGATGCTAAGGCTACTATCATAACCGTTAAATAAACATTTGGTATGTTAATCGACTATTTTCAGAAAATTTTAAGTTATAAACAGTCTGCCAAAAGTTAGTTTGAATTGTGTCAGTTATCTTTGTTGTTATGTAAAAGGACCGTCATATGTTCTGGTCTGTTACTGCTGTAACCGTGTATGCAGTTTTTTTTTCTTTTTTTTTCCTCTGTTAGTAAATATAATTCTTGTGATACGACGTTTTTTATACAACTGGAACACTGGTTATGGGTCCACTCGCGCTAGCTAAGTAAAAACAGACAACAGTTACACTCTATGTCGATTCTGGCGCAGCTCATCACATGGCTCCAGATGAAAATTGTTTTTCAACTGTTGATAAAAATATTCAAATCATAACGCTATTTATGGCAGGACAAAAGGAAACAGACGGGAAAGTTAAATTAAGGGAGAAACTAATGAACAACGAAGGTTAGAAGAATTAATTCGTAGTTAATTTGTGCGTGAAATTGATTACGCAATCTCGTCTGTGAGACAGCTCAATGGATACGATAAAAATGTTGTTTCCGATAAAGAATGATGCAAGATTTACGACGAATTTAAAAGATTGCTCACTATGACTAAGCATAATTATTGCTTATATTACATTAATACGAAACCGTGCAGATAACAGATCAGTAAACGTATTAATAAACTAACGTAAAAAATGACTTGACTCTTACATACGCATGATGCACGTCAGCAAGCACAGTATAAACATGATAAGAAGGCAAGCAGTCCTGGGGTTACATTCTGAAAAAGGCAAAAAAACCGTGTGGTGCCTGTTTGGTGGGTAAATTGACGCGAAAAACCTTTCCCAAAGCTATCCAAACCTTTTAAGAAGCGGATAACCACTTTAGAACTTGTTCATAGTGAGCTCATGGGACTGACGTTCCAAGGTTTGGAGGTAATAGGTATTTAATGAGTATCGCCCATGATGCAAGCAGTTACATAGTGCGTTAAAAAAAAAAAAAAAAAAAAAAAAAAAAAAAAAAAAAAAAAAAAAAAAAAAAGCGGACTATTTGAAGAATTTAAAAAATGTAAGATACAAATGGAAACACAAACCGGAAAACGCTTAAAGAGAATTTTCACGGACAAAGGTATAGAACTCGGGACTCGCAAATGGTCACAGTTCTGTTAACGCTGAAGGAATATGGCATGAAATAAGAGTAGTCGGGCCCGGCGGTCTTGGGGTATAGTGCTTGACTGGGAACCGAAGGGTCGCGGGTTCAAAACCCGGTCGTACCTCGGATTTTTTCAGTCTGCACTTTAACCCATCCTTCAACTCTCAAGGATGTGAGGAGTCGCCAGAAACGACACGTGGTTCGGATTCCACGTTAAGCTGTAGGTCCCCATTTCCCGGTTGGATAACTGGGGTAGGCTAGGAACACGCAAGTCGCCGAACTGGCGTCCAACTTGCACCAGGCCAATGAGCCACACGAAATTATTATTAGCTCAGTAAAACGGTGTAACTGAACGCTTCAACAGAATATCAACGTATATCGTAAATTTACAGCTGATAGGAAGTAATACACCGAAGAGTTCTTGGACTGAGCTGATGTACGCAGCAATATACATAAGAAAACGAGTTACAAATGTTCGTATGTTAAAATATTTGTTAAGGCACCAAACAACAGAAGTGATCGGTCCGTAGACATACAAACTACTTAAACTAACTTATGCTAAGAAAAACATACACACCCATGCCCGAGGGACGACTCGAAACTCCCACGTAGAGCGGCCGCATAATCCGTGTCAAGGTGCCTTACGATCGAACAGCCATTTCCGTGCCACTGCAAATAGTCACAAAAACGAAAAAAAAAACGCCCTATGAATTGTGGACAGCTAGAAATCTAAGTGGGAAACATTTAGGTGCGATAGGATGCGCAGTTTACGTTCACGTACCCGGAGAAAAACATCGTCTTGAGTTATTCACAAACATACGGCATTCTTTTAGGGTATCTGCTATATGGCCATGGATACAGGATCTGAATACCAGAAATGATGAAGGTTGTTGAATCCAGAGACTATCCAGTTAATGGATTTTTGAATGGCAAATCTGTACAGTGAAAAAGAAGTACCTTTTCCGCGTACTGGTGATGAATATGAAATCCGAAGTAAAACAGAAGTTTCTAACACTGAAGAGCAATTTTATGGTTTCTAAGATCAGCGGGAAAATTTGGAAGAGACTGAATGTTATCAGGATCTTGTGAAACATGCTGAAACTTCCTGAAGCACGTGCAGGCCAAGAAAGGATGTAACAAAAGGAATAATCTGTTTTCCTAAATGTTATCCAATGAGACTTCAAAAGAGAAGGCGCATTCTGAAAATACACAAATATAAAACGCGCAAGGAAGGAAAAGTGACGAACCTTCATTGAATCATGATAGGGTACATTCTGATGAAGCAGAGGGGTGGATATCTACAATTAATGAAGAAATTAAATCTTTGGAGAATCATGAGGCTTGAAAAGTGTCGGAGCTACTACCTGTTGTAATTCCTGTAAAGAACATATGGTTGATGGAGGTGTATTACCGTCTTTAGCAACTAAATGAAAGGCGTTTTGTGTGTGCCATACGCGTTTCGCTTCTTTATTTATGAAGCATCATCAGTGGCCTGTAATACATGTTATTTTTGTATAATATTGTAGTACAGTCGTAATATTATAGGTATTTTACACAATAGGACAGTTAACAGTTTGTTACAATTACTAAAGTTCGGATCTACTAGGTTAGAAACAACTTCTGTAGCACTAGCTTTTGGAAAGTTAATTTAATTGTTAGTATTTGGCCCTACTTACGGTTTTCTGTTTTATTCCATGTGTGTCTTCATGGAGATGTTTGTGAGGTCTTCAGTTGGATGTGGTATTCTGGGTCTTGATGAAAACCCTTTCATCACAACTTCACTGTGTATTCGTATTTGACGTTTGTTTACGATGTTTAGTGTTGCCAACTGTCGCTTTTCGTCTGTCTCTTGTTTGTGTTCCTTGTATCTCTGAGTGTATCAGCTGTTTTTTGTTTGTGTTGGTGTCTGTTTAGACTGTGTGTGTGTGTGTGTGTGTGTGTGTGTGTGTGTGTGTGTGTGTGTGTGTTGTTATTTGTGTTAGTTTTTTGTGAGTAAGGGAGTGTGTGTGTGTGTGTGTGTGTGTGTGTGTGTGTGTGTGTGTGTGTGTTATTTGTGTTAGTTTTTTGTAAATATGGGAGATGGGGAAGGGGAGCGAGAGGGAGAAGGAGGCAGGGCATTTCATGTTTCGTTATTATTTTTCACTGTTTTTGTGGCCAGCTTGATCAGTGAGTTGTTGCTTATGTTTATCTGATCATTGATCACTTTTTTATTCATTGCCAAGGCTCTCTGTATGTGAAAGTTTTCTTGTAGTGTCAGGATTTTTCTGTCCCGATTGTTGCTTCTGATAAGTAGGGCCAAATACTAACAAATAATTAACTTTCCAAAAGCTAGTGCTACAGAAGTTGTTTCTAACCTAGTAGATCCGAACTTTAGTAATTGTAACAAACTGTTAACTGTCCTATTGTGTAAAATACCTATAATATTACGACTGTACTACAATATTATACAAAAATAACATGTATTACAGGCCACTGATGATGCTTCATAAATAAAGAAGCGAAACGCGTATGGCACACACAAAACGCCTTTCATTTAGTTGCTAAAGACGGTAATACACCTCCATCAATTTCATATGCAACTAAGGACGACGGAAATCGAAAAAAACATATGGTTGTTTAAAAAGAAGATAGTTGGTGAGATGCAGATTTTTAAAGCTAGTTTCGACGCAAAGGGATTTACTCAAGTAGAAGGTGTAGGTTATAACGAGATTCAAACTCGCATTTCAAATTTTAAAACTATTCGGTTACTGATAGCAGTCAGTGTTGAAGAAAAATTGGCATATTGATCAGTTTCATATGAAGGGTGCCTATCTGCAAAACAAAATTAAAGGAAAATGTGTATATGCTCGAGCTAGATGGTTTCATCAAGAAGGGCTCAGAAACTTTGTTTTGCAAATTAAAGAAGTGAATATATGGTCTGAGATAAATTGGTAGATACGGTAATGACCATTTAAATAGAGCACTGCAAAAATTGGGAGTAATTAGAAACGATATAGATCCACATGTGTACTAGATAAATACAAACAGAAGAAAGGCTATTCTGTCTGTATGCGTGGATGATATGCTTACATTTGCACATATTGAAGATATAAGGTAAAAAGTCAAAGTTCTTTTAGCTGTTTTAAATTCAGATACATGGTAATGATGTCACAGATTTTATAAGTGAAATTTGACACTAACGAAGATGGAAGGAATAATCTTTCTCAAAAGAAGTACAATAATCAACTTCTTGACAGATACGGACTTCAGAATGATAAGGGAGCTAAGTCGCCAATGTTAATGAAACCGAATATCCTTGATGAGAAGTGTGACGAGGACGCTAAAACTCTTCCATATTGTGAGTTAATTGGTGGACTTCTTTATCTTTCACAGAGGACGCGAGCAGACATAGCTTTCTTTGTACCAAAACTGTCGCAATATTTTTCAAAATTTAATATAAATCACTGATATGCAGCAAAAGGGGTACTGAGATATGTAAAAGAAACAGCAGATTACAAACTCACATATTAACCCATTGGTCAAATACTTGAAGCATTCGCTGATGCTGTTTTTTTTTTTTTTTTTTAGTCTGACTTTTAACCCAGCCTTCACCTCTCAAAGATACGATACGATTAGATAAGATTAATACTTTTCCAGTAATGATGTGGAACGTGTCAGTTTAATGAAGGGTGTCTGTACAAGGCATTACATTACACAAAATATTACATGACACTATTTTTAATTTTTAAAAAAATTATATTTTACCGGCAACGCTTCGCAGTCGCTAATTTTTATGGGATATCTACCCTAATCTCTTCTCTTCTTCTCCTGATTTCTATCCCTTCCTCCCTCCTCTACTTCTCCATCGCCTCTTCTCACCTTCCTTCGTCCACCTCCTCCTCCTCGTACCTTAACCCGCGATCAATCGCGTTGTTAGAAAAAAATCTAACATTTATGATTGTAGTTGAATATTCCATCACATTTCAAAGCTAATGAACTGACCGTCTAGAAATGCATTCTTTCATATCTCTTGATTCAATTAATCTTTGACTCGACAGTCAAATTTCAACAATAGCTTGCTATTTGTGGCATTATTTGAAGTGGTGTGCAGTGTTAGATTTTTTCTAACATGGGAGTCTTAACGAAACAATTCCGCGGAAAACCTTTTTTCTTCACTTTTAGTCTGTTTCTTGCACTTGTAACATGCGGCTGTGTTTTTTTTCCTCCTGAAAGTGTTCAGCATATATCACGTCTTTTATGAGCAAAGTAAATATTATTATTATGTTTTACAAACTGAATGAGCAATTATTTATAGAGTACATTATATTCTCTGTCGTATATGGAAGTATATATAAGCTTGAAAAACAGTGTAAGGGGCCAGCGGTTTCGTCTTGAAACGTAATATTCTGATTTCGAACGATCGACCACATCTACGCCTCCTTTTTGGAAATTGTAGCATGTTATTACCTCCTGATTGTTCGCTTCGCCACTGGCAGCGTCTACAGAATCGTCGTTGTGCATAGTGATTAACATTAGAACATTCTTTTTCTGTTTCTTTTTTGAGACGTATGAGGAAATGAAGCAGTTATTGCTTGGTTTATCTCCAAATTCTGCTGTTTAGTTGCCTATATTTTACGTCCAGAAGTTCTGGTGGAATTTATTTTATTCTTCCGTAGAGTATCTACTAATATGAATCGATGATTGGCATACATTTTGTTACGCAGCGGTACAGATGTGAAATAATCTTCTATCGTCACGTTTCTGCCTGTTTTGTCGTTGGGTCGAATCAATCGTAACACCACATGCTCTGCATCATTTGCTACTTCATATGAGCCAGTAGGCTGTTTCCCTGCATATACTTCCATATTTAGCGTATAAAAGGTTGTGGCATCACAAAGCGCATATACCTTGATGGCATATTTTGCAGGCTTGTATGCTATATACTGCCTGAATTTGAACCGTCGACGGAATGGTTCTAACATCTCGTCTTTCGTTGTCAGTGCTTCCGCGCTATAGCTCTTCTTGGAAACATACCCAAATTCGTCACATTATATGTTCCATAACATGTTTATACTAATTTATAATGCTTTGGTTATAGTTAAGAAATGATTTATTGTATAAACGTGTCTTAATCTGGCACAAAGAGATAAAAAGATGCAAGATCTCATTGTTAGAAAAAAATCTAATACGGGAGTTATCGTGTGACAACAACACACGCGAGCGACCGTGGGTTAACACCACTCCCTCTTACCCCACACCATATCCATCTTCTCCCCCTCCTAACATCCCCCCTTTTTAAATCCATTTCAATCCCCCAGTCTCTATCTCCTCCTCTCCCTCTCTCTGATCTTATTTATTATTATTGCAATCGGGACCCCGATTGGGATTAGAAGTGAAAGAGAATGGGTAAAACAATTGGAAACGGGTTATTACAGAGAACTTTCGAGCTGCTCTATCTGTGAGGTTAGTAGCTTTAATGTCCGTACTCTCAATGGTTTTATTGCACGAACAACGGCGAACTGATGAAACAATCTGCGGCATTTCAGTATGTGATTGTCCTCGTTTCGGTGAATCATCAAACGGTATGCATAAAAATTCATACAGTTGACTTTCTTGTTAGTTACTTTACCTGTAAATGAATAATGAACTCTTATTAGGAATCTAATTGAAACACAATTCACATTGCCACATACCGGTAAAATTTTACATTCCACGACACAGGCAACAGCTGTTGGATCGTGAGAATGAGGTCGACCAATCATGGCAAAGCTTGATACAGCCAATGATATTTTAGTTGGCGACAGTTGTTTTCTCTTCATACTAAACGATATTATTTTGAGAATCCGCATAATAATTTAGTTTTACATGCATTAAAGTTACTGAGGAAGATTTTGTTTTTCATGTATAAGAAGTGTGAAACGGACTTCCCTTATGGAAACAGTCTTAAAAATGCTAATCACTTATAACCACGAGATCAATAGTGCCTCCATGAACGAAAAACGTAGTACTGGTAAGAAATCGGCAAATCTCATTGGATATTGTATACTATCACCCGATTGGCTAACAGCGACGTAACGCAATTTCCTGGAATCAACGGCTGTTGCCAACATTGCCCACTAGTTCTGTGTAGCGGATTTAAAATTAAATCCTGCATACCAGTTAATCCCTGGCTTCAAGCAATGCCCTCCCTTTCTTCTAACCTCCTTGGTGTATTTGTTTACTCCGTTACAGCGTATTTGGTCGCTAGGCGAGTAGCGAATGAATAAGCTGATTGTTGGAGAATCTAGAAAACGATTCGAGCTGGAAACGTACATTCAGTTATTCTCAAATTCTAATATCATCCGGTAGATTTTCCAAAAATTTTATTTCATACAAACTTTGTCCTGAGAATTACGAACAGAACAAAGAAAATATCAACCAAATTGGTGAAGCCATTCTCAAGTGATGCGCTTTCATACATGCGGCAATTCATTTTTATTAATATACGTAGATGTGTCATACATAAAATATTATATAAATAGGTATCTAACATCCTTCCTATGTTCGCCTCCTGCTTCTAAGATACCTCCCCACCAATTTTGAGCCGAATCGGTTCAGACGTTCTTTAGTTACAAATAGTGTAACTAACACGAATTTCTTCTATATATAGATTTACATTTTTTTATTAATTTAGATCTAAAAACTCATCCTATTAATGGAAGGAGTTGTCATTCAGGAATTATTTTAATTTATTTTTAAGTGCTAGTTGGTTGTCTGTCACACTTCTGATGCTGCTTGGTAGGTGACCAAAGACTTTTTGGCAGCGTAATGTACCCATTTCCGTGCCAAACTCAGATTTAGCCCTACATAGTGAAGAACATCCTTTCTCCTGATTTTATAGCTGTGCACACTACTATTACGTTTGAACTTGGTTGGATCATTGACAACATATTTCATAAGTAAATATATGCTCTGAAGTTACTGTGAGGATACCTAAATCCTTAAATAGATGTCTGCAGGATGATCGTGGGTGAGCTCCAGCAATTATTCTGATTACACGCTTTTGTGCAATGTATACTTCTTTACTCAATGATGAATTACCCCAGAAAATGATGCCATACGAACGCAATGAATGAAAATAGGCATTGTAAGCTAATTTCCTGAGATTCGTATCGCCAAAGTTTGCAGTAACCTTGAGAGCAAACATAGCCGAACTCAAACGTTTCAGCAGATCGTCTTTGTGTTGCTTCTAGTTTAATATCTCTTCAATACACACCTAAAAATTTTGAAAATTCTACCTTAGTTACAGACTTCTGTTCAAAGTCTATATTTATTACTGGAGTTGTGCCATTTACTGTACAGAACTATATATACTGTGTTTTATCAAAATGTAATGAGAATCCGTTTGCAGAGAACCACTTAATAATTTTGTGAAAAACATTATTTACGATTACATCGCTTAGATCTTGTGTTTTGGGGGGTTATTACTATATTTGTATCATCTGCAAAAATAACTGATTTTGCATCTTCATCAATGTAGAATGGCAAAGAACAGTAAAGGACCTAAGACCGAACCCAGTGGCACTCCATCCTTGATAGTCCTGCAGTTTGAGGAATCGGCTGATGTTTTGACATTACATGAACCACTTATTTCAACTTTCTGCATTCTTGCAGTTAAGTATGAATTAAACCATTTGTGCATTGTCCCAGTTAAACCACAATAATTAAGCTTATCTAGAAGAACTCCATGATTGACACAATCGAAGGCCTTTGAAAGATCACAAAAAATACCAATGGGTGATTTTCGGTTATTCAGAACACTTAATATTTGATCAGTGAAAGCATATATAGCATTTTTTCTTGAAAAGCCTTTTTGAAAACCAAAGTGACATTTCGTTAGTACTTTGTTTTTACAATGGGAGGCTACTCTTGAATACATTACTTTTTCAAAATTTTTCGATAAAGCTGTCAGAAGAGAGACTGGGAGGTAGTTATTAACATCTGATGGAGTCTGAGGAGTGGTTCGGAGTCCATATTATACTGTAGGTCCCCTTTCCCCAGTTGGATAACTGCATGACGTAATGGTCATGCAAGTAGCCGAAGTGGCATCCAGTTGAAAGACTTGGACCAGGCCACCGAGCCAAACGAAATTATTATTATTATTGTACTACTTGTACAAAACTTCGCAAAAGTTTTACTGAACGAGCAGAATATGTCTCAGTCACAGCCTGAGAAAGAGAGATGAGCCTTAATCTCAAAGAACTGATTGGAGAAACAACGCCTGTGTGTTGTGATAATCAAGCCACAATCGTACAGTCCAAGAATCATACTGATAAATAAAGAACAAAACATGCCGCCAGAAATTATCATTTTATCAGGAAAAGGTAATGGATAGTGCAATCGACATCAGATACATTTCAACAGATAAAAATCAAGCAGGCTTGTTAACAAAGCCATTAATTAAAATATTCAAGAGGGTCATTGCAAGCAAATGCTGCATTGGAAACGATATATGTGGTTCCTTTTAGGTATCATTTTAAGGAGGGAACGCTAGGTGATAAGTGGACAAAACTTCTTACATTTATTCCTTGAATTGCTGTAATAGTGCTTCTGCCCATGCATTAAATATTTTAATCGGTTCTAATTAAGGTACGCAGTTCTTTTTAACCTAACAACACTCAAGGAATGAAGCTCTTTCATTTGCACTTTTAAAGACTTGGATTGAGTGATTCGGAAGAAATCTATGCGTGAACATTCAACTTTACTTCCCTTTTTTCTCAACTTTTTTGTCCTTCTACTAACGGTGTAAGGTATTCGTACGGGTCCTCTACTATAATGTTAACGTTAACATACACTAAATCGACACATTTCAATCTGATCCTTCAGTGATGTGTTTGTCCTACCGTATGGTTTTGCCAAGGCTTCTTAATGCACGTTGTTTCAAAGTAACACTAAATTATTGTTACAAATTTTTTATAATACTTAAGGATGCTATTAAAGATTCATTTGCACAGGAATTTATTGACTTCATCCCTTCTAACAAGCAAATGAAAGTCTATATCTAAGAATGTGCTGTAGCTGACGAATTACAAATTGATTGATGCAAAACTCACTACGTTTACATGCGACACATCTTCTGGAAGATTTCGTAAACCGTTTATCGCTGTCGTGTTTACATGGTATAGCCTTAAGCGGATTTCCTAACACAGTTAACGTGGCGGCTGAAAAACAGCTGATTCAGCTCCTGATTTGAGTCAGCACAATCGCTATTTTTCGTTACTTAAATACATACATTCAGTGCTCACTTCAATATTTATACATGTCTTTCACTGAATAAAATGTTACTTTATCCACATGAGCCTAAAATTCTGAACAAGAAAACACAATCTGACGAGCCAAGACATTTCATAAACGGTTGCGTTTACATGGGCACGAAAATCGATTGTGGAACTGGAACACTGCTTTACAGAAGAATATTTCCAGAACCGATTTTGGAGTGTTTACATGATCAACCAAAAGGGGATTTGGGAAATCGGTTTACGAAATCCAGTTTTGGGAGCCCACGTAAATGGAATGACTGTGCTTCGGTGAAATTTTTTGTTACTACGCTATCAATTGCACTTTTATGTCCGTCGTAAGGTGATAACCTCGTTGTAATGGAGAGGGCCTGTGGTACGCTATGGGAATACGCAAGCCGAATGGCCTAACAATGGCGACCGTTGCATGGTTGCAGCAAGGCTTCAAAAAACGCGATACATCGCGCTGCATTTTTAAACACGTTTGTTACTTTGCTACCGCGTTGTAACGACCGTCAAGCATTGACTTGTTGCACAAAAATCTGTCTGCGGACTGAATGCTTTTTTATTAGCTGTGGGTAGTTACAGTAACGATCAAAATGTGTCAGCAACTGCTGACATTACTCGTCGCCTAAAATTACTTTTATTACAGTCCGTGGATGAAACGTCATTCGTATATTGCTGTATTTCACAAAGATTGCGTCATAATGGAAGGTAGTGTAGGATGTGTGTTAAGAAAAGTAATGAGACTGGCAACACTGCGCGATCTGCCAACGTTCATGTTCAACGACCTGCGGTAGACCGGATTATCTTCCCCTTCAACTTCCTCAGTCCGAGTTACAACTCCGTACAGCTAACACAGTAGTTTCGACAGTGCTATAAGTGAAGTAATCTTTTTGTGATGTGTTACAGAAATGGAACATCGGAATTTAGAACAACTTTGTGCAATAGTTTTGTGTTAAACTTGGTGAATCAGCGAGTGTGAGTTTTTGAAAAGTTGAAACAAGCGTAAGGGAAACAAGCATATGAAGAACACAAGCTTTCAACTGGCACTCCAACGATCAAGACTTCCTCAATCGTATGATCACAGGTGATGAATCCTGGATCCTGAAACAAAGCGGCGAAGCAAAGATTGGCACACTGTCATTCCTTGGCCGAAGAAGTCGAAAGAGCAGATCGTCAGCGAAATTTTTACCACAAAACGCATTAATGTTGTTCCTCAACCTCAGTACTCACACGATCTGGGGAAGGAAGGAAGCTTGGGGGTTTAATGTCCCATCGACAGCGTGGTCATTAGAGACGGAGCTCACGCTCGGAGTTTTGGGTGAGGATAAGGGAGGAAATCGACCGTGCCCTTTTAAAGGAGCCATCCCGGCATTTGCCTGGATTGATTTAGGGAAATCATGGAAACCCTAAATCTGCATGGCCGGAGGTGGATTTGAACCACCATCCTTCCAGTGTGTTTTCACTGCGCCACCTCGCTCTGTCATGATCTGA
Source organism: Locusta migratoria (assembly GCA_026315105.1). Classification (NCBI taxonomy): domain Eukaryota; kingdom Metazoa; phylum Arthropoda; class Insecta; order Orthoptera; family Acrididae; genus Locusta; species Locusta migratoria. Next base: position 17,037,598 of record CM048746.1, on the reverse strand, counting down.
GTAGTTGTGACTTTTCCCGAAATCGAAAAATTTGCTAAAACGACGTCATTTTGAACTTTGAAGAACATTCAAAAGACTGTGAACAATCAGTTAATCGCAATACCAGTTGAAGGCTTCCAGCACTGCTACCAACAGTGGAAACAATGACTCCAATGGTGTATAGCTTCTCAAGGGGACAAATTTGAAGGGGATAAAATTGTTGTTTGAAAAAGCTAAAATCTTTGGAAAGTACAAATTCATTCTTGTTACTTTTCTAACACACCTCATATATGTTTATTTCTCATAATCATCATCTAGCAAAATAAGAAACAAATGCAACCTCAGAAATCATTCGAGTACTAACACAATGCAAACCTTAACTGTTCATTCGTTGGAATATTTTTATAAGTTTCTATATTATGAAAGTCATTTGTAATATCACGTATAAAATGTATTCTTTGCAGTTCGAAGTAACACTCTTAGTTATTAGACAAAAATTCCTTAGAATACCGGCATATACTACTTGATAGCATGAAAGTATGACCCGATTGAACCATACCTACAACAACAGAAGTATTGCCTCTTACGTTTAATTGTTGAATGGTCATTTCAATAATACTTTGTTTGCAATACAACATATATTGTCTATATTTTCTCTTCAACATTGATGTTACAATATTTCAAGGACAATGTCGGTAATAAAGCATCGATTTTATACTCTGTTTTGCAAACATCGATGATAATATAAAATCTGTAAAGTAAGCGAGTGTAGAAGTGAAAGCAAGGTGTTGGTTAAGACTTCGTAATCACCAGTCTCAGATGCATTGAAGTAAATTCCATTGTACACTACTGTTTCGTGTGTGAACATGTCTAGGCAGAACGACTGACAATCACACACACACCCTGTTTTCCGAATATATTCATAACGTTACAGATCCAACAATACTCATAGAAAACAATGGAATATTCACAATACACGCTGAAACATTTGACTCATTATTACCGATAGGCTGAATGAAGGCACTGAGATAGCTATCCTAAACGATTTCGTCATCGTGTTCTGCTAGTGAATTTTCACTGGTGATTGCATATAAGGCAATGAAGAGGTGACAGTCAATCTCAGAGTGAGAGGCGGAAGGTCTCGGCTTGATCCTCCGATAGTGTAGCAGCGTAAGATTATCGTGCGGAAGATGATAACTGCTAAGTTAAATCTTTATCAAGCTGAAGCGCAATTTTTATTTTTTGCGTCATTCTATTATCTATATGTATGACAGGGCGAGATAGATCAGGAAAGTATAAAATGATTAACAGCGGCGATCTGATACAGATTGTTGTCACACGATCAGCATTTCGGATCGCTGTTACGGGAAGACTACTACATACTTGTACAATGAGAGGTAGGTATCAGGGATTCTTAGAGTTGGTTAATTTTGAAGTGACTGTGTATCCACTCAGGAGCTGCCTAGGTAAATGATAGTCACAGAATGTCGTATGGTGTGAAAACAAGTCGTACACATGCAAGGAAAGTCTTGGTCTTCGACTGTTAACTACATTTGGGAAGTTCCCCCGCTAATAGTATGCACCATAAAATGAACGTTATCGACAAAATTTTACGTCATTCTAGATTATTGGTGAAAATATTAACCCTTTCGTAGGCGATGGGACTATATTTACCAGCTTAAAAATGATGAAAAAGCGTCCGTGAATAGCAATTCCGACAATTGTGACGTTCTGACTTTATGTGGGGCTCTTTTGAGAATTTACTGCCATCAACCGTTTTACGTTTCGCGCTAATGCTGCTAGTTGTTGTCGAGTTGTGTATAGAAGGAAGTGTTACGGTGTCTTTCAGTGGTGCTGTTTTGTCATTTCTTTATTGATCTCGCTATAGTGAACAGCTTTTTGTTGTGGAAGATCAACAAGCGCGATACTTTAAAACAGCATCAGTTAACATTCTGTCTGAAATTAGCACGTCGTGTCATTGCTATATATTCTAATAGAAAACGTCGTGAAAAAATACCAATATACCTTGCAAAACAGGACGCCCGGCTGTCACAGGTTGGAAAATAATCATCCTATTTTGGGAGGCACTAATCGGAGATACAGTCTTTGCAGCAGTAAGTAGATGGAAACGCAAACTCGCTACATGTGCACAGCTTGTAATATATCGCAGTGTGTGGATCCATGTTTCAGCCTCTTTGATGGGAAATAATTTGCTTTTATTCAATGTGTTATTTCAACTGTTTCTGTTATTTTATGAAAATATATCAATAATTTTTTTCCATAAGGGTTGTTATGTTGTTATGGTCTTCAGTCCGAAGACTGGTTTGATGCAGCTCTCCACCCTACTCTATCCTGAGCAAGCCTTTTCATCTCCTCATAAGAACGGCAACCCACATCCACTTGAATCTGCTTACTATACGCGTCTCTTGGTCACCCTCTGCGATTTTTACCCCACACACTTCCCTCCAATGCTAAATTTACGATTCCCCGATGTCTAAGAATGTGTCCTACCAAGCGATCCCTTCTTTTAGTCAGGGTATGCCAGAAATTCCTTTTCTCACCAATTCTGTTCAGTACCTCTTCATTAGTTATGCAATCTACCCACCTAACCTTCAGCATTCTTCTGTAACACCACATTTCAAAAGCCTCTATTCTCTTCCTGTCCGCACTGCTTATCGTCCATGTTTCACTCCCGTACAAGGCAACACTCGACACAAATGCCTTCAGAAAAGACTTCCTTACCCTAAAATTAATATTCGATGTTAGCAAATTTCTCTTTTTCAAAAATGCTTTTCTTCCCATTGCCATTCTGCATTTTATATCCTCTGTACTGCGACCATCGCATGTTATTTTACTACCCAAGTAACAAAACTCATCTACCACCTTCATTGTTTCGTTACCTAATCTAATTCCTTCAGCATCGCCTGATTTTCTAAGACCACATTCCATTATTTTTGTTTTGCTCTTGTTAATGTTCATTTTATATGCTGTCTTCAACACGCTGTCCATTCCATTCAACTGCTCTTCCAGGTCCTTTGCTGTCTCTGACAGAATTACAATGTCATCAGCAAAACGCAATGTTTTTATTTCTTCCCCCTGAACTTTAATCCCTATTCCAAATTTTTCCTTGCTTTCCTTCACCGCCTGCTCGATGTACAAATTGAATAACATCGGAGAAAGGCTACAACCCTGTCTTACTCCCTTCCCAACTGATGCTTCCCTTTCATGCCCTTCGAGTCTAATAACTGCGGTCTGGCTTTTGTACAAATTGTAAATAACTCTCCTTTCCCTGTATTTCACCCCTGCTGACTTCAGAATTTGAAAGAGTGTATTCCAGTCAACATTGTCAAATGCTTTCTCCAAATCTACAAAAGCTAAAAAATGTAGGTTTGCCTTTCCTTAATCTATCTTCTAAGATAAGACGTAAAGTGAGTATTGCCTCCCGGGTTCCTATGTTCCTCCTGAATCCAAACTGATCTTCCCCGAGGTCAGCTTCTACCAGCCTTTCCATTCTCCTGTAGATAATTCGTGTTAAAATTTTGCAACCATGACTTATCAAACTGATGGTTCTGTAATTTTCACACCTGTCTGCACCTGATTTCTTTGGAATGGGGATTATTATATTTTTCTTAAAGTCTGAGGGCATTTCGCCTGTCTCATACATCCTACACACCAGTTCAAATAGTCTTGTCATGGCTGGCTCTCCCAGAGACTTTAGTAGCTCTGAGGGTATGTCATCTACTCCTGGGGCCTTGTTCCGACCTAGATCTTTCAGGGCTCTGTCAAATTCATCTCTCAGTATATTGTCTCCTATTTCATCTTGATCTACTTCCTCTTCCCTTCCTACAACATCGTTTCTAAGTTCATTTCCTTTGTAGAGCTGCTCTATGTACTCTTTCCACCTTTCAGCTTTTCCTTCTTTGCTGAGAACTGGTTTCCCATCTGAGTTCTTGATATTTGTAGAGTTGCTTTTCTTGTCCCCAAATGTCTCTTTTATTTTCCTGTAGGCGGTATCTACTTTTCCCCTTGCTATACATTCTTCTACAGATTTGCATTTGGCTTCTAGCCACTCCTGCTTAGCCATTTTGCACTTCCTGTCAATCTCATTTTTTAGTCGTCTGTACTCCATTTTGCCTGTTTCATTTACTGCATTTTTATATTTTCTCCTTTCATCAATTAAACTTAGTATTTCCTGTGATATCCATGGATTTTTTGTAGGTCTTGCCTTTCTACCTATTTTGTCCTCTGCTGCCTTCACTATTTCATCTCTCAATGCTACCCATTCCTCTTCTACTGTTTTATCTCCCCCTGTTTCTGTCAATTGTTGCCTAAATCTCCCTCTGAAATTCTCCAGAACTTCACTTTCCTTCAATTTATCTAAGTCACATCTCCTTATTTTCCTACCTTTCTGCAGTTTTTTCAGTTTCAGCCTACAGTTCATGACTAACAAGTTATGGTCAGAGTCTATATCTGCCCCTGGGTATGTCCTGCAGTTTATAACCTGGTTCCGGTACCTATGTCTTACCATTATAAAATCTATCTGATACCTTCCGGTGTCTCCTGGTCTCTTCAATGTATACAACCTTCTTTTGTGATTCTTAAACCACGTGTTTGTTACGATTAAATCATGTTCCGTGCAAAATTCTACCAGGCGACTTCCTCTTTCACTCCTCCTGCCTAGTCCATATTCACCCATTATTTTTCCTTCTCTTCCTTTTCCTACTACCGAATTCCAGTCTCCCATTATAATTAAGTTTTTCTCTCCCTTAACTGTCTGAATAATTTCCTTTAGCTCCTCATATATTTCTTCGATCTCCTCATCATCGGCAGAGCTAGTTGGCATATAAACCTGTACTACTGTTGTCGGTGTTGGCTTCGTATCTATCTTGACAATGATAATGCGATCACTGTGCTGCTCATAGTAGTTTACCCGCATTCCCATTTTCTTACTCATTATCAGTCCTACTCCTGTGATACCCCCAATTGATTTTGTATTTATAATCCTGTACTCACCTGACCAGAAATCCTGTTCATCCTGCCACCGAACTTCACTAATCCCCACTATATCTAACTTCAACCTATCCATTTCCCTTTTTAAATTTTCTAATTTTCCTACCCGATTAAGGGATCTAACATTCCACGCTCCGATCCGTAGAATGCCAGTATTCTCTTTCCTGATGACAACATCCTCCTGAGTAGTCCCCGCCCGGAGATCCGAATGGGGGACTATTTTACCTCCGGAATATTTTACCCGAGAGGATGCCATCATCATATTTACATACAGTAGAGCTGCATGTCCTCGGGAAAAGTAACGGCTGTAGTTTCCCCTTGCTTTCAGCCGTTCGCAGTAGCTGTGTGGCAAAGCCACATTAGCTGATGTTACAAGGCCAGCTCAGTCAATCATCCAGACTGTTGCCCCTGTAACTACTGAAAAGGCTGCTGCCCCTCTTCAGGAACCACACGTTTGTCTGGCCTCTCCACAGATACCCCTCCGCTGTGGTTGCACCTACGGTACGGCTATCTGCATCGTTGAGGCACGCAAGCCACCCCACCTCGGCAATGTCTGTGGTTCATGGGGGTGGTCCATAAGGGTATTGTCATTATATTTCCTCCTGATGAAGTACCAGTGTTGAAATACTTCCCAATTGCTGGAATGAGTAAGCTGTATATTGTTTACTAACCCGAGTTGCAATGTTACTTCATATCTAACAAAATTCAATTTCCTTCCCTATCTCTTTTGCTTACGGAAGGGTTAAAAAAATCTTACGACAGTGTGATAGGATTTTGACCCGTTAAATATGTGTTATTTCGTTTAGCATGGTATGAGCAGATTATGAGTGAACATGTAGGTAAGTGGTTTGACCCATAGCCACATGATGTAGACCTTTGCTTTAGGATATAGTTAACAATGTCGTCTGTGGAGTATCATACATCATTTGTGCCAGTTCTGTTATGCTTGTGGCTGTAGAAAAGAAAAATGTACTAAATTTATAACGTCACTGTATTTCTTCAAAACACTGTCCTCGTCATTCAGTATAAAGCTGAAATCGTTTTAAAAACGTTTTGGAACATAGTAGTGTTTTCTCGGAAATGCATTTCACAGTGCGGTACAATTGCTTCTGTGTACCTTAACTGTGTCCTAACGTTGTCCTTCAATTGGTACCTGCAGGTTGGAAAACAACCAGAAGTCGGCTGAGACCGAATGTGGTGCAAAGGGCGGGACTGTCTGTTTCCTGGATAAAACTCGAGTAAGATCTTTATTTTGTGAGCTGGGGCGTTGTCTTTGAAGAGTGACCATAAACCTGCGTCTCTAATTCTCGCCTACAACGGACTCAGAATCAACTATTTACCCTTCTCGTTCAAACACTTCGTGAATGACCCCTTTCGAAACGAAGAAAACTATTAGCATTGTCTTAACACTACTATTGCGCAACGAAACCTTCTTTGGCTTTCGCTGTAGTAGACTCAAACAAGCTACTCCCTGCAACTTTGTAAGAGTCTCTTATTCGAAACGCAATGTCGCATCGCCGGTAATAATCGATTTTGTCAAATCGCTATCATTCTGTACTGTCTTTAACAAGTCTTTACAGTGTCGGACTCTGCCATGTTTCTAAACACCTGTAAAGGTTTGCAGCAGAAAGCGTGCACAAACCATTCTTTTGCGCAAATCGTCGATCAAAATTTTAGTTTTTGGTATTCCTGACAGCACCTCGATGAGCTGTGAAGAAGCTCATCTGCATGCAACAATATTTTGCACATTTTTGTCCATGCGACTTGTTTGCTGTTACGATGCTTTTGGCACGTAGGCATTGTCACAAAATAGAGCATATCACCAAAAACATTTGGACGATTTAGACAATCATTACCATCAGTGCTTTAAATGGGGCAGTACGGCGTACCGCCTAAAATTCAAACTCATTATTAGGCGTACCGGCTAAAATTCTTTCTTAAATCCGTAAAAAATAACACAACAGTAAATTGTAGAATGGATCTCGGAAAGAAAAATTGGAAAATTGTAAGTTCGTTTGAGTTGCGATCATAACCGTCGAAGCGTTGAAAAATTGCACCTCGCACAATTCCTATGGAATCTGACTGGCTCTCAAATGTTCGAATTATCCAATGGACAGTTCTGACTAGTCTGAACTGAGACAGAGGAAACTTCTTGCAGATTCAAAACCATTTACGAACTTTCCTCCAAAGAGATAAGCCACAACATACGCAAAGGCTTTTGTATGTAATATCGTTGCCTACTATTCGTTGAAGGAAGTAAGCGTGGAATTCCGAAATTCTTTTAAAAATTTAAGGGACAGTACATCGCAATGTTTTGACTTCATTTCCATTGATTTAATCATGAAACACTGTATGAGTTTTCGTGCTTAGCACGACCCGCTTCGAGAAAGAACCATTATCAAGATAAAGTAATTACCGTAAATATTATGTTTACTTAATTATTTTTTCAAAATGTTCAATTGTTTGTTAAGCTTATGGGACTTAACTACGGGGTCATCAGTCCCTAAACTTACAAACTACTTATAAACTAGCTAATACTACGGACGGCACAAATATCCATGCCCGAGGGGGGATTCGAACCCCCGACCATAGTGGTATATTTTTCAAACTGTGGTCAGTTTAAGATTATAAAATAGTGTGTCGTAGCACTAGTAGGAACTAAAATAGAATCGAATTTTAATCTCCGTGACCAATGCGTCTTCAACCGGCTGGATGTGTACATGTTCAACTGTTGGTAACCTTACCATCAGTAACAATGAACTATTTTTAATCCCCGGCAGCAACACACATTCTTATTGTCTTCTGGAACGCCACTCCTGATTAGTTACGATAAGATTTTGTCCAAAACCGATCGGTGGTATCGTCATATACACTAAATCCTTGAATACAATAAAATGAGTTTCAAATCTATAAATTATAGCTATATTTTGTTAATATATCCACATGCCTAAATCTTTACTTTCTTGATTTTCTAAAAATGTCACTTTGACTCATTTCATGTGGATTGAGGAGAGTACCGCCTAAACCTTTTTTCCTCCTAGCAGAGAACCGCGAAAAAATTTTTCTCAACTAAAGCACTGATTACCGTCAACACTTTTCACCATATCAAACCTTCACTAGCAGATTTCACCAACTTAACACAAAACTTAATGTTTCCTCGCTACTCCACTTCAATTTTTAAAGAGTATCATTCGTTACCAGAATTCCTCCTGTAGCTTTGACCTTCTCACGGCTGTTGTTGAAGCTACAAGGATCGGAACGCCGCAACTCGCTCCGAGACTGCATTTTAATTTGGATTTTCACAGAAGTAGTTATAACATAAATGACACAAACTGTATATTGCTAGATATTATTACAGTAGTGGTACTGACAAAACGATCGCTACTTTGTATCCCTACTCTAAAACAACTCTACATTAAAGGATCATTTATAACATTGTTATTTAAATTACTTTTCAAATTTACCGATACCTTCCGTCAGACGACCTGGAAACGTTAAGCACACTTGTTTACATAGTCGTCATATATGAATTTATATAAATTTTATACTGGCAATATATATAGGGTGTAACTAAAATGTGGGAAAGCTCTGGAGTTTCGATATAGCTATATGGTTTATTTGATTTCGTTACCGCATTTGTTGTGGTGTATATAACACAGATCACTATGCACGTTGAACATTTCTATTGATACAGTGAAACTTACTAGGCACAGTTCTCTACTCAAGGTGCTCAATATGGCTACCACGAGCTGTAACGCAGGCGTACAGACACCCATCGTTGTTCCACTAGTTCCCACACTCCAGGGGTCCATCGTATGTGCTGACACGCTAGATCTGTGCACTAAAGCAGCAATTCCACGATATGAATAGCTTTGGCATACACAATGGACTTCAAATGAGCCCATAAGCTGTAGTCTAATGGACTGAGTTCGGAAGAAAGTGCAGGTCATGATGTCGGTTCCCGAGGTCCACTCTAGCTTATAACACTCTAGCTGATAACATGTGTGGACTTGTTTACTTTGCCGTGTTACGGATATCACGTGATTTTGAATTCAAAACAAATGCACAGAGACGTGAATAGAGACGAATTGTACTTACGGTCTGTGCGCCTTACACAGATGACCAACCTGCATAGTGAAGTCTCTCTAATGTACTTAACAAAAGCCTGTAACATGGAAACGAAAGCAAGTAAACTGCATGTGTACCGGACATATTATGTTTGTTGTTACGTGTTCTACCTAATGCATGAATTTGTCCCACATATTTAGTGTGCCCTATATATAGAATGATGACATTTAAACAATGTACTTATGTGGCGCAGCCGCTATATTACTTATAACATTTCTACATGTTGTGCAGCTAGTTTCAGTGGAGTTGTGTCACCATTTTCTAGTTCTTATGAGTCACCAGAGAAATGTTTTATGCTCTACAAAATAAAAAATAAATAAATAAATAAAATTAAAAAATTAACTAAAGAACTGACTGTGATTATAAAAAATAAAAATATAATATCCTGTCTAAAATAATGGATTCTACACCAGGTTTTTCCCTCATTCCTGTAATAAGAAACCAGGTCTGGGCTGAATTTTTAGAAGCTTTGTTCCTGTGAACACTTGTTTGTTCTCTTGCCTGGAAATCTGTTTCTTCTCATGACATGACTGTCAAATCACAGTTTCAAAGAAATCGGTCAATCACTTTCGAAGATTAGTGATTTTTCACAAACAAACATTTTCATTTTTATAAATGAAAGTTCTACACCCTGGAGGATCTTCTCTGTGTGTGTATTGGATCGAAAATTACATGTAGTATTATTAGCTTAAAGAGAGACAAAATTTTAAACATGGCTGCATACAACAACGGTAATTCAAAGCAGTAAAAATAACAGCCAAGCTGTTGCAAATTAAAGTTTAATAAACTTTACTGTGGTTTCAATTGATATAAACCAACCTTCCTCAGAAGATACATGAACCTATAGTTAATAAGAAAATAACAATCAAGCTATGTACAACGGTATTAAAACCATAGATTGTTTACCTATGAAATTACAACAAATTTTAGCCTACAGGAAACAAATACTTACATTACATTATTACTGTGGAAAAGTTTCACTCCGCGGTGGAGTAGCCGAGCGGTCTAAGGCATCTTGCTGCGGAGCGCGCGGTTGCTCGCCGTGGAGGTTCGAGGCCTCCCTGGGGCATGGGTGTGTGTGTTGTCCTTAGGTTAGTTTACCTAGGTTTAAGTAGTTTGTAAGCCACGGACTGATGACCACGCAGTTTGGTCCGATAGATTTACAAACATTTGAACATTTTTGAAAAGTTTCACATATCGATCTTTGTACACATAATGTATGTAGCCTTTAGACAAAGACACGCCAAACATATAAAATTATAACATATGCTGTTTAACAGATTGTGCGGATTGTTAACCGTCGACTGACCGTTTGAGCAAGACGGTCAGTCTCAGTCGGCGGTTAGCACGCCGCACATTCTGTTAGACAACATATGTTATAATTTTATATGTTTGGCGTGTCTTTGTCTAAAGGCTACATTGTGTATACAAAGATCGACACGTGAAACTTTCCCACAGTAATAATGTAATGTATTTGTTTCCTGTAGGCTAAAATTTGTTGTAATTTCATAGGTAAACAATCTATGGTTTTAATGCGATTGTACATAGCTTGATTGTTACTTTCTTTTTCACTATAGGTTCATGTATCTTCTGAAGAAGATTGATTTATATCAATTGAAACCGCGTTAAAGTTTACTAAACTGTAATTTGCAAATGGTTGGCTGTTATTTTTACTGCCTTAAAGAGAGACTTTTAGATCACGTTTTCAGCGTTTCTCTTAAGGTGACTTAAGGCGACTGATTCGCTCACAGTTGCCCTGAAGAGAAACGCTACTAACACCGGGTCAAACTCCCAAACGATTTCTTTCAAAATGGCGCTGGCCGTGGAACTGGTTTGAATGAGTGTGTGTGGTTTGTCCGGCAGCCACGGCGGTGTGGGCGGCGCTGCTGCTGCTCCAGGTGGCCGCCATCGCTGCAGCGCCCAGGAACGCCGGCTGCGTCTTCTCTATAGACCCCAGCTGCAGGCCACACGCAGGTAAGCTGCAAGATACACTTCTCTATCCACAGGCTGGACATCAACTACACTGCCGGAAGTAACACACATTCCAATTCACACAAGAAACAGTGGGTATGCAGTACATGAAATGATAACATTTACAGATCAATAGGTCAAGCTGTACTGAGATTCCAGGAGCTGCTTCTGACTTGCATTCGATCCAAAGACGACAAATACTGTCTTGGGATACGTTATTCAGTCGGGATTTTTTTTTTTGTAAATTCTGATAAACTATTTCATTATGAGTACGGATGTATGCCTGTAAATGTTTGACGTGGTATATCAATGAAGACTCAGAGAAAGCTGCACTCATTAATATTTTGTAACACGTTTTGCTTCATTTTTGTAGCAACTTATTGCAGTTTCCTCAATACTTAACTATTAACGTAAAAACTAAACACAAACGGTGTTTATGTTCAAAAGAATTAAGAAAATGGTGTTCTTAAAAATGATTGTGTAGAGTAATAAAGCGTTTTGTGTAAAATACTGTCAGGACAGGTTTATTTACTTCAATTTCACGAGAGGTGACAATAGATTAATGTTATGTACCAACAAAGAAAATAAAACGGAATAAAACTAACGATGGTACAATATTAAAAGTGTGAAAGGAAAGGAAAGAAAAGAGGCAAAAGTTACTAAAGGCTTTTATGCGACGCAAATATGATATTTAATTATTTTCTGGACATATCAGAGCAGTTTTACGGAGTTCATTTCCAACATATAAAGCAGAACGGAAAGAAAAATAATAGTCGCATTGCTTCTGATTACGAAACGATGCGCCCACATGGCAACACAAATCAGCAATCAAGAGATAATAACACACCTTCAACATTCACATCGCTGGAACTGTTCCGTACCGGTTGTTGAGCAGATAGTAAATAATACACGAGTTTTTGCGCACTTCTCAGTGTAAAATGTAATTTTTCTTCTTCAGTTATTGCATTTATTAGGCACTGTGGTTTTATGTCATCCGAAATAGAACTCAGTACGAAGTTGAACTGTCTTTTATTTAAACGGCAATAGCTCCTGAATAAATTCATGACTAAACTTTTTTTTTTCTTTTTTGTGACGGCATGTAACTTCCATCGGAAGCTCTACTGTTTCATATTGGCATTACCAGCGTTCGTGTTCTATTAGTATGGAACAAAGCAACGTCATCGTCTTCCTCCTGCAACAACGGCGGCAGTCGGCGGACATCCCGCCTCGCCTCTCACCGGCGACCGCGCTGCTCGCCTGCTTATGCCGCTGTGTTCCGCAGCGGGTCGGCAGCAGGCGGAGGCGGCTGCGTCTCGGTCGTTGTCGGCGGCTGCAGTGGGTCGCTGTCGCCGTGTTCGGACTCGCACCTTTAGGTTGTTTGTAAATGACGCCGTCATTTACTGTCTAGGAAAATCATCTGAAGATCAAAACCAACTGCAGAACGATATGAATAAGATATCAGTATGGTGTAAAAATTGGCAATTGACTCTAAATAATGAGAAATGTGAAGTCGTCCACATGAGTACGAAAAGAAATCCGTTAAACTTGTTTACAAGATAAATCAATCAAAAGTGAAGGCCGTAAACTCCACAAAATACCTAGGAATTACTATTACTTCAGACTTAAATTGGAAAGAACACGTAGATAATGTCGTGGGTAAGGCGAAACAGAGACTGCGTTTTATTGGCAGAACCCTTAAAACATGCAACAGAACTACTAAAGAAACTGCATACACTACGCTCGTCCGTCAATTTTTGGAGTATTGCTGCACAGTCTGGGATCCTTATCAGGTGGGTTTGACGGAGGACATCGAAAGAGTCCAAAAAGGGCAGCTCGTTTCGAATTGTCACGAGACACCGTTACGGAAATGATAAAGGATCTGGGTTGGGAATCATTACAACAACGGCGCTTATCGCTGCGTTGTGGGCTACTTACGAAACTCAATTCGCCAACATTCTCCTCCGAATGCGAAAATATATTGTTGACTCCCACTTACATAGGTAGAAATGATCATCAGAATAAAATACGAGAAATCAGAGCTCGAACGGAGAGATTCAGGTGTTCTTTCTTCCCGCGCGCTATTCGAGAATTGAATGGAAGCTAATAATATAATGATAGTTCGATTAACCCTCTGCCAAGCACTTAAATGTGATTTGCAGAGTATCCCATGTAGATGTAGTTGTTATTACACGCCTGCTCGACCTGTTGTACGTGTTGCTTGTCCCATCTACATCACACGTGCCTGATTCGAGGCAGGTTTGGAGCTGGTGCTGGCCAGAGCAGTTGTTGCACTGTACTGTTGGTACAATACATCACATTCCTTTTTTGAATATAAGGTGGGGAATGGAATTAAATTTTGTGTCACGGCAGGGTTTCGAAATCGGTATCTCCTGTTTACTAGTCAGCCAACACGAATGCACTGAAAAAGCTAAGCACGTCTCCTTTCACAGCACATACCTTACTTCCACCTCCATGTCCCGCTATATAATTCAAATTAGTATTGCCGAGGCTCTCCAATAGCGGACAACACCTCAACATTGAACGTAAGTGGGACAAATCCTGCCTGAACCTCAGGCGTATTTCATTTTCATATCAAGCAATAAATTCATTTCCCAGAGACATTATGTAGTCTCAAAATATTGACAATGATGAATATAAGGAGAAGTATTTAATTATCATTTGTGCCATGGCTGTGATTCGAATCTTGGGTAGTTGAATGTTGCAATTTACATTCAATGCTGGGGTACTATTTCACTATTGGAGAACTTTGGCAATATTGATACACATTACAGGCGGGAACATTGAGGCCGAATTAAGGTTTGTATTGCGGAGCGAGTCGTGCTTAGGTTTTTTGTTCCTTCACGTTATCCATGAGGCGAGGGTATCTGAGTGGGTGAAGCGACTGCCTATTAAACAGAAGATCCTGAGTTCGAAACCCGGCTAGGGCACTCATTTTAATTCATTGCCTTGTCTTATATTCAACATAGCTGATATATTGAGACTAAATTCATTGTTTGATATTAACATCACCTTCCTGTGTCAAGAATGGCAGAATGAAAGAATGACAACATTCTGCATGTACCGAGAGTTGATCAGCTTTCGCGGCGCGAAATGACCGCCTGGTCTAAGACGTCATGCTAAGGATTGCGCGGCGGAGGTTCGAGTCCTTCCTCGGGCCTGGGTGTGTGTGTGTATTGTTCGTATGTAAGTTAGTTTAAGTTGTTTGTAAGTCTAGGGACTGAAGACAACAGCAGATTGGTCCAGCAGGTTTGCAAACATCTGAACATTTGGTCAGCCTTCCCTCCACTAACTCCTAAGGTGACGTGAGTTGTAGCTTATCGCGGACATAAGGCCTTCGATGGGGATAATGTGTCTTGGACGAATGCGCTCTACTAGAAAACGTTCGCCAGGTCTACGCAACACCACCAAAAGGAAAGTTCTATCTTGAGTAGAAGCTAAGAAAAAATACATTAAGTATAGAAAAATAAAACTTTCGCGTAATTTACTTAAACATCTCTGGCACATAGATACAGCCTTCATCCTCAAATTCCTCTTTCAGTCTTCATTTTCTCTATCAAACATTTATGACTGTAGTTTGCGTCTCATATTCTAGCCTGATACAAGCAAACTTGGACCCAACAGGTATTTCTATTATGGCATTTTGAAATGTTCCCGTGCTTAAATTATGTCAAAGCATCATGTACGACAAAATGAAGGGTTTAAAACCAACAAATGCCGTTTTTTTGTATACGATTCTGTATTACGCTGTTCTCAGTTTCATTTGTGGGCTGTGTTCTACCGCGAAGACATTTCTCAGGAGGTTTACATGAGACGAGTCCTTGAAGATTGGTTAATTTGGTGTATTACAGCTGCTGAGAATATGTAGTGATGATTGTAATTCTATCCCCTTGTTTCCCCTTTTATGTTTTCACCAACTGTTCTTCCGTTGTTTGCCCCCTATTACATTTACACCAACTGTTCTGACAATCAGGACACGTCGGTGATTTGGGTGCTCATTTGTAGAGGCAATGTGGCGAATCAATGCCCATACAACTTTCCTTGTAACTTGTACATCATTCGTATTTTGTATGAGTGCTGGTCCATAATTTCAGAATATATTCTATTGCAGCATCAGTCAGCTTCCCTTACCATCTATAAGTATTTTTTTTCATCACTTAGCACTTTTTCTTTCATTGACATATTTTCCGAACGTGCCTCACACACTCTCCAGTTTATACTTTTCAACATTGTTTCCATATGTCTGAAGACTATTAAATCATAATCGCCCAAATAATGTAAGCAACGTTCGTTATACCACTAACAAGAGTGATAAACTATTTTCTTTACTCTACCAACCACCATACAACCACTGTTGTCTTAGTATTTTGCTGTATGCATATCACTTTGTTCATTATTCAGTTTATTAACACCGCAACAGTATTTTGACATAACAGCTGTACCAGTCACCTTTCCAGTGTCAACACTTGTAGCTGTAACAACGCGATTACTTTAGGGATAACCCTTCTCTGTCATATACTTTCAAAAGCTACTGTAAGGTCACGGGAATTTTCATTTTCTGTGACTGCTTCTTCTACATCTTCGTGCACTGTTTTATGGGTCACATTCTTAGATGCAGAGCACAATGTATGGTTGTACATGTCACATTTTGAAAGTGGTGCTGAAGGATTCATTACACCACACATCTCCTGCTGCTCTTCCTTCACCGATAGCTTTCAGACAATACACTTTTGTTTCTATGAATTGGAAGACGATAAAATAATACTATCATTACACTCACTGAAGTTTAGTACAAAGTGAGCACCCAAACAAATATGACATTCCGCTTGTAGAGAAACGATCGATTCAAAAAATGTTTTTCAACACATTTTCGTTTTAACAACTACGAACTGTTTACTTATGTTGTTTATTTCAAAAATTTCACTGCCCTTTTCAAGCGTTTCTTACTAGACGCTCTTATAAGTGAGGAAGGAACACAACATGTGGTTGGAACCTGTGGATCAGCAATATTGGCACATCTTGATTTTCTCACTACTAAAGTCATTGAAACTCTGTTTCCCATTGATTGTAAGATATTCTTCTCTTACTTCAGTCAATTCACATGTTTGTTGAATACTTTTTCACTGGTGCTTGGCATCTTTCCACAAAAAAGGAGCAATAAACGAGAGCTTTCTTCATTCAATTACCAAATGTAAATAAAGTGAATGATGTAAGGAGAAAATGAGAACCAGTGATAAGAACGTATCTTTTCCAGTTTAGCAAACAGTGAAAGTTCTACTATGTCACTACTACAAAAACTGATCACTAGAAATTAGCAGTGCTGAAATCACGATGAAAAGCTGAAAGATCTGCAGTCAGCCATGACTTTGCCGAGACAAAAAAGGCATACACCATGTTGATAAATTGGCACGTTAATATGGTTACAATTGAAAAATAACGTGGAATCTGAATTCGTCGTTTTAAAGAGGAAGCCTTGCATGAAATATTAAGGAAATAAAAAATCGTTATTTTCATATAAAATCCGACTCCATGAAAATGCATGCGAGATCAATGTAATCGGGTAAGTTAAGCAGAACTGTTTTGTACCAGCACGCTGCGACCTGTAGACAAAGAGGTTTCAATCGGAAATTAAATATTCTTGACGTAAGACTTTGCCAATGTAGCAATAACATATAGTGTATGGGCGAAGATTTCGAAAAATCAGAAAATTTTCATTTTGACAAAGATGGTAGCTCCAGATTCTTCAAATACTGCGGACACTGATCTCTATACTACCGGGATGTTGAACTTCAGTTGTATGAGCGTGCCAGTCATTCATATTCATATTTCGTTTCGTGCCAAATTCAAATATGGCTGCTATGAAGTATTAGAAGAAAACGAGAATAAAATACGTTTCGATTACGCTTCTATATTAGCCTGTTACATCGCGTATTGACATAAATTTCAAATCAAGAGGTAAGCAAGATATTCTTTGTCACGTAATAACTGATGGAAATTCGTATGCCAAATTTTAACATGGCGGACAATGCAAAAACTTGTGGAAAAGATCTGAATGTTCAGGCACGCTTTAGTTCTATGTTTAGACACCGGAGTTATACATCTAGTTTGTATAGAGATCATTGACTGCGGATAATACATGTCACGGAGATAAAAAAGACTTACAAACAGCTTAAACGAAGTTAAACTAGCTTAAGGACTACACACACACACACACACACACACACACACACACACATACACCCTGCCCGAGGAAGGACTTGAACCTCCGGCGGTAAAGGCCGCGTAGTCCTTGACATGGCGTCTAGAACAGCGCGGAAATTCCTGCGCGGCAGAGGCAGTTGCAAAACGTCAGATAGAAGATGGTCTCATGAACTGTAATAGTATTTCCGAAGAAGCGGAGCTTATTAATGTAAAGCGACCAGAGTTCTTTGCTGTTATTGCTTTGAAATTACGCTTGCTTTACCTCTAATAAATATATCAAGAAGTAAATAAGGAAGTGAATTAAGAAATTATCTGGTCATTATATTACTACAGCTTGAAAAATCGTTAAATATATTGCTTGGGAATTTGCCTACTTGGGTGTGTATCCGGAGCAATTATTTCGAATTGGACGACTCAGTTTTATTGGATGCCTGATGCACTTCCATACGTTCGCGGTAACTCTACGTTTTCGAAAGTGATGTGATAAATTTGGTCAGAATACAGTCCCAGGTTTATGCTTTTTTACGGAATATTTTTCAAAATTCATATAACATGCTTCTTCAATGCATAAGCTATGAAAGTACATTACCATGATAAACTAGGTGCAATAATAGATTTATGAATAAGGGAGGAACGGATCACTGGAAATAGTTGTTATTGGTGTCAAATTCAATTGTTTCCAACCATTCGCTCAATTTTTTCAAAGTTTCGAAATGAAACTAAAAATTAGTTCGTTTAATAAGTTAATACGAAACAACGTACATGTTTAAAAAAGTTTTCAGTTACGACTTATGGCAAAAAGCACCTAATAAAGTCATTAAACCCGATTGCCCCCAATGGCGATAAAGAAGAATCCAATTTGAAGATAAGACACTTGCCAGTAAACTACAACATTGCTATGACTTAGACTCACAGAATTTCGTGCAGTTTAATATCTCACTAGTTTTGTACATGGCTTACTAGTAAGAGCCGTATGAGCCATTATAATAAATGAAAACAGTATGCGCGTTTAAAAGTAATTAATATTGCTTAGTCTATATGGCCAATATAAGTGTGCCGTGCGCGGTGGCCGAGAGGACTGCGGCGCGTTAGTCACGGTCTGCACGGCCACTACGGTCGGGGGTTCGAATCCCCCCTCGGGCATGGATATTTGTGCCGTCCTTAGTGTTAGCTAGTTCATAAGTAGTTTGTAAGTTTAGGGACTGATGACCCCATAGTTAAGTCCCATAACTATACAAACATTTGAACATTTTCAATATAAGTGTAAATAAAAATCGTTAACAGAAATTGTTGCGCCGGATCCTTCGCTAAAAAACAAGTGTTGAAACCCGCTGTTTAGAAATGATTTAATCTACTTCACATAGTTTTGAAGTCCTTACTCTCACGACGAGAGTTCATTATCAATACTTTACGGCTTTCAGGGTCCACGGAGAAACAAAACCATTTTCTAAACAATTAGAACAATTCGAAGCCGCACAGCCACCATACTGAAAGCATACTGATCACCCTATGTTGCCGTATCGCGTCGACGCGAAGGAACAAAAATGGCGGATACGCATGCCCATCTATTTCCAGGTGCCCTACAAATAACAATAGAAATTCAATAAAAGCTAATGCAAGTACGTATTTTTCCTTTGTAGTACCCTTCAAATTTTCAAACGGTTGTAAACCTGTTGGGCCAACGTGCTATGGTAATCAGTCCCTAGACTTTGATTTGATTTGATTCTTTCAGGGAAGCCAAAACAGCCTTGGTCTAACCCGCCACTGCCCGCACCGAAACTAAGTTTATTGTGCGCTATCGCTCCCTGTATGTCCAGTAAAGCCTTTACCAATGCCCTTGAACAGTGCAAGGAGTCCCTTTATCAGTTCTTTATTAGACACAATTTCTTCGGGTCTGGTTGTCCCAAATGTTCTGTGCCTTTTACTCTCCAATGCAATGCATTCGAAGATCAGATGTGATGCAGTTTCATCACCGTCATCACAGATCCTACATTTAGGGTCCTCTTCTGTTATTCCCATTGTATGTAGGTGTTTTTTTAAATTCCCATGGCCTGTCAGCAATCCAACCATGAGTCTAATCTCTCTCCCATTCAGACCCAGGATTGCAGAGCTTCTTTTAAAACAAGGCTTTGGCATCATTACCTTGCCATGTTTTTGTTGATGGACTTTGGTCCAATATTCTACGTGCTGTCTTCTGAGCCAGTTACGTAGCTCCAATTTAATCATTACCTTGGTGATTGTCAGGGCAGGTTCCGGTCCAATAAATGGAGCCTCTGTCCCCATCCTGGCTAATCTGTCGGCATGTTCGTTGCCACTGATCCCCGAATGGCCAGGGACCCACAATAGGTTTACTCTATTGCTTTCCCCAAGCTCCACCAGAACCCTGTGACATTCTGCAACAATTTTAGACCTTGTTGTAGGAGCTGCCAGTGATCTCAGGGCTGCCTGTCTGTCTGGATAGATGTAGATGCTACGATCTTTGTAGCACCTACGCAAATTTCCTCCATACATGCCCTGATGGCAGTGATTTCGGCCTGGAATACTGAGGCCAGTTTCCCTAGAGAGATGACGCCCTCCAGTCTTGGCTGCACCCCGTATACCCCGGCCCCAACGCCTTGGTCTGATTTCGACCAGTCAGTGAACCAGACAATATCCCCCGTACGGTGTCGAACTATTTTCTTCCACTGCTCCCTACTTCCAATTGTTATACTGAAAGGCTTGTTGAAGCAGTATGGGTTATAATATAGTCGATTGGCATTTCCCCAACCTTTCCTATATTTACCTCACTCACTATTTTAGTGTGTGATTCCGGATATCACAAAGAGTTCCAGTTGTTGACAGATTTGAGTCTGTAGGCACCAGCTGCCGCCTCCATCTTGACCCAAAGGTGTAATGGGGGCATATCCAGCATGGTTTCCATCCCAGCAGTTGGTGTGCTGCCCTAGACTTAAAACTACTTAAACTAAGGATAACACCGACACACCTACGCCCGAGGTAAGAAGTCACCATCTGTCTTGCCACTGAGCACACTCGCTAGAAATTTGTATCCGGTGTTCATCACACATAAATCGTCTTCCTGGACTAACTCAGGCCGCGGCGCAGTGGCCAAGCGCATTGAGGGGCTACGCTATGATGCGCGAAGCCGCTTCCTGTCGGGGTTCGAATCCCCCCCCCACCTCGGGCATGGATGTTTGTGCCGTCTTTAGTATAAGGTAGTTCATAAGTATTTATGGAATTCTCTACACAATCACCACAAAAAATTCTCATCAGTAAAGATGCATTTTCAGGTGGATGACATAAGAAAATGATTACATATTAATTGGAACAGCATCCAGCTTTCAGGGTACCTTGTTAAAACATTCCCACTACAGGGTGTGGTCGTCTTTAGGTAAATAATATTCCCGCTTTATCCTTTATAAAGAAACCACTGATGGGAAAAAAATGTTCAAAGGTTTGTAGAGCTTATGGGACTTAACTACGGGGTCATCAGTCCCTACACTGATGGGAGTCAGGAAAACAAACGGCATTTCAAGACCGGGAAGTAATGCGACGCGGTAACCAACACGTGCAAAGTCTGACTCCCATAAGTGGTTTCTTTATAAAGGATAAAGCGGGAATATTATTTACCTAAAGATGACCACACCTTGTTGTGGAAATGTTTTAACAAGGTACCCTGAAAGCTGGATGCTGTTCCAATTAATATGTAATCTTTTTCTTATGTCATCCACCTGAAGATGCATCTTTACTGATGAGAAACCGGTAGTGTCGGAATAAACACATCTTGACAGCTGTTGCGATTTTATTCTTTACACACCTCCACCTAAGACATCATACAAGTCAATTTTAATTTTCAATCTTTATTTTTTGTGGTGATTGTGTAGAGGATTCCATAAATATGTATTTAAGCTGTGGTTGCCCTTTTAAGAAAATTGTTTGAGTTCATAAGTAGTTTGTAAGTTTATTGACTGATGACCCACAGTTAAGTCCCTTAAGCTTAACAAACATTTGAACATTTTTGGACCAACTCATTCGTAAGTGGATTATATCTATTATTATCTGTTCTGAATCGTTCACTGATTGTAGCTGAAAAATAAAATAAAATGTCTAGGATCGAAATGAAAGGAAACAATGACAATGTACAAGCAAAATTTATTTCAATATTGTAAACTCACCAGATTACAAATTCTTAGTCTGCACAAATCAGTAATACGGACTTCACACTGGGTTAGCACACTACAGCAGATTATAGCTAAAAAGTATAGCTTACAACAGAATTTTAGGCATAGATGGTAAATAAATAGCATGTAACGTTATACATATCTAATGCACAGACTGTGTATGTACGTGGTGTATTACCTACCGAATTATACATTTTAGTCACGGAACCACATTTGGGTTACCTAGACACCACTGACGATCAACAATCTGTAAAACTTGACGCTACCTCAGAAACAATTTAAAAATTTGGGAGTTAAAATTGCATTCATTTAGATACTGTTACCAACTTAATATACGCCAACTTTCAATAAATTGCAACCAACATTCTCTTTATTATAAACTATAAAAATTGTACTGAGGTCCCAATAACAGCAGAGTGTATAGCGACGGTTAAAGTATTGAAGAATTAGTAGGAATGTAGATACTATATAAAACAAATTGAAATTCAATAGTATTTCATAACCTACGAATATGTCATTGAGGAAACAAATATATTTTAACTGCTCAAAAACAAGACTAGACGTTCTGCCAAATGTTTTATAACAAAGAAGATGTGATTCTCAGTATCTTGTTAATTTTCATGTTATTTAATTATATGATATACGTGAGTGTAATCCTACAACTCAAACTTTAACTAACAGATGTGCAGTCGATTACACGTATCGTTTGATCAGCAATCAGGGTTTCTCCATCCAGCAGATTACACATGTGAAAAGTTTAAAGTTTTAGCGTAGTTTAAATTCTTTTGACACATCAGGTGTGACTGGCTGGATAAAACAGTTCACAGATTAAGGGAAGACAGGGCTTGACCAATTCCAATACAATTATTCTACTTTTTGTGTTCTAAACAACCTGATTGCCATATTTAATGTATTGTTTATGAAGTGAACCAAACAATTTTTATTATTTTTTTATTTTTATTCATCGATATCATGACTGGTTTGTTGCAACCCACCACAATTTTTCCCCTGCTGCAGCCTCTTCATTTCAGTGTAGTACTTGCATCCTACATCCTCAGTTGTTTGCTGTGTGTATTCCAGTGTTTATCTTTCCTACAGTTTTTACCCTCCACAGCTTTCTCTAATCCTAGAAGATATTTACCTATCCTATCACACCGTCCCTTCTTCTTATCACTCTCACATGTTCCTTTCTTCGCCGATTCTACAGAGAACTTCTTAATCCAATATCTTATTCGTCCACAAAATTTTCAAAATTCTTCTGCAGCACCACATCTAATTCCCTTTCCACTTTCACATTCATACAAAGCTGTGTTCTATATGTACATTTTTAGAAATTCTTACTAATATTAAGACCTATGCTTGCTTGCTCTCAGGGTAGCAAAATTCCGTAATTCGTCTACAAAATCATCACCAAATATGATGTTGAGTTTCTCGGTATTCTGTTTTCTGATACTTCTCATTACTTTTATTGTATTTATGGTTTAATCTCAATACATGTTCTGCACTCATTAGACTATTTATTCCATTTAACAGATCCTATCATTTTTCTTCACTTTTAATGAGGATAGCAATGTTACCAGTGACCCTGATCATTGATATCTCTTCATCCTACATAAAATCCCACACTTGAACATTTCTTCTATTCCGGTAACTGCCTATTTGATGTATATATTGAACAGTAGGGGAAACCTACTATATCCCTCTTATCGTTCCAAGCACTGTCATCATCTCATAAAAAAGTCTAAATACAGTTAAAATAATCTCTTTCTTGTAAAACAATCATGTTGTACATATACTTAACATTATAGAGCTATTTATTTATTCTCTATTCGATTTCTACAGGTAGAGATGAGGAAACTCACGCCCTTGGGACACCACATACTGAAAAATCGTCGCTTACTGTGTCAGAGACTGAAGATGACAACACATTGCTATCTTACAGACACCAGGGTTCTGAACATGAAAGAACTGACCAAATTTCTGTGGAAAATGTAAAGAAGGAACCTTTGTATGGCTTGTCTAACATCATAGAAGATATAATAAAGGAAGGTAATGGCAAAGGCAAAGGCAATGGCAATGGCAAAGGTAACGGTAAAGGTAAAGGCAGCAGTGAGAGCAGCAGCAGCGATGAAGATTCTAATGACAGTAATGAAAGTGATGAAAATGATAGTGGCAGCAATGAGAGCAACAGTAGTAGTGAAGATGAAAACAACAGTGGTAACAACAGTGGCAGTCATGATAGTGATGAAGATGATAGTAGCAGCAACAACAGTGGTATTAATGATGATGAAAATACCAGTGGCAATAACAGTGGCAGTAATGACAGTAATGAAAATGACAGTGGCAGCAACAATGATGATGATGAAAATAGCAGTGGTAGTAACAACGACAGTAATGAAAGTGGAGAAGATGACAGTGACAACAGTAATGAAGAGGAAAATAACAGTGGTGAAAGCAATGACAGTGATGTGGATGAGAGTGATAGTGGAAATGGTGGAGGTAATGGGAATGTAGATGATGGAGGAAATGGAGATGATGGAGGCAATAATGGAGATGGTGGAGATAATGGAGGTAATGGAAGTGATGGTGGAGATGGAGGCAATGATGGAGGTGACACTGGAAATGGAGGTGATGCTGGAGATGGAGGTAATGCTGGGGATGGTGGAAATGGTGGTGATGGAGGTAATGATGGAGACAATGGTGGTGAAGGGGGAAATGGTGGAGATGGAGGCAATGGAAGTGATGATGGAGGCAATGGAAGTGATGATGGAGGCAATAATGGAGATGGTGATGGAGATGGTGGAAATGGTGGCAGTGGTGGTGATGGAGGCAATGATGGAGGCAATGGAGGTGATGGTGGAGATGGTGGAAATGGTGGTGATGGAGGCAATGGTGGGGATGGAGATGATGGTGGAGATGGAGGTGATGGAGGAAATGCAGGTGATGGAGGAGATGGTGGAGATGGAGGCAATGGAGGTAATGATGGAGATGGTGGAAATGGTGGTAGTAGTGGTGATGGAGGTGATGGTGGAGATGGAGGCAATGATGGAGGTGATGCTGGAAATGGAGGTGATGCTGGAGATGGAGGTGATGCAGGAGGTGATGCTGGAGATGGTGGAAATGGTGGCAGTGGTGGTGATGGAGGCAATGGTGCAGATGGAGGTGATGCTGGAGATGGTGGGAATGGTGGTAGTGGTGGTGATGGAGGTAATGGTGGGGACGGAGATGATGGTGGAGATGGAGGTGATGGAGGAAATGGGGGTAATGGAGGTGATGGTGGTGATGGAAATGATAGTGGTGATGGAACTGCTGGGGATAGTACTACAGAAGGTAATGTCGGTGATTGCCCTGCTGTGGGAAGCTGCCCACTACATGAAGATGCCGGATCAGATGTTACCTTGCTGCCACACAAAACTGACTGTGGGAAATACTGTGCATGTGAGCATGGTGTTCCAGTAACAATGGTTTGTCCATCTGGACTCTACTTCAACCCAGAGCTGAGAGTTTGTGACTGGCCCTGGGCTGCAGGCTGCAAGGCGCCCACCCATCTCGCCGGTATATGGTACTTCATAGCTCAGTTCTTACGCCAACATCATTAACATGTTAACTGTCTGTGTCATTGTATCGTTGTAATTTGATGCATGTATTTTGAACAGGAGAATGTAATTTTTATATTTATTGTTTTAATGTTCATTTGTAAGTTTAACTTGATGTAATAAAAAACTTTTTATATACTGAATAAACCTATTTCTTTAGTCATTTTAAAACTCTTATGATAGTTTTTAGTAATTGGCTACTGTATTATCTCTTCAAGATATCCATTTTATTACTATGTATATTTTATTGGTTTTTAACTTCAGTGAGTAGTTTGTTCCTATCAAACTGGCGTTAACGTGTGTCAATATAAATTTCTCTCTTAGTTGTTGGATTAAAAGTGATATAACAATAGGACTGGAAGATGGGAGCAAAAGGTGCAGAAAAGTAGTGTGGAGTGAGCAGTTTATACGTATAGCAACTTAAATGTGAAATATTCCATTTTTTTAAAGATATAACAACGCTACTTTTGGTATGGCATTAGTATCCAATAGGTATTCTACCGAATAGTTCAAAATGTAAGTCTCCTAGAAGTCCTTGTTAACACTTATAGTAACCAGAAATTAGTATCTGGTTAGGAAGAAAGGTAAATAATTATTCTTAAAAAGTTATTTACTGAACAGTTGCAAACGATATTCCTTATAAAGTATCTTTCGTCAGATCTAAACGTAGTCGGATCACATTGTAGCACTCGTACTGTTAACGCTTTTCAGACCGACAGTGTATTCAGCGTTAACAGCGCCAGTTTCAGAGAAGAAGACCAAAGGTAGGTTACGTGATACATAACATGTCATATGTCGGCATGACCACAATTCAAAGCAATATTGTAATAGTTCTCTGCGTTTTGGATTTGCAGACACTTTTAAAAGACAGACTTACTGCTTTGAAAAACGTATGGGAGCCAGGTATCAAATTCGACGTCGGCCGATATTTCGGCAGGAGACCACCCTGCCATGTGCAAGGCGATCTTTAAAATCTAGGTTTTCAATGAGTAAAGAGTAAAAACAACACACACCGAGCAAGCAATCACAGTGCCGACATCACGAAAGATAAAAACGGTCACGATATCGATAATAAACATCAGATCTCAATGGATGAGGTCGGATTAGTTTTGTCCCACTGTCTTTTGACAAGTGAAACAGTAGAATCCCATGCGTAATTTGAACAAAATCCTCCATCCCTATTCATAAGGTTGTCTGCTAGTTTTATTTCAATAGATTCCTTGATAACGCTATCACAGTAGCTGTAATTGCATGCCAAAATTTCGGATTTGTTGTATTTCATACGGTGACCTGTATCAAGACAGTGTTCGGCCACAGCAGTTTTGTTTGGCTGTTGTAAACGTGTTTGACTTTCATGCTCAATACGACGGTTCTCAACAGTCCTAATACGAGGTGCGTCCAGAAAGTAAGTTCCGTTTGGTAATAAAATAAAACTGTACACAGATACAGAAGAAATTATTATTGCACTCTACAACTCTTAAACTACTTTTCCACATAACTTCCGAAATTTTGCATGCATTTGTCATAGCGTGGCACCAGGTTTTGTATTCCTTATTCATAGAAATTTGCCGCCTGTGTCAGTTGTTTGGTAACAATTTCATCCATCAGTGATCGTGAAATTTGGTGGACATCCATAGCGAGAGCACTAATTGTAAACCTACGGTTTTCCTGGATCTTGTCATCAATCGCGTGAACCAGTTCTTCTGTAACCAAAGGTGGACGTCCACTTCGTTCTTCATCATGCACATCACTACGCCCGCCATTGAACTGTCGGACCCATCTTCTCACCATCGAATCACTCATCGCATTTGGTCAGTAAACATCGCAAATTTGCAGATAAATTTCACTTGGTTTCACTTTCCTCGCATTCAGAAACCGAATCACCGACCTGATTTCACAGGCGGCGAGATTTTCAATCAACGTCGACATTTCAAACAAGCACAACAAAGCGTACGTAACTGACAGCGATCTCCAAATGGCGCACGTTCTTGTCCTTCATACACATCGTCTACAGCGCATGTGCGGAACTGCAATCGCTGCGCTGCAGCGGAGATGAATTGAAACGGAACCTACTTTCTGGACGCGCCTCGTAGTTTGACCAACGTATGACATGCCACAGCTGCATGGGATACGATAGACAACCTGAGATCATCCTTGTTTGAGCATATACGTCACACACATTTACAAGGATGTTCTCGGTTTGCGCAAGATGGGATCAAAAAAGAAAGGAAAAAATAGAAGAAAGAAGGAAGGAAGCTTAGGGTTTAACGTCCCGTCGACAGCGTGGTCATTAGAGATAATAAAGGAACGGTAACGATGACCACAAATCCAAAACGAAATTGTGTGTCCATCTTAACAGATGTCCAGATGTGTAACACAACGAAAACAACATCAGAAGACATTTGTTACCTTAATCAATTTCTCTTGCTTTATGCGACAAACACAACAGAAACGGTAATCACAAATAACGGATGATCTAGAGGAGAAATACGTTTTAAAAATAAAAACGCCTGACTGTAACGTGAATACAGCCCGATCTCCAATGCGATCGCAAACGCACGCACACAGGTTCTCTTGGCAAACTACTTAAAACATTTGTTACATTCCTATCTATAAACATAAGCGAAATGTTCAAGCAAAATATCATGACGTTTTATTATTATAATCATACTCACTCCACCCTCTTCATTTAGACTACATATGAAACAGCCGACGGAAGTTTTTGAAAAAAAAAAAAAAAAAAAAAAAAAATACTAGATTAGATAATAAATGGGCTGTAAAGGTAACGAACGCCGCGAATCAAAAAACTAGCTTGTGTGTCCACAAACACTCTTTCTTTGTCCAGATTATTTAAAAACAATTCTAAGCAGAGTCAAACATTTAGGACTAACCAAACAAAGAAATGTACAGTTTTCGGAACTCGCTCACCACCTTAGGTCTCTAGACAAAATAAATGGATACTACATCTTGATACACTCTGTTAAGTATTGTGATACAATTACAACTTGTAAGCACGGCGTTCCGTTTTGCCCTCCTCAATCTACCGATTCCAAATTCTGCTAACAGTCATTAGATCGCGACCAACGCGAGCAGCAATGTCCCAATATGATAAACCACAATCGCGCTAGGCTACAATCCGACCTTTGTCAAAGTCGGAAACGTGATGGTACGCATTCCTCTTCCTTACACGAGGCATCACAACAACGCTTCACCAGGCAATGCCGCTCAACTGCTGTTTGTGTATGAGAAATCGGTTGGAAACTTTCCTCGTGTCAGCACGGGTGCCAGCCATTTGCATATCACAGCATCTTCTTCCTGTCGGTTAAATTTAGTGTCTGTAGCACATCATCTTCGTGGTATAACAATTTTAATGACCAGGAGTGTAATTTAAGATCATAATTTTACCGAGTACCAACCGTCTAGACTATTTTTGTTTTTTTGTTTTTTCGAAAGCACTGACTATACAACACGTTTCATCGAAATAACACTCGCCATTACAACAACCAAGGAACCGCACGTTTTTCTGATTACCATGCAAGCGCAGTGTATCAATAAACTAACCCTTAAGTACATTACATAGACAACAAACATCCTACTGGACTGAGAAGTTTGCTTGATTTCTTGTAGTATAGATGGGAACTCCTCCATTACAACATCTAGTTTAACATCGGCTATTTCCACTTTGTAAGGTATAGTCACAGGATTTGCATACTTCCTCGAAATGTTCTCCAGTGCCTCTTGGTCAGTTTTCTACGTTCTGTCACAATGCTGCCACCAGGTAGGAGAACTTCGCCTTATCTCCATTGCCTGCAGTGACGAACCTGTCGAATTTACTATGCGGGTATAAGTTAAAAGATCAGTAATAATTACCCACCACAAGCATCTATGCTACATAAATGCACCAGTCGTAAACACCACTAACACACGATCAAACAGGCAATCTTACACAGTGCAAAGTTTCTACAACTACATGAACATAATTCTAAATCTACTTATTTAGAGCTCTATCTCAGCACAACATCATCCACAAATTGAAACAGACACTTCAAATCATTTCAAACACTTTTCACTTAAATTCTATTCCTACTAGCTTGCGACACTCTATGTAAGCGCTCGTAACAACAACCATTTCGAGCCCAGAGACCGTACTATAACTGCAATCAACACTGACCTACAACAAACGGATCTAGCAATTCCAGCTCTTTTTTACTAAAGCTCTAAACCAACTAGCATGCGACAATATCTGTATATGTCTAACAACTGTGTTGCTGGTAAATGCCTCCAGAATGTCTAACCTATTGATCATGCATCGTTTTGCATTACATACTCCACGATACAGATTCCTGAAAAGTCACTAGACCACATTCATGATACATTTAACAATCACTTGTACACAAACAGCCATCGTATTCCCCCTGCTAACAAATCAATACTCTTGATAAACATCTATAACACTGTAAAAATGATTACACATGCTGAACAGTTAACAAGGGATGGTCCAGATCAAACACCAAGTTCTTTGTCTTATATATATCCAATCCGTATAACCAACAATGCAAAATAGTCTACACCAATTTGAACTAAAACAACACACGAAAAATTTTATCAAATGCCAAGAGCAATCCTTTAGAGACTAAACATATGATTAAACACACCTTACGGCGAAGTAAGTATCCAGCCTTAAATCACCTAACTAAAGGGTTTATTGAAATCGATGCTTCTCGACCAAAGAACAATAATACACCACAACAAGCATCTCCGCTACACTACCGAGAGGGGTCCTTTCGTAAAGTCGAGAAACACATATACATGATTCTCAATACGCTTGCACTCTAAAACTGACACAAACTGGAGTCTGGAGGTGGAGGGAGGGGGGGGGGGTCTCCGACGTAAGCCTTCAATTCACAGAATACTGAAGAATGCAATTGTGTCACCGGATTCCCAGAATGAACATGATGAGAGAGGTTGTTCAAATGTTTGTAAATCTATCGGACCAAACTGCGTGGTCATCAGTCCGTAGCTTACAAACTACTTAAACCTAGGTAAACTAACCTAAGGACAACACATACACCCATGGGAGGACTCGAACCTCCACGGCGAGCAACCGCGCGCTCCGCAGCGAGACGCTTTAGACCGATCGGCTACCCCACCGCGGCAGAGAGGTTGTAACGAAGGAAAATTGTATTGAACTGCAGGAGGATCTGTATTGAATTGATGCATGGTGCCGGGAATGGCAATTGAATCTCAATGTAGACAAGTGTAATGTGCTGCGAATACATAGAAAGAAATATCTTGTATCATTTAGCTACACTATAGCGGGTCAGCAACTGGAAGAAGTTAATTCCATAAAGTATCTGGGAGTAGGCATCAGGAGTGGTCGTCAGTAAAGCAGATGCCAGACTTACATTAATTGGAAGAATCGTAAGGAAATGCAGTCTGGAAATAAAGGAAGTAGGTTACAGTTTACTTGTTCACCCACAGCTTGAATACTGCTCACTGGTATGGGATCTGTACCAGGTGGGGTTGATAGACGAAGTAGAAAAGATCCATCAGAGAGCAGCGCGCTACATTACAGGATCATTTGGTAATCGTGAAAGCGTTACGGAGATGATTAATAAACTCCAGTGGAAGACTCTGCAGGAGAGACGCTCTGTCGCTCGGTATGAGCTTTTGTCGAAGTTTCGAGAACATACCCTTACCGAGAAGTCTAGCAGCATATTGCTCCCTCCTACGTATATTTCATGCAGAAATCATGAAGATAAAATCAGAGAAATTAGAGCCCACACAGAGGCATGCCGACAATCTTTCTTTCTGCGAACAATACCTGACTGGATTAGAGGGAGAACCGATAGTAGTACTCAAGGTACCCTCTGACAGCACATCTATCGGGTGGCTTACAGAGTATGCATGTAGATGTAGATGGAATATGGCAAAGTGCTGACCATAGGCTAATTATGGAAGGAGGACGTCATCATTCCTGGAATGTCCTCTTGGTAGGGGTCAAGGATATCTTGAAACGCCACAGTCTCCCTACTTACAAGTTGCTTAAATGACACCTTGAGGTATCCACCCACCTCTTCCAATATTGCGTATGCTTCTACTAATATAACGGTACTGTCTGTTACAAGGAGCACCGCACTTGAAACTCCCACCGTAATGCAACCTGTGCATGCAACCACGACAGTGGCAATATGTTGGTGGCCAGATTCCTATTTGGCGAAGTTGGCAGTTTTATGATCAGTTGCAGACCAATGACGCCATCTATATCTATAAATGTGAATGTCTCTTTGGTGTACGTTTATCACGTCTGAACCACAATACATTAAAAGCTAAAAATTTGTACAGTTACTAATGTCTACCCGGGGAAGGCTTCAGGCATGGTTTTATGGCGATCGGATAGTTATTTGTCTATGTGAATGTCTGTTCGGTGTACGCTTATCACGACCAAACGTCAAGACGCAGAGACTTGCATATTTGTACAGTTACTAATTTATACCTGAGGAAGGTTTTAGGCACGGTTTTATAGCGATCTCATAGATTTTTTTTAGTAATTTGAAGAATATAACGCGAAATGCGGAAAAATTTTGATTCTTTGAAAATTATATTTACTCTTTGATAATGGTTTTATTAGTTGCATTGTTGCTTAAGGGTTGATAATGATAAAAGGGTGGAGTGTATTGGGATAGAAAGTTATCGGTGTATATAAAATTCTACCTGTGTGTGTTAATATTTTGCTCTCCAGCGAAAACTACAGAACGCAAATGAATGGTGTGTGTGCGTAATTGTTGCCCGAAGTCTCCCGTTGTACATCATAGCAGTTCCATGCCGACAGCTATAACGGGGTGGAAGATATGGTGGTTGAAAGTCGTCAAATTATAAAAAAGTTCGGACTGAAGGCCAGCGATGACGTTTGCGACTCTATAGCCAGGAGGGTGCGTATAGCGAAACGTGATGCCACAGACCATATCTTTGGTCTATGCGTATTACAATGTCTTCAGCTCTTTCTCTGTAAGGATAAACCTACGAATAAGGAAATATAAGAATAAATAAATAAAGCAGTAAAAAAGAAATTTCTATTAATACATCTCTTTAAGTAAAATCGATTTTACGTTTCGCGGATTACATCAAGTGACCCATCTCTGATATTATTAAAAATCATTATCGTTGAATTTTGTGATTGGATTCTTCGAAACAAGTGCAGTTTTACCTGTGATTTCTCATATATTCTCTGATGAATGTAACATGTTTTTAGAGAAAAAGGAGATGGACAGAGAGAGAGAGAGAGGATAGGAAAAGTACTAACTCAAGGTTCGAATAAATTAGTAAATACCCTGGGAAAACCAGGTTTTCAGCTAGTTTTTTATAATTCTGTAAGATGACCGCCTTCTACCACTAATTACCACCACCTAATTATATGTACATCACTACATACAATTACATAAATATGCAAAAATTGTGCCACACCTTCAAGATTCTAAAACGTCTATTACTCAATCGAATCAGTTCCACTCTCGAAGAGAAGTTTATTCCACAACAAGTTGGCTTTCGAGCTGGCAAATCATGCTGGAGCCAAATCTTGAACGTAACACAGCACATGGAAAATGGTTTTGAGGCTGGTGAGAAAAATGTAGTCGCTTTAGTTGACTTTACTGCTAGGTACGACACAGTGAATCATTGGAAGCTGTTGAAGAAAGCCTATTACCTCACCAAGGACCATGTACTAACAACCCTTATCAGAATCTTTCTGCAGTACAGAAGATTTGACGTTTCGCTGCAGGGTAAGAAAAGCAGACGGTGATCACAGAAGAATGTTCTACCCCAGGGCAGGGTGCTGCCTCCAGCGTTGTACAGTATCTGCATAAATGACCAGCCATTTCCAGCAAACACCAGGCTCTTCAACTACGCCGATGACACAGTGGTAGCTGTTAGGGGTGATCCTTTGAAGAAGTTGAAGGGAAGCTGTCTCTAGCGATGGACGAATTCTCCTAGTACTATGTTGCCAATTATCTGAAGCCGAATCCCAATAAGATTCAAGTGAGTGCATTCTACACAAAGAAGTGCAAAAAAGCCGGACATCACATGGCGAGGGCAGTATCTGAAATATATTGCAACAGCTGTTTACTTTGGTGTCACACTACACCGCACTTAACGAACAGACAACGATGCCTGTACGTGAAACAGAGGTCCAATTGCTTGCAATGGAATACTAAAAAGCCGGCCGCTGTGGCCGAGGGGACTAAGGCGCTCCAGTCACGGTCTGCACGGCCACTACGGTCGGGGGTTCGAATCCCCCATCGGGCATGGATATTTGTGCCGTCCTTAGGATTAGCTAGTTCATAAGTAGTTTGTAAGTTTAGGGACTGATGAGCCCGTAGTTAAGTCCCATAAGCTATACAAACATTTGAACATTTGAATACTAAAGAAGCTGATTGGCAGCATATGGGGAGCGAACTGACAAATCCTGAGCACTTCGCTCTTGCTCTATGTGTGTCAGTGGCCGACTATGCCGCCACTGTATGGAACGCTTCACCAAATGCTAAACAGGTTGAAATTGCGGTCAACGATACTGCCAGGATAATCTCGGGATGTTTGAAGCCAATGCCAGTAAAAAAACTGTATCCCATAGTCGGAATAGCCCCACCCAACGTACGAAAGGCTATTGCGAGAGAACAAAGCAGGAGAATTATACTGACACCCCTTATATGGTCACCAGGGAGCAGGATCTCGCCTCAAATCCTTTAAGAGTTTCCTTGCTAGAACTCGGCCACTGGAGGGAGCACCAGAGACATCTCAACAGGTGGAGGAGCTAGCTCACTGTCCACAGACATTCACCAAAGGAAGAATTAGCTCCAAGCGCAAATCTAGCGTATCCTGTATGGAGGTTCCTCAACCGTTTAACCAAGAGCACAGGTAGACCATATTACCATTAAAATGAATAAAAAGTTTACTAACAGAAAGTCAGAAGTTGAAAATATTTTTAATAATTATTCTTGAAAAGTCCTGGAGAAAACCAGAGTACTAAAAGGTTGTTCCCAACAAATAAGTAGGTTTCTCAGCGACATATTCAATAGCTCTGTGAAGTAGGGTTTTTTTCCCCAGATAGGCTAAAATATGCCTCTGAAACCATAGCATAAAAAGGAGATACGTTCGATATCAACAACTACTACTCCATCTGACTTCCGACAGCTTTATCCAAAGTTCTTCAGAAAGTTCAAAATGTTCAAATGTTTGTAAATCTATCGGACCAAACTGCTTGGTCATCAGTCCGTAGCTTACAAACTACTTAAACCTAGGTAAACTAACCTAAGGACAACACACACACCCATGCCCCAGGGAGGAATCGAACCTCCACGGCGAGCAACCGCGCGCTCCGCAGCGAGACGCTTTAGACCGCTCGAATACTCCACCGCGGCCATCTTCAGAAAGTAATGTATTGAAGAGTAGCTTCCTATATTTGTAAAAATTATGTACTAACAAAATGTCAGTTTGGTTTCCAGTAAGCGATTCTACAGAAAATGCTATATATGCTTTCAGTGATGAAATATTAAATGCTCTAAATAGCTGAATATCACCCTTTGGAATATTTTGTGATCTCTCAAAGGCTTTTGATTGTGTAAAGATAGGTTATCAATTGTGGTATTAGTAAGGCAGTGTACAAATGGTTTCATTTATACTTTACTGGGGCAGTGCAGAAAGATGAAAATAGTGGTTCACGTAAACTGCAAAAATCATCTGATTCCTCAAACAGTGCTCAGTCTGGGGTCCTTTGCTGTTCTTGATATATATTAATGATTCGCCATTTTATATTCACAATGATGCGAAGCTAGTTCTTTCTGCTGATGATACAAGTATAATAATTACACCTGACAAACAAGAATTAACTGATGAAGTTTTAGATAATGTCTTTCAGAAAATTATTAAATGGTTCTCTGCAAATGGACTGTTATTAAATTTTTGATAAATCACAGTATATAAAGTTCCCTTCAATAAATGACATGGAACCATTAATAAATATAGTTTGTGAAGAGAAGTCTGTAGCTAAGGTAAAATATTCAAAGATTTTAGGTTAGTGCATTGATGAGAAATTGACTTGGAATTCTATTCTGAGAAAGGGGATAAATCGACTCCTCTAAATTTCATGCTTCAAAAACACCTGAAAGTAATAAGACTAGGCCACATCGTTTTATGATCGTATTTCTTTTGACAAAACGTTTCACTTTCCGAGAGAAAAAGAAAATTATAAGTTTTCATTTCGCAAATATTTTTTTCAAAATTCTGCAATGTTTCTCAGTCGATTTTGAAGAAAGTAAGCGGTAAAGAAATTATTTTTCAGACTTTACAGTGAGACATTTTAGCTTCTCAATAAACCATTTACCTCTCCGTTATTTCATAATAGTCTCTGCGAAATCACTGAATGTTTTTAGCACGTGTGGTTGATTGTCGTATCTTACACTGACAAAAGGTGGCAGCATTTATCTTACTGATCGATACGCTTTAGGTTATACATTACAGGTGAAATGTAGTTAAATTTACAAGAGAGTTGTCTAAATGGTAATGAGTCTGATATATGTAGTTTTTCATAAGTAAATACGTGTTATACAATGGTGTCAGAGGAATGTTTGCAAGTCAACGGAATTGGGGCGAATTTAGCTTATAGTTTCAAACACTGAATAAACTAAAACGAATTACTGTTACTGCAAACATAGCATCGGATCCTCGTATGAATTCACCCGTCCCAGTTTAGAAAACTGAAATATTACATATGATTTTTTCTATCGACGACGACTGATTGCAGTGCAGAATCATATATTCACGGTAGCACTACCTTATATTATAGGAAAAATTCATAGCCATTTTCTGTGTCGATTTTTCTGACTTCCTAAATGTCTTTAAAGGCTACCAGGAGACTTTAAATATTTTACTGTACCACAGTGACTGTGTTATTTCATTTCTGACCGGTCGCACAGCCCTTATCATATTTGTTTCGTTCCATTTCTTCCTTTCATCCTGCAAGTTATACTGCATGAAGTTTATAGTTGTTTGGAATTGAATTTATTTTCCATAAAACCACATGATTCAGTGAAATGACGTGGTGCTTAGTCGACTTGAGCGAGTCCATTCCTTGGTTTTTTAGGGCCGGCCATCTAAGTTGCGTTTGCCTACTGGTCGCGGGGCGCAGTAGACAGCCGACTGACAAACGAAACGAACAGCTCAGTAGGCAATAGGCAACTGAGCCGGCCGCTCCTCCGAAACAAAGAAATGGACTCGCCCTGCGCACAACTCGAGAATGCGTTTCTGCGCACGGGCTCCAATTCTTGCGCGAGCTCTGCCTACGTGACTAATGATATTTGGTACGATGTTGAGTGCTGAGATAATCAGAATCTGTACGCTCCTAGCAGATGAAGTACTGATTATATCGGATGGAACGATTCCTATGTTTGCGCGGGATACGAGGCGCAGTAAGTTGACTGGTATAGGCTGTTGTTATGTTTGTGGGAA
This sequence comes from Locusta migratoria, assembly GCA_026315105.1. Classification (NCBI taxonomy): domain Eukaryota; kingdom Metazoa; phylum Arthropoda; class Insecta; order Orthoptera; family Acrididae; genus Locusta; species Locusta migratoria. The sequence goes on along the minus strand of CM048746.1, from coordinate 17,001,018 downwards.
AATACGCATTTTAAGTACGGCGCTGATAACCGGTAAGAGTTGAAGCTGCTAAGCGTATTACTGTTAACCTTATCGGGAGTATTGCTGTTATGCAGGCATCTTCTGTTACCTGACTGCTTCTTGGCTAAAATGTTCCAAAATTTAAGAACCGTTATATTGTGTATTGCACACGGTGTGCAGCCAGTCGTAGCGGGCTGTTGATGATCAAGTTATTAGGCCTTGCACTTTGTTTACTGAACGCTCCACCAGCCACTAGAAACTTATTACTAGAGACCGGATTATGTGCAACTTAAAAAGCTCAAAATATGCATGCAAATACACTCCTGATCATTAAAATTGCGAAGATGACGTGCTACAGAAGCGGCATTTAATCGACAGAAACAAGATGCTGTGATATGCAACTGATTAGATTTTCAGAGAATTCACACAAGGTTAGCGCCCGTGGCGACATCTACAACGGGCTGACACGAGGAAAGTTTCCAGCTGATTTCTCATACACATACAGCAGTTGACCGGTGTTGCCTGGTGAAACGTTATTGTGAGGAGAAATGCGTACCATCACGTTTCCGACTTTGATAAAGGTCGGATTGTAGCATATCGCGATTGCGGTTTATCGTATCGCGACATTGCTGCTCGCGTTGGTCGCGATCCAGTGACTGTTAGCAGAATATGGAAATGGTGGGTTCGGGAGGGCATTACGGAACGCCGTGCTGGATCCCAACGGCCTCGTATCACTAGCAGTCGAGATGACAGGCATTTTATCCGCATGCCTGTAACGGGTCGTGTAGCCTTGTCTCGATCCCTGAGTCAACAGATGGGAACGTTTGCAAGACAACAACCGTCTGCACGAGCAGTTCGACGACGTTTGCAGCAGCATGGACTGTCAGCTCGGAGACCATGGCTTCTTCAATTCCTCAAGGCGTATTTTATGACTAGATAAATCTCGGATGAACAGCCTGGCATGAGTGTGCTTGGGACACAATATTTCGGCAATCGACCACTTTGCCATCATCACATGTGCTGAAGTACTGACCGGTGGTGGCTAGTACCGTACCACAATTCCCTTCCCCCCTCAGTCCTCCCTCAGGCGCTCTGTATGAGTCGGCTCGATCCGCGCCCCACGCACGGTCCATGCCCAGCGTCCGTTATCCCTCCTCTTCGCGCTGCCTTCTAGGAGGGTCTGCCGACACCGTTCTATAGTCCATTCGTGGAGACGAAACAGCAAAGGTAAACAGTCTGAATCATATGGAAATGGCGTCATACTGTTGGCTGCCGCCAGGGGTAGACAACAATCGCGCAACTCGTACAGTGCAGGCTGTTGTTGGCTTGCGCTCTACTACTGAAACTGTTCAAGTGGGCGTCGTGAGTTGTAACCAAGGAAATGAAACAATATTATCTTCGTTTAACACTGGGTTACTTCTTTTGTGATATATTTTCTCTTTCCTGCAGTTTTAAACATAAAAATGTCACGTCCTACCGAAACTGCAGAACATGACGGTATTCTCAGTCCTCCTAAGAAACGAGTGAAAAGCAGCTTTATGCAGTTCCGAGAATAAAAACATCCTCAATGTGTTTAAGACAGAATATGATTGGCATTCAACGACAGAAACGTCAAAAAGTGTTTCTAAAACTTCATTTTCTACTGTGGTTCAATGGCTCGTCCGTGTATCGAGTGCTTCGAAAAAAGAAACATTTCAAAATGTCAACGGCTTCTACATGGCGTACGGAGGGAAGTTCACTAATTTCACTTTCGCAATGAGCTTCCTACTACTGATAAAGTTCTTTATCCTGTTAACGAAGATCCTGATCAGCCGACTTTGTACTGCTTATTTAAAAACAGGAATTTCGGGTACGACAATCGTGGGCGTATAAGCGTGCTGATCGACAATTAAGAGATCTTTCTGTGAACAAGGAGCTGTTTAAGGACAATAAAGTCAGCAAGTTCACAAGATAGGAAATGCAGGCCATATGTGAAATAAAATCTGTCTGGTTTGTCGGCAGAAAACAAAGCGCCATCTATTGGGAGCGAGACATATTTTTGTAGACGAGTGTTTATGGACTTTCGAGTCAAAAAATACTGGTGACAATCATGAAGAAACGAACGCAAATCTTGAGTTTTCTTCCACGCTTTCATATTAATGCACCATGCCATACCCGCAAAAGAGTTCAGTTTGAAGGATGACATGTTGAAACGAGAACTCGTGGATATCGTTGAGGAAAATTAACCATTTATGATTCTCATGTTGTAGACGCTACTGCAAGTTCAGGAACCATACTGTATTAAGAGTATTGCCATACCTCTGTGAAATGAGTGATATTGAACTCGTATGGCCACATATTAAAAATTATATCGCGTCAATGACAATTTATCTGTCTGTGCTGAACAAGAAGTTAATAAATAAAGATCACGCCCATTAAAATTGCTACTGAGTAGTTTGGTTAATTTGATCTTTTTAATTGTATGTATTGTTGTTGTTGTTGTCTTCAGTCCGGAGATTGGTTTGATCCTGCTCTCCACAATACCCTATCCTGAGCAAGCCTCTTCATGTCCACATAAGAATGGCAACATACATCTGTCTGAATCTGCTTACTGTATCCATCTCTTGGTCTTCCTCTGCGGATTTTACCCCATATACTTTCCTGCAACGCTAAAGTCACAATTCCTTGATGTCTAAGAATGTGCCTTACCAATCTATTCCTTCTTTTAGTCAAGGTATGCCACAAATTTCTTTTCTTCCCAATTCTGTTCAGTACCTCCTCATTAGTTACGCTATCCACCCACCTAATCTTCAGCATTCTTCTACAGCACCACATTTCAAAAGCCTCAATCCTCTTCCTGTCCGCGCTGCTTATCGTCCATGTTTCACTCCCATACAAGGCAACACTCCATACAAATGCCTTCAGGAAGGACTTCCTTAGGCTTAAATCAATATTCGATGTTAACAAATTTTTCTTTTTCAAGAACGCTTTTCTACCCATTGTCATTCTGCATTTTATATCCTCTGTACTGCGACCATCATTTGTTATTTCACTGCCCAAGTAACAAAACTCATCTACCTCCTTTATTGCTTCGTTACCTAATCTAATTCCTTCAGCATCACCTGATTTTATTAGACTACACTCCATTACCCTAGTTTTGCTCTTGTTAATGTTTATCTTATATGACCCTTTAAGCACACTATCCATTCTGTTCAATTGCTCTTCCAGGTCCTTTGCTGTATCTGACAGAATTACTATGTCGTCGGCAAAACGCAATGTTTTTAATTCTTCCCCCTTTACTTTAATTTCTTCGCCAAATTTCTCCTTGCTTTCCTTTATAGCTTGCTCAATGTACAAATTGAATAACAATGGAGAAAGGATACAACCCGGTCTTACTCCCTTTCCAACCACTACAACCCTTTCATGCCCTTCAAGTCTGACAACCGCTGTCTGGTTTTTGTACAAGTTGTAAATGACCTTACGCTCCCTATATTTTACTCCTGCTTGCTTCAGAACTTGAAAGAGTTTATTCCAATCAATATTGTCAAAAGCCTTCTCCAAATCTACAAAAGCTAGAAATGTAGGTTTGCCTTTTCTTAATCTATCTTCTAGGATAAGCCGTTAAGTGAGTATTGCCTCCCGAGTTCCTACATTTCTCCTGAACCCAAATTGATCTTCTCCAAGGTCGGCTTCTACCAGTTTTTCCATATATATATTCAAAATCCCAGTAAAGTGCTTGTGTCACAGGAAGCAGGAAAGGGAGTGTACTTTATTGCGTCCATGAAAACAGACTTTACTGACTTAGCTGTTCTTCATTTCCGAAGTGTTACGCTTCAGGCGTGCTAAGCGTTCAGCGCCGAGTGAGCGCGTGTTCAGTTTTCTCACCCCTGGAGATCAGCTGATCAGACCCTACGCTACGCTTGTACGATGATGCCCAGCGCATGGCACTGTTTACCCGCACTGTCTCGATTCGGCGAATGCAGTATAGTTGTTTTTCCCTCCACCCCGAAGTCGGTACACTCTGACATATTTCCTTCTTCTTCTTAATTCAGGCGATTGCAGGTTCCTGCGCCTTGCTAAGACATAACCGCTGTCTCGATTTAGTTGTGCTTCCCTTAATCTGATCACTATGACTTCTTCGATGACACAGTCCCAGTATTTGGAAGTCTGTGTCAGGACTTTGGTTTGGTCATAGACCATGCTGTGTAGTTTCCTCAGGCAATGTTCATCGACTGCCGTCTTACTGCGCTGTTGCAGTATAGTTTGCCGTTGATGTTCTTGGCATCAGTCGTCAAAGGTACAATAATCTGATCTATGTATATACTACCACAATGACAATGTATCTGATAAACCCCTGATTTACGTAGACCAAAGTCGTCCTTGACACTACCAAAAAGGGTCTTGGTTTTGCTTGGAGGACGGAAGATGAAAAAACATCTTGCGTTCTCCGAGTAAAGCTAAGACTCTTCTTGGTTGTGTCAAGTTCTGTGTAGAAGATCGAGACAATCAGTTGCTCATATGTCCTTTATTGTGGCAGATCGAAATATTACTCACTGTGTGACTATTATGAGTCATTAAAATGCAGATTAAAACGTATATTAGTTATAATCTTCATGTTTTAATTCTGATTGCTGTCATCGCTTGCAGTCAGCCACTCCCTTCGAGATGTCACCAAATTTTACTAGCAAATACATTTTATTCAAAGAATACTTTCGATAATTCTTTATTTAATGTGTGACATGTTTGCTTAATCTGAATAATCTTACATCGCGTTTTCAATGCAATAATTCCTCTCGTTCAAGTCCTAAATGAAACATCACCAATTCTCAGCTTTGAAAATATCTCACACATATTTATGTTTGTACTTCATGATGACATAACAGTGAAAACCAGTTAAAAAAAAAAAAAAAAAAAAAAAAAAAAGTAAATATTGTAGATTATCACACCAATATTTAGTGTGTGTTTTCATTGAGAATACATATTTTGGCAGGAATAAATGGTACAGTCAGTCAATGCAAAAACATGTACAGCTATAAGTTTCGTATAATCTTAATTAAATGTTGCCGAACGTGCACCAACGCAAAATTCTATATGTTGTTAGCAAAGAGTTTAAATTTCATAGAGTGCCGATCGTCCCCCATATTTGAGGCAAATTGAACGCCATGTTTCTTGGGTACAAGTTTGTAATATTACAAAGTATTGAAAGTTACAATAATATATAAAACACTGTCATTGTAAATTACACACCTACTATATGCTACTGATTAATTCTTCAAAATTGTCGGACATTAGCTTTCTGGGCTCCGTCGAAACATTTAAGGTTGTTATTGTTAGGTTGTTTAAGGGGGACTAAACTACAATGGTCATCAGTCCTGAAACATTTAACTATATATTTTTTTTTCTTTTGTGGAAAATTAAAGACCATATGGACTGCTTTCAATAAAACACACCTTCCGTCATTTCTATTGTAGATATTATTGTCTTTAAAGTGACTTGAGGGGATTTAGCTGGATGCAGTCGGTAAGTCATTTGTCCTCTTTCATATTCAGTTTATTATCTTTCAAAGGAAAACTGTTATTCTTGCAAAGCTTGTTACTTTTCTTCCCTTATTTGAAGAATAATTAAAACTGCAAGGCGACCTTACTCTTTAAGAGTATTCTTCACATCTGTCTTGAAACGAGTAATAACTAAGTGAAAAATAGTCATATATTGATTATTACTGTTGACATTGCTGAGAGGCTGTGTGAAACCAAAGTGACGCACTCCAAGCTGAGAAATAAAGACCATCGCAGATAACAGGCTAAAATGGACCCATATATCTTACGGGATGGACACCTTCCCATGGTGAGGGGTTTCCTTTCTGAGAATCAACACGTAATTTCATACAGCGTTTAGACGCTGTTGTAAGAGGTTCAATTAGTAGTTGGTTCCCAACAGGCACGTCTTAATGTACGTAGCAAAGATGATACCTGGGAACAACAACGTCAGTGGGTTCACGAGGCTATAGTGAGAGGGTAAAGGAGGAAAACTGATAGCAGCTCCCCATTCTGGAAAGGGAGTAAGGTGTGGCCAACTGACGTAAAACATTGTTGTTGCTGACCATACTAGATAGGACCGTGACATATGCCTCTCATCTGAACAATGTTGCTACCAAGTAGGGAGTTTGTTAGTGCAAAAACAAGTCGCATACCTACCCAGGGAATGGCAGAGGGGGCAGGGCTGAAACGTGGTTCGCTAGAGGACTCGAGAAGGTGACAAGCCACAAATTAGATTGTTTAACGTAGCAGTGGCCCCTAGAAATTTGTTAGGTACCAGAAAGTGGGGAAAAACAGTGCGCCCGCACTGGCCTTTAAAACCCTCTGGTTATTTGATCAAGCATGAAGTTCTCAGTCAGACGATTTGGGCGCAGGACATGTGTCGTTCGCCATGAGCCTCGGGTAAGCTCCACGACAGTCTGTTTCTCGCAGGGAGTGCGTCTTTCATGAAATGCTACTAGGAAGGCTCTTCACCAGGGAACGTATACACTGACTTCTGTTGTGGCAAAGGCGGTATTCTTTCGCTTTTCTAAAAGATTAGCCTCGGTGTAGTAGTATTAGTAGATGGGATGCACTAAATATGTTTCCATTTACCTATGAATTCTCAAACTCTCCGGAACAAGTATCGCATCGAATCGCGAAATCCGCATCTCTCGTAGATGATTATTACTTCTCTTTCTGTAGTGACTCCTTTCTGATCGGGACTTGCAGACTGACGTACAAACACCTTTCTTCTCTCCTGTGTTAGGAAACGAAAAAATGTTGGAGCACAAAAAAGGCAAATATATTCCTCTTTAAACAACAATGACCCAAAAGTAGGGAACCAGCTGTCTCGTTCCTCATTCCTCCTTCCTTACCAAAACTTTGGCATACAAAAGCATGGTATAGCTTTCGTATATATAGTTTGCCAGTCTAGTGTTTGTGGTTCAAATCGAAACACAGCAAAGATCATTTTTACTGTACTGAACTGTAATTTATCCTTTGAAAGTTTGGATTAGTTGTAAGGTGCCGCGGCAGAATAGCCGAGCGCACTGAGGCGCCCTGCTGCGGTGCGCGCGACCGTTCGCCGTCGGGGGGTTCGAGTCCCCCCTCGGTCATGGGTGTTTGTGTTGTCCTTAGCATAAGTTATTGTATGTTAGTGTAAGTAATTTGTAAGTTTAGGGTCTGATGACCAATGTAGTTAAGTCCCTTTGATTTACAAACATTTTTGAGTTGTAAGGCAAACAAATAATGCTCATCAATTGATAAAATCTAAATGATGATGATGTACTAATGAGAGCAAAGTAATAGAAAGTGTAAAATGTTCATTTATCACTGTGGAAACTGTTTCTTACTGCACATTTTCAAAGAGTAGGTACATATTTCTGCTTTGGGGCGTTTCTTCTACATTCTATCATTTCTTTCATTTGACGAAAGAATTAGAGTATACTGTAAACAAATCCTCTTTGATACTAGACTGTATCTCAACATGTTTATGTGACACGAAGTTTGCTGTTTGCAACTTCTCAGAAAAGCAAGATTTGAATTAATTAACTATTGTTTTCTTATGTTTCCTTACCGTAAGTACGTTTCAGTAAAGATGACATCATTCTTTGAATGTGAAATACAGTCGAATCAACACTGCTAAAAAAAAAACACAGCTCATGGAAATAAAACAGCTTGTTATCTTGATGATCACTATGAGGAAACATTCCAGATATCTGTCATCTCAAGCCCACTCTGCTGTTATTAGGTTGATAACTCAGTCGTTTTCACATGACATCTGTCACACAAATTTACAGACATCAAGATTATGGACACTTAATCACAAGCAGGAAATGTTTGGCTCAGCCGTACACTTGTTCTAATATGACGTAACAAATTCCTCCTAACACCCCTGGTTCGACTTGTAAATCTTCCCAAAACTAGAATTTACCATTGTAGTTTTTCTACTATATGAACCTTTATTGCAGCTTACTTTAATTTTGAAACCACTCTAGGTAAGAAGATTCAGGTTGGGGCATCTTGCAGGCCACGGTGTACGCTTTGATAATTCTATGTAACTTGATCATATTGGCTCCTTACTTGCCGTCTTATATCTGCAGCAAAATGCTTCATGATTCGTGCACCACATTCTTAACCCATGTGCTATGGGTTAAACTAGATACTAGACGAAAAGTTCAAAAATGTTTAGATGTTTGTTAAGCTTAAGAGACTTAACTGCGGGGTAATCAGTCCTTAACATTAAACTTCTTATAAACATGCTTATACTAAAGACAACAAAAACATCCATGCCCGAGGGAGGATTCGAACCCCCGACGGGGAACGGCCTCGCGCATCGCAGCTTAGCACCTCAATACGCTCGGTCACTCCGCCGCGGCAGTCATAAAGTCTTTATATTTAATAGTTATACTAACTAGGAAGAGCCAAAGACTCTTTGGTAGCCTATTATTAAAGACGGGCATCTGTCTTTGCCATAAATTGAGATAAACGTCATTTCTTATTGCGAAACGTAGAGCTAATATATTTATGAGATGATTTGAGCATCATCAACTTTAATGCTCGACGAATTATACCTGGAAGTAGCTAATATCAATTTGATTACTCAAGCACCTTCAAATTGTGTTTGAAGATACAGATGTCCGTCTTTGAAACCAAAACGTGTAGGTGTCCGCTTTTGATGTGAACACGCTTTTAGATGTCCGTTTATGATACACAGAAATTCGCTTACAGCTGACGAGAATATTTTACAAGTATATAATCTGGGAAATTATAGGTATATCGACCTAAAGTGGAAAATATAAAATTCTGAACTGTATTACATATTGGAAAAATGAAGAACTACAATAATCATAATAATCTTTTTAATTTTATATACAAAATGAAATGTTACGGCGCTGAATCTCTAAAATTATTAGCATAAGGTCTGTTGAAACTGTCGCCAGATTTTTCCTTAAACATCCTTACGTTATTTCTGACATCCAACTTCTTTCCAACAAGTGATAATTTCGTAGAACACACAATAGAACAGTGTAGTTTACAAGCTAGTCTTACCTTTGTTTCTTTTCAATGTTTATTTTCCACTTTTCAGGTTGTCTCAATTGCTTCGTAACTTTTCCTTCGGACGTTGGTGATACATTATGTTCCATTTCACTCGCTTTAAGATGGTTATTGATAATAATACTATAAACATTACTGAAAAACTTCATACTTATCCTCAAAAGTTTGGGCATTTTAACTACACTATCACAAGAAATAAATTCACTACTGAAATTCATCGAATGCAATTCATCACAATTTCAGAACGTTTCGAAAGTCTTTGTGTTGCATTCATTGTAACGATTGTTGATGGCATAGAGTAGACATATCTCTTGAGTCAGCAAAGCATTCTGCGCATGTTCTCAACATTAAGCTGAAATGGTCACGAGATCTAGGGACGACGCCAGTGGCGTAACTATGGGGGGGATGAGGGGGATAGAACCTCCCCCCCTCCCAAGAACCCGAAAAAAAGAAAGAAATCGTATAACAGCAATCTGTTAAAGGTAAAGATTGGAAACTTGGGGTGTTTTACCATAAGCTTTCATTGGATGGGAGTGAGTTAGTTTCTTCAACGGAAGTGGTAGATGGTAGTCTGTCTGGAAACTGACTAAAATTTTGCTCGTGAAGCAGATCTATCCCCCCCCCCCCCCCAAAAAAGCCAAGTCCTAGTTACGCCACTGGACGACGCTGTTCGTTACTTCACACTGAGAATCACCTCACGTGATGTTATGGTTTTTCAGTAGCAACGTTTTGACAACGTCATCTTCTGGTGACATAGAAGTGTAATTTATTTTTGCCGGGCTCTGTACTGTGATCGTAGTTGATTTGTTCCGTGATGATTTGCAAATGTAACATTACAAATTGATTTTTTTTTTCCACTGAGTGTTGTTCCAAAAGCGACGTCGGGATCTCAGGTATCTCAAAATGAGAACTTACTGAGGTGAACAAAGCTAACTTTTGGTTTCTGCGTTTGAATTTTGGTCAGTGGTTTCGCTGGAAAATTCATGTCGATTATCTGAAATCATGTTTTTCTTCTCAGCACTTTCCCACATAGAATTGATCAAGAACATGACCTTTACTATGGTCATTAAATAATTCCATCGTTGATAGTTTCTCAAATTTGACACTACACTACAATTTTTTATCACATATGTTAGTTATACCTCCACTTCCATTGCTAGGTACAGGGCTAAGCAAGTTGACGTGACGTAACATATAACTCGACGTAACGGACATTGTGAATTAGCCTTTAGCTTCCCGAAAAATGTAAACGTTATACAGTTTCTATTATTGTCCATGTTGATATTTTTCCTGACATTTTTGAACGCGGAGGTTTACTCTCAAGTTATTTTGCAACACCCCGGAATTTTGGTTGTGTTGCACTATATGAGGGTGAAATGTGGTAACTCATTTGAGAATTGCTGAAGACAACGAATCTGAATGTCGAATCAAGTTTGTTACAAGAGATTGATGTATAGCATAGCCTATTTTCAGGACAAAGTCGGACGCACTGTAGCAAATGTGTAACTGTAGTCCATTCATAAGATTGAAAATTTTTTTAGTACTGACATTCACAGGAAAATTTTGAACTCGATAAATCCTTTGTAGCACTTTTCTCATTTGCATATTAGCAGTTTTAAAATACATAATCAATGCCTTATCTATAACGATAGAAAGCTTCCAAATACTGAATGGCTTAATGACTTTAACCATATACTGTTCAAATTTTCAATTTGCACACTTCACAGGTAAAAAACTTATCACTTCCGTTACATTGACAGAGTTTACATGAACAGCAATACTGTTAAATTTTACTTATGGCCTTGGCCACGTAGTGTGGTGATGTTGGCAACAAAATGTCAACTTTAGGAGGATAATAAATTTGCTGACCACACATAAGTACATACAAGAATCTGTTGATCATAGAGCAGGAACATCATTAATTATTTTTTTTCACGGTCAACACGTAAACTTATTCCCTCTTATTCTATGTGAACGAGTTTCAAAGACCATTAAATGGTTGTTGCCAACATCAGCACATACGCCGCCGAGATTGTAAGTAAAATTTTACCCAGAATTACCAGTTAGCATATATATTCGCCAGTGACCGCCAGTTGCTACATGTGAGTGAGAGTCACCTTGAAGTATCATATCTGGTGATTCATCATAGAATTCGCAGAATTGGAGAACTCGAAAATGGTAATGTTTTGAAAGGATAAGTTGTGAATTCGAAAACTCCTGCTTTAAACCGTGACAAATGAAAACTGAATGTCACAGCTACCGAAAAGTAGCATTCACAGAAATCACTGTTATCGCCAGTCACGTTTTGAGTCATCCCCATTACAGACAAACGTACAGTACGTCGTCCCGAGATCACGTGACCACAACGGCAATAGATGTTGACAACACAAGACCTGTTATGTGCATCTGAATGCTCACTCCAGAGGTATTTCTGCTCTATGGTTGATGGACGATATTTTTTGTCTTTCCGTCGGGAGAGGAAACGAACAGTGCAGATGGTTTACCAACTCTCGAACACGTCACGTACAAATGCCCATGGGAAAAACACGGCGATTCAAGATTTATTACACAAACTTCCAACGAATGGGGCAAACAAGAAACTGGACACGCTTAAATTGAAACAGCAAGTCGGTTGTAATCAGTGGTATTCTTGGAATCAGAACATCCTCTCCTTTTAACTTTCCTGTGATTATCGTCGCTCTATCATTGATTCTACGATCACGTTGTAGGATTGCATTGCGCAAACACCGGCCAATGTTAGATTTTGCATTATAATTGTGAAGGGTCATTATTACGACGCGATTCCACCCGTCTGGAAACGTACTTTCAGTTATTCTCAAATTCTGCTATTTTCCGGTAGATTTTCCAATTGCTCTCTGGCTTCTAGCAATGCCTGTTCTCAGCATAGATAACATTATCTTCCTTTATTCTAACCTCATTGACGTATTTGTTCGCTACGTTACAGCGTATTTTGTCGCCAGGCAAGTAGCGAATGAATAAGCTGATTGTCGGAGAATGTAAAAAATGATGGGAGCTGGAAGTGTACTTTCAATTTTTTCTCAAATTCTAAGATTTTCCAAAAAATTCCCCTCATAGAAACCATGACCTGAGAGTTAAGTACAGAACACAGAAAAGATCGGCCAAATCGGTGAAGCCATTCTCAAGTGATGCGCTTTCATACATGCGGCAATTCATTTTTATTCATATAGTTTTAGGAGTCAATCTAAGTAGTTTTCTTAGACTGTTCGCGAATGATGCTGTCATTTATCGGTTAATAAAGTCACCAGAAGATCAAATCCAACTGAAAAATGATTTAGATAAGACATCTTCATGGTGCAAAAATTGGCGATTAGCCCACAATAATGATAAGTGCGACGTCATCCATATGAGCACTAAAAGAAATCCATAAAACTTCATTTACACGATAAATCGGTCATATCTACGGGCCGTCAATTGAAAGTAACTACCTAGAAATAACAATTACGAGCAACGTAAATAGGAAAGAACTCATAGAAAATATTGTAGGTAAGGCGAATCGAAGGCTACGTGTTATTGGCAGAAAGCTTAGAAGATGCAACAGTTCTACTAAAGAAACTGCCTACACTTCACATTTGCGTCCTATTTTTGAGAATTGCTGCGCATTGTGGGATACACACAAAATAGAACTGACAGACGATGTAAAGAAATTTCAGAGAAGAGCAGCTCGTTTTGTATTATCGCGATGTAGGGGAGTGTGTGTCACGGAAATGATGTAGGAGGTGCGGTGGAAATCATTAAAAGTAAGGCGTTATTCCTTGCAACGAGATCTATTTGCGAAATTTCTTTCACCAAGTTTCTCTTCCGAATGCGAACATATTTGATAGCACCCACCTACATAGGGAGACATGATCATCATAATGAAATAAGAGAAATCAGTTCAAAAACAGACAGATTTTTGTGTTCCTTTCCCCCCCGAGCTATTAGAGAATGGAATTGTGGAGAAATATCATAAAAACGGTTCGATGAACCCTCTGTCATGCACTTCAATGTGACTTGCAGAGTATTTATATAGATGTAGATTCCGTAGTTTTTACGTTTATTTCACAACTGTTCGTGTTACTTAATTTTTATAATGCTCTCGTTATTACGTAGAAAAATAGTGAAACACAAACATTACTCTTACGGAGGCTTACACTCTGCTAGGTGCGTTATTGTCGTTTACAGTTCTCACAGCAATGTGTTGCGACTGCGTATGGTAGACTGTGGTCTCACATTGGTGTCAACATTCCGTCTGTATTTTGTTACCAACAGCGATAGTATCACGCCAAACTACAGACATACATTACTAGAGTGGCAAACTAGCCTCTGTGACTGAAGCCTGACGCCGCCATTTTGCGTCACCTCACGTCATAAAGTTCGTGTATGGTATTAGTACTGTATGAACTTCTGACACGATATGACGTTGTAAGTCATATTAGTTGGTTTGAGCAGGATTTGCATTTGAGCCAATACTTCCGCAATGAATTTAACACATACATTGTCGAATCGGGTTATGAGAAGAACGTGTTACGTACGGATAAATTTTACTTAACGCCCTGGCTCTCTCGCGTGATTACGTTGTCAGTCATGTTACGTTGGCATTATCCTGTCGCGTGACAACGCAAATGTTTGTCATGAAATCTTCGTTTTACCAGCGCAGTTTCTTTTACTGACTGAACGAGGATACATACAAGAACCAGTCAACCATAGAGCAGGAACAGCATTATTTATTAAAAAAAAAGTTCAAATGTTTGTATAACTTATGGGACTTAACTACGGGGTCATCAGTCCCTAAGCTTACAAACTACTTATGAACTAGCTAAGACTAAAGACGGCACAAATATCCATGCCCGAGTGGGGATTCGAACCCCCGACCGTAGTGGCCGTGCTGACCGTGACTGAAGCGCCTCAGTCACCTCGGCCACCGCGGCCGACTATTTATTTATTTACTTCATCGTCTGTACGAAACACTAACCAAGTCACTAAAAGCGGACTTCTGAGAATATTAACATCTTGGCAAAAACTTTCTTCCGTTTCGTTGATGTTGCCAACATAATCATGCGAGACCTCTGGGCTGGTAGGTAAAATTTTACCGTTACAAACAGTGAAAGCAGAAGTAGTTATCTGAATAACACCAAGAATAATAAAGATATATGTTATCCACGACAAACAGCACATTTTTCACGGTCATACTATTGAATGGCAAGCCGAAGTTGACTGAAACTGACGACGATTAATAAAAACAGGAAACGCGACTCATTAGTGTAGGCCTATATCTCAGTGCAGAGTATAGATTTCCTGAGAAGTCTCAAAAGAATGATACGTGTTACCCACGATAAACAACACTTTTATAATTACCACACTACTGAAGAAAAATCCGAAATGGACTGAAATTAGTAAGAGATTAATAATAACAGCAAATCGATGCAACTCATTACTGTATGTATCAATTTTACTCCAGCTGAAAATATTACAGACATATACAACACACCAATTTCCCATATGTCAAAACTCCAAAGTCAGTGTAGTTACGTCAGTTTATCCGCATTTTACGACTGTTCTCTGTAATAACACACGCGACTGCTCTCACGTTTATAGTATATGGCGGCGAGATTTCACTGACACCAATGATACTGTATACGGCATTGCCAGTCTAGTAATGTATGTCTGTGCGCCAAACGGTAAGTCAGTTGCAATCTCAGTTATCAGTCGCAACCAGTGATCTCCTTTACAACGTGGATGCATAACTCTGGTGTCGAAGCACAGAATTGCACAGAACTGCAGCGTGTCCGCACTTTCATATGTTTTGCACGCGATTTCGCACTGCCTGTCATATTTTAAATTGGCAAACGAATTTCCATCAGTTATCACACGAGAAATAATTGCTGGCTTACCTTTTAATTTCAATATGAGATGTAAGAGGCTGATATGGGAGCAGAATCGCAACATATTCTCCTTTCGTTTTCTTATGTCATAGCAGCCATATCTGAAATCAGCAAAAAACGAAATATGAACATCATTATTTACAGCGGAGACAGTGGCAATTTTGGAAACACTAAAATTTATATCTTCTACAGAATTTCCCAAGATTTTAATCCTTTCTGACCTTCAAAGCGTCCTCATTTGTCTACAACACCGGAGATGGACCACAACTATAAATCAATATGTACTGGATATAGTTGCTGAGTGTAACAGTAATATTCAGAGGGGCCGCATAATTCAAATGTTCTCACGCTGATGTTCGTTACAATGAAGAAGTAGACTCAATAGCGATACAAGCAGCTAATATGGGTACTGTCTTGGATCTGCTATTACCCAGTACGGACTTTCTCCAAGAAGTTAAGAGTCATGCAATAGATCAATCGCAAGTTTTGTGGAATATATCACAGCAAGCGAAAGGTCGATACTATTCTACTTTACAACCGAAAATTCCCTCAAAGCCGTGATACACAAAAACTCATCTTAATCATTCAGTAATTTCCACGATCATAAGAATGAGATTCAGTCAGGCTTGTTTTCCTCTGCATCTACATAGAATAAAAATATATGATTCTCCAATTCGTGACTGTGACCAAGAATCGGAAGCTGATGTAAATTACATCTTGTTCAAATGCCCTAAATATGACAGAGAGAATGATATTTATGAAGAAATTGACGGCTATGGGATATCACTTTCCTCAATCAGCTTCTTCTCTTTTATGGACCAAAGACGTTCTCCTACACAAAGTGATTTGTAATTTCTTGAAAAATTGTAAACCAATGGTGTGAACATCTTTATTATTTCTATTTTTTGAGAAGTTAGCTCTGCATTTTCGAGTTATAGATTGCTAAATCGAGTTAACTCTCAAAAGGCCAAAGAAAGAAAGAAAGAAAAAAAAATATGAACATCTATGGCTGGCACGCTTAGACAGCTGAAGTTCAACATCCAGGTAGCTGACAAAACACTAGTCGCGACCGTCATAACGTTTACATGCAACCCGGCGACGAAACTCGAATTTCGTAAACCGTTTTTCGCTGCCGTGTTTACACGTTAAAGAATAAATCAAATTTCTTAGTCCAGTCAATATGGCGCCTGGGAAACAGGTGATACAATTTCTGAATGGAGCCATCACAATCGCAATTTCTCTTAACTTAAATACACATGTTCATGCTCAGTCTAATATTTATATAGCTAGCCTGTTAATATTATCCAAAAATTATTGACTAGAAGACGGAAACTGACAAGCCAAGCACGTTTCAAAAAGGTTGTGTTTACATGGGCTCGCAAATCGGTTGAGGAAGTTGAAAACCACTTTGTAAAAGCGGATTTCCAGAATCTACTTTGGAGCGTTTACATGACCGACCAAAAGCGGAATGAGAAAATCGGTTTACGAAATCCGGTTTTGGGATCCCATGTAAACGGGGTGACCACACTTCTGAATACGATATTATCTGTGTGCCAATAGTATTGTTTATTTTTATTCGTAACGTAGTTTTAATGGAGGAGAGCGTATGTAGTGACATAAAAATCGACAATAACCAAGAAATAACAGACTGTTTGTGTTTCTTTAGTTCCATGCGGACTTTTAGAGGTATGAAACGAAATGTTACACTACAGTTGAAACATATATTTCTAAAATAACATTATTTCATGTTAAAAGAACATACTAGTAAACACCATAAAAATCAGACATTTTGCAGAAAGACATCATATATCAATCCAAAAAGGCGAAGTTATGTTAGTTACACTGCTAGCAAAAGTGTAACGTAGTACTCTTCTATGGAATGAAATATGTACGTTATTTAATATAATAAACAAGCCACAGCACCTAGATAAAAGGAGGCGATAGTAAAGCATCAAATGCAATAAAGCTGTTTCCAATAAGGAAGAAACGAATTCCGTTATAGATGCTACTTGTGATCCACAAATCAGAAGTTTCTTCAACACACTTGCTTCTGAAGGAAAAGTAATTACATTTAAGTCCGACAGATAGCCACATAGTACTTAAAAATAAATTAAAATAATTTATCTATGGCAATTCCCATACATTACGTGAATTTTTAGATAAATCTTAGTAAATACGCTAAAGAAAATAAAAATAATAAAAAATAAAAATAAAAAATCTTAATATATTTAGTGTAATGTATATACACGTTTTATTAATACGTTTATTATACGTTCCACATCTTTGCTAAATGTCGTATTTATGATCCATGGAACAATTATTACTCTTATCTAGCTGTGTATTAAAATATAATATTGAGTACAAGACTGGGAGAATCACAGATTCGAGGAAAATGCCTACCATTATAATGAAAGACAGCAACAGCTTCTCTTGCATTAAATATACGTTTAAATTCTTGGAAAGTATTTCGCCATGTACAAGTCAGTTGAATCAAAAGATTCCGGTGTTTTCACGGAAATCCAGACTCTAGGTAATTTAGTAGTGCACTGAACGCAAAAATATAACTATCTCGTTAATAGGCCTAATTAAGAAACCAGTAAAAGAAAAAAATTCTTAACGTTACAATAGCCGTGTATGACTTCTTTCTCAAGACTTGGCACGCTAGTGTGCCCAACGGTAACAACTTTCACAGCAGTGAGTGCTACAAATTCTAAATATGATATCAGATGATATCAAATGTAATAACCACATTATTTAAGGTGAAAAATATGCCACCACGCCAATTACTGAAGGTAAAAACCACACAGGCGTGATAGTAAAACTTCAAGAGCAATAATACCTCGTCTCAACTGAGAAGAAACTAATTCTGCGATTTACTAACTGCAATGATCTTCAACACATTCGGTTTTCACAGAAATGTAATAACCTCTACAGAAATATTCGTGTATTGGAAAGTCAAGTGCAAGAAAGAGCGAATTATTAAACACCATTAAACTATTACATGTCAAGGTATGTGTCTTCTTTAATCAGATGAGATGACATCAGAAACATTTGTTCTCATGCATTTTTTACAGTCTTCTGGTTTCAGCGGAGTAGGGCGCAGTTATCACATTATCGGAAGTAGTTATTAATGAACAAGTTGTAGCTGATGTCACTGCATCAGTGAAATTCGGATATCTCCACATGTTTCACAGAAATTCACCTAAAACATAAAACGCATAATATTTTAACCATTTCCTTAATTAAGTAAAAAAATAACGAAAAACGAACTTTATCTCTACGACCAGTGTGTCTGCTTTCTCACAACTTTGAGTGATTTTGTCGCACCAGTTGTCAAATGGCAATAACATTCACGCCAAAGAGAGTCGCGTTTGGTATTATTAGGCAGCTTATACGATATTTCGTATTATCACAGTCTAACGTATACAGTCGCGACACTCACTGATGTGAAAGTTGTTACCAACTGACAATTGCAACGACACTAGCGCTCCTAGCGGTTTGCAAGCCGCCGAGGGAGTGACGTTTGTTTATATTTTTTACGTAATTAACGAAACAGTTACTATACTTTTTGCATTACAAGCATTAGTAAAACATCTAGAGACATGCATAATACGGAAATTAACGTAAAAACAGCCGAATCTGACTGATTTAGTGGTATAAAGAACATCTTCGTCATGAACATATACTTACGAATATGTTTATATTTGCAGCTTTTTCTGCTGAAAGTAAGTAGAATATAAATACAGGCGAAACATATATTTGTCTGTTCTTACGATGAGAAGGTTTTTTTTTTTTTTTTTTTTTTTTTTTTTTGTCAATTCGCTGTGGAGTTTGATAATTCGCATATTTTTACACCTCACTCGTCTTTCTTATACGTGAATATTCTTTTGAGTGTAATTACATTAGCTTAGAAAGACATTTTTTTATTATTCTTGCCATTTTTGGTTCAGCTGCAGTAACAATTGAGAATTGAGATCTTCTTTGTTGGAAAACAGTTTGATTGCTTTTTTCCGTTTTGTTTCCATGTCTGTGACGTTTTTCCTTCACTACAGCTGTGGTGGCTGATTGGTACGTTACATACTGTAGTTACCGCATTCTATATACGTTTCCTACGTTCCACCCTCATTGATTTTACAGGAACTGTAATGAGTAAACGTTAACGTTCCTCAGGAGAAGAGCGACGTCTTTCTATGAAAGGGCACATCTTCTGGTATATCCTAACCATTTTTTATTTTTAATAGAAAATGCAGTTATTCAGTAAAATCCTTTAGGTTACAAGTTAATTTTAAATAAACTGCCCTGTAATGTACCGTTTCTTACCTTGTTAGGGAGTGTAGGAAACCTAACAAAGGCAAATGTGGAGCTATTATTACGTTATTACCACTGCATAGTTCCCTAACGTAAAAAGTAATTTGAAATTAATATAAATAATGCTACTCGTACGAACCCAATATCGTATTTGGATATCATGTATGACTGTGATTCCTATATTTTACAGAGATTAGTGGTATGTGGAGAATGCCCGGAGGCTTATTATAAAACAATCTCTGATCAACGTATGTAGTACTCTGTCACTTACGAACATGGATCCAAAATTTAAAAGTTCATTCTTACGCGAATTAGTTTCTTTCAGAAGTTATGGAACGTTACTGTAAATACTATGAGACATTGACTTCATTTTTAGGGCAGTGTCGCTACTGCCAAACCAATACGACGTCTCCTGTAACACATTCTGTAATTGTTTACATGAAAGGATAATGTTACAAATATCTGTAGCTGCTTTGATTTTGGCTGGAAGTATGGGGTTCGTGCTTCAGTGAACAAAAAATATACGAAGACGGAGTATCAGATGCATAAATATTATTTTGCACTTTGTGCACCGTAATGATCACTTTATTCTATGACAACGAAGATGATGAGGTAAGACTCGATAAAAAGCCACTTTCCATAACTAAAATTGCTCCTTCTCCTACAGTATATTTATCATCGAGAGCAGATTTAAGCAGTTATTAGTTAATTGTATGTTCGCGCAACGAATACAATGCTTTTATTACAACGGATCCTCGAATTAATCTCGTTATGGAGTTGATGACAATATAATTTCAATGTTTTACAAGAAGTAAAGTTCAGATTTTTGGGCTTTTGTAATTTCTGCTCTATAGCTTCCTCTGCAATCAGAAAAAGTACTTTATAATTGTTCACATGTAGGAGATTTTCATCGCAGTTGTGATAATTGTCAAATACATATTTGTCCAGGAGTAAACATATCTCTAAATGAATCCACCATAGTTTTACAAAGCAACGTAATACAAATTTGAATGCTTATGGTATGGTTAAGAATTCCAACAAAGTTCATCTTGACAACATATGTCAATGTGCATTGTAATTAACAAAATAAGTACTTAACCGAACTCATACGTTAACACTATATGATAAAGGATAATTGTTTTAGGCAGGGAGTTTGATTTTACTTCCCGTCCCAGAGACGGAGTGATAATGTTGGCGAAGGATGCTGAATGCCGGCAATTACGGGACGTTGGCGTTAGCCAATCACGTGACAACGCAAATGTTTTGCCATGAAATTTTCGTTCTATGAGAGCAATTACTTTTACTGAGCAGACAAAGTGTACATACAACTTGTGAATCATATAGCAGGAACAGCATTCTTTATTTTGTCCATGTTATGTTAGAAACACTAATTAAGTAATTTTATATGGTTCGGATTTCTAAGAATATTAACATCTTGACAAAGATTTTCTACTATGTTGTTGGTGTTGCCAACATAATTACGCGAGACCGCCGGGACAGGAGGTAAAATTTTACCCTGCAGGCAATATTACTTGTTACAGTGTACTGCAACGTAAATGTACTCTTAAAATTATTTTCCTTTCATAAAAGCATCAGAGGTGGAAAAGTATGATTTGGTATGGAAACTGCGGGAAAGCTGTATTATTAGAATATCGCTCTTCAAGCATTACTGAAATGACTGTTGAAAAGTGCCAGTTACAGAGTGTACACGTTTCTTGTTCACATGTAAACCATGAAATTATTTCATACATAAATGTGACTTGTACATTTTGAATATTCTGGTGTGTATGCAAGTGTGAATATCTACAAATCTGCAAGAAGATAATGAAGTAAGACTCGCTAAATAGCCAAATTTCACATAACTAAAATTGTTAATTGTGTTTCCACCCTCAGTAAATTTATTATGATGCAAGATTTAAGCTGTTATTCGTCAGATGTAACTATGTTCATGTAATTAGAAGATGTTTATGTAGGCTTGAAGCTCTATCTTTTACCATATCGACACAGTAATAAGTTGATTATAATTCTGAAATTGGAAAGTTAAATGCCAAGAAGTCACTTCCAGCCCTAGATAAAGTGTCTAATAAAACACATCGTCGTATTACCAACGTCAGTGCCACAGTCCCAACAATCTAATTTCACTTCTTAAAAGTATTCACAGAAAAAGGAATCTTCTTTAGGGATAGACATTTAACATAGATGTCTCACACTTGTGTTTGTTAGATAATTCTTGTGAGATTCAAAAGAATTCGACCAGTAAAGATGTTTTGCAAATGTCACAAAATGGAGCGCCCAAACCTCTTTGATCCTTTTCTAACTACCTTGCACCCCCCCCCCCCCCCTTTTCCTTCACACATCAGTCTCCAAAGTAAATGGCGGTAGTTCTTCACAATTTTTCGAGTACAATTGCTCATCATAAATGAAGTCTCTCTCTAAGAACCTTATTGAAATGATACTATTATCAGACGGAACAAGTATTATCTACCAACCAGTCGTTTACGAATTCTTTATTCTTAGTTTTCGTGCCTTGGAGGCCAAACTCGTTCTCCACATTGTTCTGTTCCTGGCTTTTGCAGTCCACTCTCCTTTTCTCAGGCCAATTGTCACGACGTCCTTGTCGGTGTCATCCTTCCATCTGATGCGTGGGCTTCCCCGCTATCTTCTGCCCTCTACGAATCTAGAGAGCGCTGCTTTAGCAGTCAATTCTCCCTCTACCTAACTGGATGTCCGGCCCACATCAATCATCAATCTTCTTCTCTTCATCCTCTGACTAATATGAGCCTATAAAGTGTTTTGATTTATATAGAGCTACAGGCAGAATTACAGTTTAATATAGTCTACGTTTGAAGCTCCTCGAAACAGCTCTACAGAATAACACAACTCGAAGGCCAAAACAAACTGCATTCGCTGCTGTTATTCTCGCTTCAAACTCTATTTCCATTTTATTCTGTTCACTGAGGATGCTTCCCAAATATTTGATGGTGTTTACTTTTTTCAAAGTGAGACCATGAACTGTCAATGGGCTACCTTCATTCGGTGTCTTGTTCACAGCCATTGTTTCCTTATCATTAATTTTTAAACCTTGTTTTGCTTGCTGTAGGAGATTGTCATAAATTTCATTTCTTCATTGTTGTCACTTATTAGGCCTATATCGTCCGAATAATCAAGGCGATATACAGTATTTTATTACTACCCATACTTATTCTAGCCGGGTTTTCCTCTTTCGTGTTCCACATCTACATTATATATGTACTCCTCAATCCAACGCAAGGTGCGTGGCGGAGTATACACTATACCACTGTTAGTCATTTCCTTTCCTATTCCACTCCCAAATAGAACGAGGGAAAAATAATGTCTATATGCCTCTGTACGAGCCCAAATTTCTCTTATCTTGTCTTTGTGATCTTTACGCGAAATGTAAGTAGGCGGGAGCAAGACAGTTCTGCAGTCAGCTTCAAATTCCGGCACTCTAAATTTCCTCAATAGAACTCACGATAAGAACGTCGTCTTTCCTCCACCGATTCCCATTTGAGTTCCCGGATCATTTCTGTGACACTCGCGCATTGCTCGAACCTGCCAGCAACGAACATAGCTGCTCGCCTCTGAACTGCTTTCATGTCTTCCTTTAAACTCATCTGCTGCGGATCGCAAACACTTGACGTGGTCGTTCAAGCGTTTTATATGCGGCCTTCCCAAAATTCTCCCAATAAACTGAAGTCGACTATCCGCCTTACTTACAACTATCCTTGCATGTTCGTTCCATTTCATAACGCTCTGCAATGTTACGCTTAGATATTAGAATGACGCGACTGTATCATAAGCTCACTACTAATGCCGTAGTGCGCGCGGCCGTTCGCCGTCGGGGGTTCGAGTCCTCCCTTGGGCATGGGTGTTTCTGTTGTCCTTAGGTTAGTTTACCTTGTTTAAGTAGTTTGGATGCTACGGACTAATAACCACGAAGTTGAGTCCGATAGATTTACAAACATTTGAACTAATGTTGTATTCGGACATCATGGGATTGTTTTTCTACATTTAGAACTTGTTGCCATTCTTCATACCAACTAGAAATTCTAAGTCATCGTGTATGCTATTAGAGTCAATTAACGACGACACCCTCCCATACACCACAGCATCATAAGCAAACAGCCGCAAATTACAATTTACTCTGTCAATCAGATCATTTATATAGATAGAAAATAATAGCGGCCCTATCACACTCTCCTGAGGCACGCCTGACGATACACTCGTTTCTGATGAACACTCGCCATGGAAAACGACGTATTGCATTCTGTTACTTAAGAAGTCTTCCAGCCAGTCACAAATCTGTGAACTTATTCCACATGCTCGTATCTTCGTTAGCAGTCTGCAGTGCGGCACCGTGTCAAATGCATTTTTGAAATCGAGAAAAACAAAATCTGCCTTTTGCCCTTCATCCATGACTCGCAAAATGTCATGTGAGAAAAGGACAAGCTGAGTTTCAAACGATGTTTCCTAAACACGTGCTGATTCATAGAAAGACTCAAGGAAATTTACTATATTCGACCTGAAAATATGCTCAAAAATTCTACAGGAAACTGATGTTAACGATACTGGCCTGTAAATATTTGGGTCAGTTCTTTTACCTTTCTTATAAACGGGAGTCACCTGCGCTTATTTCCATTCACTACGAACTTTACGCTGATTTATAGATTCGCGATAAATGCACGCTAAGTAAGGGGCCAACGCCGCAGAATACTCTTTGTAAGATCGAACTGGTATTCCATCCGGACCAGAAGACTTTTTTGTATTCACTTGTCTCAGCTGCTTCTCTACACCGGAAATAACTATTACTATGTTCTCCATTTGGGAGTGAGTGCGTTGATTAAATGATGGTACCTTTGTACGGTCCTCCTGATGATTTCTTAAAGGTTAAATTTAGAACTTCAGCTTTCCGTTTGCTTTCTTCTGTTACTATCCCGAAATGATAAACGAGTGACTGGATAGTGGCCTTTGACCCGCTTGTTGATTTTACATGGGACCATATTTTTTCGGGTTTTCGGGAAGATGTTTTGGTAAGGTATGGCCGTGGTAATTACTGTATGCTTCACGCGTCGATCTTTTTATAGACGCACGAATCTCTACTAACTTTTGACTGTCTTGATTTGCGTGTTCTTTTGAACTGAGAGTGCAACAACCTTTTCTTTTTCCGTAACTTTTTAATATTATGTTTATACCACGGTGGATCTTTCCATCCTTAGTCGACTTCATAAGCACTTATTTCTGTAACCCTTTATTTGCATAGTATTCGGGATAATGCAACTCTTTGTCTAAGGCCTATTCGGACTTCAAACTCCTTTGATGCTCCTGTGTTGGTCTTTACTTTGCAATATGTTTCCTCCAAGCCCATCTGTATTAGTCGTATTAATTTTCCAGGATATTGAAACTCTTTGAGAACATTAGTTATCGTGCTCCTATTACCGCTGTTGTAATCTTTTTTTATGTCAAGAAATACCACCTGGATGTCAACGTTATATTGACCATTTCAAAATTATGTTCCAGGTTTTCTCAGTTATATGTCGAAGTGTAAAGAGGTGATCACTAGTTGACCTATTTCTCCTAAAAGCATACCTATAGGCACCTATAATTTCTTCTGTTGGTGACATCGCCCCTTAAGTAGATAGTATGATAGGATTTTGTAGGTTAAGCTAAGGAGTGACATTTCCTCTACAATTAGTGATAGTGAAATTGATGCCAAAGATACCTTTTCCGTAATATTTTCATTACTAGTTTCAGCAGTCTAACTGTCATATTCAGGTGTATCATTTACATGAAATAAGTACAAGCTTTTGGTCGCTTATAGAAAGTGCTGTAGTTTAAAAATGGTTTGTTCAATGTTCAAATGTTTTTTAAGCTTAAGACACTTAACTGCGGGGTCATCAGTTCCTGAACTTACAAACTACTTATGAATTACCTTATACTATACCTCCATGCCCGAGGGGGGATTCGAACCCAAGACCATAGTGGCCGTGCAGAATGTGACTGGCGCGCCGCAGACCGCTCGGCCACTGGTCCAATGCAGAGTCCTAAGCGACTGTAAGACAGCGCAGGTGACTCCTATTTATAAGTTAAACAACGGACCCTCAAATTTACAGACGTATCACTAACATCAGTTGCTACAGAATTGTTGAACATATTCTCATTTCAAAACAATAAATTTCCTGAAGACGGTAAAGATTCTGTCCATGAATTAGCACGGCTTTAGAAAGCACAGCTCGTGTCAAACTGAGGCATATGGCATCTTGTAAACAGTGGATGAAGGGTAACAGGCGGACGTCTGATTCATATTGACCAAAAAAGAAAAAAAAAAAAAAAAAAAAAAAAAAAAAAAAAAAAAAAAAAAGGCATTTGACACGGTACCTCACTGCAAACTACTAACGAAGGACCGAAGTTATGGAACAGGTCCCAAGATATGTGAGTGGCTCGAAAACTTCTGAGTAATAGAACGCAGTGTATTGTCCTCGTCGGTGAGTGTTCATCAGAAACCAGCGGATCGTCGGAAGTGCCACAGGAAAGTATTACAGGATTGCTACTATTTTCTCGCTACATAAATGATCTAATGGACAGGGTAAGTAGCAATCTGCGGCTGTTCTCTGATAATGCTGTAGTGTACAGGAAAATGTAGCCGTTCAGAGGCAGTAGGAGGATACAAAGATGACTAGACAAATTCTCTAGTTGGTGTGATGAAAGGAAGTTCACTCTAAATGTAAAGAAATGTAAGATGATGCAGATGAGTAGGAGAAAACAATGTTCTACTACAGTACTAGCAGTGCGATGCATGACACAGTTGCGGCAGTTAAATATCTAACATTACAGCACGATATGAAATGAGTGATCATGTAAAGACAGTTGTGAGAAAGGTGGATGTGGATGATCGAATTTGGTTTATGGCGGGGAAGAGTTTGAGAACATGTAGTTTATCTGTAAAGGAGATCCCGTTTTGAACATTAATGTCATATATTCTTTAGTACTTCTCAAGTGTTTTGGAGTATTTTGGAGTTGCCCCCTTACCCAATCAATCGCTTTAAATGACAAGGAAGCAATTCAAAGGCGGGCTGCCAAATTTATTACGGGTAGCTTCGATCAACATGAGAGTGTGCAGTGATGGTTTGGGAGCTCATAGGAGAACTTGTGAGGAGTTCCTCTGTTGCCGATCTCTGGGTGCATCCAGCATCCAGACGAACTGTGTCCGTATTGCAGCACAAAGTTCTATCAACAGAACGCCGGGGGATGGTGACACGTTCACTTGGCTTGTGTTAGATGGCCTTGTAGTTGAAGTCCGTTGATTCAGGTTTACTTCAGAGCTACATTCACATAAGTGAAATGGTAGTCGACGTTAAATGACGAACTCACAATTTCTAAAAAAAAAAAAAAAAATAAAATAAAAAAAAAAAAAAAAAAAAAAAAACAGTAGCAGGTAACAGAGATGTTTACAGGTTTGCAGCTATGAAGAGAGGTAGAGCATGGCTTCCACTCAAACATTTTCCGCGTAATCGCGTAGTAAGACTAATAATAATGTTTTGAAACTCACAATTAAACAATATTCTTTTACTTTAAATATGCCAAAATACATAAATTAAAATATTACATTTAGGCTTTAACTATTTGCCTCAATGTACGTATGTGTTTTATGAAATTTGTTTTTAATATTATACGCAAATTAAAAGTTGTGTTTTGACTCATTTTCAACTAACTCAATTAATTTACGTTATTTGTGTTTTTGAAGTGCACACTTATCTGTTTTGGCAGTATTGTGTAGGTGTACTATTATTGAGACACATAATATTTTAATGTATTTCAATTTGTGGTCTAATTTTTTTATAAATTTCTAGTAGTTTTGTATATTTCGAAGATAGTTTCTTAGTACCAAACGGATTATTAATTTTAGTGTGTGAAAAATGATCAATATTTAATTTAGTATCCAGTGATATATAAAACATGGTCCGCCCTAATTTATTTAAACAAAACTTATATATGTAATAATGTTGCGCAATAGCTCTAACATGTAGTATCTTTATAGGCTTTGCACCGAGTCAACAACACGACTGGGGCGCACGTCATGCACATGTAAACAAAGACCTCTAAATTCCAAAGATCATCCACAAGCTAGTGGGTACATTCAGGTGCCAAGAAATCATTTGCACAGTAAGACAGAGGTTGAAATTTAAAATAAACGACTTTTGTTATAATAGGTCCACAAAGTTTAAAAAAAAGCTGTATGTCTTACCTTGAACTTGTTCATTTAATGAAACGTCGCTTTTAGCGTTATGTATTATAATCTCCAGCTGTTATAGCAGATCTAACTTTCTTCCTTTATCCTGCCTATGCAAAATCTTCAGGTCATCTTCAATCCGCTTTAAAGGGTGGCCAGTTTTGCGGATATGCGTAGCTACAGCGGAATTGTCAAAATTATTAGGCTAAGTCAGAAGGCGTCCATATGTTCCTTGTACCTAACTCTCAACGATCTACCGGTCTGAGAAAATGTAGTTGGCATTGCAACTATTACACTGTATCTTATAAACCCCTGCTTTGTCATATTTATCAGTCTCTTAGTTTAAGTTATTACGTAATTTATGACGTAACTTATTATAACATAATTTTAAATTTCAACCTGTGTCTTACTGTGCAAATGACTTCTTGACAGCTGAATGTACCCAATAGCTTGTGGATGATCTTTGGAATTTAGAGGTCTTTGCTTTGATGTGCATAACGTGCTCCCCAGTCATGTTGTTGACTCGGTGCATTTCGGTTGTGTTATGCGCCGCCAGTGCTGGGGTCTCGTTTGAATTCTGACGTAGCACAGTATGCTGAGGATCTTTCAAATGTTCAAATGTTTGTTAAGCTTATGGGACTTAACTACGGGCTCATCAGTTCCTAAACTTACAAACTACTTATCAACTACCTTATACTAAGGACGGCACAAATATCCATGCCCGAGGGGGGATTCGAACCCCCGACCGTAGTGGCCGTGCAGACCGTGTCTGGAGCGCCTCAGTCCCCTCGACCACCGCGGCCGGCTGAGGATCTTTCTTCGTAGACACGGTTACAAGAGAAGTAACCACGTTTTCTTTTATTACGTTTCATATTTTTATTGTTTTTTGTTTTAAGATTCTGGTACAGATTATCTGATGATGAGGGCTTGACCCTTGAAACGCGTCATATTTTAGTGTTTGTACACGACTTCTGTAGTTTAGCCTACCTGACAAAGTAAAAAAGACAAAGGTATTAATATTCCAACACTTTGATAAAATGTAACGAATAAGTAACACTAACTTAACACTCACTAAAACTATTAAAAATTCCTATTAAAACTATTTGCAGTGCCATCTTTTCATAGCTACAAACCATCGCCAATGTCTGTTCCTTAGGAACAGACAGTTAATAATAAACATCAATGCCATGACAGTCTTAGAGTGGCACTACTGCGTCCCTCTCGCGAGAGTCTTAGGCCGGATCCACACATTGGACCCAACGTTGGCGCCAACAGTGTTCGTCCAATGTGTGGATCGGTGAAATAGCGTTGGAACCAACGTTGACGCCAACGTTGGTACTGCTCCGTTGCTTGTCGGTATTTCGACCAAACATCAAAGGACGTTGGGCCAATATGGGCGCGTCGTCCACACATTGGCGCCAACGTTTCATTCTGTCTTTGTCGTCTGCTCATCTCGAAAATGTTTCTTTCTTCGTTCGTTCTTCGTCACCGTTTTAGTTTCGAAATCTCTTGTAAATATTACAAGTATATCAGAAAGTGATTCATTTGTGAAAGAATCCTCAAAAAACGAAATGCAGCAGCAAAACTTAGGCGCTAACTGTGAAATTAAAAACTTTCTAGACTTTCGACACACTCCATAACTGAATTTAATTTTTAAAATTAACACTACTTAACATTTCCTGTCAATTTTTAAATATCGTTTTGCAAACTTCAAGCGCTACTAGTGATACCCATTACATGGTTATTTAAAAAGGGAAGTGTAGGCTTCTAATATTATCTCCTTTAGCAAGAAATCGAAGCGTAATACCAAAGGAATAGCATCCCTCCTAAACATATCTTTCTTTTTTTTTTTTTTTTTTTTTTTTTTCAATCATTTAAAGTAGCAGCTATAAGTTTTTATAATGTGTATCGTTTACTTGTAGCATATTTTTAAAAATTAATGATTTCGTACCGTAACTAATGTTCGGTAGGAAGTGATACAACACCCCATCATCTTTTACGTATATTTCCCACTTTGATTTACAATGACAAAATGTAGTTATTCACACTCAAAAGCGTTAATGCATTGGCCGCGATTTGTGCGTCATATATGTTTTCGTTGGCTCTCGACGAATTCAACTGAATATTGGCTCCAATGTGTGAACACTGTCTCAAAAATATTGGCCATTGTTGGCGCCAGCGTTGGTACCGATGTGTGGACGCGGGGTTACTGTAATGTATACGAGAACTTTGAGGAATAGCGATAAGTGTAACACATGGAAGTTTGGGTCTGGCTGGGGAGCGTGCACGGGTGGCTGAGAGGTTGAAGCGAACTCTCGCGAAAAGCGGGAAGCCCGGGTTATAGTCCCGGTCCGGCGCAAACTTTTATCTCTTACAGATCGATTGTCCATCTTTAGAAGAGCAGCAGATGTCGGAACATTTCGTAATTTGCTATGTATGTAAAATATTCTCATGACTGACAATTTGTCTCGCTTTTAGGGCAGAAGAGCGGGCGGCACTCGGCTCAAGGAGCGGCCGATGCTGTACCAGAGGATCAGTGATGACGACCACATGAACCACTTCTACGAGTTCGGCGAAGAACTTGGCCGCGGAAACTTCGGAGTCGTGAAGCAGGCGCGCGCCCGCCTCACAGGCCTGTGCTGGGCTATCAAGGTCATCGAGAAGTCCCAGGTAGGGCGAGTCTGCGCGACTTGCATAATAACCATAGGTATAGGCAGTGGCGGCTGCTGATAATGTGCTAATGTGCTGCAGCGCGATGTAAATATATTTCTAAAATTATGCCATTTCTCTTCGAATGCAAGCGAGGAATCGCTATAAAATTACATATCACAATAAAATTATGCCAGTTCTTTTCCAATGCGTATTAGAATGCTAGTAATAAGGATGAAAACGCATTGTGGAGCGCTTTCGCCGCGATAGCTGGAAACCAGCTCCGTGTGCTGAAGTGGGATTCAGCCGCGCTGGTACGTGCGCACAGAGGCGGCGCAGTCGTCTGTTCGCTAGTGCGCATGCGCAGACGTCACGTCAGGCCTGGCGGCTCATGTGTGCTGAGACCGACTGCAGCACTAGATAAATATTTCTCTTCGCGCTGCGTGTAACGGCTGCGGAAGAATAGTATACGACGAATATTGCGGCATACAGAGTCAAATAGCGCGCTGGCTCAAGCGTCTTGCGCGTTGTCTCTCAAACCTACCTGTGAGAGGCTCGTATTCAAATACCCGAGAGTCTAAATTTTTAATTTCTGTAAATAAAATTAATATGTTTTAAACGTTATATTTACTATCTGCAGTGAATACATGCAGTTGGCACCGCTGTTATAGTTCCCCTGAAGGTCTTACTGTCAATACAGTATTAATTGATATTTAAGTAAAGGCAATCATACAAAGGTTGACTTTTTATTTTAGTATATTTTGTTTCCTGTTTATTTTTTGTAATATTGTAGCACACTGGTCAAATTTTGTACGAGCCGCCACTGGGTATAGGCACCGCTCCATACTTATCTCTTGTAGGAAAAAAAAAAAAAAAAAAGAACACGCGGTAATTTCGCAGATATCCCGTATAGCGAGTCTTGGACCTCCAAACGATATGTATCGAGGCGGTTGATTATCGAAACGACAGGTATCGAACAGGCGAATGCCATGATTTTTACGAATACGTCGTTATTTTAAAGGATGTGGTTTGGCAGGATCCCAAGAGTTCACCTTTCTGGATAATTTACAAGAAAACTTACATTCCACTTAATGGATTTACTGTTGTACGTTCCATATATACCATTTCAGGCCGAGCTATTTCAAGTGTAAACTTTCGTGTATATTACAGCTTTCTAAACTGGAGATTTGTCCGCTACGCGTCCTCACTAACTAAAAAGAAAACGTCACAAAAAAGTATTAATTGCAAATGGACTTTACATACCTTTCTTAATCAGTAGTTTGTTCGGTGTCGCTCAAGTCTTGCTCCAGTCCTTTTGTTGTATATAATACTGGTTTCATTCCTTATTGGCCGTATCCTGGATAAACACGATAAATGTCTCTGAGGAACACTGGCAGTGTATCGCAAGGAAATTTTTTACCTTCGAGACGTAAATTGTGGAAGTAAATATATCGAAACAAGTACATTTCGTCGTGTTCACCTGACCGACCCTCCCGTTTTATATTGCTCTTCATACTTTTCCACAGTCGTTCTACGTTCTGTGTGTGCACATATGAATCTTCTGAAGATAAATATTTGACACTGTGATTGACGAACTCGTGTTGGAAGCCTTCATTTTTTAATGTTTGATACGAAGCCCATCCGTCCGTTATAATTTTCGTCCCTGGTAGTATGAAATGTTTGATAAGAGGTACTAAAGTTGCCTTTTCCCTTGAATGCACCTTTACCATAAAACACTTTTTACTTTCTTTCTCAATACCACCAAACACGATCTTCCCCACTCCTCCGATAGGCTGAATACTATTCGTTACAATAACGGAACATATTTTCCTACAAAACCCATAATATTCACATACAGTGTTCAATGCGAGACCAGTTTCAAAAGCAGCAATTTCTAACGAAAAGTTCCTTACCAACATGAAATTAATATAATATTTAGTTCTATTCCAAATCTGCAATGTTCAAACCACGCATTTCTTCTGGACGCCGTTCTTTTCTTGCAATTGCCGCAAAATAATAGGAACGGGAAGTTTTTGTCAGCACTATTACGGATAACTTTCACACTACGACCACTATGACAGTCAATGCATTTCTTTAAGTCAACGTCTGGTGATAATTTTTTAAAAATCGGCAAAACTCTATGCATTTCTCTGTAGTTGACAGTTTCGGAATCAGTTCCTTCCATGTCAGTGACGATATCACACTTTCCTCTGCACTTCCACTAGCCATTACATTGAACACGAAACAACAGAATGTCACTATTCAAATGGCCCGCAAATTTAATCCATTATTCTACTACGACATTCACCTGTTCGATATCTATCGTTTTGATACTTAATCGCTGCGATATATATCGTTTGGAGGTCGAAGCCTCGCTATACCCGCTCTATACGGGATATCTACGAAATTACCAAAAACATTTACTTATGCTGCAACAAACCAGTTAACAAATGCATGAAAGGCTTTTGAGGGAACTGAATACAGAATGTCTTTCTTAATACAAAATATGTGAACTGTTGTTGATTTATCTTCAACAATACACTTTGCATAGTTCAGAAGATATGATGTCATAAACAATGAAATGAATATAAACTTGTCACACCAGGCACCATGTTTTTATAGATTCGCGTATTTACTACTAAGACACTCCTGTGTTCCAGCTAGCTTAAGGAAATTATTTGAAAGCTGACAGTGTTGCTAACAACTTCGAAGTGTATAGTGTACACGGCTGTAGAAGAAAGCAATAGACTTCTATGTAACTACAGGGAAAGGAAGAGAGTGAAACTGTTTACTTCCAACGAATGACTATTATTTACGACAGATTTACCTTTCAACAAAGGGGTAAGAAGGAGTCATGATTACGGAATAAACTAATACCAAGGCAAATTCGGGTTTTCAGGTAGTGTATATATATATATATATATATATATATATATAATACACTCATAGGAATACCAACGTAATAACATGTATCACCAAGTTGAAAGTATCTTATGAGATGAACAAAGAAAAATATTCTCATTTATTAATTGTTGTTAACATTACCCAAAATATAATTCTTAAAGAGTTACTGATGTGTAAATACATAAATATGAAATTTGACATTCATTGTGAAAGTTGCATCCACTACTAAGATTCAAATTATTTGACTGAAGGTAACTATAAAAATTCAAACATTTGTGGCATCTGGTAGCAGGCTTCATTAAAAACCACAAAAGACTATTTTTAGATTTTTAAATATTATATAATAGATTAAATTACATTATATATAGAGTAATAAGGCATCAGATTGGGATGCACTGGAAGAATTCTAAGAAAGGATCACTAATCGCCATGTGGATTGGCTGCGTGGTATAAGGCTACATGCTACGACTGGGCGACAGTTATCCGTCGGAGGTTCGAAACCATCACAAAAAAGTAAAATATTTGTATAGCGTATGGGACTTAACTACGGGGTTATCAGTCCCTAAACTTATAAACTACTTATGAACTAGCTTATTCTAAAGACGGCACAAACATCCAGGCTCGAGGCGTATTGGAAGCGCCGACAGCGGCGGCCGTACAGACAGTGACTGGCACGCCGCAGACCGCTCGGCCACCGCGGCCGGCCTCGAATTCTCCCTGTGGCATGGGTGCGAGTGTTTTCCTTAGTGTAAGTTAGTTTAAGTAGTTTGTAAGTCTATGGATTGATAACTGTAGAAGTTTAGTCCAATGCGTTTACAAACATTTGAACATTTGATAATCCATCCACAAGGAAACTCTTGTCAAATTGAATATTTACTATTGTTTTTGAAATCCAAATACGTTAGATTGACAGAAAGACAAAATTCGAAAAAAAGTTGCACAATTCACGACAGGTTTGATTTGTCAATATGAAACACCACAGAAATATTGAAAAATCTTCTATGAGACATGTTACATGATAAATACTGCACATCAAGAATAAGATTATATGTTATTATAATCTTCCTGACACATTTGTTGAAAGAAAAGTTCATAGGTCTTTGTGTCTATTGAGCGCAATATTTTGTCATGCTACCCTGAGGTATTGCGAGTAACTTACATGTCATGGTTGTATACAATATCTTCTCCTGGAAAGGGGGCAGGAGAGGTGAAGTGAGGTTCGACTCAGTAGTTTCGGTTAAATAAGTTTATCAGTTTTTAGTCATGTCGTGCCTGAAGAACTAAACTTTATCAGTGAGTAAAATCTTATTATATCCTAGAGATTTTACAACTGTCCGCTCCTGCAGACACCCATGCCCTTAGTCACGGAAAGACGTGCACGGGCCAAGTCAGTGTATGGTTTTGTAGCGCCAACTGTCCAGCCAGTATCAGCAGTATACCTGTTACCTCTACATCTGCCTCAGAAGTCATCACATTATTTTTCTGTCTTAACATAGCACTGTCCGTGCGGGCGAGAAGGTTTGTGTGCTCTGGATCCGGACGACTATGCAGTCGGTAGCATTGCTACCAGAAGGATCACTCATGCCGGACAGGCCAAAGGGGAGGAGCTAGACGAAGTGTGTCCCACAACGACCTATTGTCAGCTTGTCACCTATGCTATCCTATCCTAAACCTCTACTTTTTCCTTACTATTATTAACCCTTGCCAGGGTTACGGCGAGATCCTGAACGACAGCTTCGGCATAGAACAACACCTTTGGTGCGGTGCAGCTGGCGGAGGAGGCACCCTCTCCCTTCTGAGGAAAATGAGGAGCGGAACCACTGCCTTGTGGCGAAGAAGAATCTTCAAAGGCTAAGAGAAGAAACCCTGACAGAAAATCAGCCTGGTTCCCCCAGGCTTAAGATGGCAGCCCCATCAGAGCACTCGGAAGCAGTGGGATAAATACTCGCTCTTCTTAAACATGCTGAATACAGAAACCGAAACGAAAGTACAAAACCGGACGGATAACCTCTCGGCAACCTTTTGCATGAAGAGGGAAACGAAAATTGGCTTCTGGAAGCTGAGGACGTTCAGGGAGAAAAGCAGACTGAAATAAGTGACACCAGGAATGAAGTATTATAGGCTGAGCATTTTGGGATTGAGCGAGGTGAAGTGGCCAGGATTTGGTGACATATAGACAACAAATAGTATAACATTTCTGTATTTCTGGTGATGGGGATGAAGAGCATATAGATAGAGTGGCTTTGCTGCTCAGCAGAAATGCAATGAGAAGTCTTATGGAGTGGACGCCGATTTCTAGTAGGCTACTGATTGCTAGGTTCTAGACCAAGGTCAGAAATGTGCCCATTGTGTAATGCTACGCGCCTACAGAACAATCCGAGTTGGAAAAAAAGGAAGATTTCTACCAGATGTTGCGAGATGCCGCAATGAGGAAAAATAATGTGGATATTCTCATTGTTATGGAAGACTTCAATGCGAAGGTTGGCGCAAAAAATCAATGACTGTAGCATTTCATGGGTGTACATTGTCTTGGCGAGATGAATGAAAATGGGGAAATGTTTTCGGAATATTGTGCCAGCCAAGACTTAGTGATAGGTGGCAGGGTGTTCCCTCATAAGCGGTGTCATGAGGTCAGGTGGGTGTCTCCAGATCAAGTCGCGGAAAAGGAAGTTGATCACATCGCAATGAGTAGGAGGTTCAGAAGAAATGTGTAAGATGTTAGAAACAAGAGAGAAGCAGACGTTGGAAGTGATCATCATCTTGTTGTCGCCAACTTCCGTATAAAAATAATCCACCGAACGTTCAACACTCGGCACAAGAAGTTTGATGTTGGCAAGTTAAATAATCAGCAGAAGATGGAACAATTTCAACTGGAATTTAGGAACAGATCGTAGGTGTTGGATTTAGAGACAGAGAAGAGTATAGAGACTGCATGGAGCGAGGTGAAGAACATCTTTGTGGAAACAATTGAGGGGGAGCTCGGGCACAAGAGTTACCTGCAGAAAGAATGGATGTCTGACCAGACCTGGCACAAGATACATCACAGAAAAGAGATAAAGGCCTAGTTAAACATCTGCAAAACTAGGCAACGGAAGGCTCAACCACAAGTAGAGTATTCAACAGCAGATAAGGAAGTAAAGAGGAGTGCGTGAAGGGATCATAGAAGGTGGATTGATGAGCAGGCAGAGAAAGCAGAAGAAGCAGCAGAAAAGGGGGTTGTAAAAGCGATTTATTGCATCACAAAGATGCTTTCGAAGAAAGGCTTTAATAAAACTAGGCCTGTGAAGAGCAAGACGGGAGAGATCCTTACTACGTGCGAACAACAGCTAAGTAGATGGAGGGAACACTTTGTGGGGCTTTTTAATAGAGAAGTGGGAATGGAAAGAGAGCAGCAAAGAGAAGATGAAGAGCAAGAAGAAGAAGAAGAAGAGGAAGTAGAAAATGACCCTGGCATCAGCCTTGACTCCTCATTCCAGTGCGAGATACGGATAGCACTCAAGCAGATGAAAACCGGGAAGGCACCATGCCTGGACAATATTACAGCGGAAGTACTGAAAACAGACTTAGATGCAACAGTAAAAAAAATACAACAAACTGTAACAACTGGAGGGGAATCACCTTGCTCTCCATTCCAAAGTACTATCGCGAGTCATTCTGAATCGTATAACGAACTCAGTAGAAAGAAGACTTCGAAAGGAACAGGCGGGATTTCTGCAACGTCACAATTGCGTGAATCTCATCATTACATTCCGAATTATCCTAGAGCAGAATGTGGAATGGCGGAATACCCTCTACCTCGCATTTGTGGACTTTGAGAAAGCCTTTAATTCTGTAAATCAAAGAATCATGTGGGAAACCCTAGAAGAACACATAATTCCTTCAAAACTCATTAAGATCATGAAACAGATGTACAAGGGATATGAGTGTCAGGGTCTTCATGAAGAGAAACTAACAGAAAACATAAACGTAAAATCTGGAGTGAGACAGGGGTGTGTTCTTTCCCACAATCTGATCCTATTAGTACTGGATAGCGGGATGAGGAGGGTAATGGAAGGACGGAAGAAGGGTGTTCCATGGGTGAGGAGAGAGAAGCTTGAAGATCTTGATTTTGCAGACGACATTTGCCTTATGGCACAGCAGTACCGGGATATAAAAGACTAACTGGACAGGTTGCAGAAGGAAGTGGAACGCACAGGTCTCATAATCAACACAAAAATGAACAAAGAGATGAGGATAAATCCTGATGTCGTGACCAGTCTGACAGTAAATGGGAAGGAAGTTGAGAGAGTTGAGTCCTTCCTCTGCCTTAGAAGTATAGTTGCAACGGACGGGGAAGCAGAGGAAGACTTTTAAAGCCATATCGGGAAGGCAAACGGTGCCTTTTTCCAGCTTTACCCTGGGTGGAAAAATTAGAAACATCTCCAGGAAGATTAAACTCCGCCTCTTCAACAGCAATGTTCAGTCGATTCTTTTATACGGCTGTGAGACGTGGAAAGTTAAACAATCGGCTGCAGGGGTTCATAAATAGATGTTTGCGTCGAATAAGAAATATGAGGTTGCCAGACATAATCTCAAAGGAAGAACTTTGGACCATGACCAATCAGCAGCCAATTGACATCCAGATCGAGGACAGGAAGTGGCGCTGTATCAGGCACACTCTGAGGAAGCCGGATGCAATTGTTGAGCGGGTGGCGCCAGACTGGAACCCTCAAGGTACCAGAAAGCGAGGTAGACCAAAGACGATCTGGAGGAGGACGATCGGAAAGGAAATCTCCAAGGTTGATCAGAACTTAAGTTAAGAGGATGGCCAGGAACCGTACTGTATGGAGGAATTTCGTCAAGGCCCTATGCACCAGCGGACAACAGGAAATAAGCAAGTCACCTCATTCTTCTCTGTAACCATACTGAAGGTGGCTACCGAGGTCTTTGTGAGAATGTAGCCTCTGCCATGGACTATTATTTTGTCTTCGGTTTAAATTTGGACTGTTTTTGTGTGACACATTGCCATTAGATTGATGTTTATGGCAATGAATGATTTTTTTTAATGTTTGTAAACTTAGCGGATAAAACTGCTATGGTCATCAGTGCCTAGACTTGCAAACTGTTTAAACCAATTTACGCTAAGGTCCACACTCATGCCCGAGGGAGGACTCGAACCTCTTATGGGAATTGCCGCCAAGTCCGTAATATGACGCTTTAGACCACGCGACCATTTGACGTGGCTTTAGGGCAATATCATGGGTTTTGTACATAAAATGTGCTCTAAATTTCCCGAATTGTTTGGATGTAAAGGATGGTTGACCCACTAGTGTCCACAGCAAATATCTTCAAACATGGCTGTAATATCTGCTAGAAAGGGTGTCCCAAAATTAAATAGCCCAACTTAGGGAGCGCATTTGAGACTCAAACAGTACTTAGGAAATTTTAATCAATTTTCATTTCTTACAGAGATAATCGAGAAAATAATTAAAAAATGGTAACCTCAAGTACAGTTCGTTTGAATGAATGTTTGCCACCCACAGTGGCGGAGCGGTCTGCGGCGCGTCAGTACAGTCTTCACGGCCGCTACGGTCGGGAGTTCGAATCCCCCTCGGGCATGGATGTTTGTGTCGTCTTTAGTATAAGGTAGTTCATAAGTAGTTTGCAAGTTCAGGGACTGATGACCCCGCAGTTGAGTCCCCTAAGCTTAACAAACACTGCTATTGCTTTTGAATTTCATAAGTGAATATATATACTGTGAAGAACCCTAGGTCTTTAAATAAGTGTCTACGGGATGATCTTGGATAGGCTCCAGCAATTATTCTGATTACACGCTTTTGTGCAATAAATACTTTTTTACTCAATGATGAATTACCCCAGAAAATGATGCCATACGAAAGCAGAGAATGAAAATAGGCATAGTAAGCTAATTTACTGGGATGTATATCACCAAAATTTGCAATTACCCTAATAGCATAAGTAGCTTAACTCAAATGTTTCAGCAGATCTTCAATGTGTTTTTTCCAGTTCAACCCTGCATCAATGGATACACCTAAAATTTTTGAAATATTCTACCTTTGCTACAGATTTCTGATCAAAGTCTATATTTTTAATGGTGTCGTTCCACTTACTGTATGGAACTGTACGGACTGTGTTTTATCAAAATTTAATGATAGTCCCTATGCTGAAAACCACTTAATGATTTTCTGAAAGACATCGTTTACAATTTCTTCAGTTAGTTCATGTCTGTCAGGTGTGATAACTATATTTGTATCATAAGCAAAAAGAACCAGCTTTGCATCTTCATGAATATAGAATGGTAAGTCATTAGTATATATTTAGAACAGCAAAGTGCCCAAGACAGAACCTTGTGGCACCCCATTTTTGATTGTTCCCCAGTTTGAGGAATCATCTGGTTGTTTTTTTTGCATGTTATGTGAATTACTTATGTCAACTTTCTGCACTCTTCCTGTTAGGTATGATTTAAACCATTAACCTCCAAGGCGAATAGCCGCGCGCACCGCCGCCGCCTCTTATTATAAGGCAAAGGGAAGATTGTCAACAGCACATGACATACCCGGACGGTTACTCATCCAAGTACTGGTCACACTCGACGGTGATTAACTTCGGTTATCTGGCCGTTGACTGGCCTTTTGCCAGCACGAAACTTAATTGCATATATATTATTTCTATAACTCGCACCGTTTCAGAGATATTCAAACGACAACCTACGTAAAACTTCTTTGTTAGTAAAGAATTAGTTCACCATGATTATGTTCCTCCACGTCAAACAGTGGACGAAACTTTCTACATTGGAGGCCTGAAATCTGTGCACCAAGCAATTCGACGCCACGTCCCTGATTTTGCGTATTCGCAGAATTGGATTTTACTGCTTTATCTTTTACCGAGTATATGGCCAGAAATATTGTGATTGCCATCCCACATCCGCCATATCTTACCTTAATATTTTTTCTTCTCTTTTTGAATGAAAAGACTACTGAAAGGTGCGAGATGTGCGTGTACGTTGTCTTGCGTGAACCTTTGCTTTTGGCAGCTACACAAAAGTTTCTGTTCATAATATGAAATTTCAATGTATCTACAGCTAGCTCTCTGTGCTACACTGTCATTTGGAAGCTTCTTGAACGGAGAGCAAGAACAGCAACCTACATCCTTTTGAATGTGCTTACTATATTGGTCCCTCGGGCTTCCTCTTCTATTACCCCCCCCCCCCCCCCCCCCCACACACACACACACATTTCCTTTCAATGCTAAGTTGAAGATTCCTTGATGTCTCAGAATGTTTCTTACCAACCCATCCCTTCTCTTAGTTAGGATATGCCAGAAACTCCTTTTCTCCCCAATTTTGTTGAGCACCTCCTCATTCGTTACGTGAGCTACCCATCTAATTTTCATCATTCACCTGTGGCACCACATTTCAAAAGCTTCTATCATCTTTTTTTCTGAACTTCTTATTTTCCACATTTCATTCCCATACAACGCTATACTCCAGACAGATGCTTTCAGAAACGATTTCCCAATATTTAAACTAATATGGATGTCAACAAATTTCACTTCTTCCGACACGTTTTTCTTCCCATAGCCATTCTGCATTTTATATCTCCTTTAGTTCGGCCATCAGAAATTATTTTAGTACCCAAATACCAAAACTAACCTACTACTTTTATTATCTCATTGCCTAATCTAATTCCTCCAGAGTCGCCTGACTTTCTGACACTACATTCCATTATCCTCTCTTTATACTCTTGTTATTGTTCATCTAATACCTCCCTTTCAAGACTCTGTCCATTCCATTTAATTTCTCTCCAGGTCCTTTGCAGTCTGTAACATAATTACTATGTCGTCAGCAATCTGCAAGGTTTTTATTTCTTCTCCCCGGACTTTAATTCCTTTTCAAAATTTCTCATTGAATTCCTTCACAGCTTGCTCAATGTACAGATTGAACAATACTGGGGAAAGCCTACGACTCTATCTTACTCCCTTCCCAACCACTGCGTCACTTTCACGGCCTTTAATAACTGCTGTCAGTTTTTGTCAGGTAGAGTATAACAATTCGCTCCCTATATTTTAGCCATGCTAGCTTCAGAATTTGACAGAGTGTATTCTAGTCAACACTTTCAAAAGCTTTCTCCAGATCTTCAAAAGCTCTCCTCAGGCGCGGATGATGGGTACGGAACTCATCGAAACGTTACGACTGACAAGACGACGCCACCACTCGATCACCCGAGAAGAGTGCATCACTACGAACTTTATTCGTAATACTATTTGCAGGCAGTTTCCTAATATTCTGTTCTACATACCGGGAAAGTTACATTATACATACCGGGAAAGTTACATTATTGTTGGGCATATTATTCAGTAGAAATTACGTCTTAAGGATCGGGCTGCTTGTAAACGAAACTAAAATGTATAGAGGGTAGGGCAAAAGGCGTTGGTCAGAGGAGAAGAATGACATAGACTAACATAAGACTGGAATAAATACATACCCGGGCAATGTCTGGATCTAACGCTAGTTTGGAATAGCTGTGATGTGACTGTTCTTCCCTCTTGTACTTTCTATGTGTCTAGCATTACATCTGTTAATTGTGTTCACAACAGTAAGACATAATTAATATTTTATTTTATTCATTGGCTTATTGTGCGTTTACGAACTGAAAGTAGCAGTGGAGATTTGGGGGTTGATGCTTTTATGCCATACTCGGCTGCATTAGGTTTGTTTTCCCTAGTAAAAATTAATCAAATGCTATTTTTATAACAGCAGATAGAAACTGTAAATATGTTTATTACAGGCTAAGTACAATGGAATGAAGTTACTGGAACGAGAAATTAGAATCTTGCGCCTCATATCTCATCCAAACATCATCCACCTGGAGAAGGTCTACGAATCGTCAAAGGTATGTGTTTCTTTTAGAAATATTTATTCATGATATTTCTAAAAATAAGTTCGAAACACTGAATTTGAATAGTTTATGGTCATGGAAGTTATAAAGCCATGGCAAGAATTTGGCTTTGGGCTGCTAAAATTTGTCAGAATAGATAAAGCGACGAATTAAACTTAATACAGCAGTATTCCTTGATCGTAACAAAGACTTGAGTTATAACTCTTTAAGGGGTAAAGTGTTTTGGGTAGGCCTTAGCCTAGTGAATCATTTGTATACCTATCACAAGAACTGGTCTACTGTAGTCATACTTCCCAAAGGATCAAAATTTAAACATTACAGACTTCTGAAACCCAGACAAATTGAGTAAATCGTTTATTTATTTGTATTATTATTATTTGTAAATTACATGTGGCCTACAGTGGTATTTTTATGCAA
Organism: Locusta migratoria; assembly: GCA_026315105.1. NCBI lineage: Eukaryota > Metazoa > Arthropoda > Insecta > Orthoptera > Acrididae > Locusta > Locusta migratoria. The sequence continues at coordinate 16,958,639 of CM048746.1, read as the reverse complement.
TGTAAAACCACTATTTTATCGTGGGTGGTTTCTAAGAGAACCGTGAAGTACCATGATTTTTTGATATCAAAAGTAAGAATTGTGGGATGCACTCATCTACATTTTTTATTCATTGCAATTCGTCAAAAATGTGTTCTGAAACTACTTTTTTAAATTTTTCACATCTTTAACTTCTCAGTTTGTATATGTTAGGTGACGGACTTTTGCTACTGTAAATTAGCCTACTTGAGACCAGACGCGTTTCGCTTTATTTTAAAGTATCTTCAGTGATCAAGTTTTTTTGTTGCCCTCTTGTATTTCTTTTTGCACATTTCCGCTTGATGTCACTATTTACAATTGGACCGAATTGTAAGTAGAGACAGCAAGTGGCAATGTGCTACGAGAAACACATGAAAAAAAAAAAAAAAAAAAAAAAAAAAAAAAAAAAAAAAAAAAACTTGACCACTGAAGATGCTATAAAACAAAGCGAAACGCGTTAGGTCTAACGAAGAATAATTTACTGTTGGAAAAGTCGGTAACCAAATTTATGCAAACTGTATAACTGCAACTGCTAAGAAGGAGGATAAAAAATTAATAAGAATTATGTGTATAAAGCCCAGTCAAGCTTTAACTTATCATATACGAAATTATTCATCTGTTATAGACAGATACCCGAAAAACCGTGATGTTTAGATATCAAAGGAGTCAATATCGCCGAGAGTCGGCGTTCCAGCCACTATGAAACTTAAGTAACATCTAATTTTAAGAATACTATTCACCGAACAAAAAAAGATTTTTGAAATCTCACAATTGATATGTTCGCTTTATTCTATTTTTGTTGTTATTTCCCATAGTTACTGTGCAGCACCAAATCAAGTAAAATATTCGAAAATAGTTTAAAGAGTTTGTAGAGATGAAAATACATTGTGCAAACTTTGCGTATGGTTGAATATATCTTATACATAGCAACTCATGAAATTCAGAGGTATTTTTTTATTTTTTTATTTAGAGAACAACAATATCTCATTGCATTCTGGATTTATTGGTTTCATATCCGCTGGGCTAACGGTAACTGCACTTCTGTTCAAATGAATTTGGTGGCCTTTAGGAAATATTTCCATTACATTTTACGAAAGCTATTCCATAAATAACTTTGATTTTCGACATTGTACAATCTCTTATCATCTCTCAATTAGTGACTGTAGGAAGGAAAGAAACAGAAAAAAAAACAACGAAGATCAATGGTCCTGTTTAAAAGACTCGGAAAGAAAAGTAGAGAAGACTCCAGTCATCCTTCCACCAATCCCACCAAAACATTTTTCCATTCGAACATACGCATTTTGTAATGAAAGAGAGCAGCAAAGACTGGCGGTGAAAGAAAAAAAACAGGCAGTATCAATGGGAGAGAAAGAGAGACGAGATAGTTAAAGATAAAGATAACAATAATTGGATGGAGACAGTAAAACTGTGGAAAAAACAGAGGAGACGGTGAAAATGAAAAACAACGGTGAGTGGAGACCATATTAAGCTTTTGGAGATCTCAGGCCTGCTGACCGGCGACATTAACCAGAAATATTTTGTCCACTTCCTCCCCGTCTCCTCTCATATACCCACTTGTTAGAGTTTCTCGCCTTATGGGTTACAAGACCGACACATCAAACGCACTGACATGTGTGAAGAGAAGACTATGGGAACTGAAGAGACAGGCGGAAGGTGAGATAGAAAGAGAGAGTGGTAAAGAGAAAGAAAACGAATGGGACGAAGACAACGATAGGAGAGAGTGAAAGTGGCAGAAGGGGGAGACACTGGTAAGGAAGATGAAGAAAAGGGGATGAAGGCAGTGACAATGGGCGAGAGAGACACGAGAAGCTGTCAACATGAAAAAAGGGACACAGGGATAATGACACATGTAGACAGTGGCTGTGCAAAGACAAATGCTGTGTATGAAAACTCCATTACTATAAGCGACTGGGTAAATTAATGTAACAAGCTCTGTGTTAAAAGAGAGCGAATGTGTCCACATGACAACAATTTTGCTGAGAAAGGTGGAATGAGGTCTGACGCAGCTGTTTCCAAACTTTTCAAAAAGCCTTTGGAGCAGGAACATATTTACTTTTTCTGCTCCGACAGGAAAATTTTTCAGCTAGTCACATACTGCGCACAAATTCAACTCTTCTCCATCAAGACGGCTATATACATATTTTTCTTAAATTTATCTAGTCCTGCTACTGGATATATATTCAGTTTCATGTATAATAAATAATAATTTCCAATAGATCATCAATAATACTATGCCTATCCTTCTGATCTGCATAAGGAAAATAAATAAATGTAAATATGTTCAAGAATTGTAGACTTTTTCAATATATGTGATGACCATTTCATACATGATCTATGAACGGGACGTTAGTATACCTTTTTTATGAGTGAGTATGTCTTACAATAGGCAGTTAATTTCACTTTCTACAGATAATACGAATAGATCTTTTAATGAAATGATTTAGAACACGTCAATGCAGGATTTGTGTGTATAGTTAGTTTCGTACATGAATGAAAATGTTATGTATTAGTCTCATTCATTCAACTAAGCTTAAAACGAATTTTTAAATTTAAATTTTCCTTTTTGCCTTTTATTATTATTTTTATTATGTTTTCTTACAAGCTACCAGTTTTGAAATAGAACACTATCCATTTAATAGAAATTGTTGTTTAGCAGAAATAGTTTTGAGTTGGATTTAAAGAATATTTAGCTTTCTGTTAGGTATTTTATGTAATTAGGCAAATATTCAAGCATTCTTGTTATTACATAGTGAATTTATTCGTGAGTCACTTACAACTTTAATAATACGTAATAAAGAGCATTCTGTTTGTCTGGTGCTGTAAGTGTGTACATCAATATTCTTCCCAGATGGTGATGAGTTTCATTAGTGAGTATCTGTATTGTGATGGTGCAGGTGAAATGTCTAGCTTCTTGCAGGCGTACCTAGCAGACTAACGCAAGGGAACACTAAATGTATTCTGCAATCAATACTTTCTTTTTATGAACTAAAAACTCCTTAATGTTAATTTATGAGATGAAATGTCCATTTAATCTGTTATAATGACTACTCTCCGAGTCCTTCTTTAGACTACCGGATTGGCAGTTAGTACGGTTAAATACGTGCACAAGCTTTTGGAGCGTGTTTTAGAAATCACGCCACAAGTGAGATTCACTTATTACTTCTCAACTAAGAAACATTTGGCCTGGTTTTAGGAAATACAAAACAATATAACATAATAGTATTGTGGAATGAAGTAAGAGAGGGATGGAAGGTCTTTTGGTTTCTTTGTGTGAATCTTAACTCAAACAACAGGAAATTTAAAGAAAATTATTTTTTATGGGTTGCCGGAATTCTATGTTATATTCCATCAACATTATCGTATTACCAAAGTTTCATCCCTGTAATTTAACACTATGAACTTCTTATATACATAGCTTCTATAGTTTATGCATAATCACACACTTTAAAAAATAAGTCTGATGACAATTAACTCAGATATTCTCTGTATAAATGCCTACTAACATTATTTTGGCAGCACTTACTACAATGGTAATTGCCTCACGATTTACTGAAAACTTCGTGCAATTTTCAAGACAATGAGCTGAACTATGACTCTATATTTGTTGTGGTATCCAGTCCGGAGACTGATTTGATGCAGCTCTCCACTCTATTCTGTGCAAGCCTCTTCATCCCCGATTAAGGGCAACGCTTTATCATTTGAATCTGCTACAGTTCTCTACTCCTGGTTTCCCTTTGCAATTTTTTCCCTGCGCACTTCCCTCCAGTACTAAACAGACGGTATGGTGTATCAGAATTTGTCTAACAAGTCGATCCTTTTTTTTTTTTTAGCCAGGGTATGGAAGAAATTTCTTTTCTCCCAATTCTGTTCAGTACCTCTCATTAGTTACGAGATCTACTCATCTATCTTTCAGCATTCGTCTGTAGCACCACATTTCAAAAACTTCAATCCTCTTCTTTTCTGAATATTTATCGTCCATATTTCATTCACGTGTAAGGCTAGCCTCCACACAAATGCCTCCAAAAAAGACTTCTCACCATCTAAATTAATATTCGATGTTAACAAATTTCTATTTTCTAGAAACGGTTTTCTTTCCATTGCGGTTCTGGAGTTTATATCATATATATTGCGACCATCGTTACTTATTTTATTGCTCAAGCAAAGAAAAATCTTCCTACCCAGTTACGTGAGCTTACATTTCACTCTACGATCCGCAGAATGCCAGTGTTGTTTTTCCTGATGGCAACGTCCTCCTTAGTAGTCTCCGCTCAGAAATCCGGATAAGGGACTATTTTACCTCTGGAATACTTTACGAAAGAAGACGCAATATATTCATACAGCACGTCCACATGAAAAATAACGACTGTAGTTCACCCTACCTTTCAGCCGTTTCCAGTAACTGTATGGCAAAGCCACTATGAATCACGAGAAAAAAGTTAAGATGTCACTTATATACAAACGGAAAATCAACGGACTAAGAGTAGCTCTTGGCAGAAAATTTTTCATGTGTAAAATTTATTAATATAGATTACAGAGCTAGAGAGGGATCTCACATGATTGCAGAAGCTGTACCTGGTGTTCGAACTGTGCACGGGTACACTGGCGCATGAGTTCGGTGAGCGCCGACCGTTCAGCGAAGCCGAAACCCGTGAAGTCCTCCGCAAGCTGGCCAGCGCGGTCGCCTACCTGCACACCAATGGTGAGCCACAAGCTGCATACACGTTATCGAACTTCAGATTTCTGGTACATTCCCAAATACACTCCTGGAAAAAGGAAATTCGTCGACCTAGCAGAGGGAAATTTAATCGACATATTCTTGAGGATGTATACGGCGCACAATCACTCAGACAGAGCCATACGCACGTGAGTGCAGCCACCAGAGCGTGTGCAGTTCTCCAATGGGGTCCATCGTAGATCTCCCGAATGTAGTCTTGAGGAATGTCCTGCCACGCAATTTTCACATGGTACCTCAGTTGGGCCAGATTTCTTCCCTGTTGGGCCAGATTTCTTCCCTGTCCTGTAGACCGAGCAAGATGACGTCCCAAAAATGCTCACGGGAGGGGGGGGGGGGACAAATCTGGGGTCTTGCAGGCGAGGGTAGTTAACGTATACCTTGAACAGCACGTTGATTGGTACGGGATACATGTGGTCATGCTATGTACTGTTGAAAAAACATTTCGTCATTTAGGTAGCAAGATAGATTGAATGGTGATTTCAATGTACCATGCACTGCACAATGTTCCCTCGACGATTACCAGAGGAGAACAACCAGTGTAAGATGTGGCACCCACACTAAGATGCACAGTTATGCGTGCCGCTCAAGCTCCGACATTGCTCACCCCACCTACAGTGGTGTCGCGATAGGTGCTTATGAAAGGATGAATGGAGACGTGTCGCCTTCAGTGATGAGAGTCGCCTCTGACTCGGTTCCACTGATGATCGTACAAGTGTGTGGCGTACTGCCGGCGAGAGCAAAAGGCTGGACTGTATATGTCAGAGCACACGAGGCCGACATCCGGTAGCACGGAGTGAGGATCCACGGCGTATACCGGTCGTTCTCCTCTGGTGAGTGTCGAGGGAACATTGAACAGTGTACGATACAATGAATCCATCATGCAACCCGTCTTGCTACCATTCTTGCAGCAATAAGGCGATATGCTTTTCCAACAGGACAATGCACGTCCTTATATATCCCGTACTATCGAACAGCATGATCCCCAGATCTGTGCCCCATTGAGTATGTTTGGGCCGGATGAAACGTCATCTTGTGCGGTCTGTACGGCCGACACGAAATCTGGCCCAACTGAGACAACCGGTGAAAATGGCGTAGCAGGCCATTCCACAGGACTACATTCGGCACTTCTAAAATCGTCTCCATTGTACAATTGTAACTTGCATTGCTGAAAAAGGAGGATATAAACGTTACTAGCGTCGACATTGCGCACACTCTGGTGACTGTTCAAATGTTTGTTAAGCATAAGGGACTTAACTGAGGGGTCATCAGTCCCTACGAACTACTTATGAACTACCTTATACTAAAGACGACACAAACATCCACGCCAGAGGGGGGATTCAAACTCCCTATCGTAGCGTCCGTGCAGACTGTGACTGGCGCGCCGCAGACCGCTCGGCCACTGCGGCCGGCCTGGTGACTGTACACGCGTTCCTATATCTCTGTCACTGTGATCATGTGTTGTACACATCCTCAAGAATATGTCAATAAGTTTCCCTCTGCTGGGTCGATGAATTCATTGTGTTCTTTTGTCATTTTCCAGGAGAGTATGAGTCTCTCATTTTTAATTTTGGAATGTCCCAGTAAAGGGTTAGTCATTTCTGTTTACTACAACCGACGTTCTTGACTAAGCAGTCTTATAAGAGGCAAGTCACATAATCTCGTGTGACTTTCCTTGTCATCCACAGTGGCAATTTTCTCATGGAGATACGTCTCTTGCGTCCAGAAGAAGATTAACACTTTCGAAGAGTCTATTGGTAGCTGTTACAGAGTTGAAATAGTGCAATGGACTGCTCAAAAGGTTTTTGTTGTTAATACTTCTACCATAGCTCTTTTGATATTTAAGCATACAAAGTAAATACAGGTGTCATTCGGAATATACACAGAATTTCGTTGTTCTACTACAAAGTATGGTAATAGCACAGTCTGGATGATAGCACATTACTGGAAAGAATACATCTACTGCAAGTGGTGTGGTTGTGCAAATGACTGAAATATACCCGTATACTCTGATGTGATACGAAATTGTAATAATGCACAGAAGTTGAGTGTGACTTAACTCTGACTTATATACATGTTTAGTGTTTTCATGTGATGACTGTAAATATATATTGTTAACTGCTTAATGTTTGATGTGACTACAAAAGCCTAGCAAACATGTTATGCATCTGGCTATTTCTTACTCCTGCTGAAGTTTCAATTTTTCCCGTATTGTATGTTATTGTTTACCATTTCACTTACCATGTGTGGAAAGAATATTACTGTGTACCATTAACTAATATTCCTGTATGGAGTAGTTAGTACAATAAGTGAAGGCTATCACTCACCTAAAGCTGACAGATATCCGGTAAAAGAAAACAGCATTCACGCTGCATTTCGAGCGTTAAATGTTACGCTGGCAGTATCACTCACATTCCCACACAGTCACATTGACACATATCTTTCCTGTGGCTTGGACAAGACTGATTGTTGATACATAATTATTGATAGTATTTTTCTAAGCTTATGGAGTTTGGGCGGGATGGGAAAACACTCGAGGAGAGGGTAGCGTGAAAGAGGAAGATATTTCGACAGAAGACTCTGTGGCAACACAAGAAGGAAAAAATATAGGGGGCGAGCAGTAAGGGTTATTGTAAGAGGAGAAGAGGGGTGGGGATAGGGATGAGCGAAAGAAGAGAATAAGGGGCGGGAAGATGGATGAAAGTAGATAAAGAGAAAGGGAGAAAAATGAGAAGGAGGGGAGGATAGGGAACAGGACAATAACGAAAAGGGGTGAGAGAAAAGGTGAAGAGATAAAGACCGAGCGAGCGCATTCGGAAGGACACACAATGTTCACATGGATGAGGGGGGAATGATCGGCCATGGCAGTGCTTTATGTGTACAGGGAAGGACTTGTTAGAGAATGGAAAAGCTGTAGGGAGACTGTGGGAACAGGTTAGCGGAAATTTCGATCAGAAAAATTGCGAAAGTCCAGGATATATAGGAGAGACAGTTCTCAACTGAACATTTCAGACAAACTTTCACTGGAAGGTAGTATTACAATGAACCACTTAGTGAAGCAGATACTGTAATCATTCGTGTTATTATCAAGTTAAGAACTTTACACCCCTAGCGACTAGCGTCGCTCGCAACGACTCCAAGACGCGTGAAAAACAAAAAGTTCAAATGTTTGTAGAGCTTATGGGACTTAACTACGGGGTCATCAGTCCCTAAACTTACAAACTACTTATGAACTAGCTAATCCTAAAGACAGCACAAATATTCGTGCCCGAGGGGGGATTCGAACCCCCGACAGTAGTGGCCGTTCAGACTGTGACTGGAGTGCCTCAGTCCCCTCGGCTATCGCGGCCGGCCCTATTTCATCATTCTTGTTTCAATCGTTTGTAAATCTAAGGGACTTGACTGCTCTGGTTTTCCGACCCTAGGCTTACAAACTTCTTAACTAACTGAAACTCACACTAACTTATGATACGGACAACACAGCCCTAGGGAGGACTCGAACCACAACGAGCTACCGCGCGCTTCACAGCAAGGCGGCTTAGAGCACTCGGTCACTCCACCGCGGCAGTTTTGTAATTATTTTGGATCATCTTTCCTGTTGTTTAGTTTTCTCAAAAATTCATATTAGTAAAGGCATTTAATTGTAATACGGTGCCGGCGTTATACTGTGAGCCTTATCTCTGCACGCAGGTATAGTGCACAGAGATCTGAAATTGGAGAATATACTGCTGACCAAGAATCCGGAAGACCCGGATGACGAGCTGTACATCAAGGTGACGGACTTCGGACAGAGCGTGGTCCGCAGCGGCGTCGCCCACGACCAGATGCTGCACGAGCGCTGCGGCACCATGGCCTACATGGGCAAGTACCCCTCCCTACTCACTCATAACCAACGGAGCACACACATGATAAGATAAAATGCTCGTCTAGTCTTCTATAGTGTGAGGCATCAAATTAACTGCTTTTATCAAAACTGAAAAATGAAATTAATCCGATGAGAGGTGAACATAAAGTAACCACTCGTACATGTACCACTCGATTTCAGTAAAGATCGATTTTGACATTACTAATCCAAAACTGAAACTTCCTGGCAGATTAAAATTGTGTAGTTGTGTGTGTATGGGTAGCTGTAAATGAATCTGCACTTGAACTTTCTAGAATGAAACTTCACTCTGCAGCGGAGTGTGCGTTGATATGAAACTTCCTGGCAGATTAAAATTGCGTGCCGGAACCGGGACTCGAACCTGGAACTATTGCCTTTCGCGGGCAAGCGCACTACCGACTGTGCTATCCCGACACGACTCACGATGCCGCCTCACAACTTTACTTCCGCCAGTACCTCGCCTCCTACTTTCCAAACTTCACAGAAGCTCTCGTGCGAACCATGCAAGACTAGCACTCCTGGAAGAAAGGATATGGTGGAGACATGGCTTAGCCACAGCCTAAGGGGTGTTTCCAGAATGAAGCCTTCACTCTGCAGCGACGTGTGCGCAGATATGAAACTTCCTGGCAAAAGTCCCAGGTTCGAGTCTCGGTTCCGGCACACAATTTTAATCTGCCAGGAAGTTTCATATCAGCGCACACTCCGCTGCAGACTGAAGGTTTCATTCTGGAAACATCCCTTAGGCTGTGGCTAAGCCATGTCTCCACCATATCCTTTCTTCCAGGAGTGCTAGTCTTGCATGGTTCGCAGGAGGGCTTCTGTGAAGTTTGGAAAGTAGGAGGCGAGGTACTGGCGGAAGTAAAGTTGTGAGGCGGCATCGTGAGTCGTGTCGGGATAGCACAGTCGGTAGTGCGCTTGCCCGCGAAAGGCAAAAGTCCCAGGCTCGAGTCTCGGTTCCGGCACACAATTTTAATCTGCCAGGAAGTTTCATATCAGCGCACACTCCGCTGCAGAGTGAAGGTTTCATTCTAATCCAAAAATCTTAAAAACACGAATCCTCTGTTTCAGCTCAGGAATGGATTTAGGAATAACTATCTTTAAGCATGTGTTTCGCAACGGAAATTAAACAACTGCTTTCGTAAACTTATGGGTTTACCCTTACTGTACTGAAAAAGCAGAATCCTTATAGTATCACATAGTAAATTCGTTTTTTATAAGCTAATAAATTTTTAGAGCACAAAGAGGAATGAGTAAATCTGTAGACCCTAACCAAGTAAATTCAATGTTAATTTGTGTTCGTAAAGGTGAAAATTAAAATCGTGCAGCACCATCTATTGATTCTTTTGTGAATTACGAAATTAACAACACCATCAATTGGTTTTTTAGTGCACAATCCGAGAAGAGCAGACTCACAAAACTTAAATTTAGGATATATCTTTCTTCCTTCATCCGATCTTTATTAAACACTAGCTGTAAACCTGACGTTGCCCTGGTGTTTATTTATTCTACACTTTCGTAGTCCACATACCCTGCCCTCTCTATCTCTGCATCTACATCCTTCTCTCTCATCTCTCTGTTCGTTTTCATCTTTCCATCTCTCGGCGAAGTTTTCTGCAAGGTACCTTCTGTCATGTACCATTCAAACATTTATGTACCCAGTGATCTTCCTCTTGGTTTAAAGGTCATGTGTGCAAAAATTCATGGAGATCGGAGCAAAATATACATTTTGTAAAATTACGTAAGTTAAGTACCCTCCTCCATGCACCGAACGAGACAGTGACATTCATCTTGTTTTTAAGGTAGAGTGTGCAAAATTTCATCAATATAGGAACAAAACTGTAGATGTGAATCCAATAAAAACGCAGGGTCACATTGAAAAAATCACTTTGTTGTTCTTAAATACTCCAGTATCATTTCATGCAACCCTTGTTGTGAGAATAAATAACAAAATAAAAAAATAGGATCTGTGAAATCGGTCCAGGCGTTCTCAAGTTATGGTGCGACCGAGGTATTTAGGAATCAATTTTTATTTTGCAAAGTACCTCCATGCACCACGTGAAATTTTAAGTAGACGGTGACCTACCTCTTGTTTTGAAAGTCACGTGTGCGAAATTTCATGAAGATCAGAATGAAGCTATAGATTTCGTGAATCTGTAGGAGAAGTATACTCCGTCATGCACCTATAACAAAATACTTTCTTGGCTGACATTTTCTACCTATGAACTACATTCCTACCAAATTTCAGCTTCATAGGTGAAGTAGTTTTCGAGAGATTTCGTGTTTAGTCAGTGCGTGAGTGAGTGTCCCTTTGCTTTTATATACACAGAGATTAAGAAATCAGATTGCTTAATTTTGGATGCAAGAGAATTAAGGGAGACTTGCAGACAAAAATAAATAGTAACATGCAAATCAGTAATGTTAAGTTTATTTGATACAAGGTCATGCCTGATGAGACAGTTTCACGCATCTGCAGCTGTTGTCAGCGGTAGACTTCATTTTGTGTGTGTGGGGGGGGGGGGGGGGGGTTCAGTTACAGAACGCTTCATAAACGTCCGAAATTACATGTAAACTTTGTTGATAGTCCCTAACTACTCCCATTTTCCAATAATTGACGCATAAATCTGGGTATTCGGTATTTTCACGCGGTGACCTCTCATTATTTATGACATATCTCCTGAGCTATGTGTCATACTCCTTTGTTTTTGGGTCACGAACCTTCGTGGGCGTACGGTGAACGGTTCACCAAAGTTTCACTACAATCGAAGAATGGCTCATGAACGCATAGAGGACATACAGACAAACATTCATATATATATATATATAACCTCGATCTTCAAAGATATATCCAAATTAACTGTGTAAAGTTCAGTGTCCAATAGTTTTGGTTATTGGCATGTTCAAACAAATAGAGAGACATGAGAGTTACTTTAAAATACGTTATGTTTCCTTTCACGATCAGATTTTGCTTAAATAATTGCTGTATGTTGAACCAAGATGTGTTCAAGGCTACCTGTGCAAGGCCTGTGGAAATACGTCGAGTAGTTTAGTAGTTTTGGTAATTAGTGTGACCAAACACAATAACGAGAGAGACGATAGTTTTTCAGTTATGTTACACAAAAGATTAAAATTTAAAGTGTGGCAAGAATGTTTAATCTAAACAGTACTATTTTCAGGCTAATGATATGACTTGCGTTACGTTCTTTATAAACAAAAATCCTATTAATCGTTACTGTAGAAAATTAATTCACTTAGAATATCCATTAACACAGATATCCAAGATATATATGACTGGACCGTCAAAATAATATTGAAGATGATCATTCAATTGCAGCATACAGGTTGTATGTTATGCTTAATTTCAACTGCTGCTTAACAACCAGGGCCATCTGGATCGACGCCAATCCCCACGCACTACATATATGTGTGTGGTCGAAGTTGCAGACGTTTCACATATATCCACATTACACTAAATAGTAACTAAACCATAGAGTTGCTAGTCTCGTTCCCACCTGCTCCCCAGGTGGCGAATAGGGGGATGTGCACCAGATATGGTGGGTACTGGGGCAATAAAATACCTGCAGTGTACCAAAACTAATAAAAGGGCAGACGACTCCACATTTCTGTGGCGGTGCCCCAACAACGTCTGTTCCACATGTTAGTGGAGGCTCTGTGGCTAACAACCATACTTTTAACACGGTCCTTGTTCTACTCGAGGTTAATTAGACTCTGACAGTCAAACATAAAAAGTAGGGAAGGAGAAAACTACATCGGATTCGTTGGGAAGCCAACTAGAAGACTTAAATGTATCGGAGCATTTGAAATCAGTCACATCTAATCACACATGACGCTAAAATAAAACATAAACACATTTCAACACTTAACATAAGCTCAAGAATTCGCAGATGAATTGGACAGACCGAACATAATAATATCGGGACTCTAAGAAATCAGAAATACAACAGAAGATTCATTTGCTTCTCAAGGTTATAGAATTTACAATGGAAAGCAGGACAGACAGTTATGAAACAGAGCCTAAAATATGGAACACAATTTATACTACATTTCAAATAAAATATTTTAAGGCTATTTCTACACGAAATGCAATATTAACTCTCAAAGCCACAAACAAGATCTATACTATCATAAACGCCCAAGCTCGTACTAATGTGAAAAAATTTGTAACCAGAACTATGGTAGAAGTAGGAAAATTCTGGGAAATTTCGGATCAGACCATAAACAAGTCAATAAAAACCATGTCAAGAACTTAATAGGGGATTTTAATGCCCAACTGGGAAAGGAAGTACAGAGATGCTTGTTTGTTATAGTCTTCAGTCCGGAGACTGGTTTGATGCAGTTCTCCCCCCTACTCTATCCTGAGCAAGTCTTTTCATCTCCTCATAAGTACAGCAACCCACATCCATTTGAATCTGCTTACTATAAGCATCTCGTGGTTTCCCTCTGCGATTTTTACGCCACACACTTCCCTCCAATGCTAAGATTGCGATTCCTTAATGTCTACGAATGTGTCCTACCAAGCGATTCCTTCTTTTAGTCAAGGTATACCAGAAATGCCTTTTCTCACCAATTCTGTTCAGTACCTCTTCATTAGTTATGCGATCTACCCACCTAATCTTCAGCATTCTTCTGTAGCACCACATTTCAAACGCCTCTATTCTCTTCCTGTCCGCATTGTTTATCGTCCATGTTTTACTCCCGTACAAGGCAACACTCCACACAAATGCCTTCAGAAAAGACTAACTTACGCTTAAATTAATATTCGATGTTAGCAAATTTCTCTTTTTCAAAAATGCCTTTCTTCCCATTTCCATTCTGTATTTTATATCCTCTGTACTGCGACCGTCATATGTTATTTTACTACCCAAGTAACAAAACTCATCCACCACCTTCACTGTTTCGTTAGCCAATCTAATTTCTTCAGCATCGCCTGATTTTCTAAGACTGCATTCCATTATCTTTGTTTTGCTCTTGTTAATGTTCACTTTATATGCTCTCTTCAACACACTCTCCATTCCATTCAACTGCTCTTTCAGGTCCTTTGCTGTCTCTGACAGAATTACAATGTCATTAGCAAAACGCAATTTTTTTTTATTTCTTCACTCTGAACTTTAATCCTTATTCCAAATTTTTCCTTGCTTTCCTTTACCGCCTGCTCGATGTACAAATTGAACAACATCGGAGAAAGGCTACAACCCTGTCTTACTCCCTTCGCAACTAATGCTTCCCTTTCATGCCCTTCGAGTCTAATAACTGCGGTCTGGCTTTTGTACAAGTTGTAAATAACTCTCCTTTCCCTGTATTTTACCCCTGCTGACTTCAGAGATATAACTGTAAAACGGCCTCCAAATAAACACGCCAATAGAAACGGACAAAACCTTGTTGAAATTTGCGGAACACGTGGACTAATCTCTAAATCTACACATTTTAAAAGAAAACCATGTAAGGTTATTACATTGAAACATTCTGAAGGAAAGTGGCCGTTGGACCATAAGGAAATTCTAAAAGTTAAAGTACTGAGAGGAATGGGCACAGGTTCAGATCATTATTTGGTCAACATTAAAATCAAATTCATCCCATTAAAGAAAGAAAAGACAAAGTATTTGCAGTTAAAGAAAGTATGATCCGCATAAATTAATAAAAAAATAACAGATATCAGAAAAACTCACAAAATACAATAGTAACAGATACTCTTGAGAAACTAATATCAATCTTAAAACGATATACTGAAGAACGTAAAAAAACGTGCATGGTGGACTACGGAATGTGATGAAATTCACGATGAAAGGCATCAAGCTTGGACAAAATTTCAAACTCGAAAAAAAAAGAGGAAAATGCAGCTTACCTCAAGAATATCAGGGTAAAATTCTCCCAAACTGTCAGAAAATCAAAGCGACAATATAAAAGGATCTACTCAGATACACTGAAAAAAAAAGTACTACAACGCTAATTCCAAAAATTACTTCAAAGCCTTTCACAACAATTACGTATATTCAAGCCTTCCATTTTATTGTTGGCAAATAAAGATGGAAAATAGCCCATAATAACATGCAAAGTGCAGAAATTATAGCAGAAACATTCACGAAGCTCTTCGACTGTGATGAACCTGAAAAGCTTTTAACAATAGACACATGTCCCCTATAAGAGCCAAACCAGAAAATGTCAACCCACCTACAGTACAAGAAATAGAAATTGCACTTAAAGAAATGAGAAACTACAAAGGACATGGTGAAAATCAAGTGTTTGTGGAAATGTGGATGTTTGTTGGAAAAACAACTCTGGTATCTCTACGTACATTTACAAAACATTTGGGCAAGAGAAAAATTCCCAGATGACAGGACCACAGCTGCAATTATCCACATAACCATATAGGAATCTCGCTTTTGGACTACACCTACAAGATTTTTTCCAAGATTTTACATAATAGTCAACAGGATGAGGAACTGGGGAACACCAAGGAGGCTTCTGACCTTAGATGACTTGTGCCGATAAAATAGTTATTCTGAAATTAGCCATGGCTTATTACCGAAAAAGAAACAAGCAGCTCTCTATTACTTTTTAGATTTTAAGAAAGCAAATGATTCTATTCATAGATCGTCATTGTTAAAAATTTTGAGTCATTTCGGACTCCACTCAAAATTAATCTGACTGATAGGACTTACCTTAACAAATACAAATTCGTAAATTAAGTTCTGAGAGAAACTATAGAACCACCTTTTATGAAATCTGGTTTAAGGCAAGAAGACGGCCTGTCACCACTTCTTTTTAATTGTGCCATTGTGTCACTGAATACATAATGAGGGAATGTTATAAGGCCAATCCAGAGAACATTAAAGTAGGAACACAAAAAGATGACATAAATCTGAACTCTTTAGGATTTGCTGATGATCTCGCTCTTCTTGCCAACAACACTCAATAAATCAAACAACAAACATTACAGGAAATAGCCCAGTGTATTGGCCTTAATATATCCTTTCAAAAGACTGAAATAATGATAACAGAACCGCTGCTGACAAACAAAGTTAGAACTGGAGAACACGACATAAAAATTGTTGAAATGTTTCAGATCTTGGGTGAAATAATAACGCACAACTTAAATGAGAGACCATAATAGCAGAGAAGAATAAACAAATTGATTAAAACACATATCTTTACCAAGGACACATATAACAAAAAATTCCTCTCAATAGCCACAAAACTGAATCACTATGAAACAGTCACAGGGCTGCAAATAACATATGTTATAGAAATTATATTTAAAACGACCAACACTGTACCAATAGACAGACTACTCAAAATAGAAAGGATAATAGTCAGAACATGCATAAATAAAAAATACCCAAAAGATAGGCTTTGGACAATATCTGAAAATACTCTATTTATAAATAAACAGAATCAGTGGCAAGCACAATGAAAAATGATCTCTTTCGTAGGGTATTTGATGAGGACGTCAGGAAATAGATTAGCAGGAGGATAATTGTGAATTAATCGAACAGTAAGAGCAGCAGAAAATAGATCACAGATCAAGGAGGACATGATAAAATTACAGATAACGATGGAAGACTTGAAAGGCAAGGCAGACACACTCAAGATACTTCAGGCGAAGCACGTCACACTACCAATAAAAGTTAACAAACAGAGACTGGGAAGGGTGATTTCGGGTGAACAGAGAAAGGCACGATGTGAAAGAATGAAAAAGTATTGGGCCAACAAAAAACAGATTAACCTAATTCATAGTATTGGCCAAAGTCGTCCAATGTTGCTCATAAAATAACATAAAAATAAATAGAAAAAACAAGCCCAATTGGAGTATACTTTTACATCATCGCCTTAAAATGTTCAAATGCTTGTAAAGCTTATGGGACTTAACTGCGGGGTCATTAATCCCTATACTTACAAACTACTTATGAACTACCTTATACCAAAGACGGCACAAACATCCATGCCCGAGGGGAGATTCGAACCCCCGACGGGGAACGGCCACGCGCATCGCAGCATAGCGCCTCAATGCGCTCGGCCGCTCCGCCGCGTCTCATCGTCTTAGCCGTAAAGTCACCCAAGGAATACAATTCCAGATAGTGGGTTTCCCACTAAAACTCGTAAGTGTTCCATCCCCACAACACAAAAAACGCGGTTACTGACTTATCTATATTTTAATTTTATTGAAAGCTGACATCTACATTTATTATAGCTATTTCTGAAATGAATTCGTTGTTGTGTTACAGACCTAGTGTTTGAAGAACTTATAATGCAGTTGACTTGTTCCTATCAGTCACAGCAGAGACTTGTATGTCCAGCGCCGGAGGTAATGGAACTGCGCATGTACTCGCACCAGTGTGACGTCTGGTCCATGGGCGTCATCGCGTACCTGTTGCTCGTCGGAGAGTTCCCGTTCACCGGCGACAATCCGGACCAGCTCAGGCTGCGAGTACTCAACGACGAACCGCGATTCGTTCGTAAGTTACTCTAAAATTGTCCATTTTTGTCAATAATTCAAATTTTTATTTTTATGAAAAATAGCAGCGAATGGAAAGAATGGCTAGAACGTCCCACACCTCACAGATTTTATAAAATGCCGTTACGGGAAAACGTGATTATAATCCAGTGCCATAGATAGTTTATTCTTCTGAGGAATGGGAGGAGACGGGGGGGGGGGGTTGTCAAATGTTCAAATGTTTGTAGAGTCTATGGGACTTAACTACGGGCTCATCAGTCCCTAAACTTACAATCTAGTTATGAACTAACACTAAGGACGGCACAAATATCCATACCCGAGGGGGGATTCGAAGCCCCGACCTTAGTGGCCGTGCGGACCTGACTGGAGCACCTCAGTCCCCTCGGCCACCGCGGCAGGCGGGGTTTAGTCCTGTTAAAATATAGATATTTATTCAAATTAGTAGCCCCACTTAGGCTGACCTGTTAAAGTGTTCAACATGTATAAGTGGAACTCAGATTACACCATAAGTGACTAAAAATAAGTAAATAAATAATTCCTTCATAGATATGATGGATTTTGGGTTGGTGATGGGGAAATTCAATGTTCGTTCCCCTGCCCCTTCTCCCCGTTTTCTACACACCATTAAGATGGCAGTAGATGTCATATTGATGGAATCAGTAGAACAGTAATGTCCTCTTTTGCGACCTGTAAGTTGATCTCTAGCCTAACTCCTAGTCAGTAACAAATCATAAAACGAAATAGAATATGGAAGAAAATTTCAGTATTTAATTTTTGTTAATCGGATCACGCTAGCGTAGGAGTTCGTTTGAACAATGATATCATATTAGGCATATCCTTGGTGCGACGAATCATCACCTTACAAACTTTTCAGGTAGGACGAGGTACATCATCTGACAGGATGCGTTTGTGACACCAGTGTATAGGAAAGAGTTGTGGACAGATACATGTGAGTAATGTGTGTCACATGGTCCACATCGTATAACGGTCTGTACATCTTTATATCCTCAATTATAGGTCTCTTCAGTGAGGGTGTGCGAACATTTCTGCAATGTACGAACAATTCTTCCTTTTTTCTTCTTTCGAAACTGTGGGCGATAAATAATGATTTTAAAAATGACATCATTGGTGATGGAAGATGAGAGAGGGACCTTAACACATCTTAGTGTCACAGAAATTTCGTATTCGTTTTTATGAGATACCATACATTTACTGACCCTGAAATAGTGGGGCAAATCATATTATTTTGTCACATAGTGAGGATATGAAGAGTTTGAAGGAGAGAAAGAACGATTTGATTTTTCATAAAATTAATATTTACTGTAATAAGGTAGTTTAGTAATTTCTATTTCTTCAGCACATAGCTGAAGAGGTTGTGTGGTATTTTATGGAAACATTAACCTAGCATCGTTGCCTAATCTTATCAAGAGGTGATGTAAAGCTCACTGTTTAGTAGTTATTCACCGTAGCTGCAGACTGTCCACCTAAGTACTCCTTGAAATGTCACAGGAGTCCCTAATTCAGAGGAGCCAGTATCAGAAGAAGCGAAGGAAGCTATTAACAGCATGCTTGCTAAGAAGCCAGAATTCAGAATTACTGCAGCTGAGCTATGTGTGCACCCCTGGTTACTGGTAAGAAAAAGTTTAAGAATTCAAACATTTATTTAGTAGTTACATGTAAACACATCGAAAATGTTTTGCATCACCCACCAAACAAATGTTATGTGGTATTCAATATTGTAGTGAATTGGTATTCCGATTTATTTAGAAACAAAACTCAGCTGAAACATAGCCTAAAACCACTTTCCTTTAAATAAGCTCATTACATAGAAAAATTATTCGATAAAGAGTTGCATGACCTGCAAACCTGGAAACCTACACTCAACGGCATACTTCCCACGAGTTCACTGAATCAATGTCGGTCTAATTTTCCCATTTTGCAATGGAAATCAGACCAGAGTGTCTTTGATCCGCCACGTTGCTTTACTCTGTTGACGGCGTCTCTCTGGTGTGCAGCATTACTAGATTCCCTCCATACATGTTGTCAACGGTCGTGTGGTATCAGGCATATGCGGCACTCAACTGTGAAGAGAACTTTGGGCCAATTTTACGTAACCCATTCTTCTTGAATAAATGAAGGTCTGGGTTGCAAAAAAAATTTATTTAATGACGCGTTTTGCCCGGTTAGGGCACCTTCAGATGTCTGACAAAGAAGAAAAATGAAACAGAACTTACAATATTTACATAACAATATTTCAAAAAATGTTTAAAACATTTTAGCTACAAAACAATGCTGAAATCGGTAATAAGGTATTGTAATGATGTACGGTACGAATGATTGAGCTACTCTGTGATAGAGGGTGTTTAGATTAAAATGCGGTAATGGGTATTTTACAGAGACAATGATATGTAATCCCTTGATCTGCGGTAACATTGACCGTTGGAAACCTCGTATGGTAACATAAATTATTTCATTATCCATTCAGTTAAAGAATCTATCAATTTGTTTTCAACGGTCAATGATCAAGGGATTCCATATTATTGTCTCTGTAAAATACCCTATGATCGCATTTTAATCTAAACACCCTCTACCACAGAGTAGATAAAACATCAGTACCGTGTATTATCACAATTCCTTATTACCAGTTTGTTGTTTTGTAGTTAAAAATTTTTATTTAAAATTTTTGAAATATTGTCATGTAAATATTGTAAGTTCTGTTTCATTTTTCTTCTTTGTCAGATATCTGAAGATGCCCCAACCGGGCGAAACGCGTCATGAAATAAAAAAATTTTGCAATCAAGACGTTCTTATATTCGAGAATTCGACTTAACACGGTTACTGTACCACACAACGTATAAATGGAATGGGAAGATTTTGGGACCATCTTTACCAAGCAGCATTGTGTCTGTTTTTAAGGACCAGAACTTTCCAAGGCCGTCTAGAATATCGAGAGTTATCGAGCAGTTAGTTTCATAGAGACTACACTGGTTAAAACAATTAGGGGATCGGTTGAGGTATCTATGTCCTGAAGTACTGTTATCGGATGTATTAACTAAAATGGTTCGATGTATTTCTGTAGATTCTACGGAGTGAAGATAACAACATTACGGCAACCGAAATAGTGGTAATAACAGAATGTCGCTGCAAAGGGGTTGGTGTTGATTTGTGTTTACCCAACGAATTACACAAGCAGTTGTGTACAGATAAGTGAGCTGGTAGTTCATTGCAACAACAACGTGAGTTACCCGAAGCTATGGCATGGACAGCCATAGGAAAGTTGTAATCGCGAAGACACAGAGGGAAGTGGCTGGACCTGGACCTGATTTCAGATTACAGGAACCGTTAAAAGGAGGCAAGGCCAAGGTCGTCCACGAGGAACATCAGCAAGAGACGACCGTTACCTCCGGTTAACAGCCCGTCGACACAGGAGGCATGATACAGTTCAGCTGCAACACAGAAACTGGGCGGAGAAACATCAGGATTGATGTCGTAACGAATGGCGCCGGGTTTTGCTTATAGATGAGTCAAGAGTTTGTGTCCAGCCGGACACACGTCGTTCCCTCATCTGGAGAGAACTTTGAACTCGAAACAGTTCTGCTTATGTGCAGGAAACACCATATCACGGTGTGGGCAGAACTCATTATTGGCGGATGTACGGACCTCTATGTCTTTCAGAATGGCGCTTTGACTGCTCAGAGGTACAGAGACGATACTTTCGGCCTATTGTTGTGCCCCTTGCTGGTCCCATAGGAGATGTGTTCTTTCTCGTTGACGATAACGCTCGACTCCACAGAGCTGCAGTGGTGGACCATCATACTTGAAGCTGAGGGAGCTGAACAAATGGAGTGGCCAGCTTGTTCACCGGACTTAATCCCGATTGAGCAGATCTGGGATGCACTTGGTAGAGGCAAGCACCTCCCACAACGCTTACAGAGCTGGATGTTGCACTCATGGAAGAATGGCCAAATGTCCTCAAGAGCTGACTGATAACCTCATACTGTCCATGCCACGGAGGTACGCAACTGCAGCAGTGGCCGTCAAAGGTGATCAAACACCATATTACAGGGAAACAAGAATGACTTTTGCACTTTTACAGTAGCCCCTTCTGCCTCACTCTAATAAACGTCATGTAAAACTGAAGTAAAGACTTTTTTTTTTTTTTTTTTTTTTTTTTTTTTTTTTTTTTTTTTTTTTTTAAGTATGTGACTTAACTACGGGGTCATCAGTCCCTTATCTTACAAACTACTTATAAACTAGTTAAGACTAAGGACGACACAAATATCCATGCCCGAGGGGGGATTCGAATCCCCGACCGCAGTGGCTGTGCAGAGCGTGACTGGAGAGCCTCAGTCCCCTTGGCCACTGCGGCCGGCGTAAAGATTTGAGATGGCAAAATATCATACTGTATCACATACACATTACAATTGTTACAAATACCTGAATAAATACGTCACCATCTGTATATTGTGTATGATATCTTATCCTCTATTTCTTTTTAGCAGTGTAGTTTGATACTTGACTTTCGGTGGACCTAAAAACATTATTTATCATGGCGGCAGCCTGTTCTGGATTCCTTCCGGCGAGAATTGGCAGATATCGGTCTTCTGCGGCAATTGTTTTCCTACGGCGACCGGTAAGCGTTAAGTCAACAACGCTACCTGTAGTTTCAAACATGTTCCAGGTTCTTACCATATCACTCTTGACTCACGAATATCCGTCTTGAAACTTAATGTAAGCCGTTGTTGACCTGAGAACAACAAGTATGCGATCAAACTCTGATGGTCTTCTTCTTGCCATCGAAGAACAACCATGCACTGTCTACAAAGTATTGCGTATTGAATGAAGGTGGACGTGTAACTGCCTCACCTTCATTGAACGAAATGTGCACGCCTTCGATACATGTGACTGTAGACAAGTTTGTTTACATTTTACGATAATTAAACGGACCTAGTTTTTCGAATCATGTCAACATAGGTCTAAGATAAGTGTAATTATGACATACGCAGGTGATGCAAAACATTTCTGAACGTGAATTTAATAGTGTGGTGTCGCACAAGTCCAAAGTGCGCGCCACCTACTTTCGCCGCGCGCCGCCATGCACGCACGGCGCGGCGTTCTTACGACGACAGCCACGAGCGCCCTCTGCGGCAACTCCGCTCGTGGCCACCAGTGAACGACATCGTTCACTTCGGACTGAGATAGCAACCAGTTAGGACCTTCGTAATCAGATAGGCACCAGTGAAGACTTGGCTATCAGTTAGGCACTAGGCAGGACTCTAGCTCAACTATGTATCAACATTCTGCAGTACTATGTAAAAGTTAAATATTGTATAAATTCTGTGCAATATATATCTCATTCTAATTTACTCTAGTGTTTCTAGTTCTGGCTGCTCCCCTCCGTACCTGCACCAGCGTGCTATCTTTATTTCTGTGTCGGTCTCATTCCACTCGGCCACCGACACCTACAACGGAACGAGACACAAAAGCGGCGACGAGGCTGGGACACAAAAGTGGCGACGAGGATGGGATACAAAAAATAGGAATGACTATAATTATAATAATGTTATATTCTTGCCGGAAGATATCAGATAGATTGTATATTGGTAAGACATAGATTTCAGCAGCAGGTTTTAAACTGTAAGTCATATCCAGGGGCCGATTTTGACTCCGACCATATGTTATTGGTTATGAACTTTAGACTGAAACTGAAAATACTGCAGAAAGGTAGGAATATAAAGTGATGGGACCTAGACAAATTGAAGGTGCCCAAGTACTTCAGAATTTCGGAGGGATATTTAGGCAACAATTGACAGAAACGGGGTAAAATAAAACAGTAGAAGAGGAATAAGTACCTTTAAGAGACGAGATAGTCAAAGAACCAGAGGACCAAATAGGCAGAAACGCAAGACCTACAAAAATCCTTGGATGTAAAAGGAAATACTAAACTGAATTAATGAAAGGAGCAAATGAAACAGGTAAAATGGAGTACAGATGACTAAGAAATGAGATTGACAGGAAGTGCAAAATGACTAAGGAGGAGTGGCTAGAGGGCAAATGCAAGTACGTAGTAAACGTACAATTAGGGAAAAGATAGCTACCAGCTACAGGAAAATAAGAGACATTTGGAGACGGGAAAATCATCTGTATGGCTATTAAGAATTCAGACGGATAACCAACTCTCAGCCAAGAAGAGAAAGCTGAAAGGTGGAAAAACTATACAGAGAAGGAAATTAACCTAGAGGAGGGAAGAAGTAGATGAAGATGAAATAAGAGATACTATACTGAGAGTTGGATTTGACAGAGCAATGAAATACCTAAGCCGAAACAAGGCGCCTGGAATAGATAACATTCCATCAGAGCTACTGAAGTCTCTGGGAGAACCAGTCATGACAAAACAATTTCACCTGGTGAATAATATGAATGACACAGGCGAAATACCCTCATTTAAGAAAAGTGTATTAATGCCCATTCCAAAGTAAGTAGGCGCAAACCGGTGCGAAAATTACAGAATCATCAGTTCAATAAGTCATGGTTGCAAAATTTTAACACGAATTATTTACAGACGTATGGAAAGGCTGATAGATGCTGACCTCGGGGAAGATCGGTTCTGATTCAGAAGAAACGTAGAGACACAGCAGGCAATACTCACCTTAAGACTTATCTTAGAAGATAAATTAAGGAAATGCTAACCAACAATTCTAGCTATTGTAGATTGGGAGAAACCTTTTGACAATGGCGATTGAAATACACTCTTTCAAATTATGAAGTCGGTACGGATAAATATAGTGAACGGAAGGTTATTTACAACATGTACATTCATTAATCGAACAGCTGTTATTAGAGTTGAAGGGTATGAAAGGGACGCAGTGGTTGGGGAGTAAGACAGAGTTTTAGCCTTTCTCCAATGTTATTCAATTTGTACATTGAGCAATCTGAAAAGGAAAGCCAAGAAAAATTTGGAGAAGTAATCTGGTAACAAGATGAAATTTTGAAATGTTTGTAAACCTATTGGACCAACCCGCTATGGTCATCAGCCCCTAGACATAACTAATTTACACTAAGGACAACACACACATCCATGCCAGAGGGAGAACTCGAACCTCCGGCGGGAACGGCTGGTACCACGATGGAAGAAATGTTATGAGAAATACATACTATACAGAAAAGTTCACTTGTGATAATTTTTGCTATCTATTAAACTTTGCGATCTCCCCTCATGTATATATATTTACAAACAAGCGTTCATCATCTCTTCCTCGTATAACAAGTCTGCCCCATGGAGCACGGCCATCCGTAGGCGTTCATCTGCTCGACCGGCGAGCATCCTCTGTGTGGTAGACTGCCCTCAAAGGCACATGTGCCCTGCTGCATTACATGCCTCTCACGTAAGTTACATCACACCGTTAAGGGTTACATGTTGTACCTCTTTGAGACTATAGTAACAATGAGTTTACAAGTAACTCATCGCCATTTTCGCTGAGTTGGAAAGAATATTTTTTTTATTCTTTCTTCATGAAGATGAATTGCCTCAGTATCTTGCGTGTCATAAAGTTCTCAGTACAACGAAGCAGTGTAATATACAGCGTCTTTACGTATCCCCACGCGACGCAGGTACGGTGAACTGGTTAGTAACGAACGAAAGTAACTCATTGTCAAACTGAAGGGCCAAGTTCTGCAACAGGTAAATCTGATGCAACGTGTGTTAGTATCTCTAAATTTCAGAAACGTCTTGACAGGTTTAACTTATGTTTTACTCGATTTAAAACGTACGATGGTTAGAAAAAAAATGGGAACCCAAAAGAACCGCCGAAAAATCGAAACATTCAATTTTGTTAACCTTATGTGGACATCAACATTTCGGATTAGATACTTATTTTATACGTTGCCATATAGTTCTTCCGGCTTGAAAACAACTGCACATTTGACTTTAGAATCAAGAGGAACAGTACTGTCTAAGAACTTCGCACGATATACGGTGAAGGGTACTTCATAACATACTTCGACACTAACATACAGCTTTATTCTGACATTGATGAAAGTTTGTACCTTTGACATTCAAACAATTGGATCATCACATCGCGAAATTCATCCAGAAATTTCCCCCCTGTTTCACAGTTGTGCTACTGACATATCTATGTTTGGCTCAACATATTGTCATGAACAACTGTTTTTATATCGAAGAGAATATAAAATGAGTCAATCTCATTACTTTTCTACCTCTTTTTGCAGTTTTTAAAGTTTAAGTCTACAGTTCATAACCAATAAATTACGGTCAGAGCTTTTATCTGCCCCTGGAAATGTCTTACTGTTTAAAATTTTGTTTGGAAATCTATGTCTTACATTACTATATAGTCAGTTTGCTACATTTTGGTGGCTCCTGGTCTTTTCCACGTATACAGCTTTCTTTCATGAAGTGTTTGTGTTGATAAACTGTGCTCTGCACATAATTCTACTTGGTGTCTTTCTCTTGTATTGCTTTTTCCAAGTCCATATTTACCTAATATTTTTCCTTTCGTTCCTTTTCCTACTACCGTGTTCCATTCTCCCATAAAATTTCCTCTCCCTTAACTGTCTGAATGGATTCTTTTATCTCATCATACATTTTTTCAATCTCCTCATCATCTGCAAAGCTAGTTGGCATATAAAATTGTACTACTGTGGTGGGTATTGACTTCGTGTCTATCTTTGCTACGATAACGTGTTCACTATGATGTTCATAGTAACTCCCTGCATTTTCATTTTCTTATTCATTATCAGTCCTAGTCCTGGGTTACCCCAACTGTTAATCTAAGTAATACCAAAATGCTGCTTTACTTTATAGATGTTAAATACTGTTTACTAATATAGTAATAGGCCTATTACGGCACTGTGACCATCATCAGGCTATACTGACAGAATAGCATTAATGAATTAATACCTGATAAGCATAAATTAAAAGTAAAGCAGCATTTTGGTATTACTCAGATTAAAAATATGTCCTTAAAAGACACACACAATGCTGCAGGCCCAAATGAAATAAATTACCCCCAACTGATTTTGTATTTATAAACCTGTACTTACCTGACCAGAAATCTTGACTGCAAATTTCATTGATCCCCACTATATCTAACCTATCTAGTTCTCCTTTTAGATTTTCTAACTTACCTACACGATTAAGGGATGGAACATTCCACGCTCCGATGCGTGGAATGTGTGTTTTGTTTTCCTTTATGACGATATCCTCCTGAATAGGCCCTGCCCAAAGACCGAATGAGGGACTACTTTATCTTCGGAATATTTGTACCAAGATCCCACATCTGATTGCCTTCCATAGAGAAGGTTTTTTGCGCCCACGACTGTATTTATGATATCTAAATGGGTGTTTAGCAGCAATCAGTCGTTATTTGTAAGAAACTGCTTTATGTTGCAGATCTAGATGTTGGTCATCGTCACATATTTACACAGTAGAGCTGTATGTTCTCAGGAATATTAACAACGTGAAGTTTGCCCTTGCTTTCAGCCGTTCGCGGTAACTGCATAAGAAAGCACACTAGCTGACGTGACAAGGCCAGCTAAGGCAGTCAGTAAGGCTACTGCCCCTATAACTACTGGAACGGCTGTTGCCTCTCTTCAGGAAGCACACGTGTTTCTGGCCTCTCCACATATACTCTTCCGCTGAGGTTGCTCTTACGGTACGACTACCTGTATCAATATAATTGCTTCTAAGATGCATTGTCAAAAAATATGAATGTTGATCTACATTGTCCAATGTCTCCATTATGTTTGCAACTCTTACTGAGCGCTTGTTCAGTTAATAATAATTACAATAGAAACTGTACTCTTTGGTGCCACTGAACAAAATTCTGATAATGTCTGACCATGTATACGATTAGGTTCGATAATATCTAGTGTTTGCTGCCGATCTTTAAATTCATCTACCAGCACTTTTAGGTACTTTGACATCCTATACACTGATGTACAATCATATGTTGGATTGTCATGCTGTGTTACAGATATTGATGGCAACGGACCATCAGTCTGTAGTGGGATTGTGTTAACAATTATGACAGAAAAAATTTTAACTGCTAGTGACTGACCATGAGCATCAGTGAAGCGACATAAACGACAGTCGGGGAGGCGTAAAGACGGTACGTATTATTAATGTGGATCCAAGTAATGTTCTTAACAAACCACGAAATTTTCCCATGAACAGCGAATGGAAAATGACACGCTACTATGATTACAAATGTTTGCACCATCAAGATAGACGATGAACTCCTTGGAACGTTAAGTTCTGATCACATAGAACCAATGGACAAATTCCACCTCTGGACTTTCGTTTCTTCCATGGCAGTAATACATATAATCGTAGAATCTGCAGCTACGCCTTAAAGGGTAGCCAGTTTCACTATAAGCTCCACGACAGACTATTTTGCATTTGGTGAATACTTTATCATGTGAAAGTATATTGAATATACGTATTCGCAATCACTGTAACTTGTGGCGTTGAAACATTTGCAACTATTGGACAAATTAGAAGAGATGTTCAGTTATGCAGTTAGGTGAAAGATCCAATTTGACATGATGCCTATGTCAAGTTCGACTGTTGCGGAATATTTTTGTTCCGCAGTTGTTTACACATCGTTGTGATCACAAAGTAAATCTTCGTTTTCCAAGTAATCTGTTAATTTAAAGACTCCTGCCAACAATGTCCAGACCAACAACTGATGCATGTGCACCAGTGACTACCATTAATTTATCTTTGCAGCGTTGTTCTAAGTCCATCAAGCAGCATTTCATTTCTGCATTCATAATATCACGATTTACTGGGAAAACTCCACCGGAAGAGGTTAGTACACTGGACTCGTATTCAGGAGGGCGTCAGTTCAGATCCGCCTCCAGTCAAAGCCATATAGGTTTTCCGTGATTTCTCCAAATCACCCAGGAAAAAGCCAGGTGGCTACCTCTGAAAGGGCATACCATCGATTAAAATGACCATATTAATGTCCGCCTCCGTAGCTCAGTGCCAGCGTCGCTGACTACCACGAAGGGGGGCCGGGTTCGATTCCCGGCAGGGGACTGGGTGTTGTGTGTTGTTCTAATCATCATCATTGGCACGTAAGTCGCCCACGCGGCGTCAACTAAAAATACTGACACTAAGGCGGCCGAACAATCCCGCAAGGAATCTCCCGGCCAAGAAAGCCATACGCTCATTTCCATTTTTTTACCATATTAATTCGAAAGTACAGATCTTCTATATTTTGTGGAAGTGACCTGTGCCGATGACATAAGGCTCTGTTCATCGTGATCAAGAGTGGCTATCTTCTTTACTAGTCATCAGCGGTCCTTCTTCTACTGCATTTGCTCAACAATTTGTAATTTATAACAGTCTTATTCTTTTTCAGTCAACAGTGCGAATGTCTCCTGTTCAGTAACATGTTACGATCCTCATCAGATGTGGTAGTTGCGTCCGCAACCCGTCTCGACTGTGTTACAATATATTAAGTACTGTGTCGTCACACAGACGAGACAGTATGCGGTCGCAACTAGAAAGGAACAGAGATTATCCAACGGATTAAGTACGTTAGTGATAAGAAAACATTCCCACTGTTGACTGACATTAAATGAGAATTGTTTTCAGCAATTCGGTACACATCCTGATCGTCTCAAGTAGAATATGTGGTCTATAGTGAAAATTTGTAATTTCTTGAAGGCTCTTAACTACACTACCGCGTCTCGGAAGAGTAAGTTGTAATTTGCGGCTGTTTGATGATGATGCTGTGGTGTATGGGAGGGTGTCGTCTGTAACTGACTGTAATAGCATGCGTAGAAAAAACAATCCTATAATGTTCGAATACAGCTACATTAGTAGTGAGCTTCTTGATGCTGTCGCGTCGTTCAAATATCTAGGCGTAACATTGCAGAGCGATATGAAATGGAACGAGCATGTAAGGAGAGTTATGAGTTAGGCGGACAGCCGACTCGGTTTATTGGGAGAATTTTGGGAAGATGTACTTCATCTATAAAGGAGACCGCGTATAAAACGCTTGTACGACCACGTCTTGAGTATTTCTCAAGTATTTGGGACCCGCAGCAGATCGGTTTGAAGGAAGACATAGAGGCGGTTCAGAGGCGAGCAGCTAGATTTGTTACCGGTAGGTTCGACCAATGCGCGAGTGTCACGGAAATGCTCCGGCAACTCAATTGGGGATCGCTGGAAGAAAGACGACGTTCTTTTCGTGAATTTCTGTTAAGTAAATTTAGAGGGCCGGAATTTGAAGCTGAGTGTAGTACGATCTTGCTGCCGCCTACTTACATTTCGCGTAAAGATCACAAAGACAAGATAAAAGAAATTAGGGCTCGTACGGAAGGATATAGGCATTCTTTTTTTCGTCGTTCAGTTTGGGAGTGGAATAGGAAAGGAAATGCATAGTAGTGGTACAGTGTACCCTCCGCCACGCACCTTACGGTGAATTGCGGAGTATGTATGTAGATGTAGAAATGCATTTTACGTTGTTGTTCCATGTTAATGGAGCCGTTAAATACTTCTCCTTACTTTTCACCCTACTGAATTTTTCTGAATATGTATTTTGCGCTCAGTACTTGGTGCCAATGTGGCAATGGGTGTGACCGGTTTTCAGTGTTGATTGCTCTCTCTACTGCAATGGCTTTTCGCCAGCTCTACTGCTCTCTGGCGTAACACTGTTCCGCAAGCTGGATAGTGGGCACTAGCGTAACATTCTTAGCATGTACGTTTAGGCTGAGCTTATGAACTTGTTATGTTTGTCCTAAATGTGTCTTAAAATTTCTTTGTATTTGGAGGAAAGCTACCAGCAATTAAAGTTATCCTTGTTAACCACTAACTAGCAGTTTCTGTTACAGGAAATCCGTTGTTCAGGACCGAGAATGAACGTGCTAGAGTTGATGAACTCCATGTTGGTTAGTAATATCTAATATTAGCTTAGTCATAAAATAATTATTTTAATTAGATCCTCTTGCAGCCCTTATGGTGTATACCATTTATTCACTGCCACATTTGAACAGTAATTGCTGTTGCAAACTAAGATTAGACTGTTCTGTCGAATAAATTACAATGGTGACAGTAGTGAAGCTGACATACGATTATTAACGATAATAGTAAATGTTCCGATATTGGCGAATTAGTTTTACTTGCAACAATTTCGCTATTCATACTCCAGAAAAAATCCAATTTCCCATAACCTCTAATTTCCAAATTAATAATTAATACGCAGAACATTTTTTGAAACCTATATGAGCAAATGCCATTATTCAAATTTTAAATGTAATCAATGTCTTTTCATTGTCGCCATATAACGTACGCAAAGTTGTGGATCTTGCTTCTTCGATAGTAAATTTTAATAGCACAAGGTAATGAATGTGGGTGATGGTCATGTAATCCTTAAAAAAAATTAAGTATATCTGTGGTTACTATAATCCTTTACTCAACAGAAAGTGAAATTCCGTTTCAGTCTACTTAGACTCATCAGAATACCACAGCTTAGGGCGGACACTCTGTCGGACATCGGTTTGGTTCCTGTGGATGCTATTGATAGGTGGGATTTCACTAGACATGGCCTACATCTCAATAGGAAAGGGAAGGGGAAACTAGCTGGGTTGATAGCAAAGTCATTAAGGGGGGACACTGCAATTCATGAAGGTACTTCTTTTTTAGGCTAAGATCAGTGTCCAGTGAGAAGCTCAGGCAGGCAGGTGCTAAAAATGTTGAAAAATCAAATATTTCTCAGAGAAGTAAAGTAAAAAATAATGTTAGCATTTTTCACCAGAATATTGGGGGACTAAAGAATAAAATAGATGAGCTTTTAGTTTGTTTAGATGCTATAGAAACTGATAATGTAATAGATATACTATGCCTGTCTGAGCATCACATTGTCACCGGTATGGAAAATGTGAATGTCAGTGGATATAAATTAGTCTCAAATGTAAGTAGAGATAATAAGATAAGAGGAGGAGTTGCCATATATGCCAAAAGCTATCACAGTGTAAAAAATTTAGAAACAAAAAAGTTTTGTGTAGAGCAGCATATTGAAGCATGTGCCTGCCAGCTTAAACTTAATGATGATTATCTTATAATTGTAACAGTATATAGGTCCCCTTCAGGGGACTTTCAGTTATTTCTGGAAAACTTGGATGCCTTGTTGTGCTATCTGTCAGATAGGGGGAAGCAAATTATTATTTGTGGTGATTTCAATGTTGATTCACTGAAAGAGTGTAATAGGAAGAAAGACCTGGAAGTCTTACTTGGCTCATTCAATCTGACATCCGTTATTGATTTTCCTACTCGGGTAGTAAAGGACAGCAGTACATTGATAGATAACTTTTTTATAGACCAAGATAAGTTTAACAACATAAATGCTTGTCCCATTGAGAATGGTCTTTCGGATAATGGTGCACAGCTAGTAACAGTATATGAAATAGCTCCGTTCAGTAATTCGAAACTGTCCACCAGAATAGTGCGCTCGATTAATGACTTAACAACTAAAAATTTCAAAGAAAGTCTACAGCAGTTAGACTGGGATGAGGTTTACAAGGAACCTGATGTTAATTTAAAATATAATTTATTTCACGATACATTTGTAAGGGTATTTGATAACTGTTTCCCCAAGAAATTAGTAAAATTTAATTCTAAGAAACCATGCAAAAAACCATGGCTTACTAAAGGTATAAAAATATCGTGTAACCGAAAAAGGGAACTATATCTGTCCGCAAGAAAGAGTAATAACCCAGAAACAATAAAATATTATAAAAGCTACTGTGTTACATTAAGAAAAGTTATTAAAAAATCAAGAAGCATGTGCATCATGTCTGAGATTAGCTCCTCTGATAATAAAATTAAAACAATTTGGAATATTATTAAAAGGGAGACAGGGCAACCAAGAGCAGAGGAAGAGGGTATTACCATCAAAACAAATGAAAACTTTATCAACAAAAAGTCAGAAGTTGAAAACATTTTTAATGATTACTTTTTAAATGTTGTGGAGAAAATAGGATCTAAATGTTCATTAGAAGGAGCAAGGCAATTAATGGAAGAGGCCATACCCACACAATTTGATACAATTGAAATTCCACCCACCTCACCTTCAGAAATTAGGAAAATAATAAACTCTCTCAAGAGTAAACGGTCATATGGAATTGATGGCATTTCCAGCAGGGTATTAAAAACTTGTTCCCAGGAGATAAGTAGGATTCTCAGTCATATTTGTAATAGCTCATTAAAGCAGGGTATTTTCCCAGATAGACTGAAATATGCTATAGTTAAACCTTTGCATAAAAAAGGGGATACATACGATGTCAACAACTACCGGCCCATCTCACTTCTGACAGCTTTATCAAAGATTTTTGAAAAAGTTATGTATTCTCGAATTGCTTCACATATTAGTATAAATAATGTTCTAACAAAATGTCAGTTTGGTTTTCAAAAAAGCTTTTCAACTGAAAATGCTATATACACCTTCACTGATGAAATATTAAATGCTTTGAATAACCGGACATCACCAGTAGGGATTTTTTGTGATCTTTCAAAGGCGTTTGATTGTATAAATCATGGGATTCTTCTAGATAAGCTTAAGTATTGTGGTATGAGTGGGACAGTGCACAAATGGTTTAAATCATACTTAACTGGAAGAGTGCAGAAAGTTGAAATAAGCAGTTCACATGATGTAGATGACACAATTAATTCTTCTAACTGGGGAGTTATTAAAAATGGGGTCCCACAAGGTTCGGTCTTGGGTCCTTTGCTGTTCTTAATATATATTAATGACTTGCCATTCTACATACATGAAGATGCTAAGCTAGTACTTTTTGCTGATGATACAAGTATAGCTATCACACCTGACAAACAGGAATTAACTGATGAAATTGTAAATGATATCTTCCAGAAAGTCATTAAGTGGTTCTCTACAAATGGACTCTCATTAAACTTTGATAAAACCCAGTATATACAGTTTCATACAGTAAATGGCATGACACCATTAATAAATTTAGACTTTGAACATAAATCTGTAGCTAAGGTAGAATATTCAAAATTTTTAGGTGTTTGCATTGACGAGGGACTGAATTGGAAGAAACATATTGAAGATCTCCTGAAACGTCTGAGTTCAGCTACTTATGCTATCAGAGTCATTGCAAAATTTGGTGATATAAATCTCAGTAAATTAGCTTACTACGCCTATTTTCATTCACTGCTTTCATATGGGATCATATTCTGGGGCAATTCAACATTGAGTAAAAAAGTATTCATTGCACAAAAGCGTGTAATCAGAATAATTGCTGGAGCCCACCCAAGAGCATCCTGCAGACATTTATTTAGGGATCTAGGGATACTCACTGTAGCTTCACAATATATATATATTCACTCATGAAATTTGTTATTAACAATCCGACTCAGTTCAAAAGTAATAGCAGTGTGCATAGCTACGACACTAGGAGAAAGGATGATATTCACTATTCAAGGTTAAATCTAACTTTGGCTCAAAAAGGGGTGAATTATGCTGCCACAAAAGTCTTTTGTCACTTACCAAGTAGCATCAAAAGTCTGACAGATAGCCAACTAGTATTTAAAAAGAAATTAAAGGAATTTCTGAATGGCAACTCCAATGTAGATGAATTTTTAGATAAAACATAAAAAAATATATAAAATAAAATAAAATAAATAAAAAAAATTAAAAAAAATTTACAAAAAAATTCTTAAAATATAGATTGTCAAGTATAGACATAATTTACTAAACTGACACGTTCCACATCATTAAGAAATGTCGTATACATGATCTAAGGAACAAGTATTAATCTAATCTAATCTAATCTAACAGCAAGCACTAATTGAAATACAAGTACAAGTTAATGCAAATTCTACAAATGGTAAAACGTGCCTGGCGAAGAGTGCTTCAAAATGTGAACTAGTCTCCTTCAGAGAATGTTTTAATATGTGGCTTATTCAGAAACTGCAATTACTGTTCAAGTTTGCCTCATTGTTGCCACTTATTTAACACCTCACAAAAATGGATTACTTACAAGTTGTGCATATATACAAATAGCATTAATAATGACTAAATAAGCCAGTAGCGAATACAGTATATATTTGGGGTGGGGGAAGATTAATATAAAGATAAGTGATTTTAAATAGACGCCCCATAATATTTTGAATCTGTTTTGCTAGTCATATTCAGAAGATAATCTGCGCTGATCACATATTTATATTGTTGACATCAAATGATAGAAATTATAGCTGTTTGTACATTAACTAATAATACTGATTACTAACCAATACTTCATGTAATGTTGCAAATGATGAAATATGGAACATGAAAAGAATAAAGAGAATAAAGAAGGTAAATTGAATTTTGACTATTTTAACTCATGTCATCATAATACTTTAAAAATAATACAAGACTTGAAATTTCTCACAGGAGAAAACTGATGGATCAGACGTTGAGCGGCATTCCAGCAGGATCAGCTCAATGGGAAGCAATGCATCAGCTTCAATGACCAGGCTCCAACGCACTGCTCAGAAGGTTTGTAGCTGAACGATTGTTCCATTCTTGTCACTTTGTATAATCAAAATATTAACACATGAGTATAGGTCATTTTAGTTAGATCAGTTACATGTATAACTTGTTCTAAAGCAGAAGTTAGAATTCGGGTTTAATATAATGTTCATATTGTCATAAAAAAGATTCCCATCAATGCTTCAAATATACCATTAAACATCTCATTTTAAACACTTATGGTAAGTTCATTGACATAACTATTTTAAATGTTAACAGCTAAGTACATTAATTATAATTTGGTTTCACACATCCTAAATTGTTCACCCTACGAACATAAATCTCTTTGCAGCCACAATTTTTTGGGTTATTGTTGTTGTTTTGACATTATATCCGATGACACATTAAGATACACAGAGCAGTTCATATGCCTAAAATATGCATCTAATTAAATTATAAAATGCAACAATCAAACAAAGCATAACATATTTGAAGTATGGATTAAGACATTTTACATTAAACTTTTTCAATATTTTAAGGTGGGAATATTAAATAAAATAATTAAATAAAATAACTATAATAACCATCTTTTGATACACATCTTATTATTCTATAAATTTGTTAATTCAATCTAATGTATTTGCATAATGAATGATTAAGCTCTGACCAACATTTAATGGCACATAGTGATAGACAAAATTCTATTTTTAATTATTTCGATTTCTTATTGGCATGTATGAAAATAGTGATTATCGGCCATTCTGAGTCTATAACAAAAAATTTTAATGCTAACTGTATTCCAGATACTTTTGATGTAGCAAATACTGTATGATGATATATATATGGAGTCTCTTTGGTAATAAGGAACAAATAAGATGCGTGTACGTGTAGAAATGTTCAGTTTTTATGTTAATAGCAGTTCTGTCATATGATGGAACAGTGTGTATAGGTGAGTGGGCAGACTGGTACCATTTTCCTAGAAGAGGTGTTCAGAGAGTTTCCTGTGTTTCTGAAGGTATTTGCATGCACATTACAACAGGCGCTGTCTCATAGTATGAGTAGAGGTTATTGGCGATTGCCTTGTGGTTTGGGCCTCACTCCGTGCCTCACAAATGGGACATACAAGTACTTCATTAAACATGCCCTGAATGCGTCTTACATAGAAAACTATTGTTTGCAGACATAAAATTTATTCGCAGATATAATTAGTTCCTTTACCCTGAGCAATAGTCCTCCATATGTCGCTCATTGTCTAAAATCATCGTATATAGTGTATTGTGGTATCATCATGTTGCTTTAAATCTGCTTGACGGGGCGAATATGCATTGATCTACATCATAGTAAGATTAGAACTGTTATAATTTTGAAAAGTAATCTAAATTTAAGTATTTTAAGAGGTGAATATACCCCTAAAGTTTGAGTGCTTTTTAATAGTTTATGTTGATAAATGCGTCACTTGAGAATGAGAGAAAAGTCTTAATGAAGATCGTAAATAACGAAATACATTTGATAAAGGCCTGAAGAAAAAATATTCATTTCAGACGAACATTAATTTGACACTGATATACATAATTGATCTCATGTACAAGAGACCTGTCGATACATGTACATGTAGTAAAATTTAAGTCTATTTATAGAGTAAAAGTACGTGTATTAGCATTACCTTCTGCAGATACAACGCTTGGAGAAAAATTGGTAATTGCAGAAGACGTAGTTTGATGCAATTTAACGATGTACACGTACACATGATCAGTGGATACGTGAGTGATTACAGCTGCAATTCTATGTGATAAAATGGTCACTAGAATGCAATGATTCTGTTAGTGTAAAGTATTTTTACCACTCCTGATAAGATATACTGTATTAAGGAGAGTGAACAGCATCTGATGTTAGTCACTGCTGTGTAAAGAAAACTGAGATAGCATTCACTGGTAAAAGATAGCGTTATGAATATATAACAGAGTTTGTGGGTCTCCATTTGACTGGCGAGTCGTGCAGTGTCTGGATTTGTAGGGCATTCAGGTGTGACAGTGACAGGATAATGGACTAATTTGATGGACTGATGACAGACATACTCATTCGCAAGGTTCCAGTCTACTGATCCTGATTATATTGGACGGCCCAATTATAACCTGTTCACAGCTGTCTCTCCTATTTGATACCAGTAATGCGACATGTTGTGTCTGTCATACACTGCCATTGGACACTGACTTGCAAAAGCCAGTTCAAAGAATCACTGTACCGTTCACATGATGTTGCCACAACCGAAATTGAAATGCCTACGTTTGGAGTTGTGTTGTGACTAGGAAGCACAGACTGCTGATGAGAATGGCATCACAGTTTGATAAACATAGTTCAAAGTTCTGAATAAAATAAGATGAAAATTTTCAGTAAATAAGGCGGTGACATGAGGAGAGATCACATTATTTTAATTTTTTGGAAAGCGAGAAAAGTGTAGGCCAATGGTTATGAATGTAGGTCACAGCTAATAATGACTGAGGGAACTCTGATGGTACAATTTAATGCCACAGACATCCTGCCTCGTCATCTATTGGTCCTCAATGTATAGTGCCATGCTGCCATTTCACAACAGCACAATGTAGTCCACATGTTGCACTTGAGTAGTGGTGATATGGGCTTACTAGAATGGCCTGCGTTGTTGCCAAATATCATCCTTCTCCATCATTTTCCATATCATCTCTCTAAGCCACTTGTGATTGGCATACAATTCAAGGCCAACTTTTCTATTAGTTGAGGATACTGGGATAGACTACATGAATGCTAAATGCTTTCCACGATGGGAAACACAACCAAATATGAGCCCAGTATGTGGCCTCTGTGTATCATCCCATCCTCTGCTTCAGGCTTCAGTTATGTCACAATTAATGATTGTTGAACTGGAGGTGTGAGAGGTGTCATATAGATTCACCAAGCCAGGCGGGTAGAAGTAATCCTCAGGGCCACCTCATCACTATGCTATCACATTGAACATATTATAATAGTGATAAGGAAAAAACGATGAGAAATTTAAGTCAAACATATTTTAAATATTTATTTAAATGTTAAGGGATGCTTTTCTCAAAAGTGTAACACACTGTATCTTGTGAGGGCAAATGTGTAACAGTATGTAACTACAGCGTCATCAGGGATGTAACAAACATGATGTAGGTAGTGCCAGAAATTGCTGACATTTCAGTTAATACACACTGACTACCAAGCATTAGAGACAACCACACTATGAAGGTCCAGAACATCACAGTTGGTCAACATTTGTCTGTACACCTGAATAAAGATGACACGTCTGTCATACTTACATATTGTACGCCAGTCATCCAATGTTGCATAGCATTAATAACATTCGTTCACCAAACTTCCATTAAGGTGTGTGCCATAGTATGCACGTATAAGATCATATCTACTTCTGTGCAACATCTAGCTGCTTGTGTAAGTTCAAATAGAGCCTTTGAAGCTTCATGAAACTACCATGAGGCACTTTACATGCATCTACATCGACATCTACATATATGTGACTACTCTGCAATTCCGCCGTAAGTACCTGCAAGAGGGTTCACTGGACCATTTTCAGACTATTTCTCTACCAATTAACTTTCTCACATGGGTCTGGAGTATTGTAAATCTTCTCATGAATGTTATGATTTATTTCATTACAATGATTATCATTTATCGCTATGTAGGTGGCCAGCAACAAAAGGTTTTTGCATTCAGAGTAGAAAATTTGTCATATAAATTTCGTAAAAGTGTCGTCTGGCAAGGAAAAACGCCTTTACGTTATTAATTTCCACCAAATTGTATCATTTATATGTAAGTGTGCCTAAGACAGCAGCACACCTGCTAGCTGAGGTACGTGCTAGCTCACAATTTACCGTTACTTCTGTGCTCTCTGTAACTATATACGACTTGGATACACAAGCTGAATTTACATTAATGTTAATCTGACTTGTTCAACGAAAAATCCTTGTGAAGCCCTGAAGACACTGTCAAAGGTATAGGCATCTTTATCCTGATGCTCGCATTTCAAGTAAGGAATGAAATGTTTTTGTGTGTATGATGGAAATAGTGAGAAGTTCTTTTTGTGTAGGCATGAATTATTATTTTATATGTTACAGGTGGAAATGACAACACATACGACGTGATGTCCTTACTCATGATCAGTGTCACTCTAGAATTGTTGATGGAATTTCTCCAAAGGTGAGAGAATGGATGAGTGCTACAGAACTTTTGCAGGATGATTTTGTCTGTAACTATTGATGTATAAATATAGATTGAAAAATCAATGTTTGGCAGTTTTCTTCTTTCCTAGGGTATTTGAATGAGGTCTTGAGTGAGACAAGCTGACAGGGGACACATACTGCGAGCTTTCACCAGGACTGTGATCCGATTGTGAATTAATGCACTGCACTGGCTGCTAATGAACTTACTGGTAAGTAACATATCTGACTGTGTGTGTGTGTGAGAGAGAGTTTATGTTTCACATTTATATGTTACAGTAATTTTTTTCCTTTTTTTAATATCTCCAACTCTCCTCAGCAGTCACGGCTGAGAGAATGTACTGTGGTATTACATCAGGGCTACCCACGTCTTTGATATTGATGGTGGTAGTGGTATACCTGTCCATCACAAAGAGGAGCATTTGGAACCAACGGAATCACAGCCACCTCCTCCTCCACCTACAATGTACAATAATAAACGCCTGCATCTGATTCTTTCAGTCGATACTTACCTAACATGTTTTTATTGTAGTTTTGGTATTATCAGGAATGGGCTTTCTGTCCGTTCTAGGGCCCTCAACATCATCTAAAATACCTTGGCCAGGACTGACAATGTCATCATGATCACAAAGGTGAGAAAGTTGACATCAAGGCAGTCATATCACCTGTATCATCCATCTGTGAGAGTTCTGATATTAATAATTTATCGACTGGTAGTAGCTCCGTTATCTTAGTGTTAACTGTCATCAGGTACATCATCCTGCAGTATGGCCTTATTCAGTAAATTTTGCAATAGTAAATGATCTACAACATTTGTCAGGAAATTCAGGGCTGTGGTATGCCCTCCATTTCACCCATTTCCCGGGTCTGCTCCAGAAACATACAGATATGTTATTTATCTCTCAGTTTTATAAACAATGATACTGCTGGATCAATAATATTTCCTACATATATCCTAACTATTACACCTAGGTGTCTGGAGCAATTTATAAGAGTCTGATAAACAGAGCAGTAATGTGATTACTGTCTCCTCAACTTGGTATGTGTAGACACCTACAATTTCTACAATTCACTACCGGGCATCTGTACTATTAGTTTTATATACAGATTGCACATGTCGTCTCATTCGTATTCCACTTTCTAAAGGTAGTCACTGTCTTACACAACTGTCACTGACTGACATGTATGTCATGTAGCACTATACCAGGCTGACTGTTAAATATAACATGAGTCATAACTATTTTGGATCATAAATGACGGAAAATTGTATGGTATGGCACTCCTTGAGCTCAAACAATTTTCAATTCAAGTTCAGATACATCTACACACATACTTCGTAAGCTACTGTCAGGTGCGTGGTAGAGAGTTCTTCAAACTACTCCTAGTCGTTTCCTTTCGGCTCCACTACCAAATAGAAATAGAGAGAAACGAATGGTTTTATACCTCTGTAAGACCCTTAATTCCTCTTATCTTTGTGGTATTTACGCTAAATGTTAATTGGCGTACTACAGTTACTTTCAATTTCCAATCTTCTAAATTTATTCAATAGTGTTTCACGAAAAGAAAGTCGTCTTTTCTCCAACGATTTGCATTGAGTTACGAAGCATCTCTGTAACACTCTCATGTGAATCGAACCTCCCAGTAACAAACCTAGCTGTCCGCCTCTGAATTACTTCTGCATCTGACTTTAAACCGATCTTCTGGGGATTCCAAGCAAATCAGCAATGTTGAAGTAGTTGATGTGATTTACTGCACCAGCGTTTGAATAAGCTACTCGTAGGAAAACGGAACATTGTATGATAATGCAACTGACTCTGTATTTGTGAGCACATTTAGGGTTGGGCAATAAAGAGAAGCACAATGTACGGATCACTCATTTACGTGCACAGTTCTGTGGTGCAGCGTGCAACACATCCAACCTAAATTGTGCACTATCAAAACACATGGCAATTTTCTCTCCAACATTTTATGATGATCATTTCGTGTTGCATTTGTATGATTTTCATTTTAACAATTATCAAGTTACTATTTCACCTCAGACCACTTAATTTTATCTTATTTGTTGTTTACAATTATATTTAGAGAAACTGGAGGAGAAATTCGAGGTCAAATAACAAAATGTTCTTCTTTCTCAGAACTAAAAGCGACACAGCAACTACGATAGCAAAGCAGAAACTAAAAATATATATTTCGTAATGTTTACGGAATGATAATACGCAACCTTCTCTCTTCCGCCCATATTATGAACGGCAAAAGCAAAGAAACCAATTGAAAACACCACTCAGTTTAACACGTTTTCCCCATCAACACTCCCACTTGTTTTATTGACATAGTTTACCTATTTGGTATGCATTTGTTTCTTTTTAACTGTTTTGTAGACTTATCTACCAATTATTTGTCGCAACAAACATAGCAGATGTCAGTAACAATCTTTTCAATGTTCCCACATACATAATGGTATGTCATGTCGATACGTTTGCTGCATGTTCTGTAGTTTTAATTAAGTGAACAGTACTTTTATTATCAACATTTAGTGTAGTTGGTTGTCCTAAATGAAAACTAAGTTCGCCGAGAAAACCAAACAATTTAAGTAGTAGCGCCTGACCTGCTATATATTTAGTTTCGGTAGTTATAGGTGAACGCCAAGACACAGACCCAGATACTAACAAGCTCACTCGGCCTGTTGTTGAACGAAGAGTGTCACAATAACCAGCAAAATAGGCTTCAGAGTAGACCACCAGTATAATAAAATAAGCTATATCTTATGACCAGGTTCCTGGTTACTTGTACATGCTTCATAATACTTTTAAAGGCATGCCAATGGGAAAGATTTGAATTGTGTAGGAACCCACTCATCATGGTCACAGTGAGTACGACGTCTGGCTGTCCAACAGTAGCTGTAAACTTTAAACTGCCAACTAAATGTCGATAGGTTTCTTTGTTCATATCATTTATTTCATTTTTGTTTCCAGGACATTATCCATTACGGAATAAAAAGTAGTTCGATTTCGAATCATCCATGCTGAGCTTCTGAAATAGGCAATTGTTGTATCTTTACTGGCCTATTTAGATTTCTTTTTCAAAAAGTTTGTGTTTAATTTCTAATCCACGGAAGTATTTTCCGTTGACAATGGTAATTTATAACTTTGGTCCCTGTTTTCTCAAACTGTTTTCCAATGTTTTTGGAGACTGACTGATAAACAAACTGTCATGGCTAGATAGACATGAATCTCATCTTGTAATACAGGAAAAAGGAATTGTCTGTTTACAGTTGCATAAATCCAAACATTCTCATAGTCTGTACCAATTTTTGATTCCACTTTCCTATGGTTAATATTGTGAATCCACATACACTCTTATTTAATTTTAAAGCAATATATGAGTGCAAAGTAAATAATACTGGCTGTTCCATGGAAACAACAACTTCTTTCAAATCCCCATTGACGACTGCACCCTTAACATAAAACTGCTTGGCTTCCATATGTTTTGAAGCTGCAGTGGCTGGCAACACTCTGATTAAGTTCTATCGGACCACATGAGACAATGTCACTCTTAACCGATACCTTCTTGTTCATAACAGCCTTTTGAACATAATGCAGCTTTAAAACGACCAACTATTTCAACAGAATTCTGCTTCATACAATAAACACACTTACATCCCACTGCCTTCCCATTAGGAGTTAATGATGCAGGATCCCAAGTTTTCTCTCGTCGTCAAAGATACCTGTTTCCTCCATTGTTAGTATCCGCTTTGATTTATCATGCGATACCATTGTTCCTTCAATCATTTGTGGTTGGAGGCTGATGGCTGAAAATGCTATATCTTGGTACTGAAAGCGATCAGGTGCTTATAAATTAGATCTATACCTAATATTAATTTTTCCAGTTTGTTTGCCTTGTTTACTAGTGCCACCCTCCTCCAATTCCTCTTGAGCTACTTCTTCAGCATGCTCATCCAGTAGAATTCAACATATTTCTGATCGATGTTAATCAACAGGTTTCTTCTTCATTGAAAGACACATTGGAGGGATGGAAGGAATTGTATAGGCGATAATTGGTACTGTATTCATCGTAATAAATGTGGATCAGTTTTTTCTATTTACTATTTCATTTAGATCGAAATGTTCCAGGTAAACATACTAAATTAATCCCGCCTTCCTCAAGTGTTTAAATGACAGAGCTTTTCCAAACCATTTTAATAAGGCGAACATTATTATTTTCCTTACGTGGTCATTGATTTAAAATACATGCACCACAGTTTACTGCCTCTGGACTCAATTAATGAGGCAAGTCTGTACTTAAGAACAGTCCGGGCACACTCAACAATGGACGTGTTTTGCACTGGATTCGGCACTGGAATTTCCAGTCAATAGGAAATTGTTTTCTAATGCATTAGTACAGTCTTAGTGAAATAATACACAAATGGTTATATTTTATAAATTTTGTCCCATTGTCACTTCTCAGAGCTATATTTCGTTTCCAGTTTGTCTTAGAAATTCCATGAAAACACAGAGAAAATATACTGTTTTCCTGTAAGAAAATACACAAATGAGTACGAAGTTTAATTCAGACAATTAAGGGAGAGGAAAACTTAATTATTATGGGAGACTGGAATTCGGTAGTAGGACAAGGGAGGGAAGGGAAGATAGTGGGGGAATATGGTCTGGGCAAAAGGAATGAAAGAGGAAGCCGCCGGGTAGAATTTTGCACGGAACATAATTTAGTTATAACAAACACCTGGTTTAAGAATCACAAAAGAAGGTTGTATACGTGGAAGAGACCAGGAGACACCGGGAGATACCAGATAGATTTTATAATGGTAAGACATAGATTTCGGAACCAGGTTTTGAAGTGTAGGACATACCCAGGGGCAGACATAGACTCTGACCATAACTTGTTGGTTATGAACTGTAGGCTGAAACTGAAGAAACTACAGAAAGGTAGGAAAATAAGGAGATGGGACCTGGATAAATTGAAGGAACCTGAAGTTCTTAAGAATTTCAGAGGGAGCTTCAGGCAACAATTGACAGAAACAGGGGAAAATAAAACAGTTGAGGAGGAATGGGTAAAATTGAGAGATGAAATAGTGAAGGCAGCAGAGGACAAAATAGGTAGGAAGGCAAGACCTACAAAGAATCCTTGGATATCACAGGAGATACTAAATTTAATCGATGAAAGGAGAAAATATAAAAATGCAGTAAATGAAACAGGCAAAATGGAGTACAGACGACTAAGAAATGAGATTGACAGGAAGTGCAAAATGGCTAAGCAGGAATGGCTAGAAGGCAAATGCAAGGATGTAGAAGAGTGTATAAATAGGGGGAAAATAGATACATCCTACCGGAAAATAAAAGAAACATTTGGCGATAAGAAAAACAGCTCTATGAATATCAAGGACACTGATGGAAAACCAGTTCTCAGCAAAGAAGAGAAAGCTGAAAGGTAGAAAGAGTATATAGAGGGGCTCTACAAAGGAAATGAACTTCGAGACACTATTGTAGGAAGGGAAGAGGATGTAGATGATGATGAAATAGGAGATATTATACTGAGAGATGAATTTGACAGAGCACTGAAAGATCTAAGTCGAAACAAGGCCCCTGGAGTAGATGATATCCCGTCAGAGCTACTGAAGTCTCTGGGAGAACCAGCCATGACAAAATTGTTTCACATTGTGTGTAAGATGT
Source organism: Locusta migratoria (assembly GCA_026315105.1). Lineage (NCBI taxonomy): Eukaryota > Metazoa > Arthropoda > Insecta > Orthoptera > Acrididae > Locusta > Locusta migratoria. The sequence goes on along the minus strand of CM048746.1, from coordinate 16,914,101 downwards.
ATGAGACAGGTGAAGTACCCTCAGACTTTAAGAAAAATGTAATAATCCCCATTCCAAAGAAAGTGGGTGCAGACAGGTGTGAAAACTACAGAACCATCAGTTTAATAAGTCATGGTTGCAAAATATTAACACGAATTATATACAGAAGGATGGAAAAGCTGGTAGAAGCCGACCTCGGGGAAGATCAGTTTGGGTTCAGGAGAAATGTAGGAACACGGGAGGCAATACTCACTTTACGGCTTATCCTAGAAGATAGATTAAGAAAAGGCAAACCAACATTTCTAGCTTTTGTAGATTTGGAGAAGGCTTTTGACAATGTTGATTGGAACAAACTATTTCAAGTTCTGAAGCAAGCAGGAGTAAAATATAGGGAGCGTAAGGTTATTTACAACTTGTACAAAAACCAGACAGCGGTTGTCAGAGTTGAAGGGCATGGAAGGGATCCAGTGGTTGGAAAGGGAGTAAGACAGGGTTGTAGCCTTTCCCCAATGTTGTTCAATTTGTACATTGAGCAAGCTATAAAGGAAAGCAAGGAGAAATTTGGAGAAGGAATTAAAGTTCAGGGTGAAGAATTGAAAACATTGCGTTTTGCCGACGACATAGTAATTCTGTCAGAGACAGCAAATGACCTGCAAGAGCAATTGAACGGAATGGACAGTGTGCTGAAAGGTGTATATAAGATGAACATTAACAAGAGTAAAACTAGGGTAATGGAGTGCAGTGTAAGAAAATCAGGTGATGCTGAAGGAATTAGATTAGGTAATGAAACAATAAAGGAGGTAGATGAGTTTTGTTACTTGGGCAGTAAAATAACAAATGATGGTCGCAGTACAGATGATATAAAATGCAGAATGGCAATGGGTAGAAAGGCGTTTTTGAAAAAGAGAAATTTGTTAACATCGAATATTGATTTAACCCTAAGGAAGTCCTTTCTGAAGGCATTTGTATGGAGTGTTGCCTTGTATGGGAGTGAAACATGGACGATAAGCAGTGTGGACAGAAAGAGGATAGAGGCTTTTGAAATGTGGTGCTACAGAAGAATGCTGAAGATTAGGTGGGTGGATCGCGTAACTGATGAGGAGGTACTGAACCGAATTGGGGAGAAAAGAAATTTCTGGCATACCTTGACTAAAAGAAGGGATAGATTGGTAGGACACATTCTTAGACATCAAGGAATTGTGAATTTAGCATTGGAGGGAAGTGTGTGGGGTAAAAATCGCAGAGGGAGACCAAGAGACGCGTATAATAAGCAGATTCAAGTGGATGTGGGTTGTCGTTCTTATGAGGAGATGAAAAGGCTTGCTCAGGATAGAGGGTGGAGAGCTGCATCAAACCAGTCTCTGGACTGAAGACCACAACAACAAACAACAAAATTATATAGAAATGTCAACTACCAAGAGACGGTTTTCTCATCCATCCACTTATCTGTATGGATAAAATAGCCAGGAATTTTTAATCTTGGTTGCAAATTTCATTTAAGTTGTCATTAGCCGGATGTCTCTTTATGATATTGTACAGACATGATTCACAATGGAGATCCTCGTAATTCCTAATTTTTAAAACTGGAATTGAATATTTATCAGTCACATTATTCAGATCTCTGAAAGAAGTGTATTCAGTCTCTCATGCTAGATCATTGGGGAATTCATAGATGTATGATTCGCCTGTATTTAATTGGATATTTTAATAACATTGCACAGCACTGATAGCCCATCTTAATACGTGCTGCAACTGTACCTTAAGTATGTACATCTACTCCCTTGTAATAAAACATGACTTTCATTGCCCCTTTTCTGACTGCGTCAATAGAAAATAACTTTTTCCTTAGCTTAGTGACATATGTGTTTTCCAAAGTGAGAGGTGCTCATTTTCCATCAACTAATGATAAAATGGATGTAATGCTCCTGCTTTAACAATTTAGTTGTCTTCAACTTGAATACAGGAATCATCAACCTAAATTTGGTTAAAGTGTTGCACCAATCTTTATGTGATTCTATATACTTCGACACACCATCATCGTCTAACCCAATAGATTCACAACCTGGGGCAAAAACATTTTCTGTTCGACTCTCAAAGCCTGGTCTTCATAAGTGTCAGTCGTATCGACTTTTTCTAAAAGTATTCTGCGCTTTTGTAACAGTAACAACTTCAACATATTTTCTGTTGACTGTGTAAGCCGATTTGTTATTCTTTTAATTGTAATTACTTGCTTTGTATATATTAATTGCTGCTAAGTCCATTGATTTTGCATTTCAATGTAAAAGTTCTTGTTTCTCTTTCAATAATCTTGAAGTCAAACTATTAAACGTTTTTTGAACTTTAGCATACGAATTCGACGCAGTCGAAAAAGTTGTAAATGTAGGCTTTCCAAAATTTTAGTTATTTTATCAACTTATGAAAATATTTACCAGAGACTCAACTTGAAGTGATTTGTTGTGTGATTGTTTCTTTTGGCGAGTAATATAATCAAAAAAACGTCGCTTCTAGGACATTTATTGAAGCAGATCGCTGTTCATGGATAGTCTTTAGTCTGTAACCCACTTCAGCAGCATTTGCGCACTGGTCAAATTGTATCGCAATTGAAATATCCCAAGTTTCTTGACTTTCACATTAAGAGCGTTAATTACATAAATAATAATTAGCAACCGATATTTCTACATTCAACATAACACAATGTTTTACTTCAAAATTTCTGAATTTCATTAAACTTCAGTATATATAAAATTTAGAGAACTTGTATCTAAACAACAACGAAAGTAGTTTTCTGAAATTAACAAAGAAGTTCTACAGTTCCTGAACTTCAGCGCCACTGTTGATTCACAAAACACTCCTATGAAACCCAGTGTCAGGTCCTATAACCTGTTGTATTTAATTACATTTCGCTCACAGCTATAGAACAGATTCAGAGTAAATAACAAAACGCAGGTGTCCTTTTTTTTTAATAACTAAAAGTGACCTAGAAATTACGACAATGAAACAAAAAAGAACCAAAGATATAAGTTATATTTCATACTGTCACACATTGAAAACATATAAGCTTTCCTTGGCACGATCACAAAACCAACTATAAAAGCAAGAACACCAAAATGTTCAAATGTTTGTAATTCTATGGGACCAAACTACGTTGGTCATCAGTCCCTAGACTTACAAACAACGTAAACTAACTTAAACTAACTTAAGGACAAAACACACATCCAAGCTCGAGGGAGGATTCGAATCCCCGACGCGGGAGGCCGCTCGATCCGTAACGTGGCGCTCCAGACCGCTCGGCTACATCCTCGCTGCAAGAACACCTACAAAACCCGCCTAGCAACAGGACAAGCTCCTATGTAGACATTACTTTCTAAGATAATTACGCTATCTGGACTCAGTTTGGTTCATGCAATCACCACGTCAAACACTTCATGAAACGCTGAGTCAGAAAGATATACTTCTTACTGGAACTACACATCTTAATGATAACTTACTAAGTTTCAGCTCTTGACAAAAGAGTTGTCTTTCCTTACAAACGTTTTGGATTAAATGGAGAAACTCTAAACAACCACATTGTATGACTTAATCGCTTTCACTCTAACCTTACGTTTAAGGCAACATCATAATGACAACGGAATATGAACATGAAATGAAGGTTTGGCATTATTTAATATCTATAATTCTATAATGTTATCTAAACCTTTGTATGGACACAGATGTATACCTACTTCAATTTTTTTGAGAATTTTAGAAGTGTATGGATTAAAACATACCCGCCGGCCGCGGTGGCCGAGGGGACTGAGGCGCTTCAGTCACGGTCTGCACGGCCACTACGGTCGGGGGTTCGAATCCCTCCTCGGGCATGGATATTTGTGCCGTCCTAGTTCGTAAGTAGTTCATAAGTAGTTTGTAAGTTTAGGGACTGATGACCCCGTAGTTAAGTCCCATAAGCTGTACAAACATTTGAACATTTGAAAACATACCCGCGGTATCCTGCCTTTTACGGCAACATGCCAATTCTTACATGGTACACTATGTACAAACTTTGTCGATGTCAAAATGCAAAGTACGGGATTCATGAGTACTTTTGCATTTCCTCCATAGGGACACCAAGACAACCGACAATTGGGTGATATTCAGGTAACATCATCTACTTGTATGCAAGCACTGCAACAATATTCCCTGATGGACAGTTTCTAAGCCTGTCTTGTGATTAAATTGACAGATTTAATAATTTCTCAAAGTGTAGTAGATTCTAATGTGGGATGAGTTTTGAAAGCAAACTGACGTATCCTAATAATTTGCAAGAAACATAGGCGTATAGCGATTTTCTATCGTGTTCAGAGCACTATATTTATTTATTGAATTCCTGGGGTAGGGTTGTAGGGGAAGACAATTAATTGCGAATTTTTAACTAACTGCAGTCTTCAACAAAAATTTTGCGAGTATGGAGGTAGGTAAGGTTTGGTAGCGTTCTCAAAACGTTGTTTAGGGAGGGTGAGTCACACATGTTTTTTCTGATAGGTGGGTGAAGTGTGTGCTGTTAAGGCTCAACGGTTCTTAAGGTTAACAAGGCGCATATTGCATTACAGCTGAAAATTAACCTGTCATGTTGTGGCAATAAGTGCGTAGATGCTATGTAATCGGAGGGATGCTATGTTATACAACTCACTTGGCTGCAAGGGAGACTGTGGATGAATGTGTGTGTGTGTGCTTTTCGTAAATACATTGCACGTTCTTTGTGGTGTAAATAGGTGTACGTATGTGGGTGTTTGAAGTGCAAAGTAATTGTGTACTCCGATACCTTTAGTTTTTCCGTTATTGCAAGTCAATGAAATCATTATTATTATTAGTTTTTCAGTGTCAAATTTTTCTTTGTTTCCTATGTTAACACGGCAAAGAAAAATACTTAGGGGGAGTTGGAACATAAGTTTCCCTGTCGACTGTGCATAGGACTGTGTATGAAAGAAAAAAAAATAGAATGTTATATTTAAGATAAGACATATCTTCATTTTTCTACATAATTTCCAAGTACATTGAGGTATTTATCATACCGCTTTAGAAAAAATGTTCAAATGTGTGTATAGCTTATGGGACTTAACTACGGGGTCATCAGTCCCTAAACTTACAAACTACTTATGAACTAACTAATGCTATGGACGGCACAAATATCCATCCCCGAGGGGGGATTCGAACCCCCGACCGTAGTGGCCGTGCAGACCGTGACTGGAGCGCCTCAGTCTCCTCGGCCACCGCGACCGGCCCGCTTTAGAAGCTTCAAAAAGCCGTCCAGGGAAAAATCAGGGCGTTGCATGCGGAAGAAGCGTTGAACGACCTGTTTGACGTCAGCATTGCTTCCAAAGCGCTCTTCGCCGAGAGTCTTCAAAGCTGTAAACAGATGGAAGTCAGTCGGTTGGAGATCAGGACTGTATGGCGGAAGGTGTAGGCGCTCCCAACGGAGTTGCAGTATGGTTTGGCGTTGCCGTTACCGATTGTGGTTTCGCATTGTCATCCAACAACTGAACGCCAGGCCGCTTTCTCCTAATGATCTCTTTCAATTTCGACGGAGTAGCACAGTACCGCGCAGTATTGATGGTTACATTCTCGAAAAAATCAAGCAACAAAATTCCTTGGGCGTCCCAGAATACGATTAGTAGTACTTTACCTGCAGACGGAGTGCTTTAGAAGTTCTTTCGAACAGATGATGACGGACTTCGATTTGGGCATGTAGTGGTGGAACCACGTTTCATCCCCCGTCATAATCCGAAACAGAAAGTCATTACCATACTCGGGCTCGACCTCTCCCTAATGGTGTATCGGTGTCTAGCACATGCGCGTTCACCTGCTGTATCGTCTTTCGCCCATAGCCGTCAACGATTCTTCCGTATGCAACGCCCTGATTTTTTTCGTGGTCGGCTTTTTGAAGCTCATAAAGCTGTTTGACAAATGTATCAATTTACTTGGAAATTATGTTGAAAAATAAAGATATGTCTTGTCTTTAATGGCTCATTCTATTTTTTTCTCTGCCTACAGTCGACAAGGAAAACTTATTTTCCAAGTCCCCCTCGTAAAAGAAAGCAAATGGCAAAGTCGGTCTAACACTGAAGAAACTTGTTACGTTTGATAATAACACTGTAGCCCTACAAAGATCCTCAAGTGAAAAAAAAAATTGTACAAAACGTGTTGTATATTTTGTGAATAAATAAAATAATTTGTTGTTAAAATATTGTATTATACATATTATGGACAAATAAAACATTTTATGTCATATATCACTCTTCTTATTTACAAGTCATACCTTGAATTCCAAGCCCAATCACTTGGATGTATCTACAGCTACATTTCTAATTTTCGCAATTCACGATTTGGTGTGTAGCCGAGGGTACGCTACTAAACTCTTCATTTCCTTTCCCCACTCACATACTGAATGAAGGAAAAACGATTGTCTGTATTTCTCAGAGGAAGCCCTAATTTCTATTATATTCGTGGCCTTTAGCGCGAAATATAGATTGGTAATAGTAGAATCCCATTGAGGACCACTTCAAACGCTTTTTCTCTAGATTTTCTCAATAGTTCTTCCCAAATAGCAACCGCAGCTGTTTAAATTTCATTGGGTAAATTAAATGAACCGCACAACAACTGTTTATTGCAGTATTTATACAGTGTTTATTGCATACATGACAGGTTTGGGAATCTAGAATAGTGTCAGCTGTTGTGAATTGTAACAAGTGAAAAAACCTATCAGAAAAACATGGGAAATAACTGGAATACCGACTAAAAAATTACAAATCTATTTGTAAAAACAGAAACCATGCAATATTCCTATGTCTGATCCAACCACGGACTTCTTCCTTCCCAGTGTAAAGTTGTATGTCCAAGATATAAAATGGGAATCTAGGAAATTAACAAAGTACATGACATCGTGCACACAGGAGTCAACTATCACAGACGATCTAAATCGGGATAAAAAAGGAGAGGAACACTTGAGTAAAAGAGCACTTACATAGATTCGCAGGAGAGCTTCTGTGAAGTTTTCAAGATAAGTGACGCGGTACTGGCGGCAGTAAAGCTTTGAGGACGAGCCGTGAGACGTGCACAGGTAGCTCAGTCAGTAGAGCGCTTGTCCGCGAAAAGAAGAAGTCCTGTGTTCGAAATCCGATCTGGCACACACAGCCAGAAAGTTTCATACGTGTCATATGCTTCTGACGGGGAGTGGGCTCTGTTTAATCAATGAGTGAAGAACCTGAGGACAAGGCACCCAGAATTACGCAGCTGTGTTCATATCAGGATGGATAACCTCCCTTTCTAAATTAATTAAACTCGCGACCTGTTCTAAACAACTCCTGCATTCGCTGCTTATATTACTAACTTTTCCCATTGTTTAAAAACATTTTAACATTTTGCACATATGAAGCAATCGCTGGGCTCACATCGAAGACAGGCAAAGATTGTCTTCCTTCGACCAAATCCGAAACAGCTTCGTTTTCTAGCACAGTTCTTGTCTCCCGGCTGAAGGGAGCTATAGCTCAAAAAACGGTCAGCTGTTTACAAACGTCTTGTCGAAAGTGGACAAAGACGTTTTTGCATATTTCAGCTTACCCTTCCCATGTTTTGACCCCCATGGAGAAAGTTTTATGGCCTCTATCATTGGCCGTTCGCGATTTTCGGTCTACACATTCCATAAAAGCCCTTCAGAGTTTTATAACGAACAATTGTAACCACAGATGACATGAATCATCATATAATGACGTCACAGAAGAAACGCTCATTTATGTACTGATACTGAAATGAAATATCATAGAAAGAAATTAAAAAGTGTTGGTACAAAGTGCCGCATAAAAGATGTTACGAGTAATTTCGGAAATCAATCCTCTCATATTCCTGAATATTGATGTATATCTGCTTATATCCGTTAGACAATACTTGGAATTGCTTAGGGATACGGATTTTGAACTTCGTCACCATAAACATTATGGAGAACAGCGATCTTGACGAATAATTAAAACTGATTTAAAAATCATTTTAGGTTGCATTTTATTTCTTTTGATAACCGTTTTCGAACTTTTCTCCGGGTCATCTTCAGACCACGCTGTAAGAGGCGGCGTTGGCAGTACGATGATCAACAGCTGAGGAGACCAGCACAGCTATTTCTTAAATAGTGGAGGCTCTGCTGTGCTCTCTTTAGCAGTTGTGATCGTACTTCCAGCGTCGTCTGTTCCATCGTGATCTGAAGATGATCTGGTACAATTTCGAAAACGGTTGTCGAAAGAAATAAAATGCAATATAAACTGATTTGAAATTAATTGTAAGTATTTCGTAGACTCAGAATTTCATATGAGAGGAATTATCGCAAGTAACTGTACTGTTACTGAATCATGTGACAGAGGACCTGCACTATAGTTGCGAAGAGCAAGGGGTCATTGGAGAAATAGTATAAACCCTACCGTTTTGCTAGATGCAGACTTTACAGCTATGTCGACTTTTGCATGGATGTGTCTGTGGTAATAAAAAGTCTTTAATTTCATATGTTCTTCTTGTCTTTATAACATACTGTTTCATTGCTATTTGCTCTGTTATGTACAATTGCACGTATTTAATAAATTGATTTCGTTACCTTTGTCATTTGAATGACTTTAACGTAAGACTTCTTTACAACAGTTGGTCTTTTATATTGCTACGAGGGTTGGAACGTAAATAATGGCAGCACTGCTGTGGAGACACTATGCAATGGAACCTACAACTGTCGCTGATAGCACACGCTGTTGACATACCTACCTTACCTCCGTGCCGCGGTGCAGTAACCGAGCGGTCTAAAGCGTCTCGCTGCGGAGCGCGCGGTTGCTCGCCGTGGAGGTTCGAGTCCTCCCTGGGGCATGTGTGTGTGTTTGTCCTTAGGTTAGTTTACCTAGATTTAAGTAGTTTGTAAGCTACGGACTGATGACCACGCAGTTTGGTCCGATAGAATTACAAACATCTGAACATCCTTACCTCCGAGCAGATGGACTCGCCCGTCCCACGTCACCTGCGTGCGCACAATCGAGGTAAACGCAGTCACTCGGAGGCGAGCGGTCTAACGTAGCCGTGTCACTATGTTATCCTAACGTATTACGTTCCTCCACGGTAGACCGTCAATAAACAATATTACCGTTAGTTTTTGGAGCATAACCTGCCACCAGCTTTTCGGAAGAAGATGAACAGATTCTGCGCAACCCACCCATCAGTTTGCTCGATAATGCGCGGGCGCATACAGCGCAAGCTGTGCCTGCTCTGTTCGTTCGATGAGACTGGGATGTACTGTACCGTCCACCATACTCTCTGGACTTAATACCCTGTGACTTTGATTTGATTCCGAAGATGAAGGAACCACTTCGTGGCATTCGTATCAGAACTGTTCCAGAGATTCGACAGGCAGTAGACCGCTCCATTCGCACCATCAACAGAACAGGCTCTACTAATTGTATAGTAAGCCTTCCACATCCCTGGCAACGGATTCTCCACAACGTTGGTGACTATTTTGAAGGATAGGAGCAAACATGTAACGTTTTTGTATCGATTTTGAATAAATAGTTGTCACTATTTAAGTTCCAACCCTCGTATGGTTGAAATGTTGCTATTACGTGATCCTCGATAATTTTTGTTTTTTCGTTGTGAATCCATTGACCAAAACATGCAACTGTGCCTAACGTTTCGTCTCATAGTTTTAGACACAGCGTCATACCTGTAGGTTCAAAGTAGTAAAATAAAATGTTCATACGTATCCAGGCGATAGTCGCTGCGTAGCGTCACAAGACCGCTGCCTAAAAGCGCACAGTCGAACCGACGTGTTTTATGTCTCCTGTAGTGAAGAAATAATTAGTTCCATTAACTTCTTTTTGGCACTTATGTGCACAATTATTTCAGGTGTTCTTTTTTTAACGTGAATAGAACAGAGAAATAATTACAATAAGAGAAATTATGGTCGTGGCCCAAGTGAAGCGAAAGGTGCCAATTTACCCTCTACAAATTCTATTAGACACGGTGCACATTTCCACGATCTTAAGCAACAGCCCAGTACTCTCACCAACGATCGTTGCAGAGATAAGTACAAGTGGCTTAGCTTGTAGAGCTGGTTTATATCAAACTCTGAGCGTTTACAGCTCCTGAAACTTCCCAGCAATAGGAATCGAAATGTTAGGCACAGATATACGCTTTGACCTATATTATAATAGCATTAAACAAAAACATCGACCGTGAAAGCCTGCATTGTACGAAGGGTTGTGGTTGACATCTGTGACTTTTTGTTTTAGGTGACGCGCGAGCGAAGAGCGACCAGAGAGAGGGGTACGAAGTGAATATTTGTAGCATCTGAAATCCGATGGAACTTCATCCAGCAGATATCCATTGTACGTAACATGCTTTGATGATTTCCATTTTGTGAATGAAACACATGTTTGTTGATCTTACAGAACAATCAAAACGGTAAAAAGAACATTCCTTGAATTTTTTATACTTTACAACCAATTGCTCATTTTAGTACAAGACAACTGGAGTATTACATTAAACATTTGATGTATTTAATATTGCCAGAAGGAAACAAGAACTCAAACGTGCTTAAATGTTTCAAAACCTAAGGACAGTTTTCTGTAAAAAATGATACTTTTGAAATACAGAGAACACTAACATGAAATGAAAAATACGTTTTATTTCTTTAATAAGTTTTGATTTCTTCTTGAAGTTAAAGATACAGAAGGTAAGTATTGAGTTATTCAAATGGTATATCTGTACAAATAAACTCAGTAAAACAATCCTGAGTCAGAGAGAATCCTGATAATAGTTTCACCTCTCGTCAACCACCGCCAACGTAAGGAGACTTATCACTTAATACCTAATTCATTTAAACGCCTACCAAAACAACAATGCTTCATTACATCTAGGTTAAGTCTTTTCACCTGGCCTGTTGCATTTAGAAGAAGTCGAGAAGTTGTGATTCCACAATTAGTATCTATTCTCTTAGAAAAGGCAGAAAATTACAATATAAACATGTCTTTTCAATACAAGAACTGAAAGATCTGCAAGACTTAAGTAAAAGTCAATACTTTAGGTGATAGAAGTATTTAGATAAAACTGTTTCAAATGTTTGTTTGTAAATCTATGGGACCTAGCTACTTTGGTTATCAGTCCCTAGGCTTACAAACTACTTAAAGTAACTTATGCTAAGGACAACAACTACAACATGGGAGGTCTCGAACCTCCGACGGCGAGTAGCCACGCGATCTGCAGCTAGGCGCCTCAGAACGTTCGGCCACTCCACCGCGGCTTAAGACTGTTTATTCCTATTATAAATAAGTCAAGCTTACTCAATGTCGAAATTTCTAGTTTTCAGTCAGGTCCTATTGTTGGTTATTAAAATTAAGAAGCGCAGATTGAAACGTAGGTATGTAATGTAGATAACGTTGAATGCCTGCAACTCATATCTTTGGCTCCGCGAGGACAATCATTGGTGTGCGCTGTCTCGCATTTGAGCTTACAGAGTTTGCTTGCCGGCCTCCGACAGGTGAGCAGGGGTAGTGCTGTGCAAGCAGCCTTGGAATGGAGTCGCATATTGCAGTGTGAGCTTGAACCATTTGAATCTTTTTATGTGAAGAATAAAGGTAAGGAGAGTCATCTTTTCATTATTAGGCGCTTCGCGTAATTGTAGTCCATCTCTAGCAGACATTCAATATGAAGAGTTTAATTTTAGTCTTTTCTGTTCATTCTTTAAAATAATTAAAAGTATAGTGCAGGAATTTAGTGTATCAAATGTTGGTTATTAAAATTAAGAAGTGCAGAATGAAACGTAGGTATGTAATGTACATAACGTTGAATTTTATTTTATGAGAAAGTCACTAATTTATCGAACCTTATCCTTACTGATAATGAAACTAATTTGTTAAAAAAGGGACTTAAGTATAATCTGCCACAACAAGCTAGTTCTGTTAATGTAATTTCTATGATAGGACATGTAAAATTAGCAATCGACTTAGCAAAACTTCCAATAGTAGAACAAAACAGTATATCCAGCAAAATAGGTAAAATTATAGGGTCCTACACATCAGATACCAAAAAGAACAACAGAAATCAGGAACTAAAAGATCTACACAACATTAACAAAAAACTAAAAGAAAATAACACTTTAGCATTGAAAGCAGATAAAGGTAATACTATTGTCTTGATGAAGAAGGATGAATATATAAATAGAACGCTTGATTTCTTTAACTAAAATAACATTACACGTATTGACAAAGATCCTACAAACCGATTTCAAGCTTTGATAAAAAGAGCTATAAAAAAGTCTGAGTTTCTTTTAACACAAAAAGAACAAAACAGATTTATAGTTATGAATCCACAATGCCCCAAGCTCAGAGCACAACCAAAGGTCCATAAAATAAATGTTCCGATTCGACCAATTGTAAATCTGATAAACAGCCCAGCTTACTTAATAGAGAAAAAACTTAACAAAATCATATGTGAAAATTACACATACAGCAGACAATATACTGTCAAAAGCTCGACAGACTTAATTGCAAAAATACAAGACATAAAAATCCCTGACAACAGTAGATTCCTTTCTTTAGATGTAACTAATCTATACACTAATGTACCCATTGATGAAACTATTGCTATCATAAAAGAAACCTCTTAAAATATAGAAAGATCTCTGAAACAGAAGTTTATGAAATAATAGTACTACTAATCATAATATTATCCCACAACTATTTTAGTTTCAATGGACATGTATACACATAAAATGATGGTCTTGCAATGGGTAGCTGCCTGTCTGGTACACTAGCAAATATTTTTCTAGACCACCTAGAAAACAAATTTTTTGAAGAGCGAAACCAATTGAAAACAAAAGTAGTATACTATTTCAGATATATAGATGACACTATAATTCTATTTAATGGATGTATAGAAGAAATTGAAGACTTCCATCAAAGGTTTAACAATATGCACAAGAAGATAACCTTCACAATTGAACATGAAATTAACAACAGCATTAACTTTCTCGACTTAACAATAAGTAAGACTAACTCAGTACATACTTTCAATATATTCCGAAAACCCACAACTACAGACATAATAATTCATAATAGCTCTTGTCACCCACAAAGCCATAAAGAAGCATATTTTAGATCAGCAATAGATCGTATCACCAAATATCCTCTCTGTAATAAAAATATAAATTCAGAGCTAAATACACTCAAAGATATAGCAATCAGTAATGGATATAACCCAGAACTAGTCAATAATCTGTATAAATCAAAATTAACTTCAAAACAGAAGTGTATTAAAGGTGAAATCACTTTAACAAAAACTGAAACAAGAAAGAAAGACAAATTTGTAATACTGCCATACTAGGGACAAATTTCAGATAGAATAAAATATGCACTGAAGAAAACAAATCTTAAAATTGGCTTCTACACTAACAACACTTTAGGAACCAATATCATACATAAAATAGAAAAAAATTGATCGCTATAGTCAATCTGGAGTTTACAAAATCGAATGCAATGAATGTGACAAAGCCTACATTGGACAGACAGGCAGACCTTTCAAAATTAGATTTAGAGAACATATTAATACAAGCGAAAATAATGTTTCAGAATTCGGCACACACCTCAGAGAAAATAAACATTCGACTGAGAGTATAGAAGAAAATCTCAAAATTTTACATATTGTAAGCAAAGGGCAACTAATGGACGTTTTAGAAGAATTGCAAATCTATACACATATGACTAAGTACCGAGAACAAATGTTAAATGAACAAACAGAAATGCACAATAAAAAATTCATCGAAAATTTCCATAACACCTTGGCCAGCATATAAAATACAGTCCATCCTACCGTAATATACTTCAAAATATGCAACGAAACGCGATAAATTATAGTAGCACCGCAATATTATCCCTGTATTACAAATCAATTTATTACACTTAATATAGTTCGGAATGAAATCTAAAATTTATTGTACAGTATTTGTCATGGTACTGTTTATGTCACACTGCATATAACCAACGATATTGTTACAAACAAAATTGAGCAAAGAATATTTAATAAAACATCTTTGGATCAACAGCTCTGTAAATTACACCAAAGTAATTACGACAAACAGCGTGACATAAACAGTAACCAAATATAAATGTATATGAATGTAAGTAATTATAACCTGTATAATCAATATAACATCACTATATTAATGTATTTTCATGTAAAACACACTTTGTTCTCTGTAATAGGTGACTTAGAAAATGGGCAAAGCCCGAAACTAGTCGTCAGCATTTAAATAAAAGCAGCTTTGGTGCATATTTAAAAATGTCTTTTCTTCAATTTAGTGTATGTTTTAGTGTACAAAAACGGAGGAAGTGTGATGTAGACAATTTCGTTTTTTTATTTACATTGTATAAAGTACCAGCTGGTTGTTCCTTTGTTGAAGATGACAGTAGAAGTAAATGAGTTTCTGGAAAGATTTGTGTAAGACATTCCCAAGTCGTGTATATATAATGCTTCAGTTTAAACTTCAAACTCCAGTCTGTTTCGTGTTAATCACTCATCCCAAAACCCAATTAATTATTATTTTTTAAATACTGGAGAGATGGACAACATTAGTATTTGTGTAGTTTGTGGATTCGAATTGCACTCCTACGAATTCTGCAGTTAGTTAAAAAAATGTTCAAATGTTTGTACATCTTATGGGACTTAACTACGGGGTCTTCAGTCGCTAAACTTATAAACTACTTACCAACTAGGACGGCACAAATATCCATGCCCGAGGGGGGATTTGAACCCCTGACCGTAGTGGCCGTGCAGACCGTGACTGGAGCGCCTCAGTCCCCTCTGCCACCGCGGCTGGCTCTGCAGTTAGTTTTTTGATCTTGCAGCAGCAGCAATATTATCCTTGCCCACAGGTATGACCATAAAATCAGTGGAAACCATTGAGTGAGGTAATTCAGGAATAATTGTCAGACACAGATCTATTTGGCAATCAGTCACTTTTGCAGCTAGCTAATGTCCTATTGTCCAAACAATTGCAATCTTTAATGAACCAGATTATTTTCTACCTGAGGTCAAATTGCCCATTCTGTGAATAAAGTCACAGGGTCAGAATTGGATTTTATTACATATTTGGTTTTTGTTCAAAGTCATGCTCAACTAATTGGATAAAGTCAGATTAGAAAGTTTTATTTCAAGTGCAGATTCATTTACAGCTACCCATACACACACAACTACACATGACACAATTGTTTGAGAAGTCACTAAAATACAGTCAAACAATTTTATTTACAAGCTGCGAGGACAATACTAAACAATACTATTTTAATTACAATACCAATCATTGTAGATTTATTTTGATCAATAACAATCGTTACATTAGTTTTATTATTAATAACTTTCAAGATTTATCTACTGATGATCCACACAATTTGATTTCAGGAGACAGTTCAGAAACGAAATTATTGTCTTATAAGACGCGTAGAATTAGTACAATTCTGTAAGATTTTTCTTCATGAATCAAAGTAATCAAGTATTCATAATTTAAAATATAGACTAGTTCATACACATTCGTGTTACCTGCAAGGTTGTGTTTTTTTTTTTTTTTTTTTTTTTTTTTTGCATGCTAGGTTTGCAATTAATGGAATACCTTCCAGATACCACTGACAGAAAGAAAAGAAAATACATCCAGCATACCAAAACGGACGATAGCATGTGATCCAGGACAGGCAGTTGCACTATTTTATCTGTGGGAGAGTAATCGATTTGGAAAAATATGTACAGCAGTGAATCGAATTATACGAGAGCTAGGTATGTTTCATGCATGAGGACTGAGACCTGGCGTATCCTGGCTTTGCACGGTTCTACTTGGAATTACTGAATAGCGGTATATTTCATTTACTCCTATGACGCGATGTTTTTCCATAGGCACCACATTCTGCAAAGCGTATAATTCCAATTTTTGTTGTTGGGTTATTATTTATTTAGTTTTCTGTAACAGTTGCGTACTATTTCTTAGTGACGACAAGTTCCGAATGTTAACATCCATTATTAAACCATTAACTACATTCCAACCAATCACGAAAATCAACACAAAGGCCCGGTAGCAACACCACCTAGATACAAGGCCTCACAATAACCCGCGTCACGTCACACCGACCAGGTCGCGACCGCCAGCTGACTGACTGGCCGCTGGGGGACAGCCAACAAGAGAAGGCCTGCGGGCTGCCGAGCCACGTCACGCAGACTAGGTCGCGATTGCGAAGCTCACTGGCTGGCCGACGTCAGGCAGTGCGCTGTGCCCCAAAGGCCAGCCAGTGAGCTACTCTGCGTGACTTGGCACGGCAGCCCGCAGGCCTTCTATTCCGACGGTGTTGGCACAGCTCACTGCCTCGTAGCGGCCAGCCAGTCAGTTGCCGGTCCCGGCCTTATCGTTGTGACGTAACACGGTTTATTGTGAGGCCTTGTATCTCGGTGGTGTTCCCAGGAATTTGGGTTGCTGACCACATTACCCTCCATACCACATCCGTTGACGGCTTGAGGAAGAGGATGACACGGCGCCGCTCCGTACCTGTTGGGACTCTCAAGGCCCGTAGGAAGGATTTTATGTATTTTAACTACATGTTAATTGTTTGAGTTCTTTGACTAATTTCTCCTCACTTAATCGTGGAACCGGTAAGTGAAAAGCACAATAATTGTGTATGTAAAGAAAAAAAATGTGACTAAGCTTCTAAACTTGCTAACAGACTCACCAGATGCACAGCAGATAAAAAAAAAAATATTTGCAACAAAAAAAGACAGTCTACATTGCTACTAGCATTACATGTAGTAAACTAACACGGAAATGTTTGAAACTCTAGATAAATAAACATTCCTAAACACTGACAGTTCTGCTATTTGTGAGCAGCACTCAGTCTTCTTACTAGCCTATAATCCATATTTACAGATCTTGCAGATTTATCAAAAGCTTTTGGCAATGTTTATTGGAAAACACTCTTTAAAATTCTGAGGATAGCAGGAGTAAAATATAGCGAACTAAAAGTTTGTATCCAACTTCTACATCAACGAAGGAGTAGTTATAACAGTCGAAGGACATGAAAGGGCCGCAATTATTTGGAAAAGAGTTAGACCGAGTTGTAGCTGTTCCCAAATGTTACTGAATCTGTACATTGAGAAAGACGTGAGTGAAAGCAAGGAGATATTTGGAAACGGAATTAAAGTTCATGGAGATGAAATAAAAACACTGCCGTATGTTGATGAGACAGTTATTCTGTCGGAGACAGCAAATGATCTGGTAGAGCAGTTGAATGAAATGGACAGTGTTATGAAAAACGATATAAGATGAACAATAACAAAAGCAAAACAAGAGTGATGGAGTTTAGATGAATTAAATCAGGCAAACGAAAGGAAAGTAGATAGAGAAACGAGAGGCAATCAAGGTAGTAGACGATTTTTGTGTTGTGAGTAGTAAAATACCTTCTGATGGGCGGAGTAGAGAATATATATAATGCATAATAGCACTGGGAGGAAAAGCATTCTTGAAGAACAGGAATCTGTTAACGGAATATTAAACTAAGGGTTAAGAAATCTTTTCTGAAGGCAATAGTCTTGAGTGCATCCTTGTATGATAATGAAATATGGACGATGAACAGTTGAGGATAGAAGCTTTTGAAATTTAGTATTACACAAGAGAGCTGAAAATTAGATGGGTACATTTCACAACTAATGAGGTGGTATTGGATAGATTGGAGCTGAAAAGAAATTTCTGGCATAACTTGACTAAAAGAAGGGATCTGTTAATAGGACACATTCCCAGAAGTCAAGGGTTTGTCAAATTAATTTTGGAGGGAAGTGAAATTCCTTAATTTCATGTTCATTCCTCTTAGACTGAAGACATGTTTTGATTGATGTGAGGGTTCATATTCTATATACAAATATGGGTACCAAACTGTTATACTGGACCTTCTTGCCATCCGTCTTCTTTAGAAGAGTTTTTCTTCACCTTACTGATATCCTCTTCTGACGTTTCTTTTTATCAGGCAAGTTAGAACATCAGAATCTATTAAGAAACATTTCAACTGCCATGTAACCTGTAGAAGCGTGGGGCACGTTATTCATGTGATCTTCAAAAACAGAGTTACCACGTTTATTATGTCACTATATGCGACACACAGAATTTAATTCTCTCATAACACTTCTGCAGACTTGATGTCGGTCTACAGTATGAAATGAACACTGGTTCAGCCAAAAAGTTTTAGTGCATTTCTTCATTCATTGCGTAATCTCTGCACTCATTGTTCATTCTCCTAATAGCATGTAGCTACATTCATTAAGCAACAATACTAAAATGTAAGTGTTGATTTTATCCCATTATATGAACATATCTTATTACAATCGATTTTGTTCCAAACTGCTTCAAATTTCTGTAACCGACTTTTGTACATTTAAAGCCTTTACTGTATACCAATCCACTTGTTTGTCTGTACAGAGACCAGAAGAAGAGCACTCAAGCGTCCGAAACCGGTCGTCTAAAATAAATAATTACAAGCAACTGGTTGCTGAATTTTATTGGTTTATAACCTGAACAGTTGCTGAAATTGATAAAGTACTTCACTCTATAGGAAATTGATAAAGTACTTCACTCTATAGAATGTCATCGTGAGCCACATATGTGATTACCATCATGCTGTCTTCTATCGTCTGTTTCAGAGCCAAAGGTAGGCGCATGAGTGCTGGAATGTATGTCACTTCGAAATCAAATTCCTGAAGAGCCACAGTCAATTTCATTAGTTTCCCTTGACGCAGTTTACTCACAGTCTAATATATACGACACTCCCGCAGATTTTTGTTATATACCGCGACAGCAGCGCTCCAAGCGACCAGCAAGCTGCATTTCTGAATACCATATTGGATGAGTGCGAATAATATCGCTTATATTGATTTTAACATACTTTTTACATTAGGGAAGTATGTAGTGTCATAAAAATATAAGCTAACGACAATTCACTCCATCGGCTGCCGAGTAACGATTGTATAGAAAATCTCCTCGAACGCAACGATTCCATGTACATAGTATTCATTTTGAAGCTACCAGCAGTTCATATAGGACTTAATTACTCTGGTCTACAGTCCCTAGACCTACAAACTACTTAAAGTAATTTATGCTAAGGACAACAAATACACCCATGCCTGCGGGAGTTCTCGAACCTCCGACGGCGAACAGCGGCGCGCTACGCAGCTAGGCGCCATGGAACGCTCGGCCACTCCACTGCGGTCCACAACGATGGTCAATGTTATTTATTTGAAAGAGGAAACGCTGAATGTGTAGCGCACTTCAAAAAGTCTTCCTTTTACTTTCTTTATTTATTTTTACGGTGGTAAAACCAAAGATTAACATTTTGAATCATCAGAGTCGAAGGAGAAGTTAAAGCCACAGAAGAAATTATAAAATAAACAGATTTTTATCGTTTCTTTACATTTGTACCTGTTCTTTAATGTGCATTAATAATGGTTAAATGAACACTGGGATTTCTTCGGAGCTATGATAAGAGAAGATTGCACTACTGAACTGCACTGTTGTACGTTGTTTTCTTTAGCTCCTTAAACGAACCCAAAATCTGTTCAGCGTATCTGAATGCTCACTCCAGAGATATTTCTGATCTGTCCCTGCCAATACAGATAATATACACACGCGAGCGACAAATTCATCAGTGACCTCTCTGCTGTCATAATTGTTCGGTTTAGTATTGTGATTAAAATTTGTAGTTACTAACTTTTGGTGCGGACTACATTAAGATAGAAAAAGACATCTTCTTTTGCAGAGGTAATTATACTTAGAGTTATAATCCGACGTCTGAATGTGTAGTTCTATTACACAAGGTAGATTTTGACTTCGTGCTTTACGAAGTAATCACTGCAGATCGTGGGGACATGTATTAGCTGAAAGAGTGGCTGATGATGCTAGCACAGTCAAGATTATTCACTGGAAATACTATATTTAATGGAAAGTTCTATACAAACGATCAGCTGATGCGATTCCTTCAACGATTACCCAAACATACTTTATCTCACATTGACACCACCTTGACGTCTGATTTAAACCGACATGAACTGCTATGTTGACTGCATTAGCAGACTTTCAGCATTCGTCGAGTTTTCGATAATAGGAAGCACTGCATACAGAATAAATACATTGTCCCCTGTGCAACACTGCAACATACTAATACTTCAGCATACACTTAACTGTGAGAGATATACAATTTAGTACTACACCAAAGAACCAATACATGTCGCTGTTATTATTATTACTATTTCTCATCTCAACGATAGGAGTGTTTTCAGAAGTTCACGCCAAACAGAGAACCTAAAATTGAATTTACATCGTTTCGGAGCACGGAATTAAAATTAATTTCATTTATAGTATGAAAAACTTTATGAACATTCATCGTTTTCGACAATGACTTTTACGTCCATTTGACATCTTGGCTAGGAAAACTGAGCGATCCAACAAGGATTCTGTTTTTGCTGACATACGTCCGGAACCCTAAAAAACCATGATATACGCGTGTCCATCCTTAACAACCGTTGCGATGCATGGGCATATAAGATAGTACTATTAATATTTCTTAGATAAAGATACCAGTTTTCTATTATTCAAACATTAAAGTGATACTTAATTTCATGTTCCACCTGTGACGCTTCAACCCTTAATATGTTGTTTCTTTTAAAATCTGTAAGCTATAGGCCGTAAGCTGGCGTCATTGGGAGAAAGAGGCGGGGCTTGTTCTAACAGCCAACGCTTTACGAGCTGAATGCAAGCTTCATCTCCCAACATTCTCTGCTCAGGAGTGGACATGTGCAGGACATTAGGATAGTGATAGTAAGACCCTTGACAGATGAAGCAATTGATAGATTGCAGAGGTATTACGGGTGTGCATTTTCTCAAAAACTGCTAACAGTATAGTAATAAAATTTATACACGATATTGTTGACTTCATTTCCTTACTTTTTATAACATTTTGTTAAAAATATTGTACAATTCAAGAGGTATAGAAGAAAAAGTGCAAAAATTTAGAGAAAAAATAAGCATCTGATTTAAAAAAATTGTAAAAGAAAAACCAATAAATATTTCTTAACATGGCATTATAACTTTGTAGCGAAATATTCGCTGAACATATAGTCCAAATTTCAAAGAAACATGTTTAACGGTTTTAGAAAAAAATGTTCCTTCTATTTGCTAAAATTAACATTGAGGAGATGGGTCGTTCCGGCTCTCCTTAACAGCAAATTTTTCTAATAAACAACAACAGACGCAACCATCTAAAGAAAGGCGTCGGTTTTCTACTGAAAAAGTCAAAATTTCTTCATTAGAATTCCAGCCAAATCAGTAATTGTTGAACATAAGAAACTTATATGGAATGCATTGCCTACATTATTAAATGTATTAGATCAGACACTACAGCTGTAGCTGAAGGGAAATCCTCACAAACGTGACAATGAAACATCGAAAGCAAGAACATAGTTCCCCAACAAAGTAGAAACCAATTCTACAATTGTTACTACATCTGAACCACAAAGAGCAAGAATCTTCAAGACATTAGCTTTATAATCAAAAATAAATATACACAAAAGCATATGGGTTTATAACAAAGACGAGTGAATCGCAAAAATGTTCGAATAATTGTACTACATATCGAATTTTTACACGTCAAAGAGAATTCCTGTCATATAGGAAAAGACCGCAACAAAAATTAATGTTTCTGGTTTGTTTATATTCTCTGGCTTTCAGCGGAGTACGCTACAAAATATACATATAATCGTAAGTATTTCCTCATGAATAAGTTATTGTTTATATCACTAAATGAAGGAAATTCGTTTTTGTTATATATTTTTACACTATTATTTACGTCTCTCGATATTTTACGAATGCTTGGAACGCAAATATTATAGAAACTATTTGGTTAATTACGTGGAAAACAAACCGCTAGGTGCGATAGTGTCGTTGCAGCTGTCAGTTGGTAATAATTTTCACAGCAGTGAGTGTCGCGACTGTGTGCCTATGCTGAGAACAAACATTGTTTGAAGCCGGCGGGCCATGCTTTTGTGCCCAAAACTATTCTGTGTGAATATCGCCCTCTTTTCTTAAGCCACTGACTTGATATTCAGATCGGAGTATTTATTTAGATATGACATACATTTAAACGACTAGAAATACTGTATCATACAGGATGACCAAAGTTTTGGGCACAAAGAAATATCGGCATGCGCAGTTTGCTGGCTTCACTCTTAGGTCATCTCCAGAGATTCTAACCTCCTTGTATGTGTCTCCTTGGTAACGCCCATAGAGTAGAAATATCTCTGGAGTGAGCATTCAGATGCGCAGAATTGATCTTGTGTTGTCAACATATATATTGCATTGTGGTCACGTGATCTCGGAACGTCGTACATTTGTCTGGAATGGGGATGACCTAAACAGTGACTGTCCGATGACAATAATTTCTGTGACTGATACTTTTCGGTAGCTGTGACATTTTGTTGTGATTTTTCACTGTTTAAAACAGAAGTTTGCGAACTTTACGTTTTCTCCAATTTCTGCTAATTCTACGATTAATTACCAGATATGCTACTTCAAGGTGACTCTCACTCACACGTTGCAACTGGCGGTCACTGGCAAATATTTATGCTAACTGGTAATTCAGGGTAAAATTTTACTTACAACCTCGGCGACGTAGAGGCATAGTGTGCTGATGTTGGCAACAAGTATTTAATGATCATTGAAATCTCAATCACATAGAATAAGAGGGAATAATTTTCCGTGTTGACAGTGAAATAAATAATTATGTTCCTGCTCTATGGTTAGCAGATTCTTGTATGTACTCGTGTATGGTCAGCAAATTGATTATACTCGTAAAGTTAACATTTTGTTGCCAACATTACCACACCACGTGGCTGAGGCCATAAGTAAAATTTAACAGTATTTCTGTGCAGGTAAACTTCGTTGGTGTAATGAGAGTGATAAGGTCTTGCCTGTAGAGTGTGCCAATTGATAATTGGATCAGTATATTGGTAAAGTCATTAAGCGATGTGAAAGGATGATAATCTGAAATGCATACTGAGTGAATAATGAAAATTATGTTATTTTGTCAAAGCCATGTTGGAAATGTTTACAGGTAAAAACCAATGTTTGCTTTATGTTCTTTTTTTAAGGCTGGAATCTAAGAGAGTATATAGAGGGAAAAAAACTATCTGTGTTTGTCATAGCAACAAAATAAGCAACGTTTGTATTCCGTGTTTAAGTGAGTGTTCTTTAAATAAAGTTAACTTGAAAATAATTAATAACTCAGCAGGTTATGGGCCCAGAGCTCTAACAGAATAAATAAAACTAAAAACAGAATACACCGACAATTAAGAAACAGAAGAAACCACTTCAAGATGTTTGAAGAGAGGGAAGTATTTCAAGACATACAAGTGCTTAAAGACATTAGTACATTCAGCATGTGGGATGTTGAAATTAGAATATTGTTCAGTACACAAGATCTCTGTAATATTGTAGATGGTACAGAAACACTACAAAATTGTGAAACTGAAGAGAAAAAGAAAAAAATGGCAGCAACGAGACAGCAAGGCAAAACATTATATAATGAGAACAGTCGATAAAAAGGTAAAGCCACATGTACTGTGTTGTGAAACTTCTAAGGCTATGTATGATAAACTTAAAGCAATTTACAAAAGAGATGCTTCTCAAAGAATTCAACAATTACTTCAAGAATTTTACAGTTTCAAATATGATAAAACTAGAGACATAGCAAGTAATATAAGTGCACTGCAGAATATAGCTTTTGAACTGAATTGTCTCCAGTCAGAAAAGATGTCAGATACAATGATAATACCTAAAATACTGTCAATTTTGCCAGATGAATTCAAACACTTTTCTCCAGCATGGGATTCATCACCCAGTGGTGAGAAGACTATGGAAAATTTAATTGCAAGGCTCATAAGAGAAGAGGAACGACGGAGAAGTAACAATCAAGAAGAGAGTATTGCCTTTGATGTTCACTTTAATAAAAGAAAAGACCTAATTTGTAACAACTGTGGTGGACATGGACATTTTGCAAGAGAATGTAAGAAGCCTAAGAAGAAAGAACACTGTCCTATATGCAAGAAAAATAACCACAAAGAAGAAGATTGCTACTTTAAAAATAAAAATCAAATTCAAGGAGCAAAAACAAGAACTTACAAGCCCTGTCCACACTGCAAGAAGACAAACCACAAAGAAGATGACTGTTATTTTAAGAACAAAGATAACACTAAAATATCATTTTTCACTTTAGAAGATACTGAAGATGATCTAGTGCCTAATGAAGAAAAAAAGATAGAAGACAAAGCATGTATTGCATATGAATGTGACAAAGACAAGATTTTGGAAGAATCCAATGAGAAAAAAGATATGGTAATGGTTGTTGATAGTGCGTGTACAGGACATATGTGTAATGAGGTTGACAAGTTAACAAACTTGAAAGACTATGACAGTGTCGTGAAAGTTGCAAAAGAAGGTGAGTCAATGGAAATAAATGCAACAGGAAACTTTGAAGGTGATAACTGTGTTCTCAATGGTGTTATGTATGTACCTCAACTAAGCAGAAATTTGATGTCTGTGAATGCTATAACTGAAAAAGATGGTACAGTTGTCTTTAGTAAACATAATGTTCAAATATACAAAGATGAAAGACTCGTTTTGAAAGGACACAAAACAAGAAATGGACTGTACGAAGTAACCATTAAATCAGGAGTGCAATCACTACTGACACAAGAAGAAAAACAAGAATGGCATAAGAAGTTGGGTCATCCAGGCGTAAGTTGTACTTCAAAGATCAAGAAAATGTGTGATGGAATTCCTAAGGGTTTATGCTCGGCAGAAAAATTATGTGATGCTTGTGTGAGAGCTAAGCTAACAAGAAAGCCATTTTCTATTGAGAGAGAAAGAGCAACAAGACCACTTCAAATAATACATACTGATATCTGTGGAGAGATAGATCCCCCAACATATGATGGATATAGATACTACATGACAGTATTAGATGATTACACCCATTTTTGTGTGACCTATTTGTTAAGATACAAGTCGGAAGCTCCAAGATTCCTAAGGAAATATGTGCTAGAAAGTGAAAATCAGTTTGGTTTAAAAGTGTCAAAAATAATGTGTGATAAAGGTGGTGAATACACCAGTAATTATTTTAAGAATTGGTGTGAAGGAAAAGGAATTGTGCTAGATTATAGTATTCCTTATAGTCCTCAACTCAATGGGAAAGCAGAAAGATTAAATCTAACAATAATGAACAAGGCAAGAGCTTTGATATTTGATAGCAAAATGCAGAAAGAGCTATGGGGAGAGGCAGTTCTCACAGCTACGTACTTAATTAACAGGAGCCCAACTGTCAATCAAAGTGCCACACCTGCAGAAAAATGGTTTGGGAAAAGACCTGATCTGTCAAGACTTCAAATTTTTGGATCAAATGCTTTTGCCAAAAATCTAGGATACTTGAAGAAACTAGATGAAAGAAGTAAACCATACATTTTTGTTGGTTATGCCCCCAATGGCTATAGACTTTTTGATGCAGATAGAAGAAATATTGTGGTGTCAAGAGATGTTGAAACTATACAGAAACTATACAGAAGATTCTTGTTATTGGTGAACCATCAAATGATATTAACAAACAAGTAAATGAAATTCAAAAGCAAGAAAATGGAGGAGAAGAAGAACAAGAAAGTGAAGAAGAAGAAAAAGAAGAAAGCGTATGCAACGAAAACACAAGAAACTATAATCTTAGGAACAGAATTAATTTGAAGAAACCTTCAAAGTATGATGATTATGAGACAGCATTACTTTCATTTGAGGAATGTATTAATGGTCCAGACAAAGAAAATTGGTTAAGAGCAATAGGAGAAGAAATCACTTGAACAAAATGAAACATGGAAGGTGATCACTCCAGAAGAGGCAAAAGGAAACAGATCTTAACAAGCAAATGGATCTTTAAGGTCAAAGATGATGGTAGATATAAGGCCAGACTGGTTGTCAGGGGTTGTCAACAAGAAAAGGGAATTGATTTCAAGGAATTATTCAGTCCAGTAGTAGATATATGTTCATTAAGACTGTTGTTTGCTCTGGCAGCAGAGAAAAATTTCCATATAAAACTGTTTGATGTAAAAACAGCATTTCTCTATGGGAAGCTAGATGAAGATATTTTTATGAAGGTACCTGAAGGATACCAAGAAGCTGGACAAATCTGTGTTTTGAAGAAAGCTCTGTATGGACTAAGGCAAGCTCCATCAAAATGGAATAAAACTCTGACAGAGTTCCTAAAATCAGAAGGACTAATTCAGTTGAAATCAGATCAGTGCATATTTAAAGATGTAACTGAAGAAATGTACATGGCTATACACGTCGATGATGGAATCCTAATAGGAAAAGACTTGGACAAAATTGAAAATATTCTTATGAAACTAAAGAAGAATTTTGAAATGTCTGTGGTAAATAATCCAGACACATACATAGGCATACAAATAATGAAGACAGAGAATGGAATATTTCTTCATCAAGAACAGTATGTGAAGAAACTACTAGAAAGATTCAATATGACTAACTGTAATGGTATGAAGACTCCATTAGTCCCAGAAGGGAAGATAAGTGAAGAAAATCAAGAAGATGAAAACATTAAATTTCCATATCGTGAAGCTGTAGGTAGTCTTCTGTATTTGTCATGTAAAACAAGACCAGATCTTGGATTTGCAGTGAATTATGAGAGCCGCTTCACACCCTAAGAAAAGAGATTACAAAAATGTAAAAAGAACTCTGAGATACATACAAGATTCTAAGAACTATGGCCTTTTTTATAAGAAGAAAGATAATGAAGAAGATGACACTATTCATATACATGTCTACTGTGATGCTGATTATGCACAAGATTTAAGAAACAGGAAGAGTACAAGTGGTTACATTGTTCTCTATAATGATGCTCCAATCATTTGGTGTTTCAAGAAACAGAGTGTGGTAGCTACTTCATCTACTGAAGCGGAGTACATTTCAGCAGCAGAATGCACTAAAGAAATTAAGCATGTTAAGACCCTACTGCAAGAGTTAACAAGAAGAGAAGTGAAGATCACTCTTCATGTAGATAATCAGAGTGCTATTCAAATGATCAAATCAGGACAGTTAGTGAGACGAAGCAAACATATAGACGTGAAATTTCATTATGTTAGTGAACAATACAGAGAAGGGTTGTTTGAGATACAGTACTGTAATACAGACAATCAATTAGCAGACATATTGACTAAAGCTCTGCAAAGAGTAAAGTTTGAGAAATTTAGAAATGCTATTATGAAACAGAAAATATGACATTTGTTATTCTAAAACATATTAAGTGACACTTTACTGTGTAGTAAACTAAAAGTATGGAAGATTTTGTGTGAAAACAAACATTGTATTTTAAGGGGGGATGTTGGAAATGTTTACAGGTAAAAACCAATGTTTGCTTTATGTTTTTTTTTTTTTTAAGGCTGGAATCTAAGAGACTATATAGAGGAAAAAAAACTATCTGTGTTTGTCATAGCAACAAAATAAGCAACGTTTGTATTCTGTGTTTAAGTGAGTGTTCTTTAAATAAAGTTAACTTGAAAATAATTAATAACTCAGCAAGCCATTCTATCGCTATTGATAAGGAACTGATTATTTTTTAAAGCTATTATCGTTATTGACAATGAATTGATTATCAACTTTAAAGCTCCTAATATGTAAAATTAAAAAAAGTGCTACAAAGAAATAATCGAGTTCAAAACTTACCTGAGAATGGAGTACTGAAAAAAAAAATCAATTTTGTGCATGGATTACTGTTACACATTTCGTAAAGTGTGTCCGAAATTGTTGTGAACGTAGGCTATGCTAGACATGAATCTCCTCCAACATACTTGATTCGACATTCAGATTCGTTGTCTTCAGCAATTCTCAAATTACGTTTCAACCCTATATAGAGCAATTGCAGGGTGTTGGAAAATCATTTGACAGTGAACCCGCGGTTTCAAAAATATTTGAAAAAGTACAAACATGGACAATGAGACAGATAATTGACTCTTCATAACTTTCTCGATTTTTTGTGGATTTTTGTCGTTTTTGGAATCTAGCACACAAACTTGCTTGCTTGTAATAGTCCTGCGTGTATACTTTGTGCATTATATGTAAGGTTCCTCAATAATTAACAGACCAAGTCTTAAGTAAGGTAAAATCAAACAATTGGATGAACGTGCTAGAAAAATATTTCTGTTAGCGCATATAAAAACAAAATTAGTTCACCACTACTATTACGAATAAACAAATGGTTCAAACGCAATATAATGTTTGAATTTTGCGGAAAGCAAAACGATAATTTACAATGGCTGTTACGTCAAGTTGTACGTTACGTCACGTCAACTTGCTTAGCCCTGTACCGAGCACTGGAAGTGGAGCTATAACCGTTATCCGTATTAAAAATTAAAAATAAATAAATAAATAAGAATGGGTATAGTGTCAGATTTGAGAAAATAACAATGATGAAATTACTTAAAGACCATAGTAAAGGTCATGTTCTTGATCAATTGTATATGGGAAAGTGCTGAGAAGAAAAATATCATTTCAGATTATCGACATGAATTTTCTAGCGCAACCATTTACCAATATTCAAACACATAAATCAGTAAACCAAAACTCAACTTTGTTCACCTCGATAATAAGTTATCTTTTTGAGATATGACATTCCGACATCGCTACTGAAGCAACACTCAATAGAAAAAAATCAATTCGTAATGGTAGATTTGCAGATTATCACGGAAACAAATCACAGTCATAAACTGAAAATTAAAAACATTACGAAAGCACAAAATCAGCTACTATCATAGTACAGTGCGAAGAAAATAAATTAAATTTCGATCACAAGACGACTACGACGTTGTTAAAACTTTGCTACTGAGAAACCCCAACATGACGTGATGCTTAGTGTGAATTAACCAGTAATCTCTATATAACGATAACTGGAATTAATGAACAGCGTCGTCCCTAGATCACGTGACAATTCCAGCGTAATGTTGAGAACGTGCTCAGAATGCTATGCTCGCTCCATAGAGTAGAAATATTGTGGTAGCTGTTTGGTATTGCAAGTCTAGTTAATGTACAAAGTTGTTAATGTATGTTTGTGATCCATGCCACACTGTGATCACCGATCAATATTATCATCTCAAAGTTATCTTTGGCCAAGGTATCGTTTACTTTGGCGACTAGGTTGTTAGGGCAGTGTTTTTACTGTCGATCTAATCCGGAATGCTTTATAATATAATTTGTAACTTTTTTGAGGTGAATGTCTTTATTTAATTGTGTTACATTTCGTATTTTTAAGCAACGATTATCTTCGTGCGATAGGATTACAAAATAAGAAACTGTTGTGGCCTTGGCAATGAATAAATGCTTGACGTCTATTGACGGCGCGTTAGTGAACCAAACAGTCCGTCAGTCCCAAGATAACTTCCAACGTTACTGCTTACGTTGTGCCTCGTAATGAACACGCTACTTTATGACAACGAAGACGAAGCGGTAAGAATCAAGGAATACTTTTTCATAACTTATTCTAGGTTCACCATTAGTAGAGGGTGCTACTTATACGCCAGTTTTTAGTTTTATTTTCTCCTAAACATAGCTTAAAATTATAGAGCTTGTCATTCAGCACATTTGATGCCGTTTGGATCCACTCAGGGATAAAATGTTCAAATGTTTGTTAAGCTTATGGGACTTAACTACGGGGTCATCAGTCCCTAAACTTACAAACTACTTATCAACAACCTTATACTAAGGCCGGCACAAATATCCATGCCCGAGGGGGGGATTCGAACCCCCGACCTTAGTGGCCGTGCAGACCGTGACTGGAGCGCCTCAGTCCCCTCGGCCACCGCGGCCGGCACTCAGGGATATCCTGGAGTTAATTTCATTAATGTGCTAGTAATAATGTATCACATTTTAGAAAGAACAGTCCGAAGTACGGTAAAATTTTACGACGCTTCTCGCCGGGCTCCAGTGCTTATGTAGGTAATAGATGAACAATGAAGTGTAGAATTGCGTTAATATTTTTCACGAGCTACATAGTAAGTGTTATTGCTGCTCGTTTCACTCACAGCAAAATTCATACTGTTCCTGCTCTATGGTTAACAGGTTCTTGTACGTACCCTTTACCGTTCAGAAAAAATAATTTTCGTTTTAATTGAAGTTGTCACGAAGAAACATTTATTAGTCATCTGGGTTGCCGTCATTACCATTGGTGTCAACATAACCACTGCAGCCCAGCGAGAAGCTTCGTACAATTTAACCCGAAGTACTGTAATAGTTAGGAATTTCCTGCACCTTATGATTCTGAAAACTTGTTTTCTATAATTTATTTCCCAATAAGAAAAGTCTTAGTTATTAAGCAGCTGCGTTCAGTATATTTGTGACTACTGGTACGCACAAAGTATTCCATCGAAGTATGGATGGTTATAAAAGAACTTTGTTGCACAAGAATAGTCGTACATGTGAATGAGTGCATCTTAGTTTTGCTTATAAGTTGGGACACAATTTAATAATGTATACTTGTAGTATGTTATCCTTGTTTAGATGGCAGTAGTTTCTTGTTGATGCGTAGATGTTGTTGTTGAGAGAGACAATGTAAATGCATCTCTCAAATTCTTTTTGTAAATAACACTGCGTTGTCCAAGTAAATGTTTTAGGCGAAATTTGGCTAAAATTTTGCGACGATTCTCTCCCTCCGGTCTCCAGTGCTTATGTTGGCAACAGATGAACAATGAAGTGTAGAAATGCGTTAATATTTTTCACGAGCTACAGAATAAATGTTATTGCTGCTCGTTTCACTCGCAGCAAAATTAATACTGTACCTACTCTATTGTTGACAGGTTATTGTATGTACCCTTGCGCGTTCAGAAAAAAATTATTTTCGTTTTAATTGAAGTTGTCACGAAAAAACTTTTATTGGTCATCTGAATTGACGTCATTACCGTTGGTGCCAACATAACCACTGCATCCCGGCGAGAAGCGTCATTGAAAGCAAGTGGATATTTTTGACGAGTCGTACTGTAAATCTACGATGACATGAATATTTTTACTGCAGAATAGTGACACAATCGTAGGAAGTAGCTCAGTGTTTTTGAGAAATTCAAGCGTAAATGTTATTCCTCCAGGTAATTTACAAGAAAGCTTTCCATAGAAATAGCCGCGCACCTATCGATATATCGAACGTGCGATTACTGTTGCGGCGAGTTACGGCATGTATTACGTTATTAACTACTGTCACAATCCAAAAACAAGTATATAGGTACTTACATTCTTCCTGAGTGGCATTTTCGTCGGGAACGAAGCCGTTTGATGTGTGTGTGTGTGTGTGTGTGTGTGTGTGTGTGCCGGTCGCGGTGGCCGAAGGGACTAAGGCGCTTCAGTCACGGTCTGCACGGCCACTACGGTCGGGGGTTCGAATCCCCTCTCGGGCGTGGATATTTGTGCCGTCCTTATTTGTAGCTAGTTCATAAGTAGTTTGTAAGTTTAGGGACTGATGACCCCGTGGTTAAGTCCCATAGACTCTACAAACATTTGAACATTTGATGTGTAAGCCATCGGCAATAACTTCAAAGCACGTGTATCTTCTTATTGTTCTTTTCTTCACACATTTCTTGCAAATCAACAGAAAAGGAATTTCCTTATCTGTCGATTTAACTGCCGGCCGCGGTGGCCGAGGGGACTGAGGCGCTTCAGTTACGGTCTGCACGGCCATTACGGTCGGGGGTTCGAATCCTCCCTCGGGCATGGATATTTGTGCCGTCCTTAGTCTTAGCTAGTTCACAAGTAGTTTGTTAGCTTAGGGACTGATGACCCCGTAGTTAAGTCCCATAAGTTCTACAAACATTTGAACATTTTTTGTCGATTTAACTAATACGGTAAAAGTCTCCATCCGCGGCATGGCCTAATGTACTTACATGACGTGGTGCGGCAGCGTTGGCAACAGTCGCTGTGCTGGAGTGAATGGTGGCACACATTGTTCACACGATGTGAAAATGAATGTGTTAACTTCACGTTTCAATTATTTTATTTTCGAAATGAATCACAGTATTCGAATGTAGAATATCGCACAATACAAAACTACGTTTCTACATATGGAGTGTCTTTCTGTTAAGATGTAACTCATTGTTACGTAAATCGAAATACGTGTGTCTTTCTCTCAAATGACAGGAATTACTACAATTTTTTCAATGTTCATAATTTGGTAGAACGCTTGCAACAATTTAATCTGTACTCTTCTGATCCTGCCTAACCACATCCGTTACAACCATGACATGTTCATAAAAATCATTGCCGGCCGCGGTGGCCGAGGAGACTGAGGCGCTCCAGTCACTGTCTGCACGGCCACTTCGGTCGGGGGTTCGAATCCCCCCCACGGGCATGGATATTTGTGGCGTCCTTAGTATAAGGTAGTTGATAAGTAGTTTGTAAGTTTAGGGACTGATGACCCCGTAGTTAAGTCCCATAAGATTAACAAACATTTGAAAAATTATAACATTCGCACAAAACAATTGAAACTGTACTCTTAGGTTCAAATCAAAAATGTTCAAATGTTTGTAGAGCTTATGGGACTTAACTACGGGGTCATCAGTCCCCAAACTTACAAGTTACTACTTATCTACTACCTTATTCTAAGGACGGCACAAATATCCATGCCCGAGGGGGGATTCGAACCCCCGACCGTAGTGGCCGTGCAGACTGACTGACACGCCGCGGAGCGCTCGGCCACCGCGGCCGGCACTCTTAGGTTCCTGCGTAAACACATCCTTTAATATCATGACGTATGCGTAAAAATCATTACATTCGTTTGTTCACTCTCAACAATTTAAGCTGTACTCTTAGGTTCCTGCCTTACAACAACCTTTAAAATCATGACATATTCATAAAATTAAATTTACACGACATTGGTTACTCGAAATGTACTACATTGCCAACCTAACACTGCTACGGACGCACCGCGACGCTCCCCATGCCGCTGTAGAGGCTTTAGCCGACTTCTACTCGCATTGTCTGAATACCTTCGCAATTAATGCAATATCGAAGTCTGTCATCAGGTAACAAACCGTACTTACTACAAAATTCCACACTTTTGTCCACCATCCACAAAGAAGGAATTAAATTCTTCCAGGTTAAGCGTTCACCCATCCGAAATTGTATAACTCGTACTCATATCAAAGACACTAGTCAACACGTCAATACCTAGTGTCACACTCAATAATATAGACAGAGAATGCGTCCCGTGTATCACAAGTAAACATCTCAATATTCGCGCGACGTCATCATCGACCGTCGCGCATGTTCGATATACCGATAGGTATCGGCTATTTCGATGGAAAGCTTAGTTGTAAATTACCTTCCTCCAACTGTCATTGTCGCTATAGTGTGTCACCAGAAAAGGACATCGAGAACCAATCACTTGTGAGTGGGTTATTTTAATCAATGAAAATTGATTGGAATTCATTCGTCAGTAATATCGATTTCTCCTAATTACTCAGATGTGCTGCATAGAGCGGCTATAGCGAGGCTTCGACTTCCAAACAATATATACATCGATGCGGTTGTTAAGTATCGAAGCGATAGGTGTCGAACAGGCGGTAATTCGGAAGAATCCGTGTACACTGAAGTCTTTTTCTGTCGACGCAAACGACAAAACATTGTGATATGTAATCAGACAATAAGAAGTAAATAGAACAAAATGGAAAACAATGTGTGCAAATGTTGGCAATCAAATGTTCCCTGTATGCGGATAATTAATTTACCGACGGGACAAGGGTAAGTACAAGTACCTGTCAGTCATAGAGCAGGAACAGCATTCATGTTTTATATTTTCATTAGTGCTTCGTACAGACCATCACGTAAATAAATAATACTGTTCCTGCTGTATGGTTGATAGGTACTTTTATGTACCCTTCTCCGCTCGGTAAATTAATTATCCGCATAAAGGGAACATTTGCACACTTTGTATTACATTGTGTTCTATTTACTTCTTATTGCCTGATTACAGATCAGTAATGTTTTGTCGTTTGCGCCGACAGAAAATGACTTAAATGTACACGATTTCTTCCAAATTACCGAAGAGGCGAATGTTATGATTTTTACGAATATGTCGTGCTCCACCTCGTTTTTCAATAGACATCCTCTGTTATATTTTCTTTTACTAACAATTTCAACGATCTTCCCCACTCCTCCGATAGGTTCACTACTATTCATTACAATAACATATTGTATTTCCTTACAAAACCCATAATATTCCCATACAGTGTTCAATGCAAGACCATTTCCTGAGGCAGCATGAAAATAATATAATATTTGGTGCAATTGCAAATCTGCATTGTTAAAACCACGTATTTATCCTGAACGCCGTTATTTTCTTGCAATTGCCGCAAAATAATAGGAAAGGGGAGTTTTTGTCAGCTCTTTTACGAATAAGTGCACAAAACGATCACTATGACAGTGAATACATATCTTCAACTCATTCATTCAGTGATGACATCACAGTTTCTTCCGTACTTCCACTAGCCATAATGTTCAACTAAACAACCGAATGTCACTGTTCAAATAGCCCGAATGTCACTACGGCCCGCAAATTTCGGTAATTGTGAAGTCTCGGCCTGAAAATTTCATCCACTAATAGTACTACGACATTCGCTTATTTCATACGTATCGATTTGCAGGTCAAAACCTCGCTATAGCCGCGCTATGCAGTGCATCTGCAAAATTACCCGATTTTCTTAATATTTAAAGTACTGTGCAGTCAAAGCTATCTAAAGTAGAAAAGAAACTGTCACATCTATGTACTGACTGGTTATCTATGCATTTTTCTGAAGATCTTAAGTACAGGGGGATGACTCGAGCCAGGTTTTTCAGGGTGATATACTGCCTGGCGTCCTGTGGAATTTCTACGAGCAATGGAGTCTTCTCCTGTCTGGTGTTTTGTGTCCCCTTTCCACTCTGATTTTATCTGTGGCTATTCGGGCTACGAGCTCACTAGATAAGACTTTAAATTCTTTTTAGGGCAAAAGACTGGGAAACGATGGATGTGAAAAATTTTCTAAAGGGGTGGCGTCCTCTGGAGACGATTCGTTTGTGCAGGCGACAGGTCTAGCTATCTGTCATAGCTGCCTGTCCATCTAATTGGCCGGAGGGTTAGAGCTCTCCAGTGTTGGTATATCGAGTTTAGGGGGGCGGTGATGCCCAGTTTTTGCATGGGCGGATGAAGAGTTGGTGCATGCTTCTCGTGTGGGCTCCGGCTAGTTCGGACATTTTCTTTTAGATAGAACCTGAAGAGTTTTATTCGCTCTCTTGGGCTGAGTCCTGAGCGTTTGTTGGACTTTAGTTTTCTGAGTTTCCCGCCTGAAGTGGATAGCGGTTTGTTATATATAGTTGCAGTAATCACCCATCAGTGTGTATGTGTGTGTGTGTGTATGATCGACGTTTGATTTCTCTTTCCTATAACTAATTTCTTAGTGCCTCTGAAAATTTCACGTGTCGATCCGGACAGGAACTCAATTACAGTTGTTCGTTCTGCGAAACAGCTGTGTTTTATATTCTTGTTTGGTCGAGACTTAAGATTAGGCAGCCACCATCGTACTGGCCGTGCCGTGCCAGTGGTTTATGCAATTCCATTCTGGAGGACACTTGTACTCAATACTCGCGTTTTGCGCTTGAGTTAGTGAGTGTACGTCGTAACCGACACTGGAAGCATTTACCTAATAACTGCTATCTGCCATGATGGTGGGGCTGTTATAGTTAAATGTCGATACTGCTTCACAGATCGTAGTGATATTCTCGGACGGAAGAATTTATTCTCTTTCAGCTCGACTCCTTCAACACCGTCCAGCCGCGGTGGAGTAGCCGATCGGTCTAAAGCACCTCGCTGCGGAGCGCGCGGTTGCTCGCCGTGGAGGTTCGAGTCCTCCCTGGGGCATGGGTGTATGTGTTTGTCCGTAGATTAGTTTACGTAGGTTTAAGTAGTTTGTAAGCTACGGACTGATGCCCACGCAGTTTGGTCCGATAGATTTACAAACATTTGAACATTTGAACAACACCGTCCAGTCGCCAGCAAGATCAGATCAAACCGACTCAAGGTTATTGGTAGAGTGATGCTCGCTATTTGCTACGTTTGTTATATACAGTTGCAGTAATCACCCATCAGTGTGTATGTGTGTGTGTATGATCGACGTTTGACTTCTCTTTCATATAACTAATT
Organism: Locusta migratoria; assembly: GCA_026315105.1. Taxonomy (NCBI): domain Eukaryota; kingdom Metazoa; phylum Arthropoda; class Insecta; order Orthoptera; family Acrididae; genus Locusta; species Locusta migratoria. The sequence goes on along the minus strand of CM048746.1, from coordinate 16,877,796 downwards.
TCTTAGTGCCTCTGTTCACCTTTCTAGTTTTTCACGATAGGACAACGCCACATGTATATCCAGATATTTCACTGCGTTGATTAATTTAGTAGTAAAAATATTCCACGTAAAAAAATTTACGCTTCCATTTGTTGCATTCTATATTCTTACTGGTCACACATGTATTTCGCGGTGTTAACCGATTTTACTGCATTTGATGTCCTTTTTATAAATATTTGTTTTCATTTGTAACCCGTTGCTTGACTACATTTCAACTATGATTTCATGTACAAAATCCTTTATATTAATTGTTAACAATCTCCAGAATTTTTGTGTGCTTTAATTAATAAATGTGTTTGTTTAAGTAAAAAATTTACTTTCCTTTACAAATTCCAAACTCACTAATTTGGAAGGGTAATTAGATAGATAGGAGTATTAGAGTGTTGTATCTTTTTCCATGTTTTTAATAAATATGGTGGCGACCCTTAATGTTAATATTAATTAGCATTATATTTAAAATTAATTTGCATATCTGTGATTTTGCACATTTGCATACCAGTAGACCGTCTATAATGAGTAAAAAATATATCCACTCGGTGGGGTTCTCAACCTTCCTTTCCTTTTTGATGCGACGTCATACAAAGTTAACTTTTTCTCAGTTTGTAAAATAAACAAATAATTTTTTTAAATCTTGTCCTGGCATACAAGCTGGCATAGATGATGCCTCGGACAGCATTTTGTACTTGAAATTTTCGTGGCAAACTTTTAAACCACTGTATCTCTTCAGCAGATAGAGATATTTTTAGGTCGAAAATAATAATTTTATGATTACCATGATATCCTCGTTTTATAAATGTGTCAAAGTTCTCTTGACTTAGCCTTCTGGTTTTTTTTTAATTTACGATTTTTCCTCACATATTTTATTCCTTAAGAATTTCATTTTTTGACTTAATTAGTCTCAGATACTACCACAGTCTCTGAAAAAGAGATCTTCCACGTCCCAGTTGAGCAGATTCAGTAAATAATCGAACATTTCGCCAAACATAAACCCATTTCAATTACCAAATTGTCATATATCGCTTTCATGAAATCAAAACTTAGTCGTATTAGTCCTAGTATAATAACTCTTCTGAAAGATGAGTAGGAGACATATGCTTCAATCCTATTAAATGATTCCAAACTGTATGCGAGTGTTCCAGAAACTGATGGATTCGAAAACATACAACCTCTTTCTGTCGCGCTTAAAAGCTAAATACCATCAAAAAAATAAAATGTACAAAAATGCAAGTCTCACGAGAAATTCGTTCCACTATAAAAAGTCGTTTGCTCTTATGGGAAACCAAGCCGGTTATTATAGTTAGTATTTATGGAACCACCTATTCAACACCTCGTAATAATTTTGTATCTAATTAGTTACCTACCAACATCTGTACTGACTATGACAAAATTATACATATTTATTTCTATCATAAATATAATGACTTGGCAATCGCACCATAATATTGTCGCGTTGCAATGGAAGCAGGCTTGACTTCGAAGGCAACTGAACACAGCACTTATACTCAAAGCACGTTTATTACGAACTCAACATACACGCAGCACTGACTGCCTCTCAGGCAGAGTGCTCCGCTATTTATACACAGACAGAATTTACCAGAAATTAGAAGAACAGTTAACATAAGAAACAAGTAGAATTTATAAGTGAACATAAGAATGATGTAGAACCTTCTGGAATTGTTAATTACAAAGGAATAAATTTTTGCCGGTGGGCGGGATTGAACCGGCGACCTTCTGCACCACAGTCCGTGACGCTATCCCCTGCGCCACGCCGGCAGTTGGCATTCGGAGTCTCTCGCGGCACTGCTCCCTCTCCTGGAGAAACAGCGACCCGCTGTTATGATCCCTGTGGAGCCAGCTGCATTGTCCTGCATCTTGACCTTGTCATGGGTCCCCTGTATGACAGTTCAAGAGAATCTTTCCCTTCTCCGCGATTATCGACGACAGACGTTCCTGTCGTGGCTTCATCAGGAACATTACCGTCCTTAAAGTCCTTGAACAAGAAGCCATTGTCGTCTGCCTGCTCTTCAGGATCGTAGTAAGGCTTCATGCGCAGGACGTGAACAATGTCTCTTTGCTTTTGACGTTTCGACGACGGCTCATAATCCTCAACTTCATATGTGACTTCTGACAGGCGGCGTATGACACGATACGGACCAAAGTATCGCTTCAATAACTTTTCTGACAGTCCAACCTTCCATACAGGGGTAAAAATCCGTACCAGATCTCCTGGGCTCTACACAACAGATCGGTGCTTGTCGTTATAACGCTGACGGTCCTTCTCCTGGGCGTCCAGTGTCCGTATGCGAGACAGCTGTCTTGCTTCTTCGACCCTGGTGATGAGCTGTTTAACATAGTCATCCTGAGTGTAGTCCGGTTGGAACGGGAACTGCGTATCCATTGTCGTCTCAGCTTCATGGCCATGGAGCAGGAAAAACGGAGTGAAGCCTGTGGTGTCTTGTCTTGCGGTGTTGTAAGCAAATGTCACGACTGGCAGAATTGCATCCCAATCCTTTTGCTTAACATCGACGTACATCGACAGCATGTCGGCTAACGTTTTGTTAAAACGTTCCGTAATACCATTTGTCTGAGGATGGTATGCAGTTGTCATTCTGTGGACAATGTTGCACCGTGACATTACCTCTGATACTAGTTTTGACTGGAATACTTTTCCATGATCAGATATCATGACACGTGGTGCTCCATGCTTCAAAATAACGTCTTCTACAAGGAATTTTGCGATCTCTGGAGCTTCTGCAGTCGGCACAGGTTTGGTGACAGCGTAGCGTGTGAGATAGTCAGTGCAGACTATTATCCAACGGTTACCGGTTTTCGAGTTCGGGAACCTCCCTAAATGATCGATCCCAACTCGGTGGAATGGAGCTGCTGCCGGCGGAATCGGTACGAGATGTCCTGGAGGTAATTGCGGCACATGCTTCCGTCGCTGGCACTCTTTACAGTGACTCGCATAGTGCTTGACAGATAGGTAGAGACCTTTCCAGTAATACCTTCGTCTGATTCTGTCTAGGGTCTTCACGAACCCAGATGACCGGATATTGGAGCATCGTGGAAATATTTGAGAATAGCTGGCTGGAGATGAGCTGGTACAACAAATAGCCATTTGGGGCCCAGTGGATCGTAGTTGCTCTTGTACAATGTTCCGTTTATAAGTTGGAACTCTCCATTGGTCGGTTCTCCTTTCTCCAAGGCCTCTATCGTTTTTAATAGTGCTGGATCTTCCCTCTGTTCAGCTGTAACGTCATCTAATTCAGTGAGAGCTGAAATTTCATTAATGCTGTTGTGTTCCATTAATGGATTTCTCGAAAGGCAGTCGGCATCCTTGTGTTTGCGCCCGTTCTTGAATACCACTGTGACATCGTACTCTTGGAGTCTTAGTGCCCATCTTGCTAGTCGACCTGATGGATCCTTCAAGCTAGTCGGCCAACACAAAGAATGGTGGTCTGTCACGACGGTGAATGGTTTGCCGAATAAATACGGCCGGAACTTTTTGATAGCCCAGATAACTGCGAGGCATTCTTTTTCAGTTGTAGAGTAGTTTATCTCGGACTTTGAGAGTACTCTTGACGCATAGGCTATCACTTTTTCAGCACCTTCCTGAACTTGTACAAGCACTGCACCAATCCCATAGCCACTGGCGTCTGTGTGAAGTTCAGTTTCTGCATTCTCGTCGTACAAGGCTAGCACTGATGCGGAAGTTAGAGCCTCCCTAAGTGCCCGGAAAGCTCTTTCTTTCGTGTCATCCCAGTAAAATTTGGCGTCTCCCTGCAGAAGTTCTTGTAATGGACGTGCCTTGTTACAAAATCCGACGCCATTCTTCACGTCGGGTGCGATTGACGGGGCAGACAGGAGCTAATGTTTGAAATACCTCGTCCTCAGCGGCGTCGGCTTCCTCGTGACTGACAGGGCTCACATCCATGGCCATAATCGCTCGGTCTAATAGTCCCGGCTGCCATGTACTGTTGTAATTCTTCTCTCACGATTTGTCGTATGAGAGAAGCGAAGTCATGCTGGTCTTCCACAACGGCCATAGGGACTACATTTGGGAGTCTGTCATACTTCTTGCGTCCAACCCTCCTTTGTAGCATCTCTTCAATACGCTGGCACCACTTTATGAACTATTCTGTCGTAGCGACGTCTTTTATCAGAAGAGCTTGGTACATATCTTCTGCAAATCCCTTCATCAGGTAAGTGATTTTGTCCTCCTCAGCCATGTTCGGATTGACTATGTTACACAGGGCCAAAACATTCTGTATGTACGATTGTGTCGGCTCACCATGTCGTTGGGCCCGGTTCTTCTGTTGTTCTTCCGCCGAGCGGATTTGTCGCTGGCGGTCTCCAAACGTCTTCTTAAGTTCCTCCTGGAACGTCTCCCAGCCATTCAACTTGTCTTCGTTGTTTTCGAACCATTGCTGGACTGTTCCGTCCAGGTAGAAATAAACGTTGGCCAGACACATCGTATGGCCCCACCTGTTGTACTTGGCGACTCGGTCGAACCCTTTTAGCCATTTGTTGGGGTCCTGTCCAGCATCTCCAGAGAACGCCGACGGGTGTCTGATGTGCAGCTGGCTTATTGCTGGTTTCGGCTACATCGTTCTTCTGATAATACGGACTTTTGGAAGGATGTACTCGGTGAATCCCTTGTATTCCGGCTTTTACGTTGCTTAATCGAAGCCACGGTGATGTAGCTGTTGCACAGTGTACCCGGCGCATCCACCAAACAATGTCGCGTTGCAATGGAAGCAGGCTTGACTTCGAAGGCAACTGAACACAGCACTTATACTCAAAGCACGTTTATTACGAACTCAACATACACGCAGCACTGACTGCCTCTCAGGCAGAGTGCTCCGCTATTTATACACAGACAGAATTTACCGGAAATTAGAAGAACAGTTAACATAAGAAACAAGTAGAATTTATATGTGAACATAAGAATGATGTAGAACCTTCTGGAATTGTTAATTACAAAGAAATAAATTTTTGCCGGTGGGCGGGATTGAACCGGCGACCTTCTGCTCCGCAGTCCGTGACGCTATCCCCTGCGCCACGCCGGCTGCTGGTGTTCGTGGTCTCTTGCGGCAATATAGTGACATAAGAAGAAATATAATGATCTGGCAATTGCACATCCTCATAATGATATAACAATAATTTATATTCTATCACTTAACCGAACATAATCACATAAGAATGAAGTACACTCACATGTGTGTAAAGTTTTTTTTAAGTATTAGTGTATGTTGCCATGGGAAATCAAGTCTGTTATTTTAGTTAATGCTCATAGAACTACATGTTTGTCATCTACATCTTATTTGTTATCTACCAACATTTATAGCAACTATATTAGTATAATACATCTTTAGTTCTATAATACATATAATAACTTCGCAATCTCACCATAATATAATGACATCAGAATACTTATAATGATTTGGCAATTACACATCGACATATAAAAATAATTTGTGTTCCACTATGTATCCAAACGTAGTTACGTAGGAATGAAATATCTCACATGTACGTAAACTATTTTAAACATTAGTTTACGTTGCCATGCTATTGCCAGGTCATTATATTTATTATAGAAATAAAGATGTATAATTTTGATATAGACATACAGATGTTGGTAGATAAGCAATAAGATAAAAAATTATTACAAGGTGTTGAATAGGTGGTTCCATAAACACTAACTAAAACAACACTGAGTTCGAGAGCCCGCCAGACCACATGGACTGCGACAGCGGCTGTTAGGCGGCACACACAACCCGCGACCGCTATCATCGCCACTACAGCACTGCACACATTGACGCAAAAGAGGTATATAAACAACATAGAGAGGCTATAGGCAAGCTACAGCGTTCTGGGTGGCAGCGTTAAGCAACATTGGGCGCCATATTTGAGAACGTCAGTTTGAAGTAGGAGAGTGAGCAGACGCTTCTGTTTGTAATCTAAACTAGCTGTAAGCGCTATTATTAGTGACAAATCATACCCATTGTACGTTCGGCGTACAACTGCAGCAACCGCAGTGATAAAACTGTTGGAATATCAGACATAAAGAAAGAGATATGTAATTATATAGGTCGTTGTGTATCAGCGTGCATTTGTCTATAAACATTCATTATACTTAACTTTTGCATTTACCAAGTTTCAAAGTTATGTTTACTTCGTGACCATCAAAAAGCTAGGCAGATGAGGGATGTATTTGGTGTGTTTTAATGTAATGACAGTAGTTTATATAGTGTACAAAAGCGTATTGACTATTGGGTAAGTAGCCTAGGTATATGAACTGTAATTAAACTCTTCTTTATACAGAGTTCCTTTGAAAAACAGGGAGTTGCTAACCCAATGGGTAATCAGTATGAGGCTTGATAAGTGGCAGCCTAGAAAGTATAGTTTCATATGCTCTTGTCATTTTGAAGAAAAGTTATTGACGCTACCACCGATCGAAAGCGGGTACTGGCAAATGTCATTCCAACAATATTTTTGTTTCCTGAGCACCTACAGAAACTAAAACCTGTAAGGAGAGTACAAAGGAAACGTCAAATTGTGGTGAGGTTTATAAATATGTAAAGTACTTCAAAGCATGAAACATCATTTGAACAACATGCAGAATAAAGGTAATTAAAGACTTTAAAGAAATTCGCCTGTGTTATAGTGAAGATATGTCGGCAAATACAAACGATTATTGACATTATAGTAACATCAAATAATGCAGCAGTTCGACGATTGTAAACATTACATTTAAGATGCATTAGTAAATGAGAAATGCTATTCGTAGTGGGAATTACTTTCCGAAATGAATCGCCCAGAAATTAAGGAAAAATCGAGACTGGCAATGATTAATATGAAACCTATGGTTCAGTGTTAGCAGACGCCCAGTATCACCTGGGGTGACACTGACGTTCTCAAAGATGGCGGCAACCTTTCCAATTGGCTTCAACTATGGCGTCGCTGTGGCCAGTCTATGTTGTTTATATAGGTCTTTGGCGACGCGCCTACCGCGCACGCATCTACACAGGCAGCCGCGCTATTTTGGGTCCAGTACTGCAGACCGCTCTTCAGTCGTGTCTCGACTGCGCTCCGTATACGTTCGTGTACTACATTGTTGTCTGGCATCTTAATCGGCTATGTCAAGGTCTCTATTGGCTCACGCTTGGTCAGCCAGTTTCATTTAGCTGTCGTCGTTGTTTGTCGCCTCTGGTTGTCTCATTTAGTGCTGACTATTAACGGCGACACTCCGCCGACTCCCTCGGGCCGTAGGTCCTTCTCTAGTCGCCTGCTCAGTAATCTGGTTCGACGTCGGTCGCAATTCTGCCGACGCCCGCAGTCGGTCGGTCGTTCGCGAGTCTCTCACGACCTGGTCTGACCGGTCTGACCTTCGGCCTCATTAGGGAGGGGGCATAGAGAAGAGGAATGATCAGTGGGGTAGGAGGCTCCAAGAACAGAGACGTTGAGCAGGTGAAGGGTCCACTAGCAAGTAAGGAGGGATGTGACTAGAAGTGGGGTGCCCAGAAGATGTATGACGAACAGATGGGGTTGTTCCAAGGAGACCGACACCTAGTAAGTGGGGTAGGGGGCTCCAAGAAGAGGAACACTGAGTGGTTGGGGATGCTAAGAAGAGGTGAGTGTGTGTCAAGAAGAGGAATGCTGAGTAGGGACAGGGTACCAAGATGAAGAACTCTGAGTTGGGAGGACATGAAAAAGAGAGATGTCGACCGGGGGTGCTGACTGAGAAGAGGGCTGCTGAGTAGGAAGCGGAGGGTACCCAGTTGTGACGTCTCGTAGATCAGATAATGCGTATCAATTCCATCAGAACGGCTAATACATTAGAATTGGCATCCCACCGATAATTTTGTGTACCTTCAATTGTGCAAGGTGGAATATGGAGTTTACTGAGGTTCACATTTGTTTACTGTTTCAGGGCAGAAGGGGCGGCACCTCCCGGCTGAAGGAGCGGCCGATGCTGATCGTGAGGGTCGGCGACGACGAGCAGCTGCGCCGCATCTACGACTTTGGAGACGAACTCGGCCGCGGGCGTTTCGGGGTCGTCCTGCATGCGCGCGCCCGCCTCACGCGAATGTGCTGGGCTATCAAGGTCATCAATAAGAGCCAGGTACAGCTGCTGACTGCACAACTCTCTCTCCTCACGCACGGTTTCTGGAGTGTTGTGTATGCCTTTATTTTGGGAAAAATACAGATTTACTGCTGATAACCCACGATTTCGTACGCTTGACATAACTTAAAGTAAAGGTCATTCCTTAATGATAATTATTGACACACTAAAAAGAAACGTCTTTTATTTTTTTAACCGAGAATTTATCAACAAACTAGCCTTCATGTCTGACATAGTTCAAGAGAAGAATTGTAGTCGGTGCCCGATGGATGGGAATTTCGATTTTGGCAGTTGTCCAGGAATTCTTCTTCACAAGTTCAATCATTTCTATGATGTATAGCTAAATTAGGGTGTCACAACTACCCTCGAAGACAGTGACCATCGACGTTTGAGGTGGATCGTCAGTATGATAGAAGGCCAAAACTACGACAAATCATGGTCCAGTTCAGCATAGAAGTTCAAGACACATGTCTCGGCTGACAGTCAGTAAAGTTGGGTACCATAAGATGCAGGAGACGTCGCTGCATGCACGTGCCGCAGTTAGCACAGTGCTGTCAGTCATGAGAGCTCCCACTTGTCGCCAATGACCAGGGATGGACATTGAAACAATGACAGAACGTTATAAGGTCGGACGAATCAAGATTTCAATTGCATCATGCCGGTGGTTGGCACTGTGTGTGGCACAGACTATATGAGTCAACAGATTCCGCCGGCCGAGGTGGTGGCGGTGTCTCTTTTAGAAACATAGAATATTTGTATGGAATGGGTCCCCTAGTTCTTCTGGATAGGGCTTTGAGTGGTCCGCAGCATGCTGAGCTGCAAGAGAAACACTGCACGTAGTGTGGCCTTCCAACTCCCTGACAGTTCTGTGGTATTTCAAGATTAATGTGCCCCGCCATATTACACCCTTGCCGCTCGGTAATGGCTCAAGCAACATCCTCTGAAGGTCCAAAAACTGAGCTGGACACCCAAGAGTCCAGTTTAGAAACCATGTATGCATATCTAGAATGTCATGGAACACAGGCTCCATGCCATGCAACCTACATTCATAAACAGGCCACAATAGGCTGCCACCAATTTGCTGTCAGCTGTATCCAGAGGAGTATGAGGGACTTGTGGAGTCACTTCGACATTGTCTCATTTAAGTTCTGCAGAATCTCAGGAGGCCCAACACAATATAAGGTGCCTATCACATGAGATTTGCTAAATTATTGTGTATCTATGCATGTTCTCATTCACTTATTGCGATGCCAACATCGCCAAGTGCGACCCTTAAATCCCACTCTCATTATCAATAACATTAACGCACTTACCAGTGAAATAACCATCTGTGTACCCATTCTCCTGCCAACTGCCTTTCCGTTCCCCTTCGAACTTCCCTCTTCAAGCACTCCCAGCAATTAAAATTGAACATGCAGTCAAAATCCAAGGTGGTGCTTACAACCCAGTGGTGCTAGTGAAAAGTTAAGAAAATTCAAGACGACTTCTTACCTCTTCCCCTTCCCCTTTCTCTCTCCCCCTCTCTGTTTTTATCCAACCATGGCATATAATTAAGTTGGTGCAGCCACTCATAATACAGATGCTACCTTTTTACTCTTACTTTACAAATAAGCAAATTTGCACTATTTCTGTAACTTGAATCAAAGATGCCTATCTCCGACGTGTATGCATACCTCTGAATTTAATCAATATAATTGTGAAATGTTGGTTCATTTGATCAAAAATAATGGAAAGTTCAAAGACGTGCAGTACAACAGTTACTTAACAGTTCACTTAAATAGGAACAATGTTCTAAAGAGAATTGACATGTCCAAACATTTGTAAAGCTTGTGGGACTTATCTGCTGCGGGTCATCAGTACTTAAACTTACAAACCACTTATGAGTTAACTTATACTAAAGACAACACAAACATCCATGCCCGAGGGAGGAGTCGAACCTGCGACGCGAGAGGCCGCGCTATCCGCAACGTGCCACTGAAGAGAATTATTATTTCTGTAACATTCACTTAAAACACACACACGCAAACACACACTGGTTACTTTTCTAACCTTTTTAATACTGTATTGAATCATCACTGAATTTCATCTTGCATCTGCACAAAAAATTTCTCTCTCTCTCTCTCTTTATCTCTCTCTCTCTCTCTTTCTCTCTCTCCACCTGTGAATCCTCACCGTCATAAGCAATAAAATTAATTCGTCTGATTATGTACCACAATAAATTACTCCCCACTTTCTGTAGCTCTCTCTCCTTCTGTCTCATATCTACAGAAAAATATTCCCTATTTCTCTTTCCAGCGTTGCCTCATCATTAAATTTCATCTTTGATATGTGCCAAGGAACATTTAAAAATAACTGACACCCAGTAGCTGACACACCCAGTAGTTGGAAATCCTCCTCATCCCCCTCACTTCACCTCACCAATAGCTGACACCTACTACACAAGTATTGACTCAACTTTTCCGCCATGTTAAAAACAGCTTTATCATTATTACACACACACACACACACACACACACACACACACACTCATACACACAGACTTGTGAACGCAAATTTTGTGTTTTGTTAAAAAAGTATTGATCTGAATTTGAAGTACAAACAATATACTGTAGAGCGATCTGGAAGGAAAAAAACATACTTTACTCATAAAATCGATTACTTTTAAATCATAAAATTATCCTACACATAACTTACTTACACTCAAAGATTTCACACACCATTTTTTCTATACATTCATCATCTAATAATTACGTCGGATCACTGAACTAACATTGGAAAGTATTCATCAAAATTTGATTAAGCACTGAAGGAAATTCATTCGTATGTAAAAGCTTGTTCTTTTATCAGTTTCTCCTTTCAATCCCCACTACTGAAACACTACACTGCCCTCTCGTTCCTTGTTACTTACATTTTTAATTTTGACTATTCTGTTTGGGAATCTATATAGCGATAGCAAGATAAGTTCTTTTGTGTTTTATTACTATTTGGAACTACATTTGTTTCCCTATTTCTATGGCATATTTTGAAAAATATTTCTCAGTGATGTTTGTGACAGGTTGGTGCAATGAAGCAATCACCATTGTACGAGATAGTAGCCTAGATTCATGAGATGGTAGTCCTCTTGGAATTAATTAATATTCTATTTCTTGACTTGATTTGCAGTGTAGACTGTCTAAATTACCATACAGTCACGTATCTTTTATTACAGGCTAAGTACCCTGGTATGAAGTTGGTGGATCGAGAAATTAGAATCTTGCGCCTCATTACGCATCCAAACATTATCCACTTGGAGAAGGTCTACGAGTCTCCGAAGGTAATTATCAACAAAACTTAAATACAAAAATTAATGGACTAGTTACTGTGACAAAAATCCATGCTGAAATTAAGCATGTAAACGGACTGAAAAGTTCATTTAATTCGGAATTTTTCTATCTCACATATTCAAATCATACAATCAAAATTTAAATGGGCTTGAAAAATAAATGTGATAGAGGGCCTATCTTAAAGTTCTCAGAAGGAATTTTTCTAAATGATTTAATATCAGTTTAGAATCTTTTCTGTCTTTACAGAGTTTTCTACTCACTTCGTTGGCACGCTTCGGTGGCACGCTTCACCCAATCATGAAAGGCTCCCGCGAAGTCGCCAAGGGGATTTCCTTCAGTGCCGTCATCAAAGATGGGGTAGCGTTACCAGACATATTTCGGCCAGTAACTCGGAGACATCGAGCAAAGAGTCACTTAACACATTGCCATGGCGCAAGACCCATTTGTCGCGAAACGCTTTTCGGACGCATCAAACACGGTTTTACACTGTTCGAACACTTCATAATATAACTCCTTGTTGACTGTTCGCTCTTAATTGGCTTGTTGGTTTTTTTCGGACCAGTAGACTCCTTGTTGTGCCATTCGCAGCTTCAGCACTTTGTTTCGTAATCAGAAATATTCGTCTTGGGCCCCTGACAACTCTGTCCACATATTTTAAGTCCGTTTTGGAATGTTCACGCAATTCTTGGCAATTTACCAAACGCTGCTCGTTCCTCTCACTCGTCAGGACTTTTGGAAACAATTTTGCATAATATTCCTCATTTGAAGGTTGTCAGTTAAATTGCAGTGAACGATTGTTTAGGCTATACCACACTCCTATGCAACCATCCGAACATTTAATAGTCGGTCCCCATCTACGACTTAACGCTCTCTTCGCACGTAGTCGTCCGTTTATAATATCGACGTATGTCCTAGCGGTCGTCGTTGACGGACTCCAGAGTTTCTTGAAACGCCTTGTGCCACACGAAAGTTTGGCCTGGTTTCATCGTCCCGTCACCGTGGGCGCCACGCAGCATTTCCAGTGTCTTCGCCTCGTTCTTCCCCAGTGTCACAAAAAACTTGCTTGCATAACGCTACTCCAAAAACTGGTCCAAGTGCAATCGATACCTCTGCGTGGAGCGAAACCCTGTTTCAGCAGCTTCCGTCAAGCGACTGACACCAATCTCGTTTCGAAGATCCGCCCAACGCTCCGCCCCACCAAACTGCGTAGCGAACTTCAAAAACTCATTCCGGGAACATTTGGGAAACATCCTGTAAACAATGCTTTTCAACGTACCCACAATGAGTATTTCTTGTAGCGTACTTCTTTATATTTTAACAGAATAACTGCACATTAGAATATCGTTAACTGAAAGTACTGGACGAAAATTACTGTAATACTCTTCTCTCTTAAAGTCGTTCCTCTTAGATACATATTTAACTATATTCAAGAAGGATTTATCAGTTAAGACGCTGATTGGTAAATTTGTGCACAACGTGAATCACATGAATTTTTAGGTAATAGGTTATGTTACAGCATTTATATTTTTACCTTATGGATAATAGCGGATTTTCCTTTTTTGAACAATATTATATTTCTTGATACTAACGAGACAAGAATTACCGTTATGAATATGGTTTAGTTTCACCCAGTTTTAATTTTAAATCCTGATAATGATTCTCTTTGCGTTAGATTATCGTTTGATCCTGTTGATGTTGACTCATTGTTGCAATAGCGATCTTGGTTGTGATTTGGTACTGTGTCAAACAAAACACTGGACTCAGTTTGGTTCGAACCTCCTTTCCAAAGTAAATAAGCATGTTGTATCGGATATGTGACAAATGCACCCAGTGACATTTGCACCCAACCAAAAATCTGTGACATTTGCACCCAGTCTGACTGGAAACTACCTGTTTACTACGTCACGACCTAACTGCAGCTAAGCCGCTCCTGTGTCCGCGCCACCCCCACTCCCGGGAGTCCTCGCTCACCGGAAACGCTCTATCGACACAGTAAGCCTGCAGTCCCGAGGTCCGTGTCCACCTCAGCAGATGACTGCTGACTGTCAGTACGATTATGAATATCGTAGTGTTCGGTTGGTGCAGCTCGTGTGTTTGTGAGCTTACAGGTTAGATATGGAGATATCAACGACCAACAAGGAAAAGCCATGTGGTCACTATTAAGTAACTTCATAGGTGTCTTGTTAGACAAGAGAACGTGGAAAAAGTTTAATAAATATAAATAAAAAAATTAAAACAAGAATAAAAATAAAATAAAAACGTACATAAAAATAAATAACTGATTTTAAATACGCCTAAATGGCAATTTACTTCTGCCTTTTAGCCAGTCCAAAGCCTTTATAAAAGTGTGATGGGAGTAGGTTTATTACGAATAGTCGGTAGACAGAACATGGTCTCTCTGATGCAGTCACAAATTTTTATTTATGATCAGTTTCAGGACAAGCCAATCATCTGTGGAAACAATACAAAACTTTTGAGTCATCAGTAAGGATGCAATATCTCTCTGAAATACATCGATGTTCAGACGGACAAACATCGATGCTAAATAACATCACTGTGAAAACATCGATGTTTGAAAATATCGATTTTTTCATACTTTTCAGAAATATTGTAGAAAGCGCTCTGAAATGGTTTTATTTGTCGGTATCATAATAATTGAAAGTAAGGTGTGCTCAGAGACATTTTGAAACACAAACGAACTGGAAATAATTACCTGTTTCTTTACACAACCCGACTTATACATTACGTTAGCGGCGGGGTGTTTGTAAGTTGGTATTAAAATGAGAAATATGTGCCTCGATATGTTCTTTGTCTAGGCTACGAATACACAGCGAAATGGCAGACTTGAATGAAAGCAAAGTTGTGAACATATTGTGCTGATTGATTTGGGATTTAAATCGATGTGTTGATTACGTGTGAAATAACTTGCGTTTTGCTTACGTATTGCATGTTTTCTTAGCCGTCGATGTGGAGAAGAATTAAACAAACATTATGTATCAATCATTTATTATTTAATCATGTATGTATTTTTAAAACGAATAGGACTATTCATCTATGTACAAAAACATGTATGTAGCAGAAATGGAGATCTGTTAGTTAAAGGTACTTGTCTTCTGTCTCGAATTTTTCGTCCGATGTTTGTTTGATGTTTTAACTGAAGTTTCGACAGCACGATATCAGAGTCTAATTGTGGTAACAATGTTGAAGTTTCGATTCCACTGCTGTTGGAAGATGAAATTTTGGCAATGCGAGCCGCCCATGTGGGCGAAACATCTAATTATCGAACGTCGACATAAAAAAAAGGAGACACACGCCAGCAGGCAGTAAGTCAAATAATATCCTTAAAAACTTTAACAATTTTGCTACAGATAAGGTTACTAGGTTATTAGTCCATAGGTTACAAGCTAACCTAAGGACAACACACACTTCGATGCCCGAGGGGCGATTGGAACCTCCTACGCGGGAGGCCTCGCGGTCCGCAACGTGGCGCTCCTGACCGCTCGGCTACTCCCGCGCGGCCAGTTGGGGCAAATGCCCAGAATGAATGCCTGGGCAAGTGGACAAAATTCACAAATACCTAGGCATTTATGGATTTAAACGATAAACTTACAAGCAGTACACAAAAAATAGTGATATTACTTACTACTCTCTAAAATACTCCCAGCAGTCCAAGTTTCGCAAACAAACAATGTTGTGCTGCAAACATATGTTCTGAGAAATTTCTGCCTCAAGTCCAGGGTGACGTTTGACAGTTTTATCTTTCGCATGAGTGCCATCTTTGTTTGTGCTAGTCTATTTTTTATGTCCCCTTGCTTCTTCCGTTGTGGGTTAGTTTACTGTGAAGTTAGTAGAATTCCTTGTCTTCGTGTACATTGTGATCGGCAATTCGGATTTATTTTCTCGCTACTTTTATTTCCATTACTTCTTATGGCTTTCGTCTTTCTTTGGTTTACCTTCAATCCATGGTCTGTGCTCATTAGTCTTTTCATTCCATTCAACAGATCCTGTAATTTTACTTCACTTTCACAGACGATAGCAATGTCATCATCAAATCTTGTCATTGATATCCTTTTACCCAGAACTTTTAACACAGCATTGAACCTCTTATTTATTTCCGACATTACGTCTTCACTGCGCAAGTTAAACAGTAATGGCGACAGTTCATAACCTTTTCTTACACCCTTTTTAATCTGAGCACTTTGTTCTTGACTTTGGACACTTACTGTATCCACTTGGTTCTTATACAAACAACGTAATACCCGCCTTTTTTCCTATAGCTTACTCCTATTTTTCTCAGAATAACGAACACCATGCATTATCGAAAGCTTTTCCCAGGTCACAAATCTTGTGAATATGTCTTGGTACTTCTTTAGTCTCGCTTCCATTACAAACTGCAGCATTGCTACTGCGCATTGCCGTAAAGCACGGCCCGTGTCAGTGTGACCTCACAGCCCTCGGCTCTTCTACCTGCCGGGCAGAGATCGGTCGGGAGATTAGCGGGCCGCCCCTCGACCAGAACTGGGTGTTAATGTCACTGGGTGCTTTTGTCACTGGGTGCTTTTGTCAGGACACCGTTGTATCATCTCGCTAGTGATAAAGTGTTTCCTCTTTACCCCTGTAATTTTAAACGCAAAACTCACTTCTCATTTTCCATCCCATCTCCTCGATTCATAGAAAATGCTAAAGATTCGATTGCACAGAGTCTTAAGGTAGGAGTTGTACGAATTACTCTTCATTCCATGGCGTAGATATGATAGGAAAATAAATTGGATCCTGTTGATACTGGATGCTCCTAAGCAAACGAATTGTTTGGCGTGCGTAAAAGTATTTGCAAGACCCTTCGCCTTGTTATGCTGAACTGCGCAGATTTATTCTCTGTTAACACAGCAATGAGAATGAGCAACCAACACACTGTCTACAGTCGTGAAGTCAAAAAAGTAGGTATTGTGATAATGTCATAATCTACTCGTACATTGCTAGGGGTAATTTGTCGCTCATCTTCATCTGCAGTGTTCAGTAAACTGACGAAAAATCGCAATTTCATATGCACAATTCTTATGCAATGCACAAAAAATTTAAGGGATCAGGCGAAATATCGTCCACAATATACGTATGGTAACGTATTTTATTCAGATATTGGTTACAAACGTAATCTGTGTGTGATACAGTAAAATATTTTGCTGTTTCAAAGGTTTAGATCGCGTTTACGGAGAACGAGGCACCATGGGGCTATTTAATAGAGAAAAGTTATTACCGTTGCCCTCTAATATGGTGTGTGATCACGTCGGGCAGTCTATACAGTTGCACGCCTGATGGCATGGACAGTATGAGGTTATCAATAAGCTCTTGAAGGATATTTGGCCAGTCTTCCACGAGTGCAATATCCAGTCCTGCAACCGGTATGGGAGGTGCTGGTTGGTTTCAGTGCGTCTGTCAAGAGTAACGGAGACATACTCAATAGGGTTTAAGATCGGCGAACAAGATCTCGCCATCCGTTCAATTCCCTCAGCTTCAAGCATGTTGTACACCAGTGCAGCTCTGTGGGGACGTGCGGTATCGTCCACCAAAAGGAACCCATCTGCTATGGCACCAGCGTGGGGCACAACAAAAGGTCTAAGGATTTCTTCTCTATATCTCTGAGCAGTCAAAGCGCCATTCTGAATGACACATAGGTCAGTACGCCCACCAATACTGACTCATGCCCACACCATTCGTCCACCGCAATGATGTGGTGATGTTTCCTGCACATAAGCAAGATTGTTCCTCCTATGATGAGAGAACGACGATTCTACATCTACATCTACATTGTCTGGATGAACACAAAATTTTGACTCATCTGTGAACAAATCCCGTGCTGCTCGTTATAACTCCAATCCTTATGTTCCTCCGCCCAGTTTTAATGGGTCACACATCATAGGAGTCCGTGCGTAGAGGAAACATTCCCTAAGGCGAGTTTAGACTGCCTGTGTTTATACTGAGCGTCCTGTTGCTGCCTGTACGGTGCGTTGCAGCTGAGTTGCATTCAGCCTCCTACCTTGATGGGCTGTTAACTAGAGATAAGGGTCATCCCTTATTGTTGTTACCCGTGGACGACCTTGGCCTTGTCTTTTTTAACGTTTCCTGTTGCCTGAAACAGCGTAGGGTCCTGTCCTGGAAAATACAATTTGGGACACTCCAATAGCTGCAGCCATCTCCCTCTGTGTACGTTCCCCTTCCAACCTCTCCGTGTCATAACTTCGGGCAAGTCACGTTGTTATTGTATTTCACTAACTGCTCACTACACTACCTGAACCCAACTGCTTGTTTAAATCGTTTGGTAAACACAAGCCAACACCAAACCCATCTGCAACATATCGCTGTTATTAGCACTATCTTGCTTGACTTAATGTTGTAGTCTCTACTCCGTAGAAACTACAAGGACTTTGAACCATTTTAGTTCATTTTGCCGATGACAATACTACAGAACCTAGATATCTCAACAGATCCCCTAATTGTTTTGATCAATGTACAACTGAGTTATACCTTATAATGATAACATTAAGAAAAAACTAATCATATCTAAAATTTTCACTAATTAGAAGGGCAATATTCCCTTTCACCTACTAATCAGTCTATGTCTTCGTTCTGTCTACACTTACACTGAACTTGCGTTACATGGATAATCATGAAGGTTTGCAAATACAGGAGTAATGGCAGATACATGACGAAATATACAATTTATTCAGTACCACAATTGTCGATCAAATTAACAGAAGTAGTAACAAAAGGAGGCATTAGAAAGAGCGTCATTCTTAAGTTTTTCCATATTCATACTTACATAGCATAGAATCAAAGTAATGACAAAGCGTATGGGGAAAATTTTGGGTTAAGATATTTTTACTGACTTGATTTGTTTACTACTGGCTCTTTAACAGTGAGATTAGAACCACAAATAAACGAAGTGTTCTTATTCAAGAGTCGACATTTTATTGAAAGGCTTACACACAAATGCCACGTACGTTTCTCAATCGTTGTCCTAGCGGTAACTTTGACGAAATCACCATAAAATAGCTAAGTAAGATGCATTTTCTCATGTAGTGAGCATCCTGAGATAAAAACGTCAATATGATACTTGTATATCATACTATGAGAATGGAATATTTGATCGAAATTGTAAGAAAACCAAGATGAATTTACCAGGGTTATCCTGAGCCACTAATTGGTCACATAGTTGCCAAATATATTCTAAAATACCGCAAAAGTTCTTCAATAGACCAGCAACGTGTGCACCATATTTGCTTAGGTGATGTACTTTTCGAGCTGGCTGACAATGGGTGAGTTCAGGATTCAAAGACATGTTTAGTCCAGCTACCATGAAATTGTCTATGAGCAGTAATGTGTAGATAGGGGTGAGGGGCTTTTATACGATTTGAGTTTAAACTGTACTTACAGATAACATCCATACGCAGTAATTGCTCCCTGAACACAATAAATAAAGAGCAGAACGTATTGCTTCGACCGCTCTCTATTCTCTCTCTCTCTCTCTCTCTCTCTCTCTCTCTCTCTCTCTCTCTCTCTCTCTCTCTCTCTCTCTCTCCCCTATCTCCCCTATCTCTCTTTTTTTAATAGTTGTTAGTTCATTTTTTATTTTGTTTCTTTGCGTTAAGGAAATTTCAATCTGGAAATCTAGTTCAAAGAAAGCAATTCGCAATTTTTTGCGTCACTAGCCTTATTAAAATTACTAGTAAGTAACGTATATTTTAATATTATGTTCTTGAAAACAATCTTGCTTATGTCTCCTTCTACGGACGGAAACCACCTGAATAAAAAGTGGCACAAATATTAAGACAATTGTTACAAAATCCATACATCATCGATGAAGTTTCATAATCAGCAGAAATCTTATAGTATCACATCAGGAAAGCTAAGTGCGAAGGGAAATGTCGCAATCACCGAAAAACAGCACTCAAAGCCAAGAAGACTGTTTAAAAGTGAATGACTGCGGTGAAAGTTCAATTCCGGTTTTTGGTAACATGAAAATTGAAGCAGTTGTGATGAAAATCTGGTACAATGAACAAAACGTGCTGACAGTAATGTTTCGAATATGTCATTCCTAAGCCAAAATCTTATTCTTCCTATAAAAACCAAATATAAAATTATAGTTGGCGAATAATTTATCAGTTTAGAACCTGTTTAATGACTTTTTAAATATTCAGGCAAAACAGAGAGAAAACTTAAAGAAGACGATTTCTACACAGTATCTTGTAGTTTCCATATTTTTCTCACAGTTTATCTGCCTGCTTCTTCACGGCACACGAAGCCTGCACAGTACACAACATTTAGAAGATAATATTATTTCGGAAATTTAATTACTACTGTATTAAGTATTACAGAACTTGTGACCTCATCGGACCCGTGGATAAGGCAACCAGTAATTTCATTTCATCTTGAGACGACTAGAGACGTTTAATAAGACATTCATGGAGTCCCAGAGCACACTAACTACACCAACTTGTCTTCTGACAAAAAAAAAAAAAAAAAAAAAAAAAAAAAAAAAAAAAAAAAAAAAAAAAATGGAGCTTCAAATAAATAGGCCTAAACCAAAAGAACACATAGACATAGAAAACAGACACTTTACTCTTGATTTAACCGTGGTATAAACCAAAAAAGTGGAACATTAGTACAACGACGAATTTAGAGCTGTGAAGATCATATGAATTCACATTTCGAGATGAAAACTAAATGCTTTCTACCGGAACTTTTCCCTTTTGAAATCGTCCCAACCCAACTAATATTTGCCAAAAACATGTTACTGAAGTCGTTTTATATTATTTCATGACTCGTGGTTCTCGATGGGTGTGTCCACTACCCAATATAGTCGTCATCCCAGTACTAGTGCAGTTCAGCTCTCAGCTAGGTTTTTACAATTTCTTCAAAAATATAAACGATGATAACAGTTGTGAGATTACCGCCCATTAGAAATATTGATAATTAATAGCATTTGTAATTAAACAGTATGAAGTTCACTGCAAACATTGACCATGCAAATGTTCCAAATGTTACACAATTCTAATCTTAATAATTATGGTAGCAATGTATGTACGCAGTTGGGTGACAACATTTACAGTTAGGCTATAGGCAGAAATTCTCCACGTTGAGATTTGCTGTGTGCTTGTAGCTGAGGGGAGGCGGCGAGCAGGCCGACGTTGGTGGCTTGTTCCAGCTTAGGATTTTCCAGGCTCGTTTCCGGTGAGGGGAGAGAGGGACAATGACGATTGCAAGGCGCAGTACAGTGCACAGCGTGAAATAAAATATTCTAATACAACATGCATTTGAAGTAATACAATGCAGTTAGGAACCTTTAAGGCCCTCACTACAAAATAGCCTGTTGACAAATAAACAATACATTAGCTCATATAGTCACATCTGGCGTAATATGTTTGACACTGAAAACATAATTTCAGTATATGAAAAGTAATAAATTACCAATGAATACAAGACAGTTACACAACTAGCATGGCAATGTTTGTTTATAAAAATAATATATTAACTATTTCTCATTTTATATTCAATTAATCTTGTGTATTTTATCCTTGAAATATTCAGTTAAATCACTTATCTGTGATATAAGAAATTGCACCATTGTAATAAATAGTACAAAGGATGTTTATACCATATAAAAACCTAAGAAGACATTTGTTTAATGTGTAGTGTAATTATTTTGATTTTAAGTAAAGTTTTAGAAATGTATTGGCTGAGCGCTGTACGTTGGCGAGTCGGTTAGAACAGCTCACATGGGGAAGTTGATGACGTAGGGAAAAAACCCGGCAGTTGGGCTTTTGGCGCGCGCGCGCGCGCAGGAAGTGACGAGTAGGGAGCGAGTGGTGTAGCTGGCCGGGAGGCGACGCTCTGGACAGTCGGCATGTGGATCTCCAGGTGGAGACTATAGATTTTTGTGCGGCAATTGCCAGGTGTGGTTGCTCGTCGTAGACTGCACCAAGTTGAATCGAATGCTACTGTGTGTTGTGAATATTTAGCCGGTGGAACAAGGTGTGCATCGCACTGAATTAAAGTGACTGTGTTTTGTTAATGTAACACTTGTCGTCGCATAGGCATGAACATAAACGGTGTTTGAGACAGGCACATGGTGTGAAAACAATTTGCGACAAATATTCATTTTGTCTGGGAGCTCACGAGCTATAACTTTATTTGATAAATGTGTCGACGTACAGACGTATCAGCCACAGGGTTTTAATATGGTGTAATAAACAACATAAAGTGAACTTTCACGTTTTTTCAAAAATAGTAGTTAGTACACTCTTTTCTCACATGAACTTTCTTTATTATGAATTTTTTTGTTAATCATATGCATGGAAGGAAAGCTGCAAACGTGTGATATCATCCCCTAGAAAACGAGTCAAACAGTAGCAATCACAGTTCCAGTGTTTTTGCATGTTTAGGAATTTGGTTCGCAGTTGGTGGTTGTGAGTTTTAAAAATTAATCTTTCCCTAATTTTAAACTCTCACCCCGACCTTTACCGTCGCACAGTTCAAGGAAGAGAGTCAAGAAAAGAGATTGAAAACTCCGTCCCGGCTGGCTACAAATTTTAAAGTTTCTCCATTGAATTATTTCATTGTCCGTTAGCAGTTAATGGGTAAATTCCTAGTGTATGAATTGTATGTAATGTTTAAGGTGCGTTAACGATGTCACAGTGACTCTCAATTTAACCACAATTCTGCCCATCACCACCGTTGTAAAGGCCATCACACACACACACACTTACCCACATTTCACCCTTTTGCTTAACTTCACGGCCAAAGAGGTCATGTCCGGGCTCCAGCTTTGGAATCATGCGGTTTTGATACAGGTGGCGAGAAGAATTTTCCAGACACGAGACGATCTCAGGAGCTAGCGTACAGCATGTCAACGAAAGGGTTATCAAGGTCTTCAGGAGGTGTCAAAGCCCCAATATGGTGAAAGTTATGGTGTTTCTCTTGTACGACTTTGATGATGTTATCCTAACGCATTACGTTCCGCCATGGCAGAGCGTCAATACGCAGTATTACTGTTCGTTTTTGGAGGGCCATTTGCGACCAGCTTTACAAAAGAAGCGGCAATACGTTCTGCACAACCCACACACAATTTTGCACGACAATGCGCGGGCGCATACACCGCAAGGTGTGGCTGCTGTGTTTGGTCGATGGGACTGGGAAGTACTGTAACATCCATCTTATTCTCCAGACGTAAATCCTTGTGACTTTGATTCCGAAGATGAAGGAACCACTTTGTGGCATTCAATTCAGAGCTGTTCCAGGGATTCGACAGACAGTAGAACTCAGCATTCGCACCATGAGCAGAAAAGGCTCCTCTAACGGTGTATTACGCTTTCCACATCACTGGCAACGGGTTCTACACAACGCTGGTGACTACTTTGAGGGACAGTACCAGGTGCAAATATGTATCACTTCTGATAAAGTAGTTGTTGCTATTTAAGTTCCAACCATCGTATATAAAACTTTCAGTAACTAGATAAAATCAAATAGCTAATTTTTGTGTATACATATTTCTTTTGGAATTATATATGAAAAGAAAGAATGTAAATTGTAAAATAAATTGCCTAACAGATTGATATTTTTACTCTGCAACTGAGTGTTTGTTGATGTGAAACTACTTCGTAGATTAAAACTATGTGCCGGAACCGTGATCCGAACCTGGAACCTGGGACGCCATGGGACGATAGGTCGATATCAGGCATCCCTTCCCATCCAGAGGCGAATCCCTGGAGGCTGGAATCACCCAGTACTTGAATTACTGGTTAGACACTACCTACTCATACACTTTCCCCCACCTTGAACTGATTTGGGTGGGTCTTCATTCCTCTTACGAGCTGCATGTCACTTCCGGGCTCAAGAACCGCCGACCGAAACTAGATCTCCTGTGGCCACCGACACAGCGCGCCGCTCCGGGTTATAGATCCGGGTCTCTGTTCGGTGTTCTTGAGGGCCACCTCCCATTTACAATTCAGACACACTCTGTCAAAAGATAGTTGAGGGACCAAAGTTTGCGTTGAGGGCAGTTAAACCTGTAGGCCACCATAATTACAGCTGGAGTGATTTGTGGGTCTCATGACAGGCAGCATTGAAGGCCAGATTCAACGAACTAAGCTAGGACTGCCTGTATCCTCTACATCTACATCTACATGGGATAGTCTGCAGAGGGTTCATCGCACCCTTATACTATTTATCTCCCATTCCATTCTCGAATAGCGCGCGGGAAGAAAGAACACCTGAATCTCTCTGTTCGAGTTCTGATTTCTCGTATTTTATTCTGATGATCATTTCTACCTATGTAAGTGGGAGACAACAATATATTTTCGCATTTGGAGGAGAATGTCGGCGATTGGAGTTTCGTAAGTAGCCCACGACGCAGCGATAAGCGCCGTTGTCGTAATGACTCCCATCCCAGATCCTGTATCATTTCCGTAACGCTGTCTCCCCTGTATCATGACAATACGAAACGAGCTGCCCTTCTCTGAACTCTTTCGATGTCCTCCGTCAAACCCGCCTGATAAGGATCCCACACTGGGCAGCAATCCTCCAAAAATGAACGGACAAGCGTAGTGTCTGCAGTTTCTTTTGTAGTTCTGTTGCATCTTTTAAGGGTTCTGCTACTAAATCGCAGTCTCTGGTTCGCCTTTCCCACGACATTATCTACGTGTTTTTTCCAGTTTAAGTCTGAAGTAATGGTAATTCCTATGTATTTTGTGGTGTTTACGGCCTTCACTTTTGATTGATTTATCTTGTTAAGAAAGTTTAACGGATTTCTTTTCGTACTCATGTGGACGACTTCACACTTCGCATTATTTAGAGTCAATTGCCAATTTCTCGCATGGTAAATAATCTATACCGACTGTTAATATGCTCAGCAAATGACGGTTGTGGGTAATAAGGAGTGGAGGTGACATGTTAATTTCATTGTAGAAAGCAAAATCCTCTAATCAACCGTGAAGTGACAGCCGGAGGATTATCACTAACGACCTTCCTGGGGGACCAAAACTAATAGAGATAGCAGAGATGTGACACATGTTACCCTCCGCAGGGGTACGTTTACTTTGAATCATCCCTCCTGTAGTGAACCAGAGGGGCGTGGTGTGTTTGCAGAAGCTGTACCTGGTGTTCGAGCTGTGCACGAGCACGCTGGCGCAGGAGTTCAGCGAGCGGCGGCCGTTCAGCGAGGGAGACACACGGGACGTGATCCGCAAGCTGGCCAGCGCCGTCGCGTACCTGCACAGGAACGGTGAGCTGCCCGCTGTAGTGCTTCCTGCCTTACATAGAGATCAACGCATCTCTAGGCCCTCCTTTAACACCTAGTGTTAACTGCCCAGTCATAATAGTATCTCCAAAGATATGGAATATACGCTGATAAATCTACGCGGAATTTTATCATTGCCAAGATACATAAAATTTACATACAATCGAAAATATAAAATTAAATGTTGGAACCCTACAGTGTAACATCCACAAGTTACGCTACTGAAGATACTCTGAACACTGCCATGCCATTCTCCAATACTCTTGTTCCGATGTGGATCCATACGGTATTTCATTATTCCCTATAATTAGTTGACTGATGCGTTGAGGTTTGAGCTTCATCTTGAAGCTTGGAGCCCGTGGCTTCCAAATTATTTATCGAGGAACTGACGTATCTATATACCAAATTGTTGTTGTTGTTGTGGTCTTCAGTCCGGAGACTCTTTTGATGCAGCTCTCCACCCTACTCTATCCTGAGCAAGCCTCTTCATCTTCTCATAAGACCTGCAACCTACATCCATTTGAATCTGCTTACTGTATCCATCTCTTGGTCTCCCTCTGCGATTTTTACCCCACGCACTTCCCTCCAACGCTAACTTCACGATTCCTTGATGTCTAAGAATGTGTCCTATCAGCAGATCCCTTCTTTTAGTCAAGGTATGCCAGAAATACCTTTTCTCCCCAATTCTGTTCAGTACTTCTTCATCATTTACGCGATCCACCACCTAATCTCCAGCATTCTTCTGTAGTACCACATTTCAAAAGCCTCAATCCTCTTCCTGTCCGCATTGTTTATCGTCCATGTTTCACTCCCGTACAAGGCAACACTCCACACAAATGCCTTCAGAAAAGACTTCCTTACACTTACATTAATATTCGATGTTAGCAAATTTCTCTTTTTCAAAAACGCTTTTCTTCCCATTGCTATTCTGCAGTCTGACGCGGGAAAACTATATATAAAAAAGCTTTTTTGTATATAGTTTTCCCGCCTCACAGTTGTTATACTGAACTTCAATTAATACTAAACTTAGACTTTGAAGTACCTCGCTTCAGAACCATTAGAAGATGGATGTATATATTTTATTAGTGACTAGTAATTTGTTTGGTGATGCCTCAACCTGGATGTACTCTTTTTTTTTTAGTATATAAAAATGTCGTGAAGTTATGTAAATTACGACAGGTCTGAAGATGGCGTCGAGCACGCCGAAACCGGTAACTTAATAAATGAAAAATGCGATCTTGGCTGGAAAATCATTATTAAATTGCGAGCTAGGCTGTCTTATTTTGATTATTAAGATCGCTGTTTCAAAAAAAATGCGTTCAAAAATGTGGAATACAGCTTGAAGTGACTAGCTCAAGCGACACCAATGTTTCTATCCACCTTCTCATCCGCCCCTTCCCTCTTTCAACATTCATATCCTCCTTCCTTCACTGTACTGTGCATAATATCACTATTCCCTCTCTATGTTTATTTCGGACTGCATGTTCGGTACACTATCATATTAAAATTTGAACTAGATCGCTCAAGAACTTTTCCAGATTTGTTGTAACTGTGTCCCCTTTGACACAGTGTGTTCGTAAATTACCGTTACGAACTTTGAGCACTTGTACAGAGGAATGAATACATAATAATTAGATAAGGAACCTATGACCGGGAATGTCAACCTTTGACGAAATGTGCATTTCCTTAATTTTTGACACTGTGAAACGATTCTATACTACTGCAAGGTCTTGCTTTCCATTTTTAGAAGGACGTAATAAGCACAAGAACAAGCACAGAATGTCTTGTAACAGTTGGGTCTAGAATGCATACCTTAGTGCTTTGAACACGGTTTCATATTCGATTGTCTTCTGTTTACACTTCTCTTCTACTGGTCAAGTGTTCATAGCTCTTAAGGTATTCATTGTAGAATACATCTTTAGTAGATTCTTTTATACTTTACTTGGTTCGCGCTACCTCCTCCAAAACCATGTAAAACAAAGAGTAGAACGGGGTTATTTCCACAAAGGAAAAAATGAAGAAGAGTTCACAGAATCACTGGATGAAGTTTCCGGACTTGAAATCCTTATCAAAGTATGTACTCACTCTCCTGTACGACTCATCGGAATTTATAATAGGAATTTCCGAAAATTGTGAAGTAGTTAGTGTGACTGAAGCTTAATTCCGTTAGATCATGTTTCTTTGTTGCCTGAATAGCACTGTAATACCTATGTCGCAAGTGTGTGGAGAAGTACACTGCGATGTTTACTTCGGCCCACGGAAATGCGCAGGCATCGTGCACAGGGACCTGAAGCTGGAGAACATCCTGCTGACGACGAACCCCACCGACCCGGAGGACAAGCTGTACATCAAGGTGACGGACTTCGGGCAGAGCGTGGTCCGCAGCGGCGTCGCCCACGACCAGATGCTCCACGAGCGCTGCGGCACCATGGCCTACATGGGCAAGTACCCCTCCCTACTCACTCATAACCAACGGAGCACACACCTAATGCAGCTCGCTTTACGTAGATAGTTCAATTTTTTTTCGAAATATTGAAACATTTCTACCGTTCCAGGTCATTCAAATAAATTCAGAGACGAAGTTGAAAATTTGTGCTGCACTGGCATTTGAACCCGGATTTCCAGCTTCGGGTCAGCCGTCGCCTTAGCCAATTAGGCTACGCAGGCACGCTTTCCTCCCCTCCCCTCCCCTCCCCTCCCCTCCCCTTCAAAAATGTTCAAATGTTTGTAAAGCTTATGGGACTTAACTACGAGGTCATCAGTCCCTAAACTTACAAACTACTTATGAACTAGCTAATCCTAAGAACGGCACAAATATCCATGCCCGAGGGGGGATTCGAAGCCCCGACCGTAGTGGCTGTGCAGACCGTGACTGGAGCGCCTCAGTCCCCTCGGCCACCGCGGCCGGCCCCCTTCCCTTCCCTCCCTTCCCTTCCCCTCCCCCCCTCTCCTAGCCTTCCTTCTCTTCCCTTCCCTTCCCTTCCCTTCCCTTCACTTCCAAAGTTCCCTTGCCAGGATTCTAGTGTTGGCTGCGAGCAAGGCCGGCCGCGGTGGCCGAGGTGACTGAGGCGCTCCAGTCACGGTCAGCACGGCCACTACGGTCGGGGGTTCGAATCCCCCCTCGGTCATGGATATTTGTGCCGTCCTAGTTCGTAAGTAGTTCATAAGTAGTTTGTAAGTTTCGGGACTGATGACCCCGCAGTTAAGTCCCATAAGCTTAACAAACATTTGAACATTTGCTGCGAGCAAACGGAATTAATGTGCAGGGGGCACTACCATAGAGGTGTGCTATGATAATTTTGATTAAAAGGGAAGCGGGAAATGCGGTTTCGAATGCCAACCCAGCTGAAATTTTCAACTACGCCACTGAATTTATTTTTAATACCCTGAAACATTAGAAATATTTCCATATTTTGAATTCGTAAAATTGCTGTCATGAGTGTCAATTAATGGTTTGTGTAGTTTCGGACATGTCTGAAAGAACAGACACCGTATCATAATCTTACATAGATATTACAGGAAGGTAACTAAAATGGTGCTGCTTTTCAATGTTTAGTTACCGGTATTATATTTCTTCTCCAGCGTACTTATTGCGATTTTATAGCATCCTGCGAATGACACACCATTTCCTTAGAGTTTATTTCTATTGTTAAGTATAACCATGGCAATTTTTGTTTTATATGTGTCCTCATTCAAGTTTAGCTGAATTCGTCGTTCATAAAATATGGCCTGGTGTTGTCTTTGTGAAATACTTTTATCAATGCGGTATTTCTACTGACATAATATCTAGTCGTTAATATCGAGATTCTTAGTTTTATATGAACTTTTTGTTACGTTTAATAGTTCTGATGCTTTTGGCAGCTAAATAGAACACCAGCGATATTACATCATTACTGTGTTATACTGATGCTTGGGATTTTTATGTAATATCATTTTGATTTTTGCCATTACTAATTTTATCTTCGATATTAATTTTATATTTGTCTGAGAGATGTTTGAGCTGTGTATAATCATTCTCCGAGTTTATGATGTCAATAAAATTTTAGATAAAATGTTTGTTTTCAAAATAATTTCGTTCGTCTACATCTTCATATATACTCCGCAATCTCATGCAATATGTATGGAAGAGAATTCAACATATCAATGCTACCCATTTCCTTTTCTCTTCCATTTCTAAATACAACAAGGGAAAAATAAATCTGTATATCCGTCTGTACGAGCTCTAATTTATCTTATCTTTTTGGTCTTCATGCTAAATGTAACTTGTAGAAATGTCTACAAATTCCAACCTTCTAAATTTCTTCAACAATGTTCCTTGGAAGTAACATCACATATCCTCCAGCGATTCCCATTTTGAGTTCCCAAAGCATAACTGTAATAGTTGTGTGCTAATTGCTTCTACTAATAACAAATGTAACTGCATGCCTCTGAACTGAATCAATATCTTTCATTCAATCAAATGTTCATAGTGTGGATGAATTGCTTAATCTTGTTTCATTTACAAAGAACTGAAATGAAGAATTAAATGATTAGCATTACTACCAATAATTCCAGTTATTGAAGATGCTCCACATTTACAGTACAGAAGAGAGGATGCAAATTACTGAATGTGCTGGCTTACCAACCTCCAGTCTTCCTTGATAACACACGTGAACTGAAATTTACTTCCAGTTGCTGGTCTTATAAGCTGATTGATGTAAAATTAGTAATCAAGTGCCTATTAGCTCATGCCTTCACTTTTTTATGTGGTTCGAGGTGCTTAATTTAATATGTTTCGACATCGAGTTAAATATCACTTTCACTATGATAGAACTTTTCAAGGCAGTTTAAGGAATTGCAGTTCCCCCTGAGAAGAATGATTTCGGAACCTCCTTACTCTTTTTTCTTTAGAATATAACTTTTTATGCTCTGAAGTTATATTCTACCGGTCAGCAGCTCATAACTCATCAGATAGGCATTTTAGAGTCCATGTTTACTGTACAGACTTTTTGTTTAGGTTCACACAATGTTCTACCAAAATAAGGAAATCAAAGAGGGGCCAGTAATAGAGAATTTATAACGGTTCCCATAGCAATGTTATGACAATCCTGGTGAATAATAAGTATCATCTTCGAATTGACACTAATACAGAGGGTCGTCTTCTGTTAATTAAGACATTTAAGGGCAGAGCTAATCAACTACATACTTATATTTTGATTTTGAATGGTTTAGATGTAAATGCCAGTATTCTGTTAAGATAGTTCGTAGGTAATTTATTCTGACCTTAGAAGTCCTATAAAATCAATGAACTCGTTTGAGACAGACTTAGAGGTAAAATAAAATATACTGCAGGTGAATCGTTCTTGGCAGTCACATCAGAGACTTGTGTGTTCAGCGCCCGAGGTGTTGGAATCGCGAATGTATTCCCACCAGTGCGATGTCTGGTCCATGGGCGTCATCATGTTTGTGCTGCTCGTCGGCGACTTCCCGTTCATTGGCGAAAATCCAGAACAGCTCAAACAACGAGTACTCAACGATGAACCACAATTTGAGAGTAAGTTACGTTCTGTAGTCGTGAAATCTTGTCGATAGTTCGTAAACTAGACATTTTGAAAAATAGCAATATGTAGAGAGAATGAATATTGATCCTACATAGTGACTAACTAGCAAATTAAAACTGTTTGTTTGACCAGAAGTGGAATCTGGAACCTTTGACAGACAAAAGTTCCAGGTTAAGCTGGTGTTTTTTTAATGCTTTAGGTGATATTTCCCACTTGAGTACAATACACAAATCGTTTCGTGCAACCACGTGAGACTCTTATTTAAGTACATAGACTCAGAAAATGTTATGGCATAGGGTTTTTGTTATTCGGTCCTGTGGACTGCAATGAGATGCGATAGAAGTGAGTCTGAGTGACATTCGCTAAGTTAGTCTACTGCTTTGGGATGTTCTTAAAGTAAAGTCGTCGCTATTGTTCTGTGTTTATGATGTGCAAGACAAAGATTGAACACACTTTTCTTTTCTTGAGAATATTCTGGAGAATGTATTTAACACTTAATTTATGACCAGTTCACGCTATAGGCTGTCGCACAGAGAATCAGAAACAGTGAAATAAATCCATTTAAAAACGCGGGGTGTTTCTTGAAGCGTGTAACTCAGTGCGCTTTGTCATATTGAACCATCTCCATTTCCGTGCAACCAATAACAGGAAATGTACTAAAATAATACTTTCTCTTATAAATGTTTTCAGAAATCAGTTCAAGAGCCTGGTCGAAATGTAAATGATTTAGAAAACATTCTGAACTCTCAGCAATACATAATTCTGAGAAGAAACGGAGCATCATGACTGATACTACAGCGACCAGTCATCAGAAGAACAAATGCACAATGATTTAAGGAAGATACCTCTATGATGCGCCAAGTGGCGGTTCACCTACATAAATACACTGCAAGTCATATTGAAGTATATGGCTGAGGATTCACCCTAAATAACAAAAAAATGTGAGGTAATCCACATAACTACTAAAACGGACCCGTTAAATTTTGGTTACAGGACAAATCAGAGAAATTTGAAGGCTTTCAATTGAGCTAAGTATCTTTGGACTACACCACGTTCGTCCGTACTCTAGTATAGTGTCACTGTGCGGTATTTGGATCGTTATCTTATAGGATCAACGAAGGAAATCAAAAAATTGTAAGTAGGGCAACACATTTTGTAATTTTAGAAACCATTTTAAGGGAAAATACCGATCATTAATGAAATCCTTTATTTAAAAACTGAGTCACGATCAGAAGAGATTTTTTATTTGACAACAGGTTCATCAGACCAACCATGGCAGCCGACTGTGGGCAGGTCAGGAACCGTCGACTTCCAGGGCCAAACGTTTTTAAATATAGAAGCTCTTTTTGTGTTATTACGTAATATTGACGAAGTGTGTAACGTATATGATACACGAATGAAGCTACCAGTCATCAAAACTATGATGTTTTTCCTCCTCTGCAAGAGAAAACATGTTGTTGACCCGCTCCCCCTGTACACAGGGAGTTGTGATTGTCGCCTTAAATAGAGAGAGACCACACCTCAGACAGAAAGTCTGAAGTGTTCATTTTCGCTGCTCATTAGTGTAACAGCAGAGAAATAATGAGATCAGTAGTCCCATGAACACTCTGTCAAGTACTTAGTGTGAATTACCGAGTGAAAATTTACATGTAGGTATCGATTTCATCTGGATAACACATTTATCAGAAAATTATCAAGATATGTTCCATAATATCTACCATCTACTGGTCTTATAATAGTGACAGTATAATCTGATATGATATTTCAGTGAAATTATCGTCTCTATGGCACAAACCTCTAAGGATAGACCAATAGGTACCTCATAAATATTGTTATTTGCTACGCACTACCAATTAAAGGCGACATCTAGATCTTTTACATGTTATGGCCTGGATCTATTGTTACTTATGCATATGTATTTACAAATGAAGAATGAGGAAACACAAGTAAATTTTTGGAGGGACAAAGAAACTTGACTAATTGGAGTATAACTCAGGTTGTATTATTCGATACCGTTAGGGAGAATTATTTGCATTCATGAATGAGGTATATAACTCTTTTACAGTTGATGGAAAGGCGATTGGAAACGATAAAAATAGTACAGATTAGGAAAACAAAACAAATAATAAAAATTGGAAAGAAACTATTGTCTAAACTGGAGGCAGTGAGTGTTAAAGTTATTCACAAATATGAGAAAAGAATCTGTAGTGAGCTCCAGGCTCAATGATCGAATATTCATATTTATTTTGAGAAATCCTAGTATGCATGCTGTGTGTGGTGACTAAGTGTTATGTGTCATATTCTTTTAACAGAAAATGAGAGCACAGAGCTTCTGAGTATAAGATAAAAGTGATTCTTCAGTCTCTCATGGAATACTTGTTGACTGAATAGTCCACGACTGCTGGTCCGTAGTTCCCAATAGGCACAATATTTCAGCGATCAGACATCGCATAAACGTCAGTTGCATCGAAGAATTGGGCAGCTCATGGCACTTAGCCGACTAAAATTTGCTCCCCTCTCGAGACTATCTCTCTTCATGATCTGCACCCATTGGAGCTGCATGCCCATGTACAAGGAGGCTCCTGCACTAGCATCTCTGGCAGCATAGATGTGTTGATTCTGGGCGTCATCAATCAGTTTGCTGAATTATCTAAACATTATGCCCAGTCGTGATTTACAAGCCTTTCCGACATTGTACCCGCATTTACAGTTGATAAGATTGTTCCCTGTGCGCATTTACATGTCTTCGCTAACAACACTGTCTGAGTATTAGAACTGTTTACTAATATGGAACGATCGTATTGTGCCGCATGTTTTTCCGACCGCCTACTTCTTGCGGTGCTTTAGTGATTTGTTCAATATATGTCTTTACAAATTGGCCTGGAATCTGATATATCCTGGCCTTTTTAAAGCCAAAGTTGTCTTTGACACACCCAATAATGTCCATGATTTATTAGGTGGACAACTTTTCAACTCAGCATGAATATCCATTTTTGGAACACATTTATTGGGAAAACAGTTTTCATATCCTAGGATGTCATCAACATTTCTCTTGACTATGATGTCCAGGAATGGTAAGCTTTCGATGCTAGCATGTGTGAGGTTCAGGTTTACAAGAAAGTCAAAGAGTTTATCACTTCCATGGAGCCAGATGACAAACATGTCAGAAAAGGAATGGAGAAAGTCGATGGGTTCCATTTGAAGTGCTCCATGTACAAATTCCAAATCGATGACAAGAGTTGGCTGCTCACTGCGACTTTGACAGTTTGCTCATAGTTGCTCATATTATGAATTTTTGTATGAAGTACTCGGAGAATAGAGCTGTAACATCAATCAGATTAAAACCCGCCTGCTTTTTCCGTTTTGTGGATGGTCGTTCATTATCCAGTCACATGAAAAGGAACCCCACAACCCAACATCAAAGAGGAGGAGGGAGACTACAATTCCTGAACGTCATGGATAAGAGGAGCCCTAATGACATTCTGGACAATGTTGTGTACAGAAGAAAATATTCAGGACTTGTATTTGCATCCAAAGAAATGACATTAATCTGCATTGAAGACTGATGTTCTAAAAACGATGGCACACAACATCTGCTACACAGAGGCTGCCTGAGGAACTAAAATACCTCAGAATTGTGATACAATACAAATTGATACTCAGACGGACAGAATAAGTGAGTTTGTCACTTCTCCTCTACAGTACATGCTGTGGATAGGAAAAAATCATGGAAGAAGATCTAAAAAATAAAAATAAAAAAAGGCTTTGGTAAATAAGACATGGACATTCTCCCTCACGTACCAAAATAAGTTATTACAATGCCATTTACAGGCTATTTTTAGGTAATTTATCACACAAAAAAGCTGTTGTTTATATTTTCTCGATGGCAGCACCAGAAAAATAGGGAAATACATAATTAAGGAACTTTTATATTGATGTCTATATTTCAAATAGAAAATTAAGTGACAGATGTTGATGAATATTATTAACAACCTAATTAATTACATTCATATAGTAAATATGAAATGTATAACACATGTGAATACTGTGTCTACAAAACCTATACAATATACATACTTATATTATGTGACTGTACTATAACCACAAAATCTACAATATACAAATTTATACAATATTTAACAAATACAATATATGTAAGATATGTACAACTATACAATATTCTAAATGTAAATAGGGAGTAAAAGTTCTATATATTTTATAATAAATGGATGAAGTCCATCAACAATTACAAAAGGCAGTTGTGAATGTTATACCTGATTACTTTATCCATCTCAATATTATGTAATGTAATATTGTCGACATTGTGCATAATGATATAGTGATGGTACAAGAAGCCATAAGTGTTGATGATAATGAAAGATATGTAACTAAATATTGTCATAACCATGAAACTAGTTTGTATAAAACAATTGGTAGTGGTGTAACTATGTTTATGTTTAAACAAGATAAAATAGATCATGTAGAGAAATTGTTTAATCAACCATTTTTAAAAGTTAAACATTACCATACAAATATTTTATCACAAAACAGCTGATTTGTTATTTAAAAGAAATAAATGAAAGTATTTAATGCTAAAGGAAATATTCAATTATGGGAACAAATTTCAAAATATAAAAAACCATTTGAAACAATTCAAAAAGAAAGGAATTTGATATATAATACAGTAGCACTAAAACATAATGAAATTTCACTAGCAAATCTAGATTGATCATGTATGACAATATTTAAAACAAACAATGGAGAAAATAGTTTTTATATAATAAATGGACAACATTCTAAAGAACTGTACAATATGTGAGATGGCAAAAGATGTAACAGAGTGTGGAATGAAATTAGGTAAGCAAACATTGATGTGTAAAAAATGCATAGAAAAATATTACTATTTGAAGAAAAACTACTAAAATTAAAATGAAATAGATATTGATATAATAATGTGAAAAATTAAATGTAAAATGATATGGGTAAATTACTTCAACAGGTCCAAAATGTAGTTGTGATTGATATACCTGATATACCTCATCCATCTGAATATTATTCACATGATTATTGTCAAGATTTTTCACATTGTGTAGTGACAGTACCAGATACTGCAACTGTTATCCTCATACAACTAAACCAAACAACAATTGTAAATATTGAGAAAAATATTTCATTAATAAACTAATTCAGTTCATAAAAATTGATTACATTGATGCTTTTCTGTCTTTGTTGCTACTGACATGGATAGAGTAACAAATTTATTGTCAGTGTTTAATAAGAATTTGAAGGAAAGACTCTTCCATATAATTATTTAATAGAAAAATAGCAGATTTTTTTAACATTACTCATAGTATTAAAAATACAAAAAGATTTTTGAAATTATGGGAGCACTCTTTAAGTTTTATACCTAATTAAAAATTATGAGCATTTGTGATAAACGTTTTCAATAATCTATGTTGTGCATTATATGTCACATTGTTGTTGTCATACATACTGATGTATGCAAGTGAATTATCTAGTATCTCTTCATTGATTGTGGCATCCTCATTGATGACAGGTGGATTGGATGTGGAATTTCCATACCCTTCAATTTAAGACCACTTCAGCTGCACGCAAGCCATGTGCCAGACATCCATCATGTTGAAAGTACATTGTCATTCTGTCATGGAGTGTAACATCTTGTAGTAAAAGCGGTAGAACATTACGTACGAAATTAGCATACATTGCACCATTAGGTTGCCATGGCACAAATTAGGGGCCTATTAACCTTCCTCCCATAATGCTGCACCATATATTAACTCGCAAAGGTTGCTAATGTTCCATGTGTTGCAGCCATCATTCTGTTGGCCAATAGTGCATATTTTACCGGTTTATGTTACCTCTGTTTGTGAATGACACTTTGTCACTAAACAGAACGTGTGAAAAAATCTTTTATCGTCCCATAATTTATTTTATGCCCAGTGGCAAAATTGTACACGACATTCAAAATTTTTGCAAATGCTGCTGCATAGAAATATGGTACGGGTGAAATTTATGTTGATGTAGAATTCTCAACACCGACCTTTTTTGAGATTTCTCTCCCAATTTCTCTGCTAATGATGCGCAGATTAGCTGATCCGCAGCTGAAATACTTACATGGGCATCAGTATTTGTTGCAGGTCGTTGTTGATGTTTCATTTGTGACTGAACACTTCCTGTCCCTGTAAATAACATAACTATCTGATGAAAGGTCTGGACACTTGGATGATAATCTCCAGGATAACGATCAACATACATAGCACAGACCCACTGATCACAATAGCATTACATAAAAACCATATTGACCTTTTCTACAATTGGCAAACAGTAATGTATCACGAAGCATATATCGTTCACACTGGCGAAATGTTATGTGGTAGCACGTACTTATATGTTTGTGACTATTATAGTGACATCTATCACAAAGCAAAAAAAGTGGTCTAAATAAAACATTCATATTTAATTATGTACTACACGAATATGTAATGAAAATGGGGGTACCTATTTTTAAAAATGCATTTGATTTCCTCTTGACCTAGTGGGCCCACCATAGTGCCATCTGTTTTCCCCCTTCGAGCTTGAAAAGTTATGTGCTTTCTATTTTTTTTTCGTTTGATGCTTATTTTGTGAGATATTTGGCCCAGTCACTATAAATGGATCATCCTGAGAGAGAGAAGAGAAAGATGAACCTGCAAATAAATAAAAGGGTAATATATGTTGATCTCAGAAGTATATAGATGTACATGCTCTCAATTGAATATGGGTATGTAATGTCACAATAATCACCATAGTATAATTTTCAATGAGGAATAATTTAGGCGATAAAACATTACATTATTCTGAATGTGGATGTATATATAAAATTGATTTAGAGTATACAAATAATTTACACACAAACATAAATATATGCCATCAGCACCTGAAATTGGATATAAGTTATTCATAACATTAAATAATAAATGAAAAAATTTTATAAATCGAAAAATTTAAAACAATATAGTGAATAAGTACTAAAAT
Source organism: Locusta migratoria (assembly GCA_026315105.1). NCBI lineage: Eukaryota > Metazoa > Arthropoda > Insecta > Orthoptera > Acrididae > Locusta > Locusta migratoria. The sequence continues at coordinate 16,840,443 of CM048746.1, read as the reverse complement.
ACGTAGTGCCCTGTTATTGAGTCTAAACAAATAGATGAAGAAATATAACAGTTTAAATACAAGTATGAGAAAGGAAGGAAATAATACAGTTGGATGAAATTTCTATACACCAATGAGAAATAGCATGTTTGGAAAACATAATAGAGTTGATGAACAAGTAGTATTAGTTGGTAAAAAAATGTGACAAATTAATTGCAAACATAAAAAAAAATATATCATTAAAATCTAGTAGCTCTTCATACGAATAAAAGCAGATTAAAATTAATAAACCAATTTATGTTTGTATGAGTGTATTAGATTTCTCAAAATAATTAGTGTATAAATTCCGTCACAATGTATAGAACGTAAATATGATAACAAATATTTAATTATGCTATCAAGTACTGATAGTTACATTATACTTTATAAAAAAAGATGACTGAATACTTTAATAGTAGAACAATATATATATATATATATATATATATATATATATATATATATATATATATATATAGAGGTGTGATAGTAGCACAAACTGCTGAGGGCTGATTTTGGTAAGTGGGTTATAATGTCCATTCCTCGTCTACGGCCTTTATATGATGACTCAGCATACTATTTGGAAAAGTCAAGTGCATACCTAAAAACCATTACATAAGAACTCTCTTTTGGGTGTCCACTTTAACACAAACATTGTTGTGTAGTGCCAAAGATTACCTCGATTTCCAGAAATCCAGGGTATATCAGATACCATTGCATGTGATAAGATATATGTTAGACAAACTGATTACCTTCAACAATTGATGGTAAATAAACCAGCAGTACACTTGATTAAGCTATCCCAACAAGTCAACACTCACAGCAAAATATTCAAATGTTTGTAGAGTCTATGGGACTTAACTACAAGGTCATCAGTCCCTAAACTTACAAACTACTTATGAACTACTTACAACTGAGGACAGCACAAATATCCATGCCCAAGGGGGGATTCGAACCCCCGACCGTAGTGGCCATGCAGACCGTGGCTGGAGCGCTTCAGTTCCCTCGGCCACCACGGCCGGCCAGCACTCACAGAGCACCGTGTCCCAGAATTATACCCGGATTTTCGCACATAGTTCCAATTCCTGGAACAGTGTATGTAGAGATATACATTTTCGCTCTAGGAACAATATTATCAATCAGGACTGCATCTATAATCTCACCAAGGCTTGGTAACCAATATTTGGTGGAAGGAGATGCTTAGGAAACACAAATATCTCATAACCAGGGTGGTCAGAGCAACTTGATTCGTGCACCCACAAACTCTGAAATGCCATGTTCTGGAGGAAATAGGTAAGAGTTGTTGAACTATATTAAACGAAAACTAAATCATTTATGAACTATGATGTGCACAAATTCTATTGGCAACAAAGGGGAAAATATGGAAGAATATTTCAATGTTAAATCTGTACACATGCCTGGTGAGAAACGCTCTTCAGATAATGTACTGGTCATAGATCACAAAGCAGAAGATGAAGGCGACATGTCTCATCACTGAAATATTGTGCTCGTTGGACACTATGGATGGCAGGATACGTATGGCCTGTATCATCAGAAGAAAAAGTTTATTTTATTCAAGAATATTTACATTAGTAAAATTAAATAATTTTAATAAGAACATAATATTAATCAATATTCATTTCAAGCATCCAAATTCAAATCATAACTTTGTGGTATTGTATGGCGCAGCATTTGAAATTGAGCAACGTTTGTCAGAAGATATCTCACAGACTCTCAGGAGGATGTTTAATAGTCCCTGTCTTGCTGCCTAAATTACAACATATCTGATTCAGTTCCACTAGCAATATGATATACATTCTCAAGATATGATGTAATAATTTCTCCCTCACTTTGAAGCTAATTGTTCTCAATATTTTTCTATTGTAGCCAGACACTCAAGTTCCGCATCTACAAGCACTGGTAGCACAGGAATCTTGCGAACAACACATTTATCAGATGATGCGAAGACAGTTTGTTGCAGCATGCTTGCTAAGAAACCTGAATTCAGAATTACTGCTGCAGAGCTATGCGTGCACCCTTGGTTGCTAGTAAGTACAAGTTGTAAGAATTAGTCTCCCTGTATTGCAGTTATTTACATTATACTTGTCTTCATTATGTTGATGTGTATTCCTGTCTTGAGCTCGTAATATTGTTGTCTGTTTGTTGTATGACATGGTCATATATAAGAATTCCATTATCTGGGATGATAAATCTCATGCTGAGTGAGACTTATGTCTTTGTTTTATGAATACATTTTACAAAGAGATCGTGAGGTTCAAACCCGATTTGCTGGTACGACACTCTAGCGGTGGAGTGTTTAAGAATAAAGCCCATTATTTAATATGCCTGATGCGCGAGTCTGTGAACACACATTACAAGGTTAAACTTTATGATGTTTGCAGACTAACATGTTGATTGGGAGCTGTTGTCATTAGCCAATCACATGATAGTATGTGGTATCTAATGATATTAGCTGGTTTCTTATGCAGAATAAGCAAACACATTTTGTTGTTTGACATTTAATGTTTTGTTTCGTTGTAACATTGCACGAAAGCTAATGTTGACAATGAGATACTCACTTTATGATAATAATTTAGTAACCAGGCAAGGGTATATACAAGAACCTGTCGACCACAGAACAGGAACAGCATTAATCATTTACAACAATGTCAACAGAAAGGTTTAATTTCCACTTACATAACATTTTACTTCAGCCATAGACTGAGGGGCTTAATCCTTCCTGTTGTCCATGAAGTAAATAATTAATGCTGTTCCTGCTCTATGGTTGATAGCTTCTTGTATGCCGTGTTGTTTGACCAGTAAATTATCATCCTAAAGGGAACATTTCATTATCATCATTAGCCCACTAAACCGTCACTGCCCTACATAAAATTTAACAATGACGCAATGCATCATAACATGTGAAAGAGTGGACACATCGAACATTCTTTTAACGCCTTTTGTTTCTTTTAATTACTTTTTTCACATCATAATTAAAACTGCTGAACTATGTTTAGCTTCCTGTATCTGTTTCATGATTGGTCACCTCATCCATTACCAGCAACAACACACTAGGTCACTAACACTGTAAGTAAAACTCAACCTACTCCAACAATCAGGTGCTTCCCTGCTGTTAGCTCTGTGGAAAATGAATTCTCCTCTGGTACAAAATAGAGTTATAGGATATTTATTGTTATGTCTTCTTAGGAGACTGGATAACTGAGGGAAGTGGCACTAGAACATTCAGTGTGATGAGATGACCAAAATTAACAGTCAACACAAAATGATAAACTTTATTGGCTCCAGCAAATCTGCTGACATAATTCATGTACAGTGCTCTCTAGAGGAATGTGCACTCGTCTGTTACATGAGAAATCAGAACCAGGCACATTCCATGTTTGCCCAAGGTCTCTTTAAGTTGGCTGCCCAGACTACACACGGGCTCTCTACTCCATGCATCCAGTCTTGTGGCTGGTAGCAATACAGGACCGACATCTGGAGGTGCGTGCAATCTGTGGATGTGGACCGGAGATAGTTTACATGGTTTGAGTTGCCAAACTCTGCAAATATCCTGGTCGGTGGTATGGTTGATAATAGAGGACTCACACATTTTGAAACTTGAAAAATTATACATTTTGATTTATTCCAACCTATTAACGAATTCCTCTCACTGTAAGTTTTCTGTTATAAGTCAGTCCAATAGTATACTGTCATTTCAATGTACTCCCTGTTTACTTAATATATTTCAAAATATGAAACGACTTATAGCTGCTAATTGATATCCAATACTATTAATGTCAATAAGGAAAGTTGCATTGCACCATTATTCATTCTTACTTTTTAAAAACGGTACTCTAAATTTCAAATCTCTGTCTTTTAGGCTAGGCCTGACTAAACGTAAACGTAAAAGTGGAAAACCGGTTTAATTGCGTAATTGATTGCTTTGAAATTCAAGAGAAAATAAGTTAAAATTGTGCTGTATAGAAGGATAAAAACATATTCAGCAATACAATTTGTTCTGTATTTATAGGAAAATCAAGTTGAAAATAATCACCTTTTGGATGTATCATGCAGTTTCAACAAACTTTGGTTTACATGATAGCTTATTGCCTTTAGGTATCATTTTGAAAGTGTCACACTTGTATATATTTATTTAACGACTTATTTCAACTGATATAAATTGATAATGGATATATAAACAGATCATCACATTATTCACAGTAACACTGAAAACATAAGCAGCATGATTTATCTATCACTAATTTAGTGCGTCCTTCTATTGTACAATTTGTCAGTAAGTTATGTATATATCGTGTGGCATGAGCGATGAAGTTCATGAAACCTGGTTTGTCTATTTATTTATTTCTGACTATATGTGATACCAATTAACAGTTTTTTGTGTATTTAAATAATTTTATATTAGTAAGGATGTGGTTTCAGATGGTCAATTTTTACTTAATGAAATATTTCATGATATGCGATTTTTGAAGGGATGGCGATCGGCCAATAAGGAAGAAATCCAGGTACAGAACAGGCGGGGAGTGTGTGTTAGAGAGGGAGAGGGGACTCCATGTCTAGTCTTGGCAGAAGCGGGACTCTCCTGGATGATAGGAGGGATTCAATTGTTAAGATTCACACCACGTTTGGTCGCTTCTCAGGACGAGAACTAGTGTACGCCAGTGCAGCTAATACGTGTTTATGTTTTACACAAGAACTTATGAGGCTAGAAATGGTGTTCATGAAACATAAACTATTTTGAACTGTTGTCAATTTCATGGTGAGTGCTCGTGAAATCTACAGAGTTTCTGTGTTTCATAAAATTATGATTACTTATTTGGGGGAACGTGCTACCAATTTCTTATCGCTAAAAATGCATCTGTGTAACACTTTATTCAATTTATGATTAATATTTCATTTGACACTTCCAGCAGGGAACGAATTTCATTGAATAAACCTTGTTCAACTTTGCTTACATCATTCGCAAATGTTAGAATACAACACTTTTTATTAATGAACCACTTATTTTATGTAATAATTCTTATTTGTTTCTCAAAGTGCAGCCTATGTATAGTGTGGTTTTAACCAAAAGAATCACAAGTAAAAGATTACATCCGCAACTAAGGTAGGTGCTGGGACATGAAAGCAGATATGTATGGTTCGACTCTAAGATAACATCAAACCAAACTTCTGTATCAGAACCTTACATAGCTCAATGCGCTAGTTCTTACAGCATATAGTCATACTTGCTTTAAGATTAGCTATGATGATTACGGTGCAGTATAAAGCGTAAAGTCACAAACAAACTGCCTAAGTAATTTATAGACCTTTATTACAGATTTATATTATGTAAGCGATAATTCCGTTCGTCTCATACAATGTCATTAGCCTGCTTAATTTCCCTCGCTGAATTGAGCCAATTGAGGTCTCGAAAAGTATCAGCAAATCTCTTCACTATCGGTACTGGTAATATTTTATGCCCCAGTTATTCGGCGTTTTAAGTCTATCTCAGTCACTTACGGAAACTATCGGTATAAAATACTCCCTTTAAACTGGACCAAAATCAGCTTTATGTAGACCCTTTGCAAAGTAAAGCGTAATGAAAATTATACAAATGTTAAACAGTACAGTCCGTTGGATAAAGCTCTTCCTAGCCTTAAGATGGGTCGGAACTGCTTTGTCGTTATACATTAGGTGCCGTGGGTCGGTTTGCTGTTTCCTCCTCTCTACTTTACTGGCTACTCTATGTCTGATATTTGGCGGTGCTACGGCCGCAAGTGGGTAAATTTTGTTGACAGGTGTTTGTGGTGTCGCACAAGTACAAAGTGCGCGCCACCTATTTTCGCCGCACGCCGCCATGCACGCACAGCGCGGCGTTCTTACGACGACAGCCACGAGCGCCCTCTGGGACAACTCCGCTCGTGGCCACCGCTGAACGACTTGCCACTTGGGTCGGAGATAGCAACCAGTTAGGACCTTCGTAATCAGATAGGCACCAGTGAAGACTTTGCTATCGTACAGGCACTAGGCAGGCCTCTAACAACTATGTATCAACATTCTGCAGTACTATGTAAAAGTTAAGTATTGTTACATTCTGTGCAATATATATCTCTTTCTAATTTACTCTAGTGTTTATAGTTTCTGGCTGCTCCCCTCCGTACCTGCACCAGCGTGCTATTTTTGTTCCTGTGTCGGGCTCATTCCACTCGGTCACCGACACCTACGACGAGGCTGGGACACAAAAGCGGCGACGAAGTTGGGACACAAAAGTGTTGGCCTCGAGCATCCAGTGACAGTCTCATTTAGGGCAACGTCTACTTGTTGCGAGTGATGCCTCCCACAATGGCGCCGCATATTCTCCTGCTGCAAAACAGACTTACATTGCTGATGATCGCAGAACTTAAGGTTGCGCTCCCCAAGTGGATCCAGTCAGTTTACGAATAATGTTGGTCCTTGCAAATATTTTTCCTCTCATATCGGTGCAGTGTTTTTTTTTAATGATAGCGTTCGGTCTAAGGTAACGCAGTGCCGTAGTCTAACGCTTCTCCATTCTATTGTCTTGATGCCTCTCTATTACGCAGGTGGAATGCGCATACTTCAGTTTTTTCCGGATTAGGTCGCAGGTGGTTTTCTGAAGTTTTCTTTTAACTTCTTCAAACGTTCTTCCTTGAGCAGTAATGGCAGTGTCATCTGCATAAATGAATCTTCTTATTTTCGGCAGGTGTGGCTGGTCATTTGTATACATATTGTAAAGAATTTGGGAGGGAAAGAACGCTTCCTTGTGGTACACCATTCTTTTGGCCTCCCGACTCTGACGATACAATAGCAGAAAGGTTCAAAGAAAACCTGAGTCTAATTACAAAAACGTACCCGACTCACACGATAATAGTAGGTTGTGATTTTAATTTACCCTCGATCTGTTGGCGAAATTATATTTTCAAATCAGCAGGTAGGCATAAAACTTCGTCCGAAATTGTACTCAACGCATTCTCTGAGAATTACTTCGAACAATTAGTTCATGAGCCAACTAGAATTGTAAATGGATGTGAAAACACACTTGATCTCTTAGCAACAAATAATCCTGAGCTCATAACGAGCATCAAAACGGATACAGGTATTAGTGAACACAAAGCTGTCGTAGCGAAATTGAAAAAGTTACCAAAAATAAACGCAAAGTATATTTGTTCAGGAAAGCAGATGAAAACAAAATACATTGTTTCTTGAAAGACAGCTTCCACTCGTTTCTAACCCTAAACGTAGGTGTAGACCAGATGTGGCTCAAATTCAAAGAAGTGGTATCGACAGCAATTGACTGATTTATACCAAATAAATTAATAAAAGAAGGAGGCGATCCCCCTTGGTACACAAAACAGGTCAGGACACTGTTGCAAAAGCAAAGGAAAAGGCATACTAAATTTAAACGAACACGAAATCCCCAGGCTTTGCGATCGTACTCAGAAGCTCGAAATTTAGCGAGGATTTCAATGCGAGATGCCTACAATATTTATCACAACGAAACTCTTCCTCGTAATTTGACTGAAAACCCAAAGAGGTTTTGGTCATATGTTGAATATAATCGGGGCAAATCACAAACAATACCTTCACTACGTGATAGTAATGGCGATCCTGCCGATGACAGCGCTACTAAAGCAAAGTTACTAAACTTAGCTTTTAGAAACTCATTCACCAAAGAAGACGAAACCAATATTCCAGATTTCGAATTACGAACAGATGCCGTAATGAGTAACGTAGAAGTAGATATCATCGGAGTAGTGCAGCAACTAAAATCACTTAACAAGAACAAGTCTTCTGGTCCGGACTGTATACCCATTAGATTTCTATCTGACTATGCTGAAGCGATAGCTCCTTACTTAACAGCCATATACAACCGCTCTCTCATAGGAGGATCTGTACCAAAAGATTGGGAAGTTGCACAGGTCAACCCTATATTCAAGAAAGGCAGTAGGAGTAACCCACTAAACTACAGGCCTATTTCATTGACCTCAATTTGCAGCAGGGTTTTAGAACATATCCTGTATTCAAATATTATGAATTATCTCGAACAGAACGATCTATTGACCCAAAGTCAACACGGATTTAGAAAATATCGTTCATGCGAAACACAACTAGCTCTTTATTCACACGAAGTGATGGGTGCTATCGACAAGGGTTCGCAATTCGATTCCGTATTTCTTGATTTCCAGAAAGCTTTTGACACCGTACCTCACAAACGGCTTTTAATCAAATTGCGTGGTTATGGTATATCGCCCCAAATTTGCGATTGGATAGGGGATTTCTTGTCAGAGAGGACACAGTTCGTAGTAATCGTTGGTAAGGCATCGACTCAAACAGAGTTGATATCGGGCGTTCCACAGGGTAGTGTTATTGGTCCTCTGCTATTCCTTATTTACATAAACGATTTAGGGGAAAATCTAAGTAGCTCTCTAAGGTTGTTTGCAGATGACGCCGTCATTTACCGTCTAGTTAAATCATCTGAAGATCAAAACCAACTGCAGAACGATCTGAATAAGATATCAGTATGGTGTAAAAATTGGCAATTGACTCTAAATAATGAGAAGTGTGAAGTCGTCCACAAGAGTACGAAAAGAAATCCGTTAAACTTTGTTTACAAGATAAATCAATCAAATGTGAAGGCCGTAAACTCCACGAAATCCCTAGGAATTGATATTACTTCAGACTTAAATTGGAAAGAACACGTAGATAATATCGTGGGAAAGGCGAACCAGAGACTGCGTTTTATTGGCAGAACCCTTAAAAGATGCAACACAACTACAAAAGAAACTTCATACACTATGCTTGTCCATCCATTTTTGGAGTATTGCAGCCCAGTGTGGGATCCTTATCAGGTGGGTTTGACGGAGGACATCGAAAGAGTCCAAGCTCGTTTCATATTGTCACGATACAGGGGAGACAGCGTTACGGAAATGATACAGGATCTGGGATGGGAATCATTACAACAACGGCGCTTATCGCTGAGGCGAAACTCCAATCGCCAACATTCTCCTCCGAATGCGAAAATATATTGTTGACACCCACTTACATAGGTAGAAATGATCATCAGAATAAAATACGAGAAATCAGAGCTCGAACGGAGAGATTCAAGTGTTCTTTCTTCCCGCGCGCTATTCGAGAATGGAATGGGAGATAAATAGTACAATGGTGGTTCGATGAACCCTTTGCCAGGCACTTAAATGTGATTTGCAGAGTATCCTATGAAAATGTAGATGTACATGTAGATGTTGGTCCCGCCATCTGCTTTTCTTCCCTTGGCAGGTTACATACGAGTAGAATCTACAATTTTGCAGCATGCCTCTTTACATGTAAGTCAGTCGTATGTCGTTTGTTATTTCATAGACTTTCGTGAAGAGTCGTTGGTGGTTTACTGGATCATTCGCAGCAGAAAGCTCAACAAAGGCCGCAGCAGTTATTAATTTTCTTTCAGACCCATCTTCGATGTCTTGTGTGAGGTTTAGTATTTGACTACACCATGCTTTCTCTGGTCTGAAACCAGCTTGTTCAGGGATAAGTTTTGTATCAATTTTGGTTGTTATTCTTGACAAGATCATTCTTTCAAATAGCTTGTATAAATGGCATGTTAATGAGATAGGTCGGAATTTTTTTTTGGTTCGGTTGACTCTTTAGCAGCCTTTATTATTGCTACTACTTGCGCTTTCCTCCACAGTTTCGGAATTTGGAATGTTTCCATACATCTGTTCATCATCCTCACTAGCCATTCATTAGTTTTTGGACCAAACTTCTTTATTTGTTCAGTTCGTATGGTAACAGGGCCTGCTGCTTTATTTTCTTTGAGTTCTCGCACTGTTCTTCCCAGTTCTTCAAGTGAGAATGGAGTGCCTAGAAAGTCACTCTCTTCCTCCATGTTTCGCTTGAGATTCAATTTTGTTGCCTTTTGTCTTATCTTCTCATTTAGTAACAGTTGGTGGACAATTTGATTCGGAGTAACGTTTGTACTCGGTGGCGGGCTTGTGGCATAATTGCTAAGATTTTTTATTAGTTTCCACGCTCTTCGACTGTTCTGTTTCATGTCACGATCAGATAATAATTTAGCCCATCTTTCCCGTTTTTGTTCAGCTATGTTTCGGAGTAGTACTTCCCCCGCTTCGATAGTATCTGGTGAGAAAGGATTTGCGTTGTAATTGTTATGATAGTCGCTCAAGAAATTTTGTGAGCTTGCGTCAAAGCCAGATATAAATTGTGTCCTACACCCACGTGGGATATGCCTCCTTGACGTTTTCTTCACAAGTTCGACAATTTTTTTTTTTTTTTTTTTTTTTTTTTTGGGGCGTCTGCCTCCATGATTTCAATTTTTAGGTCCAGTTCTTCTCTGAAAGCCTTCCAGTTCGCTTTTTTTGAAATTAAAGCGGCGTTTGAAGGGTACATTTTCTACTAGGACGACTCCAGAAACCACACAAGACGCAGGGCGATGTTCTGTCCTGGGGGAAGGGTTTTTCTACTGTTTTAGTAACATTATGTGCGATGGTCTCAGTAACGAAAATGTTGTCGGAGTTGTACACTCTCTGACATCTGCCACTAATAATTGATGGTCCTAGTTTAGGGTCGAAAGTAAGTTTCAATCCTTCTCTTTCTGCCCAACTTTCTAGTTCTTCCACATTTTATCAATTGAGTTATTGCTCCAGTGGACACTTTGGCAGTTAAAATCTTCCAGGATGATATCGACAGTTTGGTTATGGAAATTATTTGGTTTGTGGAAGCTAAATGGAATGTTAGGTGATTTGTACACTCACGTAATAGTACATGATTGTAGCTCAGTTGTTACAATTTCAATATTATTTGTGTCTGCAATGCTCGTTGACTTAAAGTCTATATCAGGTCTTACGAAGATAGCACTACCATATTGTTGATAATTGTGAGAACTATCTTTTACATCCATAACCAAGGCTTACCCACACAAAAGAGTTGGAGCAGACATGTTTGGTGGCTATCCATGACCTGTGACTTAATACACTTTGAACATTTAATGGTGTTAACCTCATAAACCTCTCATTGAAAGAGAAACTGAGTACCTTTACTCAAATTTTAAAACTGAAAAAGCATCCTTTTTCCTTGGGAGGATAAACTACCAACGATTTAAATAAATACAGACACGAAACGTTGCTGGCAGATTAAAATTGTGTGGCGGAACCGGGACTCGAACCTGGGGCCTTTGCCCTTCGCGGACAAGCGCACTACCGGCTGTGCTATCCCGACACGACTCAAGATGCCGCCTCACAACTTTACTTCCGCCAGTACCTCGCCTCCTACTTTCCAAACTTCACAGAAGCTCTCCTGCGAAACTTTCAAGACTAGCACTCCTGGAAGAAAGGATATGGTGGAGACATGGCTTAGCCACAGCCTAAGGGATGTTTCCAGAATGAAACTTTCACTCTGCAGCGCAGCTTCTATGAAGTTTGGAAAGTAGGAGGCGAGGTACTGGCGGAAGTAAAGTTGTGAGGCGGCATCGTGAGTCGTGTCGGGATAGCACAGTCGATAGTGCGCTTGCCCGCGAAAGGCAAAGGTCCCAGGTTCGAGTCCCGGTTCCGGCACACAATTTTAATCTACCAGGAAGTTTCATATCAGCGCACACTCCGCTGCAGAGTGAAAGTTTCATTCTAAATACAGACACGTTTACGTTACAACAATGTAAAGCGTAACTAGCTAGCCAGATATCCAACTAATTTATGGTCAGTTGCTACCGACCAGCAGTCACTGCACAATTGGCAGAGGAGCAAAATACAACAAAATCTTTTATAAACAATGAAGACTGAAGGAGGAACATTAGACATAATATGATTGACTGCTGTAAGAAACATGACGTTACTTGAAACAGATACTGATTGAATCATTTTGGCATAGCACTCCAACTCAGTATTCACAGTGATACAAAAATCTTTACAAAATGGCAGGGCACACCGGACATACAAAAAACATCTGTAATCACACAGAACCGGGGGTTCAAAGGTCATACTCGGCTAGTGAATGGCGTTTCATTTATTTAATCATATGCTATAAAACGACGTCCACTATAGGACATGTTCAAAGTTTTCTCCAGATGCATTGATGCATACCTAAATAGACGCTATGTCGAACAATGCACCTTCTCAAAGATAACTGGTGTATCTCGAAGACCCTCGAACCTAGTCCTCCGGCGATGTAACAGTCACTTCTGGCAACAGATTTGTTGATAGAGGTGGCTATGCGACTGACCTACCTCGACTAGTCTAGCGGCTGGGAAAGGTTTGCCTGCAGATTTGCCCTCATTTGTCTGTTGAAATAAGCGGAGGGCTCTTTCGCACTGAAATCGAATGCGGCGATGAATAAACACGGGAGCATCATTCACCATGTATGTCCGGCAGAACCTCTCTGCGATATACGAGATAGGTGCGACCGTCATGTCGATCTGGGAGAATATACGGTCCAGTTAAACAGTTCTCCGAATATGACAGTGACCTTGGCGTCCACTCGTGATCCCGGTACATATGAGGTTATCTGATCCATGTTATACAAAGTATGTTCAAAGAATTACAAAACAAAAACCAAATGAAGCAGGAAGACTATGATGATGAGTATTTAATCCGCAATTGGTGTTAAGAATGGTTCACGCGGTTTAAAAACAGCAGGATTTAAGGTAAAAATGACCCTTATCCATGAGGCCCTTCGCTGCCTATCTACGAAATTGAATCCAGGAACGTCAAAGAAATCTGCCCAAGAGAATACAGAATAATTTAACATTTCAAGTGGTTCAATTAATGAAATTCAGACACAGCATCTTGGAGAGTATCGTGTTGCCGCAATGTTCGTCGAATGCAACCCCCCACATTCATCCCTACAGGTGTACGACTACTGAATTAGAAACAACATCCCTGAACTGTCTCATCCTCCACACTCTCCAAACCTGTTCCCTGCAGACTTATTTTTTATTTACAAAACTGAAAACCCCACTGAAACGACGAAGGTTTGCTACAATAGACAATAAAAGAAAATTCGCAGACAACGCTTCGTGCGAACCAGCTAGGGATGCACCCGGAGTCCTTCTGTAAGTCAAAACGGTGGAGGTGGCTTTGTAGGGGAGACTATTTCGAAGACCATGCACTATTAGTAAAAGGAAAACGTAGGAAAATGTTGAGGGCAAACGTCCTGAATTTTATTTACATATTTAGTTTGTCCGAAGTCCCAGGTCACTTTTTAAATTTACTTTTAATCACTCTTTACACAAAACGTATTAGGATAGACGTCCCCGGTAGCTCTTTTTGTAAAGCTCTCTAACGATTCTATGTTGTTATCGGCATAAAGAGAATTTCTATATGCCCATTTCCAACAGGATTAACTACTAAGAATGAATGATATCACCTGTACTCATACTGGAAACCGAGTAAGTAGTTTCTGTGATCTGGGCCCAGGTCAAACGACGGCTGAACACGCTTTTCATCATCGCTTTACCTACACAGTTCGTTAGGGCAAGTTTATATCAGCCTGTTGAAAGATTTTAGAGTCTTTGAGGACCATCTGAAACTTGAAGGGTGGTATCAACTCGAATATATCATCTTTGATAATCACAATATATACATTTTGAAATAGTTTACGTGTGGTTTTACAACTAGTCGCCTTCACGTTTGCAGACGTTTGCTCAGGAGGAGTGCAATGGATGTACCTCCAGCCCACAGGATGACACAAAACTGAGGCTATAGATATGGGAAGAGAGGCTACCGTGGTGTTCGCACGATTAGCCTGTGATGTAAAAGTTCAGCCAAACAATGACACACTTGCGTGGATTATACAGCCTGCAGCACACCTTCAGATAGTTCTGTTGCTGTGTTGTTGTTGATCTTATCGTTTTTTTCTTTCATTGATGTTTCTACCAGTGCCACGGTTAGGGCATTTAATCAACATCTCCTATCTCTGTGCTATACTGTGTTCTACTGTATGCCCCACAGTAGCTGCTGAAAAGCATGCCGAGAGCTTACGTTAGACAACGTGATTCGGTAATGGTATTAATGAGTTATACAATTATTTAGCAAATGTTATAGAATAGGCACTTAAGAGCGTATGAGGTCTTCTCTTGTTTTGCGGGCTACAGTGAGACGGTGTGCGAGTCAATCTATGAGAGTTCTTCTGGGCGTAGCTGACACCAAATCATTTACAGAGTGGCACTCAATACTGCTCTGTTCTTTCGTGTACGATCCATGTAATGGAGCCTGCACTGTACGACGTCCCAGATATGCTCGTTGTGGTTCATATATGGGGAACCCAGGTGGCCATCTCAGTTCTTGGATCTTTCCTGCATATTCCTGGAATCATTCCTCGATGGTATGTTAGCGATGTGACTCCGCATTATCATCCTGCAACTTTGCCGAACTATCAGCTTAAAATAGCTTCTACCATTCAAACTCCTTTCGAGAATCTCTAGGGGGGGTTCGTCCATACCAGGACACAGCACCTCAGATCGTGAGAAAGGAGAAAGGAATTACCATCTACGATCACACCTTCTTGCTAGGTGGGTTGCATCAATTCGTGTGGTCTGCACTGCGCACAGTACCTCCGATGTGTATGGTCAATTGATATAGTAATTAGGCCATATCACGATCCTCGACTGATGACAAAGATACACCATTGTGCCCAATGATGTGATATTAACAGAGACACGTGTGGGAACAATGTTACTATGGATTGTCCACTGTGACATGTGTCTAGCGTGGACTGTGTTGAGCTGTGACGTGTTGCACTGTTGCTCTTCTTCACTATTGACAATTTGTTCCACGTGTGACTGATCACCGTCATCGAGAGTGTCTGGATGGCCGATCGTTAGTCTATTGTGAACTATGACACTATCGTTCAACCATTCACGAAGCACCTTGGATACGGGTGAACGTCTGGTGCCAAATTCCTGCTAAAAACGAAATGCTCATCCATTGGGCACCAACAACCCTTCCCTTTTCGAACAGTGTCAGCTCACAACGCCATTCCACATTTCACTAATAAATTGCGTAACTCTGTCTCTAAAGGTGTCCTATACGACTGCAGCTGGTAAGGGTGTGACGTGCAAAAACCACGCATGCGCTTTCTGTGCCCCACTATCCAGTGACATTTTCAGAGTCAATGAAGATGTTGGAGAGGGGACACATGTCCGTAAACCCATATACATACATGGACCATTTCGAAGATAAACGACTCTTAATGAATGTCAAAGGATATGCGGCACGCGCATCAACTAACTGGTAGTACGTGAACTACAGCATATGTTCGAAGTGGCGCCCACGAGTTTCAAATGCTTGTAAGAGCAGACGTTCATCTGCGATACATTCATTTTGGAGGCGTCCCTCAGTGCATTCTGGTCGACCATTCTCAGGACATATTCCTCCTCATGAACAGTGCGGCGCGTCTTACCACGACCACAATCAACCCTATTCGCCCTGAAGGTGCTGGTTTCTCGAAGCCGTTATTTCGATCTTGCAAAAATAGTAAGTGATTGGCGGGAACTACCCAGGTAATTGACCATTTCGTCCCCTTTCACCATAAATAAGCAACTTCTTTGCACGTCAGAAGATGTCTATTCTGTCATTCTGAATTTCACCATCTTTCCCGATCACTCAAAATGTTCAAATGTTTGTATAGTCTATGGGACTTAACTGCGGGGTCATCAGTCCCTAAACTAACAAACTACTTACGAACTACTTACGAACAAGGACGGCACAAATATCCATGCCCGAGGGGGGGATTCGAACCCCCGACCGTAGTGGCCGTGCAGACCGTGACTGGAGCGCCTTAGTCTCCTCGGCCACCCCGGCCGGCTCCCCCTCACTCAGATGCAATTGGTATACATTACCTTCAGTTCATTAGGTTGTTCTCTGATGACATGACACGGCGTCGCACAAGACATCACGTGAAACGAGACACTAATGTGTCGATGTGTATTGGCTTTCATCTATTCAAGTCTTTGCTCTTCCAAACAGTGTTTTTATAGAGTACCAAATATTGCTGCGGTGATTCTCTCTACAGTACCCTTAACTGTGAAATAGGCATTCTGAAATTCCCAGCAGATGAATAGCGGCGCTCACTAGATCCTTCATCGTGAACAGCAGTTTCTCCGTGCAGCCCACAGCCAAATCAGACTCGTTGCTCGTTGTTTGGCATGACGAAGGCTATGCATGTGGTTTATACGATAGTGCGGACGTAAAAAAAATTATGAATAATTCACCAATGTATCTTGTTTTCTGTGTAGGTAGTCTTGGAACATTAGTAAGGGTAACAGAAACCTTTTTCAGTGGTTCCATTATTTGAAGTTGAGCTCGTCTCGAATTGACAAACATCAGCCTTCCCTCGTATACCAATTTATTCTTTTCTTAAAAGTTTGTTAACCTGATAATAATTCTTGTATATGTCTCATTAGTTTCCTTGATATTTTGGGCAAATGAATTACTTATTAAAGTTAACTTTATTGTCAACTAACTAGCACACTATATTTCAGGATGACCCTTCCACGGTAACAAGGATGAATGTGCTCGAGCTGATGAACTCCATGATGGTTGGTTTAATATGCTAATTTTCATTATTCCTTAACTTAATATTAGTCCATAAATACAACATACATATTCGTTAAGATGGATTTCATGTTTGTATTGGAACCTGTAACCTACCTACTAGTAATTATATGTGAAATTTACGATTCAATGACTGATCTTCTGATGGATTTTATGGCATTTTACTTTTTATGTTCGTAGGAAGTGTATCCAGCTCTGTATATACCGATACTTCTCTTTATATGCTTCGTTGCATTGGTAGCGCTAACAATGTCTTGACGTCACTGCAGAAAATGCCACAGGTTTTTAAATACGTAATTGTAAGATGTGGTACATTAACACTCGTCATTTCAGATTCCATCTGACATTTATTGAACCAAAGCGCACGATACAAAGTTCCACTACATTGTCTTACTCTCACAGAACAACTACTCTAATTAACTGACAATAACTAACTCAGAGCCTCGCTGGTTGAATATTTATACCTTATGAAACAATGTTCTTCTTTAGTAATAATTACATAAATGTTTCATATTGAAGGTTACAATGAAAGATGTACGAGATAAATAATTTTAAAATTGAAATCTTAAACATTCTTAAGTCTATATAACTTAGACATAAACAAAATGTTGAGATTCACAATCCAAAATTTTGAACATATGAAAATGTGATTAGATAACAAAATATGCTCTATGGTTATAATTAACATCTTAATGAGTGAAAATCATGAGATGCTAACATTACAACTGAATTCTAATGAAGAAAGCAAGCTCTTAGTGACAATAAGGTTTCATGAAAGTAATATATTAAATACGTAAATGTGGTAAGTTGCTTCCCTATGACAAATTTAATATTTTGGTAACAATTAGTAAGCATTCCAATATGTATTTCATTAGGGCGTTGTGTTATTTCAGTAATTATAATTTCTGGTCCATAGATGTTTTTATAACATTTCAGCGCTATTATTTTCTAGTTTACAATTCTGTCGAAATTTCTGGTATGAACAAGGACCATATGTTGTTATTTAATCAATATAATTTTTATCTCATCGTTTAAATATCCAAAATGAGTTAGTGAGATGATGATCTAAAATGATTACACAGGATAATTGAAATGGCGTGGGAGTCGAAACAAGTTCCGTCTGACTGGACGAAAGCAGTAATCACAACATATTTCAAGCATGGAAACAGAAAATATTGTAACAACTAGAGATGTGTGTATGTTGAAGTTTTCCCGTTGTATTAAATTGATCCATCATGTTTCTGGCTTGCAGCCGGATCATGTTGACGTCTTCCAAGGATATTTCGGCTGACAAACGTGCAGCCATCTTCAGGTGAGTACGAGACTGAAGATTACTGGTGCGCGTCGTTCTATATATACCGAAGATTGGCGCGACGGCGTCTGCGCAGTGAGGAGGTACTAGCGCGCCGCCTGTCGAATTTGGCGCGCTCTGCGGTAGAAGCGGGCCGCGTCTAGTAATGGTGTACTTACATTCGCGCCATCTGTCGGAATACGTCTTCGTGCATCTCTTTTTCTCAGAGGTTGCACTAGATGTAGACATAGAACGACGCACACCAGTAATCTTCAGTCTACATCTACATCTACATACATACTCCGCAATTCACCGCAAGGTGCGTGGCGGAGGGTACACTGTACCACTACTAGGCATTTCCTTTCCTATTCCACTCCCAAATTGAACGAGGAAAAAATGAATGCCTATATGCGTCCGTACGAGCCCTAATTCCTCTTATCTTGTCTTTGTGATCTTTACGCGAAATGTAAGTAGGTGGCAGCAAGATCGTACTACACTCAACTTCAAATTCCGGCCCTCTAAATTTACTTAACAGAAATTCACGAAAAGAACGTCGTATTTCTTCCAGCGATCCCCAATTGAGTTGCCGGAGCGTTTCCGTGACACTCGCGGATTGGTCGAACCTACCGGTAACAAATCTAGCTGCTCGCCTCTGAACCGACTCTATGTCTTCCTTCAAACCGATCTGCTGCGGGTCCCAAATACTTGAGCAATACTCAAGACGTGGTCGTACAAGCGTTTTATACGCGGTCTCCTTTACGGGTGAAGTACATATTCCCAAAATTCTCCCAATAAACCGAAGTCGGCTGTCCGCCTTACTCACAACTGTCCTTACATGTTCGTTCCATTTCATATCGTTCTGCAATGTTACGCCTAGATATTTGAACGACGCGACCGCATCAAGAAGCTCACTACTGATGCTGTATTCGAACATTATGGGATTGTTTTTTCTACTCATGCGCATCACCTTACATTTTTCTACATTGAGACCTAGCTGCCATTCTTCGCACCAACTAGAAATTTTGTCTAAGTCATCCTGTATGCTATTATAGTCAGTTACAGACGACACCCTCCCATACACCACAGCATCATCAGCAAACAGCCGCAAATTACAACTTACTCTGTCCATCAGATCATTTATATAGATAGAAAATAATAGCGGTCCTGTCACACTCCCCTGGGGCACGCCTGACGATACACTCGTCTCTGATGAACACTCGCCGTCGAGAACAACGTACTGCGTTCTATTACTTAGGAAGTCTTCCAGCCAGTCACAAATCTGTGAACCTATTCCATAACCTCGTATCTTCGTTAGCAGTCTGCAGTGTGGCACCGCGTCGAACACCTTTTTGAAGTCGAGAAAAACACAATCCGCCCGTTGCTCTTCCTCCATGGCTTGCAAGATGTCATGTGACCAAAGGGCAAGCTGAGTTTCACATGAACGATGTTTACTAAACCCGTGCTGATTCATGGAAAGAAGCTTTTCCGTTTCACGGAAATTTACTATATTCGAACTGAGAATATGCTCCAAAATTCTACATGAAACTGATGTCAACGATATTGGCCTGTAATTGTATGGGTCAGTTCTCTTTCCTTTCTTATACACGGGAGTCACTTGCGCTTTTTTCCAAACACTAGGAACTTTGCGCTGAATTAAAGATTCGCTATAAATGCAAGCTAAGTAGGGGGCCAACGCCGCAGAATAGTCTTTGTAAAACCGAACTGGTATTCCATCCGGACCAACAGACTTTTTCGTATTTAGCTCTCTCAGCTGCTTCTCTACGCCGGAAATACCTATTCCTATGTCCCCCATTTCGGAATTAGTACGTTGATCAAATGATGGTACATTTGTGCGGTTCTCCTGCGTGAAAGATTTCTTAAAGGTTAAATTTAGAACTTCAGCTTTCCGTTTGCTTTCTTCTATTACTGCCCCGGAATGATCAACGAGTGACTGGACAGTGGGCTTTGACCCGCTTATCGATTTTACATAGGACCAGAATTTTTTTCGGGGGTCTCGGAAAGATCTTTTGGTAAGGTATGGCTGTGATAATTATTGTATGCTTCACGCATCGATCTTTTTATAGACACACGAATCTCTACTAACTTTAACCTGTCATCATTTGCGTGTTCTTTTTTGAATCGAGAGTGCAACAGCCTTTGCTTTCTCAGCAGCTTTCTAACATTATTATTATACCACGGTGGATCTTTTCCATCCTTAATCGTCTTTACCGGCACATATTTCTCTAACCCTTTTTTAACAATGCACTTAAATTTAGTCGACAATTCCTCTACATCCATAGTCCCGGAATTAAACGATGCCCATTCATTTTCTAAGTGCGATCGTAACATTTGCTTGTCGGCTCTTCCCAACAAAAACACGCTCCTAGCCTTCTTGATTGGTTTATGAACTTTGGTCACCATCGACGCTGTGACGATATCATGATCACTAATTCCTGTCTCTACACAGACATCGTTAATAAGGTCAGGCCTGTTTGTGGCCATAAGGTCTAGAATATTTCCATTGTGCGTGGGTTGCCGGTTTAACTGCTCAAGACAGTTTTCGGAGAATGTGTCCAAAAGTAGCTCGCAAGACTGCTTGTCTGTACCGCCTGAAATGTAACTAGCGAGGTCCCAATCTATACTCTTAAGGTTGAAGTCTCCTCCGACTAATATTACATGGCCCGGATACCTATGCACTACCTGGTGTAGACTTTCCTTGAATGATTCTAGAACTGCTACAGCAGCACTGGGGGGGGGGCGGTAAAAACACTCAACTATTAACTTTACTTCTTTTAGACCTGTTATACGTGCCCAGATAACTTCACAGTTACCTTCAACCTCGATCTCATTAGAAACAATATCTTTGTCCACAGCGATGAACACTCCTCCTCCAGTTGTATCAGATCTATCATTCCTATATACATTCCACGCTTCGCTAAATATTTCTGAACATGCCACATCATCATTTAGCCAGCTTTCCGTGCCTAAAACTATCTGAGCGCAATAACTTCCATGCTAATATTTTTCCAGGCTAATATTTTTATGTTCGAATTTTTGTTCCGAACGTGGCCTGAATTCGCTGTTTGAATTCTGACAGGCGAGTGCTCATCAGAGTTAGCGCCTAGCCTAAAAAAAACCATGTGCACTCCACAAGTACTCTGCTACCCGAGTAGCCGCTTCCTTAGTGTAGTGCACCCCTGAGCTATCTAGGGGCACCATAGAATTCCCCACCCGATAACGCAGATCCAGAAATCTGCAGCCATGACTGTCACAGAATCGGCGAAGCCTCTGGCTCAGACCCTCCACTCGGCTCCAAACCAAAGGACCCCGATCAACCCTGGGAACAATACTACAAATCGACAATTCTGCTTGCACCCCGCGTGCGAAGGCAGCAGCCTTCACCAATTCCGCCAGCCGCTAGTAGGACCTGAGGATGTCCTCAGAACCCAAGCGACAAGCGTCATTGGTGCCGACGTGAGCCACGACTTGCAGTCGACTGCACCCCTCACCCTCGATAGCCGCCGGCAAGGCCGCCTCCACATCTCGGATGAGGCCCCCCGGCAGACACACCGAGTGCACGTTGGAATTCCTTCCAGATCTGGACACTATCTGCCTAAGGGGCTCCATCACGCGCCTAACATTGGAGCTCCCAATAACTAATAATCCCCTCCCCCAGTGCATCTGCTCGGACCCTGCTGAAGGAGTGGCCACACTTTCACTCACAGGACGAACGGGCGCGGACGGACGTCCAGCCTCCACATTGGCCTTCCGCCTCGAGCGACGCGAAGAAGGCGGCTCGACGACGTCCGGTACACCTGCAGGTGCCTCGGTAGCAGGAACAGAGAGCGAAGCGTGAGACACCTGAGGTGTCCCACTCGAGGCACCAGACTCCCCACCATCGCTGCACCCCGAGACAGCAGCCTGAAGACAGTTGACCGTAGACAACAGCACGGTCAGCTGTTCGCGAACTGTGGCCAACTCCTCCTGCGTCCGCACACAGCAGGCACACATCCTATCCATCCTATCGATACAATTAACTGCAGAAAGTAGAAAATTAAATAATCAACTTTAAAGAAGCCTAGTACTCTAATAAAGGCGGCTGGCTGCTGACTGAACTGTGGTCAGTGGTAACTACACTGTCGAATCAACAAAACTGAGTCCGGCAGCTTAGCGCTGTTCACGATGTGGCATGGTGACAGCTGGCACTGGACTGACTGATAGTCTCGTGCTCACCTGAAGATGGCTGCATGTTTGTCAGCCGAAATATCGTTGGAAGACGTCAACATGATTCGGCTGCAAGCCAGAAACATAATGGATCAACTACAGATGTATCTCAATGATTAGAGCTGTGTCCAAAATTTTCTCAGGTATTGTTCAAAGGAGAAATCTAATATTAGTTGAGACAATTTCGATGAAATTCAGTGTGGGATTAGGCCTCTTAGAGGTTGTCAGGATCACTTGTTTAGCTTACGCCAGACAATGAACAGAAAATTTTATCTATGTTCTATAGAAAAGGCCTATAGGAGGAAATTATTGTTACTTTTACGAGATTGCGGAATAGGAAGCATACTTCTGTGGGAAATTAAAGGTATTTATGAATATAGTCAGGTAGTATGTAGAGTTGGCAGTAAATTATGTTCATATTTCTGGCTAGATTCAGGGGTAAGACAAGGCTGTAGCATTCACTACTGCTGTTCCTATTATTTATAGATCATATGTTGGAAAGTACAGACTGGCAGGGTAAGAGTAAAATAGGCGAAAACACAATATGCAGTCTCTCATATACGAACGACTTATGATGGCAGATTCGATTGAAAGGTCGTAAGCTAATATTTCATACCTAGACCAGAAGTTTAAGAGTTATGGTGCAAACATCAGCAACTTCGAAACGAATTGATGTCTGTGGAAAAAAATTGAAAGAGACTGAATACCAAATAGGAGGAACAAAGAACAGTTTCCAGTACGCAGTTTTTTTTTCTCGTAGAATGGCACATAGTAAAGAACTGGAGTCAAGGTGTAGCAAAGATGATGTAGTGAGCACTTACTTACAATTTTCTCTCTTCGGCAAGAAGAAAGACAGTAAGAATCTATATCTATAAATGTGAATGTCTGTTCGGTGTACGTTTATCACGTCTGAACCACAAGACATGAAGAGCTAAAAATTTGTACAGTTACTAATGTTTACCCTTTTTTTTTAGACCCGGTTTTATGGCGATCGGATAGCTATTTATCTATATATATTAATGTGAATGTCTGTTCGGTGTACGCTTATCACGTCCAAACCACAAGACGCACAGAATTAAATATTTGTACAGTTACTAATTTATACCTGAGGAAGGTTTTAGGCACGGTTTTATAACGATCTGATAGATATTTAGTAATTTGGAGAATATAACGCGAAATGCGGAACAATAATGGTTCTTTGAAAATTATATTTACTCTTTGAAAATGGTTTTATTAGTTGCATTGTTGCTTGACGGTTGATAATGATAAATGGGTGGAGTATATTGGGATGGAAACTTATCGGTGTATATAAAATTCTAGGTGTGTGTGTTAATATTTCGCTCTGCAGCGAAAACTACAGAACGCAAACAAATGGTGTGCGTGTAATTGTCGTCCGAAGTCCACGTTGTACACCATAGCCGATAGCTATAAGGGGGTGAAAGATATGGAGGTTGAAAGTCGTCAAATTATATAAAAAAAAAAAAAATTGGACTGAAGGCCAGCAATGACGTTTGCGACTCTTTAGCAAGGAGGTTACGTGCAGCGAAACGTGATGCCACAGACCATATCTTTGGTGTATGCGTGCTACAACGTCTTCAGCTCTTTCTCTGTAAGGATAAGCATACGAATAAGGAAATATAAGAACAAATAAATAAAGCAGTAAAGAAGAAATTTCTTTTAATACATCTCTTAAAAAATCGATTTGACATTTCGCGCATTACATCAAGTGATCTATCTGTGATATTATTACATTCATTATTGTTGGATTTCGTAATTGGATTCTTCGAAACGAGTGGATTTTTACCTGTGATTTCTTATATATTCTCTGATAAATGTAACATGTTTTTAGAAAACAGGAGATGGACAGGGGGAGAGTGGATAGGAAAAGTACTAACTCAAGGTTCGAATAAATAAATAAATACCCGGGCAACGGCGGGTTTTCAGCTAGTATTAAATAATCAGTGGACCGTTCAAACTTATAACTAATTTTGATGTAAGATTTGGGTGTAAATTGGATACGTTATTAATAAGGTTGAACTTACAGATATAAAAGTAGCAAGGATGATTGCAGGTATTAATAGATGGGAAAAATGGCAGGAGGGTGTCCATGATGACGAAATCAAGGAAAAACTAGGAATGAACACCAAAGAAGAAGCGGTTTGAGCTAACAGACTTAGATGGTTGGTTTACGTTAAACGCATGGAAGAAGGAAGGTTACCTAAGAGACTCATGGGTTCGGCAGTGGAGGATAGGAGGAGTCGAAGTAGACCAAGGAGAAAGTACTTAGATTCGGTCAAGAACGATTTTGAAGTAACAGGCTTAATCGGAGGAGTTTTATTCGGGGGACTATCTCCAGACTAAACGCTGAAAGGATAATCATTCATAGATATTGATGATAAATTCCACACAGTGAAACACAAAAATACTATGTGACTGATGATATCGGTGGAAACGTGAGTGAACAGAAATTCGAAATAATTTTGCCACCAGTTCACTGTTCAAACGTTTGGAGTATTATCCTAAAACAGACCTCATGTAAGAGTAAACTTGCACTAGGAGTGTCGGTTTTATGTGGGTGACCCTGTATGAAATGTTCAATTGGCGAAACCATTCGTTCTTTAACTATCTCTGATTAATTATTATAATCAATAATATATGGTTTATTCTGAATTTGTGGAAAACAACACATTTTAAACCTATTTACTGACTTTTTTGTTTTATTATTGAGATTTTCCTCATTACAGAGGTTTACCTACAACATAATAATTCGACCAGAAATGAGTACACCTAGTACATAAGGTTTTACACTAATTATTCAATATATTTCTCCAGGTGTCTCTATCTTGTGTGTCCTCTTCTTCTGCGCCCAGTCTATTCATTGTGAGCTGCACATTCTGGCTCCAGGTGGTCACAGGTCGTCGTCGTCGTCTTCTACCTTCACGTTGCCACTCCAGTACCAGTTTCGGTATTCTGGTGTCCTCCATTCTTCGTACATCTCCGTACCACCGCAATTTCTTTCTATCCAACACCTCATCTATTCTTTCTTTTATTTCCATCCTCTTTATTACTTCGGCGTTTCTTCTTTTTTCTTTTCTGGAAATTCTGGCCGATCTTCTCCAGAAATCCATCTCTAAAGCTTGTAATTTCTTAGTGTGCTTCTGGTTAATGGTCCAGGTTTCCGCTCCGTACAGAACTACACTCTCAAATATACATTTATATAAGATTTTTTTTGTTCTGTTCATTACATTTCTGCTCCATAGGACTGACTTGAGCATCCCAATGACCTTTCGTCCACTGCTAATTCTTTTATTAATTTCTGAGTCGGATTTTCCCTCAGTTTCTAAAACGGACCCCAAATAACAGAAAGTGTTATTTTTTTTTCTTTTCTTTTCCTCTGTTTATGGTTCATGTAGATCATTAGTCAAGTATTCTGTTTTTTTTTTTTTTTTTTGTTTTTTTTTTTTTTTTTTTTTTTTTTTTTTTTTTTTCATAATTAAACTTCAAACCCCAATTTTTGTATGCTATTGATAGTTCATTACGCATGTAGTTTGCATCTTCCCCGTCTTGTACTATGACAACTTGATTATTTCTAATACCATACTATTACATTTCTGTGACCACGTTCTAAGACAAATATCTATATAGATTTTGAATAATTTTGGTGACATGGGACAGCCTTGCAACAGACCTTTGCTTATTCTAAATTTCTGTGAAAGTGTATTACCAATTTTCACTTGGCAAATGTTATCTTTATACACTTGTTGTATTATGTTAATTAAAGAAGTATTTATGTTTGCCATATGTAGTGCTCTCCAGTGTAGTTTCCTTGGAATAGTATCATATGCTTTCTCTTAGATCTATAAAAATAAATTCTACATTTTTCGATTTTTCCCTATGTTTCTCCAAAACCTGTCGTAATGTGAAAATATGGTCTACACATGATCTACCAGCTGTGAAACCGCAATGTTCTTCCAGTCGCTCGAACAGTGCACGAGTGTACTGCCGGTTCATAGTGTCCAACGAGCAGGATCTTCGCACAGACTTCTAGATACTGGGACAGCGTTGTGAGTGAGGCCATAGAGATGCGCACCAGGGTAGGGATCATTAACTGAGACTGATAGAATCTGTGCAAGGCTTGGGAAGCAGTGCTGAGTCTAATTAAGAAGAGGACATTCAGCAAACAAAACGATCTGGCGACTAGAGGTGAGGCAAGTCCATCGACCTTGCCACAGACGCCGACACCAGTCTCAACGATTGCCTACGCGTACCGCGGCGCGGACCGCCAAGTGAACGCCTCGCGGGAGGCTGGGATATGAGACGGCCGCCCGCCCTCATGACCTCAGTACGTCAGAATACCTGACGATGGCGACATGTCTGATCGCCGCTGTATTGTGCCCGTTGGAAACTATAAACCGGTAGGACACCTGTGGACTGTTCAAGCAACAAATACGCCGGGAGAAACTGAAGAATCACAGTTGTTGTTGTGGTCTTCAGTCCGGAGACTGGTTTGATGCAGCTCTCCAAATACCCTATCCTGAGCAAGCCTCTTCATCTCCACATAAGAACGGCAAGCTACATCTGTCTGAATCTGCTTAATGTACCCATCTCTTGGTCTTCCTCTGCGGTTTTTACCCCACACACTTCCCTCCAACGCTAAATTGCCAGAAATTTCTTTTCTCTCCAATTCTGTTCAGTACCTCCTCATTAGCTACGTGATCCACCCAACTAATGTTCAGCATTCTTCTGTAACACCACATTTCAAAAGCCTCTATCCTCTTCCTGTCCGCACTGTTTATCGTCCATGTTTCACTCCCATACAAGGCAACACTCCATACAAATGCCTTCAGAAAGGACTTCCATAGGCTTAAATCAATATTCGATGTTAACAAATTTCTCTTTTTCAAGAACGCTTTTCTACCCATTGCCATTCTGCATTTTATATCCTCTGTACTGCGACCATCATTTTATGAGTTGAATAATATAATGAACATACTGCTAATTTGTATTGATTTTTGCCCGTGCAATATATAGGAGACGAGACATTTCTCGCTACTGTTGACAGGAGACAGATGGTACAGACGACGAACGGCGTATCAGCAGGATGAGCACTCGAGAAAGCACCATATTAGCTCCTGCCCCGTCCACGTCTCTCCACCATTCAGAAGGTTTGTTCTCTACCGACGCCTCGTATAAGTAAAACATTTACGAAAAATCAGTATAGATCTATTTATTCTAGATTATTTATTTATTTTATTTCTAGATTCTGAAGGTAATGAAAATGAAGCCTTAAACTTCATGTTTATTGTATTTTAGTTTAAAATGCTTATGGTAGAAAACGTTGAGATTTCTTCTGTAAATAGAGCTTGCAGTTAAATTTAAGTTTTTCATGTCAAAATTAGGTTAATCCATTTAATTCTTTCAAAGTCAATCAATGATTTTAGTTGTAGAGCCCTTTGGGACCCGACTGTCAGTCTGTCGTAGGTAGGTAGGGGGTATTGATTTTGGTGCTACACTGTACAATAATAACTGGCCTTTTCGCATATTTGGAGATACACTTTCACTAAACATATTTCTTTCTCTTTACCCTCAGAGACAGTGTAAAATATACTGCACAACACTGTCAGCATGGTGTTTGAATATTCATAATTTAAGTATGATATTAATTCAGTACTAGGTATATATTATAGTCGGGCCGGAATACGATGATCCCTGGCTCCGCCTACTGGGCTGGGAGACCGCCCCAGCCGCGGAAACTGAAAGCAGCCGTGTTGCCAAGTAGTTCGTTCGCTGCCTGACAGTGTAGGTTTAACGGTCGCTGCTGTCTGACGGAACTGGCAACAATGCAGAGCGCAGCCGAACGCGGGCATTCGCAGAGCATATCTCGCGTTCGACTTTCTCCGATGGTCTGCTGCCGCAGTCGGCGCTCAACGCCGATTGGCGCAAGCACCATAGTGGGCTGACCCGTTTCCCTCCATACCGCATCCGTCGACCCCTTCTGGCGGACGATGGCACGGCGGCAGTGAGGCCTGTATGAGACGGAGGTATATATTATATGCAGGGTGTTTCACTAAGTGTGTTTGCCTCTGTAACTTATAAAATAATAGGTGACGGGAAATTTTAATGCGGTAGGTCAACACAAGAAATGTTACACTTTCTGCGGAGCTATGAACATAGTTTATTGTATCATTTTCCAAAGAGTTACAGCACAAAGATATAATTTTTAAATGGAACAATAGTTTTTTTCTATCGTGCATTGGATTCGTTGAAATCAGCTGCGTCCAAATCAATTTATACTACATTCCTATCACTGTTAGTTTGGGAGCTACAACCTTTCAAAGTTTAGGGGGCCGATGCTACGACAGCGTATCTGACTGGCTGGTGGTCATGAGACAGTGGGCCGTGCCCCAGGGGCTAGCCACTCGGCCAGTCAGCTACGCTATCGCAGCCTCCGCCCCCGGAACTTTGAAGGGTTGTAGCTCCCAAACTAAGAGTGATAGGAATGTAGTTTAAATTGATTTGGACGCAGCTGCTTTAAACGAATCCAATACACGATATAAAAACTATTGTTCCATTTAAAAAAATATATCTTTGTGGTGTAACTCTTTGGAAAATGATACAAAATAAACTATGTTCATAGCTCCGCAGAAAGTGTAACATTTCTTGTGTTGACCTACCGCTTTAAAATTTCCCGTCACCTATCATTTTATAAGTTGCAGAGGCAAACACACTTAGTGAAACAACCTGTATATTAGTGTCAAGGGAAGACCCTCGGATTGTGTCCGTTTTTAGGGTTCAGTGTTCGACCGTACCGTTCTCCTCCTCAATCAATCAGCCTATTATTACTTTTGCTGGTTGCTAAAGACTATGAATTATATTGATGTGGTGATGATTTGCAGCCATATTGCATTTGCAAATTATTGATAAAGGAGGGGAAGGAAGAAGGATTAGGAAAGAAAGGAATGACAGTGGATGCATTAGGGCATTGAAATGAAACGATGGCGACAAGCGAAAATGTAAGCAGGACCGGGAATCGAACCCGGGTCTCCCGCTTCGGAACAGCGGTCGCTTGTCGCCATTGTTCATTTCAGTGCCCTAATGCAGGCACTGTCATTTCTTTCTTGCCTAATCCTTCTTCCTTCCCCTCCTTTATCAATAATTTGCGAAGGCTATGAAAATAGCTCAGAGCCTGCAGTAGTATTATGTGACTTGTCACCGTAGTCAGTTGCAGGTAAAAGCACACACTCTCAGGTCCAAGTGAAGTGGTTGGATTTGGTCTAGTGTTACTACATTTATATCTAAGGCCATCCACTCACCCATACAAATGTTATCACAGTTTATAAATAAAAAGTAGGCGGGAAGTTGCGTTATAATTTTCATTACTCACTGTTCTTAATCCTTGAAAAATATTGAATTTATTCAAAACTGTCCATATGTTTTCAGTACTAGCTATCATGAATTTCTAAAGCATAAATCTTTACAGGTAGTTTTCTCGGCTATGTTTCAAGCACTCTGAAATCTCGCGTCATCCTTAAGTCCCAGTAGCTTTAGAGTTATCCTAAGTTATTCATTGTCAATCTTAATGTATCGTTAATTTTATAAGTCCGAAAACACACGCATTAAACGCCCGGGAAACTTCCAAGTCCCGTATCGCATACTGATAGAAAAATCGTCCAAGTCCCTCATTTCGAACATATCTCAAACTATTCACGCGAGAATTTTAGAAAAATTTCTAAATCCACAATTCAACACTACGACGAACTGCATCACATCGCCAACGTGACATTCTTGTCGCCCGCTCTCGCATGTCGCAGCATGCCCCAAATCAAGTGCATTCTGCAACATATTAAATTTTTATTAATAAAAATTTAAATGTTTACATGTTTCTTCCTTGTTTTTTTTTCGGGATTGCTACAATAGCAGCAATGAGATGTCTGCTATGTCTTTGGGGTAGTAGCCATGTAAATGAAAACATGTAACACTTTTCCATTTTCTTATGCATCTGTTCAGAAGTGCTTTGAAATAAAATGTGGATGTAGTTTTGAAAATACTAAATGTGATTTTTACAGAAGAACTTACACGACGCAACATACGGGCAGTAGACAGCGACACCCACCAGCGGGCGAAGAATCCTGCTCTCACCGCAAGTTCCAGAATGTTGCAGAGCGATGCGGACAACCCGAACCGTCGCCATTCGCTTAGGGCGCGCAAGGTCCGTAACACACACATACTCTACTTACACGTATGTAGTTGACGTACGGTTCAAGTGGTTGCTGTAAACAACTCATTTCTGTGACGGCTTTTCTTCTGCTACACTCAGATATTCTGGAGTGTTGTGCAATGTCAGTACGTCTCTTGAATGTTGTGATGTGTTGTTATTTCAATCACGTCGAATGTTATACAACGGGGGAAATTTGTCGATGCATTTCTGATAAGAGTAAAAAATCTACTAAAGCAGCCTGTGCGCAAGATGTGACGGGTGATACGGGAGGAACAGTAAATATTTTAGAACGTGGTAGTATAGACGAATTGCAATGAAAAATCGCACTGACTTGTTTTACAGCGCGCTTTAGATTTGTAGTTTTATAAGTTTTTGCAAACATTTTGGACAAAAATAATAATACAAACAATAAAAAATTAATTAATAAGAGTGTCTAAAACCCTTTTAGAAAAAAAAATTCAGATAGTGGCGGGTTTTGAATCACTGACCTTGCGATCTTAAATTTCCTACTATTCACGGCTGTTGTTAACTGATGCTAATATGGCATTTGTGGACACTAGATTATCATGTATCGTACGAAGAACGACGTGTTTTTGTTAATTCTTCAGTGCACCATTGGTTTGAAATGAAAACGTGTAGGTTAAAATAGGAAAATCATCAAATACGCAACGCAAGGTGGCTTATGCCAGAGAGAGTTCTGGGCGATGAATGTCACGTGACATCTGCGAACGGCTGGTTTTCGTTAATTCAGTGGAGGGTGGCAAAACTCTGTTATTTTTGCAAATATCTCTCAAACGATACGAGATATGAAAAGAACACAAGGGAACAAACCTGTAGAGAATCTTCTCCTCTACAAATTCGGTTATTCAATTTTAGCGTCAGACGAACTGTTTATATGCATTTAAAATTACATTACAAACGGGTTTTTTGGTATTACTGACGTATTTCTTGTCCGAAATACATGAAAAAGTGTGGTTCTGGTTTCTGGTAGCCAAAAATTATGTCTGTAAAATTTGGTGCCAATCGGTTGAACGGTTCGACCTAAAAAGTGGGAACACGTTACAGCCAGACAGACATCGTCAAATCGCCGTTATTTTTGCAAATATCTATGCAATGATGCAAGATATGAAAAAACATAATAGAGCGAAGTTGTAGAGAATTTTCCCCTCTACCAATTAGGTTATTCAATTTTAGTGTCAGATGAACTGTTCGTTTGCAATTACAATTATATTACAAACGGCTTTTTTTTAGCGTTACTACCGTATTTTTTGTCCGAAAAATTTGAAAAAGGGAGGTTCTGGTCTCTGTCGGCCTATAATTATGTCTGTAAAATTTGGTGTTGATCGGTTGAACGGTTCGTCTTAAAAACGGGGAACACGTTACGGACAGACAGACGGACAGACATACATCCCAAAATCGCCGTTATTTTTGCAAATATCTCTGAAACGATACGATATATGAAAAAAACATAACAGAGCAAAGTTGTAGAGAATTTTCTCCTCTACAAATTCGGTTATTTAATTTTCGTGTCAGGTAAATGGTTAAACCGTTATTTTTATTTAAAATCCGAGCTGTCAAAAAACGATCGCAAAGGCCCACTTTTAGTGTTACTACCGTAACCTAAAGTGGGCAAAAATCAATTGTGTCCAATTTTTATCGAGTACAGACTTACAGCAGATTCAATGCATTTTCGTTTCGTGTGTTGGTCCACCGGTTGCTGTTGGATGCTAAGGGCGTATTTATCGAAGAATGTCAGCAGTAGAGTCTTGTGGTTCCAGCTGTAAAGTCGTGCTTTAGTTTACATTGACGTTTTAATTGTGATTTGTTCACCAAGACTAGTGTAGTGTAGCCGCACGTATTTTTACTATGCGTTTTGTAATGGAAACACTGCTGCTGCTGCTTGTAGAGGATACGACATACTATTTCCTAACCGCAGACTACCAGATTTAAGACCAAACATTATCTGACATTGCAAGTTTTGGAGGCGATCTTGTAAGCTGTTATGTTTTAACTTATGTATTTTTATATGATGACTAAGTGCTATGTTGCACTTATTATTTTCTCTTCATTTTTTAAATAAGATGACCACCTTATAAAATGTATATGAAC
Source organism: Locusta migratoria (assembly GCA_026315105.1). Classification (NCBI taxonomy): domain Eukaryota; kingdom Metazoa; phylum Arthropoda; class Insecta; order Orthoptera; family Acrididae; genus Locusta; species Locusta migratoria. Next base: position 16,808,009 of record CM048746.1, on the reverse strand, counting down.
AGATGATTGTGGCATAGATCTCAGAAACCGGTCGTCATTAAATAAATTATTAATTCGCGATTTTGGCGTTTCATTTCTGAAGAATATAAGATTTAACAGTGATTACTCGCGGGTTCAGCACTCTGCCTGGCATAGGTGCAGTTACAATCACGTTTACCATCTGATCGGGTAAATGAACAGACTGTGGCTGAAGTAGAAGACATTATTCAATCGATAGAATGAGCTTCTCCACGTATCGACATACAAAAAATTGACGGTCATGACGTCCGCTGTGGTTTGTATTATTTGCATCTCATTCAACACCTTCGAACAGGAGATGAAGATGGGCGATTGGAACTTTATCTTTGGGCATTTTAAAATCGCCGAGTAATCCCATTTTTACTTTTCACTGCTAAAAACCACTTTCAGTGGCGACTGGATGAATAACACTCGTAATTGACATAAGTGGTTTGAAGAAAACCCATATGCCATTCTGGACACACATTTTCAAGACCGCTTCTGGGTACATAAGTGGGGTGGTTTGATAGACAATCAGTTTATTCGGCGTATTATGTTACCGCATTGTCTTACAGCACCCAGTTAGCCACACGTCCTTGGAAATTAGCTTCTAGTGTTATTGGCAGAGATTTGTTTTGCAGGACGGGACTTCTGTGCATTATTTTCGTCAGGTGAAACACCATCTAACATTTTCCGGAAGATGGATCGCTAGATATGGGCATCAAGGTCCCTGAACCTTACCCCTTTGGATGTTTGCCTGTGGGGATAGTTGAAAGGCAAAGTCTATATAGAAAAAGTAAATACGAGAGCCGATTTTATTGTTCGTATTTGGAATAGTTCAGTCCTCCTAAAAGAACCCAAACTTGACCTCAGAACAGCTCCAAGTGGTATTATCAGTTGAATGTGGTGGAAGTACTGAAACTCAAATTTGAACGTCGTCATTTGCATTTGTTGAAAGTTTGTTTGGGTTACAAATATATTTATCCCTGTACACAATAAAAATTAGACACATTTTAATGGCGTTTTTATTGCAATTTGCTTAACTACCACGTCCCAGAGTATTTACTATTCTTCCTTAAACACGAGTAAAATTCGTCTGATCATCACAAAAGTGGAAGAAACACATATTTTTATTCAGGGAGCAATGACGGTCCAAAAGAGCTTATTACCACGGACACTAATGTGAATACCAATATGTGTGCCCGTCTTTAATACTCTTGTGTAACGACATAGCGCAAGGGAAACTGCATAATCGAAATACCTGTAGTATCCCTTGTTTTCATAATTCCCTCGTAAGACAGGTGAAATAGTGGAAGAGAGTCGTGGAGTATGGTGGATGTTTTGTAATGTTTTACAGTTGCGGGTCTTTGTTTCTAAAGTAAGTACCGTCATGCTGAATGTTTAGTTAGTGATAACGTCTGTTAAATTGTATGAAATGGCGGAGTGATCATTTTCATCAGGGGATTATTTATTCCAATGTATTGAAATTCCTAACGCAAGACTGAAAATGTCAAAATTATTGTTAATTATGATATCTTTGTACAATGGATTTTACGACATCTCGCAGTATATGTATTGTAAGTTAGTCATTGCATGTGCATTGTAAAAACAAAACAGTCTAATAATGTCCCAACAACTCTGTGTACAGGAAGTTGAACAGGCTTTCAATGAAGGTTGTACCATTGACTATCATCTATGATTCCTTAGATAATTAACAATATTTGCAAAACCGATAGTGACTTTATCTGCCTTGAGTTAGTATTCTTATTTGGTTTGCACGATACAGAAGTATCTGTCCATATATAGGTAGGTTTGTAGCTAGTTACTCTCTTACCTTATCAGTTTCCCATTTTTCCGCGAGCAATGCGATGGCTTTACTTCTAAGTGGTGGTAAGACAATTAAATTTAACTATTAGAGACCAGAAGAAAAATATTCTTTCTAATTCAGAAAAAAGTAAAACAGTTGTAATGCTAACTCAAAACTTGCATTTAAAAACTCTCCTGGTCCATAATAGTATGTTTCTTATCATTTACTCATCCTTCTCATTGTTACATCTTCTGCCAGGGATGTTGTTAGGTCAGTAAGACAGTACATAAACTTTTAGTTGTTGTTATCCGCTCGGCCTAAAAAATAACATGTGCTTTCATTTTCTAATTCCTATTCACAGAAATCTGTATTGCTTTTGAATACTGGATTATGTTCGACTTTCATTTATGAATTTCATTACCTCATAGCATATTGATGGAAACATGTATCTTACTCCCCTCAGAAATATGTTTGTGGAGGTGTATTTCGATCTGCTGCAACTAAATGAAATGCGTTTTTTTGTACCATAAGCGTTTTGCTTCTTTATTTGTAAAGCATCACCAGTGGCTTGTAATACATGTTTGTGTTTTGTGTATAACAGTTACATGTCTTTGCTGTGTTACAATTTCTTAAATTCTAACCTACTAGGTTAGAAACAACTTCTGTAGCCCAAGTTTCTGCAAAGTTTATTTAATTTTTCAGTATTAATACAGTTTTTCGGTGTTATTCCGTTTGTATCTTCATGGAGCTTTGTGTTTATATTCTCCAGATGGATGTAGTTTTTCTTGGTTCTTGATGAACACATGTATTTCGTCACTTCGCTGTGCACTAGTTTTGTAAGAAGCACAACACACAAATACCCAAAAATCTCACAAACACAGACAAGGCAACACACACAGACACACCAGAAACAAATGGCAAACTTTAACATATAAAAACAAATAAACACACAAAATAGCAAACATACTAAAGAAATAAGGATAACAAATGGCTTACAGAAGAAGAAACGCACTCCTGCCACATTTGCAAACAAAAGACAAACAAGACAAACATGAAAGGGCAGGTACATACCAGCTACAATGCCAAGAATGTAAATCAGCATATCAGGAATGACAAGCAAAAATTTCAAAACCAGATATAAAGAACACATAAGAAGCTGGAAGTATGAAAATAGCTATTACAACTTTGCAGAACAGCAGAAAGAACATGGACATGAAGCATCGAACATGGAACAAGATATGAAAATTATCAAAGGGAATAATCGAGAATACTCCTGAATCTACAGGAAAACTTTCGCATACCAAGTGCCCTGGCAATTACTAAGAAACTGATTAATGATCAGATCAACATAAGCAACTAGTCACTGATCAAGCTGGTCACAAAAACGGTTGAAAACACTGATGATATTTAAATGTTTGTTAAGCTTATGGGACTTAAATGCGGGGTCATCAGCCTCTAAACTTACTAACTACTTACAAAGTAACTTATACTAAAGACAACACAAACATCCATGCCCGAGGAAGGATTCGAAGCCCAGACGGGGAACGGCCTCGGGCATCGGAGCATAGCGTCTCAATGCGCTCGGCCACTGTGCCGTGGCAACAATGATGCAACATGAAATGTTCTTTCTCCTTCTTGAAAACAGCTATAGACTCAGAGTCTAGAATACAAACAAAAGACAGATGAAAAGCGACAGCTGGCAAGACTAAAATGTTTGTTAAGCTTAATGGACCTAACTACGGGGTCATCAGTCCCTAAACTTACAAACTACTTATCAACTACCTTATACTAAAGACGACACAAACATCCATGCACGAGGGTGGATTCGAACCCCCGATCGTAGTGGCCGTGCAGCCTGTGACTAGCGCGCCGCAGACCGCTCGGCCACTGCGGCCGGCGCTGGCAAGACTACACACTGTAACAAACCCTCACAAACAGATAGACAGTGAAACGACTAAATAAATGTGTTCATCAGGAACCAAAATATCCGTCCATCTAGAGAATAAACAAACACAGCTCCATGAAGATACCTTATGGAGTAACACCAAAAACCTCGTAAGTAATACTGAAAAATTAAACTTCGCAAAAACATGTGCTACAGAATTTTTTCATAAACCTTGTAGGTTAGAATTTAAGAATTTGTAACACAGCAAAGATTTATAACTGTTATACTGGGAAACATAGGAATATAATTATGAGTGCTCTGCAGTGAAATATTGTACGCATAACCATATAACACAAACATGTTTTATAGGCTACTGATGATGCTTTACAAATATAGAAGCAAAACGCGTATGGCACAAAAATGCAATAGACTGAAATACACCTCAACAAATTTTCTAAACTACTAAGAAAGACGGAAAAGTCTCTGTGCCTCTGAGCAGTCAAAGCATCATTCTAAACGATAAAGAGGATCGTACGTCCTCCAATAGTTACTCTTGACCACAGCATTCATCCACCACCATGATATGGAGATTTTTTTGCACTTAAGCAAGATTGTTTCGAGTTCTGCGTTCTCTCCAGATGAGGGAACGACGATTTTCCGGCTGAACACAAAATCTTGAGTCACCTATGAACAGAAACCGCCGCCATTCGTTCGTCTCCAATCCTAATGATCCTCCACTGGCGCTAAACGGTGTCTTATTTTTAATGGTACACACACCATACGCCTCTGTGCTTAGAGGCTACATTCCTGAAGACGATTTCCCGCTGTTTGTGTTGATATTGCGCGTCTTGTTGCTGCCTGTAGGATGCGTTGCAGCTGAGTTGCATTCAGCCTCCTGTCTCGACGGGCTGTTGCGGGAGATAACGGTCATCTCTTGATGATGTTACCTGTGGACAACCTTGTCATAAATCGCTTCCAGGTCCTGGATATTACACTTTTGGACACTCCAGTTGGTGCAGCCAACTCCCTCTAAGTCTGTCCCGCTTCCAACCTTCCTATGGCTTTCCATACCAGCTTCGGGCAAGTCACGTTGCTGTGGCACTGCACTACGTGTTCGCTATACAATATGAACTCAGTTAATTGTGTAATTCACTCGGTAGAGTAAACACAAGTCAAAACCAAACCTCTCTGCCGCAACTTTCTCGCATTATTACTATCTCGGTTACCATACTGTAGTTGTCTCCACTCAGTAGAACTGACATTATAGTTCATTCTGTCGACGACAATTCTTTTAGGTCCTAGATATCTCAACTGATACTCTAATTGTTTCGAACAGTGTACTTTTTCTCTATTGAGTGTGGAGTGTTTATGTGGATGTGCGACAGAGAGAGAGAGAGAGAGAGAGAGGAAACGGTGGTAGGGGTGTACTTAAGGAAGAGATGTCTTGGGCAATAGACGATATTTGTATCTGGTAACAGGTTGAACGTACAAGAAAAAGAATATTGTAATATATTTAAAGTATCATTCTTCTTTTCATTCTGATATCAGATCATGTCATCTGCATTTTGAATGGGTTTTTATCGTATAAGAAACTTTTAAGTCGGAAGATAGCACTCATTTGTGCCACAGCGCTATTCAGATACTTCTGAGGTTTAGATTGTCTTCTGAACCTCCTGAGACAGCCTGTGTGCGAACTTTAGGTAGGGAGGGGCGGGGGAAAACGTCGCTAATTACATATGTGTTTGTGCTGGCTAAAGCAACAGCTCCTATGCAACTCGCATTCTGACAGAAACACACGAATTGTCTCCAATGCAAGATAACGTAGTTAGTTGCAGCATCTCTCTTTGCAAATGTGCAAAATCTCGCTGAAGGCAACTTCTGCGCCTCACAGTTATCAAATTGGCTAAAATTTCTAATAAACAAATTACAAGTAATGACGCATCATCTGTAAAACCATTCAGAATAAAAAAATCAAATTCAAATGTTTGTTAAGCTTATGGGACTTACCTACGGGGTCATCAGTCCCTAAACTTACAAACTACTTATCAACTACCTTATACTAAAGACGGCACGAATATCCATGCCCGAGGGGGGATTCGAACCCCCGACCGTAGTGGCCTTCAGAATATCTTAAGATGAATAATAATAATGTTTCACGTAACAAACTGTCAGACTAGCCATATGGTTACATGGAATACGCTGTGGAGTAAGAGGAAGAGCGTTCGTGTCGGACTATAAGCTAACTTTTCCCCCATATTCGCGTCAATAACAGATTCTAGAACCTGCAGTAACTATTGTATTTGTACTTTCCGCCGGCCGCAGTGGCCGAGCGCTCTGCGGCGCACCAGTCATAGTCTGCACGGCCGCTACGGTGGGGGGTTCGAATCCCCCCTCGGGCATGGATGTTTGTGTCGTCTTTAGGTAAGGAAGTTCATAAGTAGTTTGTAAATGTAGGGACTGATGACCCCGCAGTTAAGTCCCTTAAGCTTAACAAACATTTGAACATTTTTTACTTTCCTTGAATTTTTGGCCGTTGTTTTCAAAATGCGTAGCGATTTTGAGGGGCAGCGACGTTTATATTCTTACTACTCACTCAGATGATCTAGAAATAAGATTAAGATTTGGCTCTTTATTGGCTATTCCTTCATGTTAGGAGTAGAAAACCGATGTATTAAATTTGAGATCATAGAAGCAAAATTGAATTACTCATTATTGACTGTAATGAATACTTTCTCGTACGAGAATGTGTGGGACGGACAGTTGGTGCACGTAATGAGAACATAATAGCAGTGTTATCTCCGGAATGCACAACTTCTTTGCTTCATCTATTTTAACATCAATTTTTGTTTTGGTATGTCTTCTTTGGACCATAAGCTCAGATTCAACATTACCTGTTTCGAGCTTATTGATTCAAGTCAGTTTAGACTCCAGCCGCAATTGGTTATACATGATTGTGTATTTTCAGTTTAAGGATCCTTATACCACGTTCAGTATTCTTTGGGTGCAGCTATTCGTCTATTCGGTTATTACTAAACATGATACCACCTTTTCAGACTCAAAGGTGCTCATTAAACTTAATTTTAAAATTGTTGCTTGTTCTGCTAACGTAAACGATTTGTTATTGAGTACGAGCCCGCCGATAAATTCTCCATTTGGTCAACTTTATCTGTAGTGGTGTGTTTGGCCCAGAGATATTTCTGTTCTCTGTTGATTGTACAGTAAGGTGTTTCTATCCCCTACAGGGGACACCGCCTTAATGTAGAACTGTCCGATCGGGTGGAGGGAAGCTGACGGCTATGCTAGTGGTAGCATTACTGGCAGGGTCCATGCTAGACAGCCGATAAACCAGACTAAGTGTGTCCCACAACGTCCCTTCTTCACCACAAACTATCCCACATTCCTGTCCCATCTCCCTTCTATAATTCCATTCCTGTAACCCAAATCCAGGTGTTGCACTATCTCAGCCGAGTGGTGCATGGCACATGCGAAGATGTGTCGTAAACAGGGTCTCGGAGATACCAAGAGACCTCTCTGAGCAATCGGCCTTGCAATGGCGTGAGACTCCGTTTATGTTGACAATTAAATCCCCAACTCTCGTGGGACAAAAATGGATAAGGCGGATAAGGAACAAAACAAAGAGGAGAGACCTTAGGAAACCTCTCCCACTGTAATACTTGGCTCCGAACCAATGGCAAGAATCTCCACAACTGGTGTGGGTGAAAGAGTCACCCAAACGGTGGAGAATGTAACCACTCAAATGGATCAGATCGAGCTCAAACCCTTGTCTAGGGCGAAGAGGCGGAAATTTCTCAAAGAGCAGGTGAAAAATGAAGAGAAGAATGGCTTCCTAAAGAAAAATGGAAAAAGTCTTGGGCATATGACCCCCCAAGCTAGACTGTCACAGAGTGAAGAGGACACTCCAACCCGTTATACCTCTAAGATAGGAATCAAATAGGAATGCACCTTGGTGGAACTGCAAAGGAAACAGGTTAGGGAACCGTTTAAGCTTTCAAAAATGATAGCATAGTGGGCAAGATGCATATGCTCTTACTCAGTACAAGGATTTAAGGAGGCAAAAACAATCCTTTTGTAAGGTATTCTGTGAGGAACTGAAGAGTACGGCTCCTGGAGCCAGACATTACAAAATTCTCTCAAGAATCACTACTAATCCATGAGGTACATCAAGGACGCACACTGGTTGAAGAAATATACCAGGACTCCGCCCCTACATGTTCTTATCGAACAAGCGAAGGGAGGAACGGGAATCAGTCAAGGAGTGTATCAATTTTAAGAAAATCCAGTGGGCAGTGGGAACGTTTCAACCATTCAAGTCACCAGACCCCGATGGTATTTTTCCAGATATAGTTCAACAAGCCGAACATGAGCTACATTTAAAATCCTGTGCAGACTGTATAGAGCCAGCCTTGCTGGACGAATTGTCCCAAACGTCTGGAGGTCAGTGAATTTAGTATTTATTCCAAGGCCGGGGAGACCTCGTCATAGCAAGGGTAAGAAAAAAGAGGCCAATCAGCCTCGTCTCCTTTCTTCTAAAGACACTGGAAAAACTGCTAAATATGCATGTCTGAGAGAGGAGGCCAACTCAAATACTTAAATGTTCAAATGTTTGTAATGCACCAAACTACTGTGGTCATCAGTCTATAGACAAGGAAACGGACTCTGGCCTTAGACTGGAGGATCAAACTCTTCATGCAGTTCTACCTGTGCAGAAGGCAGTGAAATACCTAGGGATGATTCTAAGGTGCCAAACTGACATGGACTCATGACATAATGTGGCCACACTTGTAGTAATATGGATAGTTGAAAGTGGAAGGTAACAATCTAACATTGTAATGTTTTTGCGCAGTCGCAGAAATAATTAATTGACACGATATAAACTGTAATAACGCTGTCTCTCCTTAATTTGTGAATTTTGTAATGGAGTATTATATCTATGTCTGCAATGTGTTGAAGTAGACAATAAAATCAAGACCTAGTTACAAAATCTTGTCTGACACATTCAGTTTATTATCCACTGAGGTATGTCCTATCATTCTGTTCATATCTACGAAGCACTAGAGACTTAATTTATTACGGAAGGCAACACTAAGGTTTGTTATAGAAGGGAAGAACTGTCTGTGATCGCTGCGAGACCATGAAATCGCTGGAATATTGGAAACGTGTGTGCGCTTCGTTGGTTACGAAGTAGTTACTATAGCAGCGTCCATTCCAATCTCTACTAGCAACTTATGGGACACCAGTTGTTACAATATCGTTACTAGGTTTTGATCCCATACTCATATTTTTCAAGAATTTTGTTATGTACGATGCTCATTTCATTTGTGATAACATGAGTAGGTTTGGACTCAGTGGGCGGCCGCAGTGGCCGAGGGGACTGAGGCGCTTCAGTCACGGTCTGCACGGCCACTACGGTCGGGGGTTCGAATCCCCCCTCGGGCATGGATATTCGTGCCGTCCTTAGTTGTAGGTAGTTCATAAGTAGTTTGTAAGTTTAGGGACTGATGACCCCGTAGTTAACTCCCTTAAGCTTAACAAACATTTGAACATTTGATTTTTGGACTCAGTGATGACGGTTAGTATTCCGAAAAACACCACGGAAAAAACATATTTCGTCTTCAAATACGGCTACCAAAAAATAACGCTGCACTTCCTGGATTCATCCAGATTTTTGCGTATAATTAAGTCGACGGGACGTTAAACCCTAATCTTCGTTCCTTTTTCTACTTCAGAAATTAACTGAAATTCTGACTCAGGTGGATAAATTCCTATCCGTTACTAATCATCTATTTTAGGCATAAAGATTCTAAAACACCATTTGACACATCTAAATTCTCTAGTAACCTACAGTTGAAGCCACAATTGATACAGAGCATAAGCATGCTAATTGTGTTTATCAGTAATGTAAAATCTCTAACATAGAATTTAAATAGATGCAGGTGTGGACCTCTTTGCAAATATAGTTCCCCAGTTTATACCTGGCAACTAGTGTTACAGTGTACCGTGATTATCATGAGACAGTGCTGAAAACTACGTATGGGGGAATTTGACAATTAATTTATAGATATTTTAGGAGAAATAATTTGAGAATTGTTGACTTCTTCGACAAAGAAGTTTCGTAAGGCAATAAAGTCTACCTGTTGAGTGTTTCGATGGTTGAATTGAGTTGAAATCAGTAGAATGGATTTTTAAAGTACAATTAAAGATTCTGGTGTAGGACAACTGTTAAAAATAAACTTGGCATACATTCTTAGTTTATCTGATGGCATTTTACAGTTTCGTCCAGAGTACCTAGTTCCACGATATAATTATCATCCCGTGCAGACGACAGTGTTGGGTTATCAAAACGAGGTTAATTATACATTGCAGAAACCTCCAACAATTTGTCATTTAGGGTATGAAATTGAGTTTGGTTGAAGCATTATACAACTGTAATGACCAGAAAAACATAAGCCATGTTGTGTGCATTTCAGAAAGATTTTTGTTTATTAATGAATTACGCCAGTTTTGGCGAGACAACGAACAGTATTGGAAAACATCGCGACAGTGAATTGATCAGTCGTGGGACGCTGACAGACGAGACAATTGATCGTCAAGCCCAGTTTTAAATGGGCTGCCAATAACCGTGAAGAATATCAAGCGAGAGGCACTTCTCCCACACTTTCTACCCCTACACACCTGCTATTACCTCTCCACCCTCCTATGACTCCACTTCCCTCCCTCCTATCCAAGACAGCAGGTCTAGTTCGTTTCACATTAGGTAGTGGGGCGTCAAAATTTAAAGGAACTGACAGATGGAAACTTATTAACCTATTTTAGAACTGTCTTAAACCCACTACTGTTTTTATGTATGCCTTAAATTCAGCACATTATTTTCTGATTCGTTTCTAGAATCTGCAAGGTTAAGCAGTCACATCTGTCATTTCTTTCTCAACAAAACGCAGAAGATGAGGTTCACAGTGCCAAGAAAAATCGTAAGACCTGTCAAAGAAGATGCTGAAATAAACCGTGGTCTATTTAATTTAATGTAAAACATTGTATTCTGCTTCAAATGATGTTTCAATAGAGAGAATAATAGTAACAAGCTCACGCTCGGGTAGTACATGTAAAAATGGAGAAGGAAATCGGCCGTGCCCCTTCAAGGGAACCATCCTATATTTGTTTGCTGTGATTTACGGAAATCGCCTAAAACCTACAGCTGTATGCGCGGAGCTGGCTTTGAACAACCGTTCTCCCGAATGTGAATCCATTGTGTTACCATCGCATCGCCTAACTCGCTTTCACGTCTCACCATTTTCTCCGTGTGATTCCATAATAAGAAGCGTAGTTAATGATTCCATTTTTTTCACAGCACCTTTGTAATCTTGATTAAGTCGTCTTTTATAGATGATTTCAATAGTGGCCTTATTTCAAAAGATTGGAATTATCAACTAGGCTACAAAAGAGAAAAGACGTAATTCCAGTTCGTCTCTTACTATTGTTTATTTCTAAACGTGGTCTCCAACAAATATCTGTTAACCAGTTTTTATTTTTTTATTTTATCTATTTAAATCTTTACTTATGACAGAAGTTCGAGAGTTTTGAAGAGATCATGTTGTCAGGTTGCGTTGAGGTTACAGAAGAAGATCTGCAGAGGATTCCGTATACTAACATTTCAAGAAACCTTTTTCATCATCCCGCAGAATCAGGTTTTAGTCAAAATAAGTGTTTACACAATATATCGTTTCGGTTTAAAAAAGAAACAAAAAATTAAACTGCGTCCTAAAGGCCTCAAAAGGCCCAACATGTATCTACTGACCGGAGCCGCATCTTCTCAATCAAGTAGCCCTTTAAGTGGCCTCATAAGGGCTGAGCGCACCCTGCTTGCCAGTAGTGCTCGGTAGACGCGGACCGTGTCCCATATAAGTGATAGCCAAGACGGATAATGCTCAAATTCGGTGATATAGCACCGGTGTATGCACTGCGCCAAGGCCATGTCATATCGTTTAGGGTATCCGCCATTTTTTTTATTTACTGCCATGGAAGGAAGGTAGGAAACTTAAGGTTTAACGTCCCGTCGACAGCGTGGTCTTTAGAGACGGAGCTTACGCTCGGATTTTTGGGGAAGGCTGTGGGAGGAAATCGGCCGTGCTCTTTGAAAGGAACCAACCCGGTATTTGCCTGGAGTGATTTAGGGAAATCACGGAAAACCTAAATCTTAATGGCCGGAGGTGGATTTGAACCACCGTCCTCCCGAATGCGAGTCCAGTGTCTTACCACAGCGCCACCTCGCTCGGTGCCCTGTTCTGGAGCTCACAATATAAGTAACTGACTGTAACCAAGATTAGACTAATTGTAATTAGTACAAGGAGGTTTAAGTAATTATCTCACCACGCCTTATTAAGGGATGGAATAGAAATAAACCGTAATACGAAGTACTCTCTGTCAAACATTTTCCTAAGGTTTGTGGAGTAGAGGTAAGTGTAGATTTTGAATCGCCTCTAAGTTATAACTAAACGTAATATGATAGGCGCTTTTTTTGTCCCTAACATGTGTACATGATTCAGAAGACATTGTAATGAATTAAAATTAATTAAATCAATTAAATTCGCTGCCCGCCAGGTACACGGACTGTAACAAAACATTTGTCTTTTTCCAGTCTGATGATGCGCTAACAGCGCGTAACGCGTTATTGGATAATGAAATATTGCAACAGAGACTGAGCATTTTTTAATTATTCAACACTGTTGCTGCACCAGCCGCCGCCACCACCACCACCATCATGGAATGGAATGAAATGGACAATGTAATCATCTCTTTCTGATTTGCTTGCAGCTGACGACGCCGTTAATGGGCTATTGAAGCTAACAAGTAACCAAAAGAAATAATTTAGGCAGTGGTGTGGATAGTGTTAATAAAAAATTGTACATTCCTACCAATGAGTGCTGAGAGAATTTTGCTGTTTATAAAATTCCAAGTGCTTACTGTCTTTCATCTTACATAAATAACAGGGTGCAAAATGATGGCTGCATATTAGCATGTGTTTGAGTGATATCCCAAATTTAAATCATATTTTGACAGGATCTCGAGTACACAGATATTATTATTATTATTTCAATAACAGTAATTGTAATTATAATTCTCATTTTTTTTCTGCCGTTGATAGTTATGTCTGAGTCAGGCATCCAAAAATATGTAACTATCTCCAAGTACAGAGTGTGCTATGTTTCAGCAGGTGTAACCGGTTAATGAAAATTTGCTCGAGTTTTTCATACATGCTTTATTTAAATGCATAACTGAGTTCAAGATTTCACATTCAAGGCATCCTGTGCATCTGCAACTTGGTCCCCGTCTGTAGCCCCTGATGCTACCTTATACACTTTCTAAAAAAAAATGCCACCACTACAGTTAACAACTTGTGCGCTTCTTCATTTAATTGTGTTATTTAATCGTGTTGTTGGGGTCATATTTTATTCCTTTATCATTATTATCACCCCTGTCTCACAATGAACATCAGATAATATTGTCAGACAGGTGCTTAGATATGAAGACCGAAACTGGTTATGGAATTAAGTAAAGTGTATATCAGTAACGGTTGTGTTTTCATCTGTTAATAAGATAAACATTTAGATTTGAAAGTTTTACCACAGTGATGAGTATTTCATGAGAAGTCTGGCTGGCAGTTGGGTAACGACTTCTTGCTTCAACACTTCGACTGACAACCAGGTAGTCATTCACAGCTAAATTTTAAGATATTACTTGCCAGCATCTTACGGATTTTCTTTCAACATACCAATCGTTGGTTTTTTTTTTTCGGCATTACGTATACATGACACCTGCTTCTCGCTCTATTTTCTGTTGTTGATTTTTCACGTAAAATCTAGGTGCACTTGCTTGATATTAGCCTATGGAGTTAGCTGGTGCGGACATCATTAATAGGCAATACACAAATTATTACTGTGTAATTTGCCCTTTCCCAAACGTAGTTGTGCTGCTGCATCCTTCACGTGAATTACCTTTATAAGAAGTGCGGCTAGATTTGAAATGCATGCCTGCATTTGTTAGCTGCTGAAAATGAACACCCTGCACAAGCCAAATGAAACCGGTGATAATTTCGTACATTTCCTTATCTTTCTACATTAACTGTAAATTTATAACCATCTACAAAAAAAGAAAACTTCCGAGAAACTTTTTTTTTACCAGCTCAATATTCCCTGTATGTTCCTCTGCATTCGCACCTAATGCTAGCACTTCGTGAATTGTTTTTCTTCACTTAAACTGTTTGACTGCCAACTTTGAATTCATACGTCAAGTGCAAAGTTTCAGTAGCCCGGGAGTAGAGGTCCTAGCCAGGTGACAGCCAGGGCCGTATTTACGTAGGTGTAATACGTGCAGCTGCACAGAGCGGCAAAGTTTAGCCATAGAATTTTTTTTAATTATTAATGTCATTTTAAAAATTATTTTTATGTTAACTGAATCATCATTATTCAAAGTTTCGATACAGCAATAAATTTTGAAATTGAGATTGTTGTGTTGAGACCAGTGGGGTATCCAGAGAAATGTATCTTTCTTTTCTCTCTCTCAGTCTCTTCTTTTTTTTCCATGCCGGAGGGGGACGTAAAATAAATTACTGCACAGGGGTGTGACATACCCTAAATATGACCCTGGTGAAAGCCACTGTAGCTATGAAGCTACCATGTAGTGACTAATTGAAATAGTATACCCTTTGTATTGCATTAAGTAGCCTGTGTGCATGTGTAGGCAGACGTGATTATGTGTCCGTACAAACAGGCGAACATGACCTTCCCCTTCCCCTCACTCCAGCAGACAATGAACTGCCACTGATGCAGCCAACCAGTAGTCACTTGTTGACGTAGTGTAGCCTTTTTATTGTGTGAAGTAGCGTGAGTGGCTAGCTGTGCCTGTGTGCCAGATGATAGAGCATCTGTCATCTTCCCCCTCTCCTCGTCCCAGAAGCCGGTGCACCTGTCACTGACTCAGCCGTCTATAGTTGGCGTCACATAGGAGGGCGCTTCTGCGCATAGAGGCGGAGCGGCAGGGGAAGCGTGAAGGGAGGAGCTAAGGCCGAGCGCCAACAGTGGAGCCTGCAGGAGAAACATTGCGTAACTCGCGGCCAGCTAGTGAATGTTATTGGCTTCCAGTGCAGTAATGGAGGGGGATGCGCAGAACGGTTTAAAACTGGACCGCCTTCCTACGTGACGCGGGCTATAGTAGTCAGGTGTGGAAGTAGTGTAGGCTCGAAAGCAGCCAGGTGTGTCTGAAAGTGTCAGTGCAGAGGGCGTACCCCCTCCCCTCGGCAGGCACCACACCTGCGGCTGAAGTAGTGCAGGCAGGTGTTGAAGTAGCGTGTGTGGTGGTGCAGGAGAGCAAGTCGCGGCCGTCCAAGCAGCAGCTGCACATGCCGCCGCCGCCGCCGCCCCACGCCGCCGCGCCCGTGCTCGCCGTCATCGACGGCCGCCACCAGGCCATCCTCCGCGCCGACCACCTTATGCCGGTACATTATACGTAGACGACCTGGTAGCATCTCTTATCTAGTAGACTGATTCTGTGTAGCAACTTACACTGAGGTGACGAAAGGCATGGGGTACCTCCCAGTATCGTGTTGGACCTCCTTTAGCGCGACCAGGTGCAGCACCTCGGCTTGATACGGACTCGAAAATTCGTTGGATCTCCCGTGCAGGAATTTTGAAGCAGGTTGAATCTATAGCATTCGGTAATTGCATGAATGTTGCCAGTGTAGGATTTTGTGAACGAACTGTCCCATAAACGTTCGATGGGTTTCATGTTGGGGAATTTGGATGACCGAATCATTCGCTGGAATCTTCCAGAAGGTTCTTTAAACCTGTGACGTGGAGCACAGTCACAAGAACATGAAGTCCATGAATGGGTGCAGATGGTCTCCAAGTAGCAGAACACGTAAATACAGCCGTTCGCTATCAAGGAACCACCACTAGCTCGCATTGTTCAGAAATTAGGTCCATGGCTCCCTGGATATGCGCCACATTAGAACCCTATGTTTGGCTCATACCATTTGATATGGCGCGGGTCTTCAGTCGTGGAGGATCTAACCGATAGGATCACGACCTCACGAGAGGCACTGCAGGTGATATTAGCAAAGGCACTCGAGTCGCTCGTCTGCTGCCACAGCCCATTAACCATTTCATTCCCAGCGTTGTTCCTCGACAACAACTTATTAAAAGCTGATTAATACCGTATTTTGTGTATCAGTCCTCAACGTCGCATTGTTGTTGATGAACATCATACTTATAGTGCGACATTTTGCCACTTGGTACGGCGTGTAGCCACTTCTGAGGTATTAATCTATCCGTCTGCTGTCAGCGTGTCCGTAAGCGTGGTTCATGTGAATATATTTCAGCAGTGAATTGTCTTGTCTTTGGTGCTGTGGCGAAGATTATGCTAGCATTATTGATCCGGCAGTGTTAAAAAAAAGAACTCCCAAGTTACAAAAATACATCGATACAAACATCTTTGTTGTGCATGATACACACGACATAAAAAGCAACAGTTTGATAGAAAATTTTAAAACACACTTTTGATGTTTATCGCACTGTATTAATAGAGAAGACACTGAATTTTATTTTTTCCAAAGCAGAATTCATAATGTGGGACTGAAAGGGTTAACGTGAAATTGCCCAACACTGTCCTAACGTTCGTCGTACGTCACACATTGATTTGTGCAATTGCTTCACGCAGTATTGCTGGTCTGTTAGCACTAACAACTCCAAGCAATACCACTGCTCTGGGTCATTGACTGCAGCCCGTCTATCAATGGTGAGAGATAACCCTGAAACGGCGAGCTCTTGATTCTGTGCGGATACTTTACTGTATTCCTTAACAATTTCCATAATGGAACTGGGTAGGCATCCAGTTCCATCTACGATTCCATATTGAGTCTATTTATTCTCGTCGTACGACCATGATCACATCGGAAACCTATTCACATCAATCACCGAACTACAAATGACTGCTCTGCGAATGCGCAACCTTTTGTTTCTTGTATACGCAATACTACCGTCATCTATATATATATGTGTATATCAGTATCCCATTATTTTCGTCACCTCAGTGTAGACTAGAACTAGAATTGCTTACTAATGTATGATCTGCTAAAATAAAATACATTTCATTTTGTGGAACAATCTGCTGTGTAAATACCTTGGTCCACATCCTGCATATGACACAATTTTTACGTTTTCCATGTCTGTTAAACCAAACCAATAGTGTAGAATTTGGTATAACACCATAGTGTTATTTTATTGCCTAACTGGCTTCTATTCTATGGGAAGAATTTGTTATACAGCAGGATCGGTGATTTCGTATCCGTCCGTGATCTTCTGAACCAAGTACATTCATGCCTTTTTCTATCTTGTCAATGTGGGGCCTCTGCTTCTCCTTCTGCTACTTTTGGATAGGTGCTGAGGACTTCGTTTATGAAATTACTGTAATTAATATGGAGATATACTGGCACAGTTCATAAGCGGTGTCACTTAAGTTTTTTATGGAATTTCCTATCGATCACGTAAATCGTATCCCTATTGCCAATGTTACCACAAATTTTGGACTTTCAATTTTCAAGATGATAAATACTGCTTTGGAGAAAATCTCATTTCAAACTCTCTGTGCTCTCTGCCCTTAATTAAAACCGAATTCCTGTCCCCGGCCTCCATGGATTTGTGTTGTGCAATTAGAGGTTATTTGCCATGATCTATCACCTTTTATTCTCAATGAAGCCATCAAATATGAACTCGCGAGCTTGACAAACTAGGAGGCATTAGACAGATCTCATTCAAATCGTGAGGCACACCTTTTATTATCAATAAGAAACCACAGAAATTTGAAGCTTTTCATGTTTTGTCTGGAAACTGCTCTCGAAGAAACGTGAAGGATGTTCCAAATAGTAAAGGTGAAATCTGCGGAAGGTACGACACTATTATATTCGATGACAAAGGGTATTTGTAACAGGTAACTCCATAGGCAAGTCTGAAGGAAGGGTGCCGAACATTTTACGTGAAGAATTTCAGTATTAGGAAATTGTGCATAAGTTGGCCTAAAACAGGTACTGGCAAATTATGTCGTTATGGTGACTTCAGACTAACTATAAATTGATAAACTGTGACTCTTACTGATCCATTCCTTTTGTTTCCTCCCCAAACTCACTGGCGGCGATCTAATTACGAAGAGTGCCAGTTTACAAAATCCCACTTGAAGAGGACTCGCAGTATTTTGTATTTTATAGTAATTAACATATCCTTTGACAGAGCGAAATAGAAGCGCAATTGCAGCTGAGAGTCAAATTCATACCTCTGACATATCTACCTCCTAGTTTATAACACGCATGTACGGACAACTGAGTCTCTCAGTCATAAACTATATTAAATTTATTGATGATTTGAAGGAGAACCTATAGGTGTACCACAGGCGATTGAACGTTTCTACTAATGTCAGAGTCAAGAGGGGCTGCAGAGTCAAGAACCTACCACTAAAAATAAGATGTAAGAATAGTGTTCCATTGATGATGAATGTAAACGTGGTATTAGACAGTAATTTATATGATACTACGAAGAATATTAAAAAATTAACTCAGCATACAGTTTTTGTCTTTTGCTACACGTAAATAGATTTCAGATTTAGAAAAGAAAATTTTAGAAAAATTATACCATTTAAGGACACCAAATAATTTGTGAAAAACAAAAAAATTGATTCCATAAAAATGAAAGTCTACACTACATTCAGTTAGCCTTCGTGATCGATTTCATTTAGATATTGGAACCTTACACTAACAGTAAATGTGATGACAATGTTCCTTTTACATGATGGTTTACTGTACAATGTGTTGCACAGTAAATGCTAATGTATGACCGAGCGAGGTGGCGCAGTGGTGACACACTGGACTTGCATTCGGGAGGACAATGGCTCAAATCCACCGCCGGCCATCCAGATTTAGATTTTCCATGATTTCCCTAAATCACTCCAGGCAAATGCCGGGATTGTTCCACGGCCGACTTCCTTTACCAACATCCGAGCTTGAGCTCCGTCTCTAATGACCACGCTGTCCATAGGACGTTAAACCCAGGCATGTCTTAAGAAACAACTTAAGAATTCTTCCAGAGAGTCTATGAATTAGAAAATAAGTTTCCTCCTTCACAATAGGACACATTCTAAATTGCAGGTAAGCAATGCACAAGTGGCTGTTGATCCAGACAGGGCAAAGTCTGCCGAGAAAGTCAACAGTGTGACGAACAAGGTAGCCCTTTGTCACCTCGTCTCCAAACCCTGAGCGCAGAATAGTCCCGTCACAGCAACTGCAATAGTACTGGTGATAAAGGTGTGCCTTCATAGAGAATAATGTTCCCATTGCATAGTGCATTATCAAAATAAGAAACGTTTGGGCAGAATGCCAACCTTCTTACTGTGTCACCAATGACTCATACCAACTGTCGTCTTAGGTACCATGCTGAGGAGGTGGAACAAACAACAGAACTTTTCTCCAATTACACAATACTCCGTAATTTTTGGCCCTGGTGGATAGGAGTGATGGGAACATCAGATGCTCAATATATGCGAGCTTACAGTGACTGATGTTGCTGTTATAGACACTCAAAAACTGTAGTTGGAAATGGTTCGGATATAGTGACTTGGTACTATAAAATGCAGATCGGTCAGGAGAATGTTGTCCTTGACTAAGCAGCTGCCCCTCTGATATCCTCTGGACGTGCCATAATAGTAACAGTTTCTGTTTATACACATGATTTATTTTAATTGTTGTTTTCAAGTGTTTCTGCGAAAAATTGTATTTGCTGTTGTACTATGCCGATGAGTCTATACTACATTATTCGAAATTTTTCTGAAAATATGTCAGTTTGATTGTTTGAGCTGGCTTTGGAATGTAGAAAATCCAGGAGTAGTGTAGCAGAAGTTTTTCAGTTAGATTGCTTAAAATAGCAAAATGGCAACTTGCTTTGCGTTATATTCATTGTAGCCTTACAGAGGAGGAGAGTCAGTACCTGTTGGGTACTGATACAGGAAGAATTTCTCATGTTCGTAAAAAGCTGGAAAGTGTGTTGACCGTAATTGCTCCTCATGGGTATGTAGTTAAATTAACAACCTTTAGGTTTGTGTAATTTTTGAACTAACCGAAATTTAACGGATTCCTTTTAGTACTCATGTGGATAATCTCGAAACTTGCCATTACTTAAAGTAGATCGCTATACCTCACCATACAGATCTCTCACCTAAATCATTTTTGAATAGATTTTCTACTTAAAATGACTTGACTATACGTTAAATAACAACATTACTACTCTTCCTTGTGTTTATAAACGATTTAGGAGAAATTCTGAATAGCTCCCTTAGACTGTTCGTGTATGATGCTGTCGTTTATCGGTTGGTGAAGTCAACAGAGGATCAAAAGCAACTGCAAAGCGATTTACACAAAATTTCTACCTGGTGCGAAAATTGGCAACTGACACTAAATAAAGAAAAGTGTGAAGCAATAAACATTACCACTAAAAGAAATCCGCTGAACTTCAATTACGCGATAAATCAGTCAAACCTTAAGGTCGTAAATTCTACCAAATACCTAGGAGTTACAATTACGAACAACTTAGACTGGAGAGAACACACAGAAAATATTGTGGGGAAGGCGAACCAAAGATTACGTTTCATTGGCAGAACGCTTCGAAGATACACCAGCTCCACCGAAGAGACTGCCTACATCACACTTGTGCGTCCTCTCCTGGAGTACTGTTGCCCATTGTGGGACCCTTATTAGATGAGACTGACGGAAGATATTGAGAAGGTTCAGAGAAGGGCAGCTCGTTTTGTTTTATCACGTTAAGGGGGGAAGCGGCACGGAAATGTTGCACGAATTGGAGTGGAAATCATTAAAAGAAAGACGTTATTCATTGCGGCGTGATCTGTTTGCGAAGTTTCAATCACCGACTATTACTTCTGAATGTGAAAATATTTGCTAGCACCCACCATCCCAATAAAATAAGAGAAATCAGATCGAAAACAGAGCGATTTATGTGTTCTTTCTTCCCGCGCGCTGTTAGAGAATGGAACGGTAGAGAAAAGTTATGAAAGTGGTTAATGAACCCTTTGACAGGCACTTAAATGTGATTTGTAGAGTATCTATGTAGATGAAACAATCTAACATGGCTTCTTGGCTTGTTTCCTATGTCATTTATATTGATTAGAAAAAGCAGAGGGCCTTGGAGAAAGCCGGTGACTACTTCTCTTTTAATAGTTGATTTTTCCATCACTTACTGTGGACCATCACCTATCTGACAGGAAATCACGAATCCCAGTTGCAATATTGAACCGATACTCCATAGACGAGCAATTTATTAGAAGCCTCTTGTAAACACGTACTCATTATGGAAATCATGTAATATGGTGTCAATAAGAGATCTCCACTCGATAACACACGTTACTTCGTGAGAATAAAGGGCTAGTTCTGTTAAGTAAGAACTGTAGTTCCTATAAGGTAATCCATAATGACTGGAAACAGCATATGTTTCAGAACCCTTCTGCAAATCGATGTCATTGGTATGGATATGTAATTCAGCGGTGCTACTTATATTTCCTTTCTTGAGTATTGTTGTGACCAATAACCGTATTAAATGTCTCCTTTCAGAAAGTCGCTAGATCCAGTCTTAAAATTTAGGATGAACCTATGTCTGGTTTTAGCCAGCTTTAACTACTCATAACGATTCGTGTTTCAGTACTTTCTCCTAGTGCCTAGACAGTTGGTACTATAGTACCTATGTGTTCTAGGTCTAACTTTGTCATGCGGTTGACCTGTACCCTTTGAGTCTAATGCCCTTCCTGATGTTCCATAAGAGCTCCTAACCCGAATCAACGTCCAGTCCATCCCATACTACCAATGCTCTCTGAATAACTATCTGCTATGTCTAGTGGATCCCTGTCCTATGAAACAGGACCCGATACCCGATGCTCCACCACCCTATGATGCAAGTTCTGGAATCTTCAGCGAAACAATATGAGATTCTCATTCAAAATCTCCATGCGGCGTTGTACCAAAAGTCCGCAATCTCTCATCCTTGGCAGCCATGTTCCAAGTGACACCAATACACAACTAATAATGGGGCTCCCAATTCCAATAATATCACCCTCTATCACGGCTCGAATTCCGCAGGCTGTGAGGCTTCCACAAAAAGAGGGGACTTGACTACATCTGGCTCAGAATATTTATCAGCAACTGACAAACCGGAGATAGTTTTTGATCTGACTACTATAAAATCTGCCACTTACACTTTGAAACGACGACCCTCTCGACCCTAGGTGTGGAGTAAGTCCCAGTGCGAACAGTAACTGGAGTACACAGCAGTTACTAGTTATAACACAGTCTCATTATATCTTAAAAACTAGTTTGAAGTGTTGCCCACTGCTGAAAGTACGTTGAGCCAGCACGGGATGCCTTGTCTTTTGGGACGGAGGACCATCTTTCTGAAAGGTCTGGGCAAGCACAGAGGATATAAGGCTCTTCAACATTATGTGAATGATTAGAGTCCCTGAGGGGGCAAGCCAGTGACAGAGGCCCTCAGAAAGTGAAACAATTGATTATCTCGAGAATACCTCAGAGAGCACAGCAGCCCGATTTCGATGCCAGATAGCAACAACAGTACCATGCCAAGGACACGTACGAAACAGCAATCACAATTTGAAACACTGTTATCTGCAGGTAATATTACCCTTAAATTAATGCTGCACACGGCTAAACTAGCGGTAGCTGCAGAAATTTAGAACATGCTGTGCGGTAACACTAATTAATGATCTTAAAGAAGTGACTAAATAAACGAACTATTCAAATGTAAGAAAATAAAAGGTCCTTAGAAGTCCATCTATAAAGTATAAAGTAAGTAGCATACAATATGAGTATTACTCGTCAGTCTGGGATACGTATCATTTCGAACTGATAGAGAAAATAGATAATATCCAAAGAAGAGCAACGCTTTTCGTTCAGTTTCATTTATTAAGCATGAAAGCTAAGACGAGTCAACTAATATATCGCATCCTCCTCCTTATATCTCATGTTAAGGTCATGAAAGTAAAACCAAAGAGATTAGACCTCACAAGGAGATTCTGTGAAGAAAACGTAAACTTTGATCGCTTTGGTACATCGCTGGATGTCTCTGGTGAAAACTGTCCTACCACAGGACATCTTCATCGTCTTGAACAGAACCGTACACTACATTCAGGAGTTCCCTTCCAACAGACATTTCACAGGATTTTATGATGTTTATATGACTCTCCTCCATTGCTTGAACCAATGTATTGCCTCTTGAACTTCTTCGTTTGTATATACGATGAGGATGAGGTCGTCTGTATAACCACATTATTTTAATGTATGTCCCCATAGGCCTCGATAATTAATGTTGCAGGCTGAAGGGACGTGGCTTCTAATGTAATAGCGTACAAGGTTATTGAAAGGGTACAATCCTGTAAGAGTGACCTTCAGACCTATATTGGCTCCTTCATCCAACAATAGTTCGCCCAGCGGAACATTAGCACCTGAAAGAGATAAGAGGGGGGGGGGGGTGGAGAGACAGTGAATAGTAATTGTAGGTATTCGTGCTGACAGTAACAGAAACAAGGGTCATTTGGTAAGTACATGTCGGACGGTTCAGTTATTGGCAACAGTTCGCCTCCATCACGTAACATGAGACGTTTCTATGAAGGAAAGTTGAATATTAGTCTTGGCCTGGTAGGTTAACCTTGAAATAGCAAAAGAAGGTAAATTTACTAGTGGCTCTCTCTTTAACCTGTCCCAGTGGTAATCTGTATCTTATTTATTCGTAGCCAGTCGAATTCATATTTGATGGCTTTGTAAGAGCAAATAGAATCATTCCATTTAATTCTTGATAGTGTACTATATTTGACGAACATTGAATGTGATCTTCAGTACTAATTTGATCATCGAAGCAATGGAGAAGGACAAACGAATGTTTTTAGGCTGCATTGAAATGGCTCACGTAACTGTGTTAGTGAACTCTGACGCCTAATCTTCGTAATAATTACAGGATCTGAAGCTTTCTGATGGCTTTTATGAGTGATATCCATGGCATCTAACCAGGGCATGATATGGTGAGGCAGATACCTTTCATTTGCAGATTTTTGGCACAGTGTTTGTATCAAATACTATTCCTTCACTACATTCTAGAAGTGGCGGGCGGGCTAATTTGTCTGGGATACTGCAGTAGTGCGATCTTGTTCATGCCATTTTATACACCTCTCCCAAAATTATTCGATCTCATTTTCAAAAAGCCGAGAAGCAAAGCTATATTTTGTTGTACCCTAGCTAAGTGTTATTTAGTTTCAAGTTGGTGAGTCTATTCCAACACATAACACCTGCATAAGATCACTGGGACAAATCGAACAGCACCGCATCGTGCCCGTGTAATTAACTACATTTTGCCTCTTTCCAAACCTGTTGATTCTACAAGGTGATTAAAGAAAACGTATACAAACTGACTGGCATAGTTGGGATATCGCTCATACAAGAATCAGTAATCACACAGAACAAGGGTTTGCAAACACCATGAGAGAGCGCTACGGTCACTGGCGTTTGTTTGGAGCGTGTGTACTCCTGGACCGCGGCAGAAGAATGTCATCGAGATAGATCTGATGTCTTTGGAAGATTGCACCAGTTGATGCAGTGTCGATGGCAAGCATGTCCCCGTGCATCTGGACAAAACGTAAAGCATTTCCTGTAGTGAGAGGCCATTTTTAACATTTGACTAAATAACGGCAACGTCATTTAGTATCCCTAAAAAGCCTTTGCAACCCTCAGTTCCTATGTGACTACTGATCCTAGTAGTCTGGTCGATGTGTCATGTCATTTTCTAAACGTTTTCTGAATCACCCTGTTTATTGAGTGTGATATCAACAGCTTTGCAAGGCTCTTTCAGACGCAGTTTTTATCAGTAACTGGTAAGATTTTGCACTGATAAAATAAGGAAGTGTCAGGTTACGGAGGTATCAGTTTACACAAATGAGCCTCTTGTATTCTAGGTCGCCGTACCCAGTCACTTTCTAGATATCAGATTAAACCGCTGAGCAATTAATCTCCAAGATCAAGACCCCTCCCCTGCTCTTTAATATACCTCCGCCGGACCAATGATATTAACCCCTACCCCTGTTCACTCACAGATTTTATAACTACTGCAGTTCAGTGACTGGCTTCAGTCTGTACAGCAACAGGGAGTGAACCGTCTTGGTCGATCAGGGTCAGGTTGTGCTAGTATTTATAATAAATTGCCTTTAACTGACATATTAAAAGAATCTAAGAAAACTAATGTAAGTCGCCCAGACCAAACTACCTGGCCAATTTCCTTTGTTTTAAACGAAAGGTATTTATCCACAGATTTGTCATCAAATATCAGAATTTACGTCGCTCTTGCCTTCCTTTCCTATACTCAAACGCTATTTCCTTCTGCATATTTCTTATGGGGATGTCCTTGCTGTAAACTAAAGCCAGTCGGTCCGGCCGTTCTATCCGACCGATTTCCTTCATTTTTGCTTTAAACGAAAGGTATTCATTCCCAGACTTGTCATCAAGTACCAGAATTTACTTAAGTCTCTTCATCCTTTATTTTTATTCAAACGCGATATCCTTCTGTCCTTGCAATGAATATTTTAATCGGTTTGTTTTACGATATCTTCGCTTCTAATTATGGTACACAGTTCTATTTGACCTAACAACACTCAGCGGATCAAACTCTTTCATTCGCGCTTTTAAACTCTTGCATTGATTGATTCTAAAGAAAGCTATGCGTGAACATTCAACTTAACTTCCATTTTTCCCCAACTTTTTTGTCATTCTACTAACGGCGCGAAGTATTCGCACAGGTCCTCTTTCTATCTTATATATTAAAAGAATCTATTTTATAATTAACAATTGATTTTAAATAAGTGTTATGAAATGAATTTAAAAAACACAAGCTTATATAATAATTTGCATACTGTTACTATCTATAATAAAATATTTCGAAATCATAAATATTTAATTTTACTTATTTCCATTTCAAATGGTGCAAAGTATTTCTACGGATCACCTAGTTATTCGTTTTTAAGGTGTGGTCATTATGCTGTGAGAGTTAACGTGGTAGTAAATTATTATTACTTATTACTATTTTATTGAGAGGATTACTATACGTTACTTTTATTGTATTTGAATATGTCTGGGAATTGTGTTGATAGGGCTAGCGCGGAGAATAATTATTATAACGATTAAAGTGAAATTTTTAAGACTTACTACTTTGACCAATGAATAATTCTACAGTATAAGTTGAAAAGTTGTGGGTATAATTAAGGCTTTCAGGACTGGTGGTCCTAATTGCTGATCAATCTTCCGGCTTGGAAAAAGAAATGTTGCATAGACCACAGCCATACAACTTGAAAATTTGTGCCTGACAAGGACTCTAATAACGTGGATTTCCAGCTTTGAGCAGTCCCCTGAACTACTTTTGTTTTCTTTTTAAGTTCCTACTTATAATTTATTTAGTTTAATGTGGAAAACAAGTACGAAAGTACAAAAATATTCTTCGTAGGAAACATGTTCCTCATAATAGAAAGTTTTATGAAAATCTTAATTCTTAAGATTAAAGACTTCTTAATTTTTACAGTGTAAGATGAATAACAGAAAAGGCGTTTAATTACATTAGGAAACAGAATAAATAAGTTCAACATCCTACCTAAATGCGGAAACAGATCGGTAACCACTCACTTTAAAGAAAACAAACTCCGAGTTTGGGAGATGTTATCAGAATGCAACAAAGCTATATATATATCAATTTTTCTTATTGTGGAGGTTCCAACTGTGGATTGCATTTCTATAAATTCTCCAATATTTGACGCCATATTTCATAATGTGGTGTCATGTTAGCAGAACCGTCCAAAATCGATCGCGCTGTTAGGTTCAACTCTGAAAAGATAACAGGTTGCCATTCCCTTTAAACTGGTGAACGCATTAATCTTTGATAATGATAGGTGCGTCACGTAATGGATAGAACGTTGCTACTCGAAGGCAAATTGTCACTTATCAGCTGCAGAACAATTCATACCTCCGCTGCGCGGTGCAGATCGTACAGTATCGTCCATGTGTCGATATTAGAACTAAAGCAGAGGGGAAAGTCAGATTTCTGTAACATAGATTAGATTCCTTTATTCAAAAGCTACACTCAAAGCAAGGTTCAGAACAGTTAAGCAAGTCAGTAGTCAAGTCACCACTTCTTACACAAGTAGAACTGGAAAACAACTTCCATGCGGGGTGCAAATGAATAAGTGAAGGGATTTCTATGTGTGGTACCTTCATACGAACAGATATCAGTGTGACGGTTCTTTTCCTCAAAATGTCGTCCCAAATAAGAGATACAAATGCAAAATTATTATTATTATGATTATTATTATTATTATTTCGTACCTGGGCACAAGACGAGTGACTATGAACATCAAAACATTTGCCTCCGGCCAATGAGAACTCGTTAGATGTCTGCCAATGAGATTCTGCGTGTTTCTTAACCGGAGATTTGGGCGCTACGCGCTCACGTACTAATTAAAAAAAAAACTTCTTGTTTAACCTAACCTAACTTTCACTTTAAAAAAATGATCTGTAGCGTAGCCTTTAGAAGTTTAGGTATAGGTTAAACAAGAATTTTTAGTATGTGAGGGCACGTAGCGCCCGAATCTCCAGTTAAGAAACACGCATAATCTCATTGGCTGACAGCTAGCAAGTTCTCATTGGCTGGAGCGAAACGTTTGGTCTGTCCATAGTCACTAGTGGCCATGCAGACATCCTAAAATTCGTCTGTAACGCTTTACGGCTGAAATCGGGGAGTGTAGACGTCTTGTCGCTACGTGTACATGGAGGAACTACGTGACGGAGAAACATCAAATTTTAACAGTTTTTTTAAATTATTTTAATAACTCTATCGGATCAGACTGCGTGGTTATCAGTCCGTAGCTTACAAACTACTTAAACTAATGTAAACTAACCTAAGGACAACACACACACCCGTGCCCCAGGGAGGACTAACCTCCGACGACGAACAACAGCGCGCTCCGCAGCGAGGCGTCTTAGACCGCTCGGCTACTCCACCGCGGCCTTTCAACAGCTATTCTTAAATGTCTGCAAATAACAGAACACCCTTACATAATGTTGTTCGGTTCACTGTTACACCCTGTATATGGCTTTTAGTACATGTTCAACTGAAGAAGTTTGGTTCGTGTTTCACAGTATCCAGAGCGGAAAAAGGCCCTAGAGGCGAGTGTTTGACCCTTATCTGCATATTTTTATATTTTAGGACTGAATTGTAGCACGGGTTACGTGGGCGTCTGCGTTCTTGCTTTAGTTGCGAAAGTATCGCAACCGATCGTTGCATGTCCAGAGCGCTACTTTCTCGGGCATTATGGGTAGATCGTGTCTGATGCCAATCATGCTAGTGTTTGGCTCTTATGGGAATACTTCCCTCAATGCGGATCGAACTGTTTGCCATTATTACAGTGGTTGGGTGGGAGTCCCTGGTTCTTTAGTA
Organism: Locusta migratoria; assembly: GCA_026315105.1. Lineage (NCBI taxonomy): Eukaryota > Metazoa > Arthropoda > Insecta > Orthoptera > Acrididae > Locusta > Locusta migratoria. The sequence goes on along the minus strand of CM048746.1, from coordinate 16,779,727 downwards.
CAAGTCTGTAGACGCTAGCGATGGAGTTGTATGGAGTTGTATAAATTCACACTCAATCGCAAGTTGTCAGACTCTCGCTTGAGCATTAGTTTCGAAATCTAAATTCCATCTGATCTAGAGGTAGGAGCCTAACCGACTAAGTATACCCCAGCTGATATTTACGTGGGCGTGACGCCTCTCCATGAGCTCATACTTCCTTCTTCTTCCCCGCAAGCACCCAGAACGGAGAGAAGTTTTTGTTTCCGTAGTTAAGATAACGCCCCTTGTGGTAGGCTAGTGTACTGTTTTCACATCCCGGGTTGGGCCGGCTTGCACAGGCTGTGGGCGGCGGTGGCAGCAGCTGTGGGCGGCGGCGGCGTGGCCGCAGAGTAGTGTGTGTGGCAGCCAGCTGGTGCCACATACCGTACTTACACAAATAGGTAATATGCAGAATTTTCGTCTGACGTCATACATTTTGTGTAATAAAATAGAGCTCCTAAATACTCAGGCTGAATCGTCCGCCATGTTTTCCCCAACATGGTTGGAATCGCGCTGGACTAACAGCGTAGAGGCGCATGCCCTGTCATCTTGCACAAACGATTTCGCAAAAACTAATTGCTAGAAATATATTTTTTTTTCCGTTACTTAAATCTTTATATGTCAACATTGTGACGAAATGCTCGTCATTTCGTTAATAGTCATAGTTAATAAGATATTGGCTTGAAAATAACAGACTGCGCTACATTAGGGAAAGTTTGCAGTAAAAAATACAGGCTGCTATAATATTCCGTTTGGTGCTTGTTGCACCATATGTTGCTGCGGATCAAACTTTCTTAATGGATTGAATTTTATTTTCGTCTTAGGAGGAGATCTTTACCTTTCACTCATACCGCTAAACTTTATTTTATTTAGCGCACTCATTTCCGACGGCGATAAGGCCAGAATGAATCATTGCGTATCTCATACACGGTTAGAGGTATCAAAAAGATATTTTGACAAATGATAACATGCAAAGAGGGGAATATTTTGCCACATGGTTACTACGCAAAACTTCATTAACAGTCGCGTTATTCAAGGAAATACATAGTGTTAGAATGAAAAAGAGTAAAGTTAGCGATTTATTTTCGATTTGCAGATATTCATTCGTCACTCAAAAATGTTTATTTTTTACTTCTTGTCCATTGTGTTTCAGAGCTACTACTCAGTTTCCAAAACCTAATAGGAGTTACATTTCCTTCAGTTTAAAGCCTAGCACTAACAGAACGGAAGTTACTAGATCTAATAAGGATTTTATGTGAGAATACTTCAAAATGACAGATATCAAGGATCTCTTCACTAGCTAAAGAACTGATTAGTTCTTATTTCCTCATATAAAAAAGCACTCTGTATTGAGATATTTAGAATATCCTTTTCATATAACTGAAAAATTGAAATTGCATATTACATAGAGACACAGCACTTTTGTAGTGTGCAACTATTAAATTTAATGGGTTAAAGGAAGTCAGTGATACTATCATCAAGTATGGATGTTATGCAGTAACAACATGTGCCTAATTATTAAGAGCTCCAATACGGAAGACGTGTTACTACTAGACGGGCGGGCGGATCCCATTGCGTCATATTTAGTTGACATTCAAGTTATACATTTCTCACCGAGTTGCTGTTTGGAGAGGATGAAAATTTGATGTATTTTGAATATTTCATTCGCTTAATGTGTTCACCTAACTTCAATAGAAAAAAAGTTCCTCGCATGTCGAAAATTCCGTAACGTCGTCAGAAAGTGCATGGTCGTAAACTATCAGTACATGCTGTTTATAAATTATTGCCATAAATTAAAAAAAAAGAAAATTTAGTATAGTTATTAATGAAAACATTCATGAAAATTCCACGTTCATACGGTGAGTAGTTTTCGAGTGTGAGCGAGTTGAATGAAACGCGAGATAACGCATAAGCTCGTCCGCAACGTGGCAACTCCTACAGCTTAGGGAAAAAATGGATGATAGTTCAGCTCGGGTTTATAGCAGCCTTATAATAAAATGTGATGACATTGTTTTAACACCGCACTCGTTTTAACACACTTGTAGAGATGACGTACCTGTCACGCTGTGCTGTCTAAGGTCTTTGCAGGAATGTCGTTTACTTTTATCGCTCTACAGGGTGGTTTTTTCGACCGTGTACAAACTGTAGCTATTGATCGATGACAGGGTACAGAAACTGTTCTGTGAAACGAGCTGTGCCATATAGCCACATTCACGATATGAACGGTTTCCTGCTAGAGCGTGCTACTGTCCTTCATACGTCACGCCCTCTGCTGCTATAGTAGCTTGTAATGTTGTGTCTGATCCTCTTACTGATCCACCTTCAAGTGGATGTGATACAGCGTTGTACAGATGGTTCAGTTTTCTAATCGAGAGGTTGTCGACATGGTGTTTACCTCAGGAAAAGTAAATGGTAGCAAGCGGCAGTTAGTAAGGTTGTATCGAGAGACCTATCCCTGCCAACAACAACCACAGCATCCAATGTTTGCAACAGTGTTTCCTAATTTGTCTAAAATAAGGTAGTTCTAGGAAACAGAAAATCATGAAAGACGTACCTGAAATGATCGGACAGCAAACTTGGAGGAAAATGTTTTTAACAATGTGGAAGGCGACCGCCAGCTGGCCTGCTAGTAAAGGGAAAGCCAGATGATCGTGTGGCGTATTCTCCATTACAGTGTAACTATACTATCACTAACACTGCGTGCAGGGCTTTGCGCATTACGAGTAGTTTTATCTCTGGTTTACTCATCAGGAACCACGATTCCGGGATTTGTATCATCCACATCCTGTTTACAAACGAGGTCACCTTTACACAGAGTGGTATCTTCATCCTTTCATGACATTCATCCGTTGGATGTCATGCAGGCACCTTATACGACTGCGAATCACCAGTATCAGTGCAGTCGGAATGTGTGGGCCAGGCTTATTGGCGACCGCATTTTGGGGCCAGTCCTCCTTCAACACGTACTTTGAGGCATATGTAAACCATTTTCAACACATAATGTACATGTATCAGCATGATACAGAGTTTATTAGGTCGCAGTCTTTCTTACAAATTTTGATTGAATAAATGATCTCTAACAAGGACCTAAGGACCTAAGGTTATTAGACCTGTTCTGTTCCATACCCTCTCACCGATCAATCCCCAGAGTTCGTATACGGTCGAAAGAAAATTACCCAGTATTTCTGCTTAGGGACACCGCTAGTGATGACATTCGAATACTCGAGATCTGGGGTAATATAATTTGCTATCAACAATTACCTACAAGGAATCAAAGGATATAACGTAATTTGTTATTAACCTCATCCTGACCTCAAGTTACATAAATTTCCAATTACAATTAGCCGCTACCTAACTTATTGGTCCTCTCAATATAATTCCGTGACATCAAGTGTTATAATTTGTTATTGACAGTCGTAGCCAAGATATCGAATGACGTGACCTAACGTAATTTGTTATTAACAGTTACTTACATCATAAGCTATTGGTGAAGTAACTTGTTATTAACAATTGGCTACTTACAAACTGACGTCTCCATGCAATGCCCCTAGCGCAATAATACAATCATAGTAATTACTCACTCACTAGCCATCTAAACACAGAGTCTTGAATTAATCAAAATTACAGTATAAATAATTTATTACAAAGTCCAGTTCCTAATAGTTTCAGTATATTATGCATATCTCTAATGACATAATCATAATTATAATTCATAGTAATCACCCACTTGCTCTCGCAGCGTAGTTACCACATCTTAAAAGACTTAATTATAATGTATGGAATTTATAATAAATACTAACACATCCGGAATGTAATAAATTCTGATGGACTTTTACCTGTAATTCACAGATAAAGACTGAAGCCACACACTCAAGTGTTCAAGTTACAAAAATTGATGGTGGTTGGAGATGGCTTTAAGTCCTATTGGTCTTAGGGAGGTGTAGCTGATGGGAGATGGCTTTGGAGATTAGTTGCTCACTTACGTAACCTGGTACCTAGGCACCATGTGGGTAGGGCGACTTTAATTGGGTACCTGATAGTTGTGTAACCTGCATCCCCTCCTCATTATGTTACCGAAAGACTTCATTAGTTACCTAGAAGGAACCCAGAATCACCACTGACGCATTAATTTTAATTTAACTCCCAAAAATTCTGCTCATAACTTCATTGGATAATATACGAGTATGATTCATATTGTAGTTTTGGCTGTCCAAAGCTCTTTCCCTTCATTAATTAAAACTTCCTGTCGAAGATGCCGTGGTCCACTTGTAAAACTTACTTCTCCCAACGTTTCTTTGCCTACTGTGGGCATCATCTTCAGAGGTGAGTCAACGACTGGCTGCTAGGCGTTGAATGTCCAGCTTATATAAAGCGCATAGAGGGCGCTACCACTTGTCACGTGCTGCCGACTATAAAGCTATACCTGACTAGCGTCATCTCTTTCGATTACACGTAATCTGTGGTCACATTGTTGGTTCAAAGTCGACCACCAATCTTAGTCTTGCCCATAGTAGGCAACGAAACGTTGGGAACATCTCTAAAGATTTTGCCCACTGTAGGCAACGAAACGTTGGGAACATCTCTAAAGATTTTGTCCACTGTAGGCAACGAAACGTTGGGAACACCTTTGAAGATGTTGCCCGCAGTAAGCGACGAAACGGTGCGAGAAAGAAATTTCACAGATGGACCACGGCATCTTAGCCCGGAAGTTTCAATTAATCAAAACGCCTGCCGTCAAAGCCTACATGTTATGTTCTTTCTGTTCCTCGTAAAAAATTTTACTTTTGAATAAAGCGAATCTACTTGCCTTTTAAGTTCGTTGCTTCTCTGTACCATTTCTTTGTGTAGTGTAGTTATCGAGTATGTTAATGACGCATATAATTTGTTGGTAACAGATATTATATATAAGATAGCGAGGATTATATTTATGAATATACGCGTATTGTTGAAATTGATCGAAAGTGATTATCTAAATGTGTGAATCGTGTAGACTATACCCCGGAAGCTCTAAGGGATACGATTTTCGTACATTGTCACCTTTTCAAAGGAGAACTCTAGAGGAGCACTATTCCTGGTAGGAGTAATGAATTGAGATGCCAGCACAATTACTGGATCATGACAATAATACTACGCTATGCATTTGAGAAGCAATAATGACCATTTTAAGGTACGGTATAAAAGTCTCTTTTTCGTTGAAAGAGAATTTTTCCATAGAGTTTGGTTTTGCGTGTGTGTGTCTGTAGTAATAAGAGTAATTATGTTCCTGCATTTTGCCCGTTTGTATTGCAGATAATTCTTTAATTCTTATTTGTTCTTTTTTCAGCACTTCTGGTAAGTCGTTAAGAAACTATTTGCAATCTCTCTCTCTCTCTCTCTCTCTCTCTCTCTCTCTCTTTTTTTTTTTTTTTTTTTTTTTTTTTTTTTTTTTTTTTTTTTTTTTTTTTTTTTTTTTACGTTAAGCATGTAGAGACTTGTTTCTACAGCAAAACGTCTTATAAGACATTTGCTCAGTTTTAGCTCCTAATTCGGGAAACATGCTATACTACAGTTGATTCTTAATATGCTATGAAAATAATAGTTCAGTTGTAACTGTGACTTATTGTCCTAGGGGACTGCAGATCGAAGAACGTCTGACGACAGGAAGAGGAAGTGACGGCATTGAAACCTACTATCACGTGGCCTCGTCCTCGTGATTTCAAAGCGCGCATGAGTTGATGATAACTGACTCGGCAGATAGCAACAACACGTAATACTGCTTCGTGATTCCTATTTTTTTTTTACAGTCGAAACATACAGTTTTATTGTTATTCACAGAATACTAAAAAAATCGAAATGTAAAAGAGGCCCTACGTTGATTCCTGTTCTCTGTTACTCGGTTTCCTGATGTCCAAGGCAACTGCAGTTGTATATGTAGCTGTTTTAACGCTATCAGAAGAAAACAAGGGCGTTCTTCACAGTGGCAAAACGCAAACCTCAAAATCTAAGTACAATCAGTATTTTTACAAGATATACTGTAACAAAATAAAGAGAAAACTACTTTTAAAACAAAAATAATTTTTGTTTCCTTTCAGAAACTACGATTATGTCTACAAGTAAAAATTAAGGAGAGTTTAAAAATATACAGTTCACAAAATAGACGAACTATAATTATGAATACATATGAACCTAATAAGGGACTTGTCACTTATTATCTGTCCCCAAGATAAAAACGATAAATTTGTAGTTCAGTCCTTTAATAAGAACAAATCTAAAATTTCATAACTTAAATGCAGGATTCAGTTTTCTTATGTTCTGGAAATAGAAACAGACAACAATCTAAATTAATGGTTGATATGTACGTCTTATAAATAGCTTGTTATTTACATAATTAAGGTTAAGTATTAAACTATCACATGGCCTCTTATAAGCTAATTTAACGGTCTACTACTTCTCAACACAAAGACACACACACAAACACACACACACACACACACACACACACACACTAGGATACGAATTAGAAATATAGTTGAGAATGCACCAGACAGAGTGCCCTCGAGAAAAACACAATGGAATCTAAGAGAAGTAAATGCGAACTGTCATCCAAACTCATAAAATTCGCATATAACAAACGATAGAACTTAAAGAAATAAGGTATTATAACGCAATAACCAAGCGTGAACCCTGTATGCGATTAAAACACTATCGTCAACTGTGGCCCAGCTGAAAACTTGCAGGACCTTAAGAAAAATTCCTAGTTCGACTTCCGTATTGACAAAGCAATCCATATCATTATTGAACTCTTACCAGTTTACTAAAACATTCCAATACAATAAGGAAGGTTTTACGGACATATTTTAGTATCTGAACAGATTAACCCCCACAATACGAATTTATTTTCCATAACTTGTTTTACCTTGTGGGGAATGGCAGATGAAACTTTATACCCATTCTGAAAAGAGCAAGAAAAATACATGCTTAATTAACTGTTGTTTACTTATCTTAACACGATACCTTTTAAAGAGATACTGACATATACAAGTAGGGACTACAACCTGAAAATATCTTTCAGAACACACTACCAATACCAACAAACTTTCAATAATGTTTAAACCAAATATGATGTTCCTTATGCCTACCACAAATAATTTTAAAAACACAGTTGTTGATTTTTTCTCACAATACACTTTGATGTAAGATATTTATGTGTAAATACGATCATAAACATTAAAATACTGAACATGACATTCCATGAAAAGGTCTTGTTTACTGAGACCTAATGTTTTTGGTCACGATAAGTGGAAAAAGTAAAACATTTGTGGTATATAGTAGAAAACTCTAATAAAACAAATAAGATCCTCAGGTTTTCTAAATAAAAGATACCTGGTTGTTGTTGTTGTGATCTTCACTCCGCAGACTGGCTTGATGCAGCTCTCCATGCTATCCTGTCCTGTGCAAGTCTTTTCATCTGCGAATAAGAACGGCAGAACCTGTCTCGGTCTACCCCACACACACTTCCTTCTAATGCTAAGTTGGCGTGTCCTTGATTTCTCAGAATGTATCTCTTAGTCAGGATATGCCAGAAACTCCTTTTCTCCTCAATTCTTTTGAGCACCTACTCTTTATTTAAGTGATCAATCCATCTAACGTTCATTATTCATATGTAGCGGCACATTTAAAAAGCTTCTATCATCTTTTTGTCTGAACTCCTTATCGTCCACGTTTCACTCCCATTCAATGCCATACTGCAGACAAATGCTTTCAGAAAGGTTTCCTAACATTTAAATTAATATTGGATGTTTAGAAATTTCTCTTCTTCAGAAAATCTTTTCTTCATCTACATCTAGGTGGGATACTCTGCACATCACATTTAAGTGCCTGGCAGAGGGTTCATCGAACCACCTTTACATTATTTATCTCCCATTTCATTCTCGAATAGCGCACGGGAAGAAAGAACACCTGAATATCTCTGTTCGAGCTCTGATTTCTCGTATTTTATCCTGATGATTATTTCTACCTATGTAAGTGGGAGTCAACAATATATTTTCGCATTCGGAGGAGAATGTGGCGATTGGATTTTCGTAAGTAGCCCACGCCGCAGCGATAAGCGCCGTTGTTGTAGTGATTCCCATCCCAGATCCTGTATCATTTCCGTAATGCTCTCTCCCCTGTAACGTGACAATACAAAACGAGCTGCCCTTTTTGGACTCTTTCGATGTCCTCCGTCAAACCCACCTGATAAGGATCCCACACTGGGCAGCAATACTCCAAAAAAGGACGGAAAAGCGTAGTGTATGCAGTTTCTTTAGTAGTTCTGTTGCATCTTTTAAGGGTTCTACCAATAAAACGCAGTCTCTGGTTCGCCTTTCCCATGACATTATCTAAGTGTTCTTTCCAGTTTAAGTCTGAAGTAATAGTAATTCCTAGGTATTTAGTGGAGTTAACGGCCCTCACATTCGATTGATTTATCTTGTAAACAAAGTTTAACGGATTTCTTTTCGTACTCATGTGGTCGGCTTCACACTTCTCATTATTTAGAGTCAATCGCCTGTTTTTATATCATAGTGATATTCTGCAGTTGGTTTTGATCTTCAGATGATTTTACTAGACGTTGAATGACGGCGTAATCTGCAAATAACCTAAGAGAGCTACTTAGATTTTCTCTCAAATCGTTTATGTAAATAAGGAACAGTAGAGGACCAATAACATTACCCTGTGGAACGTCTGATATTATGTTTTAGTCTATCCTTTACCATCGATTACTACAAACAGTGTCCTCTCTGACAAGAAATCACCTATCCAGTCTCAAATTTGTGGCGATATACCGTAACCACGCAATTTGATTAAAAGCCGTTTGTGAGGTACGGTGTCAAAAGACTTCGGGAAATCAAGAAATACGGAATCGATTTACGAATCCTTGTCGATAGCACTCATCACTTCGTGTGAGTAAAGAACTAGTTGTCTTTCGCATGACCGATATTTTCTAAATCCGTGTTGACCTTGGATCAATAGATAATTCTGTTAGAGATAATTCATGATATTTGAATACAGGATATGTTCCATGTTCCTTCCCATAGCCATTCTGCATTTTATATCTTCTTTACTTGGGCCATCACAATTGTTTTGCTACCCAATAACAAATCTCATCTACTACTTTTATTGTCTCATTACCTGATCTAATTCCTTCAGCATCGCCTGATTTTCTGACACTGTATCCCATTACCCTTGTTTTACTCTTGTTGATGTTCATCTTATATCCTCCTTTCAAGACATTGTCCGTTCCGTTCAGTTGCTCTTCCAGGTCTTTTGTTGCCTCTGACAGAATTACTACGTCATCAGCAAACTGAAAAGTTTTTACTTCTTCTCCCTAAACTTTAATTCCTTCTCCAAATTTCTTCATGCATTTCTCGACAGCTTGCTCAATGTATAGATTGAACAACATTGGGGAAAGGCTACAACCCTCGATGGCGATAAAGTAACTTTCGCCCAACCCCTCACTTTTGCTCTAATTAACAAAAACTTCCTTGTGCAATAAGAAAAATAACGAAATAGGATTAAGTAAACGGAGATGGACTTAAAATATGATAACAAGGTGTGCCAAATTTAAAAAAAGAAGAAAGGAACGATAAAAATCTCTGGCAAAGAAAGGGAGAACAGAAATAATGAAACAATGTTAAGCTAATAGTAAGACACAGAGGATTATGAAGTTTTTGATCTGATGCATCACAAAGTCAAATGAAATGAGATAAGAAGAAAAACAGCATTGTTTATTGACAGTTAAATACAAGAATTGTCGTTTTCAATACCTTCACTCATTTATATTAATCCAAAGACATCTTATAAAAGTTAAAAAGAATCGATTCCATTATTTTACAGAGAGCTTTCGCAGACTCAGGAACTTTAAGTTGAGCAAGTGTTGCCTTGCCGCACGACCTACGGCCCTGTTCAGTACAGTAATATGGCTTCTCGATTCAAGATTCAAGCAAACAGTGACTTTACAGATATGAGGCCTGATCAACGAAGACTGATTCCGTTTCACAGATATTTATTACTCTATGAAGATACTTGTACGTTCTTTTTCATTGTACTCCCCCACTATGTGACCTGTACCAGTTTTCCAATAGTGAAGGCCATTCTTTTTCAGGTCCTTGAGTGAGAACGTCACGTTTTTTCAGCACTGATTCCCAGGTTTCAAATCACATGACCTGAAAATAAAAAATAAAATAAAAAGTCAACAAAATTACAATTGTAAGATCGGGACTATAAGGCGAATTCTTTCATAGGTAATCACACCCAGACAAAATGATCTATTGTAGTACGACGCAGTACAGACTCGTATGAAATTTTTAGACGAGGTTCTTTGTTATAATGGACGATATAAAAGTTAATTTCCTCTAACGATTTCCTTGACGTATTGCATGAAACATCGGCATATATTCGATATTATTGCAGTTGAAAGTGAGGATCAAATAAAGAAATATTTCTGTCTTGCCATAATATGGCATATGGCGTGTTTTATTTGAGTCGGGTGGCTGTTGTCAAGAGCACATCGAAGCGCAGCAGAGCACACGACCGCTTGTAAGTATAACCGGTTTCTTACTAGAAGCGACGTATTTTGATTGTTCTGTGCAGTTCTTGCTTCACTTTGTGGAATTTATCGTGTACTCGCGTGTATATTTGATTCAGATTCCTTTTTAAGTATCTGGTTAGCATATTCTTCCGCCGTGTGAATCCGGACAGTCGTCTGTTTTGTTTTCGTTGGATTTGTACCACCTCTAGTCGTCTTGGGTTACCTTAGTTACACTCTGTCGAGTCTACATGGCGTGTTTCTAGTCGTTAGTTTATCTGGGTATTGCAATCATGAATAGGGAATGTGACTGGTGTGTGTGTGTGTGTGTGTGTGTGTGTGTGTGTGTGGATGCAGTCTGAGCTGGTGACACTTCGCTCCCAGCTTCAAGCTGCCTTAACCTCGGTTGCACAGCTTGAGGCTGCGGTCGAAGGTCGTCGTTATTGTTGACCGGTCGTGGGAACTGAATGGATGTCCGGCGTGTCCACCGATTGGTATGCGGCAGCGCCCGCGGTAAGTCCTGTTACTGCTCGCAATGAGGCAGACACCCCACTCGTGCTTGCGTGCCAGGACGCTCCACTGGGGAACCAATCTTGAGGCATCCCCGGTTCGTGTTGCGAACAGGTTTGAGGCGCTATCTGTTTCAGACGGATGGTGTCACTTATCCTGAAGTCACCATGCAGCCTGCATGATCCGGGCTTCACAGATGGTGGGTTTGCTTGTAGGTGGGAGCTCCAACATTAGGCGGGTAATGGAGACCCTTAGAGAGATGGTTTCCAAAGAGGAGAAGAAGGCTAACGTGCACTCCGTGCATAACGGGAGGAGTCATTTCAGATGTAGAACGTGTCCTTCCGGATTCCATAAAGGGTACGGTGTGTAGCTAGCTGCAGATGGTGGCTCACGTCGGTACCAATGATGTGTGTCACTTTGGAACTGAAGAGATTCTCTCAGGTTTTGACTGGCTATCTGATGTGGCAAAGAATGGCAGTGTTGCTTGCGATATGAAAGCAGAGCTCTGAAGCATAGTTGACAGGACTGACTGTGGACGTCTGGTACGGAGTAGAGGGTCTGAATCTGAGGTTCAGACGGTTCTGCGACCGTATAGGCTGCAGATTCCTCGACTTGCGCCATCGGGTGGTTGGGTTCCGGGTTCCGCTGAATAGGTCAGGAGTCCACTACACGCAGGAAGCGGCTAAGAGGGTAGTGGGAGCTGTGTAGGGTGGACTGCACGATTTTTTTTATCTTAGAGGGACTCGGAAACACAAAGAAAGGGTTTCAATCTCAAAGGGTACAGGTCAAAGATAGGACGAACACAGGTCTAAAAACCAATGGTCCAACAGTTGTAAATTACCGTAGTTGTGTGGGTAAAATATCAGAGCTAAAAGCACTAATATAAAGTACTGAATCTCGTAATTTATAGGTACTAAAAGCTGGCTAAAGCCGGGGATAAGTTCAGCTGAAATTTTTACAAAGGGGCAAATAGTGTTCAGAAAAGGCAGATTTAACAAAATAGGTGGTGGTAGCGTATGTATTGCTGTCACAGACGGTTTATCCCGTAGCGAATCTGAAGTAGATTGGTATGGGTAGAGGTTATACTCGACAACCAAAATAAATTAATAATTGGTTCTTTTTATCTCCCCCTGACACAAACGATTCGGTTGCAGAAATTTCCAGAGAAAGTTTAGATCAAATTTCAAAAACGTACCCAAAGCATACAGTTTTTATTGGTGGCGACTTTAGCTTACCGTCGATCGCGTAGAAAGGGAAGCAGGCTTGACTTCGAAGGCAGGGTTGTGAACTGAACACAGCACTTATAATGAAAGCAGGTTTCTTGCGAACTGAAACATTCACGCAGCGCTGACTGCTTCTCGCGCAGAGTGCTCTGCTATTTATACACAGACAATGTACCAGAAATTAGAAGAATAGTTAACATAAGAAAAATGTAGAAAATTCTGGAAATATATATATATATATATATATATATATATATATATATATATATATATAAAATCTGAGAATTTGTCTGTATGTCCTCTATGTGTTCATGAACCATTCATTCGATTAGAATTAAACTTTGGTGAACTGTTCACCCTACTCCCACGAAGTTTCCTGACCCAGAAAGAAAAGAGCGCGACACATAGCTCAGGAGATATGAGGTCATAAATAATGAGAGTCCACCGCGTGAGAATACCCAGATTTATCCGTCAATTGTTGGAAAATGGGAGTAGTTAGGGACCTGCAACAAAGTTTGCATGTAATTTCGGACGTTTACGAAGCATTTTGTAACCGAACCCCCCCGCCCGTCCAATAACACACAAAATGATGAAAGATATCTACCGCTCACAAATTTCGCTATATACGCCGTAAAACTGTCGCATCAGGTATGACCTTGTGAAATTTAACTTGATTACTGCTGACTGTCTTCGCAAATTATATTGCATACAGTATCGATATGTATCACTAAATGTGCCATCAAATTTATATCACTGTACGACACATACTTCAGGACTTATCTAACATAATATATAAAAATTAATGTTTGTTTCTTTTATGCACGACCATACTCTACATCAGATTGCGGTAAAACTTTGGCAACTCATTTATTGCACTCGCACGAATGTTACAGGCAAACTAAAATTAACTTTATGTGGTGCATGGCAGAGGGTGCATTACAATTAGTTAATTCGTTTGTTACGCCTTCACGGTGAAATGGCCGGACGAATATAAATGAAATTTGAAACAGAGGTAGCTTGTACCCTGATTAATACATGGGCTACCTTTCGTAAGCCACCGCATGGTGTGTGGCGGAGGGTACCTTACAATGTGTTAATACGACAGTTTCTCTTCACAATGAAACAGCAGGAGGGATTGGAATGAAATTTAGAATGCAGATAGCTTATACCCTGAACTGACGCATGAGCTACCTGTAGGAAGCCACCGTACGCTGCATGGCAGAGGATACCTTACAGTGGGTTAACACATTTGTTATTCTTTACGCTTCAACGGCTGGACTGAATTGAATGAAATGTGGAATGTAGGTAACTTATACCCCGAATTAATACTTGGGCTACCTTTCGTAAGCCTCGGTAGCTGCATAGCAGAGAGTACGTTACAACACACATCCTAATTGTTTGACTGGTCACCATGAAAGTATGTATGTTTTCATGAAGGAGATTTTTATAATTTGCAAGCCAATGAATTTAGCATGGCGGAGGGCACTTTGCGACTTTCACACCGTGTGAACAGCCACCATGAAACTTGGTACATATATGTTTTCATATATATGAGGGAGAGGAGTAGGTAGAGGAGGATGCGGACAGAGAGAGGTTACAGAAGGAGACGGGCAGAGAGAGGAGATAGGAGAAGAATGATTGTGGGGAGATAGACAGGGGAAGGAGATGAAGAGAGGGAGGATGAGGAGTAAATGGACAAAAAAAGTGACAAGAGGAGACGGGGGAAGGAGCAAGTGAACAGAGAGAAGGGAAAGAGGAGATGTTCTAAAAAAAGAAAGATAGGAAACCGCAGTTATATTTGATCGCATGTTCGTATTTTATCCGTTGCCATAACGTTCATCTGATTGTAATAATTAAAGATGCTAACACTTTCAAATTTCAAACGTTGTTTACACAATTATTATTTCTGCAGCAGTAACGCGCCGGGTACCAGGTGTGTATATATATATATAAACTTTTGCCGGTGGACAGGAATGAACCAGCTATGTTCAGCATCGCAATCGGTGACGCTATCCATTGCGCCACTCCAGCATTCGGATAACTTGTGGTCTTAAGGCATTGCACCCTCTCCTGAAAAGACAGCGACCCGGTTAGGTTTCCTTTGGAGCCAGCAGCAGTGACCTGGATCTTGATCTTGTCATGCGTCCTCTGTATGGCAGTTCTGGAGAATCCTTCCCTTCTGCACGATTACCGACAACAGACGTTCCTGTCGTGACTTCATCAATATCATTACCGTCCTTATAGTCCTTGAACAAACAGCCATTTTCGCCTGTCTGCTCTTCATGGTCGTGGTAAGGCTTCATGTGGAGGACGTGTAGTGTGTCTCTTCTTTTTTGTCGTTTCGGCGACGGCTCATAATCCTCGACTTTGTATGTGAAGTCTGACAGGCAGCGTATGACACGATACGGACCAAAGTATCGCTTAAATATTTTTTCTGATAGCCCAACTTTCCGTACAGGGGTAAATATCCATACCAGATCTCCTGGGCTGTACTCAACATGTCGGTGCTTGTTGTTACACCGCTAACGGTCCTTTTCCTGGGCATCCAGTGTCCGTATGCGAGCCAGCTGTCTTGCTTCTTCGACCCTAGTGATGAGCTGTTTAACATAGTCATCCTGAATATCGTCCGGCTGGAACGGGAACAGCGTATCCATTGTCGTCTCAGCTTCACGGCCATGGAGCAGGGAAAACGGCTTGAAGCCTGTAGTGTCTTGTCTTGCGGTATTATAAGTAAATGTCACGACTGGTAGTATTGTATCCCAGTTCTTCTGCTCAACATCGACGTGCATCTACAGCACATCTGCTTAAGTCTTGTTAAAACGTTATGTAAGACCATTTGTCTGAGGATGGTATGCAGTTGTCATTTCTGTGGACAATGTCGCAACGTGACATTACCTCTGAGACGTGTTTTGACTGGAATACTTTTCCACTGTCAGATATCATCATACAAGGTGCTCCAGGCTCCAAAATAATGTCTTCTACTAGGAATTTTGCGATCTCTGGAGCTTATGCAGTCGGCACAGGTTTGGTGACAGCATAGCGTGTGAGGTAGTCATTGCAGACTATTATCAATCGGTTACCGGTTGTCGAAATCGGGAACCTCCTAAAGAAGGTCGATTCCAATTCGGTGGCATGGAGCTGCTGCAGGCGGAATTGGTACGAGATGCCCTGGAGGTAATTGCGGCACATGCTTCTGCCGCTATCACTCTTTACAGTGACTCACATAGTTCTTGTCAGATTGGTAGAGACCTTTCCAGTAATACCTGCGTCTGATTCTGTCTAGGGTCATCACGAATCCCAGATGACCGGATATTGGAGCATCGTGGAAATACTTGAGAATGGCTGGCTGGAGATGAGCTGGAACGATCAGTAGCCATTTGGGACCCAGTGAATCGTAGTTGCTCATATACAATATCACATTTATAAGTTTTAACTCTCCATTGGTCGGTTCTCCTTTCTCCAAGGCCTCTATGGTTTCTAATAGTGCTGGATCTTACCTCTGTTCGGCTGTAACGTCACCTAATACAGTGAGGGCTGAACCATCATTCATACTGTTGTATTCCACTAATGGCGTCCTCGAAAGGCAGTCTACATCCTTGTGTTTGCGTCCGTTCTTGAATACCACTGTGACGGCGTACTCTTGGAGTCTTAGTGCCCATCTTGCTAGTCGACCTGATGGATCCTTCGAGCTAGTCAGCCAACACAAAGAATGGTGGTCTGTCAAGACGGTGAATGGTTTGCCGAATAAATATGGCCGAAACTTGTTGATAGCCCAGATAACTGCGAAACATTCTTTCTCAGTTGTAGATTAGTTTATCTCAGAGTTTGAAAGTAATGTTGATGCATAGGCTATCAGCTTTTCAGCACCGTCCTGAATTTGCACAAGCACTGCACCAATCCTATACCCGCTACCGTCATTGTGAAGTTCGGTTTCTGCATTTTCGTCGTATAAGGTCAGAACTGGCGTGGAAGTTAGAGCCTCCTTAAGTGCCCAGAAAGCTCTTTCTTTTGTCTTATCCCAGTAAAAATTGCCGTCTCCCTGTAGAAGTTCTTGCAATGGACGTGCCCAGTTACAAAATCCTTTTATGAATCGTCGGTAGTATGAGCTCAGCCCGAGAAAACTTCCCACATCACGAATGTGCTGAGTAGTTGGAAATTCTATGACTGCCCTTACTTTATCTGGATCAGGACGGACACCATCTCCGTTGGCTAGGTGCCCCAGGATTTTTATCTCTTTGGCAACGAAGAGGCACTTCTTTGGATTGAGGCGGAGACCTGCATTCTGAACACACTTCAACACAGTTGACAGGCGACTCAGATGTTCTTCAAATGTTTTCGAGAAAACGACAATGTCATCTAAATAGCAAAGACACGTCGTCCACTTAAGGTGTCGAAGCAAGTTGTCCATCATGCGTTCGAATGAGGCCGGAGCATTACATAATCCAAATGGCATTACTTTGAATTCATAGAGGCCGTCAGGTGTTATTTCCCTGTCAGCTTCATCAATCTCGATTTGCCAGTAACCTGTCTGCATGTCCATAGTTGAGAAGTATGTAGCTTCTTTCAAGAAGTCTAAGTTTTCGTCAATGCGCGGCAATGGGTAGACATGTTTCTTTGTGATTTTGTTCAGCCACCGATAATCGACACAGAATCGCCACGTGCCATCCTCCTTTCTTTACAAGGACCACCGGAGACGACCAAGAACTCTCCGAAGGTTGAATAATCTCATCGTGCAATATCTTCTCCACTTCTTCCCGAATCATCCGTCTTTCAGCTGGCGACACTCTATACGAATGCTGGCTAATTGGTGGATGATCCCCAGTATTGATACGGTGCCTTATCGTGGGCCGTTTCGTCTGACTTTTCCCCTGCTAAGGTGTGAATACACCCGAAAATTGACGTATTATACCTAACACCCGCTGGCGTTGTTCCTTGGTCAGTTCGGACCCGCTACCGTCCGCGACCGCGTCCTGAGCAAACACAGATCGGGCGCACAGTATATATCTTCTGACAACCCTTGTTCCTATCTTGACGTATGCGTACATCTTATCGCGGGAATGAAACCAAAGTGTAAGTGGATATCGCCCTAAATTTGCGAATGGATAGGGCATTTCCTGTCAGAGAGGACACAGTTTGTAGTAATCGATGGTAAGGCATCGACTAAAACAGAGGTGATATCCGGCGTTCCACAGGGTAGTGTTATTGGTCCTCTGCTGTTCCTTATTTACATAAACTATTTGAGAGAAAATCTAAGCAGCTCTCTTAAGTTGTTTGCATATGACGCCGTCATTTAGCGTCAGTAAAGTCATCTGAAGATCAAAACCAACTGCAGATCGATCTGAAGAAGATATCACTATGGTGTAAAAATTGGCCACTGACTCTTAAATAAAGAGAAATGTGAAGTCTTCCACATGAGTACGAAAAGAAATCCGTTAAACATTGTTTACAACATAATCGCATGTGAAGGCCGTAAACTCTGCAAAATACCTGGGAATTACTATTAATTCACACTTAAACTGTAAAGAACAGGTAGATAATGTCGTGGGAAAGGCGAACCCTTAAAAGATGCAACAGAACTACAAAAGAAACTGCATACATTACGCTTGTCCGTCCTCACTTGGAGCATTGCTGCCCAGTGTGGGATCCTTATCAGGTGGGTTTTTACGGAGGACATCGAAAGAGTCGAAAGAAGGGCAGCTCGTTTTGTATTGTCACGATACAGGGGAGACAGTGTTACGGAAATGATACACGACCTGGGATCGGAATCATTACAACAACGGCGCTTATCGCTGCAGCGTGGGCTACTTACGGAACTCCAATGGCAACATTCTCCTCCGAATGCGAAAGTATGTTGTTGACTGCCACTTACATAGGCAGAAATTATCATCAGAAGAAAATACGAGAAATCAGAGCTCTAACGAAGAGATTCAGGTGTTCTTTCTTCCCGCGCGCTGTTCGAGAATGGAATGGGAGGTAAATAGTATAAAGGTGGTTCGATTAACCCTGTACCAGGCACTTAAATGTAATTGGCAGAGTATCCCATGTGAATGTAGAAGCGACTTTTACACTACAGCATCTACCTAAAGATGTTGTAGGATACAAGAAATTTATAAATAAATACGAATATGATACAGGAAAATATTTTTGTAAGAAATAAAACTGAGGATTGACATATTATTGATGAAATAATATGAACGCTACTCCACGTCACACTAACGGATGAGAAGCATTTAAAACTTTTGTATGCTGGTATTTGTCAACACCTTTTCATTCCTGTAAGCTCGTTGAATATCCGGTTGAATCCAAGAAGATATGCACTATTTATAGTTCAATTATAAGTATCAAGATTCATTATACTACTATCACAGAGCAACAGGAAGAGAAAAGGAAATCATTCCACCATATTCAACAACTGTAGTTTAACTACTGCCTAAGTCAGTTCTTTACTGATGTGCAGAGTTACATGTGAAGAGGAATCAAATGTCCACGGTCTACGCTTCGATATGTGTGCAAGTTTGTGCCCCTGATAGTACGTAAGATGTTAAAAAAAGACAGATGGATGCTCACACCACAGAAATTTCAGCTGATACCGTTCACTGTTAAGGACAGCTCAGATCATAAAAAGTCAGTTAAATCTGGTGCAGTAGATGTACATGTAGAATCTCCATCTTAAACTTTCTACGTGCTAACGCAGCAGTTGCTGTGGCTCTATACAACGACCTGATCAACTACTCGCCGCTCACAATCATTATGCAATGAGTTGTCTAAATGAGCAAATGGTGTGTCGCATCTGAAGCATTTCGTGATTGTACTTCATACTGTTAACTTTGTTGCAAACACAAAAGACTTCTACGATTCTTTTAGACAATTTTTCTCTGCCTATATCACGTTCTTTCACATTTACAGACGACGGACATGTAATTAAGTTTGTTGGAAAATAAATGAATTTGAAAGCAAATAGCTGCCTTATGATTTCGTTCACCATGACGCTACTTGAGTTTCAGTTACGCTCGACTGATACAGGTAAGGATATGAGGATAAAAATTTTAGTGATTCACAGCTCTATGAAATGCTTTGAAATGTATTTGTTGACTGTAAACTCTTAGACATCATCTTCCTTAAGATATAGGCATACCATCTAATCAGTAACATTAAAATTTGTACGAGGAAAGTTTTTATATCTACAGGAGCGTCTTTCAAGATGTCCATTGCAGCTATGAACGAGACGTCAGCATCGAAAACATTTCATGGCCTATTGTCACGCAACACAGAAGAGAATAACCAGCAAATATGACATACAGTAGTAAAATTCTTCGTGAATAGTCAGCAGGTAGATACTGAAGTTTGGATCAAGGGAACTTGATGAAGGATAATGTCGCTTGGTACGTGTGGAGAAATTAGGAATTGGTTCACCCCAATGATTATGACTTAATACGACAAAATGAGTGCATAGGATGATCAGAAGGGTATGAAGTTACTATGTGAACTCACACTACAGCGATAATGAGACTTATCTTTCCCTTGTCTCGCCTGTGATCAGATTAAAGTTCCATACACAATGGCGCGTGGAAGAAAAATACTGTCCAGTATCGTACTTAAAGGGGGGGGAAAGGCAACGATAAAGAGTTAGTCAATGAATTCTTTAGGACAGTGAGACAGTTTATGAAACCGAGTAGTCGGGGGGGGGGGGGCAGGAAGGTACTGGAGAGTCATGACCCAGGAGTAAGCAGTGAAATGTAGCAGGAGCTTACCGTATTATAGAGTTGGTCAGTGGGTGACTGGATGATTCAATCAAGCCCTTATTCATCGAAGGGCAAGCCAAATGAATCTGTCATAATGTATCAAAGATCCTACAAATAAAATATGTCAGTATCTTTCTAGTCTATAGCTAGCATTGTCTTCAACACATTGGGTGCTGCAACACATTGGGTGCTACAACACATTGGGTGCTGCGAAACTTCAGAGACGTTTTGAAGTCAATTCCAGCAGTGGTAAGGGTGGAACTGACGAAAGGGTCAAAACCGCAGAATCAAGGAGTTCACGTGAGAATTTATGTACGAATAAAGACCGAGGAAGTGACAGATACATACCCCGCAATCCACCCTAAGGTGCGTGGCTGGAGGGTACTCAGTACCACTACTAGTTACTTGCTTTCCTGTTCCACTACCATACAGAACGAGGAAAAAATTAATGCTTTTATGCATCTGTACGAACCCTAATTTTTATGATGTTATCGTTGTGCTCTAGGCGCGAAATGTAGCTTGGCGGCAGTCGAAACGTTCTGCAATCCACTTCAAATTCCAGCCCTATAAATTTCTTCAGCAGTGTTTCTCGAAAATAAAGTCTCCTTTCTCCAGCGACTCCCATTTGAGTTTCCGAAGATTTCAATAACACTCGCCCATTTGTTCGAACCTACCAGTAACAAACCTAGCCGCCCGCCTCTGAACTGCTTCGATGTCTTCCTTTAAAACCGATCTGGTGGTATCAAAAACGCTTCAACAAAATTTAAGACGAGGTCGTACAATCCCAGTAAACCGAAGTCGACCATCTGCCATCCCCACGACTGTCACATGCTCGTTCTATTTCATATAGCTGTGCAGCGTTACGCCTAGCTGTTTAACTGACACGACTCTGCCCAGTAGCACACTACTAATGCTGTATTGAAACATTAGAGGATTGTTTTTCCTACTCATTACATCACGTTAAATTTTTCTACATTTAGAGATAGCTGCCATTCCTCACACCACGTAGAAATTTGGTCCAAGTCATCCTGGAGCCTGCTACATTCATTCAATGACGACACCTTCCTGTACACCACAGTATCATCAGCGAACAGACGCAGATTGCAACTCACTCTGTCTATTAGTTCATTTATATGCATAGTAAATAATAGCGGTCCTATCACTCTTCCTTGGGGCACTTGTGACAATACCCTAGTCTCTGAATAATACTCCTCATAACGAACGACATTCTGGTTTCTTTTACTGAAGTGGTCTTCGGGACTCATATTTGATTACCTATTCCACATGCTCGTACCTTCGTCAGCAGTCTGCGTTGCGGTACCGTGTCAAACACCTTTCGAAAATCGAGAAATATAGTGTTTGCCTGTTGCCATTCACCTATCGCTCGCATGATAGAAAATAGCATGCAAATGGTTGGTATCGGACAATAGAATTTACCTGAAGACTAGCCTATGAAAGCCTTTAGTTGAACAAGTACTGTGAAGACTGTTGACTACTCTCAAACTGCATTGCCTTCTTTGTTACGGCTTGTTTACAACCAGTGGCTTGGATCTGTAAGTAGAGATGGCCGTCGAAGCGATTATCACGGCGTTCCCCAGTGCGGCGGCACTTCTGCTACTGACAGCGCATCCCGTTGCTGTTGCTGCGTCACCAGGTTTTC
This sequence comes from Locusta migratoria, assembly GCA_026315105.1. Classification (NCBI taxonomy): domain Eukaryota; kingdom Metazoa; phylum Arthropoda; class Insecta; order Orthoptera; family Acrididae; genus Locusta; species Locusta migratoria. Next base: position 16,758,028 of record CM048746.1, on the reverse strand, counting down.
ATATTTGCGAGTCGGTACGTGCGTCGCCATCAAGTGCGACCAACACCGCAGTCTCGCCGAGCACGAAGCGCATAGGTGCTTTTTTGATATCTTGGCGAAGGTGTGGATGTCATTTTCCTCGCATTGCATACTACCACAGCAAACTGCTGTGCTTCCGAAGTGCTCAGGTGCTCGGGCGACGGAACAATCCTCCGCTACACACCGTAAAGTGTTTTGCAAAGCATCAGATCATTTAAGAAAACACGCAGTATCTCTTGTCGTAGCATACTTATGTATTGTTAAACAAAATCATTAGTAGCTACTAATGTTACAAAAGAGATTAAGCGTTCGTTTGTTTATTATGCTTTCACATCTAAACTACTCAATCGGTCATCGTGACATTTTGATACAGGTTCTCAGGGATACCAAGAAGGATGTTCAAATGTTTGTGTAGCTTATGAGACTTAACTACGGGGTCATCAGTCCCTAAACTTACAAACTACTCATGAACTAACTAATACTAAGGACGGCACAAATATCCATGCCCGAGGGGGGATTCGAACCTCCCGACCGTAGTGGCCGTGCAGACAGTGACTGGAGCGCCTCAGTCCCCTCGGCCACCGCGGCCGGCACCGAAAAGGACAAAGGGTACAGTTCATACAGAGAAAAGTGTATTCCCGAGGGATGTATATATATGAGGCGCATCCAGAAACTAAGTATCCCAACTTAAGAAAAAAAATAGGCAACATAATTACATCAAAAACTTTGTTGACAACATTACAGCAATTATGTGCAGTCAGTGTAGCATATGGAAGTTTGGGTCGGTCCTGCAGTCGTGTTCGGGTAGCCTAGTGGTTACGGCTACCGCACGCGATAACCGGGAAACCCGGGTTCGAGTCTCGGCCAGGCACAAACTTTCATATGCCACCATTTGGTAAAACATCCGTACCATATACAGTGACGCTAAGAGAAATTCGCTATTGCGAAAAAATATTGATAAAATTATCAACACTGTAATTCGTCGCCATACAGTAATTTAACATATGCCTATGCGAGGCACTGACGATATCAGCGTTGTTGAATGCTTCGTTGTTTTCATTCTCCCTGGTGCGGGAATACAGATTAAGCTGCGAGTGCTAAGAGATGAATGCAGTTGACTCATATGTGCAGCCAGTGTGGCATATGGAAGTTTGGGTCGGTCCCGGAGTCGTGATCGGGTAGCCTAGTGGTTAAGTCGACCGCTCGCGATAAGCGGGAAACCCGGGTTCAGGTCCCGGCCCGGCCCAAATTTTCATATGTCACCATTTGGTAAAACATCCATACCATATACAGTGAAGCTAAGAGAAATTCGCTATTGCGAAAATATATTGATAAAGTTACAGCAATGTTTCAGCTATATTTAGACACAGTCACCAACAGAACTGCCACACTTGTTGTATCATGGGATCAAATTTTGTATTCCTGTGTCGTGGAAGTCTGCAACCTGTGAATGGAACCATTGTGTGACAGTCGTCCTCGGGGTTTCGTCGTTGCGATTCATAACAAAAGGCGTGGAATGCTTACTACAGGTGTACTGCAGCGCCTTGTCAATACTTGTCCTCAAACGGCTCGGCGCACAGGTATTCGGCTGGGAACTATTTGTTTATTCAGCGTACAGTCCTGATCGTGCTCCAAGCGATTTCAGTCGTTTCTTCCTCCTCAAGGATGTCTGCCTTCCATTCAACCTTCTGATAACGACGTAGAGACGAAGGCGACTGGCACACTCTGGTTCAACTCACAGGCGGCCACAGCAATACAAAAATTGATATCACGAAAGAAGTAGTGTGTCAGGCTTTGTGTGTGTGTGTGTGTGTGTGTGTGTGTGTGTGTGTGTGAAAATATTGAAACTCACCTTCTCCACACAGCTCGTATAAAGAAGAAGGGGCGTTTGTTTGTGTGTTATTCATATATATCTACAATTTGATTCCAATCTTGATAGCATTTTGCATAGTTGACCTTCAAAACTGTCTACATGAAATTCCATATTACTTACACACTTCGACACAAATGTAAAAGTTTATTTCAATCTTGTTGAAATATTGCACACTTCATTTTTAAAAGAAGAGAAATATCACTGTGTATTCGTACGGCGCATAGCGGAAGGTGCTTTACAATAGGCTTCGACGCCGTTTGGCTGATTACCATGAAAGCTGGCATATATGTGCATTTCTTCGTAGAGACGGTTTCCGTGTTCTGAACGGCACAGTATGCTGCATGGCCGAGAGTACATTGCACTAAACGTGACACAATGAATGGTGTCAGAATAGCAATGGGAAGAAAAGCGTTTTTGAAAAAGAGAAATTTTTCTATGATCTAATATCAATTTAAATGTAAGGAAATTCCTTCTGAAGGCTTTTGTGTGGAGCGTTGCCTTGAACGGGAGTGAACTTGGACGATAAATGGTTCAGACAAGAAGAGGATAGAGGCTTTGAAATGTGGTGCTACCGAAGAATGCTGAAGATCACGTGGGTAGATCGCGTAACTAATGAAGAAGTACTCAACATAATTGGGGAGAAAAAGAATTTTTGGCATAACTTGACTAAAAGAAGGGATCGATCGGTAGGACACATTCTTAGACATCAACTAATCGTAAATTTAGCATTGGAGGGAAGTGTGTGGGGGGGGGGGGGAATCGGAAAGGGAGACCAAGAGATCAATACGGTAAGCGGATTCAGATGGATGTGGATTGCCGTTGTTATGAGATGATGAGGCTTGTTCAGTGTAGAATAGGGTAGAGATCTGCACCAAACCAGTCTCCGGGCTGAAGACCACAACAACAACATATGTATTTTTTATAGATTTTGGGAGAAGGAGTAAGAGAGGCAGAGGAGAGAATGACAGGCGAAGGAAGAGATTGACCGTGATCGGCTGGGAGAGGCATGAGAGGATGAGGTGGCGAGACAGAGGAAGAGACACATCGAAAGCAGACAGAGGAGACTAATAGTGGACAAGATGGACAATTGAGAGGAGCAGTTGGTCAGATTAAGGGAAAGGTGGACTGATGGAAGATTGTTATAAATACATAATGTAGGAAACGTTATTGTGGATTATATGTATCATCGTTTATAAGAGAATTAAGGCAGGAGGAGATGCAGGGGGCAGAGGGATGTATAGAGAAGGAAAAGGTGGTGGTGGTTGAGGAGGAGCAAAATGATGTAGAGGTAGATAGAGGGTGAAGATGAGATGTACAGAGCGAGGGGGTGAAGGGACTGACTGTCACGGAGGACGAAATAGACGGAGAGAAGAGGAGGGGACCGATAGAGTGGGGCTGGGGGAGCTGGAAACAAGAAAGAGGGAAGAAGAGACGAACAGAGACAGGAAGAGATTAACAGAGAGCTAGGGGAGGATATTACAAATAGACTGATACAGGTGGGCTAGGTTAAGGAGGGGGAGGAGGAATACGAAGTGGAGATATAAAGACAGTCTAAACTATTCAGCATCCAGTTTTATGTTTTTAAATTTCTCCATCTGAGACATCATACTTCATCAGTAATCCATCGTTATCTACACTTCACGAATATTGGTATCCGTCTGTTACTTCAAATACAGTAATACATTCCATTCTACTATATAAATCTTAATTATTTCATCCCTGAAAATGAATTGTTTGCATATATTACACATGAAGTATCGTTGGTTGTGCAATACATCGGAACTAGAGGGTGTGGATGTCACATTGCACCATTTGCCTCCCGATTCCTCAGTACGTGACTTTTGTGTGTCATTTTGTGGAAGACTCCAATGTGTGTCTTCGTTCCGACGACTCTGGGTGAACTACGGCGGCGCATAGCAGGATCAATACATCCAGCAACTCCAGGCGCCTGACAATGCCGCAGGATAAGTTGGGCTGTCAATGATACTATGCATATGTCCGGTGGAACGCACACCGAATGTCTGTAAAACATAAAGGAAAACTTAAACCTTAAACATAAGTACAAAAATTATCTTTTAAAAACGAGCACTCTGTAATAAGTTAAACCTTAAACTACATTTATACTTTCATACCTATAGAAGAAATGTTATTTTGAAATCCGATAAATCCTTTGCACCATGAAAATATTGTGGATTCGCTTCCAAGTTTTCCACTCTGCTGTTTTTTTTTTTTTTTTTTTTTTTTTTTTAATTTGAAATCTTGACATACATGCAAGATATTCTAGCATAAAATTGATAAACGAGTATCTTGCTTGGGCGATTTTCCAACGCCGTTTCCGCCTTGCAGTTTGTTTCTTCGTTAATAAACTGGGAACCATTCATAATCTATTTCACGTGAATCTATAATTGCAAAATGTTAGATATATTTATGAAACAGAAATTTCTGATTTCTGGGCTGTTCCAAGGCCTTGAAATATTTCAGCTGTGGCAGTTGAAATTGTGTACCGGAAATGAAGTCGAGCCACTGGAACGCGAATCTTCCGGTGCTCACCAGCGTTCGCCTCAACCGCCTCTGCCACCCGGACACGCTTCCCATTCTGCCCAAATTCTCATATTGCGACACACTACTACTGAAGTTTCCTACGTCCATTGTATGTCTCATTATGTGTATTGCGTCTGTCACGTGCATCAGTTTCAGGGTATCAAATGTCAGCCATCAGCCTAGGGAGATCAGTAAAGGACGAAGTAGATTCGTTAAACAACTCAATCTCGGCCGCAGCATCAATGCAGAAGTTCCTAAATATGCGTTCTTATAGAAAAGGAATTTCTGAAGCGAAAGAAGGAGGGCAGGTATTCAGTCAAGAAAGCAACAGAACCATGTGATCCTGTGTTCTACATGAATATAAGAATTTTATAGGCTAACTTCGCATGCGTATACTGGATGGTCTGCATTGGTTGTTTCTACTTCTAAATATAAATTTTCATAAATTTAGCTTTAAAAATACTTTCCTAATACAGTATTTTTATACACCTTGTCACCACCTATTGCACAATTGATGGCAGAATTCAAAGCATCTCAAAACACATTTTTTTTTAATTCTAACCATGGTTCCATTTCCAAATTTTCGCATTTCTAGCATCAACATAGTCTTAGTAGCACCCTTAAAAGATTTTCCCTTATTTCACCTGCTTAATGGTTGAATTTCCAAAAATATCGAAACATGTGTTTTTTTTTTAAATCCAATCAAAAATCTAAATCCGAAGTTTTGTATTTATTGCTTCAAAATTGCCAGAATAGCAACGTATTTTCAAAAAGCCGTTCATCTCCTATTATCGAAACATGTGTTTTTTAAAAAATCCAATCAAAAATCTAAATCCGAAGTTTTGTATTTATTGCTTCAAAATTGCCAGAATAGCAACGTATTTTCAAAAAGCCGTTCATCTCCTATTTCAATCCCTTATGAATGAGAATATCGATAAATCGCTGATGCCTGCAGTGTAAGATAAACAACGTCTACAAATTACAAGATTCTGTAGTCTGTAGATACACTTTTCAGCGCCGTATTCTGACTTCTAGAAACGGATCGTGAACGCGAAATTTCTTTCTATCGCTTTGGCATCTTTCTGGCAGTTTTACTTTTCAAACTACAATATGCACTTAATTTTCTTTATTCGTACGCTTGTTACAGTGAAACGACTGAAGACTGTGCATCACGTTTTTCAGTATATAATTTCTTTGCTATTATAGTGTCAAAGTCATCACTGTAAGCTGTAAGCTGACGACTTTCAACCACTCTCTTAATATCTATCGACATGGAATTGCTATGGTTTACAATGTGATACTTTGTACTGAAACAACACAGAGAGATCATTCGTCTTCATTGTGTAGGTTTTGCTGAAGAGCAAAATATTGACAGCCACATGTAGAATTTTATATAAGTCAGTAACTTTTAACTCCCATATCTTCCACCCCCTTATCGTTATCAACTCTCTACAACCATAGAACACAATGGGAGACTGATACCACTACCACATACAAACGCTATTTGTTTTCGATGTAAAGTTTTGGCTGCAGAGTGAATTATAGGCACAAACACCTCAATTTTTATATATAATAAGATCATGTAACGAATGCTGGACAGAGACGGTAAGTGAAGATCGGTGTGGGAAGCAGCTGAACGATGAAGGGTCACGTTTGTATAATGTATTAGCACGTTCCAGTGAATAATCATCTGCTTACGGAGGATAATTAACGCAGTAAACAGCAGTTAGTACCCTATCAGTAACGGGAATGTCAAGTTTTTACCAGAGCTAAACCTACACCAGTTTCTGCTTGCCTACTGTCAGTTCAGTAGAGAATTTGATAGTTAGGCGATATAGGAGACTGACGCACACAGAGACTACGGTTTCAGCAGCTGTGACCTCGAGTGTGTGTCGACATTGTGTCACGCGCCGAGCAGTGCCGTGCGGTTATCAACTGCTTGGTGAATCAGATAGAATTCCTTTCGTGGCCTATAAAAGAGAAGATGCAAAGCCATTCATTCCACGTTCCTTCACGTCTCTTCCAGCCGGTGACATGATAGGTATGAAACTTTCATTCAGTAGTATATCAGATAAATCATTTTTCCTGCCATATCTCTCGTATCACATCTTTTACATGTTAACATCTTTGTAGCTTCAGTTTCTGACACTTATGCCATCTTTTAACAACTGTCTGTGTGAAAGTGTTGTACGCGTGATTTTTGAAAAGAAGATTAAACTTTGTTTTCGTTTGTTTTTTACTTTCAAGAACCAACTTGTTGAGGTCGTTTATCCCTAAAGTTACACACTACTTAAACTAACTTATGTTAACCCTTATAGAAATAAAACAATCATGTTATCTTGAAGCCCCTACACAGTTACATAAATCAGCAATGGAAACATAGTTGCTGCAGCGTCGTTCTTACATCATATCAGACGTGTAAAGTAAATAATTATTATACATGAGTGAAACAGCATTAACGCATGTAGGTAAAGCACATGCATAAAGCAACAGTGGTGCGCAGTGGTGTCACTGTAACAGGGTGTGCTTAATCGCGATAACGAAAATAAACTGCACACACTACAAGAATAGGAGAGGGTTCCTCATTGTGGTCTCATTGAAAAACCCAGTGTGAAACAGATGGCTGGGGTTAAAAGCGGTGGGCCGCGGCGGAGCGGCCGAGCGCATTGAGGCGCTATGCTACGATGCGCGAGGCCATTCCCCGTCGGGGGTTCGATCCCTCCTCGGGCTTGGATGTTTGTGCCGTCTTTAGTATAATCTAGTTCATGAGTATCAATAAAATTCTTCTGGGTATGAAACCGCGTCGTCATTTTATAAATTCCACCGACGTTTCGGCCACTGTTGCAGGCGGCCTTCATCAGGGTCTGTGATTCATAAGTAGTTTGTAAGTTTACGGACTGATGACCCTGCAGTTAAGTCCCATAAGCTTTACAAACATTTGAACATTTTAAAAGCGGTGGGGTTGATACCGCGGAATCTTATTTAATTCATTCAAAATCAAGGTTGCCTCCACGTAGTAAAAACTCATAAAACATTATTGTAGACAACAATATTGAAACAATACGACTTTCAAGCCCTGTAGCCGTGTAATTTAGGATACAAGTATCAGTTGAAAGAGGGCAGGGTGAAGGACGACAAGGGGGTAAACGAAGTCGATATGATGGAAATTAAACCACCTGTTCGTCCTAAAAGTTCCTAAAATGATGCCTCATAGAATGAATTTCATTGCACTGTTAACTAAAAATAACAGAAACATGCGTCCAGAAAGTAAGTTCCGTTTGGTAATAAAATGAAATTGTACACAGATACAGAAGAAATTTTTATTGCACAAAATTCTACAACTCTTAAACTACTTTTCCACATAACTGTCGAAATTTTGTAGACACTTGTCATAGCGTGTCACAAGTTTTCCACAACTAATGCCACAACTAATGTCTTCATATTTGCTTTATTTAATTTAATTAACAAAACACATCGCAAGTTAATTTCAGACAAACTGCATTACATACGGAGAAGAAGATACTGGATTATTGATTTATTACAAGTAAGCTACTACATTCTTTGACTGTTGAAACTAAAATTTCAACTCAGAGAGTATATTCACACCAAGATGTATTATTTATAGTAGGATGTACAATTTCGTTCAGATGTTATGGAAGAGCTTGAGAAATATTCCACTTTGTGAACCAAATAAATACAATCATTTCCCCTAGCTTGATTTATATTTAATAACACTCAATTTTACTTGTAACTGCACAACACTTAGTAGAAACATGAGTAATAGCAAAATAGCAACAGCTTTTCCCTAGATAACATGAGTAAGCCAAGAAGAAAGATTGCATTACAAGGAGGTTTCCACTGTCATCAAAGAACTTAGATAATCGGGACTAGTTATTTGGGGGGGGGGGGGAGGCGAACTTATTGTGTGTGGAGAGGGGGAAAATGTGAGGCATTTGAGCTGGGACAAATTCTGGTCTGAAGTTTCCTCGTAAGGCCGTGCGTGCCTCATCCATTCCTACCACCGCCTTGCAACCTTCCTATCTTCTCCTCCTATACCCCAGACCAGAGTGTGCCGCGGCGGAGCGGCCGAGTGCGTTGAGGCACTATGCTATGATGCGCGAGGCTGTTTCCGTCGGGGGTTCCAATCTCCCCCTGGGGCATGGATGTTTGTGCCGTCTTTAGTATAAGCTAGTACATAAGTAGTTTGTACGTTTAGGGACTGATGACCTCGTAAGCTCTACAAAGATTTGAACATTCAGGGTGTGCTTAGTGACACGCTAGGCAAGCGGCGGGCTGACGTCATCAGGAGCTGGATACATCGACCTGTCGACACTTCTCTACAGCACATCAAAATGGCGGACAACTGACAAGCTGGCTTGGTCTATAGGAGTTGTTATTTCGACACGCAGAAATTGTCTCCGGCCAATAAGAACTCGCTAGCTGTCAGCCAATGAGATACTGCGTGTTTCTTAACCGGAGATTCGTGCGCTACGCACCCTCATGTACTAAAAAGACTTCTTGTTTAACCTATACCTAACCTAACTTTCACTTAACAAAAGGGATCTGTAGCGTAGTCTTACGAAGGTTATAGGTTAAAAAAAGTTTTTTTTTTTAATACGTGAGGGCGCGTAGCTCCCGAATCTCCAGTTAGAAGCACACAACATCTCATTGGCTGACAGCCACCGAGTTCTCAATGGCCGGAGACAATTTCTGCGTGTCGATATAAGGACTCATTTGCTCTATAGCCATAAGGATCGATAGCGCCCGGTCGTGGCCACAATCGAGTTTGTTTGCGAGTTGTGACTGTGACGTCAGTCAGACGCTTGCCTAGCGTGTCACTAAGCTCACCCGAACATCCAGTCCAGAGTGTAATTTACAGTGCGGCGGCCAGAGATGACGGTTGTGTGTCTGTGAAGTTTGCCTGTGTGAGTGATGCTTTTGTGACGAAGGCTAATGACCGAAAGCTTGGGTTCCACGTGTATGAGTGTCTTTTTTGTGTGCCTGTCACAGCTCGACGTGCGTCTTTCCGGCGAGTTGTAAACCCTCCTCGCTTATTATTAACCTGACATTTTCACCTTGCACGTGTGCAGTGTATGGACTGGTGTCGGCGCTGGCCGCTGTGTGGGCGGTGGCGCTGTCGTCGCCCGTGGGCTCGTGCCCCGCGTCCAGCGCATGCGCAGTGCACCTGGCGGACGACGGCGACTGCTCGCTGTTCTACACGTGCTGCAACGGCCTGCCTCTGCTCACCAAGTGCCCCGCCGGGCTGCACTTCAACCGCGCGCTCTCCGTCTGCGACTACCCGGACAGAGCGCGCTGCGAGATCGAACCAGGCGTACCACCACACGGCGAAGCCGAGACGGAGGCAGCAGACGCGACCGTAACAACGCAGGAGTCTGTTCTGGAAGAAACTACTACCACCGCCAGCACAGCCACCCTCTATGACTGAACAACTAGGGACTGTTCATTTACACAGGATTGCTGTCTTGGCCTACACCGAACACTGTTCACAGAGAGCACATCACAGGGTGATACGCTCTGTAAGCCACAGCGGGTGTCTGCATTGCTCAGGCCCCCACCACGCCGTAGCGGAGAAGCGACGCAACTGTCCCCGAACTAAAGCGGCTGATCGCCGCCATTTTCAGGGAAGAATCCTAGTGCCGGGGTTGTGATTTCAAGTATATGAGACGCAACAGGAGAAAATAAAGCACAAATAAACGCATGTTTGTTTTAAAAAAATTGCTGATTATTGCTGTCTGTTTAAAAAGTACCCTTAAATAAATGAAGTTCCCTAATTTTCGAAATAACGTCTGCATAGAAACACGAAATTTAAGAATGTGAGAATGTGACGCTTTTTTCTGCTAAGGTGGAGCGACGTATCATCGAGATATTTGCATAAGATGATTCCATGAAACTTCTAAAGTAGCGGAGAGTGCGATTATTTTTTTAATTCACATAATTTTCTGTCAGTTCCTGTTTACCTTTCGCCGTCCTTTCCATATTACATAGAATTCAACTTCCTCGAATTTGGGTATGAATAATTGTAATAACTCATAAAATTTTAAATTCCATTTCATTCGCACATTACTTTTTAACAGAGATAGTACTTCTCAAAGTGGTTGAGTATCCAACATTCGATCAAGTAATGACATTTACAATCATCACCTGTGAAATGTCTAAAAACAATTATTCAACCTACCTCTGCATCATACTTATATGTGATAAATACCTCTAATACGCCCAGTTATTCATTCAGCTCAAATTAGTATTTTTAGTAATTTATATTTAAATAAATAAGTACTTGAGATGCACCAAAGTACGTTTCTCAGTTCTAGAGAATCATTTGTAAGAGGAAAACTAAACCAAAACAAACGCTCATGATTTCTTATTTCTCCATGAAAATACTATGCGGTATACAAGTAATGACTGATCTGTGAAATGTAACGTTATTTCCATCTTCGTCTTTGCTTCAGTTCTCAATGTTACAATTCAAATCAGTATGCGAACTAACCATTTTTACGCACGATTGCCCTGCAAATGGTGGCTTCTGTCATGTTCAATGTGGGGACGGGACACTAGCGCCAGCGAGCGGTCTAGTTTTTATTTGATAAGTCTATGGCATTGCTCAAAGAGCTTGAATTTCATAGAGTGGCTAACACACGAGCTACAGCGCTCTTTGCGGGATCGTGTGTAAACTCGGCTGCCATGTTTTCGGTGGTCAACACACTTGAGTGAAGTATGTCTATCGTATGTTGTTGTTGAGCTTGAAGTGTTGTATTTAGTGTATATTGTTTGTAGGGTGTACTGTCTGTACAATTTTTCCTGCTGAAATATCCATAAAGTGTGTTCAGCATTTGAATCCACTAATTGAAGTGATAAAACGACAAGTAATTCATGCAAGAACACCAAATGTTTTGCCTTGTTTGATCTCAGCCTGTCCATTCTCAAACAAAATTCCTGACTAATGGTACTTAGCTGCCCCAAGAGTGAAGCTTCAGATGACCTATCCTGCAGTTCCTTTGAAGTACACACCATAAAAGAATTCTCAGTTCTCTACCTAGTGTTGGTGTGTTTTTTAGGTATTTCTTCTTCTGTCGCTCGTGTGGTTGATTTGAGTGTCTACACCTTCTTTAAAAATATTTTCACTTGTTGTCGATAATATTGATCGAGCATGGTTGACATGCAACAATTTCAAAGTGTGGAAGGAATAGTAACAGCCAGAATTTTTTCACTTGTATATTTCTGTGTTCTTTGGAATAAATATGCACTTATTTCAGCATGGAAACAACGAAAGTCATTAATGATACGTTATTTTTGTGTGGAATGTTTTTGTGACAGCTGACGCAGGCGCATTTTTATTGCAACATTCAGTTGCCACTTTCGTCTTTGTACTCAAATTTCACGTACCAAACGTTACTTGTTTCAGCATGACAACAAAGAGAGTTATTAACGACACCTTATTTCGACGTGGATTGTTTTTGCTGCAGATGACCTGGGCGCATTTCTAACTGCGGTATTTTGTTGTCACTTTCGTCTTTGTACCCAAATTTCGCCCACCGAAGTTTACAGCCAAACCCTTTAACAGCAATTTTACAAGTTTGTAGACTTAACAGGTTTAGTAAATACAATATAAGTCTATACTAGACTTTATGAAAGCAATTGTTACAACACATTAACAGCAGATACAAATCCATGGTCACGATAGTTCACCATAACAATTACTGTGTACTGTATATTTTGTAGCTTGTTCAAACCATGTACATGCTTTAAAATCAACACAAATATTTTCGCAGCGACGCTTTCGTTTTTATTGCAAAACCTCATATAACTGTTATACCTCGGAATGGAACTGTGTTACTGACAGGTTCGCTATAATTTATTACCACATTTTTAGGAAATTTAATACCAGGCTCGTCAATTCGCAACTTCGACAAAGTCTGATGGAACTTGATGCACATCCATATTCAATAGTCAATCTTTAATTAAAACATGGAACTGTAAAAAGGTAAAATTGTCTAGTGGGTGTGGCATACCATCTGTCAGCCGGTACCCCAAATAACATGGCGGACGGCAGTTCAATTTGCCTAAAACATGGCGGACCTATCGCCACTCTATGAAATTCTAGCTCGTTGGCATTGCTGCACACACTGCAGTGTCCACTGGCAAAGGTCACCTTTGACGACTGTGACACGCGCGAAACCATGGTTAGACGTAACAGTCGGTGTGTAACAATTGCAATATGGACTTTCCATTGTTATCTATAATTATATAAAAAGTTGTATATGTCACTTCCAAGCAAACGTTTCACTCTACCAGAAGTCAGTTTCTAATAGACTAATAGCACAGTCTAATATACACAGTGTGGTGTCGCACAAGTACAAAGTGCGCGCCACCTACTTTCGCCGCGCGCCGCCATGCACGCACGGCGCGGCGTTCTCACGACGACAGCCACGAGCGCCCTCTGCGGCAACTCCGCTCGTGGCCACCACTGAACGATCGTGCACTTCGGACTGAGATAGCAACCAGTTAGGACCTTCGTAATCAGATAGGCATCAGTGAAGACTTTGCTATTGTACAGGCACTAGGCAGGCCTCTAACAACTATGTATCAACATTCTGCAGTACTATGTAAAAGTTAAGTATTGTTACATTCTGTGCAATATATATCTCTTTCTAATTTACTCTAGTGTTTGAAGTTTCTGGCTGCTCCCCTCCGTACCTGCACCGGCGTGCTATCTTTGTTACTGTGTCGGTCTCGTTCCACTCGGCCACCGACACCTACGACGAGGCTGGGACACAAAAGCGGCGACGAAGTTGGGACACAAAAGTGGCGACGAGGAGTGATAGAACCTTGGACCAGCCCGCTTACAGCAGCCAGACAGCAGCAGTCGGAGCACGCAAAAATTGCTCCCGCCCACCCACCCTTATTATAACAATTTTGGGGAAAGATATTTTGTTACGTGTTTTGTGGACTTTTTTGTTGCAGAGCGTCCTCTTTCATATTGCATTTGTGTTTTGTTATAATTTACTTGTATGCGCGGCGCCTAATCGGTCAGCATGGCCACTACCCCGAACCCAAACTTAATGGAAATTATTCAGTTACAGACAGCGCAAATCACTCAACTACTGCAGGCCGTGTCGCAGTTGACGGCACAGGCTGCTCACCAACAACAACAGCCGTCACATCAGCAGCCCACACCTGCCGCTGCACCGCTTCCTACATTTCGCCAGTACAACGAACATGAGGAAGAATGGAGCGACTATTTCGCACAGTTTCAAGAACTCGTCGCGGCTCATCAAATTACAGGTCAGAGAGTGAAGAACCTTTTCTTATCGATTGTGGGCCCCCATACCTTCGTACTATTGCAAAAACTTTTCCCTCTCGCATCTCCTCGTGATGTAGACTTTGAACAAATTGTAGATGCACTGAATGCTCATTATGAGAGAAAAGTTCTTGTAGCCGCTGCACGGTACCGATTTTTCAGACTTAAAAAATTACCGCAGCAGTCACACCAAGAGTGGATTACGGAATTGAAGGGCTTAACCCGCCAATGTAAATTTACTTGCTCTTGTGGACTTTCGTATAGTGACGTGATGTTGAGGGATGTGATTACGCAGAATATTCAGGACCCCAGAATTAGAGCAGCAATTCTAAAACAATCTGACCCCTCATTAGACAGTGTACTGCAGCTTATAGAAGCGCATGATACCTTTGACTTAGCAGATGTAGAAATGCAAAGCCACAGTGTTAATTCAGTGCGCCGCAACGGACGCTTTCCTAGCCGTAGTTCTCAGTATAGCACTAGTGATTCTTATTTTTCTACCGGCCGTGCTGAACAGACAGTGAACAGTAGCCAGAGTAAAAGTGCGACGCAAAGGTCGCCCCGTAGTGTTAGACACAGTGATTTGAATAACGGGCGCCAACGCTCATTTCAGAAAAATGTACGTAAATCTTGCCCCCAGTGTGTGTCTCGCCACAAGCGTGCTCATTGCCCTAGTCGCAACGCAACCTGTTATCAATGTGGCAAATCAGGACATGTACAGTCTGTGTGTATGCAAATTAAAAACTCAAAGAACGGTACCGTTAGAAACAGTGCTTCGCAGTGTGCGAGAACAGTTCATTCTGTAAATGTTATATTGGCTGTGAAATTGAACAGTGCTTTCCTTGGATCTCAATTGCAAGAAAGTAGTTCTGCGCCTATGGCAAAACTATATAGTGAGCCACGTAGTAAGCGCCGACGAGCGCGTAAAACAGTGCAACGGAAAAGGGTTCGGGACAAGCAAAATGACTATGAACAGTGCATTCCTGTAGTGAAAATAGTGCCTTCTGCAACTGCTCCTTGTAATAGTGCCCAGTACTGTGTAGCTAGTGACAGTAGACATCAGGTAGCTACTCAAAGTAATATTAGTGCAGTAGCCTCGCATTGCGCGGACGCCGATCCGGCGGTAGTGTCATCTAGTGACAGTGTGGTTAATCCGCTGTGTGCCGAGTATGCGCCGCTTCCTACCGCACGCAACCCGCGCAAGCGCAGAAAACAATATGTATTAGACGTTGCCCACATTCGCGCACCGGTCGTGCGCCAGAAGCACAAGCTGTTTGTTACTCTCTCTATAGAAAATGAGACTGTGCAATTTCAGCTTGATACTGGTTCCGCTGTTACATTAATAAATAAAGACACATATGAACTTCTGGGTTCGCCAAAATTGTCGCCGTGTCAACAAGTGTTAACAGCGTACACAGGTCAAAATATTCCCGTGCTAGGAACGTGTAGCCTGCCCGCCTCTTTTCAAGGTGTAACAAAAACAGTTGCTTTTGTAGTTCTTCAGGCCAAATCGACACAGAACATTTTTGGACTAGATGCTTTTGACTTGTTTGGTTTATCTATTCAAAGAGATGTGCTTCAAATTTCGTCAATAGTGCCTCAGGATAAAATCAATGCATTGTGTGACAAATATAGTGACTTGTTTTCGCCGGAACTAGGTTGTGCAAAAGACTTCGTGGCACATGTAACTTTAAAAGAATCTGCAGTTCCAAAATTTAGTAAAGCTAGACCAGTGCCTATCGCAATTCGTGATAAAGTTGCAGACGAACTTAAACGTTGGCAAGATAGTGGGGTGATTTCTCCTGTTTCTGCGAGTCAGTGGGCCTCGCCTGTAGTAATTATACCCAAGCCGTCAGGAAAACTTCGTCTCTGTGCGGACTTCAAATCAACTGTCAACAGTCAAACAATTGTAGACACTTACCCCCTGCCCAGACCTGACGAACTAATGGACAAATTAGGACAGTCTCGCTTCTTTTCTAAGATTGATTTAGCAGAGGCATACTTACAAATTCCGCTTGATGACGATTCAAAAAAGTTTTTCGTCATTAATACTCACATGGGCCTTTTTCAATTTCAACGCCTACCCTTTGGCAGTTCTTCCGCCCCCGCTATTTTTCAGCGTTTTTTTGGAACAGCTGACAGTTTCTGTACCGTGTTGTTCGAACTATTTAGATGATATTGTGGTATCCGGACGTACAGTTGAAGAACATTTAGCAAACCTGGAGTGCCTTTTCAAAGTTTTGACTGCAGCAGGTCTACGTTGTAATAAAGCAAAGTGTTCGTTTTTTCAAACTGAAATAGAGTACCTAGGCCATGTGATTAATGCCCAAGGAATTCATCCCCTACAGTCACATCTTCGAGCAATCAAAGACTTGCCTCCTCCTAAGAATGTGCACGAACTGCAAGCAGTAATGGGAAAGCTTAACTATTATTTCAGGTTTATTCCCAATGCGTCTCAGATTGCAGCTCCACTGCATCGCTTACGTAGGAAAAATGTTCCTTTTGTTTGGTCCAAAGATTGCCAGGTTGCCTTTGACAACTTAAAGTCTGCACTACTCAGTGATGCATGTTTGATTCCCTTTGACCCACAGAAGCCTGTAGTGTTAGCAGTTGACGCCTCGTCGTACGGTCTGGGCGCAGTAATCTCACATCGCATTGGATCTCACGATCGTCCTATTGCCTTTGCATCCAAGCTACAGACGCCAACGCAACAGAATTACAGTCAGATAGAAAAGGAGGCCTTAGCAATCATTTACGGCGTCACAAAGTTTCATCATTATCTGTATGGCAGAAAATTCTATTTGTTGACAGACCACAAGCCTCTCACGTCGTTGTTCTCACCCACAAAGCCAATTCCGCCACGAACGGCACAAAAGCTTCAGAGATGGTCCTTGATATTGTCAAATTATCAGTATGAGATTTTGTACCGACCTACCACTAAACATGCCAACGCGGACACACTTTCCCGACTTCCGGTTGGCCAGGATGTATCATTTGATTCTTCAGAAATGGCATGTTGTCAGATAGACTCCAGAGATGCTTCCGCTGTCGCAGACTTTCCTTTGAACTCTCGTCGGGTTGCACAGGAAACAGCTGCGGATGCAGACTTAAGTGTGGTAGCACGTTTTGTTCGCTTTGGTTGGCCTGCCAGAGCCAAAGACATTGATCGGCCTCTGGTTCGACGTTATTTTTCACAACGTCATGCATTATCTTTAAGTCAGGGTGTACTGTTGTTGCATACCGACAACGACCAAGCAAGAGTGATTGTTCCTCGTTCCCTGCAACGAGAAGTGTTACGCCTCCTGCATCAAGGACAATGGGGCATTGTTAGGACAAAGCAACTGGCCAGACGTCATTGTACCTGGGTTGGTATGGACGCTCAGATAGAGAGCATGACGTCACAGTGTACAGTTTGTGCGGAGCATCAGGCGGCTCCTCCGCAACGTTTCTCAGACTGGCCACGCCCCAAGGAACCATGGCAACGTTTACACATTGACTTTGCCGGACCTTTCTGGAATACGCGATGGTTAATCGTTGTAGACGCTTTCAGCAAGTTTCCTTTTGCGATTGCCATGAACTCAACGACGGCGTCTAGTACAATCAGTGCCTTAACATCAGTGTTTTGCATCGAAGGTTTGCCTGAAACTATCGTCAGTAACAATGGACCTCAGTTTGTTAGTGCGGAATTTCAACAGTTTTGTCGTGTGAATGGCATTCAGCATATCACCACCGCACCTTTTCACCCTCAGTCCAATGGTGAAGCAGAACGTTTCGTTCGAACATTCAAGTCTCACATGGAGAAGATGAAAGGTCAGCACTCCAGGCAGCAAGCTCTTCAAATTTTCCTGTCTACGTATCGATGCATGCCACGTGACGGCCCGTCTCCTGCTGAGCTGCTACACGGCCGCCGTCACCGCACTCTCCTTCACCTGCTGCAGCCTCCCACGCACCGAGTCGGTTCGTATGGCGCTACGCGTTTTTAGGTTTCTACGCCGGTGCTGTACAGGGTGTTTGCTGGTATGAAGAAGACATGGTTGCCAGGCACCATTCAGCGCGTGCTCGGTCGCAATATGTATGTTGTACGTTCTTCCACAGGGTCGGAGCTGCGGCGCCACGCAAACCAATTGCGTCTGCATAGGCCGCGCGATCCTGTCTCCGGTTTCTTGATTCCAGACCCAGTTCACCGCCAGGGAGCACAACCACATCGTTCGTCCCCGGACTACGAGATCGTCCCGATGGAGATCGACGCGACGCCGCCGCTGTCGCCGTCGCAGATGACAGCGTCACCGAGAGGGACTCCGGGACCGTGCGCCCCCCCCCCCCCCCCCCCCCGCTTGGGCCACGCACCTCAGAAGAAGATGACCTGCTCTCTCTGGTCGGGGGCGGGCGCCTTCCCCAGGTTTCGGCGGGTTCCCTGGAGGATCGCAAGGCGGATGCCGGGGCGCGGACGGCGTCTCGATCCCAGCCTCAGCTACGACGCCCGTCCCACCAGTAACGCCCCCGCTCCGGCCCTCATCCCAGTGCCGTCGCCGTGGCCCTCAGCCCTACGCCACGACGGCGCGGCGGTTTGGGGGGGGGGAGGGGTGTGGTGTCGCACAAGTACAAAGTGCGCGCCACCTACTTTCGCCGCGCGCCGCCATGCACGCACGGCGCGGCGTTCTCACGACGACAGCCACGAGCGCCCTCTGCGGCAACTCCGCTCGTGGCCACCACTGAACGATCGTGCACTTCGGACTGAGATAGCAACCAGTTAGGACCTTCGTAATCAGATAGGCATCAGTGAAGACTTTGCTATTGTACAGGCACTAGGCAGGCCTCTAACAACTATGTATCAACATTCTGCAGTACTATGTAAAAGTTAAGTATTGTTACATTCTGTGCAATATATATCTCTTTCTAATTTACTCTAGTGTTTGTAGTTTCTGGCTGCTCCCCTCCGTACCTGCACCGGCGTGCTATCTTTGTTACTGTGTCGGTCTCGTTCCACTCGGCCACCGACACCTACGACGAGGCTGGGACACAAAAGCGGCGACGAAGTTGGGACACAAAACACAGTCTCGACACTCACTGTTGTGAAAGTTGTTACCATTTGACAGCTGGAGCGACACTAGCGCCCCAAGCGTCTAGCCATGTAAGACTCATTGACGTCGTACGGGCAATGCATGATTTAGTCCCTTTTTCTACGCGATTTACGAAGTATTTAACGTCTTTCACTATCTCCAATAGTTGGTGCATAACCAGAAGTAATGTATGATTCTCAAATAAAAGCGAATATGACTGTAACTTGAAAATCCAGTGTTCGCTACAACATATTTATGACGTTGGATAGAAGTACTGCCTACCACATTGACACCTAAAAACTATAAACATACACATATACATACGTTAATAGCACAGGCCTGTACCTTCAAGATCAAAAGGGATGGTAAGTCATTAGCGCCTGACAAACAACTTCCTAATAATGATAGAAATATGTTGAAATCATCGTTTTAATACGTTGATTACACTAAGTTCACGTAAATGCAAGTATTTAAATAACATCAGTCAGTGAAAAGGTTTCACAACCTAGCAATGTCATCACCAGAAAGAAGCAAGAAACATTGACTAGCAATACATCTACATCTACTTCTACATGGGGTACTCTGCAAATCACATTTAAGTGCCTATTTTATCTCCCACTCCATTCTCGAATAGCGCGCGGGAAGAATGAACACCTGAATCTCTCCGTTCGGGATCTGATTTCTCGTATTTTATTCTGATGATCATTTCTACCTATGGAAGTGGGTATCAACAATATATTTTCGCATTCGGTGGAGAATGTTGGCGATTGTAGTTTCGTAAGTAGAAGTGAATTGAGTAGGCTACATACAAAACAAATCAGCAGCCTAAATGTGCAAAGTTCCTAAACCTCTTGTTTGATTTCTTATTATCGGAAACTAAGTCTTGGTTCAGAAACTTAATACTGTAAAGCTTGACAAACAGTTTTATTAACAGCAGTTGAGCTTCATCACCTCGCCCAGCAGGAAAATTTAATTTGAAACCTCTCATGGTCCTTTCGGAACCTAAAAATCAATAAATGCGGGGACTTTTTCTTTTCATTAACGCAAATGATTGCGTCACAGAAGTTCCCCGCAGTAAAAACCATTTCAGAAACAAATGTGAACAATAACAGCTGGATATCGCACTCATATAAGCCGCACCTGGCTTGCCGCTTGGGGCGCTACTAGCGCCCTGGGTAACAAAAATCAGGCGCTATATTGCAGCCAGTCTGTATCGTGTTAGCGAATGTGGACCATGTAAATTCTGATGTGTTCTGAAAGTGTGTTAATTAAGTATATTGTTGTGTTTTTTTTCGATTTTTATATCAGGAATAACCATAGACAGAAAAGTCTGTGTATCACTACAGTGTCCAAAACCCTCTAGTTAAAGTAGAAATAACAGCACAATACAGACACATCATACACACATGATGGATACTTCGTTTTTTAATTGAAACGTTCTGCCCTAAGCAAAACACTGTTATTCTTCTTTTTACAAACATGTTTTACTGCAGCTGTAGCATCAGTAGGCCTTTTATTCCTTTCTTGTATTTACATGTTGCAATATTTCATTTTTCATACATTTCTTGAGTAGGGTAACTGAAATATCACAGTGTTTTGACCACGGCAGAGACTCACAGTTATAAAACGAAATATTTTTTAAGCAGCCATGGATAAGATATTCAATCATTAAGATAACTGATGGAGTTTGCGGAGTGGCTGACCGTATTGAGGCTGACCGTATTGAGGCTGACCGTATTGAGGCGCTATACTCCGATGCGAGAGGCCGTTCCCTGTCGGGAGTTCAAATCCTCCCTCAGGCTTGGATGTTTGTCTTTAGTATAAGTTATTTTATAAGTAGTATGTAAGTTTAGAGACTGATGACCCCGCAGTTAAGTCACATAAGTTAAAAAAATCTGATGGAGTTCATAATAGTCCTCAAAGTTCACATGTGGGACTGTGATTAACTTCCTAAAACAAAGTGGAAGGGAAAGATGTGCACACCTGACTAAAGCCACATTATTATATTCAGTACCATTATCACATTCAAGCATTCCAAAATCAAAAGTCACACTCATTACATTTTCAAGTGTTTATATGACTACGTCAATACCATAATGGACCTTTCAACAATCATATTGCAACATAGCCTCAAACTTTGGTATAGAATATAGATTTCAAATCAAAGTGTGTAGTTAGATGATGAAATAATGATCCTGTATTATTTTTCCGCTTTGTTGTAATGATTACAATTATTTCATATATTTCTGACTTAGTGTGAGCATTTCGAGCAATCTCTGATTTTATTGTTGTTGTTATGGTCTTTAGTCCTGAGACTGGTTTGATTTTATTAATTTATGTTATTTTTTTGTTTTTTTCTTTTGTATCTGCAGAAAAGCACAGGTTACCTAAGATCGCTTCAGGCATGCTGCTCTGATGATAGCAACCGATATCTGCTGACGCCGGTAAAGAAGATCATTTGAGGGAATCTTGGCAACCTGTGTTTTTTCAGTCTTTGTAACGGAAAAAATCTATTAATTTTAATCAGAGCGTTTTGCTCTGTTTCCTGAACATGTTATGATATAGCGATGTCATAGAATGAGCTGTAGTTTTCCTTTTGCAGTACTGTAATAGTTTCTCTCTATTAAAGTGTCAGTGCCGGGGAATGCACATTTTTAATGGAAATGGCACAGCCTTCTATTTATTTATTTTTTAATGAAAGGTTGATATTTTAAACATGGTATAATTCAGATCAGAATGTTGGAGGTATAAGGTGTTCCTTGCGAGTACTGCAGCGCCTACTAATCTGTGTCATTCAAAATGTTCAAATGTTTGTAAGCTTATGGGACGTAACTGCGGGGTCATCAGCCCCTAACTTACAAACTACTTATAAACTAACTTGTACTAAAGACAGCACAAACATCCATACCTGAGGGAGGATTCGAACCCCCGACCATAGCGTCCGTGCAGACTGGCCCGCCGCAGACCGCTCGGCCACTGCGGTCGGCTGAAAGTCTTCAGGAACCTTACAACTTGAAGGATACTAAGGCTGATTGTAGCCATGGCCGATTACGCCGAACCCATCGATAGGTTCTTGTCGAGCAGGTAGAGGACTTCCTCATCAACCTCAAAAGTGCGGCGCCTTCGGCCATGACCATAATCAGCCTTAGTATCCTTCAAGTTGTAAGGTTCCTGAAGACTTTCAGCCGACCGCAGTGGCCGAGCGGTCTGCGGCGGGCCAGTCACAGTCTGCACGGACGCTATGGTCGGGGGTTCGAATCTCCCCTCTGGCATGCATGTTTGTGTCGTCTTTAGTATAAGGTAGTTCATAAGTAGTCTGTAAGTTTAGGGACTGATGACCACGCAGTAAAGTCCCTTCAGCTTAATAAACATTTGAACATTTTTTGAAGACTTTCCCGAAATCTTGCAAAAACAGAGTGAAATGGGCGAGCACATCGTTAATGATAGTAACATTGTGCTATTCGACTACTTCGTCCACTATTACCATACTCTAGATGAACAACATCGCGGTGTACTCGGAAAAAGCGTGTTGTCCCATTCTGTAAATCACCCACAGTGTCAACCGATGAACAGACACGTCAATCCATCGAATTTTCTCTGATAAAACGCGTCGTTACATTGCTCAAGACGTCACATAATAGAAAACACTGCCAACTTTGCATGTGTTGCCTTCCATCGTTCCAAATCGTGTATCTTCAAAACGTTGCATTTTCCTATGGGTATTTTATGAGATATTGCTGTCCTGAAATGACTTGATCGTGTAACAGGTTGAAAATATTCAGACGCTCACGCAAAATATTAGAGATGTATGACATATATATGTGCTTGGCCAGACGAGTTGTAATCCTCATGAAACTGTCTTGTGATGCTCGGACCAGAGGAGGCTGGTGCTTCAGTTCTTTGACTACCGGGTCTTGATAGTGGCGTCCCCCTCCCCTCCCTCACTTGAAGAGATCTGCAGAATGTTTTACCTCGGCTTGTTTCCACTTGCTTCAACTCGAGCTGAAGCGTCGGCCTACGAAGCTTCTAATTTCACACTTTTGTTCCAAGCTTAAAGCTGAGTAATTTGTGTTGATGCTGAACGTTGTTCAATTTTCTTTGATAATAAACACCAAGATCATATGAATATACACATGAACACTAAAACACAGGAACTAACCGATTACACTGTTAAGTGACTGTAACAAAGTGAATCTGTTACAATGAAGAGACAAGCTATCTTAAGCTTACGTGACACTACACGCAGCTCCCCTCCTAACCTTAAGCATGCGCGAAGGCTGCTCTCCCCCACTTTTTTACAAACAGTTAAAATATTTGTTAAAACGAATTGTATAAATGTTATTTACCCTCAAAATCGCGATACATTTTGTAAAACGTCCAAAGATATGTGGCAGGTAACAGTAAAAAAGTCATTGTTGTTCCCGTATATGTTGGAATGAAAATTGGGTTTAAAAAAATTGCTTACACTCGTCTCGAACCCACTGCTTTCAACGCCGCAACGCCGCAATGTTCAAATGTTTGTTAAGCTTGTGGGACTTAACTACGGGGTCATCAGTCCCTAAACTTACAAACTACTTATGAACTACTTACGAACTAGGACGGCACAAATATCCATGCCCGAGGGGAGATTCGACCCCCGACCGTAGTGGCCGTGCAGACCGTGACTGGAGCGCCTCAGTCCCCGCGGCCACCGCGGCCGGCCGGCAACGCTATCCGCACGGCTACTCTCGCTAGGTGGAGAGTAGTGACTTCAGTATTATTGATGATCGGATCTTCTGAAGGCTTTTACAGTTCAGTGTCTTTAATTTACAGTTATAAGATATTTTACCCAATATGACGTGTTTTTAATGAATCTTCAATGCGCCAAAAACAAATACACTCCCGGTCGTTAAAATTGCTACACCACAAAGATGGCGTGCTACAGACGCGAAATTTAACCGACAGGAAGAAGATGGTGTGAGATGCAAATTATTCGCTTTTCAGAGCATTCACACAAGGTTGGCGTCCTTTACGACACCTAACAACGTGCTGACATGAGGAAAGTTTCCAACCGATTTCTCACACACAAACAGCAGTTGACCGGCGTTGCCTGGTGAAACGTTGTTGTGACAACTCGTGTAACGAGGGGAAACGCGTATCATCACGTTTCCGGCTTTGATAAAGGTCGGATTGTAGCCCATCGCGATTTCCGTTAATCGTATCGCAACATTGCTGCTCGCGTTGGTCGCGAGCCAATGACTGTTAGCTCAATATGGAAAATGTGGTTTCAGGTGGGCAATACGGACCGCCGTGCTGGATCCCAACGGCCTCGTATTACTAGCAGTCGAAATGACAGGCATCTTATCCGCATGGCTGTAACGGATCGTGCAGCCACGTCTCGGTCCATGAGTCACAAATGAGGACGTTCTCAAGATAACAACCATGTGCACGAACAGTTCGACGACGTTTGCAGCAGGATGGACTATCAGCTCGGAGGCCATGGCTGCGGTTACCCTTGATGCTGCATCACAGACAGGAGCGCTTGCGATGGTGTACGCAACGACTACCCTGGGAACACCAACGGCAACGCGTCATTTTTTTTTTTTTTTTTTTCAGATGAATCCAGGTTCTATTTACAGCATCACGATGGTCGCATCCGTGTTTGGCGACATCGCGGCGAACGCACATTGGAAGCGTGTATTCGTCATCGCCATACTGGCGTATCACCCGACGTGATGGTATGGGGTGCCATTGGTTAGACGTCTCGTTCACCACTTGTTCGCATCGACGCACTTTGAACAGGGGCTGTTACATTTCAGATGTATTACGACCCGTGGCTCTACCTTTCATTCGATCCCTGCAAAACCGTACATTTCAACAGGATAACGCACGACCACATGTTGCAGGTCCTGTACGGGCCTCTATGGATATGGAAAATGTTCGACTGCTGCCCTGGCCAGCACGTTCTCCATATCTATCACCAACTGAAAACGTCTGGTCAATGGTGGCCGAGCAACTGGCTCGTCACAATACGCCAGTCACTACTCTTGATGAACTGTGGTGTCGTGTTGAAGCTGTATGGGCACCTGTACCTGTACATGCCATCCAAGCTGTTTGACTCAATACCCAGGCGTATCAAGGCCGTTATTACGGCCAGAGGTGGTTGTTCTAGGTACTGATTTCTCAGGATCTATGAGCCCAAATTGCGTGAAAATGTAATCACATGTCAGTTCTAGTATATTTGTCCAATAAACATCTGTTTATTAGCTGCATTTCTTCTTGGTGTAGCAATTTTAATGGCCAGTAGTGTATGAATATTCACATGAACATTAAAACACAGCAACTAACCGATTACACTGTTAAGTGACTGTGACAAAGTGAATCTGTTACAATGAAGAGACAAGCTGTCTTCAGCTCACGTGACACTACACGCAGCTCCCCTCCTAACCTTAAGCATGCGCAAAATCTGCTCTCCCGCACATATTTTCAAACAGTTGAAATATTTGTTACAACTAAGAGTATAAATGTTATTTACCATTCAAAATCGCGATACATTTTCTAGAAAGTCCAAAGATATGTGGCAGGTATTAGTACAAAAGGCATTGTTCCCGTATCTGTTGAAAAGAGAATTGTGTTTAAAAAAATTGCTTGCGCTCGTCTCGAACCCACTACTTTCGACGGCGCAAGGCTATCCACATGGTTACTCTCGCTAGGTGGAGAATATTGACTTCATTTTTATTCATGATCGGATCTTATTAAGGCTTTTACAGTTTTGCGCCTTTAAGTTATAGTTACAAGATATTTACCCAATATGACGTGTTTATGATGAATCTTCAATGCGCCAAAAACAAATATGAACGGTGGATGTTGCCTTCATAGAGGATTTTCCGAAGCTCCATTATCTTTGCTTCGGGACTATTCGTGCGTAACGGCCAGAGCTCGAGTAGCCTGGAGCTGCTGTCTCTATCAGCTCCAACACCAATGTTAAAAGCTGCGTTTCCCCTCGCCCCTCCCTGCCGCGGGAGCGTCCATATGCTGCCTCCAGGAGGTTCAGAAGAGAATTTGAACCTCAGCTGCGCATGCGTATTGCAACGCTGCGACCACTGATACCTATATTGGGCGGCCGCGCTACGACTCGTATACGTGCTGTCTCCGCAACGTAAATACTTTAAATGTTTGTATTAAACAATCTGAGAGAAGAACGAAACGAATAATGATACTTTAAAACACCTTTGTTTTCCGACGAGCTTTTCTGCGGGAGTTCTGAACCAGTCAACATACAGGACGGGCCGGCACTAAGTCGGACATGTGAGTAGCCTAATATGAAACCTGTACATTGACCTAATGATCGAAATTTAGTTAGCTGTCGATTCCAAAGGTAGTTTTTCCGCTATTTTCATTGGTGAAGTCCGTTTTTTTCCAAATATTGACGTAAATGTGATAAATCACACGTTAAAGTTGACTGTTCACATCAAAAGCGGACACCTACATAAGAGCTTGATATCAAATTCGGACAATTGTTTAATAAAGCAGTGTGCACCAATGAGAACACAGTATATGATCACATGATCTCGAAAATCAGGCATGGCGACAGTATGTGCCAGGTACTAAGACGTGTTAGCCTGTACTTACGTTTTTCAGTAATTTTTTATAGTATTATTACTGATAACCATCTCAAAGCGAGTGAAATGGAACATAATATATCACCAGCGTCAGAAGGAAAAGCTAGGAAGCGGTTAAGACAACCTGAAAAGAGGAAAATAAACATTGAAAAGAAACTAGCGTGTAAACTACACTGTTCTATTGTAAGGTGTTTTGTACGAAATTACCACTTGTTGGAAATAAGTTCGAGCCGCGGTGGAGTAGCCAAGCGGTCTAAAGCGTCTCGCTACGGAGCGCGCGGTTGCTCGCCGTGAAGGTTCGAGTCCTCCCTGGGGCATGGGTTTTTGTGTTTGTCCATAGGTTAGTTTACCTAGGTTTTACGTAGTTTGTAAGCTACGGACTGATGACCACGCAGTTTGGTCCGATAGATTTACAAACATTTGAACATTTTGATGACCACGCAGTTTGGTCCGATAGATTTACAAACATTTGAACATTTCGATTTGAAAGAAGTTCTATGTCAGAAATAACGCAAGGATGTTTAAGGAAAAATCTGGCGACAGTTTCAACAGACCTTATGCTAATAATTTTAGAGATTCAGTGCGGTAACTTTTCATTTTGTATATAAAATTTAAAAGATTATTATGATTATTGTAGTTCTTCATTTTCCCAATGTGTAAAAGAGTTCAAAATTCAATATTTTACACTTTATGTCGATATTCCTATAATTTCCCAGATTATACACCTATAAAGATTCTCATAGCAGTAAGCGAATTTTTGTGTATCAAAAACGGACATCTCAAAGGGCGTTCATATCAAAATCGGACACCTACACGTTTTCGTTTCAAAGATGGACATCTGTATTTACAATTTAAAGGTACTTGAGTAATCAGTGTTATTAGCCACTTCCACGTATAAATCCTCGGGTATTAAAGTTGATAATGCTTAAATCAGCTTATAAATATATTAGCTCTACGTTTCGCAATAAAAAAAATGACGTTTATCTCAGTTTCTGGCAAACGACAGATGTCCGTCTTTGATAATAGGCTGCAGAATCCGTGGAAAACCTAAATAATGTCACTAGTTTTCACGCCTTGGCGAAAGGGTTGGAAGAGTGCTATTCTGATAAACGTGGTATCAGTTATTACCGGAATCAGTTGTCCACTCTCCGACGAAAACTGGGAGAAGATTTGGAGGCTTTTGCCGATACGATTAGAGCTGTATCATGTCGTACTTATATTCTGGGCGAGGATCCGGTGCGAAATGAGATTGCGTTGGATGAGGTGCGTTATAGACACGTTCGTTCGGGGAATTAACGCAACCGTCGGTGGAGAGATTAAAATAGCGCCCCACCCCCGCTTTCTTCAGGAGGACGTCCGGATAGCTGTGTCATGGGAAGAAGCGGCCCGTTTTGTTGCATCAGCCTGTATCAGTCCGTGAACAACAGAATGCCGGCGTCAGCGGTGTGTATTGTAGCACACGCGTCTGGCGAGGTGAAGCGATGCGATGCAAGGTCTGCCCACTGCGTGTGGCTCGAGGCCGTTCAAATCTTTGCCGTAAGAACTGGCGCTTAATTGATGGCGATGGGCAAATCGATTAACCGTATACAATGTTAGTAGTGGCTATGCCACGATAGTCAATCAACAATATAACTATGCGTAGCAAATTGGAGAAATAATCGTTGAAAAAGTGTGGCACTTTAACAGGTGCTAGGTGAGGGGTTTGGGGGAGGGGGGGGGGAAGGGGGGACGAGAGGAGGTAAGGCGGGGAGTAGCTTCTCGCTGGGCGCGCGAGTCTGTAGGAGAAGTATGCTCCGCCATGCACCTATCACAAAATACTTTCTTAGCTGAAGTTTTCTACCTATAAACTACATTTCTGCCAAATTTAAGCTTCATAGGTGACGTAGTTTCCGACATTCCTGTTTAGTTAGTGAGTGAGTGAGTCTCCTTTCGCTTTTATATAGATTGAGATTAAAACAGATTCCTTAATTTTGGATGCAAGAAAATTAAGGCTGACTTGCAGATAAAAATAAATAGTAACATGCAAATCTGTAATGCTAATTTTTTTTTATATACAAGGTCATACCCGATGCGCCAGTTTTACGGCATCTACAGCTAAACTGTTGTGATCGGTAGATTTCTTTTCGTTTCATAATTGTGTGTGTGAGGGGGGGGGGGGGCAGTTACACAACACTTCATAAACATCCGAAATTACATGCAAACTTTATAGAAGGTCCCTAACTACTCCCTTTTTCCAGTAATTGACCCATAAATCTGGGTATTCCTATGCGGTGGCCTCTCATTATTTATGACGTCGTATCTCCTGAACCATATGTCGTGCTCTTTTGTTTTTGGGTCAGCGAGACGCCATGTGGCGTTTGACAAATGGAAGGATAGAGAAAGACTGAACGGAAAGACCGACGCTAAATTCATTTGCAACGGAGTAGCGCACATCATTCCACAGTTGAGAACTGTACAAGTTATTGTTTTATTTCAAAACCTAGCTCTTTATGACGTCTTTTTTTGTTCAAAAATGAAAACATTCCTACTACATACAAGAAATTTAGTCGGATTTTGGCAGTCCTACTAGACGCAACATCACATTATTTGTTATGCTTGGTATCTCGTGCTTTGTTTCAAGCAGATGGGTTGCCATGCTCGATCTCTCAAGCGCAATGTGTTCGGGAAACCTTGTTTCCAGCTTCCTTCCTGTCTGCCCAACATAACAGGCCCCACAGTCCGGGCTGTCAATCTTGTAGCGACTTGAAGCGTGGATTGGATTAATTTTGTCTACACTGTGCTTGAATATGTTGCCTAAGTTGTTTGTGGTTGTAAAAGCTATTTTTATCTTATACTTTTTCAACACAGATGCGGTTCTAGTGTTCATTTTACCATAATAGGGTAAATTAATGAACCTATTTTTTTGTTTTGTTTTGACACCACAATGTTGTTACAAGGGGACACTTTGTTTTCGTATTTATTGGCGATATTTCTGTATAGGTTGTTCACAAAGCATGGTGGATAGTTGTTAGCCATGGCGATATGTTGTATTATACCCATTTCCTGGTCATGTTCATCTTTTGAAAGGGGAATTTTGAACAAACGATTGATTGCAAAGTGAAAAATTGCCTTCTCATGTTGAATTGGATGGTTTGATGTAAAATCTAGAATCCCATCCGTTTACCGAAATCTAGTTCTGCAAAATAAAGCAAAAACACCCATTTGGATATCATAAATACAGTCGTGCCCGCAAAAAAAAAAAAAAAAAAAAAAAAAAAAAAACACCTTCTTTATGGAAGGAAGTCTGATGAAAGTAAACTTTATCGGGCTTGATTGCATGGTGCAACTTGTGCTCGACGACTGTAATTTGACTTGTTGAAATTTTTTCAGCAATCAGTCGTAAATATTATTTATTAACAGATCTAGATTTCGACCACTGTGTGGTCAATATCAATTTTTAAAATAAAACGATTAAAACACGTAAAACATTTGACCTCCATGTTGGAGGTTACGTTCGTACCTCTAACATGGAGGTCGAAATGTTTTACGTGTTTTAATCGTTTTATTTTAATGACCACACAGTGGTCGAAAACTACATCTGTTAATAAATAATATTTACGACTGATTGCTGAAAAAATTTCTAAAAGTAAACATTGACACAGGGAGTGCTGGAGGGATCAAAAATGTTCAAATGTTTGCAATCCTATGCGACGAAACTACGTTCGTCATCAGTCCCTAGTCTTACAAACTACTGAAACTAAGGACAACACACACATCCATGGCCGAGGGAGGATTCGAGCCTCCCACGCGGGAGGCCGTACGATCCGTAAAGTGGTCCTGGAGGGAGGAAGTGGTGCGAAAAAGTATGAGAGGAAGGAAAATTGAAACAGTAAACAGATCAAAGCTTTTGTTTTACAATCGAGCAGGTGAAACATCGTAGTGTGGTTTCGGTGGCTTGCAGGCGCTAATCGATTTTTACGACTTTTCTGCTCCTGCAGGGCCGTAGCCACCTAATGTCTAGTACTATGCTACACAAAACCTTAATACAAAACGTTATGACTTGCCGTTTTATTTAAAAAATCGAGTTGTTACCTCATGATCTTGAAACAAAACATCTACAATCAAGGTACTAAACCAGCTCCCACTACTTACAAGAAATTAGACGTTAGTATCAGAATGGCAGAGAAAGTAATAAGGCCGAAGTGGTTCCTTTCTAGTTACTCACTACGTGCAACACTTATAATTAACTCTTCATTAAACGACACCGAACGCTAGTTGCTAGCTGTCCTTCTGGGGGAGGGGGGGGACAGCTTAAAAGGGTTTCACTTGCACATCATTTAAACTGCATTAAGGCATTAAGGATTCGGATATTCTCATAGGCTATCTTTACACATCTCATTCAGGATTCTCATCTACAAAAAATTGTAGAATCAACACGATTCACATTTCGTACTCTGAAGTACGATGGTCATGTGCTTAGGTAACCGTCTTGACGAAACTACCACTTCTACGGAAGAGAGAGGTAACAAAGTTACAAATAAGCAGGAGGGAGAGAAACATGTAGAGAAGAAAGGTGCTTAGCATTATTTCTTGGATTTTACAATGTGGTGGATCGACACAGCGTTCTAACGATTCCGGTGGTTGCAGACGCTAGTCGCGTGTACGGCTGTTTGTGTGGCTGCAGGCCAAACCGTCTAAACTTGTCAACAAATCTGGTAGACTCAACCACGATTGAAAACTTTGATCTTTGTGGGTTTTTTTAAGACCTCAACGATGGTATGACGTCTGTGTTTGATCTTAAAATAAAAGTACACTTCCTTCAAGGGCTAAGGTGGTTATAGTGAAGATCAAAGAAAGAATAGATCATGATATGAAAACTAAAGGGAAGGTAAATCATGACCAGCTAGGATTCGTGTGCTTGTCAAACGCCACGTGCAAGAGGCACGTCCCTGCGGTTAAACAAGGTGGTGCTGAAACATATCACTTTACTGGTAAGCACGGAAATAAATGTTGAGCGCGTGGCTCACACTTTTCTAAACTCGTTCAACAAAGAAGAAAAAACCAGTATTCCAAATTTCGAATTATAAACAGAGGCCAGAGTGAGTAACGTTGAAGTAGATATCCTCGGAGTAGTGAGGCAACTTCAATCACTTAACAAGAACAAGTCTTCTGGTCCGGACTTTATACCCATTACATTTTTATTTGAGTATGCTGAAGCGATAGCTCCTTACTTAACAGCCATATACAGCCGCTCGCTCAAAGAGGAATCTGTACCAAAAGACTGGAAAGTTGCACAGGTTACACCTATATTCAAGAAAGGCAGCAGGAGTGCCTCACTAAACTACAGGCCTATTTCATTGACGTCAATTTGCAGCAGGGTTTTGCAACATATTCTGTATTCGAATATTATGAATTATCTCCAGCAGAATGATCTATTGACCCAAGGTCAACACGGATTTAGAAAATGTCGTTCATGCGAAACACAACTAGCTCATTATTCACACGAAGTGATAGATGCTATCGACAAGGGTTCGCAAATTGATTCCATATTCCTTGATTTCCAGAAAGCTTTTGACACCGTACCTCACAAACGGCTTTTAATCGAATTGCGTGGTTATGGTATGTTGTTGTTGTTGTTGTGGTCTTCAGTCCGGAGACTGGTTTGATGCAGCTCTCCATAATACCCTATCCTGAGCAAGCCTCTTTATCTACACATAAGAACGGCAACCTACATCTGTCTGAATCTGCTTACTGTATCCATCTAGGTCTTCCTCTGCGATTTTTACCCCACACACTTCCCTCCAACGCTAAATTTACAATTCCTTATGTCTAAGAATGTATCCTATCAATCTATTTCTTCTTTTAGTCAAGGTATGCAAGAGTTTTCTTTTCTCCCCAATTCTGTTCAGTACCCCCTCATTAGTTACGCGATCCACCCACCTAATCTTCAGCATTCTTCTGTAGCACCATATTTCAAAAGCATCAATCCTCTTCCTGTCCGCACTGTTTATCGTCCATGTCTCACTCCCATACAAGGCAACACTCCATACAAATGCCTTCAGAAAGAACTTCCTTAGGCTTAAATCAATATTCAATGTTAACAAATTTCTCTTTTTCAAGAACGATTTTCTACCCATTGGCATTCTGCATTTTATATCCTCTGTACTGCGACCATCATTTCTTATTTTACTGCCCAAGTAACAAAACTCATCTACCTCCATTACTGCTTCGTTTCCCCAACCTAATTCCTTCAGCATCACCTGATTTTCTTACACTGCACTCCATTACCCTAGTTTTGCTCTTGTTAATGTTCATCTTATATGCACCCTTCAGCACACTGTCCATTCCGTTCAATTGCCCCTCCAGGTCCTTTAAAGATACCTTTAAAGATACCTTTTCCTAAAAATATGTTTCGGGCACTTCGTGTCATGTTTTAAATGTGTTGTTAAGTAAGGCCACTGCATGTGTTTCTAAGTGTGTGACCTTGAAGCAGCTTCTGAGCTGTTCCGCCTGGAGCGCCACTGTCGCTTTGGTGCTGCGGCTGAGGCCGGCGCTACTAGTTTTAACTTAGCGCCGGCCGCTCTAAAATCAAACGTTGTTATCAGTTCGCCGCTTCCGGCGGCGGAAGTTGTGGTTGATAAGGAGCGCTCCAGGCGTTAAATAGTCGTGCAGCTGGCATCGTGGCTCAGATGGAGAGAGGCAGCAGCACGTGCAACAGCATTGTACCACGATGCCGCGCCGTTACTATCGTCGTCGCCGTAGTGTTTTACCTGTGTATAAGGCAGTGGATACTGTTAATTTCTCACCTGGAGGAAATGGAGTCTCTACTACTGCTCAGGAAGAAGTTTTACATGGCCCTATAACTTTTGTTGGGGCAAGATTTGATTTCAGTATAAGATCAACTGAAGTCTTCACTCTGCACTTTAATTCCTTCTACATACCTCTCCCTGCTTTCCTTTATAGCTTGCTCAATGTACAAATTGAATAACAATGGAGAAAGACTACAACCCTGTCTTACTCCCTTTCCAACCACTGCATCCCTTTCATGCCCTTCAACTCTGACAACAATTTCTGGTTTTTGCACAAGTTGTAAATAACCTTACGCTCTCTATATTTTACTCCTGCTTGCTTCAGAACTTGAAAGAGTTTATTCCAATCAACATTGTCAAAAGCCTTCTCCAAATCTACAAAATCTAGAAATGTAGGTCTCCCTTTTCTTAATCTATCTTCTAGGATAAGCCGTAAAGTGAGTATTGCCTCCCGTGTTCCTACATTTTTCCTGAACCCAAACTGATCTTCCCCAAGGTCGGCTTCTACCAGCTTTTCCATCCTTCTGTATATAATTCGTGTTAATATTTTGCAACCATGACTTATTAAACTGATGGTTCTGTAGTTTTCACACCTGTCTGCACCTGCTTTCTTTGGAATGGGGATTATAACATTTTTCTTAAAGTATGAGGGTGTTTCGCCTGTCTCATACATCTTACACACCAGGCGAAACAGGTTTGTCATGGCTGGTTCTCGCAGAGACTTCAGTAGCTCTGAGGGAATATCATCTACTCCAGGGGCTTTGTTTCGACTTAGGTCTTTCAGGGCTCTGTCAAATTCTTCTCTCAGTACAGTATCTCCTATTTCATCTTCATCTACATCCTCTTCCCTTCCTACAATATTGTCTCGAAGTTCATTTCCTTTGTAGAGCCGCTCTATATACTCTTTCCACCTTTCAGCTTTCCCTTCTTTGCTGAGAACTGGTTTTCCATCAGTGTCCTTGATATTCATAGAGCTGTTTTTCTTATCTCCAAATATTTCTTTTATTTTCCTGTAGGCCGTATCTATTTTTCCCCTATTTATACATTCTCCTGCATCCTTACATTTGCCTTCTAGCCACTCCTGCTTAGCCATTTTGCACTTCCTATCAATCTGATTTCTTAGTCGTCTGTATTCCATTTTGCCTGTTTCATTTTGTGCATTTTTATATTTTCTCCTTAAATTTAGTATCTCCTGTGATATCCAAGGATTTTTTGTAGGTCTTGCCTTCCTACCTATTTTGTCCTCTGCTACCTTCACTATTTCATCTCTCAATTTTACCCATTCCTCCTCTACTGTTTTATTTTCCCCTGTTTCTGTCAATTGTTGCCTAAAGCTCCCTCTGAAATTCTTAAGAACTTCAGGTTCCTTCAATTTATCCAGGTCCCATCTCCTTATGTTCCTACCTTTTTTTGTTTCTTCAGTTTCAGCCTACAGTTCATAACCAACAAGTTATGGTCAGAGTCTATTTGGTATATCGCCCCAAATTTGCGACTGGACAGGGGATTTCCTGTCAGAGTTTGTAGTAATCGATGGTAAGGCATCGACTAAAACAGAGGTGATATCGGGCGTTCCACTGGGTAATGTTATTGGTCCTTAGAGGTTCCTTATTTACATAAACGATTTGGGAGAAAATCTAAGCAGCTCTCTTAGATTGTTTGCAGATGACGCCGTCATTTATCGTATAGTAAAATCATCAGAATATCAAAACCAACTTCAAAACGATATAAATAAGATATCACTATGGTGTAAAAATTGGAAATTGGCTCTAAATAATAAGTGCGAAGTCGTCCATATGAGTACGAAAAGAAATCCGTTAAACTTTGTTTGCAAGATATATCAATCATAACTGAAGGCCGTAAACTCCACAAAATACCTTGGAATTACTATTACTTCTGACTTAAACTGGAAAGGGCACGTAGATAAGGCGAACCAGAGACTATTGGCAGAACCCTTAAAAGATGCAACTGAAACTGCGTACGTAAATACAGGTGGCATATCTTGTGCGAAGAGTTAAGTAGCACATTGAAGTACCCCGATAAGTTATCGGTTGAGTTCATCAGTCAACGGAAGATCTATGTTAGACAGTGGGGCAGCAAAACTGTTCCGTTTACTTACACCAGATAGTTAAGTGACACATAAGACGTATTCAAATAAAACATGTTAAATTAATAGCTAACTAAAGATTAGTGGACAAGAAATATTAGTGCTCTGTTAATGGAGGACGATTTGCTCCTATGAATTACTGAATATTTACTCATTTTCACGTAGGGAGACTAACAAACAGCTAACAGATTCTTATAATAGTTTAAGACAGTGCTAGTAACTTCCAGGATCATACAGTGATGTGTAATACTAGGCGTAATTATCCTCTTACACAAGCAAGTTCACGGGCGTTGTTGGTTAACACAACATTAATAATACACGAAGTTAATATAGTTAATAATACACGAAGTTACGCCGGAACTAATGTCTGTGAACTTCTCACGGACCAAGCACATCTGGTTCTTTAGGAACCTCTGAGGTTGAATTACATGGAACTAAAATACAATAACTGGGTGCAGAATATCTCAGGCAGGCTACAAACTGGATTTTCTCTCTCTCTCTCTCTCTCTCTCTCTCTCTCTCTCTCTCTCTCTCTCTCTCTCTCTCTCTCTCTCTTTTTTTTTTCCTACATCCATGGGGGTGGCTCTGGGCCTTGTGGAGGGTTGTCTACTCGTCCATCGTAAAGCTGAGGCGATCAAAATGTATTATGAGGGTGCGATCCTTCAATTGCATTTTCGCGGTGGGCGAAACTTTTGTTCTAACCCCTGTTTATAACTGAGTGTCGTAATCCCACTTCACCCTGTAGGAACGAGGCAGGCCAATGTTTTTAAGCGTTTTCTGCCTATTTAATTATGTCTTGACCGCATAGGAAATGCTCTCCTGTCTCCCGTGTTCCTACATTTCTTCTGAATCCGAACTGCCGGCCGCGGTGGCCGAGGTGACTGAGGCGCTCCAGTCACGGTCAGCACGGCCACTACGGTCGGGGGTTCGAATCCCCCCTCGGGCATGGATATTTGTGCCGTCCTAGTTCGTAAGTAGTTCATAAGTAGTTTGTAAGTTTAGGGACTGATGACCCCGTAGTTAAGTCCCATAAGCTTAACAAACATTTGAACATTTGAATCCGAACTGATCTTTTATCAGCCTTTCCATCCTTATGTAAATAATTAGTGTTAAAATTTTGCAACCATGACTTATTAAACTGATGGTACTGTAATTTTCACACCTGTCTGCGCCTGCTTTCTTTGTATTTGGGATTATTATATTTTTCTTAAAGTCTGCGGGTATTTCGCCTGTTTCACCAGGTGAAATAGTTTCTCATGGCTGGTTCTCGCAGAGACTTTAGTAGCTCTGAGGAAATGTCATCTACTTCAGGGCCGGAAAACATGTGTTTATTGTACGTGTCACGTATGTAGGAGGCAACCTTCATAAGTGGGTCTAGAATCACGTCATGACACGTTCTGCTAGTGTACCTCAGTCGTTGAATATAAAAGCGGATGGCTCAGC
Source organism: Locusta migratoria (assembly GCA_026315105.1). NCBI lineage: Eukaryota > Metazoa > Arthropoda > Insecta > Orthoptera > Acrididae > Locusta > Locusta migratoria. The sequence continues at coordinate 16,721,281 of CM048746.1, read as the reverse complement.
CATTGTCTTCATTTGGTGTGCAATCTCCGGCAGCGTACAATTATGCGAGGTAAGAATAAAGCTGTTTCCTAAGTAACTGATTTGCTTTACGAGCAAATGTTCTTTGTCAAAAAACACCTCTATTTCTAATTCGCTTCAGGAACATAGTCGGACTGCTGCTTGTTTTGCTAATTAGGTAAAGTTCGTAGCGTTCAAGATACCGCGATATTTCATTGACAAGATCGTATTCTACATCTACAACTACATGGGATACTCTGCAAATCACATTGAAGTGCCTGGCAGAGGTGTTCAAATTGAGCGTTAATACTTAGAGAGGGTGTATTACTCATAGAAACATGAAATATAAATGCAATAAATATTGGACCGGAAGTGCATATTTTTTAGATAAACGCCTTTTGCTATGCGTGAATGGCCGTGCGTTCTAAGGACCCTTGCTACGAATTGCGCGGCCGTTTCGCGTACGAGGTTCGAGTCCTCCCTCGGACATGGGTATGGGTATTGTTCTTAGCATTAATTAGTTTAAGTAGTTTGTATGTCTAGGGACTGATGACCTCAACAATTTGGTCCCTTAGGGTTACAGACATTTGAACATTTGATAAACACGCAACGCTTGGTTGATGATATTAGCGGGGTCATTTTCTGGCGCTCTACCTATCATTAGGTAGTCAGCAGTTCTGTATTTCTAGTCATGTTCTAGACCAAGATAAATTTCGTCGTGTTTGTGTGCATTATTGTACAGTACTGTCAACCCTGGGTACCTTACAAAAACGGATCCACTGTTGTGTTTAACGTAGTATTGCTGTTTGTACGTAGAAAACGTGTAGTACATATACATTTTCTCTTTTTTATCACTTGTTAGCACTGGAAGGCTACTACTCGACAAGTAAAACTGCAGATATGGTAATAGTGACATACGACCTACCACAAAGATTAAATGGCGCACAATAATCAGGACTTTCTCATCAGTGTATTGTCTTCCTAGCTGGACGATGTGCCCTGTCAGCGACGATTACAGATGTTGCACATGCATGATGATGCACCCCACTTTCGTGGCAACGTTAGCAAACATTCGACGCAAACATTTCTGGAGCGCTGGACTGGTCGGGGAGGCCCTACACCTTGGCCTGCTCGTTCCCCATACATCAGCCCCATGCACTTTTGATTATGGAGATACTTGAAGGGTGTGATTATCGCAACTATAATCAATGATGTGCAGTCACTACAGGGTCGCGCCTTCAATGCGCGCCAGTAAGTACTACAACAACCGTGTATACTTCAAAGCTGAAGAGCAGAAGAATATTTTGCCTTGAACGGACGCCACGTGGAAATCGTCATAATATAAACCAATATCTTAGTATTATAAAAAATTGAGGTGTTTGTGCCTATATATCAATCTGCAGCCATAACTACACATCGCAAACGAATAGTGTTTGTATGTGGTAGAAGGTATTAGCACAGTCATGTTAGACTGTGGTATCAGTCTCCCATTGTGCACTATGGTGGTAGAGGGGTGAAAACGATAATGGAGTGGAAGATATGGGAGTTGAAAGTTACCGACTTTTATAAAATTCTACATGTGGCTATCAATATTTTACTCTTCAGCAAAAACAACACAATGGAGACAAACGATCTCTGTGTTCTTGTTGTACAAAGTCTCCTGTTGTACACATAGCAGTTTCGTGTCGATAGCTATAACAGCTAGATATAGTGGAAGATATAGTGGTTGAAAGTCCGCATTAAATTTGGACTGAAGACCAGCGCTGACTCGATACCAGCATGACTTTTGATACCATAATAGCAAAGAAGTTATATAAGCGAAACGAAGGCGAAAAGTGATGTGCATTTCTTCAACTCTTTTTTTTCTGCAACAAGCATACAAATAAAAAAAAGTGCATCTTGCAGTTTGAAAAGTAAAACTACCAAGAAAGATGCCAAAGCGTAAGAAAGAAATTTCGCGTTCTCGATCCGTTTCTAAAAGGCAGAATACGGTGCTGAAAAGTGAATCTACAGACGATAGAAACTTGAAATTTGTTAGACGTTATTTATCTTACTCTGTAGGCATCAACGATTTTTCGATATTCCCATCCCTATCGGGTGAAATAGGGGATGAACGTTTTTTATTTTTTTAATCTGCTACGTTGCCCTTTGGCAATTTTGAAACAAGAAATACAAAACTACGGATTTCGATTTTTAACCGTAATTTTACAAATTATTTTAGAAATTCAACCATTAAGGTGGTGAAATAAGGGAAAATCTTTTAAGGGTGCTATTAAGACTATTTTGATGCTAGAAATGTGAAAATTTGGATTTGGAACCATGGTTAGAATGAAAAAAAAAGTGTTCTGGGATGTTTTGAATTCTGCCATCTATCGTGCAATACGGGGTGGCAAGTTGTATCAAAATACTTGATTAGGACGGCATATTTAAATTTATGAAAATTTATATTTAGAAGTAGAAACAACCAATGCAGATCATCCAGTGTACGCGTGCGAAGCAGCAGGAATTAAGCTAGTTTATATAAGGAAGTATGTAATTGTTCTTTATGTGTAGTGAGTATCTCCCCTGTTTTGTTCCTTACTGATGGGTTTCTCTGGAAGCTTTTCTTTGAGAGTATCTTAGTGATATCAAAGAGTTCTTTCGCATCCCCCTCCGCGCTGCCTGTTCTGCTCTATCAGCGTGTTCATCTATGCATCTTCCGGCCGCGGTGGCCGAGGGGTTTGAGGCGCTCCAGTCACAGTCTGCACGGCCACTACGATCGGGGGTTCGAATCCCCCCTCGGGCATGGATATTTGTGCCGTCCTAGTTCGTAAGTAGTTCATAAGTAGTTTGTAAGTTTAGGGACTGATGACCCCGTAGTTGAGTCCCATAAGCTATACAAACATTTGAACATTTTTTTATGCATCTTCTGTGGTCTCTTCTCTTACTCCTTTTCGCTTCCTTATCTGCAGCTCTGTAATCAGCTTGTGCCTGTGCTTTCTGTTGCCTGGCCTGCTCTGGTTTACTTTTCCCTTGGCCTAATTTTCATAGGTGATCTTCATCCAGGTATGTTCGGATATCCAGTCTTTCCTCAGGCGATTTTTAAAGCCAAGTTGTCTCTCGCTCACTTGCACAAAAGTATTCTTAACTTCTGTCCACATTTCCTTCATGTCTCTTATATTAAGTCATCTCCAGTTCCAGTGCCTGGAATCTATTCCACAGTTCCAGCTGGAACCCCTCAGCTACCTGTGGATCTTTCAGTTTACCTAGGTCGAATCTTCTATTCCTTGGCTCGAATTTCTTTTTGGAAGCCACAATCTTCATTGGGAAATAGGCAATAACAAGGTGGTGGTCGCTATTTGCGTCTGCTCCTCTTCTTTTCCGCACATCTTCCAGGCTCTTCCTGAGGTTCCTGGATACTGCAATGTGGTCAATTTGATTTTGTGTAACATGGGGATACCCATGTTATCTTATGATATCTCCGATGATGAAACAGGGTTCCTCCTATTACAACATTACACAAAAGTGAACATTAACAATTGAAAACAAGGGTAATGTAATGTAACGTTAGAAAATCAAGCGAGATTTGGGTAACAAAATAACTTTTGATCGCAGAAGTAAAGAAGATATGGGAAGGAAAGCATTTCTGAAAAATTGAAATTTGTTGTTAACCAATAATTAATTTAAAATGCTGGGTGACCTAGCGTTGCTCGAGAATTTTTTTTCTCGTACATAGTACTACTTACCGCGTTTCCGAGGCTAGTGAGCCAAAAAACGAAATTAGTTTTTTCATATATATTGGGAAATCGCGTTTTTACGAAATAACAACTAAGATGGTAGAAGCTTTTGAAATGTGGTGTCACGCGGTGGAGTGGCCGAGCGTGCTAAGGCGCCTTGCTGCGAAGAGGGCGATTTGCTGGCTGTCGCAGGTTCGAGTCTTTCGTCGGGCATGGGTGTGTGTGTTATTATTAGTGTTAGTAGTTTGTAAGTCTAGGGACTGATGGTCACAGCAGTTTGGTCCAGTTGGTTTACAAACATTTGAATACTTGAAATATTTGAAACGCTGAACATTGAATGGGTAGATCACGTGATCAGGGGAGGACAGTGAGCGTTGGTGTGACGTCAGCACATGGCGCTCCGCCTCCTCACAAGGAAGGAGAGTTGACCTCTGACGTCACGCGCTGTGCACTGCTGCCGCGGAGAAACAGAATGCAGCAGTTTAGGAAAGACAGGGGACAGGTCTGGTGCGGAGAATACAGTCAGGTCTACGATATCCGAATTTTAAAACATACTGTTTTAATTATATAATCGACACAGATTACAGACAATTGTGTATCGTGTCTTTACTTTGAGAACGTTACAGTGTAGATATAATTTAACGCAAGGACAGCACTGTTATAAAGTAAAGAGAATGGAACATAATTTAATTCTCTCTACAATTTAGAGCAAACCTGTACATTACAATTAAGTAGACATTATTCCTCATTTTCCATTTAGTTTTTCTTTGATTAGTTTTTGAATGTTAGGATGCAATGTTTGAGATACTTTTAAGTGAAGACTGCATGTTAGGATGTGACTTGACAAGGTGTTTCGGTATTGTGAACTTTTCTAATTTGATAACAGAAAATAATTGTTCACACAGATAACTCAAACCTAACATACACATTATCCGTGAAGCAAGGGCATACAACCTCGGAAATCTGTTTTTATTAACATTCTTATAAAAATCTGCCAAGACTTCATTGTTTATATATTTGTCCTTCAATTAATCAAATGTTCAAATGTTTGTAGAGTCTATGGGACTTAACTACGCGGTCATCAGTCCCTAAACTTACAAACTACTTATCAACTAGCTAATACTAAGGACGGCACAAATATCCATGCCCTAGGGGGGATTCGAGCCCCCGACCGTAGTGGCCGTGCAGACCGTGACTGGAGCGCCTCAGTCCCCTCGGCCATTCAATTAATCATTACACTGTAAATTTAACAGTTCCGTTTGAAAATTGGTAGGAGTACTGTTAACATCCACTAACAAAGGTGTTACAAAGAGATGGAACATAGAAAGTATTTCCACAATCGCTACTCCAACAGCCCTCCACATTAGCACCTTCCTGTAATTCAGATATTAAGGCGTCTCCTTCTTCTTCTTCTTCTTCATATTTTCCGTACTCATTTGCATGGCACAGGGAATAATAACGCTGTAAATTACAGTTTTAATATTTCGTGCTTCTCTGTTACGCACGAAACTCTCACCGCATTGCACAAAAACGAACAGATTTTCCCACACAGCAAGAAAAACCGATTTCTCCGTTTTGCTCGTACTCGCCATTTCATTATTGTCGTGAAGAGCGCTATTGCTGACTGAGCCCTCCAGCTCCGTACTCACGGCCCCGTGTATCTAGGCAACATTGCGGTCACGGCTCTCGCCTGACGTCACACGGATTAACAGGCTTGCTGTTCCTGCTCACACGTCACACCGCCTGAAGTTGTCTTCCTCTGACGTAATTAATGAGGAGGTATTGAACAGACTTGAGGAGAAAAGAAATTTATGGCGTATCTTGGGTAGGAGAAGTAATATATTGGTGGGACAAATTCTGAGAGATCAAGGAATCGTCAGTGTGAAGTGTTCTTAACAGGTGGAAGACCACGTCACAAGAGGAGAGGCACAGTGTAAGGATTATTAAGAAACACCTAAAATAAGTTCATCGGAGATTGTTGTTGTTGTTGTTGTTGTGGTCTTCAGTCCTGAGCAAGCCTCTGCAACTCCACGTAAGAACGGCAATCTACATCTGTCTGAATCTGCTTACTGTATCCATCTCTTGGACTTCCTCTCCGGATTTTGCCCCATACACTTCCCTCCAATACTAAATTCACAATTCGTTGATGTCTAAGAATGTGTCATACCAATCGACCCCTTCTTTTAGTTAAGGTATGCCAGAAATTCCTTTTCTTCCCAATTCTGTTCAGTACCTCCTCATTAGTTACGCGATCCACCCACCTAACCTTCAGCATTCTTCTGCAGTACCACATTTCGAAAGCCTCTATCCCATTCCTGTCCACACTCTTTATCGTCCATGTTTCACTCCCATAGAAGCCAACACTCCACACAAATGCCTTCAGAAAGGACTTCCTTAGGCTTAAATCAATATTCGATGTTAACAAATTTCTCTTTTCAAAGAACGCTTTTCTACCTATTGCCTTTCTGCATTTTATATCCTCTGTACTGCGACCATCATTTGTTATTTTACTGCCCATGTAACAAAACTCATGTTCCTCCTTTATTGTTTCGTTACCTAATCTAATTCCTGCATCATCATCTGATTTTCGTAGACTGCACTCCATTACCCTAGTTTTACTCTCGTTGATGTTCATCTTATATGCACCTTTCAGCATTCTGGCCATTCCGTTCAACTGGTCTCCAAGTCCCTTGTTGTCTCTGACAGAATTAATGTCATTGGCAAACCGCAATACTCGAGATTTATGGGAAACAAGTTCACTCAAAGACTGTCTGAGGATGTTTCATAGAGCCGGCTACAAAGCTCGAGTTTTCGTTACTTGTCCCCGATGCTCGGACTAACCTGTGTACAGCGCAACGAGCTTGAATTTCATAGAGAGGCGATAGTTCCGCCATATTTGAGGCAAATTAGAACTCGCGTCCGCCATGTTATTTGGGGTACCGGCTGACAGCTGAGATGCCACACCCACTCGAGAATTTTACCAGTTTACACAGTTTTAAACGAAGCTTGACTATTGAGTACAGATGTGCATGAAGTTCTGTTGGTGAGTCCAGACTTTATCAAAGGGGCGAATTAATGAGCCAGATAGTGTATTTACTTAAAATGCGGTAATGAAATATCACGAATGATAGTAATACACTTCAACTTCGATGTATAACAGTTAGCTGAGGTTTGATCCAACAACGAAGTGCCGCTTTGTGTTAATTGTAATGCAAGATTAAAAGTGCTGCGAAAGTTATACAGTGAACAGTAATTGTTATGACGAACAAATCATGATCCCGGATTTGCATCTGTTGTTAATGAGTTGTAACAACTGCTTTCATAGAGTCTAAGTCCACACACTCGTAAAATAGCTGTTAAAGGGTTTCGTTGTGAATTTTGGTTGACGAAATTTGAGTACAAAGACGAAAGTAAGAACAGAATACTGCAATCAAAAATGCGCCTAGGTCAGCTTCCACAAAAGTATTCTACACCGAAATAACATATCGTTAATAACGCTGATACACATAAATATTTGCTGCACAGAACACAAACATTTAACAAGTGAAAAATTACGGCTGTTAACATTGCTTCCGCGCGTTGCAATGATTATATGTTAACCTTGCTTGATGAAGTATTGTCAACAACAAATGAAAATATTTTTAAAGGTATAGACACTCAAAAGTGTTTATTTTATTTTATTACTCAACAGATGAGACACTCTTTCATCAACCGCAGCAACAGCAGAAGAATAAACACACAAACGCTAGGCAGAAAACTGAGCATTTTTATGGCGTGTACTTTAAAGGAATTGCAAGATAGGTTATCTGAAGCTTCACTCTTGGGGAAGCTATGTGTCATTAGCCAGGAGTTTTGTTTGCGTATAGGCTGACAGAGACTAAAAGAGGCAAAACAACTGGTGTTCTTCTTTGAAATATTTGTCGTTTCAACATCTCGATTTGTGTATTTAAATGCTGAACACACTTTAGGTATACTGCAGAAGCAAAGATTGTACAGAAAGTGAACACTAAATACAATATACACTAAATACAGCACTTCACTTACAACAACAACATACACTGGACAGACTCCTGTCAAGTGTACTGACAACCGCCAATATGGCGGCAGAGTTTACGCAGGTTGCCGCAAAGAGCGCTGTAACTCGTGTGTCAGCCACTCTATGACATTCTAACTCGTTGGTACAGCGTGTTTGGCAGGCAGTGAGTAGCTTCGTTCGAGTGGCGCTGCTGACGGTCAGGAACAGTTTGAGGCGTTCGAGTGGCACTTCTGACTTTTGCTGACGATATCTGACTGGCCAATCTGGTGTTCGAGTGGCGGAGCTGATAGTTGGCGACCGAAAGTTTAAGTCAGCGGATTTTCGTCAAACTGTTTTCTGACTAACTCCAAAGCGTTTAACAAGCCTCGGCCAAAAGACAAGCCTGCACATTTACGAAGAGGTTTGTGTTCCAAGTCTTCCATTTTCTCTTGATTGAGACTGAGTTTGTATATTAGACAGGCATTCTTTCAACTTATGTGGCCTTCTAATACAGTACGTCCCCTTTTTATTACACCCATACATACTATAAATGAAAGGTGTGGAAATTTTCATAACACGAATTTAAAGATGAATGCGTATGTTTTTACAGTTTGGATTGTGATATATTCGCCTGAAAATGAAGTAAAAATAGTCCTACTGAGATTTTCTGTGCCATCTGTAAATGAAGTGATTGACACATAAGAATAATATAGTTCACAACAGGCATTAGCAGTGATAGATTTTTATAACCGACATATGTGCCACTATAGCGTCTCAGAATTACTGTTCCGTGTTTCTCCTTGTGGTTATATATTATAGAAATCTATTAGTGCCAATGTGGGCGTTTCTACACGAAATGTGTAACTTCTGGGAAAATCATGTACGAGGATAATTCTTGCACAACACCTGCAAATTTTTGTATGTTTCATTTTTTAAATTTTATTGTAACTCATAATAATGGGACAAAATGCATATGGAGCTGTATGTTACCAAATATTCCTTTCACACACAACTATCCTAATTTACCTCATTTTTGTATGAGGTTTTGTCAGGTTAAATTGGCTACATTATTTATAAATGGAGAGACATGTTTACGTATATTTTGCGTTTTGTCGAAGTTTATGATTAGAATTTAATCCACAGTGTATTCCTAATGGCGGAATACACACTGTCCGTCGCCGGTCCGTCACCTCACGTCAACGTGAGCTTTCTCAAGAAGAATGTTTTGATGGAACGGTCGTCTGGTAACATCGCGACTCGCAAGTTAACCTAGTTTCGTCACACGAATTTTATACTCGACAGATACACGGTTTGCAAGCAAATGTGTCTTGTTAATCTTTATTATTATACTTTGGTTTAACGGTAAATTGCAAATGTTTCATGATGACTTAAATAGTTTTCTCAATTGAGAAATACATAACATATCGCCAGTCATAACTTCACTTTCAACATTGGTAGAGAGAAAAGATGCCAACTAGCGCTATGGGTGGCCAATATGCGAAAAAGGTGAAATAAGCGTTCGAGTTGGCTTCGGAGTTGGCAACTGTCAAAAAGCGCGCATGCGCAGTAGAGGCCATCCAAATCGTCAGCAACTATCAGGAACTATCAGCTTTTGGGCCACTCGAACGAACCTACTGTGGTGTGCGCATGCGCAGGTGTGCTGTGGACGGCGTGCGCATGCGCGCTGGCGTGCGCGGCGGCGGCGTCGCCGGCCGGCGAGTGCCCGCTGGACCGTTCGGCGCCCGCCTACCTGCCGGACACCAGGGACTGCGCCATCTTCTACCAGTGCGACAACGGCGCGCCGGTGCGCCACCGCTGCCCGCCCGGGCTGCACTTCAACCCCGCGCTGTGCGTCTGCGACTACCCGCACAGGGCGGGCTGCCAGGCCGCGCTCCGCCTGCCGCACAAGCCGCCTCACAGCCTGCGCTACTGCGGCGCAGTACCGGCGGAACGGCCTCCTTGTACAGGTACTTACATCGATTTCTCTATTCTACGAGGCGTGTTCAAATGTAAAGGTACGAAACGTCTTAACAGCTAAACCGGTTGTCATTTGAATACGCCGCTTTGGGATAACGTAATGATCATGTTTATTCTTTCTTGTTCGATTGATTGATTGATTGATTGATTTTTCCAGGGAAGCCAAAACAGTCTTGGTCCAACCCGCCACTGCCCGCACCGAAACTAAGTTTATTGTGCGGTATCGCTCTCTGTATATCTAGTAAAGCCAACCAATGCCCTTGAACAGTGCAAGGAGTCCCTTTACCAGTTCTTTATTAGACTCAATTTCTTCGGGTCTGGCTGTCCCAAATATTCTATGCCTTTTATTCTCCAATGCAATGCATTCGAAGATTAGATGTGATGCGGTTTCATCACTGTCATCACAGATCCTACATTTAGGGTCCACTTCTGTTATTCCCATTGTACGTAGGTGTTTTTTGAAATTCCCATGGCCTGTCAGCAATCCAACAATGAGTCTAATCTCTCTCCTGTTCAGACCCAGGATTGCAGAGCTTCTTTAAAAAGATGGCTTTGGCATGATTAGCTTGCCATGTTTTTGTTGGTAGACTTTGGTCCAATATTCTACGTGCTGTCTTCTGAGCCAGTTACGTAGCTCCAATTTGATCATTGCCTTGGTGATTGTCTGGACAAGTTCCGGTCCAATAAATGGAGTCTCTGCCCCCATCCTGGCTAATCTGTCGGCATGTTCGTTGCCACTGATCCCCGAGTGGCCAGGGACCCACAATAGGTTTATTCTATTGCTTTCCCCTAGCTCCACCAGAACCCTGTGACATTCTGCAACAATTTTATACCTTGTTGCAGGAGCTGCCAGTGATCTCAGTGATCTTCTTCTTCGATTAGTTCTTGGCTCAGATTTTTTATTACAGAGGTCGTTGAGCCCTCTGACCGGGCGCGCTGAGCCGAGCCACGGCGCCCGGCACCGTTAGACCACCGCTCCACTAACAATTAAGGAAGGCTTTTGACACTGTACCCCACAAGCGGCTTCTTATGAAATTGCGTGCTTATAGAATATCTCCCCAATTGTGCGATCGGATTCACGATTTCCTATCAGAAAGGACACAGTTCGTTGTAATTGACGGTAAATCATCGAGAAAAACAGAAGTGATATCTGGCGTTCCACAGGGAAGCGTTATAGGTCCCCTACTCTTCCTCGTGTTTATAAACGATTTAGGAGACAATCTGAGTAGCTCCGTTAGACTGTTCGCGGATGATGCTGTCGTTTATCGGTTAGTGAAGTCAACAGAGCACCAAAAGCAACTGCAAAGCGATTTAGACAAAATTTCTCCATGATGCGAAAATTGGCAATTGACACTAAATAAAGAAAAGTGTGAAGTAATACACATGACCACTAAAAGAAATCCGCTTAACTTCCATTACGAGATAAATCAGTCAGACCTTAAGGTCGTAAATTCTACCAAATACCTAGGAGTTACAATTACGAACTTTGACTGGAGAGAACACACAAAAAATATTGTGGGGAAGGCGAACCAAAGGTTACGTTTCATTAACAGAACGCTTCGAAGATGCACCAGCTCCACAAAAGAGACTGCCTACATCACACTTGTGCGTCCTCTCCTGGAGTACTGTTGCTCCTTGTGCGACCCTCACCAGGTGGGACTGACGGAAGACGTTGAGAAGGTTCAGAGAAGGGCAGCTCGTTTTGTTTTATCACGTTACCGGGGGGGGGGGGGGGGAGCGCCACGAAAATGTTGCACGAATTGGGGTGGAAATTATTAAAAGAAAGACGTTATTCATTGCGGCGTGAACTGTTTGCGAAATTTCAATCACCGACTTTTATTTCTGAATGTGAAAATATTTTGCTAGCACCCACCTACTTAGGGAGACATGACTATCCCGATAAAATAAGAGAAATCAGATCGAAAACGGAACGATTTAGGAGTTCTTTCTTCCCGCGCGCTATTAGAGAATGGAACGGCAGAGAAAAGTTATGAAAGTGGTTAATGAGCCCTCTGCCAGGCACTTGAATGTGATTTGCAGAGTATCTATGTAGATGTAGCTATCTGGGGACGTGAAGCATTTGTCTTCACTTCTCCGCAGTGTTGCCAGGCGTAGCGAATTTTCCCTACACGTAGGTACTTTTAAGCACTAAAATCACGTAGGGAATTTTCATACAAAAGTCCACAATGCGTAGGTACTTTGGTAAAATTTTAAAATCGCCGACACAGGCCTAGCCGGTAATGTTGGCAACAGGACAGTTGTCAGCACGCGGGAATGAAGCCGATCAATTGTTGCAAAGTTTGAAGTAGCCAATGATATTTTAGACGCCATATTTTTTCTGTTCATAGTAAACAATATTAATTTTAAAACTTTGTTACAGACACATTAAAATTGATGCTAAATATGATGATTTCAATGTATATCGGTGGAACGGAGAGTCGGTTGGAAACACTGTTAGAAAATGTCCGCACAAGAAAATTTCGTTATTTTCATGAACGAAAGACGTTTTATTACCTTAACTAGACCTATTTATTTACGATGTACTAGTTAGTACTTGTAAATGAGAAGACGCTGACAAGAAAACGCTAAAACATTTGCGACAGCCTACGTTGTAATCGAATCATGTAGAGTGACGGACTTCCTTTTTTGTGCTCGCTGTGAACTAAATAATTACTGATGTTCCTAGTTTATGGTTGACAGTGTCTCGATGTATCCTTGTGCGGTCAAGAAATCAGTTATCCTCGTGTGACAGTGCACTCGGAATTAGCGGCATATTTGAGGAAACTAATTAATGCTGTTCCTATCTATGGTTTACAGGTTCTTGATGTACCCTTATGCAGTCGATAAATAAGTAATCGTCTTGTAACAGAGCACTTTGAAGTCGTGGCATAATCTACACTTGACTACATCAATCCGTAACGATTAGTCAACTGGAGAAACATATCTAGCAAGTGAAGCATGATGCCAAATATTTATTTTAAAGTTTCTCAAAATTGTAACATGTCACATTAATCAACTGGTTAACCTCTGCTGGCCGGACTCCTGGATTCAGCCACTCCAAGACCCAAATCCTGGCTACAACCCTGATGTAGGGGCATTAATGAGGTGGTAGGGAAAACGTAGGTACATTTTTGTGAGACTGTTGGTATTTTCTCTCTCTGCCACCTGGCAACACTGCTTCCCCGTAAAAAAAAATTCAAGGCTGTGCCTTCAGCAGGTAAGGTGATGCTCACCATCCTTTTCTACGTCCGAGGTCCGATATCAAATTCCTCGAGCACGTAAAAACCATTAACAGTGACGTCTATCGTGAGACACTCCGTAGCTTACGCAAGTCCATCTAGAGCAAATTGGCCTGAGCTGCTCGTGGAGGGAGTGATTCTGATCCATTATGCGCGTCCACACATCTCCAGGATCATACACAGTGTTGTAACGCACAGACGTTTTGAGGGCACACAGTGCTTGGCCGCAACGGCTTTGCCATAAGAAAGAAATCAGAGCAAAATAAAATGAAATATTCTCACCACGGTTTCGAATAGCCAGTGAAATTACGAACTTCCAGACACCAATAACAGACCGGGCGGGTCCTTAATTACAAAATAGCAAAATTAAATCAATTAATTTATGACGGTTTATTAATTTTCACCAAACAAGGAGCATCTAGAAATTGCTCAAAATGGAGAATTTCCTGTAGCCGTTAAATTTAAAGCAACCAGAAGCGACGCCGTGGCGGAGGCATACCAGCTTTGTCCCGCGCTCCAAACAGGTGTCCCAACCTGAGTGTCCGAGACACAGTGCCGCCCACAAGGGCTAATCTTTCCCAACGGTTTCTTTCCCCTGTAAGGTTGGCTACAGGGACTACTTTTGAACAGCGGAAGCACACTGCGATGCCGTGCCCGGCGAACAGCCCCGCACCGCCATTCGGTTGCAGAGCTTCCAAGTATCCACCTCGCGGACAGACTATACTGCGATTAAAACTACTTTGGACTGACAGCTAGCCGCGCGCGTGACCTTGAGAGGGTGCGGGCCAACCCCACGGCGAGTTCAACACCCCCCACCCTGCATAGTTGCCACTACTTCCCCGTTAGCTGTCAGTAGCGGCTAACACGTGGTGTTGTGCGCGTCGTGTCGTGAACTCCGTGTTATATTGCCGTCTGCTTTTCGTCTGTTCGACTGCGTGCGCGCGCGCGCACGTGTGTGTGTGTGTCTCAGGTTACTGCAGTGTCCTGTGCGTACGAAATGTCCGAAAAAAATAAGCGGGGTCGTCCTAGAATCCACACTCCGAAATCATCTTCGAAAAAAGTCGGGCAAGGAATACCATTACGAGGACAATCGCGTGAATACGTGTGCAACGTAAGAGAATATTTTGAGATGGAAAGGGAGAATGGAGGGCCTCTTATTTCCATTAATAAGGTTGTCAACAGGACTGCAGCGGCATTAAAAGTTGGCAGAACAACCGTTATTAATATAGGAAAGGAACGCAATGAAAAACTGAATGCACATTCCGATCCCTCAAGTCTTAATTCGGAACCGCCAAGTCTAGGAACTCCGGAAAAAAAACGATGTGTCGAGAAACGTGAACTTTACGAAAACTGCATGTAACGCTTAGAGAAGCTGGTCTTTTTGTTGGCAGTAAGTCATCTCTTAGATTAGTATTATTGAACCTGAGGTTTAATTACGAAAAAATATCAGGTCGTAAGGTACTGTTGGAAAGACAAGATATTGCTGCATGGCGATGCCGATTTTTGCGGCAAGTAAAAGACATTGATTTCGATGATTTAGTGTGGCTAGATGAAACGTGGGTGAATGCTGGTCATACGCTAAAGACAGGCTGGTCTGATGGATCACAAGAAGGAATGGCAATACCTGTTGGCAAAGGAAGCAGAATTATTGTTGTCCATGCAGGTACAGCGCGTGGATTTGTTCCTGGCTGTTTACACGTGTTCAGATCGAAGAAAACCTCGGATTTTCATGAAGAAATGAACCATACCACGTTTTTACGATGGTTTGAAAATTCGCTTATACCGAATTTGAAGAAACCGTCGTACATAATTACCGACAATGCTCCGTACCACACTGTTGTAAAGGACAAAGTCCCAACAACATCATCTAGAAAAGAAGAAATTACACAGTGGTTACAACGAAATAATGTAAAATTCGATGATGGACTGAAGAAAGTGGAACTATTGGAACTTGTCATTACATAAGCCACGGCATCTGACATATGTAGTAGACGAAGTCGCCAAGAAACATGGACATTCAGTAATAAGATTACCGCCTTATCATTGTCACTTCAATGCTATAGAACTGATATGGGCACAAATCAAGGGCCACATTACACGTGAAAACAAGAAATTCGCGGTGTCAGAAGTGGAAAGACTGTTACACGAAGCTGTTTCTAAAGTAACTGCGGAGAACTGGAACAGTGTTGTAGCACATACAAAACGTGTGATTCAGGAAGCATGGAAGAACGAATGCTTACTGGAAGATAGTGTTGATGAATTAACTATTGCTGTCGGGGAGTCATCTGAAAGTTCCAGCGACACAGATATAAGCGGCATTTACCAGCTTTCGGACACAGAACACAGCGAGTGATGGTAAGTTGCAACATAATTTGTACATTTTTAGTTGTTTTTTGTCCTTTCTTCCCACAGTTGCTATTTTATACTATAATGCAAATATTTGTTTATGTATCCATCTATGCAACTGATTAATAATACTATTTTTCCATACGCATTTCGCGTTTATTGTAAGGCATCTCCGGTGGCCTGTAATATATACATAATTACGTTTTACAATATTTCATTTTCTTAGTATTGGAGGTTATAAACAGTTCTCTTGCGTTATCTAAGTTTGCTAATAATATTTTGATGTGATAAGTAATAACATCAAAATATCATTAGCAAACTTAGATAACGCACCAGAACTGTTTATAACCTCAAATACTAAAAAACGTAAGAAAACGAAATACTGTAAAACGTAATTATGTATATATTACAGGTTACTGAAGATGCCTTACAATAAAGGCGAAATACATGTGGAAAAATAGTGTTATCAGTTGAATAGACGGCTACATAAACAAATATTTGCATTATAGTATAATTTGTACCTTTTGGTGGTGGTGATTTCGTTATCTTGGCATTTCGAGTATTACTATTCGTGGCGAAATTCATGGGACAAGTGAAAATGTAACAGTAAGTCTCCCTTATCGGCGGTAAATGTGTTGCATTCACCGTCCCCGCCCCCCCCCCCCCCCCCCATTAATTCACAAGCATTTCAAGGATACCGCGCTAGCAGAAGCCTGCTACCAGCGGCAGCTGGCAACACAGCACCCTGCCCCAGCGAACTGTCAAGTACGAAGTAGTTTTAATCGCACTATAGGGCGGAAGTTACCGCCGTATTAGGAAAGTGTGACCGCGTCTGTTACAATGATGGGCGAGTGGAAGCATCCGGTACACTTACCAATCAGTTTATAGTGAGGTCAGCTTGGCCGTTTGGCCCCTGCTCTGATTTTAGCATTACGACTTCATGACTAGCAACATTCTTTCTGATTCAACCACTCTCCGCTCTCTCTAGGGACTGTAAATGTATCTGTTTTAAAGAGTGTTTTTAATTATTGACTGTTAAGTAATTTCTTGTCCTACAGCATGATGGTTTTGTGGCAAAACAGTGTTATTAGTGACACAATATTAAACATGCAACAGGGCTACTTCACATTCGTCATATCATTATGAATACAGATTTAACCACAGTTCTACCTATTTCTTCTGTAACTTTCCTACTGTTCTCTTTTCAATTAATGAATCTTCAATAAGGCAACGAAATACCTGCCAACAGAAGAAATCAGACGCCTTTACGGTCCAAGTACAGCAGATCAGCAGGTGAGTGTAACTTCCTGTATGAGAGGAAATGCGATAGGCAGCAAACCTTCTTGCTTAATCTTCTTTAGGAAAACTTCAACAGTTACAGTGTACTGGCCAAGTTCAAGTCAGATCAGCTTGTGCATCCACCCTACAGCCCGGACATGTCGCCTCGTCACTTGCACCTGTTTGGTCCGCTAAAAACATCTCAGATGAAACCGTTTCAACTCGGACGACCAACTGAATGACACAGTCGAGAACTGCCTCTTGTCACAGCCACCGGAATTCTGGGAACAGATAAACCTTAGGCTCATTGAACAGTGGGATAGTTGTGCTGAGACCTCTGGTTGTTATTTTTGAATAAAGATTTCAGTTATACCACAGTGTCGTTCATACTCTTTCATTTGTTCACCCCTCTACAAAACAAAGTTGAAGAGTTGCTAGTCTCCTGAGGAGCGCCTCTCCCGGTAGTGTCCCATACCTATAAATACAAATATACAAAGAAAAAATATTAAAGGACATCATGTCGGCATTTCAACACAACTTTCAAATATTATATACTACACAGCTATTGCTAAATATTCAGATCTTTTATATAATGTCTTGCATCACTCATTGCTGTCAGGAGGTCTTCAAAAGGACCCTTGTAGGCACGTGCAGGGCATATTGATACCACATTAAAAATCTCAACTGTCTTTTGTCAAGTACCACAGTCACATGACGGTGATGAAGATTTGCCTCACTTGTGGAGAGTGTCTGCACATCGTCCATGGCCTGTTATGCGGTTCAGGATAGTCCAAATTGTCAGAGGTTGATCAAGTCCAGTGAGTTTCTCCTGGATGCAGGATACTTTCGTGCACTGTGCATCTTTCAGCGTTTCCGCTCATCGATGGTTTTGAATCCATTTTGTGCCAGAGTGCTGGCTCCAATACGGTGGGATTTCTTCACCTTAATCGTTCTTGACCTGCGGAAACACATCACTCAGTATTGGATGTTGGGACTATCAATAATCTTCTGGTGCTGTTGGGGGCACTCGGCCAATACAGTATCCTGTGTGGACCAAATCGAATACCAAGCGAAGGATGCTTCCACATGTCAGTGACGGTACCCCAACAGCGCCTGTTCCACACATTAGTGGAGGCTGATTAATGTCCTCTGATAATCATAGTTGTAGTACGGAGATGGCTCCACTCGAGTTTGATAGTCTCTGATAGTCAACCATGATAAAGTTATTTACAAAAAAATATTCTCAGCATCCAAACCAGTATGAAAGGACGAGGCTACATTGGAGTCGTTGCATAGCCAATTAGAAGACTCAGATTTCATCAAGCACATAACTAGGCCTACAACTCAACAAATAAACTGTTTACTAATAATTTGGAAGTTCAAGAACTTCACAATTGAATTGGGCATACAAATCACCATAATAGCAGCACTCCAAGAAATAAGAAATAAAACAGAACCATTTGAATATCAAGGTTATGGAGTTACGATGTCTTGTGACAAATAAGTTCCTTGAAAAACTGTCCTCCAATAGGTTCAGTCCAGTGATATTACAAAACCTCCCTGTTGAGAAAGCTCGATGCGACCAGGAAGGAACTTCACTGACCAAGTCTTATCTTTAACACCATTTACTGAAGCAGGATATCAAAATAAGCATAACACGTCAGTTTCTTTTGTTGATCTAAGTGCAGTATGTGGCACAGTTTGGAGATATGGAGTGCTTTACAATTTATTACATCTCCTTCCATATAGATGCACAACAACTGATATTTCTTCAAAACAATCCAGATTGTTTGGCTAAACAGATGATCAGGCTACAGCTACTCAACACAAAACCTTCGAAACCTCTGAAGAAATCCTAACTTCTTATCTAGACACCCTAAGGCAATTCTTATGCAAATGGAGGCTACAACCAAGCACAAACAAAACGTAAGTGGCTTGTTTCTATTTGCAGATCTCCATTCTGAGGGAGACAAACTCCAACATAACAAACATCCAAAATACCTCGGTATCACGTTGCACTGCCCTTCTGCTAAACTCTGGTAAACTCAGAATGTGAAACAATGCCCTCCAAAAACTCTGCAGTACTAGTTGAGATCACTTGCAGACACACTCCGAATATCAGCCCTCACATAGAGTTACCAATCTTAAGGCACTTTCAACCTCCTGTTATCAGATGGGAGGCCATGCTGCTACTACGAAAATACCAGGAGATAATTGATAGTCTAGAGATTGATCGGATCAACTATGTAGTTCTCAATATGTTTCTTAGTTACTCTTTGAATTCTTAGACCATGGATCACTATAATGCAGCCTGGTATTGTTTTATTTATTATCAATACTTAATGTATAGTGAAACTTTACGTACTTTATCGTTTGGCAAAGATTTGCTGACAGAAAATGCACAAATGCAATCAGTTTGTTTAATTTTACTTTTCTGATGATGGATAATATCCGAAACTGGTGAAGTTCTAAAGCTGATAGTTGACAATATGCATTTTTAAAGTATGCTTTTTGTATTCTCACACCTGTAGACGAGGTACTGGACGCTGAGGCGACTGTGAGACTATATAAATAAATAAATATATTCATTGATAAATTTTGATGCTGATATGTTGCAAATGTGAAGTTACATTTTGTTGGTTTGCTTTTAGCATGGTGAAAAATATATATTTTTATGCTTTGGGTATTGAAAGAATCTTGTCCTGTGTGAGCTCAAACATTATTTTTATTAACTATTCTGTAATCAACAATAATACATTTCATTGAGACAATATGGTCTCGTTATACCAAAGGTATTAAATATAAGAAGAGACATTGAATTAAAATTTGTGATGTGGCCGGATTCGAACCCAGGTCTTCCTACTTACTAGGTAGGCGCTTTAGACCACTCAGCTAACACAGCATTGCAGCCAAAGTGACTACATGGCCTGTCTTAAGGCACGTCTCCCTCCACACAACATACATTAATTCTGCCTCATGTTCCCCATGAAATGCGTATCAAATTTCCAGGGCTCTCCTATATTGGAATAGCACCCCAGCAAAGAAAGCGAATGGGAACAATCCCGCCTTGTTCCTCAGGCCGAGGTGATATAAACATCAACAATTAATACATATCCTTGAGACAATATTGTCTTGTTATACCAAAGGTATTAAACATAAGGAGAGGCAATACAATAGCTAACATAAGAGAAGATAGAATAACGATTGTATAATAGTTTTTATATCATTAAACACAGAGCTAACGTAAATGTTTTCATACTATTACAATTTATTATTACTGCCCTTGGCTTGATCTGTTAATCTCTGACATTACTACACGTAACACGTAACTGTATTTTGAAAAGGTGTCTGTATTTATATTGATGTTATTCCACCAGGGGACGTTACAACGAAGGAGGTTAAATTAAAGGGAGTTGTCGATAACTATGACAAGCCCATACTTCATTGGAAGCCTGACTGCAATCTCGGTGAGTCGTGAAATGCTATTTCTGCATTAAAACTATGCGTTAAGTCGACACTCTTAATGATAATGCATTGAAATGACAGTCATTACAAAGTATGTACTTTCAAACAATATACTTTCTTGAATAAATTGTAATACATACTCATTCTAATATATTTGAAATCTTAATTTTTAACCCTAATTTGCACTCTTTTAACACGCTGTACATTACGGCAAAACCGCCGGACGTTTTATTCCTGTTTTAAGTGACATAAAACTTCAGCTGTGCAATACGAACCCTTCTCTAAGACGTAGCAATATGGCGAGGGCAGTCTTCACTTTTTTAGCGTAAGGTGGGTCTCCCTGTATTCCAACCTCATTAGCTACAACGCCGACCAACTCATCTGCTTCGGACAGCAGTGCCTATGGTTCGGAACGTTCCCCATTCACGTGAAAAAAGGCTCTGAGTCATAACAAACTCCTGCCCTACACTCAACACACTACATCCATCTTCCAATTTCACGATGAATCTTCCTTGTGTGAAGTTATCCAAACGCTACTATCGTGTACCATTAACTGATAGTTGGTTGACACACAGTTTTATCTCATTCCTGGGTCACCGCATTTAGCACCATAGTGACATTGACGTCACGCCATATAATATTCAACTCTGGCTATATGCTTCCATTCTTCCATTCACTTACGACTTAAACAATAACGTTATTTTATCTTTCTCGTCCTTAAGTGTACTAGGGCAATCAACATGTCTAGCTGTCAAACTACTGTGAAGTGCATGGCAGCAGGTAGATTCCATTGTACCACTTAATAGGGTCTCTATCAGTTAAAGTAAACGAAGAAGGATAGTGTGAATGTGTCTGTATGTGCTGTGATCGTTCGAGTATCTGCGGTGCCAAATGGAAAGCCGTACAACATCTTTGTCGTTATAATTTTGCATCTCTCCTCATCGACCCTACCGAGAGTCTTCCTCGAGTGCAGATATACAAAAACATCCTCTCCATATAGTCGGATCATACATTCACTGAGTGGTGAGACATGTGTGGAGTGATTTCTTTAACGATATAATTTGGCTGTCCCCTTCCCCCCAATGCAATCTATCATCATCATCAATAGAAACTGCTGCCTTCCAGAATTCACTCTGGAGTATAGTCCCCCTAATATAAGTCCTTCATGATCCCCTATTCAGTGCTAACATTGATGCCTTGTTTGTTGTTAAGCCTTTTACTCCAAATCATTCTTCGCCGAATCTCCTTCTCTACCTCGACTCTTCTTATGCCTCTTAGAGAACCTTGGTTGGGTCATGTGTGTAACATGACCCAACCATCTCAGCCTCTTCGCTCTAACTGCTTCATCTATCGTGTTCATTCCCAGTTTTTCTTTGATTCCTCATTATGGACACCTTCCAACCATTGTTCCCATCTATTAGTACCTGCAGTCATTCTTGCTACTTTCATATCCGTAACCACAACAACTTTAATGAGGTAACCTGTATCCACCCAATATTTCACACTTATACAACGAAGTTGGTCCTAAGATAGAGCAGTACGCTGCAACTTAGTCTTGGTACTGACTTCCATCTTTCAGAACAGAGTTGAGCTTTCTCACTGCATCAGCTTTGCTAAACCTTGATTCAAGTTCTTCCAATAATTGGCATCCTGTGAAAAAATATACCTCGGTACTAGAAACTGTCTACTGGTTCTGTGTACCTCCTATTTGAATTTAAATCCATTTAAGTATCTTTCCCACAGATATTACTTTCGTTTTGGAGATGATGATTTTCTTATCATGAACCTTACACCCCTGATGTTCTCTAAAATATTAGATTGCAACCCTTCAATCAAATCTGCCATCACAACTAAGTCATCTGCATATGCGAGCCCGCTTGCTTCGTTTTCACCTGTTTTAATCTCGCCCTGCCAAAATACTGTTTTCAACATGTGATCCATGAATAGTGAAAGGTAACAGCCTTGTCTTACCCCTGAAACTACCCTGAACCATGAACTTAATTTGCGTATAACTGCTGCCTGACAGTCTACATAAAGACCTTTAATTGCCTGCAGAACTTTCCCTTCTGTTCCATATCTCGTAGAACTGACAAAGCTTCCTCCTAGGAACACTGCCATAATTCTTTTCTAGATCTATAAACCGTAGATACAGTTCCCTGTTCCACTCATAGCGCTACTCCATTATCCGTCGTAAGCTAAGGATCTCGTCCTGACAGCCTTTATTTTCCTATTTCATGTTACGGGAAAAAGCTGTTCCATTATTAGTTGTCGGCACAGATACTTGTTAAATACATAGAATAACATTGTACAATATTTTTATTTTCTTAAACAAAGGGCTAAGATAAATGTTATCGTCATGTTATAAATTATTATTTATAATTTTTTTTTACTGCCTTTGGCTTACACTTTTAATCTCTGACATCACTACATGTAACTGTATTTAATATATTAAATATAATATAATAATAATATAAATTAATACATATCCTTAAGACAATATTGTCTTGTTATACCAAAGGTATTAAACATAAGGAGAGGCATTGAATTATAGTTTGTGCTGTGGCTGGGATTCGAACCCGGGACCTCCTATTCCTATTTAGGAGAGCCCTAGCAATTCGATATGCATTTCACGGGGAACATGAGGCAGAATTGAAGTATGTGGTGTGGAAGGAGACGTGCTTCAAGACAGTCCGTGTAGTCGCTTTGGCTGCAATGCTGTGTTAGCTGAGTGGTCTAAGGCTCCTACCTTGTAAGTATGAGGTCCCGGCTTCGAATCCCGGCCACAGCTCAAATTTCAGTTCAATACCTCTCCTTATGTTTAGTCTGTAATCACTGAGCTTAACTGATGGTGCAAATGTCTGAACACTTCAAACTGTGGTATTAAAACTATCAGTAAAGAAGCTGAGATCAATAAAAATGTAGTACCGCCCTTTATTGTGAATTATTCCTGATTGAGTCTTAACTAATTGGCAATAAGAAATTGAATTAAAGAATTCACTATAAATTGCACTGTCTGGTCTCAGTCTGAGAATTATATTAAACACGAAAAATAAATGCTTAGTTGTTTGACTATTGTGTATCCATAAATTAGACGCAACAATATACCTTCTAATATTCCTCCACAATAATTAACTACAGAAATTGAATATTCACTCAAAACCATTCATAGGTTAGCCACTTTCAATCTGTTTAGTACGTGGACCCACTTACTTATATCTCATTTCAATCAATGTTACGAAACTATCAATAAAATTCTTCCGGTTATGAGACCGCGTCGTCTTTTTATAAACTCTACCGACGTTTCGTCCGCTGTTGCAGGCGGCCTTCATCAGGGTCTGTGTCTGACTGCTGAATATACGATAGCTTGGGGTTTATATAGCAGCGGATGAGGGAGAGGAAGGGGGATGTTGGATTTCCTTTATTGGTGATTACATTATTGCACGCCATTGGTGGAAAGGGGCGTTGATGATTGGTGTTTTAATGGATTGTATTTCATACGATTGGAGGTTACTTTCTTCTCCCTTGTTGGTCATAATGGACGTTTTCGATTCTCTTGCATTACAACTTGCTATTGGCGGAATGGACCTGAGAGAACGGACGGCGGTTGCGGCGTGCCGTTGTTGACTTGTCGCCTGGCGCAGACGGCGGCGGGCCGGTGCTCTGCGGGATCGCGGCCGCTGTGGTCTCCGTACCAGGGCAGTCTGCGAGAGTCATTCCGCGCGCGGTGCCGTCACGTAGCGTTGCAACTGCTGGCAGCCAAGACGCCGGCAGCCTGTAGCCATCCTCCCTGTTCATATTGGCGGGACGCATGGCTATTTCTATAGCCTCTCTAATCTTCCTCCGCATTGAGAATGGTTGTTTCGCCAGCACGCGGGCTTCACCGAAAGATAACTGTTTTCCGCATTGATTGCGGTGCTCAGAAACCGCTGACTTTCTGTGCTGTCCAAGCCGTATGTACCCTTCATGTTCAGAAAGCCTCACGCAGATTGCTCGTCCTGTCTCTCCTATATAAAACAGCCCACACTCACAGCTTAATCATAAACGCCGGCATTATTCAGTTTGTCAACTGCGTCCTTAGTTGAACCTAGGACATCCTTGGTCTTATTGGTGCTGCGGAAGACTGGCTCGATGCCTGCCCGACGTAGAACCTTGCCCACACGCTCAGTGACGCCCTGCACGTAAGGTAATAGGGCGATGCTTTGTGCTTCCTCCTGCTCCCCTCTATTCCTTTCACTCCTCCTGGACATTGTTTCATTTATCTCGTCCACTCCATAGCCATTAGCCGCAAAGGTGGACCTGAGATGTCGTAGTTCGGCCTATGGGTGATCGGCATCGCTGATCCTGTGGGCCCTCCTTGTTAAAGTTTGAAGGGCGGACTTCTTCTGCATGGGGTGGTGGTGGGAGGAGGCGTGGAGGTACCTTTCTGTGCTGGTAGCCTTTCTGTACTCTCTGTGGCCGAGGTTACCATCATACTTTCAATAGACTTCTATTGTGAAATGTATTTTGCTGTGCTGTCGATTCTTAAAATATCTGGTTGGATACTGTTCTGCTATTAAGAACACGAAATCATAATTAATACCTCTACTCGTCTTTGAAATAACAATTATGTTTGTACATTAATTTCACAGACCAGAATAATTTAATTCTACAATACAATCTAGCGACGATTCTCGTTTCTCTCAATACAATAGCTAACATAAGAGAAGATAGAATAACGATTGTATAATAGTTTTTATATAAGTGCGCCTCGGTTGCACAGTGGTAGAGTGCCAGACTACAAATCCAAAGGTCGCCGGTTCGATCCCCGCCAGGTCCTAGGATTTTTATCTGTCACTTTCCACTTCTTTCACCTCTGGCAGCATTGCTCATGTCAAAAATACCGAGTAGCACCGTGGTTCGGAACCCACGTTAAACTGTAGGTCCCCCTATAACTGGCTGGGTAAGTCAGTTCGAAAGTCGGAGGAAGGCAACGGCATACCACCTCCAAACAGGACCATGCCTAGTAAAGCACTGTGGTGTTCAAACCAATCTTCGGATTGTTGACTGCTTTACCTTTAATAGTTTTTATATCATTAAACGCAGAGCTAACGTAAATGTTATCATACTATTACAATTTATTATTACTGCCCTTGGCTTGATCTGTTAATCTCTGACATTACTACATGTAACACGTAACTATATTTTGAAAAGGTGTCTGTATTTATATTGATGTTATTCCACCAGGGGACGTTACAACGAAGGAGGTTAAATTAAAGGGAGTTGTCGATAACTATGACAAGCCCATAAGTCATTGGAAGCCTGACTGCAATCTCGGTGAGTCGTGAAATGCTATTTCTTCATTAAAACTATGCGTTAAGTCGACACTCTTAATGATAATGCATTGAAATGACAGTCATTACAAAGTATGTACTTTCAAACAATATACTTTCTTGAATAAATTGTAATACATACTCATTCTAATATATTTGAAATCTTAATTTTTAACCCTAATTTGCACTCTTTTAACACGCTGTACATTACGGCAAAACCGCCGGACGTTTTATTCCTGTTTTAAGTGACATAAAACTTCAGCTGTGCAATACGAACCCTTCTCTAAGACGTAGCAATATGGCGAGGGCAGTCTTCACTTTTTTAGCGTAAGGTGGGTCTCCCTGTATTCCAACCTCATTAGCTACAACGCCGACCAACTCATCTGCTTCGGACAGCAGTGCCTATGGTTCGGAACGTTCCCCATTCACGTGAAAAAAGGCTCTGAGTCATAACAAACTCCTGCCCTACACTCAACACACTACATCCATCTTCCAATTTCACGATGAATCTTCCTTGTGTGAAGTTATCCAAACGCTACTATCGTGTACCATTAACTGATAGTTGGTTGACACACAGTTTTATCTCATTCCTGGGTCACCGCATTTAGCACCATAGTGACATTGACGTCACGCCATATAATATTCAACTCTGGCTATATGCTTCCATCCTTCCATTCACTTACAACGACTTAAACAATAACGTTATTTTATCTTTCTCGCCCTTAAGTGTACTAGGGCAATCAACATGTCTAGCTGTCAAACTACTGTGAAGTGCATGGCAGCAGGTAGATTCCATTGTACCACTTAATAGGGTCTCTATCAGTTAAAGTAAACGAAGAAGGATAGTGTGAATGTGTCTGTATGTGCTGTGATCGTTCGAGTATCTGCGGTGCCAAATGGAAAGCCGTACAACATCTTCGTCGTTATAATTTTGCATCTCTCCTCATTGACCCTACCGAGAGTCTTCCTCGAGTGCAGATATACAAAAACATCCTCTCCATATAGTCGGATCATACATTCACTGAGTGGTGAGACATGTGTAGAGTGATTTCTTTAACGATATAATTTGGCTGTCCCCTTCCCCCCAATGCAATCTATAATCATCATCAATAGAAACTACTGCCTTCCAGAATTCACTCTGGAGTATAGTCCCCCTAATATAAGTCCTTCATGATCCCTTATTCAGTGCTAACATTGATGCCTTGTTTGTTGTTAAGCCTTTTACTCCAAATCATTCTTCGCCGAATCTCCTTCTCTACCTCGACTCTTCTTATGCTCTACTGCCGAAACCATGAGCCTCTTAGAGAACCTTGGTTGGGTCATGTGTGTAACATGACCCAACCATCTCAGCCTCTTCGCTCTAACCGCTTCATCTATCGTGTTCATTCCCAGTTTTTCTTTGATTCCTCATTATGGACACCTTCCAACCATTGTTCCCATCTATTAGTACCTGCAGTCATTCTTGCTACTTTCATATCCGTAACCACAACAACTTTAATGAGGTAACCTGTATCCACCCAATATTTCACACTTATACAACGAAGTTGGTCCTAAGATAGAGCAGTACGCTGCAACTTAGTCTTGGTACTGACTTCCATCTTTCAGAACAGAGTTGAGCTTTCTCACTGCATCAGCTTTGCTAAACCTTGATTCAAGTTCTTCCAATAATTGGCATCCTGTGAAAAAATATACCTCGGTACTAGAAACTGTCTACTGGTTCTGTGTACCTCCTATTTGAATTTAAATCCATTTAAGTATCTTTCCCACAGATATTACTTTCGTTTTGGAGATGATGATTTTCTTATCATGAACCTTACACCCCTGATGTTCTCTAAAATATTAGATTGCAACCCTTCAATCAAATCTGCCATCACAACTAAGTCATCTGCATATACGAGACTGCTTGCTTCGTTTTCACCTGTTTTAATCTCGCCCTGCCAAAATACTGTTTTCAACATGTGATCCGTGAATAGTATGAACAACAGTGGTGACATGTTACAGACTTGTCTTACCCCTGAAACTACCCTGACCCATGAACTTAATTTGCCGTGTAACAGCTGCCTGACAGACCTATAAATTGTACATACAGTTCCCTGCTCCACTCATAGCGCTACTCCATTATCCGTCGTAAGCCTAATATCTCGTCCTGACAGCCTTTATTTTCCTATTTCATGTTACGGGAAAAAGCTGTTCCATTATTAGTTGTCGGCACAGATACTTGTTAAATACATAGAATAACATTGTACAATATTTTTATTTTCTTAAACAAAGGGCTAAGATAAATGTTATCGTCATGTTATAAATTATTATTTATAATTTTTTATTACTGCCTTTGGCTTACACTTTTAATCTCTGACATCACTACATGTAACTGTATTTCGATAAAGCATCTGTATTGATACTGATGTTATTGCACCAGGGGACGTTACAACCAAGGAGGATAAAATAAAGGGAGTTGGCGATATCTATGACGAGCCTATACGTCAGTGGAAGCCTGACTGCCATCTCGGTAAGTTCTGGAATGCTATTTTTCCATTACTACTATTACTGCGAGAGACCGCGAACACCGACTGCCGGCGTGGCGCAGGGGATAGCGTCATTGACTGTGGTGCTGAAGGTCGCCGATTCAATCCCGCCCATTGGCAAAAATTTATTTCTTTGTAATTAACAATTCCGGAAGTTTCTACATCTTTCTTATGTTCACTTGTAAATTATACTTGTTTCTTATGTTAACTGTTCTTCTAATTTCTGGTAAATTCTGTCTGTGTCTAAATAGCAGAGCACTCTGCCTGAGAGGCAGTCAGTGCTGCGTGTATTTTGAGTTCGTAATAAACGTGCTTTGAGTATAAGTGCTGTGTTCAGTTGCCTTCGAAGTCAAGCGTGCTCCCATTTCAACGCGACATTGTTTGGTGGAGGCGCCGGGTACCCTGTGCAACAGCTGCATCACCGTGGCTCCGATTAGGCAACGTAGAAGCCGTCGCTTACACGGACTACAACCGGAATACAAGGGATATACCAAGTACATCCTTCCGAAAGTCCGTATCATCAGAAGAACCATGGACACGAAATCAACGGTAGGCCAGCTGCATATAAGACACTCTTCGGTGTTCTCTGGAGACGCTGGACAGGATCCCAATAAATGGCTAAAAGGATTCGACCGAGTCGCCAAGTACAACAGGTGAGATCATACAATGTGCTTGGCCAACGTTTATTTCTACCTGGACGGAACAGCCCAGCAATGGTTCGAGAACAACAAAGACAAACTGAATGGCTGGGAAACGTTCCAGGCGGAACTTAAGAAGACGTTTGGAGACCGACAGCGACAAATCCGCTCAGCGGAAGCACTGAAGAACCGGGCCCAACGACATGGTGAGCCGACACAGTCGTACATACAGAGTGTTTTGGCCCTGTGTAACACTGTCAATCCGAACATGACTGAGACCAACAAAATCACGCACCTGATGAAGGGTATAGCAGAAGACATGTACCAAGACCTTCTGATAAAAGACGTCGCTACAACAGAAGAGTTCATCAAGTGGTGCCAACGTATTGAAGAGATACAACAAAGGAGAGTTGGACGCAAGAAGTAAGACCGACTCCCCAATGTAGTCCCTATGGCCGTTGTGGAAGATCAGCATGACTTCGCTTCTCTCATACGACAAATTGTGAGAGAAGAATTACGATAGTGCATGGCAGCCGTACTATTAGACCGAGAGAGCATCAGATTATGGCCATGGATGTAAGCCATGCAAGTCACGAGGGAGCCGACGCCGCTGAGGAAGAGGTATTACAGACATTAGCTCCTGTTTGCCCCGCCAATCGCACCCGACGTGAATAATGGCGTTGCCCTGCTATGACATACGCTGCAGCCGCCAAATGGCAGCCTATGAACCAGCCGACGTGGCCACAACCAACTCCCCCAGCAACAATCACGCCCCGCAGAAGAACAGACGTCTGGAGGACAGAAAACAACACACCATTGAGTTTCCACTGTGGGCGCCCTGGGCATGTCATACGCTACTGCATAGAGAGAAAGGCGAGTATTCGACGATAATTTTGCCGCAAGACGTCAGCCATCAGAGCAGTTCCAGGCAATCACCTGCTGATGAGTTCATTCGATCTATGGGAAGAAGCCCATCGCCGCACCCTAGACGAGGTCGCTCCCCGACGCGCGCCACAGCCGTTCACCGTCGCCGTACAGAGGTACTAGTCGCTCCCCTAGCCGCCGCACCAGGAAAACTAAGCGAGGCGACCATCTACGGAGGTGAGGCCGCCACAGATGAAAATCCTGCATGGACGACAGTCGCTAAGATGTCGTGAAATCTCATCGACGTCATAATCGACGGCCAACCTGTCCGGGCACTTGTTGATTCAGGAGCGTCTTTTTCTGTATTGTCGAATAATTACCGCTGCACACTAAAAGACAATGTTCTGTGATACGGGGACAACTGTGCTGAAGGTCGCGAATGGAAAGTACGTCCATCCAGCAGGAACTTACGTCGCAAGAATAACCATCAACAACAGGACGCAGCCGTTCGAATTTGTCATGTTAACAGAATGTAGTCGCAATGTCATCCTCGGATGGGACTTCCTTCAGGCATCCCAAGCTATCATTGACTGTGGAAGATTTGAGCTGCAAATTGAAGAAGTTGTTCCACCGGATACACGTAATACAGAATTGTCTGGGAAGTTATTCATCGTTGACAATGTGACAATACCGCAGTTGACAATGAGAAGAGTTGCCGTCACAAATACATATGGGCTATTAACCTGTGAAATGCTTGTTGATAGTTAAAAGTATGTCAGACTCACAAAAGAAATTTACATACCAGCGGCTATCATAAGCATTACCGGTGGTCAAGGAGAGATTTGGATCACAAATTGTCACGAGCAGTCACAAGTTATCCCGAAGGGAATGAATATTGGGACAGCTGAACCAATCCAGGACGGTGAGCTCAACGTCATCAATGAAGACCCATGCCATGCTATTAGTACAGACAACACGCTGGAGGAAACAATCGTAGAAATGCCAATAGGGCCTGGACTGACCAAGGAACAACACCAGCGAGTGTTAGGTATACTACGCTAATTTTAGGGTGCATTCACATCTCATCAGGGGAAAAGTCAGACGAAACGGCCCACGATAAAGCACCGTTTCAATGATGGGGATCATCCGCCAATTAGCGTATAAAGTGTCGCCAGCTGAAAGACGGATAATTCGGGAGGAAGTGGAGAAGATGTTGCGAGATGACATTATTCAAAGTTCAGAGAGTTCTTGGTCGTCTCCGGTGGTCCTCGTAAAGAAGAAGGATGGTACGTGGCAATTCTGTGTCGACTATCGTCGGCTGAACAGAATCACAAAGAAAGATGTCTACCCATCGCCGCGCATTGACGACACCTTAGACTGCTTGAAAGGAGCTACATACTTCTCAACTATGGACATGCAGACAGGTTACTGGCAAACCAAGGTTGACGAAGCTGACATGAAGAATACGGCTTTTATTACACCTGACGGCCTCTATGAATTTAAAGTAATGCCATTTGGATTATGTAATGCTCCAGCCA
Source organism: Locusta migratoria (assembly GCA_026315105.1). Taxonomy (NCBI): domain Eukaryota; kingdom Metazoa; phylum Arthropoda; class Insecta; order Orthoptera; family Acrididae; genus Locusta; species Locusta migratoria. The sequence goes on along the minus strand of CM048746.1, from coordinate 16,690,374 downwards.
CATTCGAACGCATGATGGACAACTTGCTTCGACACCTTAAGTGGACGGCGTGTCTCTGCTATTTAGATGACATTGTCGTTTTCTCTAAAATATTTGAAGAATGTCAACTGTGTTGAAGTGTGTTCAGACTGCAGGTCTCCTCCTCAATCCAAAGAAGTGCCTCTTCGTCGCCAAAGAGATAAAAATCCTGGGGCACCTAGTCAACGGAGGTGGTGTCCGTCCTGATCCAGATAAAGTAAGGGCAGTCACAGAATTTCCAACTCCTCAGCACATTCGTGATGTGAGAAGTTTTCTCGGGCTGTGCTCATACTACCGACGTTTCATAAAATTATTTTGTAACAAGGCACGTCTATTACAAGAACTTCTGCAGGGAGACGCCAAGTTTTACTGGGATGACACAAAAGAAAGAGCTTTCCGGGCACTTAAGGAGGCTCTAACTTCCGCACCTGTGATAGTCTTGTACGACGAGAATGCAGAAACGGAACTTCACGCCAGTGGTTATGGGATTGGTGCAGAGCTTTTATTAGTTAAGGAAGGTGCTGAAAAAGTGATAGCGTATGCGTCAAGAGTACTCTCAAAGTCCGAGATAAACTACTCTACAACTGAAAAAGATTGTCTCGCAGTTACCTGGGCTATCAACAAGTTCCGGCCGTATTTATTCGGCAAACCATTCACCGTCTTGACAGACCACCATTCTTTGTGTTGGCTGACTAGCTTGAAGGATCCATCAGGTCGACTAGCAAGATGGGCACTAAGACTCAGAGAGTACGATTTCACTGTGGTATTCAAGAACGGGCGCAAACACAAGGATGCCGACTGCCTTTTGAGGAATCCAGTAGTGGAACACAACAGCATTAATGAAATTTCAGCCCTCTCTGAATTAGATGACGTTACAGCTGAACAGAGGGAAGATCCAGCACTATTAAAAACGATAGAAGCCTTGGAGAAAGTAGAACCGACCAATGGAGAGTTCCAACTTATAAACGGAACATTGTATAAGAGTAACTACGATCCATTGGGCCCTACAGGGTCATCAGTCCCTAAGCTTATAAACTACTTATGAACTAGCTACAACTAAGGCCGGCACAAATATCCATGCCCGAGGGGGGATCGAACCCCCGACCGTAGTGGCCGTGCAGACCGTGACTGAAGCGACGCAGTTCCTTCGGCCACTGCTGCCGGCGACGTTGCAGCTGAACAGAGGTAAAATCCAGCACTATTACAGACCTTAGAGGCCTTGGAGAAAGGAGAACAGACCAATGGAGAGTTAAAACTTATAAATGGGACATTGTATAAGAGCAACTACGATCCACTGGGCCCCAAATGACTACTGGTCGTTCCAGCTCATCTCCAGCCAGATGTTCTCAAGTATTTCCACGATGCTCCAATATCCGGTCATCTGGGATTCGTGATTACCCTAGACAGAATCAGATGCAGGTATTACTGGAAAGGTCTCTACCAATCTGACAAGAACTATGTGAGTCACTATAAAGAGTGATAGCGTCAGAAGCATGTGCCGCAATTACCTCCAGGGCATCTCGTACCGATTCCGCTGGCAGCAGCTCCATTCCACCGAGTCGGGATCGATCTTTTAGGGAGGTTCCCGAAGTCGACAACCGGTAACCGTTGGATAATAGTCTGCACTGACTACCTCACACACTACGCTGTCACCAAACCTGTGCCGACTGCAGAAGTTCCAGAGATCGCAAAATTCCTTGTAGATGACATTATTTTGAAGCATGGAGCACCACGTGTCATGATATCTGATCGTGGAAAGGTATTCCAGTCAAAACTAGTATCAGAGGTAATGTCTCGGTGTGACAACTGCATACTATCCTCAGACAAATGGTCTTACGGGACGTTTTAACAAGACGTTAGCCGACATGCTGTCGATGTACGTCCATGTTGAGCAGAAGGATTGGGATACAATTCTGCCGGTCGTGACATTTGCTTACAATATCGCAAGACAAAGACACCACAGGCTTCACTCCGTTTCTCCTGCTCCATGGCCGTGAAGCTGAGACGACAATGGATGCGCTGTTCCCGTTCCAACCGGACGACACTCAGAATGACTATGTTAAACAGCTCATCACCAGGGTCGAAGAAGCAAGACACTGGACGCCCAGGAGAACGGTATAACGACAAGCACCGACCTGTTGTGTACCGCTCAGAATATCTGGAATGGATTTTTACCCCTGTACGGAAGGTTGGACTGTCAGAAAAGTTATTGAAGCGATACTTTGGTCCGTATCGTGTCATACGCCGCCTGTCAGAAGTCACATATGAAGTTGAGGATTATGAGCCGTCGTCGAAACGTCAAAAGCGAAGAGACATTGTTCACGTCCTGCGCATGAAGCCTTACTACGATCCTGAAGAGCAGGTAGACGACAATGGCTTCTTGTTCAAGGACTCTAAGGACGGTAATGTTACTGATGAAGCTACAACAGGAACTTCTGTCGTCAACAATATGGAGAAGGGAAGGATTCTTTTGAACTGTCATACAGAGGACCCATGACACGGTCAAGATCCAGGACATTGCAGCTGGCTCCACAGGGATCATAACAGCGGGTCGCTGTTTCTCCAGGAGAGGAAACAATGCCACGAGAGACCATGCACACCAACTGCCGGCGTGGTGCAGGCGATAGCGTCATGGACTGTGGTGCTACAGGTCGCCGGTTCAATCCCGCCCACCGGCAAAAATTTATTGCTTTGTAATAAACAATTCCAGAAGTTTTACATCTTCCTTATGTTCAGTTGTAAATTCTAGATGTTTCTTATGTTAACTGTTCTTCTAATTCCTGGTAAATTCTGTCTGTGACTAAATAGCAGAGCACTCTGCCTGATAGGCAGTCAGTGCTGCGTGTATGTTGGGTTTCGTAATAAACGTGCTTTGAGTATAAGTGCTGTGTTCAGTTGCCTTCGAAGTCAAGCCTGCTCCCATTTCAACACGACACTATGTGTAGTTCCACCCTCTTAATATTAACACATTGAACTGACAGCCAATGCAAAGTATGTACTTTCAAACAATATACTTCCTTGACTAAATCATAATACATACTAATCCTTAACTATTTGGAAAATTAATTTTTTTAAATCCCAATTTGCACACTTTTAACACACTGTACATCATGGCAGACCCGCCGGAAGTTTTATTCCTGTTTTAACTATTATTAAATTATCAGCTTGTGTTCATTCCCAGTTTTTCTTTGATTCCTCATTATAAACACCTTCCAACCATTGTTCCCATCTACTATTACCCGCAGTCATTCTTGATACTTTCATATCTGTATCTTCAACTTTATTAATGAGGTAACCTGTCTCCACCCAACTTTCATTCCCATACAACAAAGATGGACCTAAGATAGAGCAGTGTGCTGCTAACTTAGTCTTGTTACTGACTTCCTTCTTGCAGATCAGAGTTGATCTTACTCACTGCATTAGCTTTGCTAGACCTTGATTCAAGTTCTTCCAATATATTGGCATCCTGTGAGAAAATAAAACCTCGGTACCTGAAACTGTCTACCTGTTCTGTGTACCTCTTATTTGACATTCAACCATTTAAATCTCTTTCCCACAGATATTACTTGCGTTATGGAGATGCTGATATTCATATCATAACCCTTACACTTCTGATCGATCTTTGAGATATTAGATTGCAACCTTTCCATCGAATCTGCCATCATAACAAAGTCATCTGCATATGCGAGACTGCTTACTTTGTTTTCACCTATTTTAATCTCGCCCTGCCAAAATACTGTTTTCAACATGTGATCCATGAATAGTGAAAGGTAACAGCCTTGTCTTACCCCTGAAACTACCCTGAACCATGAACTTAATTTGCGTATAACTGCTGCCTGACAGTCTACATAAAGACCTTTAATTGCCTGCAGAACTTTCCCTTCTGTTCCATATCTCGTAGAACTGACAAAGCTTCCTCCTAGGAACACTGCCATAATTCTTTTCTAGATCTATAAACCGTAGATACAGTTCCCTGTTCCACTCATAGCGCTACTCAATTATCCGTCGTAAGCTAAGGATCTCATCCTGACAGCCTTTATTTTCCTATTTCATGTTACGGGAAAAAGCTATGCCATTATTAGTCGTTGTCACAGATACTTGTTCAAGATACAGAATACCGATGGTACAATAGTTTTTATATTGTCAAACCTTACTGACCTTGGCTTAAACTGTTAATCTCTGGCGTCACTACATGTAGCTGTATTTCCATAAAGCATCTGTATTTATATTGATGTTGTTGCACCAGGGGACATTATAACCAAGGAGGTTAAAATAAAGGGAGTTGGCGATATCTATGACGAGCCTATACGTCAGTGGAAGCCTGACTGCCATCTCGGTAAGTTGTGGAATGCTTTTTTCTCCATTAATACTATGCCTAAATCCACCCTCTTAATGTTAACACATTGAACTAACATCCAATGCAAAGTATGTACTTTCAAACAATATACTTCCTTGACTAAATCGTAATACATACTAATCCTTATATATTTGGAAAATTAATTTTTTTAAACCCAATTTGCACTCTTTTAACACACTGTACATCATGGCAAAGCCACCGGACGTTTTATTCCTGTTTTAAGTATAATTATCATCTTGTAACAGTGTATGTACCTGTGTTAGTAATATTATATTATCAAAGTGTAAAAACATATTTACATGTTCCGCTTCCACAAGGATCACCTCAACACGGATTTATGGAACAAACTAACTAATCTAATCTAATACAACTTCAACTGTGCAATAGGAACCCTTCTCCAAGACCTAGCAGAGCAGTCTTACAACGTCGACCAACTTCTCTGCTTTGGACAGCAGTGCCTATCGTTCGGAACGTTCCACATTCACGGGAAATAATGCTCTGGGTCATAGCAACCGCCGGCCTTACACTCGATACACTTCATCTTCTTCCACTTCCACGACTATCGTGTGAAAACATCCAAACACTACTACAGTGTACCATTAAGTTAACTGATAATTGGTTGATACACAGTTTTATCTGCCACGTGATGTGGGTCACCTCATTTAGCTCTATACTGACAATGACATCACGCCATATAATATTCAGCCTGGGACACCTCTGGCTACATGCTTCCGTCCATTCATTCACTTCCAGCGACTTATTATGATAATGTTATTTTATCTACATCGTCCTTAAGTATACAGGACAATTAACATCTCTACGCTGTCAAACTATTGGGAAATGCTCTGCGAAAATAATGTTTCCAACATGTGATCCGTGAATAGTATGAACAACAGTGGTGACTTGTTACACCCTTGTCTTACCCATGAACCTAATTTGCCGTCTACTCTCTGCTTGACAGTCTACATAAAGACCTTTAATTGCCTGGAGAATGTAGCCTCCTTTTCCATACTCTCGTAGAACTGCCAAATCTTTCTCCTAGGAACACTGCCATAAGTTTTTTATTGATCAATAAACCGTAGATACAGTTCCCTGTTCCACTCATAGCGCTTCTCCATTATCTGTCGTAAGCTAAAGATATCATCCTGATAGCCTCTATTTTCCTATTTCATGTTACAGGAAAAAGCTATGCCATTATTAGCCGTTGTCACAGATACTTGTTCAATACACAGATTAACGATTGTAGAATCGTTTTTATATTATTAAACAAAGGGCTACGATAAATGTTATTGTCATATTATACATCATAATTTATTATTACTACTCTTGGCTTGTACTGTTAATCTCTGACATCACTACACGTAACACGTAACTGTATTTCGATAAAGCGTCTGTATTGTTATTGATGTTATTCCACCAGGGGACGTTACAACCAAGGAGGTTAAAATAAAGGGAGATGGAGATATCTATGCCGAGCCCATACGTCATTGGAAGCCTGACTGCCATCTCGGTGAGTCGTGGGAATCTATTTCTCCATTAAAACTATGCGTTAAGTCGACCCTCTTAATGTTAACGTATTGAAATGACAGTCATTGCACAGTGTGTACTTTCAAACAATATACTTTCTTGAATAAATCGAAATACATACTCATCCCATTATATTTGAAATCTTACTTTTTAACCATAATTTGCACTCTTTTAACACGCTGTACATCACGGCAAAACCGCCGGACGTTTATTCCTGTTTTAAGTGACATAAAACTTCAGCTGTGCAATAAGAACCCTTCTCCAAGACTTAGCAATATGGCAGAGCAGTCTTCAATTTTTCAGCGTAAGGGCGTCTCCCTGTATTCTAACCTCCCTTGTTACAACATCGACCAACTCATCTGCTTCGAACAGCAGTGCCGATGGTTCGGACCGTTCCCAATTCACGTGAAATAATGCTCTGAGTCATATCAAACTCCTTCCCTACACTCAACACACTACATCCATCTTCCATTTTCACGATGAAACTTCCTCGTGGGACGACATCCAAACGCTACTACATTGTACCTTAAAGTTAACTGATAGTTGGTTGATACACAGTTTCATCGCATTCCTAAACTGCCCCGTGTTGTGGGTCACTTATTATAGCACTATAGTGACACTGATGTCACGCCATACAATATTCAGCCTGGGACACCTCTAGCTACATGCTTCCATCGGTTCATTCACATCCAGCGATTTAACACGATAATCTTATTTTATCTTTCTCGTCCTTAAGTATACAGGGCAATGAACATCTCTACTGTCAGACTACACAGTTTTATCTCATTCTTTCAAATGCCACGTGTTGTGGGCCATCTCATTTAGCACCATAGTGAAACTGACATCACGCCATATAATATTCAACCTGGAACACCTCTGGCTACGTGCGTCCATCCTTTCATTCACTTCCAACGACTTAACATGATAACGTTATTTTATCTTTCTCCTCTTATAGGGAAATGACCATCTCTAGCTGTCAAACTACTGTGAAGTGTATGGCAGCAGGCACATTCCGTTGCGCCAGTTAATAGGGCTTCAGGCAGTTAAAGTAAAGGAAGAAGGATAGTGTGAAACTGTGCGCATGTTCTGTGATCATTGCAGTCTCTATGTTGCCGTACAACATCTTCTTCGTTACAATTTTCAATTTTGCAACTCCCGTTATCGACCGTTCCTCCAGTGCACGTATACTTAAACGTCCTCTCCGTATAGTCGGAGCACACATTCACTGAGTGCTGGGACGTATGTGGAGGGATTTCTTTAACGATATAATGGGCTGTCCTCTCCCCCCAATGTATTTCATCATCATCATCATCAATAGAGACCGGTTATCTTCCAGCGTTCAGTCTAGAGCATAGTCTCCCCAATGAAATTCCTTCATAATCCCATATTCAGTGCCAACATTGATGCCTCGTTTGATGTTAAGCCTTTTACTTCAAAATCAATCCTCACCAAATCTACTTTCTCCTTGTTCTACATCGACTTTTGATATTCTCTACTGCCGAATCCATGAGCCTCTTAGAGAACCTTGCTTCTCTCATGTGTGTAACATGACCCCTCCATCTCACCCTCTTCACTCTAACTACTTCATTTCTGGTGTTCATTCCCAGTGTTTCTTTGATTCCTCATTATGGACCCCTCCTGCCATTGTTCCCATCTACGTACCTGAAGTCATTCTTGCTACTTTCATACCTGTCACCTCAACCTCGTTAATAAGGTAGCTTGTATCCAACCAATATTTCACTCTCATACAACGAAGTTGGTCCTATAATACAGCAGTGTGTTGCTAACTTAGTCTTGGTAGTGACTTCCTTCTTGCAGAACACAGTTGAGGTTACTCACTGCATTAGCTTTGCTACACCTTGATTCAAGTTCTTCCCATATATTGGCATCATGTGAGAAAATACATCCTCGGTACTTGAAACTGTCTACCTGTTCTGTGTACCTCCTATTTGCCCTTCAATCCATTTAAATCTATATGCCACAGATTTAACTTTTGTTTTGGAGATAGTGCTTTTCATACCACAACCCTTACATCTCTGATCGAACTCTGAAAAATTATATTTTTACTTTTCAATCGAATCTGCCATCACAACTAAGTCAACTGCATATGCGAGACTGCTTACTTTATTTTCACCTATTTTAATCTCGCCCTGCTAAAATACTGTTTCCAACATGTGATCTGTGAATAGTATGAACAGCAGTGGTGATATGTTACAGCCTTGTCTTACCCCTGAAACTATTCTGAACCATGAACTTAATTTGCCGTGTAACAGATGCCAGACAGTCTACAGATAGTCCTTTAATTGCCTGCAGAACTTTGCCTCCTGTTACATAATCTAGTAGAAATGACAAAGCTTCCTCCTAGGAACACTGACATAAGTCTTTTCTAGATCTATAAACCGTAGATACAGTCCCCTGTTCATCTCGATTATCTGTCGTAAGCTAAAGATCTCATCCAGACAGTTTCACTTTTCCTTTTTCATGTTATGGGAAAGAGCTATGCCACTGTTAGCCGTTGGCACAGATACTTGTTCAATGCGCAGAATAACGATTGTACAATAGTTTATATATTATTAAATAAAGGGCTAAGATAAAATGTTATTGTCATATTATACATTATAATTTATTATTACTGCTCTTGGCTTATACTGTTAATCTCTGACATCACTACACGCAACACGTAACTGTCTGTATTGATATGGATGTTATTCCACCAGGGGACGTTAGAACCAAGGAGGTTAAAATAAAGGGAGTTGGCGATATCTTTGAAGAGCCCATACGTCAGTGGAAGCCTGATCGCCATCTCGGTGAGTTGTGGAATGCTATTTCTCCATTAAAACTATGCGTTAAGTCGACCACCTTAGTGTTAACACATTGAACTGACAGCCAATGCAAAGTATGTTCTTCAAACAAATTACTTTCTTGAATAAATCGTAATACAGACTCATGCTAATGTATTTGAAAACTCTATTTTAACCCCAATTTTCACTATTTTAACACGCTGTACATCACGGCAAAAACGCCGGACGATTTATTCCTATTTTAAGTGTCATAAAACTTCAGCTGTGCAATACGAACCCTTCTCTAAGACTTAGCCATATGGCGAGGGCAGTCTTCAATGTTTCAGCGAAAGGACGTCTCCCTGTATTCTAACCTCCCTTCTTACAACATCCACCAGCTCCTCTGCTTCGGACAGCAGTGCCGATGGTTTGGAACGTTTCCCATTCACATGAAAAAATGCTCTGTGGTATAGTAAACTCATGCTTTACACTCGACACACTTCATCCTCCTTCCACTTTCAGGACGAGTCTTCCTTGTATGAAGACAACCAAACGCTATTACAGTGTACTATTAAGTTAACTGATAGTTGGTTGATACACAGTTTTACCTCAATACTTCCAATGCCCCGTGTTGTGGGTCACCTCATGTAACACTACAGTGACACTGATGTCACCCCATATACGAGGCGCGTTCAAAAAGTAAGTTCCGTTTCAATTTATCTCCGCTGCAGCGCTGCGACTGCAGTTCCGCACATGCGCTGAAGACGATGCGTATCAAGGAGAAGAACGTGCGCCATTTGGAGATCGCTGTCAGTTACGTACGCTTTGTTGTGCTTGTTTGAAATGTCGGCGTTGATTGAAAATCCCGCCGCCTATAAAATCAGGTCGGTGATTCGGTTTCTGAATGCGAGGAAAGTGAAACCAAGTGAAATTTATCGGCAAATTTGCGATGTTTGCGGACCAAATGCGATGAGTGATTCGATGCTGAGATGGGTCCGACAGTTCAATGTCGGGCGTAGTGATGTGCACGATGAAGATCGAAGTGGGCGTCCACCTTTGGTTACAGAAGAACTGGTTCACGTGATTGATGACAAGATCCAGGAAAACCGTAGGTTTGCAATTAGTGCTCTCGCTATGGACTTCCTCCAAATTTCACGATTACTGATGCATGAAATTGTTACCAAACAACTGAAATTCCGTAAACTTTGCTCACGTTGGGTACCAAAGATTCTCACTGAGCAACACAAAACAGAACGGATGGGTAGTGCAGTTGAGTTTCTGACCCGTTATGCTGAAAGCGGCAAAGAATTTCTGAGACGGATAGTCAAAGATGAAACCTGGGTTTCTTACTACACCCCTGAGAGTAAGCGGCAATCAATGGAATGGAGGCACATTTAATCCCCACCAAACGTTAAGCCGAAGCAAATCATAACGCCTCGGACAATGTTCTGGAACTGAAAAGGCATCCTTCTCATTGACTTCTTACCGCGTGGTCAAAAAATCAAAGCAGATGCTTATTGCGATACACTACGGAAATTGCTCCGTGCAATTCAGAATAAGCGCCGGGGACTGCTGTCAAAAGGCGTTGTTTCATTTCACGACAACGCACGACCACACACTGCAAATGTGACGAAAAACCTCCTACTGGGATTTGGCTGGGACGTGTTTTACCATCCTCCGTACAGCACTGACCTCGCTCCTAGCGACTTTCATCTGTTCTTACATCTCAAATCTTTCCTTCGCGGTCATCACTTCACCAATGAAGACGATCTGAAAGAAACTGTTTCCAACTGGTTGAAGACACAGGCGGCAGATTTCTATGAAGAAGGTATACAAAACCTAGTGCCACGCTATGACAAATGCCTGCACAATTTCGGCAGTTATGTGTAAAAGTAGTTTAACAGTTGTAGAATTTTGTGCAACAAAAATTTCTTCTGTATCTGTGTACAATTTCATTTTATTACCAAACGGAACTTACTTTCTGGACGCGCCTCGTAATATTCAGCCTGGAACACCTCTGGCTACATGCTTCCGACCGTTCCTTAAGTACACAGTGAAATGAACATCTCTGTCAAACTACTGTGAAGTGCATGGCAGCAGATACATTTCGTTGCGCAAGTTAATAGGGTCTCTGCCAGGTAAAGTAAAGGAAGAAGGATAGTGTGGAACTGTCTGCATGTTCTGTGATCATTGCAGTCTCTGCGGTGCCAACTGGAAAACAGTACAACACCTTCTTCGTTACAATTTTGCAACTCCCATCATCGACCGTGCCAAGTGTCTTCCTCCAGTGCACGTATACTAAAACGTCCTGTCCATATAGTCGGAGCACACATTCACTGAGTGGCAAGACATGTGTAGAGTGATTTCTTTAACGAAATAATTTGGCTGTCCTCTCCCCCCAATGTATTTCATCACCATCATCATCAATAGAGACCGCTTATGCCTTCCAGCGTTCAGTCTGGAGCATAGTCCCCCTAATGAAATTCCTTCATAATCCCCTATTCAGTGCCAAAATTGATACCTTGTTTGATGTTAAGCCTTTTACTTCAGAATCATTCTTCACCAAATCTACTTCTCCTTGGTCTACCCCGACTTATGTTATTCACTACTGCCGAACCCATGAGCCTATTAGAGAACCTTGCTTCTCTCATGTGTGTAACATGACCCCACCATCTCAGCCTCTTCGCTCTAACTGCTTTCTCGTCCTTAATTATACTAGGGCAATGAACATCTCTAGCTGTCAAACTACTGCGAAGTGCATGGCAGCAGGTAGATTCCATTGTACCATGTAATAGGGCCTCTACCAGTTAAAGTAAAGAAAGAAGGATACTGTGAATGTGTCTGTATGTGCTGTGATCGTTCGAGTCTCTGCGTTGCTAACTGGAAAGCCGTACAACATCTTCCTCGTTACAATTTTGCATCTCTCCTCCAGTGTACGTATACAAAAAGGTCCTGTCCGTATAGTCGGAGCATACATTCACTGAGTGGCAAGACATGTGTGATGTGATTTCTTTAACGAACTAATTTGGCTGTCCTTTCCCTATTGTAATCTCGCACTGCCATAATTCTGTTCACAACATGTGATCCGTGAATTGTATGATCAACAGTGGTGACAAGTTACAGCCTTGTCTTAACCCTGAAACTACTCTGAACTGTGAACTTAATTTGCCGTCTACTCTACCTGCTACCTGGCAGTCTACATAAAGATCGATAATTGCCTACAGAACTTTTCCTCCTGTTGCATAACCTCGTAGAACTTACTAAGCTTCCTCCTAGGAACACTGCCACAAGTATTTTCTAGATCTATGAACCGTAGATACAGTTATTGTCCCACTCATAGCATTTCTACATTATCTATCGTAAGCTAAATATCTCATTCTGACAGTCTCTATTTTCCTATTTCATGTTACGGGAAAGAGCTATCCCATTATTAGCCGTTGGGACAGATACTTGCTCAATACACAGAATAAAGATTGTACAATAGTTTTTATATTATTAAACAAACGACTATGATAAATGTTAGCCGACCGCGGTGGCCGAGGAGACTAAGGCGCTCCAGTCACGGTCTTCACGGCCACTACGGTCGAGGGTTCGAATTCCCCCTCGGGCATGGATATTTGTGCCGTCCTAGTTTGTAAGTAGTTCATAAGTAGTTTGTAAGTTTAGGGACTGATAACCCCGTAGTTAAGTCCCATAGACTTTACAAACATTTGAACATTTGAACATTTGATAAATGTTATCGTCATACCATAAATTTTTAGTTATAATCTATTATTACTGCCCTTGGCTTAAAATGTTAATCTGTGACAGCACTACAAGTAACACGTTCGATAACGTGTCTGTATTGATATTGATGTTATTCCACCAGGGGATGTTACAACCAAGGAGGTTAAAATAAAGGGAGTTGGCGATATCTATGCCGAGCCCATACGTCATTGGAAGCCTGAGTACCATCTCGGTGAGTTATGGAATGCTATTTCTCCATTAAAATATACGTTAAGTCGAAACTCTTAATGTTAATGCACTGTACTGACAGGCAATGTAAAGTATGTACTTTCAAACAATATACTTTCTTGAATAGATCGAAATACATACTCATCCTAACATATTTGAAAACTTTTTAACCATAAAACTTCCTGGCAGATTAAAATTGTGTGCCGGAACCGGGACTCGGACCTGGAACCTTTGCCTTTCCCGGGCAAGCGCTCTACCGACTGAGCTATCCCGACACGACTCACGATGCCGCCACACGACTTTACTTCCGCCAGTACCTCGCCTCCTACTTTCCAAACTTCACAGAAGCTCTCCCGCGAAACATGCAAGACTAGCGCACCTGGAAGAAAGCAGAGCTTCTTTGAAGTTTGCAATGTAGGAGGCGAGGAACTGGCGAAAGTAAAGTTGTGAGGCGGCATCGTGGGTCGTGGCGGGATAGCTGAGTCGGTAGAGCGCTTGTCCGCGAAAGGCAAAGGTCCCAGGTTCGAGTCCCGGTTTAATCTGTCTGGAAGTTTCGTATCAGCGGACACTCCGCTGCAGAGTGAAAGTTTCATTCTTTTTAACCATAATTTGCACTCTTTCAACACGCTGTACATCACGGCAAAACCGCCGTACGTTTTATTCCTGTTTTAAGTGACATAAAACTTTAGCTGTGCAATACGAACCCTTCTCCAAGACATAGGTATATGGCAGAGCAGTCTTGAATTATTCAGCGTAAGGGCGTCTTTGTGTATTTTAACCTCCCTAGTTACAACGTCGACCAACTCCTGTGCTTTGAACAGCAGTGCCTATGGTTTGGAACGTTCCCCATTCACGGAAAAAAATGCTCTGAGTCATAGCAACCTCCTGCCCTACACTCGATACACTTCGTCTTCTTGCACTTTCCCGGCCAGTCTTGCTCGTGTGAAGACATCCAAACTCTACTACAGTGTATCATTAAGTTAACTGATAGTTGATTGATACATAGTTTTATCTCATTCCTTGAAATGCTCCGTGTTGTGGGTCATCTCATTTAGATCTATAGTGACACTGATGTCACGCCATATAATATTCAACCGGGGTACCTCTGGCTACGTGCTTCCGCCCGTTCATTCACTTCCAGCGACTTAATATGATAATGTAATTTATCTGTCTAGTCCCTAAGGATACAGGGCAATGTATACTCTGTCAAATGATTGGTAAATGCATTCCAGCAGGTACCTTCCGTTGTGACAGTTAATAGGGTATCTGCCACAATGATTGTGTTATGAGCTAATTATTCCAGTCTTTGCTGTGTCAACTGGAAAGCTGTACAATATCTTCCTCGTTACAATTTTGCAACTCACCTCATCCACCGCGCCTAGTCTCTTCCCTGAGTAGACGTATACGAAAACGTCCTGTCCGTATAGTCGGAATATACATTCACTGAGTAGGGGGACGTGTGGAGTGATTTCTTTAACGCTATAATGGGCTGTCGTTCCCCCCCCCCCAATTTATTTCATCATCATCATCAATAGAGACCGTTTATGCCTTCCAGCGTTCACTCTAGAGTATAGTCCCCCTAAATAAAAGTCCTTCATGATCCCCTATTCAATGCTAACATTGATGCCTTGTTTGTTGTTAAGCCTTTTACTTCAAACCATTCTTCACCGAATCTTCTTCTCCTTGGTCTACCTCGACTCTTCTTATCCTCTACTGCCGAACCCATGAGCCTCTTAAAGGACCCTGCTTCTCTCATGCGTGTAACATGACCCCACCATCTCAGCCTCTTCGCTCTAACTGCTTCATTTCAAGTGTTCATTCCCAGATTTTCTTTGATTCCTCATTATGGAGACCCTCCTGCCATTGTTCCCATCTAATTAGTACCTGCAGTCATTGTTGCTACTTTCAAATTTGTAACCTCAACCTTACTAATGAGGTAAGCTGTATCCATCCAACTTTCACTCCCATACAACGAATTTGGTCCTAAGATAAAGCATTGCACTGCTTAGTCTTGGTACTGACTTCCTTCTTGCTGAACAAATTTGGTCTTACTCACTGCAGTAGCAGTGCTACATCTTGATTCAAGTTCTTCCAGTATGTGAAAAAATACATCTTCGGTACCTGAAACTGTCTACCTGTGTACCTCCCATTTGGCATTCAATCCGTTTTAATCTCTTTGCCACAGCTTTTACTTTTGTTTTGGAGATGCTGATTTTCATATCATAACCCTTTCACCTCTGATCGATCTCTGAAATGATATATTTTAACCTTTCAATCGAATCTGCCATCACAACTATGTCATCTGCATATGCGACACTGCTTACTTTGTTTTCGCCTATTTTAATCTCGCCCTTCCAAAATACTGTTTCCAACATGTGATACGTGAATAGTATGACGAACAGTGGTGACATGTTACAGCCTTGTCTTACCTCTGAAACTACCCTGCACCATGAACTTAATTTGCTGTCTACTGTAACTGCTGCTTGACAGTCTACATAATTGCCTGCAGAACTTTGCCTCCTAGGAGCACTGCCATAAGTCTTTTCTAGATCTGTAAACTGTAGCTCAGCTCCCCTGTTCCACTCATAGCGCTTCTCGATCATCTGTCGTAAGCTAAAGATCTGGTCCTGACAGCCCCTATTTCTCTATTTCATCTTACAGGGAAATGCTATGAAATTATTAGCCGTTGGCACAGATAGTTGTTCAATACACCATGCCATGACACTATTTTTGTTTTGTATACCTCTTTTGGATGTATATGTATACATATACATTTTTTAGATAACAGTTCTAGTAGGTGAAGAACCTTTCTCAATTTCATTTTCAGACTGTCGCTGTGTAACACCTAAGCTCAGCTTCGTTCCTGCAGCCAGTCAACATGATGATGATGATGATTGGAGTTTTAGGGCTCTCAACAGCGACGCCATCAGTGCCCATACAGACAATTATGAATCATTCTAAATTTACTACCATTGTTTATATTGTATTTTTATAAATAAAATCAGTTTGATCTAAGATGGCATTTATTTTCTTCAGTTATAATACTCTGAGAATATTCAATAAAGTCCTATGTATATATGTGACATTCAGTTGGGGCAGCCACAGGGAATGGGGCTAATGGAGCAGAAGTCCTCCACCCACCCCCCAGCAAAATGTTTTAAATTTTATTACTTTGTATTGTTTTTATTTATTGTTTTTTTAAACAGGTCGGCACCGGAAATTTGAAATAGTACACACGTAATAGATCACGACGTGACTATAATTTGCCAAGCACCAGTGAACGTGACAATGTGTCGCCAACGTGATGTCGCCACTGAGAACGTGTGCTGCTGTTATCGTGAGCAGTTTTATTGCCGCTGCGACCAGCTTTGATGCTGCCACTATTGTTACTGTTATGCCGAAGTTACGAGCCGTTTGTTAATAAGCGGTGACCCACTGCCTAGCAAGTCAGAGGTAGAGTTGGGCAACACGATTCTTTTTTAGGAATCGATTCTTACGATTCAGTCCCACATTGTGAATCGATTCCTACGATTCGTTCACGATTCGTTCGCGATTCTATAGTCTACATTGGCGCGATTCTTACTTCTACATCTTGCTCATAGATGGCAATACATGTCTATGTCGTGGATGTTGGAATCTTAACCTTTTCCATCTGTTCCTACGATTCGTTCACGATTCTTTCTGGTCTGCGACGGCACGATTCTTACAATATTCCGAAAATGTGAAAATATGGGTATCGGATTTTTTAATATTTCTGGTGCGTAAAGTTCAGACTTAAAATAATAATGAGGCAAAGCCATTCGAATCAGCTCTCAAAAATTCTCGAGAAAATAGTCTGAAGTTTTGCGAGCGGTTATAAATACATATTACACTACCAACTATTTCTGCTGTCATCATAGCTCATTTAGTAGCGTTGTACGTTTAGTGAACGTAGGTCACTCATTTCGAATGCTGCTGTAACCTCATTTTTTTTCGTTCTGTTTGAATATTTAGGCCATTTAAATATAAATTTAATTAAATCTATGGTATTAACAGATATCTATTCATTATAAAATACTTATTATATAAAATCAATTAGTTTAAGGAAACCCGAAATTAACATTAAAAATAAAAATTTGTTTCTTTCGGGAAAGCTGATAACGTAAAAACCAAAATGGTAGAAAAGAATTTTGAGAGGGCTTTAAAACTTTTAAAATCGCGTCTTTATATAAAAAGAATATTTTTGTAAATTGAGTTTTTACAAACACTACAACTACGTAGATGAACTCGAAAAGCTTAAACCTCTCTAAACACAAAATATAATCCAAATCGTTACAGCCATTTCCGGGATACGCGAAATATAAATGTGTAAGGATTGCTCGTTTAAATACATAATATGTAAACTGTAGAAAAGACTATATTCGTATGTATTGACAGCTGTGTATTTCGATGCGTTTTGTTTCTGTCATCTGTAATTCGTGAGAAGGCTAATAATTAACAGCTCACGATCTTCGTTCTGTGCTTCCTTTGTTCACACGATTTCTGGCTTTCGTAATTATTCGGCACGATTCTCCACTTGCTTTCGAATCATGAATCGTTGGATCTTGGAATCGTCACGAGACAGACGATTCTTTTGAACGACGATTCGTCCGGATCACGATTCGATTCTTACGATTATTTATTTGTATTCGTTCAAATGAATGACTCAATGACGAATCGCCACAACTCTAGTCAGCGGTGCCACCGAGTGGAATCTTGTGAACAACAATAGCATTATTTTAGTTCAATTTTTACATATAGAGTCTCACGTTAATTAAACTGTAAAGACCTTTCTCTTTGGCTAGTATCATAGAAGCTGCTTAATTATTTTACAAGTTATTATATACATTCCCTTTCCAACACGTTGCTCCTCTTCCACTTTCAAATTAATTCGAGCCTACTCATTTTAGACTTGTGCAATTACTTTCCCTAGTATACTTGGTTAAAGTATAAAAAGCGTAAAAATAATTCATAGATTAATAAATTCAGTAGGCTTAATTTAAAAAAAAAATAGCCCTCCCTCCCTAGAACCAAATCCTGTCTGCACCACTCGTGTCATTTCCAAAACTTATAAATGTGTGCGACGATCACAATAGTAATAGCAATCTTCAACAAGGAATTTCATTACCTTTATGTGACTTAATCCACATTTTAAACAATTACAGTGGTCACACATAGACTAAAATATAGATCAACCACATTAAATGAAAATATCTGTGATTGATTGCTGTTATCTTCTAAACTACAGATGAAACCTATCGAAACTGGAAGATCCGCCTTAATTTGGAAAAAATAGCAGTCAAACCGCAAAAAAATCGATGAAGATTCATCGGAAAACCGTAAGAAGGACGAAATCGCTTAAATAAAGAATAGTACTTGCGATCTAGATTTTTATTCTATCCAGTGCATTTCATTATAGATCGCAGTTGCTCCTAAGGACAACGTTGATTAAATTCATGACCCGACTTAAGGTGAAATTAGACGCCAAATGCAATTCATCGGTTCCGCCTTCCTGCATTATTGGTCTGAAACACAGCTGTTTGAAACAGAGAAACCGACAGGAAGAAACAGTTTCAGTATCGATCGCGATTTGTGATCCGAAATCGAGCAGAATGAAACCCGGCGGTTTTGAAACCATGAAACATGGCGCTTTCGATACAGTGAAACAGTTTCACATGTCGAAACATGGTTTCGAAACCATGATACAGTGGCCAACTGTACAAGGAATTACTCAGGACACAGCAGACTTTACGAGCTAATTCATTACGTGAAAAAGAAGTGGGAAGGACTTTATGCTGAGCTTAAGATTTTTCGTTTTGATACAGCAGGAGCTTGATAATTTGCAATTTGTCAGTTCCGACTTTTAAAATTTGTGCCATTATTAAATATGTCGGATTATGAAATATGCCGGATTATTCCAGTCGCGTTAATAAACCTTATTTAAGATAAGGATATAAGCAAAACCTACAGTTTTTACATACAAACACCGCTAAGTGAATATATATTACGCGCAACAGGAGAGACAACAGTATAAAATGAGTAGGTATTTATTGAAGTGTAGCTAATAATGCATTGCTCTATTGTATCTGCTTAAGGTTCAAAGTTTTAGAAAACCTAAGTGTACCTAAATAATTTTTGTGTGTAACAAAATAAAATAAACGTTACTGGTTTGAAAAGATCGGGTACCAAGAATCGTTGATATTAGCAGATGGCGAACAATGCAGGTTTCTTATCTTGGCGTCAAGAGAATCGCTCAATGCAGAATACAAATTATTGTTGCTGAGACGATGCGTCTTCGCGCCGAACGTTTCCACCCCGAGTAAAACACGGGAAAACTTCGTGTCGGGCTATCGGATCTGCCAGATTTTACAATGCCGGAATTTCACGGCCTTGCTTTATTTAGTTGTCATAACATTGTTTCTTTGCGCCTGGGTTCACCCAAAGTGGCGTTCGAGGCGATAAGATTAGATTTCAAGACGTAAGTGCACTGTTCGCCGATTAAGCAGCACCCAAGCGGCGTGAGTACTATCAGCTACAGTCGCGGCGTCACGTTCCAGTGTGACGTCACGGGCTTTTGTCAGCAAGCGACGTGACGCACCAGCTGCAGCTGCGGAACTCGGTCAAGTTTGTCAAGCAGGAAAGTCGGAAAGTACTCTCTGTATCAAGTAATTCAGATCGCTTCGTAGTTCACGTGTCTCACACACAAACCTTCAGATGTCAGACACTCAGATCGGTACCGAACGTTGTATATCGATAGAGTATCGACCAAAACTTCTATATAATTCGTGCTATGTACTGCCGTCCAGGGGAACGTGCGTAAACTATAATAATAAGTAACACCTAACACCTAATCGACAGAGTAGATGAAAACCATAACTGTGAGCGCTTATCGGGTTGCGCTACCGTGGGCTATTTGGTAGAGCGTTAGTTCATCGAACAGAAACTGCAGTACGCTGTACGTTGAAAACTGTTAAGAGAATGTCTATAACGTTCTACGGGTTCATTTCGTAAGACACCACTGTCAGCTGCAGCAGTAGCAGTACCAGCAGCCGACTGGACAGCAACGTCAGCCCCACTTGATGGTGTGGGAAAACACACTGCACTCTAGGTAGTCGCAACACGCACATCCGCTGAACGGCGATGCAGCCTATCTACCAGTCATCTTTTGATATTATTATTATTATTATTGCATGTATGGTGCAATTACTTCTTTCTTCTGCGAATATACTCTGCAGGTTTGCTACTTTCAAATAAAACGAAGCAGAAGCAAACTGCCAATAACCCAGTGCTATAAAATCCGAACAGTCCTTTTACATTTCAGGAACATGTTCTCCCATGTAACAGTAGTTGTATGTTTGTCGACGTAGAACAATTTGCAACGTAATACAGAAAAAAAAAAATTCGCGCCACGAGAGTTTAACGACACACATTCGCCCTATCAACTACCCCACGAGAGTTCAGGTGGGCAGACCCATACATATTCGCTTTTCCTGTGCTCCGTAGGACAGGTGTTACATAATGTTTCCCGTTTACGCACGTTCTCCTGGACGGCAGCACATAGCACGAATTATATACAAGTTTCGGTTGATACAGTGTCGATATACAACGTTTGGTACCGATCTAAGTATCTGACATCTGTCAGAATCAAAAGACACGAAATCACGATCGTTTCGGATAAGAAATGCATGGTAGAACAACACACATCTGTGGTTAAGGTACATTAGTATTCACAATTTTGCCTTCCTTTCGGTATGCAGTAAAGAGTACGATGAAACACCTACTTAAAATGAAATATCATTACGCAACCGTGACATCGGCTTATGTTCGTAAATTTCAAAAGAGAAAAAGGAAGATTAGGGGCGAGCGGGAATGGCTGTGTGGTCTAAGACGCCGTACCACGGACTACGCGGCCGCTCCCCGTCGAAGAATCAAATCCTCCCTCGGATGTAACCTAAATTATTTCAAGTAGTGTCTAAGTCTACGGGCCGATGAATACAGCAGTTTGGTTCTTTAGATTTATAAACGTTTGAACCCTTTTGAAGATTAGGTCTTAACGTTCCGTCGACAGCGTTGTCATTAGAGAAGCACTATATGCTCGGATTGTTTCGATTAGGATGGGAAAGTAAATCTGCAGTGCCCTTTTAAAGAGACCATCTCGGCATTTGCCTGGAATGATTCAGGAAAATCTCCGAAAATCTAAATCAGGACAGCCGAAGGTGTATTTGAACCTCCGTTCCTCCGAATGTGAGTCAAATGTGTAACCACTGCGCCACCCCGCAAAAGTTTCAAGAGTAGGCAACAGCGAACCAACAAAGAAGTGCATCCATTACTTGCCATCCACAATTCATTTAAGACATGTTCCGAGAGCTAACAATAATTATATACGAACAAAACAAATTAAGTACTAATAACAATTTAATATCATGAAACGCCGCATGACGTATGGCAGATAGATGTGAGGAACAGACGGCATATTGTATATCAGCAAATATTGTCTTCCGTTGAGTAAGTTTATAAAAGCACTAGCCATTCGCCCGTGCTTAGCAACGAAAGTGAAAGAAAGGCCTACATATCTGTCGCTTTATGTGGTTCATACTTTCAGACGGTAAAACGGAGCCGGCCGCAATGGCCGAGCGATCTGCGACGCGCCAGTCACAGTCTGCCGCTAAGGTCGGAGATTCGAATCCTCCCCCGGGCATGGGTGTTTGTTTAGTCTTAAGCGTAAGTTGTTGAAGTTATTCAAGTAATTAGTGTGTACGTCTAGCGACTGATAACCACGCAGTTTGGTCGCATAAGATCTCACACACCTTTGAACATTTTTTTGGTAAAACGGAACACTTACAGGATGACTTAGTCAATGAATTCGTTTTTCCAAGCCAAGAGTTCAAATATAAATAAAACCTATGGAAAGAAGCAAATAGATTTCACAACGTTTTTAATACGTAAAGCGACACTAGTACATCCATATATTCCAGCTAAATGAATTTGTATTCTTAAAAAGAAGATCGCGGCGATTAATTCTGGCGTTGGCATAAGATACCGAAACTTCTGGCGTCACTGTTTCTAAAGTTAGAAAAATCAAATAAAATAAATGTGGCAGTGTCATCTATCGGTTTTTTGATATACTACGAAATTAACAGCACCATCTATTGATCCTTTTGTGTATTGCATCATATTACTATGACCAGTAGACTCCTAATATTTTAAATTAAGATATTCGGATTTTGATCCTAATGTGATGAAGTACAGTGTTATGAGTAAGGCGAACAGCTGACTTCGGTTTATTGGGAGAATTTTGGGAAGAAGTACTTCATCTGTAAAGGAGAGTCCGTATAAAACGCTTGTACGACCACGTCTTGAGTATTGCTCAGGTATTTGGGACCCACAGCAGATCAGTTTAAAGGAAGACATAGAGGCGGTTCAGAGGCGAGCAGCTAGATTTGTTACCGGTAGGTTCGACCAATGTGCGAGTGTCACGGAAATGCTCCGGCAACTCAATTGGGGATCGCTGGAAGAAAGACGACGTTCTTTTCGTGAATTTCTGTTGAGTAAATTTAGAGGGCCGGAATTTGAAGCTGAGTGTAGTACGATCTTGCTGCCGCCTACTTACATTTCACGTAGTGATCACAATGACAAAATAAGAGAAATTAGGGCTCGTACGGAGGCATATAGACAGTCTTTTTTTTCCTCGTTCTATTTGGGAATGGAATAGGAAAGGAAATGCGTAGTAGTGGTACAGTGTACCCACCGCCACGCACCTTACGGTGGATTGCAGAGTATGTATGTAGATGTATATTTAAGCAGCCCAAGTTATCTGTGAAACCGTGTGCAAGTTCGTACAGCAGTTTTGCATATTAGTGTGTTCAGACACACAAAAAATACGGTTTTGTGTAGAATACTTTACAATGGAATATCTTCTGCTTACGTGATCCGATTTTGATGGATTAAAAGCCTATATGTTACCCCAAGTCACCTCTGAAAAACCCATCCAAATTCGTGTAGTACTACACTACTGTTTGTATAAATAAAAAGAAAGAAACTCATGAATTCAACAAATTTAATACCACAGGTTAGGTGTGTGACAAGTAACAAATCTTTACCTTCTTAGATCTGTACATGTCCTTTGGGCCCCACTTACAGTATGTCGTATGTCCACCATGTGCTGCTATATGTTCCTGAAGGATTTCCCTCCCCGCAGTTTATATCAGAGCCCACAAATCCGTGACACTATAGTCGAACCGAAATAGGATGATCCCTGGTGCTTGCGCCAATCGGCTTTGAGCGCCAACTGCGGCAGCAGACCATTGGAGTAAGTCACAAGCGAGCTTTGCTCTGCGCATGCGCGCGTTCGGTTACACTGTGCACTTTTGCCGGTTCTGTCAGACATCAACGACCGGTAGCTGTACTCGCCGCCAGAGAACGAACTACTTGGCAACACGGCTGCGTTCAGTTTCAACGGCCGGGGCAATCTCCCAGCCCAGTAGGCGGAGCCAGGGATCATCGGTTTTAAGACCGACTATAGTTACCGATGGCCCGTGCCGACCCACCATATCGCAGACATGTCCATTGGGCGACATGTCTGGCGAACGTGCAGGCCAGGGAAGCAATGCTACCCGTGGCTTTTCCAGTAAGGCCTGTACATTCCTCGCAATGTATGGGCCGGCATCGTCCTGTTGAAATGTGGCCTGAGGAGATGCCTTTGATTCAAGTACACCACACATAGAATGTTGTTTACCCATTCAGTTGTTAACTAAACACTATTGTGAGGGTGCGTGGTGTAGATGCAGATTCAATGGATGGCAAAGTATTGCACTGTTAATGTGAGCCGGCCGTGGTGGCCGAGGGGACTGCGGCGCGCCAGTCACAGTCTACATGGCCGCTACGGTCGGGGGTTCGAATCCCCCCTCGGGCATGGATGTTTGTGTCGTCTTTAGTATAAACTAGTTCATAAGTAGTTTGTAAGTTTAGGGACTGATGACCCTGCAGTTAAGACACTTAAGCTTAACAAGCATTTGAACATTTTGTTAATGTGACTGCTTCTCATTTAGACAGATTACTACTGTGCTCTACTTTGCCATCCATCGAATAGAGCTTACCTTTACAACTCACACCCTTATAATGGTGAGTGGATCAACTGAGTGGGTAAACGTTCTGTGTATGATTCACTTGAATCGAGAGAGAGAGAGAGGCAATTATGGTTTACGAATTTTACATGCAACAGTTACATGCTGTAAAGGCTTTGAACGTTTTGAATAAGATGTTTCGCTTTTTCTGCGCAATTGCGGTAAGGTGAAATACAGAAACATCGTGACTAGTGTAAAAAGAACTTGCGGCAAAGTGATGAACATGGTTTTAACACGGTTCTTCACTTAGAAGGGGCAATAGAATCAAAATTAGAATAACATATATATGCTAAGGAATATTCTGACTTCCTCTAATCTGTGGTTCAAATTACTAAAACGTATTACTGGTGGTCCACCCCCATGAACCACAGACATTGCCGAGTTGGGGTGGCTTGCGTGCCTCAACGATGCAGATAGCCGTACCATAGGTGCAACCACAGCGGAGGGGTATCTGTGGAGACGCCAGACAAACGTGTGGTTCCTGAAGAGGGGCAGCAGCCTTTTCAGTAGTTACAGGGCAACAGTCTGGATGATTGACTGAGCTGGCCTTGTAACATCAGCTAATGTGACTTTGAAACACAGTTACTTTTCCCGAGGACATGCAGCTCTACTGTATGAACATATGATGATGGCATCCTCTCGGGTAAAATATTCCGGAGGTAAAATAGTCCCCATTCGGATTTCCGGGCGGGGACTACTCAGGAGTATGTTGTCATCAGGAAAGACAATACTGGCATTCTACGGATCGGAGCGTGGAATGTTAGATCCCTTAATCGGGTAGGAAAATTAGAAAATTTAAAAAGGGAAATGGATAGGTTGAAGTTAGATATAGTGGGGATTAGTGAAGTTCGCTGGCGGGATGAACAGGATTTCTGGTAAGGTGAGTACACGATTATAAATACAAAATCAGTTGGGAGTATCACAGGAGTAGGACTGATAATGAATAAGAAAATAGGAATGCGGGTAAACTACTATGAGCAGCACAGTGATCGCACTATCATTGTCAAGATAGATACGAAGCCAACACCGACAACAGTAGTACAGGTTTATATGCCAACTAGCTCTGCCGATGATGAGGAGATCGAAGAAATATATGAGGAGCTAAAGGAAATTATTCAGACAGTTAAGGGAGAGGAAAACTTAATTGTGATGGGAGACTGGAATTCGGTAGTAGGAAAAGGAAGGGAAGGAAAAATAGTAGGTGAATATGGCCTGGGCAGAAGGAATGAAAGAGGAAGTCGCCTGGTAGAATTTTGCACGTAACATGATTTAATCGTAACAAACACGTGGTTTAAGAATCACAAAAGAAGGTTGTATACGTGGAAGAGACCAGGAGACACTGGAAGGTATCAGATAGATTTTATAATGGTAAGACATAGATTCCGGAACCAGGTTATAAACGGCAAGACATACCCAGGGGCAGATATAGACTCTGACCATAACTTATTAGTCATGAATTGTAGCCTGAAAATGAAAAAAACTGCAGAAAGGTAGGAAAATAAGGAGATTGGACTTAGATAAATTGAAGGAAAGTGAAGTTCTTAAGAATTTCAGAGGGAGATTTAGGCAACAATTGACAGAAACAGGGGGAAATAAAACAGTAGAAGTGGAATGGGTAGCATTGAGAGATGAAATAGTGAAGGCAGCAAAGGACAAAATAGGTAGGAAGGCAAGTCCAACAAAAAATCCTTGGATATCACAGGAAATACTAAATTTAATTGATGAAAGGAGAAAATATAAAAATTCAGTAAATGAAACAGGCAAAATGGAGTACAGACGACTAAAAAATGAGATTGACAGGAAGTGCAAAATGGCTAAGCAGGAGTGGCTAGAAGCCAAATGCAAATCTGCAGAAGAATGTATAAGAAGGGGAAAAGTAGATACCGCCTACAGGAAAATAAAAGAGGCATTTGGGGACAAGAAAAGCAACTCTATGAATATCAAGAACTCAGATGGGAAACCAGTTCTCAGCAAAGAAGGGAAAGCTGAAAGGTGGAAAGAGTACATAGAGCAGCTCTACAAAGGAAATGAACTTAGAGACGATGTTGTAGGAAGGGAAGAGGAAGTAGATCAAGATGAAATAGGAGATACTATACTGAGAGATGAATTTGACCGATCCCTGAAAGACCTAGGTTGGAACAAGGCCCCAGGAGTTGATGACATACCCTCAGAGCTATTAAATTGTCTGGGAGAGTCAGCCATGACAAGACTATTTGAACTAGTGTGTAGGATGTATGAGGCAGGCGAAATACCCTCAGACCTTAAGAAAAATGCAATAATCCCCATTCAAAAGAAATCAGGCTCAGACAGGTGTGAAAATTACAGAAAAATCAGTTTGATAAGTCATGGTTGCAAAATTTTAACACGAATTATCTGCAGGAGAATGGAAAAGCTGGTAGAAGCTGACCTCGGGGAAGATCAGTTTGGATTCAGGAGGAATGTAGGAAACCGGGAAGCAATACTCACTTTACGTCTTATCTTAGAAGATAGCTTAAGGAAAGGATAAACCTACATTTTTAGCTTTTGTAGATTTGGAGAAAGCGTTTGACAATGTTGAGTGGAATACACTCTTTCACATCCTGAAGTCAGCGGGGGTAAAATACAGGGAAAGGGGGGTTATTTACAACTTGTACAAAAGCCAGACCGCAGTTATTAGACTCGAAGGGCATGAAAGGGAAGCATCAGTTGGGAAGGGAGTAAGACAGGGTTGTAGCCTTTCTCCGATGCTATTCAATTTGTACATCGAGCAGGCGGTGAAGGAAATGAAGGAAAAATTTGGAATAGGGATTAAAGTTCAGGGGGAAGAAATAAAAACATTGCGTTTTGCTGATGACATTGTAATTCTGTCAGGGGCAGCAAAGGATCTGGAAGAGCAGTTGAATGGAATGGACAGTGTATTGAAGAGAGCGTATAAAATGAAGATTAACAAGAGCAAAACAAAAGTAATGGAACGCGGTCTTAGAAAATCAGGCGATGCTGATGGAATTAGATTAGGTAACGAAACAATGAAGGTGGTAGATGAGTTTTGTTACTTGGGTAGTAAAATAACATGCGATGGTCGCAGTACAGGTTATAAAGTGCAGAATGGCAAAGGGAAGAAAAGCATTTGAAACGTGTCCATAAAAAATTATTTTTATAAGAAAATGTCTAATATTGTGCCTCCTGTTTTGTATCGAGTAACTTGCTTGCAAGAAAATGTATAATATCGCTTCTACTGTATGTATCGATATGTGTAAAGTTTCATCTCTGGCAAAGATCATGTATTGCATAGCATTGTAGCTCGCACTGAGAGAGAGTAGCTCTAGTGGTTCAGCTCGCTTAGAGAGCGGTTGGGTTGTGTGTATGGCTCCGATGTAGAGCAGAGGCTGCTTTGCCAGCAAGTCAGAAGTTGTATTATGTAGGTAATGTAATGCTGATTATCAATAATAAGTAACTTAACCCTGTTTCATATTTCATTTACGTAGTTAGAAAATTAACCTACTTCCTTCATTTGATAATTAGTTGATTTAGTGGAGTGTTGATTTGAATAATATTATTGAACATATTTCATTATTGGTGCCATAGTAAAATGATAGTTAATTTAAATTTCAATAATTAGAAACTGATCTACATAAATTCTCACAGTCAAGCATTAAGAAAGTGATTTGTGGTTTTTCTTATATCTTTCTCGCAGTCAAAATTTTTTAGTATAGTCAGTGTCTGTTTCAAAAGGTTACATGTCACAGTTGTTTTGTTAAAATATCCGTTGCGCACATAATCAGTTTAATGCACTGTTTCTTATACATCAATATCAGGGCCATAATTAAACCAAATAGCTGTGTTAATGAACAATTTATTGTCTGATTTAATGATAGGTTCAACATTCCACAACACACGTACAGCTTTTATCTGGCGCCCTTTCTGCCAGGATAGTTCACAAACAGGATCGTGACGTAGTTAGATACGTAGCCTTATTTAAGTTAGTTTGTCTTTTCCACTAACCAACTTATCTTTTGGCTCTTAATTTAATTTTTGTAGCACCATCCTTTGTTATAGCAACAGTAGCATAGTAATTGTTTCTGTAGTTTGTTACTTACTATTCTTGATACTGTGTAGCATTGTTTATAGTAGATTAATTGAATATACAAATAATTGCATTACTACTGAACAAGTCTCTCTTTTATATTGTCTGATGTTTGTTGTGATGAAAGTTCTAGTATCGCGGAACTCGTGTGATAATTAACGATTCGCGTAATCTCGATTGTGATTGTATGTTGCACTAGCCCGATTCAGCCTATTGTTCTCTCATAATTACCGTGTGTGATTTTCAAAAAATATGCAGTAGGTGAAAATAAATATTATTAGTCACTGTACTGCAAAATTCTGTTAACAATGTCGAAGAATAGGAGAGTCCGCGCTGATGCTAAATCTGCTTCCGAAAATGAGACCTTGAATGATGCAAGGAGAGAAGCTGAATTTTTAGAAGAGTCTTCTCACTGCACTAATACAAATACGAAAATAAATACCGTGTTCGAAAACGCAGAACAGATTAGTTCAGGAACAGACAATATGGATAATGACAAAGTACAGGATTCGACAATACAGAATTCCGATTCTTGTAACATGGTTGGGGAAAATAATGCATCGGTTCCGCCTAGCTCTGCTGCAAAAAATACTTGTGCGACAGCTATGGAAAATGTATTACCAAATGATTTCATGCAAATTTTATTGTCAAAGCTCTCTAAGTTAAATGAGACACAGTCTCAGAAACTAGGTGAAAAACTTGAGAATAGTCAATTACAATTTCAGAAATTAAATGAAAAACTTGAGGAACAATCTCAGAAATTAAATGAAAAACTTGACAATAATCAATTACAATCTCAGAAATTAAATGAAAAACTTGAGAAAATAGAACAGACGTGCGATTCGAGGTTTGCGAGTATTCAAAGTAGTTTTAATAGAATAAATGAGGACAACAACCGGTTCAGGGAACAACTGCTCAATACTTTCAAATGTGAATCTCAGCAAATAAGACAAGATATTTGCGACGAGATTAACCCGGTAGTGGAAAGCCAGCGTCACGAGTGGAAAATATGGAAAGCCTTGCGTCACGAGTCGAAAATATAGAAACCACTGAACTCGCTCAATTGAAGCAGCAGAGTAATCTAATTGATGAAAAGTTGCAGAACTTCCAGTCAGTCACGACTGAACAGATCAATAAAATTTATAAACAGTTTGAGGATATTACTGTTAAAATTACCCAAATCAGTGATAACAGTGACAAAAGTTCTGATGTAACGCATCCTACCCCGTTTAATGAAACTAATGAATATCTCGCCCTTGACCGTTTCAAACAAGGTCAAATGACCATTAATCAGCAATACAAGGCTGAGGTCAGGAAATTAGATGATCGCGTGGCGCGAATAGAGAGGAAATTTGACCACACTTATGGAAATGCATACGAAGATGTAGAAGAAAATTTGAACGAAAATGACAATGATGATTCGACTCAAGTAGGTCGCTTGGTACGTGAACGAAGTGTACCTTGTAGTAACAACAATGAAGACGCAGTGCGTAGTTTACGCCCACTTACGCCGCACGGGCGAAAGGAAGCGTTTGACTACAAGCATTTCCTGACTGTACGTAAATTCAAGACATTTAAAAACTCTCCGAATGACTTGCACCCTAAAGAGTGGTTGCAGCAATTCGATTATTGTCTTCCCCCGAATTGGCCACTTGAGCACAGATTAGAATTTATATGTGGTTATCTGGAAGGCGAGCCAGCCACCAGAATGAGAGCTATTGCACAAGAGTGCTATAGCGAGAATCAGTTCCGACGCTCATTTCTATCCGCATACTGGTCGGAAGTGGCACAAGACCGCGTTAAAAACAGTATTGCGACATTCAAAACTTTTGAGCGATCACATTTCTCGAGCCCAGTGGAATATTTCCAAAACTTAGTATACAAAAATCAATTTTTATCGGCACCTTACTGCCCTGCGGAATTAATTAGAATTTGTTTGAACAAATTGCCTCTACACTTGCGTCAAATTGCCATTGCGGCACGATGCAAGAATGATATTGAAGCCTTTAGAAATCTCTTACAAGACTTAGAGGAAGAAGACGAGGAAAATTCCTCGCGCAGTCGATATTTTGAAACAAACAAATATGATCGCCGGTCGCAACAAAGCCCGCCGCGTACTAAACGTTATTCAGAGCATGACGATAAACCAAAAAATAATTCTTTCACTAATGAATCTTACAAACAAAGTCGCGACAATGAGAACGGTGATTTTCAAGATCGTGAAATTAACCGTGGAAGTTTTCGTGGCCGCAACCGAGGGGGTGGATTTGGTCGCGGAGGACGCTACAATAATTACTATCATAACAGCAATACTTCGAATGATACTAATTGGCGTGATAGACGCAATACTGATAGTGATCGCGAGACTGAAAATCACAACAATAACGCTGAGAAGCGTAGTCGGGAGGGCACACGCGATAATTCTCGTGATCGCCTTCCACGATACGAAAACACAAATCAGGGCCAAAGCAGATCGCGTACCCCAGAAAGACAAGAGCAAAACATTGAAATCAGATCTGCCAATCCACGCTATAATTCGTCAAAAAAGGGGCCGCGTCAGGTATGACTAGCGGACTCGACGGCAAATAATTCGGCCGTACAGGATTTATGTGATCCTAACTATACGCTGAAACTTGTTCATTGTGAACGTCCTCACAGAGAGGAAGGTTACGATGAACAACCTCCCGATCAAGACAGAATAGTAGTTTGTGCGGAAGTGCACAATACTGATGCTGGTAGCACCTCAGTAGGTGATAAGGCAAAACCGACACAACTTGTGTCAAAACCTAAAGCCGTTACTCCTGAAAGCAATGACAGTAACAAAAATTGTACTATCAGATTTAACGAAACAAATGAAAAGGCATCGAATAAACATTATACTGCCCAACGGTTAAACGAGATAATTGTCGATCAGCAATATAATGACGACAATTCAGAGTGGGAGACAGAAGCTTCGTCTTCAGACTCTGAGGAAGACACTATATACGAAATAAAATTCTTACAGTATCAACCAACAATTGCATATGACAGACCGGTCATGTACTTTGAAAGGCAGGACACAGTACAGCCACACAATAATGCAACTAACAGTGACCCTGGAACAGCAAAAAATGATTTCGAACAATTAGATTTGCAGCACACCTCTGTTGCTGATTGGATAGACAATTACATGTCTTCTAATGACGATGATAGCGAATGCGAAGTTGATGAACAACCAAGATTTGAAAAGCATTTATCTTGTGAAAGCCTCATTAATCTTGGTAACACTTGTCTCAACAAAGAAATTTCTTATGAACCTTCTACCGAACAAGACGTAAAATTTGTACAGTTAGATGACATAAAAGAGGCACTATTAGAAGAGAAGGTAGAATGTCTCGATATTCCAATTCACCCTATTGTATCTGTCAAAATTGGCAAAATCAATCTTTCTGCTGTCTTAGATTCTGGTAGCCCAGTATCAGTAATCAGTGAAGTGACTTTCAAGAAATATCAGAATTTGCTTAACGGTCCTACTCTGCCTTTGCATGGCACTAAAATTCGTGGCGTTATTTCTAGCAAACCTGTCGAAATTCGACAGCAAACATACGTAGAATTTTTATGTCAAGGTCATACCTTTTCTGCCAACCTATTGATTGTCCCCCGCTTAACTACACAGATAATATTAGGTGTGGACTTCCTATACAAGTACAAGTTTACTTTAGATTTCAATACGGCTAGTGCCATTGCTTTTGTTCAGGAAAATGCCATTCAAATTAAATTCGAAGACTGGATTACCAGATATGAAGAAGGTGCCAGTTGTTTAAAATTTTTATCTACTTCTAATGCGACGCAGGATGTCAAACCTGATGATGATATAACAGATAAACATTTCGAGACTGAGCGAATTGACTTGATTTCTGACATCATTAAGAAAAAATTAGTAGAAGTTGAAGGTGCCTCAGAACGTGATAAGGAAGAATTGTTCCTTATCTTGCGGCGTTATTCCCGTGTATTCGCTAACAGTCCTGGTACCATAAAAAATTTCCTCTATGAATTTAAGATCAAAGAACATAATAAATTTTTTGTACCTCCATATCCCATTCCGATAGTATACAGGGAAAGAGTTAAGGCTGAAATTCAGTCCATGCTCAGTCAAGGTATAATTGAACCTGCAGTTAGCTCGTATAACAGTCCCCTACATATTGTTGAAAAAAGAGATAAGTCAATTCGATTAGTGCTCGATTCCAGACAAATTAACACTATCATTTTACCTGAAACCGACCGACCCCAAACCCTTGAAGAATTGTTACAAAAATTCTATGGTGTCAAAGTTTTATCCTCTTTAGATCTTAGGTCTAGTTTTTGGCAAGTGAAACTGCACCCCAACTGTAGGAAGTATACCGCGTTTCTCTGCTTCGGAAACTGTTATCAGTTCCGTAAATTGCCTTTCGGACTGAACATCTCCTCATCTGCTTTCATCCGTGCGATGAATGCCACACTTCCTGAGCACTTAAAACAACAAATCACAATTTACGTTGATGATATTTTAATTGCAGAATCTTCCTGGGAAAAACATAACAGTACGTTGGCATCTTTACTTGAAGTGTTTGCTCAATCCGGGATTACTGTCAACTTAGAGAAGTCACAGTTTGGTCGTTCTCAGATTAAATTTTTAGGGCACATTATTTCTAAAGATGGGATCCAGCCCGACCCCGAAAAGTTAAGAGGCGATAATGAAAATGCCTGTTCCCACCACTAAACGCCAATTAAGAGCTTTCTTGGGTTTAATTAATTTCTATCGGCGTTTTATAAATTTGAAGGACCTAACTACTCCCAGATTATATGAATTAACTGGAAAGAATACTGTTTGGTTCTGGGATGAAGCTGCCCAAAGAGAATTTCTTTGCTTAAAAGATGCACTCCTTCACGCACCTATTCTGCACCACCCAGATTTGTCTAAGAACTTTTGCATTTCCACCGATAGTTCAAAATTCGGACTTGGCGTTCACGTATTTCAAGAGGATGAAGAAAATGGCATTGCCACTCAGAGAACCATTGCGTTTGCTAGTCGCATACTCTCCAAGTCAGAGCGGAATTATTCCGTCACTGAGCTTGAAGCTTTGGCAGTAGTTTGGGCATTCGAAAAATTCCGTTATTTCTTGTCTGGCAGACACACTAAAGTTTACACGGATCACCGTGCACTTCAATTCCTCATGTCGGCAAAACTTAACCATGATAGACTTAGACGATGGGCTTTGTTCCTTCAAGAATTCGATTTCTCTGTAATTTACATTCCTGGTAAACAAAACATCGTTGCAGACTCGCTATCTCGTTCGCCTGTTGGGCTCATCAAGGCGACGGAAGAGGCATACTTAGAAAATAACTTTACTATCCTCTATATGCAGCAAGTTGCTTTCGAGAATTACATATCTGCCACATTTTCTGACATTGCTAAAGAACAAGATAAAGATCCAATCTGGCGAGATATTAAAATAAAATGGCACGATAAACATAATGTTTCCATCAGACAATTTTACATTATCCATAATAACATTCTCTTCAAACGTAAAGCCCCTGACAGTCAATTTTGGTTAGTGTGTGTTCCGGAGGAATCCGTGAACAAATTGATTTGGTATATTCATCTCAGTTACGGACACTATGGTGCCAAGAAGTGCTTCGCGAAATTACGCGACTCTTTGTTACTTCATCAACATGGAGAAACGTATACGCAATGTGTTATCTCGATGCAAATTGTGTCAGAAAGCAAAGCCGCCGACCATATCGCATTCGGCTCCACTTTTTCCGATTATACCTTCAAAATTAAAGCAGTTAGCAGCCGTTGATCTGTTTGGACCTCTTCCGAGAACTAACAATGGTTTCTCTTTTGTTTTCGTTGCTATTGAGCTCACTTCAAAATTTGTATCTTTTACTCCGCTCCGCCGTGCCACGGCGAAGACAGTAACTAACGCCTTTGTCAAAAACTTCCTAAAAGATGTTGGCCATATAGATAAAGTCATCTCCGATAATGGACCTCAATTCCGTTCTCATGATTGGGCACGGATGTTGCGGCGCAGAAACATCAAACCTGTGTTCATATCACTTTATCATGCTGCCTCTAACCCTTGTGAACGAGTGATGAAAGAACTTGGAAAACTTTGTAGGCTGTATTGCTACCGACGACATAACACATGGGATAGATATCTTCTGTCATTTCAAAATATTATAAATGAACTTCCTAATGATTCTACAGGTCTTTCACCAATTCTGGTTCTGAAAAACAAGCAACCTCCCGACCGTATCAAGGAATTGATACCTTTTCCTAAACACAGAAGACTACGTCATCATGAGATCATTGAATTGGCGCTTAAAAACATTAAGAAAGCCGCTGAAAAAAGGAAACGCTCTCAACGTAATTGTTATGCTAAACAACTCTATGTAGGACAAAAGGTATTAATTAGATCCCACCACTTATCCCACAAGGGAAGGTCTATGATTCACAAATTCTTCTTACTGTACAATGGTCCGTATCGAATCAAACGTATCATCCACGACAACGTCGTTGAGGTAGAAACTTTAAAGACGCACAAGTCGAAAGGCATACACCACATTTCTAATATTAAAATTTTCAAGGAATAACCTTGGGGTAGAGAGTCCATTAATCTGTTTTGGACACACCAAGTGGCGATTGGTGCCCCGTTCTCGAGCTGAGTGTCACTATTCTTCCGCTTTTCCTTAGTGCGCTCTATCTACCTCTTTTTCTCACTGTTACTTTTCTCTAACTCTGAATACTTATGCTCTGTGCTACGCTGGGATATTGTCATACGAAACTTTGATTATCTTGCAATTTGCATATAACGAACTCTGTGGCTGTGCAAGACAAATAAAATTAATGGAAATTTTTGATTGTGTAATCTAATCAAGTTCCTATGTTTCAGAAAATATCAGATTTCTCTTCTGTGTTACTAATTGCATAACTTACGAAGTTCTGAGCGAGTGAAGAAGATTTTGAGTTGACATAAGCATTTTGTAAGCCAAGGACATTATGGAGGATGATGAGTAAGGCAATACACAATATGTCATGGTGGTCTTTAAAATGCATTATTGTTTATGGATAAATGATGGTAAGGAAGGTATTGGTAACAGTCAAAGATGTTTGATAAATGTAATTATGTGGACGAGATTATACAATGATTATGAAGCAATTATGAGGAGAATCGCTATGTTGCTAATGATGCTATGTTCTGTTCTTTTCTTATGTGCTTACTCGCACTGCCCTTTTGTGTTTTCTCTTTGTGCTTATGTGCACCATTTTGTATGTTGATGCATTGTGCCTTCAATGGCATGTGTGATTGGTGAGATTCATATCCTTCTGATGCTCTGTAATTATTTGTAATTATGTGTAATGAATATTTCTAATTATGCTTGCAGCTATGCGTATTGCTCTTGTAATCAAAGCTTACCGCTATGCTCACTAATTATATACCTAAGCCCTACCACTATGCTAATTAATTTTATAATGAAGCTCAATGACAATGTATGGTTATGCTTATACGTTGCACACAGCCATCTCTCTTGCAAACTTGCAGCTATGCCATAAATTGCGCCTAGTTAAGTCTAGAAAGATAATGCACAGAGATATTTTGCTTTTGCTTACTGCTATCTTCCAAATTTTATTGATGATCTTGTTGACGAAAATCTGCAGCTATGCCTAACGAATATTACGTCTGTGTTTATGTTATTGGATGATTTACTGTGATGTACATCTATTACTGTGCCAAAATTTGCACTAATTGTTTTGTTTGACCCTACTGTTGACTCAGACAGACACAGACATGACCTGATGACTTGAACCTCTTTTGATATTCTCACGAAACTACCCTGATGTGTTATACCTTAAGGCAATGAAATATGTAGCTCAGTTGAGACAAAAGCCTGGCCATGGCAACTTATGTAATTTAAGTGTTATAATTTGGTGGTAATGTAATCACCACCATAGTGATATATATATTAATTTAAAGAGATATGAACTAATGGTAATTGGAATGTCAATTTAAGTTATTTCATTATGACAACAAATTTACTTTACATGACCTAATGCCAAATTGATGACAAGCACCCTCAATGTATTTCATACGATTATGTGTTTGTAAAGCAATATGTACATAGTATGTAAAGCCTTGTGCTTATATGAAATGACACTAATGTTGTAGATACTCTAATATAAGAATTAAATTACTCACTAGTATTCAAATGTATCCGTCTTCAAGACCCTACCTGTAATGTAAAAATATGGTTTAATACCATGACCCCATCTGTACCACTTGAATTTGTGGGAAAATATTTCTGTAGATATGTTCTAATCAATGACTTTTCTTTCAGTCTAAACTGAAATATCATGACTATGTTACTAATTTGTGTGTAAAATGCTTTATTTCATGTACTTTGGACACGCATGGGAAGTGGCGATTTCGCACACGAGATTCCAGAATGCACACAGAACAATGGACGAGTTACTATACACCACTGATTTTGGGCCTTTTAATGAAGATGTTTGTTGGATGATGTTTGGCCACACAGTACTGTCCATTGCAGCCTTGGCCAACCACCACCATTTTGCTCTAATTTTGGCTATGCTGATGCAGTCTGCTAATAGCTCCGTTGGTTGGAGCACACGTGGTTGTCGAATTGCATGGAGGAATACATCAGAACCTTTTCCCCATGACTTCCACTTCAATGCAACCAGCCAGCCCGCCTACAGTGTGGTGTAATCTTACAGTGTTTTGTGTTCGTGTGCAGACCTAAAATGAATGTTAGGAGCTAATGTGCTATTCGTGTGCATATACTATTCAGTGCCTCCCATTGCAAACGTTGTCCACAGGTTCATTACCAGTGTTTAGGTATATTTCATGGTTCTTTTACATTCAGTGACCAAAATAAAATTGTGCTCTTGATAGATACATATACTCAGTCTGAAATGTCATTGTGCCTATTCGATTGACAAACGTTATATTGAAATCCTATTGTGCTGAAGCAGTAACATTATTTTGTACATGATCAGAAGCCTATGTAGTCAAAAATTTTACATGTATGTTCTAGCATCCATGAAAGTATGGCATTTTAAATGCATCACAGAATACAAAACTGACACTTTATCTTATACTAAGTGCACTAAAAATTTACATAGACTACATTGTGCACAAGATACGAATGTTTATTTTATGTTTAAAAAAAATGATGACATTAGTTAAACTATCTTTTGTAAAACTTTGTATATGTTCATGTTTATTATTGTATATTTTTTTCCATTTGTGTATTACTTCTAGCTATCTCATTTTCTCCACTATATCATTTGTCAAACTATGTTTTCTGAAATTCTATATATACTTATGTTTACCATTATGTATAATTGTCATATATTCCACTTATTGCTGATGTTCTGTAAATTTTGACATTTGCTTATGCCTGTCACACCCTGTACCACTCCATGCGTGACTTTTGATGGTACTGTTCTGTAAAATGGCATGTATTTATGACTGTCACATTTTTTTAAATTTTCTATGTACTCCATCTGTTGTTTTGATCTTGAATATCTTGTATAAAAATGTTTATCAGGTTTTCATATTTTTCATGTTATATTTTGGATGTCATTAATGAAATTTTGGACTTGAAATTCAGTAATTTTGCTGGCTAGGCAATGCCATTGGCATCACCCACCCTACAAAATTTTAATAGGTAGGAGGGGGGTGATGAAACGTGTCCATAAAAAATTATTTTTATAAGAAAATGTCTAATATTGTGCCTCCTGTTTTGTATCGAGTAACTTGCTTGCAAGAAAATGTATAATATCGCTTCTACTGTATGTATCGATATGTGTAAAGTTTCATCTCTGGCAAAGATCATGTATTGCATAGCATTGTAGCTCGCACTGAGAGAGAGTAGCTCTAGTGGTTCAGCTCGCTTAGAGAGCGGTTGGGTTGTGTGTATGGCTCCGATGTAGAGCAGAGGCTGCTTTGCCAGCAAGTCAGAAGTTGTATTATGTAGGGAATGTAATGCTGATTATCAATAATAAGTAACTTAACCCTGTTTCATATTTCATTTACGTAGTTAGAAAATTAACCTACTTCCTTCATTTGATAATTAGTTGATTTAGTGGAGTGTTGATTTGAATAATATTATTGAACATATTTCATTATTGGTGCCATAGTAAAATGATAGTTAATTTAAATTTCAATAATTAGAAACTGATCTACATAAATTCTCACAGTCAAGCATTAAGAAAGTGATTTGTGGTTTTTCTTATATCTTTCTCGCAGTCAAAATTTTTTAGTATAGTCAGTGTCTGTTTCAAAAGGTTACATGTCACAGTTGTTTTGTTAAAATATCCGTTGCGCACATAATCAGTTTAATGCACTGTTTCTTATACATCAATATCAGGGCCATAATTAAACCAAATAGCTGTGTTAATGAACAATTTATTGTCTGATTTAATGATAGGTTCAACATTCCACAACACACGTACAGCTTTTACATTTTTAAAAAGAGAAATTTGCTAACATCGAATATTAATTTAAGTGTAAGGAAGTCTTTTCTGAAGGCATTTGTGTGGAGTGTTGCATTGTACGGGAGTGAAACATGGACGATAAGCAGTGCGTACAGGAAGAGAATAGAGGCTTTTGAAATGTGGTGCTACAGAAGAATGCTGAAGATTAGGTGGGTAGATCGCATAACTAATGAAGAGGTACTGAACAGAATTGGTGAGAAAAGGAATTTTTGGCATACCCTAACTAAAAGAAGGGATCGCTTGGTAGGACACATTCTTAGACAACGGGGAATCGTAAATGTAGCATTGGAGGGAAGTGTGTGGGGTAAAAATCGCAGAGGGAGACCAAGAGACGCGTATAGTACGCAGGTTCAAATGGATGTAGGTTGCCGTTCTTATGAGGAGATGAAAAGGCTTGCTCAGGATAGGGTAGGGTGGAGAGCTGCATCAAACCAGTCTCCGGACTGAAGACCACAACAACAACATTACTGGTGGTGTTGCAGTGTAATGTGAATTTCAAATCTCAGTATTTCATTGGTGTTGGCTGAAGCAAAATATAAACTGACTAGCGATCTTCCATCTTTGAATCGGAACTTTACCTTTAGACATATTGTGAAGATATGTGATACTAGCTCTGCCATGTGAGAGATGTGCTAAAGTGAGAATGCAACTATCGTTATTTGCAAGTTTGATCTGTAGGAGTTAATTTTTATAAAGACCTAGTACCTTCCATGTAGGTCACTCTGGCCTATGGAATAAATACAAATGTTTGTAAATCTATCGGACCAAACTGCGTGGTCATCAGTCCGTAGGTTACAAACTACTTAAACTAAGGTAAAGTAACCTAAGGACAATCACACACACCCATGCTCCAGGGAGGACTGGAACCTCCGACGGCGAGCAACCGCGCTTTCCGCTGCAGCGAGGCGCCTTAGACCGCTCGGCTACTCCACCGCGGCGGCCTATGGAACAAGTAGAAAATACAGGAAGACTAGCCAAGTGTTAGAAGGCTAGTACAGCGAAGTAATGAACTAGATGTTCAGTTGTTGTTCACTTAGAAAGACCACAGGTAAGCATAATTCAAAGACCATCTAGGTGACTTATTACGGCCGGCCGCGGTGGCTGAGGGGACTGAGGCGTCCCAGTCACGGTCTGCACGGCCACTACGGTCGGGGGTTTGAATCCCCCCTCGGACATGGATATTTGTGCCGTCTTTAGTATAAGGTAGTTCATAAGTAGTTTGTAACTTTAGCGACTGATGACCCCGTAGTTAAGTCCCATAAGCTTAACAAACATTTGAACAACATTGGACTTATTACGGAGCATCTAGTGTATGCATTGTGGTTTCCACTGATCGGTAGCTTGGACAGATGAATCGTTATGTGTGGTATCTGAAAATGCATAGTAGCTGAAACTGTATGTACGGTAGCTGAAACCTTACGTGTGTGCCGACAACGGCTTTATTGCGATCTTTGTGGCTGACTGTGTCATTTTCATATGACTTTTGCCTTGCGGTGCGGTGACGCCATCGGTCGGTTTTGGCAACGGCAACGGCACCTAGATACAAGGCCTGTGCGCTGCCTGCCAAGAGTAGTCATAACACAAGCAAACTGTTTGTCTTACGTAGCGATGTGCTGAGTTTGGGAATACGTACACGTTGCACACTGTGTTTCAGAATGTTTTTCGTGTTATCTATGTGATTCTCCGTGCAGAATTTTTCTGGTATGAGACAAAATGCCTAATATGAATCGTACGAGTACAATGTCGGTGCGACATCTTACAAATAGTTCATAAATATCTTATACCAAAATAAATTTCTCTGCTAATCACATAAATAACATTAAGAACATTCTGAAACTCGGTGCGCAACATTTATGTGTTCCCAAACTCGGCATAACGCTAGATAAGACAAATAGTTTGTTTGTGTTATGACTTCTCTCGGCAGGCAGCGCACAGGCCTTGTGTTTTGGACGACAACGGGTTGGGGCAGTCAGTGTCGGGCACGCGTGGATGTTCAAATGTTTGTATAGCTTATGGGACTTAACTACGGGGTCATCAGCCCCTAAACTTACAAACTAGTTATGAACTAGTTAACACTAAGGACGGCACAAATATCCATGCCCGAGGGGGGATTCGAACCCCCAACCGTAGTGGCCGTGCAGACCGTGACTGGGACGCCTCAGTCCCCTCGGCCACCGCGGCTGGGATGCGTCGAGTGATGTGTGTCTGTGCCTTGTTGAGCTGTCATTCCGGTTTGATGCCAGCTGTCTGGTCGGATTATGGTGAGATACGACTATGTATGGAGAGAATCAGAAATTAACAGTTAATGTCCTGGGTGAAGATCTTTCGACAACTGCGGTCTTATCGAATTGTTTGAGTTGAATGATATTATACGCTGATGCATGGATGCTGTTAGTTATACAGTACATTAAAACATGTATCCTTTAAAAAGAAAAGCTGTGTTAAATGTGTTCGATACCCTGTGAACGTGAGTGATGTTTCGCGACACTTCGAGTTGCGCTGAAAATGAATTTAGAATTGTCAGTTATATGGCACGTTTTGCTGCATCTGTTGACTGTAGTTTGTGTACTGAACAGTAAGTACTTAGTGGTATTGCCGGTCTGACTGTTATTCATGACAACACGATATACGGTGTTTCTCTGGTTTGTCCACGGTGACAATGATCCATCAAAAATTTTGTTGTTCAGTCAATGAATCCTTCTGTAGACTGGAGATGTTTACGTAGGTGGGCGTATGTCAAGGTGTCTGAGAGTGTTGCTTGTTTCCATATTAAATAACGTGAAACTTTCCTGCTTCTCTTTAAATGTGCTGTTGCCAAGCAACTATTCATT
Organism: Locusta migratoria; assembly: GCA_026315105.1. Taxonomy (NCBI): domain Eukaryota; kingdom Metazoa; phylum Arthropoda; class Insecta; order Orthoptera; family Acrididae; genus Locusta; species Locusta migratoria. The sequence continues at coordinate 16,649,163 of CM048746.1, read as the reverse complement.
GATTCACGCTCGCGTCGATTGTAATAAGCTGGACTATCTGTTCATGTATAAGGAAAACCTTCAGGTGGAAGTGGCGTTAGTCGAATTAATTACTGTAAGTGTTATGAGTGGCATTTTTCTTTAAGAAATAAATTAAGGCAACACTATTTGGTATGAGATATTGTGTTGTATTCGATACAAGGTGTCATGGACTTGCGTTTTCGAACTATTAGTTGACAAACTAATATTAGTTGTTTGCTGATATACCAGTACTTGTCCTGTCAGAGTTCATGCAGCCACTGAAAAATTCATAGACATATATTTATATATAGCTCTATGTAATGGGTGTACTCTTTTCATATTTGGTCTAATGAACTCAAATGTCAAATGTTTGTCGAGCCGAGGAGACTGAGGCGCTTCAATCACGGTCTGCACGGCCACTACGGTCGGGAGTTCGAATCCCACCTCGGGCATGGATATTTGTGCCGTCTTAAGTGTAAGGTAGTTCATAAGTAGTTTGTAAGTTTAGGGACTGATGACCCCGTAGTTGAGAGCCATAAACTTAACAAACATTTGAACATTTGTTTGTAGAGCTTATGGGACTTAATTACGGGATCATCAGTCCCTAAACTTACAAACTACTTATGAACTAGCTAATACTAAGGACGGCACAAATATCCATGCCCGAGGGGGGATTCGAACCCCCGACCCCGTAGTGGCCGTGCAGACTGTGACTGGCGGCTCAGAATGCTCGGCCACCGCGACTGGCTCTAATGAACTATTGTGGTTTTTTTTAAGATAGTTATATAGATATGTTGTTATGTATGTACTTCTAGAATAGCCAGGAGATCTAGAATGATTGTATGGCTGTCAGTTCTGATGCCTTCTTAGCACCACCCAGGGGTCACGTGTGAGGCAAAATTCAGGTTTACACTCACGAACGTGAAGCAGCATCAACCCATGGGGACTCTGAAGAATTCCTCATGGCAACCCAAACAGCTATTGAATATATACAAGGACTAGATCTTTGTCTGTGGATACATGTAATGTAATATATGTAATGATATGTACCATAATGTAATCAGACACTGAAATGTACTTAAGTGCCATACGCTAAATAATAAAATAATAGATATGTTTTGGTCATTCAATAAAATTGTTAAGTCAGTCCATCCTTTCTGATGCCCAGTGCTTCCTTGTAACATCAATATCGTGTTGTTAAAGGTGCATGTTAAGCGATGCAGCAGAGTGTGGTACCTGAAAATTTATGTCTGTGATAGCCGGGCACAGAAACTGCTGAGGTGGCAAGATTGAGCCTGTTATGAAGATGCAAGGTACCAAGTTTTATTTATAAGCTACTAGCTGAAAACCCGGCGTTGCCCGGGTATTTATTTATTTATTCCTGCCATTTTTCAGGTATATATTTATTTGTATAAAGGCTGTATGTCTATAAAATCTCTTGGGAATACAATTAGTAGTAAAGAAGTAATAGATTAACACTTGGTGCGTGATGGGACGGTTTTCCACGAACCTTACGGTTTATGTGGTCATATCTCATAAACTACCTGTCGTACTGTGATACAACTTAGAAGATACGCTCCACTATTTGCGTGTATACTGTCTGTACAATTTCCTGCGGCTACAATTTGTAGTGTACAAATTATAAATTATAACGTCATACAGAATCCCGTAGTTTTACTCAATAAACGGCGGAAAAGTAGTAAGCGAGAAACTTTTTTCCTTTCATTATTTTGCTATGGTTGTCAGCGAGAGAAAGTTTAATAACGGTTTGAAATTATGTATAAAGTTTGATGCAAGTCGCTAAGTACTCTGATTCTAGTGTAGCGTATTTATAAAGTCTCGCCGCATTATGTGGCAGTTTCTTGTAAATGCTATTGTTTATGACGTCATAACTTCTGATTATGTGTCGTATATGAGTCTTAACCCTGCAGCAATTGTACCTAACGGTAATAAATGTGTGTACAAATTTGGTTGAAACCGGTCCAGTGGTTTATGAGAAAATGAGCAGAATTGTCGCTAAATGCAGCCGTTTTCTGCGAATCTCATTGTTTATGACGTCATATCTCATGAACTATGCATCGAACGTGATTCTTACACTTACAGCGACCGTTCTCATGGATTGAAGCTTACGCGTACAAAATTTCATAAATATTGGAACAAACCTGTAGATTTGTATGCAACACGTACAAATATACGGACACTGCTTTCTATATTAGATTTATACAATCACACACTGGTATTAACGGACATAATTTAGTGATGCTAGTTTCAATTATACCACTACTTAAGATTGCAACTTGATTCCTTCTTTCTTTTTTTTAAATTTCTAAGTTGTTATCATTAGACAGCTCAGGGCGACCTGGGTTAGACTTGTACTTTAGGCTCCTTAACGCTTAAATAATCAAATCAAAATTTCAGTATTAAGAAATAACCCTATAATATAGAGAAAATTATCCACATATGAGTAGCAGTAATTTATTACAAGTTCCCTGATTGGAAAATATAACAATGGCAAAAGTTAATAGAGGTTACCACAGTAATGCTGGAAACCTTACACAGAATAACACATGTTGTTGTTGTTGTTGTTGTTGTTATGGTCTTCAGTCCGGAGACCGGTTTGATGCAGCTCTCCACCCTACTCTATCCTGAGCAAGCCTCTTCATCTCCACATAAGAACGGCAACCCACATCCACTTGAATCTGCTTACTATACGCGTCTCTTGGTCTCCCTCTGCGATTTTTACCCCACACACTTCCCTCCAATGCTACATTTACGATTCCTCGATGTCTAAGAATGTGACCTACCAAGTGATCCCTTCTTTTGATCAGGGTATGCCAAAAATTCCTTTTCTCACCAATTCTGTTCAGTACCTCTTCATTAGTTATGCGATCTACCCACCTAATCTTCAGCATTCTTCTGTAGCACCACATTTCAAAAGCCTCTATTCTCTTCCTGTCCGCACTGCTTATCGACCATGTGTCACCCCCGTACAAGGCAACACTCCACACAAATGCCTTCAGAAAAGACTTCCTTACACTTAAATTAATATTCGATGTTAGCAAATTTCTCTTTTTAAAAAATGCTTTTCTTCCCATTGCCATTCTGCATTTTATATCCTCTGTACTGCGACCATCGAATGTTATTTTGCTACCCAAGTAACAAAACTCATCTACCACCTTCATTGTTTCGTTACCTAATCTAATTCCTTCAGCATCGCCTGATTTTCTAAGACCGCGTTCCATTATTTTTGTTTTGCTCTTGTTAATGTTCATTTTATACGCTCTCTTCAACACACTGTCCATTCCATTCAACTGCTCTTCCAAGTCCTTTGCTGTCACTGACAGAATTACAATGTCATCAGCAAAACGCAATGTTTTTATTTCTTCCCCCTGTACTTTAATCCCTAATCCAAATTTTTCCTTGCTTTCCTTCACAGCCTCCTCGATGTACAAATTGAATAACATCGGAGAAAGACTACAACCCTGTCTTACTCCTTTCCCAACTGATGCTTCCCTTTCATGCCCTTCAAGTCTAATAACTGCGGTCTGGCTTTTGTACAAGTTGTAAATAACTCTCCTTTCCCTGTATTTTAGCCCTGCTGACCAGAAATGTAGGTTTGCCTTTTCTTAATCTATCTTCTAAGATAAGACGTAAAGTGAGTATTGCCTCCCAAACTGATCTTCCCCGAGGTCAGCTTCTACCAGCTTTTCCATTCTCCTGTAGATAATTCGTGTTAAAAATTTGCAACAATGACTTATCAAACTGATGGTTCTGTAATTTTCACACCTGTCTGCACCTGCTTTCTTTCGAATGGGGATTATTACATTTTTCTTAAGGTCTGAGGGTATTTCGCCTGTCTCATACATCCTACACACCAGTTCAAATAGTTTTGTCTTGGCTGGCTCTCCCAGAGACTTTAGTAGCTCTGCGGGTATGTCATCTACTCCTGGGGCCTTGTTCCGATCTAGGTCTTTCAGGGCTCTGTCAAATTCATCTCTCAGTATAGTATCTCCTATTTCATCTTGATCTACTTCCTCTTCCCTTCCTAGAACATTGCCTCTAAATTCATTTCCTTTGTAGAACTGCTCTATTTACTCTTTCCACCTTTCAGCTTTCCCTTCTTTGCTGAGAACTGGTTTCCCATCTGAGTTCTTGATATTCGTAGAGTTGCTTTTCTTGTCCCCAAATGTCTCTTTTATTTTCCTGTAGGCGGTATGTACTTTTCCCCTTCTTATACATTCTTCTACAGATTTGCATTTGGCTTCTAGCCACTCCTGCTTAGCCATTTTGCACTTCCTGTCAATCTCATTTCTTAGTCGTCTATACTCCGTTTTGCCTGTTTCATTTACAGCATTTTTATACTTTCTCCTTTCATCAATCAAATTCAGTATCTCCTGTGATATCCAAGGATTTTTTGTAGGTCTTGCCTTTCTACCTACTTTGTCCTCTGCTGCCTTCACTATTTCATCTCTCAATGCTACCCATTCCTCTTCTACTGTTTTATTTCCCCCTGTTTCTGTCAATTGTTGCCAAAAGCTCCCTCTGAAATTCTCCAGAACTTCGCGTTCCTTCAATTTATCTAGGTCCCATCTCCTTATTTTCCTACCTTTCTGCAGTTTTTTCAGCTTCAGCCTACAGTTCATGACTAATAAGTTATGGTCAGAGTCTACATCTGCCCCTGGGTATGTCTTACAGTTTATAACTTGGTTCCGGAATCTATGTTTTACCATTATAAAATCTATCTGATACCTTCCGGTGTCTCCTGGACTCTTCGAAGTATACAACCTTCTTTTGTGATTCTTAAACCACGTGTTTGTTACAATTAAATCATGTTCCGTGCAAAATTCTACCAGGCGGCTTCCTCTTTCATTCCTTTTCCCAGTCCATATTCACCTACTATTTTTCCTTCTCTTCCTTTTCCTACTACCGAATTCCAGTCTTCCATCACAATTAAGTTTTCCTCTCCCTTAACTGTCTGAATAATTTCCTTTAGCTCCTCATATATTCCTTCGATCTCCTCATCATCGGCAGAGCTAGTTGGCATATAAACCTGTACTACTGTTGTCGGTGTTGGCTTCGTATCTATCTTGACAATGATAGTGCGATCACTGTGCTGCTCATAGTAGTTTACCCGCATTCCTATTTTCTTATTCATTATCAGTCCTACTCCTGTGATACCCCCAACTGATTCTGTACTTATAATCCTGTACTCACCTGACCAGAAATCCTGTTCATCCTGCCAGCAAACTTCACTAATCCCCACTATATCTAACTTCAACCTATCCATTTCCCTTTTTAAATTTTCTAATTTTCCTACCCGATTAAGGGATCTAACATTCCACGCTCCGATCCGTAGAATGCCAGTATTGTCTTTCCTGATGACAACATTCTCTTGAGTAGTCCCCACCCGGAGATCCGAAGGGTAGACTATTTTACCTCCGGAATATTTTACCCGAGAGGATGCCATCATCATATGTTCATACAGTAGAGCTGCATGTCCTCGGGAAAAGTAACGGCTGTAGTTTCCCCTTGCTTTCAGCCGTTCGCAGTAGCTGTGTGGCAAAGCCACATTAGCTGATGTTACAAGGCCAGCTCAGTGAATCATCCAGACTGTTGCCCCTGTAACTACTGAAAAGGCTGCTGCCCCTCTTCAGGAACCACACGTTTGTCTGGCCTCTCCACAGATACCCCTCCGCTGTGGTTGCACCTACGGTACGGCTATCTGCATCGTTGAGGCACGCAAGCTACCCCACCTCGGCAATGTCTGTGGTTCATGGGGGTGGGAATAACACATATATAGTAAATAAAACCATCTTTAAAAAAAATGAAAGTAAGGCCAGCCGTCTTTAATCCACATAAAATCCGATTAGTGTTCAGAGTCAGTGGCGTAGCGCGGATTTCTGCCACACGGTGCCGGCCCACATTTTGCCCCCCCCCCCCCCCCCAAAATCGTATTTTCGGAACTGAACAACAACATAAATTGAGACTTTGGCCATAAGTACCAATATTGTTTCAGTGTTTCTTCTTCTTTTCCTTCAGCGTTTGTCCCGCGCGACTGCGGGGTCCGCTACGTGGGTCCGTTGTCTCCATTTCACTCTGTGCCGCGCTGCATGTGGATGGATGTTCGAGCTCTTCACGTCTTTATGCAGAGTATCAGCCCAGCGTTGCTGCCGACGACTTCAAGTGTGTAACTCGTCTTGGCAATAGAATCATCACCAGCCCGTAGAACATGCCCAAACCAACGAAGACCGCTCTAGCGCATCTTGTCTTGGATCGGTTCAACACCGAACTGTTTCCTGATGCTGTCGTTGGAAACGTGATCTAACCTAGTGACACCTGCTGTCCACCTTAGCATATTAGTTTCCATTACACTTAGGTGGCGTTCTGTCTCAACTTTGGTCGGCCAGCACTCGCAGCCGTACAAGGCGACTGGTCAGATAATAGTAGATTCTTACGCACAGGACGCACAGGACACCGTGCCCACGGGTGCGGTTCCTGTAGGGGGTTGCTTGTTCACTGTTGGTCGAGCTGATCTCTACGAGATTACGACAGTAACTCTGGCGTCCGATCTTTGATTGTCGTGAGTGCATTCGTGTTCTCTCGATAATCCATTTTTAGTCCGGGGCAAGTCCCGGAGATAAATAAAATTGGTCACAGTCCCCCGGTTCCGACCAAGGTTTTCGGGAGGTTTTCCTTGGTTGTAAGGCGTATGCCGGAACTGGTAAACCCCTCCCACTTATTCCCTATTGGGATTCCCCCTTTGCCCCATTATCAGCTTGTCTGATAATTGGCTGAATAGAACCGCGACTCTTTATGGGCCGGATCTCAAACAGCCCGCTCCACTCCTCGGAGTGGAGAAGCAAAAAAAAAAAAAAAAAAAAAAAAAAATAATAATAATAATAATAAGTTACGCATCTATCATCCTGCTGTCTCAAGTGACTTGTTCACCACTTCAATAAAGCTACCTTAGTTCTGGAGTCTTCGGCGAATCGGTACTTAAACTTATTCACATGAGTCAAGTGTTCTCCAATAATCGCGAGGTTCCCATTTCATGCATGCCTGTACTATATTTTCTTCAGATTAAGACGCAAACCATGTTCCTTCAACCGATCACTCCATTCTGCAAATCAAACATGCTTTCTGTTGGCAGCATCACGTTATCTGCATAAAGTACGGTCCATGGTAATGGCCGGTGCAGGTCAAATGTTCAAATTCAAATGTTTGTTAAGCTCAAGGGACTTAACTGCGGGCCGGCCGAGGGGACTGAGGCGCTCCAGTCACGGTCTGCACGGCCACTACGGTCGGGGTTTCGAATCCCCTCTCGGGCGTGGATATTTGTGCCGTCCTTAGTGTTAGTTAGTTAATAAGTAGTTTGTAAGTTTAGGGACTGATGACCCCGTAGTTAAGTCCCATAAGCTATACAAACATTTTAACTTAACTGCGAGGTCATCAGTCCCCACACTTACAAACTACTTATGAACTAGCTTATACTAAAGACGGCACAAACATCCATCCCCGAGAGGGCATTCGAATACACGACGGGGAACGGCCTCGCGCATCGTAGCATATCGCCTCAATGCGCTCGGCCGCTCCGCCGCGGCGGTGCAGATCAACTGCACCGACTGTGTCCATTATGAGAATGAAAAGATGCGGCGATAGAGCAGAACCTTGGTGGACGCCGACTGTGATGGGGAGGTCCTTGAATAGTACTGAAGTTGTGCGGACGTAGCTTCTTGGCTGTGCAATAAAGCAACTGTACCAAGTTGCTCTGGCACGTCATGCTGTCACAGTGCTAGCCAGATGAGACTGTGTGGCACCCAATGAAAGGCCTTTTCCAGGTCCAGGAATACTAAATGCAGTGGCTTCGCTTTCTCATGATATTTCTCTTCTAAGAGTCTTGTGGCATCAATCGTATCAATTGTGCAGCAGTTCTTCACAAACTCAGCTGGGTTTCTGGCAATCTGTGCGATCGCGCGGCTCCTTTGGTCCACAACACGCTCAAAGATTTTCATGGTGTGGCAGAGACGTCGAATTGGACGGTAGTTTGTGCACTCAGAGGGATTTCCCTTCTTCTTAAATATAGGTAAGGTGGTCTTTGTTGCCAATCAGTTGGTGTTTTTCCCTCATCAGTGATCTTATTTAAGAGTTCCGTTAACCATTCGGCTACCTTCCAATAACGAGAAACACCATAACTCTGGAAAATCATCTGGGCCGATGGCTTTCCCAGGTTTCATTTTCCTCAGAGCAGTCTTGACCTACTACAATTTTTCTTGCGGTCCTTTCAACAGCATGGCGGGTGAGTATTGTGGAAATTCTTCTGTGGAGATCTTCTTGAGAAGAATTTATTTTATCAAACTAAAATAGGGACTCTACAATTTATTTTCCTAAATAATTTTTGATTCTTCGATTTTTTACGTTATGCTGAACAAATCCTATTTGAAGATTATTTATACGACTTACATGTCGGGGACTGATGTTTAGTCTCCTCAAAATAACAACACCGCCAACAACAAGTTATATGCCTGAGGTGTCTGTAACAGCAAACACGAGCTTCATGAAGTTAAGATAGTCAACTCGAAAGAAGTCTTGCACTGAGAAGTAAACATTTTGTAACACAAAATTTATGAGCCTGCAGAGCATTCACAGCAATAAGTTATGGGTTTCTGAATAAATTCGAATAAATATTTTCACATGTATTGGGCGAATAAAAATTTGTCAGTAGGACTTGAGTACCCATTACATGAGGCTGCGTGTGGACAGACACACTGCATTTTGTAGGCTTACCAGTTTCAGATCTTTTAGCCCATTTTCAAATCAACTAAATTAAGTTCTACAATACACCAGTTGGTCACATATTTCACAAGCGTGTCTTTACAATAAGGCAGGTAGTCGGTAGGCAGGACCATGTTATGTAAATCACTGACTGGCGCACAACTATTGGCTGCTCCTGGTAGCCACAGCTTCTTTAGTGCAGAGCCAGGTGTGAAAAGTACTGTGGCTATATCCGAATCGGGAGTGCACTTCCTCCTGACAAGAAGAAATAAATAAGCCATATATGCACAGCGCTGCTAGTTTATTTATTTGAGCATGTCTAGATACCGTTGACGTATGTGAGATTGCTTGGAGAAAAAAATTTTTTCATTGTCGGAAATATAAGTTTACATCAATGTTTTTGAAGATAATACTTCAACATTTAGCAATGTTTATCAACAGAGTTGCAAGAATGTTTGTGTCGCTTTTTGATAGTAGAATATCTTCGTACAAGAAGATAGTTGAGTGAAGTGACACACGAAGTGCAGACAACAGCTTGCATTAATGGAACTTTGTGGCCGCGTGGTTGAATAGGGGCTTGGGGGAACATTTTATGACCCTCTATATTGGAGCAAAGCTGAGCTGTCCACGGTTGTAGCACAGAGTAACATATATAGAGAAGCAGCCCCCCCAAATCACTATCCAACGCTCCCCTCATAGTTCCATAAGATGCTAGCAGGTGTCAGGCGGTTCCCTGGCTTAGTACCGGTAGACCACGCTAGAGGTACTTTTGAGGGTGCCTCTCGCACGTCAGAGAGTAGCATGGAGGGGAGGCTGAGGGGAGAGCTCGTGCCGCCTGCCATGAGGCCACGGCCGTGTCCGGCTTGCTGGCGTTTGAGGGTAGGTGGTGGTGGTGGGGACAGCCGCTACCTACCGCCTGCTCTGGCCAGTTTAAAGGGCTGCTTCTGATCGCAGCGCCATCATGGGACATCTTACGGAACTGCTTCAGCACCCCCCCCCCCCCCGCCCCGAATCACTGAGTGTGGGACCAGGCCTTTACGGATGTTTCCCGTCTGTATATATTTGTGGTTGTAGGATAACCACCAGATGGCTATCAGATCGAGTGCATGTGTGTGCAATCGTAATTAACATTATAAGTAATAGCTCAATTTGAGTACATACTGGTGGCCAATCTATATGTACATGTAAGTTTGTATGCAATATGACTTATAATTAAGGTTCAATACACTATGATACCTAAGCTGAGTGTACTGACTTGTAGTATATACTCTTGCCCAGAGAGTACAATGTCTTTGTCTAATTGTCTTTTTATGTTTGTTCTCCGAAATCTCAAATTGTCTATGGTTTTAACTCTGCAAATTTTACTGAACTTATCATGTCCATTACTACTTGTCATAATATGCGTTTCACAAGGCTGAAGAGCAGCCACCGTAGCTACTCCCAGCCTGCTGCCTGTACATAGGTTGGCGTTAAAATAACAATTAAGGAAAAATGTTGTTATATTGTGATCTTGATATCTTGGTGACCCCAATCGCTATCACTGGCAGAACCGGTGTTGAATCTGTCTTTTAAACAGTGTCTCCATTCTTCATCGCCATCTATGAGTTGTGTTAAACCAGTCGACGGACTAAGGGGGGCAGGGGGGGGGGAGGGCGGATCACCCTGGGCCTCTCGTCTTGAGGGGCCTCCAAATACCTCAAAATCAAGAGTTTTTTTTTTTTTTTTTTTTTTTTTTTTTTTTTTTTTTTTTTTTTTTTTTTTTTTTTTTTTTTGCCTCTTGTTCTGGGACCTCCAAATCTCGAAAGTTTGGTGGCCTCTAAATAGGGTCGTCCACAAATAAAGTTCCGTTTCTATTTTTATTCGCGGCAGCGCTACGATCACAGCTCCGAGCATGCGCGGCAGTTACTCTGACTCAAGGAGAAGACATGTACGCAATTTTCAGGTCGCTGCCGCCGATGTGTGCTTTGTAGTGATTCTTTATAATGTTAGCTGTAATTGAATACATCGCCGCGTGTGAAATCAGATCTGTGCTTCGTTTTCATAATGCAAAGCAAGTTAAACCAAAGGAGATTCATCGGCAAATCTGCGAGGCTTACGGGCAAAGTACTATGAGTGATTTCTCAACAATGCCCGATCTCACACGGCGAATGTGACAAAACAACTCTTAGGGGAATTTCACTGGAATGTGTTTGATCATCCTCTGTACAGCCCGGACCTCGTCCCTAGCGATTTTCCTCTCTTTGTACACCTAAAAATCTGTCTTTGGTGGCCAACACTTCAACGATTATGACGAGCTGAAAAAACTTGTTACCACATGGTTGAATACACAGGCGGCAACCTTCTATGAAAAAGGCGTACAAAAACTTGTGCCACGCTATAACAAGTGCCTACAAAATTTCGTAATCTGTACAGAAAAGTAGTTTAACAGTTGTAGATTTTTGTAAAAGACATATTTTTTCCGTATCTTTACACGTTTCGTTTATACAATCAAACGGAACTTACTTTGTGGACGTACCTCGTACATGTATTTACAAGTGGACGAAGGAGCCTCATTTTGGTTTGCCGCCGCCTCGGGTCCCCGACAGCCTTAGTCTGCCACTGTGTTAACCATCAGTGTTTTTTAGCCATTGCGGCAAACATTTTATGCTGCCTGTTTTCTGTGATCCATTTTTAAAGATCGCATTCACTGATTCTCTCTCCGTTTAATGTCTCCATTTTCATGTTTTACTCTCCTTGGCAATGTAAGCCACTAGGATCTGGTGGGGCACCTAGGCCACTGCCAGCCTGTCCCCAGGGGTTTTTCAAATGTTCAAATGTTTGTGAAGCTTATGGGACTTAACTACGGGGTCATCAGTCCCTAAACTTACAAACTACTTATGAACTAGCTAATCCTAAGGACGGCACAAATATCCATGCCCGAGGGGGGATTCGAACCCCCGACCGTAGTGGCCGTGCAGACCGTGACTGGAGCGCCTCAGTCCCCTCGGCCACTGCGGCCGATCAGGGGTTTTTGAAACTCAATAAAGGAAAAGAGAAAGAAGTACAGTTTGCGAGAAATGTGGAATGTGAGTGCACTGTTTAAATATTTCAGTCTTAATAAATTGTAGCAGTTGCACTCCTTATAGACAATATGTCTAATTTTACAGATACTCCCAAAGGCGATTGAGGAAAATTCAAATTTTTCCAAAGTTTCCGGTAGGTGCCATCTTGAGGAGGGGGGACCTGTTCCTGGGTTTCCCCATCGGCTATTTTGTTCCAGAATTTGAAGCGCCACTATCTGACGACGTCATTGTGATGGCACATTTGTGCCTAGGTGGAGAAAGAGGGGGCAGCAAATCTGGCAACACTGTACTGTGCTGATACCCCCATCACCCTGTTGCTAACATGAACTGAGTAATTTATATTGCCTTTAAAATTAAATGTTTGTAAACCCACGGTACCGAACTTCTGAGGCCAATTTACAATGTACTTAACTTATGCTAAGCACAACACACACACCCATGCCCCAGGGAGGACTCAACTTCCGACAGAGAGTGGCAGCTTAATCTATGACATAGCGCCTTAGACCACACAGCTTTACCCACGCGTCATTAAAGTATGTTGTAAAATGACTTAGGTTAAAGTTTAAATAAGGGAAGTTCAACATAATATAAAATTATAATAATTAACTTTACGCGTGGTACTGTGCTACTGGCAAACATGTTACAACCCAAAATCACACTCCAGTATATTTATTATTAATATATAGCCCAAACTCTTGTAATTTCGGTCAAATGACTGAATAGATAAGATACATAGCGAAATAAATATTAAAACGGTATTTGGAGGGTAGTACTAGATCAAGAATTATTTACAGACGAATGGAAAAACTTTTTGAATACAACCTCGGGGATGATCAGTTTGGATTTAGGAGAAATGTAGGAACACGAAAGGCAATACTCACGTTACGACTGATCTTAGAAGATAGGCTAAGGAAAGGGAAACCTACGTTTTTATCGTGTGTCGGAGTGTGTTTGAAGAAAGCTTTTGACAATGTCGACTTGAATACACTCTTCCAAATTCTGAAGATAGCAGTGGTAAAATATAGGGAGCGAAGAGTTATATTCAACCTATACAAAAACCAGACAGCGGTTATTACAGTCGAAGGGCAAGAAAGGGACGCAGAGGTTGGGAAGGGAGTAAGACAGTGTTGTAGCCTTTCCCCAATTTTGTTCAATCTGTACATTGAGCAGGCAGTGAAGGAATGGAAGCAGAAATTTGGAGAGGGCATTAAAGTGCAGGAAGAAGAAATAAAAACATTGCGGTTTGCCGATGACATAGTAATTCTGTCATAGACTGCAAAAGGTCTGGAAGAGCAATTGAATGGGATTGACAGTGTCTTGAAAGGAAGATATAATATGAACATTAACAAGAGTAAAACGAGGGTAATGGAATGAAATGTCAGAAAACCAGGCGATACTGAATGAATTAGTTTAGTTAATGAGACAATAAAAGAAATAGATGAGTTTTGTTATTTGGGTAGCAAGATAATTTCTGATGCCGAAGTAAAGAAGATATAAAATGCAAGAAAAGCGTTTCTAAAGAAGCGAAACATGTTAACATCCAATGTTAATTTAAATGTTAGGAAGTCCTTTCTGAAAGCATTTGTCTGGAGTGTAGCTTCGTATGGGAGTGAAACGTGGACGAATAGGAGTTCAGATAAAAAGATGATAGAAGCTTTTGAAATGTGGTGCTATCCTGACTAAGAGAAGGGATAATTGGTTGGACACATTCTGATACATCTAGGAATTGTCAACTTAGCATTAGAAGGAAGCGCGTGGGGTAAAAATCGTAGAGGAAGACCGAGGGACGAATATAGTAAGCAGATTCAAAAGGATGTAGGTTTCCAAACGTATTCTCAGATGAAGAGACTTGCACAGGACAGGCAGGGTAGCGTGGAGAGCTGCATCAAACCAGTCTGCGGACTGAAGACCACAACAACAACAACATTAGATCCAGACGGAATATTTTTTTAACTGTCAAACAGGAGAAATCCCTTACAATAAAAGGACAATAGGGCAACCCTAATGCGCTGGTGTGTATTATATTAATTCGTGACACCTGGAGGGACACGTCATTTTATTGAAAAATAATTTTTCGTGTGTTCATTTTCTATTGTTACAGTGCATATTAAAAACAGTCTCCCGCAATATCTAAAACTGTCTCACAATGCAGGGATAATATTTCGAATTAACGTTTGTGTAGAGAATACATTTCTATCATTTGGTCTACCTGCGTGTTATGCTGTGCTAATAAAAGTACAGCTGTGCAGTTGAACATAGTGTTAATGCAAGAGGCCTCGCGAATTCACTCACAGACTGTCCATAGGGAATTTTGAAAATTTTGAACTGGAAGCATTAATTTTTTGTGTTCTTTTACAAAATGGATGATAAAACTCCAGTTAATTACAACTGCCCCATTAACAAAGAAATATAAGCACAAAACTATATTATTTTTGTTCTCTGTATTGTTATGTCAGCGAACAAGGGGGTTGCAGCACTTAAATACTTTTTGCAACTTGCATATACTAGAATATGTAAATGATGAAAATGTTAAAAGCCATTTGGTTCGTAAGCTTTACATGTTGGTCAATTTTATGCTTTTTCTATTAAAAATTTCAATCAATACATGAATAAAAGATTTTCTACTGCTATCAGACATTGTTGGTAATGGTGGTGGTCGTTTCTCTGGAAAATAGTTTTGGAAAGAATGTGCGATATAAATGACTGGAAACAGGGTCTTGAAACAAAACAATTAAGAAAAGATGTACGAGAATGAGGAGGAGAGCAGAGTATCTTTTTTACACAGACCTGTATAACGGCTGTATGCAGCCCCTACGCAATATTGAGGAGAACAGTGGGTTATTATCTCGTTAATAGAAAGTTCGAGTGAAAAAGGTAAACGAAAACGAAATAAAGATACGGGGTTCGAGGGTATTTATTCAGTAAAAAACATTGGCGAAATTTATGCCAGAGGGTCGAAGTATGAAATATGATTCAGGGATGCAATCCCCCATGTTATCCCGTAAATAAATCTTTTTAGTTTGTAAGAGACACATGCAAAATGTAAGTTTCTGTGGTTTTTAACACATTCCTGTTGAACAGTTCTCTTCCTCGTTTGACTGAGTGCATAGCACTTACACTTCTGGGCTTGCTAGCCCCAAACCACAGCACTTTTCGTCACGATTTGACTATCATCACAAGACTGACACACAAAACAAGATGACGGTCAGAACAAAGTAGTCGACATTTATAGTCCATAATCAGTTCAAATGTCTTCAGTTGTTCTTGCTGCCATATAACTGACGAGATGTAAATCTAATATATAGTTCACTTATCTCAGTAGACACAAATATGCCACAAATACATCATACATCACAAAGAATTACATGGACACAGGATAGCGTGTACTTTATTTAATTTAAATGCTAAAGTAAGGGAGTGAAGTTACTGAAGAAATTGGAATTCTTGAACTCTGTCATTTCGTTCAGAATTCCATTACACCCATTTTTCATGTGAATAAAGATTTCCATTTCTTCGAAGATGTCCATGTTCCAGCTCTTTCCAGAGCATGCAAAACTTCGAGGTCGTTTTCTATTGCAAAGCTGTCACCTGTTTCATCAGCTAAGGCTGATTTGTTGCTTCTGTCAAACAATCGGTGTTCTCTCTGAAACGAGTTTTGAAGATTCTGCCCGTTTTACCAATGTAATATTTATTGCAAAAGCTGGAAGAATAAGATTTGTTCATATTTTCTTTTGGTTCCGTGACGTCGTGAATGAGTTTCTTTTTCAAATTGTTGTTGGTGGCAAAGCTGATCCTCATATCAGCGTTTTTGTGTTTTAAAAAAGTTTTGCTATTTTGTCTGAAAAAGAATTAAGTGTCAATATAGATTAATGTACACCTTTAGTAAAATGTTTTGTATGCCTATAGCCTGTTGATGATGCACAGCATCGAAACATGTCGTTAATAAATATTTTTAACACTTAACTCATTGTTGTGACTGGTAGCTGAAATTTCAAGCATTCTTTCAGTTACTTACACTCCTGGCCATTAAAATTGCTACACCACGAAGATGACGTGCGAGAAGTACGAAATTTAACCGACAGGAAGAAGATGCTGGAAAATATGGAAATGATTAGGTTTTCAGAGCATTCACACAAGGTTGGCGCCGGTGGCGACCCGTACAACGTGCTGACATGAGGAAAGTTGCCAACCGATTTCTCATACACAAACACCAGTTGTCCGGCGTTGCCTGGTGAATCGTTGTGATGCCTCGTGTAAGGGGGAGAAATGCGTACCATCACGTTTCCGACTTTGATAAAGGTCGGATTGTAGCCTATCGCGATTGCGTTTTATCGTATCATGACATTGCTGCTCGCGTTGATCGCTATCCAATTCTGTTAGCAGAATCGGTGGGTTCAGGAGGGCAATACGGAACGCCGTGCTGGATCCCAACGGCCTCGTATCACTAGCAGTCGAGATGACAGGCATCTTATCCGCATGGCTGTAATGGATCGTGCAGCCACTTCTCGATTCCTGAGTCAACAGATGGGGACGTTTGCAAGTCGACAACCATCTGCACGAACAGTTCGACGACGTTTGCAGCAGCATGGACTATCAGCTTAGAGACCATGGCTGCGGTTACTCTTGACGCTGTATCACAGACAGGAGCACCTGCGATGGTGTACGCAACAACGAACCTGGTTGCACGAACGGCAAAACGTTCTTTTTCGGATGAATCCAGGTTCTGTTTACAGCATCATGATGGTCGCATCCGTTTTTGGTGACATCGCGGTGAATGCACATTGGAAGCGTGTATTCGTCATCCCCATACTGGCCTTATCGTCGTGATAGTATTGAGTGCCATTGGTTACACGTCTCGGTCACCTCTTGTTCGCATCGACGGCACTTTGAATAGTGGCCGTTACATTTCAGATGTGTTACGACCCGTGGCTCTACCCTCCATTCGATCTCTGTGAAAGCCTACATTTCAGCAGGATAATGCACGACCGCATGTTGTAGGTCCTGTACGGGCCTTTCTGGATACGGAAAACGTTCGACTGCTGCCCTGGCCAGCACATTCTCCAGATCTCTCACCAACCGAAAACGTCTGGTCAATGGTGGCCGGGCTCCTGACTCGTCACAATACGCCAGTCACTACTCTTGATGAACTGTGGTATCGTGTTGAAGCTACATGGGCATTTGTACCTGTACACGCCATCCAAGCTCTGTTTCTCAGGATCTATGCTCCCAAATTGCGTGAAAATGAAATCATATGTCAATCCTAGTATACTGTATTTTTCCAATGAATACCGGTTTATCATCTGCATTTCTTCTTGGTGTAGCAACTTTAATGGTCAGTAGTGTAGATACATTCATGGTAGACACAAAGTCAGCATGGGTTTAAAATAACTCAAGCATTACTGTACCAGTTGAAAATAAACGTTTATCATGTAACTATGTTACTTAAAAAAATGAAAAAGAAAAGAAAAACGTTGGTGAACTTACTTTCTGGATGCGCCTCGTAATTGGTACGCTAGAAGTCTGAAGCTTCAGTAATCTATAATTAAACTGCCAGTGAAAATTTTCACACGTAGAAGACGACGTCGATTTTGATCCTGTGACGGCGTGTGTCACCTGGGGGATGTTACAATACTGATAACGGTTTTAATGTAGTCTGCAAACAGATAGAGTATGGTACCCTTTGGTGGGGAATGTTTATAGCCAAAAGTCTCAGTGTAATATCGACGTGTGAAGCAAATAGGCGCCATGCCACAGCTCCCCGTACTCAGATTATTGTAATACGGATTTTTTTAACCACGTATAAGACGTTTGCAGTCATTTATTCCAAGAAATAGTACCTTAATGGCCGGTTTCCGAGAGATTCTCGATTTACTCATTTACTTTTACTTTCTTTGAAATGATATTCATTCGTAAGACCTAAGTTATATACATAAAAACCACGAAATACGACGGCCAACATGGTGTCTTCGTCTCTCTACCGAAAATAGCTGCCCCCCTCCCCGGATAGCCACGTGGTGTGACGCCGGGGGCGTTCTCCCACCTTATTGGTGATTGTTCAGACGCTCGTTGAGAATAACTGGCATACTTGATACTCCCCCAGGCGCTGGGAAAGCCTCGCCAACGTGCGGATCAGTGGCGTAACTATGGGCGGGGGGATGAGGGGGATAGAACGCCCCCGCCCCAGAACCCGAAAATAGAGAGAGAGAGAGAGAGAGAGAAAGAAATCGTATGACAGCAATCTGGTAAAGGTAAAGATTTGAAACTTGGGGTGTTTTACCATAAGCTTTCATTGGAAGGGAGTGAATTAGTTTCTTCAACGGGAGTGGTAGATGGTAGTCTTTCTGGTAACTGACTAAAATTTTGCTCGGCAAGCAGATCTATCCCCCCTCCCCCCCAGAGCCAAATCCTAGTTACGCCACTGGTGCGGATCGTATGTTGTGACGTCAGAAACTCGCCACGTTGGCCACACTCGTTTAGATACACTATCCGTGTGCTTTACGCACGCCCGCAATACGTGTCTTTGTAAGAGGCGCTTTCTTGCAACTATAGTGCCTGCCAGTCAATGCCATCCGTACTGCGCGGTGACATTGCACTATGCGTGGGAGGTCACTCGCCCCTGCTTTACGCCGCGTCACTCGAGAAAGCTGTCACGTCATCAGCGTCAGAGAAGGCACCCCGCTGGTGCGTGTCGCGGCGGCACTGCTGACACGAGCAGCCGTGACTGGACACCTCAGCTGATACGAACTGCTGACTAACGCTGACTGCGCACTGCCACACGCCGCTACCGCGCGGAACTGGGCACCTGCACGACAAGTTAGCGACCAGCTGATTTCGCTTCCCTTTGCCACTGGATCTCTCACTACATGCTGGTTCTTAGCAAGCAGCAAACAGCTGTATTTGGAGCCGAGAACGACATCGCTCGTGTTTAAACTTCGTCTGTGCTGGAGCTCTGTATAGTACAAGTAGAACAATCCGCCATTTTGAGTCCCGCGTTGACGGCGCGCATTTAAAGACTATGAAACACTTACGCTCTTTAATATGCTCTTAAGGCCATTAACCCGTAACTGGTACACCTGGGTCCAAGGAACCCAAACGAATTTTTTTCCAGCCCTGTGACGAGTGTGGTAGCACTGATGTGTCTGTCTATGAACTCTGCTATCAATCAGTTGGCTACGAGCCCGCAACATCATTGCAGGCTTGTCTCTATTACTTTTGTATCTATAAAGGTGATCGGGCCCCTAGGACCCAGATGTACCTTTACTCGAAGTTTCTTTCGTGGCATCATTTTCAATACCTTACATGTATGGTAGAATGCATCAGTAAAGTGAACGAGGAAGATATTACAGATACTCTGAACGAAACAATGGCCTATGGCAGTCTTCTACACTAGGCTAGATATTGCAGGTTAAGTGCTTTTGTTTTGTACCATGGGAAAGCAGATATTGATGGTGTGACATGCAGAGAATTCCTCAATGGGCTAGGGACGCAACTTGTAAGTGATTTCTGTGAAAATAAGATTGGATTCACTATTTCTTTTAGGAAAGATATCATAAATTCAGTGCGTGATATTCTAGGAATGACTCCCTCGAAGGCATCATGAACATCCTGAGTTCACAGTGAAGCTGGTGCTAGTAAATCAAAGAAGAAAACATGACCAATGTTCCTATCCAAGAAAGACGGACAAGCATCAGGGAGAGTACTGATGACGAACACCACTGTGTTTGTAATGTTCCACTGGTTAATGTCCAAACTGATTCTGTCGAGTGGATGAGTAAATAACTGAAATGACTGGTAAAGACATTGAATGATTGAAAACTACAATTTTTTCGTAGTTCCTGTTATTCTGTACTATTTTCATAAATCACATAGTCATTCGGCTGAAAATTTCATAAAAACATTTTCCAAACGCGGTACCTGCAGAAATTTTTATACTGCTTTTGAAACTTTCTTCTGGTTTATGGTTGTGAAGTATAGTAAATTTTGTGTTTAAATGCGAAATTGCAATTGTTTAGCATATAGTTTCTAACTGATATGTAGGACTATGTGAAAGTATGTGTTTCGCATTTAATATTTTATGCACTGTCTTTTCTGTGACGCCTTTAAGTTGGGACCATAAATAAGAAATGTAATTTTAAAACAGTAGTAATATTAAAATTTCACAGGTTTTAACCAAAAATACTCTACCCTTATGTGGATCCTAAGGACTCAGGTGTACCTTATGCGTTATAATTTTTAGGTGTACCAGTTACGGGTTAAATATACTTTCCTAACGCAGAAAATATTACAATATAGTAAATTTGTTTGCTTACATCTGACTGAAAGAGGCAAGCAACTTAAAGTTAGTGGTTAGAGGGATATTTAGAGATATGATACATTCACTTACATTCCAAATTAAAGTATATGTTTCCGTTCTAAACATTTACCAAATACAGTTAAAACACGTTACAGTTATATTTTCTCGTTTATAAATGGTACGTCCACATACGTTTACGATAGCTAGGAGTTGATTTCTAAAACAGTTACGGAATATTGTTGAATTGCTATACTGTACTTCCCGTATTCCCCCTTTGTTTCGCATATTTCACACACGCCATATTTCAGAGTAGAAAATACGACAAAAATATGTTTAACAACTGTTGAACGTCTGGTTTCGTTAGATAACGACTAAAGTAAGACTCTCCGGTAACAGGCACTTCGAAATAAAGAGAATGTGCGTGCTAAGTTTTGAAATTAATACCTTTGATGTACGACTTCTTTTGTGTTAGCTTTCTTTGCTAAGTTCAGTTTATTATTATTAGTAGTAGTAGTAGTAGCAGCAGTAGTAGTATTTTCTGACATCATGTTCACAGTTTGGCTTAGGCCTACATATTTCCGTGTTGAGTCAACATTTAAACACTGAACTAATGCGAAATAATATAATTTAAAAACCACTAGCTGGGTAAAGCCAGCTGCACTCATGCATCACTTAAAATACAATTAACAGCCCTCAGAATAACTCCTTAGTTCGTCTAAATAAAGTCAAGAAAAGTAGCTTTTTTAAACACACTGTATGTCGCCTTATGTTAACAATCTGTAGCAAAATTAAACAATTCCTTACGTGTATAGCCCTGTATTTTCATTACTACCTCGGTGAGCATAACTATTTCTAATACAAATAAAATAAAGGTTTTGTTCTTAACGTTACACAGATAGTTGTTCGATTTTGGCACCCGTACTTGGCGTCTGGAATTTACAACCCACCTTTAACACCGATCTATGTTTGAAGGAAAGCGATAAAACTTATAGCGACCATGTCTGCTATTATTTGACCAGTTTGGAGCAGCACAACCAACCATTACACACAATAAAATCACAAAATGTTCGCTGATTCACTTCGCTACACAACACAACACAAAGCCTCCGTAGGATTGGGATTCAAAATGGCGGATAGCTCAGCTCAGTAAGTGCTTTAGTCTGCGCATCTACGTTACGCATTCTCAGACAACCAAGGAGCGTTCAGTATTGTTATGAAGTCTCTCTTGCAACTACCGCAGGCATTACCACAATTAAACTTGATTTTTTCGAGAGTTATTAAGTGGATTTCATTCTATTTGCTGCAAGTTAATAACATGGTTTCCTGTTTCGTAAGACCTAATTGAAGAGCAAAATTCCATGGTCATGGAACAAGTAAGTACATGAAGTTTAACACAGGAATGGTAAAACAAAACTTGAAGTAGTCCTATTACATGACCATCTTATGCCTAAGTAAAAATAATCAATAAAAAAAGGAATTAGCTTAATTGTTTAACTTTTGTCGAAGTTCTTCGACAGAATAAAAGGACTGAACCATGGGCTAACTCTTCAATTTCGATTTAAAAGCGCGTGGTGTAGTACTAATATTGTTGAGTTCTTGTGGCAGCTTATTGAAAATGGATGCTGCAGAATATTGCACAAGAGTCAAGGAGGTGTGATCCAAATGTATATTCGATTTCTCTCTACTATTCACCGAGTGAAAGCTGCTAACTTGTGGTATTGATAAACTGGTATTGTGGTTCATGGTGTGGGTTCCTGTAGTCATGTCCTAGTTCATGAACCACGGGCAACGTATGAGTGGCCAAGTAAGTGGTCCTGACAGTTGGGATACCAGTTACTTTGGAATAAGGTTGGGCATCTATGGCATATTCTGACTCGTGGCCACCTTTGTATTCAGACGGTAGAGACTACCAAATCCACCGGTTAGTCCCTCAACCGTTAGGGGTAAAACCCAATGGGGCCCTGGGCAAGTAAGGCTAGCAACCTGCTTCCCAGGTACTTCAATATCATGCTGGCAACAAAATGCCTCGGACCTTTGGAGGTGATGGAGTCCCACCTCTAATTGATAGAACAGGGCTCCTCAGATACGACTTGGCAAACGATCGGGAATGAGATGGGGAGCTATTAATATTACAATGGGAAGAAGGTAAGAGCTGGCGGAGGCTTCAAGTAAGAAGGGGTTAGATGTTTTAGCTGTTAGTGACGTTAGAGTAAGGGGAGAAAAAGAGGACGAAGTCGGAGAATACAGGGTCTACCTGTCAGAAGTCAAAGTAGGAAGAGCACAGTGAGGTGTAGGATTTTACATCAGGAAAGTAATCGAACCCAGGATAATTGCAATAAGGTACGTAAATGAACGACTGATGTGGATAGATTTGGCCATCACCAGCAG
The DNA here is from genome assembly GCA_026315105.1 of Locusta migratoria. Taxonomy (NCBI): domain Eukaryota; kingdom Metazoa; phylum Arthropoda; class Insecta; order Orthoptera; family Acrididae; genus Locusta; species Locusta migratoria. Next base: position 16,626,648 of record CM048746.1, on the reverse strand, counting down.
AAAATTAGGATTGGGGCAGTATATTCACCCTGTGAAGGGACAGATCAAGATGAGATGGACAGATTTTACAACGCACTTAGTGATGTAGTTGTTAGAGTGAAGGATAAGAATAGTGTTTTAAACATGGTTGATTTCAACGCCAGGATAGGAAATCGAGCAGAAGGTTATGAAAAGGTTATGGGTAAGTTTGGAGAGGATATGGAGGCCAACAGGAACGGAAAACAGCTCTTGGATTTCTGTTCCAGTATGGGCTTAGTCATCACAAACTCCTTCTTTAAGCATAAGGGCATTTACCGCTATACTTGGGAAGGAAGGGGAACCAGATCTGTTCAAAAATGTTCAAATGTTTGTAGAGGTTATGAGACTTAACTACAGGGTCATTAGTCCCTAAACTTACAAACTACTTATGAACTAACTAATACTAAGGACAGCACAAATATTCATGCCCAAGGGGGGATTCGAACCCCCGACCGTAGTGGGCGTGCAGACCGTGACTGGAGCGCCTCAGTCCCCTCGGCCACCGCGGCCGGCCCAGATCTGTCATTGACTATATAATAACAGACAAGGAATTCAGGAAGACAGTCAAGGACACACGTGTTTTCAGGGGGTTCTTTGATGATACTGATAATTCTTTAATCTGCAGTGAAATTGGTTTTGTGAGGCCAAAAGATCAGAAAGTCAGGTCCATGTGTAGAAGGATAAGAGTGGAGAAGCTTCAAGACAAGGAAATTAGGCACAAGTACATAACAATGATTTCGGAAAGGTACCAGTTAGTTTAATGTAATGATTTACAGTCACTGGAAGAGGAATGGTCAAGCTAGCTAGAGAATGTCTTGGGACAGTAGTGTGTAAAGGCAGGAAGAAGCAGACAGCTTGGTGGAATGACACAGTCAAGGCAGCCTGTAAAAAGAAAAAGAAGGCATTTCAAAAATGGCTCCATACTAGAAATCAGGCAGACAGAGAAAGATATGTTGAAGAAAGAAACAAAGCCAAACGGATAATTGCAGACTCCAAGCAGAAATCAGGGGAAGACTTTGGAAACAAGCTAGAGACTCTGGGTCAAGCCGCGGGAAAACCATTTTGGAGCGTAATTAGCAATCTTCGAAAGGGAGGGAAGAACGAATTAACAAGTGTTTTGGAGAGGTCAGGAAAGCTGCTAGTCAATCCTGTGGATGCATTGAGCAGATGGACGGAATATTTTGAAGAATTGATCAATGTAGGTGAAACGTTCAATGATGTGTCAGATTTGCAGGTAGAATGGGATAGGAACGACGATGGAAACAGGATATCATTTGAGGAAGTGGAGAAAATGGTCAGTAGATTACAGTGCAATAAAGCGGCTGGGGTGGATGAAATTAAGCCGGAACTCGTCAAATACAGTGGAATATCAGGTCTCAAATACACAGGATAATTGAAAAGGCGTGGGAATCGGGACAGGTTCCGTCAGACTGGACGAAAGCGGTAATCACGCCAATTTTCTAACATGGAAACAGAAAAGATTGCAAAAACTATCCAGGTATCTCCTTAATTTGCGTTGTAGGCAAAATATTCTCAGGTATTGTTGAAAGGAGAGTGCGAGTATTAATTGAGGACAAGTTAGATGAAAATCAGTGTGGGTTTAGGCCTCTTAGAGGCTGTCAGGACCAGATCTTTAGCCTACGGCTGGTAATGGAAAAGTGCTATTAGTGGAACAGGGAATTGTATCTATGTTTCATAGATCTGGAAAAGGCTTATGACCGTGTTCCTAGGAGAAAGCTACTGTCAGTTCTTCAAGATTATAGTATAAGGGGGGGGGGGGGCTGAGGCGCTTCAGTCACGGTCTGCACGGCCACTACAGTGGGGGGTTCGAATCCCCCCCTTGTGCCGTCCTTAGCATAAGCTAGTTGATAAGTAGTTTGTAAGTTTAAGGACTGATAACCCCGTAGTTAAGTCCCATAAGCTTAACAAACATTTGAACATTTATTATGGTATAGGAGGCAATCTTTTGCAGGCAATTAAAGGGCTTTACGTAGACTGTCAGGCAGCAGTTAGAGTAGATGGCAAATTAAGCTCATGGTTCAGGGTAGTTTCAGGGGTAAGACAAGGTTGTAACATGTCACCACTGTTGTTTATACTATTCATGGACCATATGTTGAAAACAGTATACTGGCAGGGCGGGATTAAAATAGGTCAAAACAAAATAAGCAGTCTCGCATATGCGGATGACTTAGTTGTAATGGCAGATTCGATTGAAAGGCTGCAAACTAACATTTCAGAGCTCAATCAGAGGTGCAAGGATTATGATATGAAGAGCAGTATCTCAAAAACGAAAGTAATGTCTGTGGGAAAGAGATTCAAACAGATTGAGTGCCAGATAGGAGGAACAAAGTTAGAACAGGTAGACAGTTTCAAGTACCTGGGATGTATTTTCTCACAGGCTGGCAACATAGCGAAAGAACTGGAATCGAGGTGCAGCAAAGCTAATGCAGTGAGTGCTCAGCTGAGATCTACGCTCTTCTGCAAGAAGCAGTGCACTGCTCTATCTTTCGACCAACTTTGTTGTATGGGAGTGAAAGTTGGGTGGATACAGGTTACCTTATTTATAAGGTAGAGGTTACAGATATGAAAGTAGAAAGAATGATTGCAGGTACTAATAGTTGGGAACAATGGCAGTAGGGTGTCCATAATGAGGAAATCAAAGAAAAACTGGGAATGAACACCATAGATGAAGCAGTTAGAGCGCACTGACTGAGATGTTGGGGTCATGTTACACGCATGGGAGAAGCAAGGTTACCTAAGAGACTCGTGAGCTCGGCAGCGGAGGGTAAGAGGAGTCGAGGTAGACCAAGAAGAAAGTACTTAGATTCGGTGCAGAATGATTTTGAAGTAAAAGGCATAACATCAGACAAGGCATCAATGTTAGCATTGAATAAGGGATCATGGAGGAATTTTATTAGAGGTACTTTGCTCCAGACTGAACGCTGAAAGGCATAAACAGTCTTTAATGATGATGATGATGATGATGATGTTAACAACAAACGACATTAAAGAAAATACGTATTGTGATGCCAATGTCAGAATTCCCAGACTGCTCAAAAAGAGGTCGACAAGACGTTCACGAACTTACGTCTTATATTGCTCAAACCGCCCATTTCTGAGCAAAAGTATTCTTCTTGTATCAGTCTAGCTACCCAAAAAATAACGCCATACACCATAAGTGAAAGAAAGTAAGCATAGTAGTCTACTTTTCGTCTTGAAAAATCACTTATTTCAGATACTGTTCTAATGGTAAATAACCTCATTTTTTAACAAGATCCTGAACATGGGCTTCCACGACAAATTACTATCTATCTGAACACCTAAAAATTTGAACTGTGCAGTCTAACTTATCATATGTCCATTATGTGTAATCCAAATGTCAGCTTTTGTTAAATTATGTGTTAGAAATTGTAAAACCTGAGTTTTACTGTGAGTGAACACCAATTTATTTTCTACAAGCCATGAACGTATCTCTTGAACTGCATTATTTGATACTCAGTCAAAGTTGTAGTTGTTGCTTTGGTATTTAGTCCGGAGACTGGTTTGATGCAGCTCTCCACCCTACTCTATCCTGAGCAAGCCTCTGCATCTCCTTATAAGAACGGCAACCTACATCCATTGGAATTGGCTTACTATATTCATCTCTTGGTCTCCCACTGCGCTTTTTACCCCACGCACTTCCCTCCAACGCTAAATTCACAATTCCTTGATGTCTAAGAATGTGTCCTACCAATCGATCCCTTCTTTTAGCCAAGGTATGCCAGAAATTCCATTTCTTTCCAGTTCTGTTCAGTACCTCCTCATTAGTTACGCGATCCAGCAACCTAATCCTCAGCATTCTTCTGTAACACCAAATTTCAAAAGCCTCTATCCTCTTTTTGTCCGCATTATTTATCGTCTATGTTTCACTCCCTTAGAAGGCAAAACTGAGTCAATATTACAAAAATAAAAAATCCTTCACTACCAAGCTGGTACCATCAGCAAACAAAAATATTTTACAATCAGCTGCTATACTCGAAGGTATATCATTTATGTAAATAAGAAACAGCAGCGGTCCAAAAACAGACCCCTGGGGCACCCCACACTTAACTGTGCCCCATTGTGACAGTAAGTCATAGGTATTTTCAACGCTACAGAGATTTACCTTCTGCTGTGTGTTATTAAAGTATTCGCTGATGATAAATTCTCCCTGAGCCAGCTAGAGCCATTATTCGCAGGTTTCTTCAAACACAAAACACTTATATACGCGTACTCCAACTGTCGTTTGAAACCAGCATAGGCCACCGATCTTTAAACTATGTTGAACTTCAGCTGCTTGTGGGTGTCAATCGTAGACACAGCGAATTTAAAAGACTACTCAGCAAATCTGTTGCCGAATTAAAACATGGCTGCTACGAAATGTTACTAGAACATGGAATGAAAAAGTTAGATTCCGCTACCGTATTGACCCATTACATCCCATATTGACATAAAGCTCAAACCAAGAAGTAAGTGAAACAATTTTTGTCACATAAAAACTGATGGAAATTCTATTGCCAAACTCCAACATGCAGGCTGCGTACAGTCATACACAAGATATATTAATGTGCAGGAAGGCCTACGTTCTATGCTCAGAAACACCAATTATACTTCCATTTTGGAAACAGATCACTGGCACAGATGCTTTTCCCATATTTGTAGAGACTTGCGCAATTTGCCATCGGTCGTTTGCCGGACTATAATAAACTGCCACACACAAAAACATCTCCTAACGAGACATGTTGTTGTTGTTGTGGTCTTCAGTCCAGAGACTGGTTTGATGCAGCTCTCCACCCTACTCTATCCTGAGCAAGCCTTTTCATCTCCTCATAAGAACGACAACCCACATCCACTTGAATCTGCTTACTATACGCGTCTCTTGGTCTCCCTCTGCGATTTTTACCCCACACACTTCCCTCCAACGCTAAATTCACAATTCCTTGATGTCTAAGAATGTGTCCTACCAACCTATTCCTTCTTTTAGTCAAGGTATGCCAGAAATTTCTTTTCTCCCCAATTCGGTTCAGTACCTCCTCATTAGTTACGCGATCCACCCACCTAATCTTCAGCATTCTTCTGTAGCGCCACATTTCAAAAGCCTCAATCCTCTTTCTGTCCACACTGCTTATCGTCCATGTTTCACTCCCATACAAGGCAACACTCCATACAAATGCCTTCAGAAAGGACTTCCTTAGGCTTAAATCAATATTCGATGTTAACAAATTTCTCTTTTTCAAAAACGCCTTTCTACCCATTGCCATTTTGCATTTTATATCATCTGTACTGCGACCATCATTTGTTATTTTACTGCCCAAGTAACAAAACTCATCTACCTCCTTTATTGTTTCGTTACCTAATCTAATTCCTTCAGCATCACCTGATTTTCTTACACTGCACTCCATTACCCTAGTATTACTCTTGTTAATGTTCATCTTATATGCACCTTTCAGCACACTGTCCATTCCGTTCAATTGCTCTTCCAGGTCCTTTGCTGTATCTGACAGAATTACTATGTCGTCGGCAAAACGCAATGTTTTTAATTCTTCACCCTGAACTTTAATTCCTTCTCCAAATTTCTCCTTGCTTTCCTTTATAGCTTGCTCAATGTACAAATTGAACAACATTGGGGAAAGGCTACAACCCTGTCTTACTCCCTTTCCAACCACTGCATCCCTTTCATGCTTTTCAACTCTGACAACCGCTGTCTGGTTTTTGTACAAGTTGTAAATAACCTTACGCTCCCTATATTTTACTCCTGCTTGCTTCAGAACTTTAAAGAGTTTATTCCAATCAACATTGTTAAAAGCCTTCTCCAAATCTACAAAAGCTAGAAATGTTGGTTTGCCTTTTCTTAATCTATCTTCTAGGATAAGCCGTAAAGTGAGTATTGCCTCCCGTGTTCCTACATTTCTCCTGAACCCAAACTGATCTTCCCCGAGGTCGGCTTCTACCAGCTTTTCCATCATTCTGTATATAATTCGTGTTAATATTTTGCAACCATGACTTATAAACTGATGGTTCTGTAGTTTTCACACCTGTCTGCACCCGCTTTCTTTGGAATGGGGATTATTACATTTTTCTTAAAGTCTGAGGGTATTTCGCCTGTCTCATACATCCTAGACACCAGTTCAAATAGTTTTGTCATGGCTGGTTCTCCCAGAGACTTCAGTAGCTCTGACGGGATATCATCTACTCCAGGGGCCTTGTTTCGACTTAGATCTTTCAGTGCTCTGTCAAATTCATCTCTCAGTATAGTATCTCCTATTTCATCATCATCTACATCCTCTTCCCTTCCTACAATAGTGTCTCGAAGTTCATTTCCTTTGTAGAGCCCCTCTATATACTCTTTCCACCTTTCAGCTTTCCCTTCTTTGCTGAGAACTGGTTTTCCATCAGTGTCCTTGATATTCATAGAGCTGTTTTCCTTATCGCCAAATGTTTCTTTTATTTTCCGGTAGGCTGTATCTATTTTTCCCCTATTTATACATTCTTCTACATCCTTGCATTTGCCTTCCTGTCAATCTCATTTCTTAGTCGTCTGTACTCCATTTTGCCTGTTTCACTTACTGCATTTTTATACTTTCTCCTTTCATCGATTAAATTTAGTATCTCCTGTGATATCCAAGGATTCTTTGTAGGTCTTGCCTTCCTACCTATGTTGTCCTCTGCTGCCTTCACTATTTCATCTCTCAATTTTACCCATTCCTCCTCAACTGTTTTATTTTCCCCTGTTTCTGTCAATTGTTGCCTGAAGCTCCCTCTGAAATTCTTAAGAACTTCAGGTTCCTTCAATTTATCTAGGTCCCATCTCATTATTTTCCTACCTTTCTGTAGTTTCTTCAGTTTCAGCCTACAGTTCATAACCAACAAGTTATGGTCAGAGTCTATGTCTGCCCCTGGGTATGTCCTACACTTCAAAACCTGGTTCCGAAATCTATGTCTTACCATTATAAAATCTATCTGGTATCTCCCGGTGTCTCCTGGTCTCTTCCACGTATACAACCTTCTTTTGTGATTCTTAAACCAGGTGTTTGTTATAACTAAATTATGTTCCGTGCAAAATTCTACCAGGCGGCTTCCTCTTTCATTCCTTTTGCCCAGACCATATTCACCTACTATCTTCCCTTCCCGTCCTTGTCCTACTACCGAATTCCAGTCTCCCATAACAATTAAGTTTTCCTCTCCCTTAATTGTCTGAATAATTTCCTTTAGCTCCTCATATATTTCTTCGATCTCCTCATCATCGGCAGAGCTAGTTGGCATATAAACGTGTACTACTGTTGTCGGTGTTGGCTTCGTATCTATCTTGACAATGATAATGCGATCGCTGTGCTGGTCATAGTAGTTTACCCGCATTCCTATTTTCTTATTCATTATCAATCCTACTCCTGTGATACCCCCAAATGATTTTGTATTTATAATCCTGTACTCACCTGACCAGAAATCCTGTTCATCCTGCCACCGAACTTCACTAATCCCCACTATATCTAACTTCAACTTATCCATTTCCCTTTTTAAATTATCTAATTTTCCTACTCGATTAAGGGATCTAACATTCCACGCTCCGACCCGTAGAATGCCAGTATTGTCTTTCCTGATGATCACATACTCCTGATTAGTCCCCGCCCGGAGATCCGAATGGGGGACTATTTTACCTCCGGAATATTTTACCCGAGAGGATGCCATCATCATATGTTCATACAGTAGAGCTGCATGTCCTCGGGAAAAATAACGGCTGTAGTTTCCCCTTGCTTTCAGCCGTTCGCAGTAGCTGTGTGGCAAAGCCACATTAGCTGATGTTACAAGGCCAGCTCATCAATCATCCAGACTGTTGCCCCTGTAACTACTGAAAAGGCTGCTGCCCCTCTTCAGGAACCACACGTTTGTCTGGCCTCTCCACAGATACCCCTCCGCTGTGGTTGCACCTACGGTACGGCTATCTGTATCGTTGAGGCACGCAAGCCACCCCACCTCGGCAATGGCTGTGGTTCATAGGAGTGGAGACATAGCGAATTTAAAAGAATACACAGCAAAGTTAGTGTGACCTATAATTAACAAGATGTGACAAAATAGTGACGGATTTTTTTTAATAATTCCTCAGGACTTATAATTCCGATTTTCAAACAGTTTGTTTCTTGTTGGTTCATATGTTTCTGTTGTATGCCGCGCTCTAAGGCGCCTTGCTGCAGAGTGAGCAGCTGCTCCCCGTCGGTGGTTCGAGTCCTCCCTCGGGCATGCGTGTGTGTGTGTTGTCCTTACCGTAAGTTAGTTTAAGTAGTTTGTAAGTCTAGGGTCCTTTAGCTTTACCGACAACTGAACATTTCTTATGTATATTTGCATTTGCACATATTTTGAATATTGAATTTATTATAGAATTTACCTGTGGTTTCCTAGTACTCCTCCAGCAATTTCCGTAAAAGGCAAACTACAAGTATGAGTCTTTCCAACTCTAGAAAACGTCCGCTTAGTATTGTTATCTGTGCTTGCAGTGGAAAAAAAAGTGTGTGTGAGAGAGAGAGAGAAGAAAGAAAGGAGTAAAAGAAATCTGAGATTCTTACTAGTTCGACAGTCAAATTAACAACTGAATGTAAGAATAAAACTAGGAAGAAACCAAAATTAGACGTAGACTAGACATTCAAAAAAAATCATATAAACCAGAACAAAAAAATTAAAAAATAATCCTTATAGGATTTTAAAGAAAATGTTAAAGGAAACGGAAAACGGAATAAAATGGCGAGAAGATATTGTAAAATCAAGAGGAATCCATTCAATAAGATATGTTTTGCCTATTATGCTATGAATAATAAATCGATCATATTGTTGCTTTATGAGACACATCCGTCGAGTTACCAAACATTAGTTGTTGTTAGATAAAAAGGTTTGTAGTTTAATAGGATACCTTTCACGACTGATTGAAATAAAAGAATTATATTCGATCAATTTTGTATTGTTTTGTCGTTAAATTAACCCGTCTTGCCCATTCTCACTTAGGGCCAACCACTTATTTGGACAAGGGTAGGAAGAGTAGACTAGATAATGGAAGTACACCACTTACTCATCCCGTGTTTCAGTACAGCAGCGTTTTGTTCTGTATCGCAAGACGATTGCTAGGAGTAGATAACTTACACGAGGGTTGAAACTAAATAGTGGCAACACTGCTTTGGAGACACTATGCAATGGTATTTACTAATGTCGCTGATAACACGCGTTGTTGACATACCTACCTTACCTCCGAGCAGATGGACTGGCCCGTCCCACGTCACCGGCGCGCGCACAATCGAGGGAAACACAGTCACTTGTGAGCCAGAGGTCTAACGTAACGGTGTCACTACAGTGAATAACATTAATATTCGGACACTGTGATATTTCAATCTTGGAACATCATAACTTTATTTATAACAAAACAAACAAAACGTATAACCAATTACTACATTACGTGATGTGTTTTGTAAATAATCATATAAATTTTATTGAGATAACTTGCATAACTTCCTTAATAATGCAATTTAAATACAACTCGGTCCTATATTCACGTTACTTTAATATTCGGACACTTTGCGGAACTAAGTATTTCGAGACAAAATTTTATGAAAAATAAATGTTTCAATATCAAGTTGGGTAGCCATTCTGTTTTATCACTTCTTTCAAACGCTACGGCATACTGCTAATGATAAGTTTTAAATAGCCCGCACGTAGACTGTCCTATTCTTCTTTCGGTCGAAGCTTCAGACTTTCTTTGGAAGATATTGGTGTACTTCTAATACATCGCTTCACTTCTCCCCACACATTCTCAATCGGGTTGAGATCTGGTGACTGAGGTGGTGGTGGTAGGACTTTGGGGCAGTTGTACAACAAATATTCCTGCATAATGCGAGCCTTATGTTTCGGGTCATTGTCCTGGTAAAATTTGAAGGTGTTTGATATCCCCATGGTTTCAGCACTTTTTCATAAATTGTTCTTTAATATGTTCAAATAGACATATTTGTCAATAGTATTGTCGATGAACACCAATTCGCCCGGTCCAAATGTCGATATACAGCCCCAGACAAGGACGCTGCCACCTCCATGCTTTACAGTGGGTTTAATATTTGTGACTGTAACTTCCTCTTTCTTCTTGCGCCACATCATGCTTCGTCCGTCCGACCCACAGACGTTAAATTTACTTTCGTGGCGTCATTCTAGCAAATTGCATCCTTCGTAATAAACTCCCTATCAAAGTCCAATCTTTTCTGTCCATTCTGTTGAGTCACATAAGGTTTCTTCCGAGCCACTCTTCCATTGTATCCACTTTCTTTCAATGCTCTGTGAATCGTTTGAGGATGTACCTTCTTGCCAGTCTCGTTTAGAGGCTCACGTGCTAATCTCGGTGCACTGACTGTAGGATCCTTCTTTAACTTCCTCTTGTCACGAGCATCCAACTTCTGTGGCTGGCCCATTTGTGGTATGGAGTCTACACGGTCCTCGTTTTTGAAACGCCTGACAATATCTGCCACAGTACTCTTACTCATGTTGAGCATGGCAGCAGTTTGTCGATATGATTTTCCTTTCGCATTGTGAAAAATCACAATTTGTCGTATCTCAAAGTTGGTATTATCTTTGCGTGGCATCGTACCGTTTGGACAGTCGACCGCGCTTGTGAACACACACCTGCCTTCATACTAGAAGCAGGCCTACTCACCCCGGCGTGAACGGTGACAAGTGCGACACTGCCATCTGTCCGGATATTAAAGTAACGTGACCATCGAGGAGTGGTTTATTTTAATAGCATTCTTTAACAACTGTTTTACTTTATGCAAACAACGTTCATACTGTTATTTACAAGACATGCAGCTTCATATAATATTTGGTTATGTTATATTTTTGTTTGTTCCGAATGCAGTTATAACGCAGCAAACTAAAAAATCTTGGTGTCCGAATATTAAAGTATTCACTGTAGGTTTTTGATCGATTGAACGTGCCAGAGATTGTACAGCACGACAGTGTCATCAAGAGGCGTGCGGGGAATCGGCATTACCGTTCAGAACAGTGGCACATTGGGTAAAAGCGTTCAATGGAGGTCGAGAAACTGTGACCGACATGCAACGGGTAGGTCGTTCTAGTGTCTCTAATGAAGAAGTGCATACTGTTGCCGTGTTAGTTGACATTGATCGACGCCAGACGATTCGTGAGCGCATAACATCGTGCTTCGCATCCTGAAAGAACGTCTAGGCATGCGAAAAATTGCGGCACGATGAGTTGCGCATGAATTGGCGGAATAGCAGAAATGGTTGCGTTACGACTCTGCTGAGACACACTTAGAGCGCTATGAGCGCGAAGGAGAGCCTTTCTTACGCCGTATTTTCAAATTCACATTAAATACGTTGGTAACAACAGATTCTTTCTGCTGGTGGTTTTCACCCCAATGATTCGGTACGCTTTGTATGCATCAAAGCTGACAGCCAAAAAACCGTCATTTAAAAATCTCAATGAAGTATGCTTTCCACTGAGGCATTTTTTAAATAAAATTTCTTACTTTAAATTCCTTACATAAAATTCACATGGTGTCAACAATATTTATGTTTTAATTGTTTCTTTGGTGATAACCACCCTGAAAAATGTAATGTAACTTTCAGAGAGAGCTGCGACAATTTTCAGAAATTTTATTTCATTCGATGCTTCGCCGAAATCTGAAAATTAACTATTTAGTTACGTTAATTAATTGAAATGATTGTAGGTAATCTGAATTATTAATACGACACTGATAAACTGAACTGTTCAATCATATTTAAAAATTTCATCAGTATCGGAATACAACTGTAGAATCTGACGAAGTCCATATGTAAAGTATCCTCCGTCATGTACCATCCAAACTTTATGTGACAGTGACCTTCCTCTTGTTTTGAAAGTCAAGTATCCACAGTGTCTTGAGATTTTAGGAATAGAAAGTGTCCTTATTTGCATGTCGCATGATGCTACAGGTTTTCAACCGTATAATTGTTTATGACGTCATATCTCCTGAACTATATGTCGTAAGCAGGTCGTATCCCTACGACAACTGTTACCTCGTGGAAGGAATATGTGTACCAAAGTGAAATCGGTAAAGTGGTTTAGAAGCAGACCTCGCATGATGCAACACTTTACCGCGCATTTCATTGTTTATTACGTCATATCTCCTGAAGTATTTGTTGTACAGTCATTTAATGTTGCCTGTGACAATCGCGAAAGTGCAATCAATATTAAACTTCCTGGCAGATTAAAATTGTGTGCCGGAACCGGGACCCGAATCTGGGACTCCGCTGCAGAGTGAAGTTTCATTCTTAGGCTGTGGGTAAGCCATGTCTCCACCATATCCTTTCTTCCAGGAGTGCTAGTCTTGCGTGTTTGCAGGAGAGCTTCTGTGAAGTTTGGAAAGTAGGAGACGAGGTACTGGCGGAATTAAAGTTGTGAGGCGGCATCGTGAGTCGTGTCGGGATAGCACAGTCGGTAGTGCGCTTGCCCACGAAAGGCAAAAGTCCCAGGTTCGAGTCCCGGTTCCGGCACACAATTTTAATCTGCCAGGAAGTTTCATATCAGCGCACACTCCGCTGCAGAGCGAAGTTTCATTCTGCAAGCAATATGTTTACAAAGTTTCATCACAATTGCTTAAATGGTGCAGCTAGGCATAAAATACTAACACACGAATATTCATTTTTATATATTAGATGACCGGTTTCGACAATCTTAGTTGTCATCTTCAGATCTGCAGATCTAATTTTTTACAAAATAGCACCTCATTTGGCATAGTGCTTCATCCCTAAGTTATAAAAGATATACTAATTTTAAATGTATCGTGTTAAGTACATATAAACAAGATGTGTCAAATTTAAAATTATATGCCGTAGCTCGTCAAATTTTTAAAAAATCTGACATTTTTTCTTACTTGTTCACGCTGTTTGTAGCAGCATATGCTCAGACTGCAGACAGTTCCTTCTATAAACAGTGTGAACAAGTTTGGTAAAATGTTTTGTCTGATTTTTTTTCTTAGACTGACGATCTGTGGCATATAATTTTAAATTTGACACATCTTGTTTATATGTACTTAGCTCAGTACTTTTAAAAGATCTGTGAGATTCTTATAACTTAGAAGGTTCAAATTCAAATGTTTGTAAATCTGTGGAACTTAACTGCGTGGTTATTAGTCCCTAACTTACAAACTCCTTAAACCAAGTTAAACTAACCTAAGGACAACACGTACACCCATGCCCGGGTGAGGACTCGAAACCCCGACGGCGAACGGCCGCGCGCACCGCAGCACGGCGCCTCAGTGCGCACGGATATTCAGCCGTGGCTATAACTTAGACATGAAGCATTATGTCACATGAGGTGCTATTTTGTAAAAATTTAGAGTTACGGAACTGAAGATGGCAATTTAGATTGTTTGCATCGGTCATCTAAAATAAAATACTGAACAAGCGATCTTGGCATATAATTATATTCTTAACAGACAATTTCTTAGTTGGACAAGAACCGTTGTTTAACTGACGTTACTCTAGTCGTTGATACTACTGTCACACTAATGAAGACGAGGAACTACGCTACACTGTGGTACCATTGCAGATGAGAGACGTATGAGCTCGCAAAGAATTCTCGAGTGAAAGTTCCTGGAGAGATGGAGGTCGCTAACGGCACATTCTATTAAACTCAATCCCTAGTAGGCACTTCAGGAAGTACATATATAGACGGACATGTCCGAAAGAACAGACACCACACCATCTATGTATTCATTTCTACGCAACGACGGCGTACCGTTCGTTTCTTCATCACCGGTGGATTAATGATCAATGTAGCCAAGCGGTTAAGGCGATCGCCGAACCAATGCGGAAGATCCGGGCTCAACTCCCATTCCGGCATGTTAACTTGCCACCAATGTATTACTTCAATGCGCTGATGCAGCCAGAGTCATTCATTTCGTCCCTTTTGCTTCCTCTCACATGAATGTATTTCGGAAAGTTCCCCAATTCGTTCTATAACGATTTAACGGCACTTAACAATCACTGAAGGACAGCAACGCAACGAGTGACGGTGATATACAGCAATACACAAATATAAGGAGAGGCACTGATTTAAAATGTTACCGGGATTCGAATCTGGGACCTCCAGCTTAGTAGGCAGTCTCTTCATACCGCTCAGCTAACACAGAGTTACGGACAAGGCCACTATACGGACTATATTCAAGCACTTTTCTCTCCACACCACATTAATTCTGCCTCTATGTTCCCTGTGAAAATCGTATCAAAATGCCACGGCTCTTCTATACTGAAATAGGTTAGATTCCTGGCCCCACCACAAATAATAATTCAATGCCTCTCCCACTTATATGAAAAACTATGTATCGTTGTTGCTATTTTTAATACCTTTGGTTATAACGAGACAATGTCTCAAGGAACTCAATTATTGTTGATATTTATATCACCTCTGCCTGAGGAACAAGGCGGGATTGTTCCCAAAAAAAAATGTTCAAATGTTTGTTAAGCTTAAGGGACTTAACTGCGGGGTCATCAGTCCCTAAACTTACAAACTACTTAGGAACTACCTTATACTAAAGACGACACAAACATCCATGCCCGAGGGGGCTTTCGAACCCCCGACCGTAGCGGCCGTGCAGACTGTGACTGGCGCGCTTCAGTCCCCTCGGCCACCGCGGCCGGCGATTGTTCCCATTCACGTTCGTTGCTAGGGTGCTATTCAAATAAAGGAGAGCCCTGGAAATTTGATACGTATTTCGCAGGGAACATTGAGGCAGAATTAAAATATGTGGTGTGGTGGGAGACGTGCTTGAAGACGGTCCCTGTAGTCTTTTTGGCCGTAATCCTATGTTAGCTGAGCGCTCGCACGACCGGTTAGGGATCTAAACGAACTCTGTAATAATAATAATAATAATAATAATAATAATAATAAAAGGCTGAGCTAAATGTTCAAAGGACATCCAAGAACTAACTGAACCAATAACCGCCTCTCCTTTTATTTAATACCTTTGGTATAACGAGACAATATTTGTCTGAAGGAACTGAATTGCTGTTGATATTTAGTACCACATACGTTGCAGTAGCTCACGTGTTTGCATAACACTGAGGCAACAGTTAACGAAGACACCGAAATACAATTTTCTGTTGCCTTCTGTTTTTACTATGATAGTGCTTCTATCTTCTACCATAAAGTACACTACGAACTTTAGAGTTTTTACTATAATAAAATTTAAGGATCACCAAAGATTCGATAAGATTGAGTTACGTACCAATTTTCTAGAACCAAGGTGGTTAGAATAAAGGGAGATGGCATTATCTATGCCGAGCACATACGTCAGTTGAAGCCTGTCCGCCATCTTGGTCAGTTTTGAAATGCTATTTCTCTGTTAAAACTATGCGTTAAGTCGATCCTCTTACTGTTAATGTATTGAACCGACAGTCACTGCAAAGTATGTACTTTCAAACAATGTACTTTTTTGAATAAATAGTAATAAGTACTCATCATAATATATTTCAAAACTTAATTTTAAACGGCTAATTTGCACTCTTTTTAACACGTTGTACATCACGCCAAAACCGTCGGACGGTTTACTCCTGTTTTACGTGACATAAAACATTATCTCTACAATACCAACACTTCTCAAAACTGAGGCGCTCCAGTCACGGTCTGCACGGCCACTACGGTCGGGGGTTCGAATCCCCCCTCGGATATGGAGATTTGATAACAGTGGAATCAATATAATTATGATCCTGTGTAGAAGTTGACAGTTTCTTGTAAACAATTTTGAATTGGGAAATCACTTAATTGTGGATATATTTGATCTCATGTTTAAGTGCGAATTTGTTTGGACAAGCGAATGCAGCCTTACAGAGATGCTGCGTCGTCTGCTGACGAGATAGCTATCTTTGGCAGAGATCCGCTCAGGGACAGTTCGTTTGAAGCCGAGTGTCAGGCTAGAGGTCTGTGCGAAGACTGTTTCAGTGTAGTATGGTGTTATTATTGGTGAGCGAAATAGCTCTTATTTTATGATTAGTTGATGAATTTTGGAAGATAACAAATCCTATATGAAATAACAGATTTTTTGAAGAAGTATGGATTAAGGTAACAAGCTCAGATTTCTTTACTTCTGCAGTGATTAGTCTTTCGAGGCGTATGGTATTTTTGTTCTTTTCGTTATCACAGATATTCAAATCAGAGAAACTGTTAATTATTGGAAGGATCTTCAGATGAATTATGTATGTTAATGCAAATCGATTAGCCAACGGTAAACCACAAGTGTGTACGTGTAAATACTGGTTGGCCGGCCGCGGTGGCCGAGGTGACTGAGGCGCTTCAGTCTCGGTCTGCACGGCCACTACGGTCGGGGGTTCGAATCCCCCCTCGGGCATGGATATTTGTGCCGTCCCTAGTTGTAGCTAGTTGATAAGTAGTTTGTAAGTTTAGGGACTGATGACCCCGTAGTTAAGTCCCATAAGCTTAACAAACATTTGAACATTTTGAAATACTGGTTCTGTGCTGAATAATCTTTCTTTTTAAAATACATAGTTTGAAACTGAAAGTTACATGGTGTCTGGTTATTCTCCTTCTCCTTTTCGTTTCTTTATTATCTAAATTACTATTTCTTATACCTATTACTTGAGAGTCCATTGCAGATCAGTATTTCTCGACAGTAGTTAGCTTATTTATAGCTTCAGTACTTAGTTAATTTCCATTACGTAATGCACATTGGTGTGTCTCGACTAGAATTAGTTTTTAGTAGCAGTAGCAGCAGCAGCAGCAGTTTTATTATCAGCAAGAGCAAGAGCATGGCTTGTCCATTAACAATAGATAAGTCATTTCTTTTTAATTTTGTTTCTTGTTAGGACCACATCATATTTTAGACAGGAGTTATATAAAGTTATAGTTTAGATACCATAGAAGGTTTGGCTCCATCCCTTGCGATCCAGTGTAGGCTAATGGGCAGCTGAGAATTTGAACTGGAAGGGAAGTGTGCCTAGATAGCATAATTGGTTAAGACGACTGCTGACCCGAAGCGGGAAATACTGCATGGAATCCTGGTCCAGCACAAATGTTCAACGTTGCCGTTGAATTTATTTCAGTGCCCTGAAACTGTCGAAATGTTTCAATATTTCGAATTCATTAACACAATTACTTTAAGACTGAACTGGCAAGTAATAAAAACTAAAACGGTTGGTTGTTTTTACAGTAGATAAATAAACATATATAGTTTGGAACCACAGCTAGGTGCAGGATTAAAACAAAGTAAAGAGTGGATTGATGGGGAGGTTAATCATTTTATAAATACCAAAGAACTGCAAAATATTGATTCAATTCTCATTTCCACATCAGAATGCGAAAGAGTATTTAATGCTGTGAATGACATTCTCAATAAAACAGAACCGAATAGTTATCGGAATAGTTATCGTGAGAAATAATAGGTCGCCATTGGAAAACTTTTGTCCATGTACACCGTGGAGCCAACTTGATGCAAGATGTAGTATACTGCACTGTGTTCATATTATTCTGTCCACACCCTGTAGGTCAATAAATTTAGTGATGCCTCACTGGATATTTCAGTGCCTCAGAGATATCTTTTGAGAGGGTAATTATGTAATGACTTATATACGTATTCAACAATTCATTCTCATATGTCTCATTGGCACTTTTTAAGCTCATTCTTCGCTTTAATAGACGAAAGTTTTGCACATTTTTCATCACAATTGTGTACCTAAAACCTAAAATCTACTTTTTACACATAACGATTTTATCTGTTATGATTTTATTGTTACATAAAGAAAAGAGAGACGAGATGGTAAGCGCTATGTACCGAACTTATTCGTGGGTAATAAAGCGAAGATTAGCGACTGAAATGCACCCACACCCATTTGATACTGGAAATAAGGCACCATAATAAAGCAACAATTCATTATATTCCGATGTTATTTTAATAACGTCTAAATGTACATTTAACAGTCTTAAATTCTTCATGAATTAAACGTGAATTGGTCAGATCAGGTTCTTTCGCTGGAATCGCATGTAGTTGTAGGCGTCAACCATCTGTACCGCTAGCATACGAGACCCACGGGTTGTACTTCTGAAAAAAGAGACGAAGAAAAACAACATTACTTTATGCTTCTGAATATGAATCTCGGAATACGTAAGGATGACATAAATGCTGTACTAAAATCCGTATATGAAACCAGAGGCTAAGGGCAAATAAATGCTCATGTGATCGCAGTAATTGTAAGCCCATTTGGGATAAGCGAAGAACACTCCCCTAAGCGAGACCTTTTCAGATATCCCTGCCCGTTAGATACTAAATGATTCACTTGGGAGTCACTTGTGAGGGCCTCAAAATATTATCTCTGCTAGTTAAGAGAGAAACCCTGATTTTTTAGGAAAGAAGACACTCCAATGCTGGAACGACAATGCAGTAGCACGATGTCGTAAACATATATTTAGTGAAGCATTTATTTTGCCCTTTCTTATTATTTTTCCTAGTCAGCTGGCATTCTTAGGGGGGACTGTTAGAGCATGTTACGGCTACAAATCTCGATCCGAAGGTAGTCACTTCGAATGCTGGCCCTAGAAGTAATTTCTGCCAGGAAGAAGAAGAGTAGCAAACATTTCCTATATTTCAATTCCATCTACATGCGATGCTGAAATTCATACTCAGATGCCTGGCGGAGGATTCAAAGAACCATTTTCAGACTATTTCTCTACCTTTCCACTCTCAAAAAGAGCGCAGGAAAACTAACACCTAAACCTTGCGTTCGAGTTCTGATTACTCTTATTTCGTTGTGATGCTCATTTTTCTCTATTTAGGTGGTTGTCAAGTAAATATTTTCGCATTCGAAGAAGAAATGCACTGATTGAAATTTTGTAAGTAGATCTCGCTGCAACGAAAGACGCATTGATTGCCACTCTAGCTGACGTATCAAATCCTTGACTCTCTTCTCTATCACCAGGCAACACAAAACGAGCTGCCCTTCTTTCTACCTTCTGGACGTCCTTTTTCAATCATATCTGGATTCCATACCACGTAGCATTTTTCCAGCAGACAGAAAGTGGTTGTGTAGGCTGTCTCTTTAGTGGATTCGTTGCGTCTTCTTAGTACCATGTCTTTGTTTCGTCTTCCCCACAGTATTATCCACGTGGCCTTTCAATTAAAGTTGTTCATAATTGTAATTGCTAGGTTTTTATCTGAATTGATAGCCTTAAGATTTGTATGATTTATCGCATAACCGAAATTCAACAAAATTATTTTCTTTTTAGGGTCAACTGCCGGCGTTCACATCACACACATATATTGCCAAGATCATATTGCTATTGGTATTGATCTTCTGATGACTTGACTAGGCGGTATATGAGAGCATTTATCTGCAAACAATCTAAGACCACTGCTGATGTTACATCCTAAATCATTTATATCGATTACAATCGCATTTTTTAAATTAATGTTTGAGAGTGGACTCAATCCAAAGCACGGGAACTGCTCAACCGTGACTATATGTTTAAAATCATGGCATTTTTTCGCAAGTATACAAAAACGTAGTAGGCTGACAACTAAAAAGTCAATGTGTTTAACAACTGTAGAGAAATTTTGTACAAGAATCCTGTTAAGGGGATTCGTGTAAAAAATCTTAATTTTTTAATTGTTCGAATGTTTCTTAATTTAAGGAATCAATTAGCATAGCATGTTATTGGAAATCCAAAATTAATAAATGAAAAATAGTGAGTGTGGAATTACACAAAACATTTAAAGTTGAAACATCTCACAAATTTAGCAGTTCCTAGAATCAATATATTTCTAGTATCACTATCGACAATACTAATCGCCCACACTCCCAATTCTCGGTTTGTATGGACTATTCACGAATACATATTCACGTTTGTGTGTAACGTGTTCTAATAACCAAGTCCTCGACGAGACGTTAAACCCTAATCTTCATTCTTTCCTTGTACGGAACCTTCATTGCGAGAGTATTTTTGTACATGTAATTATTCTGTGGATTATATCATCTTCCAAGATGCCTAGACCTGTGTGAATAAGACTGCACTTACTGTTCCTTAGTTGATGCAAATTCAGGTACCCCAGGCATTTAAATTCACACGAGAAATTTCGGATTTGATATAAACACCGGTGTTAGACAGGAAGAGGGACTCTCCCCTTTACTCTTTCACTATGTTTTGGAAAAGGTCATTACAGAATGGCAAGATCAAAAGTCCGCCTTAAATACAGGTTAATCAATCAAGTTAAGCGGAAGTGATGTTAAACTAGATTGTAGATGATCTGTCAGTTTTGACAGGAAATGTTATCACAGCTCAAAACCAAACTGAAATTGCAATTGAAAAAGTAGGATTACAAATATTATTCGGAAAAATGGTATATATGACAAGCAACAAACAAGCATCGAAGTTTTGAGCACAATATATTGAAAAATAAAAAGCGTTCCTCACTTCAAATACTTGGGAGAAATCATGCAAGAAAACGAGCTCGAAAAATCTGGAAACAAAGTTCGCTGTCAGAAAATGCGTCCTACATTCGGATTAATGGAAAATAGATATAATTAAGGAGCAATTTCTATACTCACTAACTCGGACAGTGCAGCACGGTAATCAAACCTGAAAATTTAGTTTTAAATAGAAAGAGGGCTACTGAAGAAACTGAAAAGAAAGGAAGAATGCTTATAGACTCATGCTGGAAAAACGTATAGGCTTTTGACACCGTTCCTTACAAACCGCTTTTAATCAAATTCTGTGAATGTGGTATATCGCCCCATGTTTGCGACTGGTTAGAGGATTTCCTGTCAGAGAGGACACAGTTTGTACTAATCGGTCGTAAGGCATCGAATAA
This sequence comes from Locusta migratoria, assembly GCA_026315105.1. Classification (NCBI taxonomy): domain Eukaryota; kingdom Metazoa; phylum Arthropoda; class Insecta; order Orthoptera; family Acrididae; genus Locusta; species Locusta migratoria. The sequence continues at coordinate 16,605,770 of CM048746.1, read as the reverse complement.
AAGAGAGGTGATATCGTGCGTTCCACAGAGAGTGTTATTGGTCCTCTGCTGTTCCTTATTTACATAAACGATTTGGGAGAAAATCTAAGAAGCTCTCGTGGGTTCTTTGGAAATGCCGCCGTCATTTACCGTCTAGTAAAATCATCTGAAGATCAAAACCAACAGCAGAACGATCTAAATAAGATATCACTATGGTGTAAAAATTGGCCATTGAGTCTAAATAATGAGAAGTGTAAAGTCGTTCAGATGAGTACGAAAAGAAATCCGTTAAACTTTGTTTACAAGATAAATGAATCGAATGTGAAGGCCGTTAACTCCACTAAATACCTAGGAATTACTATTACACTACACTTAAACCGGAAAGAACACGTAGATAATGTAGTAGGAAAGGCGAACCAGAGACTGCGTTTTATTGGCAGAACCCTTAAAAGAAGCAACACAAACTGCTAAGGAAACTGCATACTCTACGCTTTTCCGTCCTTTTTTTTTTTTTTTTTTTTTTTTTTTTTGAGTATTTCTGCCCAGTGTGGGATCCTTATCAGGTGGGTTTGACGGAGGACATCGAAAGAGTCCAAAGAAGGGAAGCTCGTTTTGTATTGTCACGTTACAGGGCAGACAGCGTTACGGAAATGATAGAGGATCTGGGATGGGAATCATTACACCAACGGCGCTTATCGCTATGGCGTGGGCTACTTACGAAACCGCAATCACCAACATTCTCCTCCGAATGCGAAAATATATTGTTGACTCCCTCTTACATAGGTAGAAATGATCAGAATAAAATACGAGAAATCAGAGCTCGAACGAAGAGATTCAGGTGTTCTTTCTTCCTGTGCGCTATTCGAGAATGCAATGGGAGATAAAGAGTATAAAGATGGTTCGATGAGCCCTCTGCCATGCACTTAAATGTGATTTGCAGAGTATCCCATGTAGATGTAATACGGAAATAGAAGAATACACACACACATATATGATGACATGAGAAAACAAAGGAATTAAAAGAATGTCATCCACTAGGTTGACAAAACAAATAGTACAATGCTACGAAAATATAAATAAGGGAAAAAATAAGCCAATTGAATGTATCAATGCCATTAAGGAGGAACTTAACCCTTTAATGCACGACTTTTTATTTTAAGCTGTAAAAATTACCACGATTAATGTATAGTGGATATATACTGAGAAAACTGTTGAAAAAAATTTCCTTAAAATTATTATGCACTACTGGCAACAAAAAGTTCATAGCTTGTCAGCTATTAAGTGATTCCATGTTTACCCGACGTAATAAATGTCACTATTAAGCCACTAATCTTTCCAGAAAGTAACTCATAATGCAACAATAGTATGTGATTGACTACTTGTACATTGCTAAGGAGGAATACTAATGTAAACGAACGCACATGTTAGGAGTAACTCAATGCAGCTGTCAAACTGGTTCAGTAGCACTATCAATTTATATACGTGCATACTTTCATATGTAGCACAATGTATAGAAGCAGCTACAAATGAATATGTGGTAAAATATTGATCAGTTTGAGAGGTAATGGAAAAAATAAGGTACCTAGCCTATCAGCTACACTATACATTAAAGGGTTAAAGTAACCGGTATAACTGAGGCAGACAAAACATATTTGACTGAATAGTTGATCAAAAGGAAATTAGAAAACGGACTGGGACACTGATGAAAGAAAGAGACTTCATTCAGAAATGATGAAACAAATTTAGGTACAACAGAAGGATAGCAAAAAAGCCCTTGTGTGGTCCTCTTGGGCCAATACGTAAATAATGATAATAATAATGAATGGTCTGTAGCATGGAAACCATGCATTCCAGACTTAAGTTCATTAGACCTTTCTTGTTCCTCATCTTCTCCGCGATCAATCCTTCCTACTTGGTGGAAAAAATCACCCTGTAGTTGTCTTCTGAAGCCGACTATTTTTCTGTGTAGTGCACTTATAAATGAATGTTGAGACGCCGGGAACTGCAGTGATCACTGTGACTGGTAGACCAGTTCCGACTTACCAAACTCTCGCGTTTGTACCACCAGTGTAGCACGTCCAGGGGTCAGCGATGAATCTGGTGGTGAGCACCAGACTTACTGCAGGAGCACCCGGCGTTGTGTGGGTAGTCGCACACCTGCAGGCCGGCGTTGAACTCGAGACCAGCGGGGCAGCGCTCCGTCACCGGCACGCCGTGGTCGCAGTGGCAGTACAGGCTGCAGTTCGTCCGGTGTGGTAGCAGCTTTGGCATGTCGAGCGGGCATTCGCCGACAGCGTCACAGGGCTCCTTAGTGCTGGGATGTGTCCAGTCTGGAGTGTGGTGCTCACTGTTAGTGGGGTGACTAGCTTTGGGGTGTGTCCAGTCTGGAGTGTGGTTCTCATTGTTTGTTGGATGACTAGCTTTGGGTCGTGTCCAGTCTGGAGTGTGGTGCTCAGTGTCTGTTGGATGACTAGCTTTGGGTTGTGTCCAGTCTGGAGCCTGGTGGCCAATCTCAGTGGGATGGCCTAAAATGGGGTGTGCCCAGTCTGGTGAGTGGAGTCCATTCCCAGTGGGCTGACTAGCAGTAGGGTGTCTCCATTGGTGCCCTTTGTCAGTGAGATGGCCAGAAACAAGATGTTTCCAGTCTGGTACATGATGTTTGCTCTCAGCAGGATGACCATCTGTAATGTGCATCCAGTCTGGAGCTTCATGCCCATTCGCAGTGGAATGATGTTCACATGGTTCACAGATACCTAGAACTTCATTGAACTCTTCCCCAGGAGGACACATCTGGGTGACAGCAACCCATCCGTCACAGCGGCAGTACAAGTGAGGATTTGTTCGATGTGGCAGGAGATCCAGCCCACTGGAACACGACCCCCTCGCGTCGCAAGGGGCGCCATGGTGGGGCCAGTGGGTGCCTGCACTGCAGCCTGCTCTGTGCTTGAAGTCGCACACTCTCGAGGAAGGGTTGAACTCCAGCCCTGGAGGGCACATTTGCGTGATTGGGATGCCATTGGCACAGCGGCAGAACAGGCTACAGTTTGTCAAATGAGGCAGGTGTACGTCCTCCAGTGTAGCTATATCATGAGGACATTGTCCCTTGGCATCACATCGAACTGGCGGGCCGACTGCAGTTGGGGCGGTACTGTCTGCAGGGCACTCATGCGAACACCCAGCTCTGTCTGGCCAATCACATACGGACAGTACTGCATTAAATTCTAAACCCTGTGGGCATTTAGAAGTAATCGGAATGCCGTTAACACATGTGCAGAATAGGCTGCAGTTTCTTTTATGAGGTAGGAACGTTACTTCCAGCGCAGAGCCATGTTTCGGACAGACTCCCTTGGCATCGCAGACGTTTGTCTCTTTAGGTAATGCAACTGCAGTACTCGTTACGGGTGCTGAGTGGTCATCCCCCCGAGGCCAGTCACAAACCTGTAGTTTAGGATTAAACAGCAGACCCTTTGGGCATATCTCTGTAGTGGGGATTCCATGATTGCAGCGACAAAACAGACTGCTGTTCCATCGATGTGGCAGAAGTTTCGGTTCTGAAACGGAGGGGTGAACAGGACATCGACCGATAGCTTCGCATAGCGAAGACGGACTATTTTGTTTCACTGCTGTGTTAGTAGGACTAGACGTGGTCAGAATTCCAGGCTGCGATGATTTTACACAACCTTTCAGACGTGGTTCAAATACCTTCCCGACTGGGCAGCTTTCGGTATATGCGATTCCATTTTCGCACCTGCAGTACAGTGTGGAATTTGAACGGTGTGGCAAGTACTCTACGTGTTTCCCTGAATGTGTAGGGTTGCAGGTGCCTAGCGACTCACATCCAGCTACTAAATTGTGCTTAGTCGAAAAGGCCCACGGTACTTCTGTTGTCAGATGTTGCTTAGCAGAACACCCGGAATTGGATGGCCAGTCGCAAACCTGCAGATGAGGATTGAATTCTAGTCCAGTCGGGCAGTTTCGTGTAAAAAGCTTGCCTCGTTCGCATAAGCAAAACAAATTACAACTTGTACGGTGTGGCAGCAGTATAATCTCTGTACTGTGAGATTCAGTAGGACAAGAGCCGACGGCGTCACAGGATATCATTGGCAAAACGTTTTTATTTACTGGTCTGTGCGCCCACGCTGAATCAGACTGTTTGCTCAGGCATCCAGCGCGATGTGGGTAGTCACATACTTCCAACAGAGGGTTAAACTCAAGACCTGCAGGGCACGCCATCTGTATCGGGATACCATTATCACAAACACAAAACAAGCTACAGTTTGTTTGGTGTGGTAAATGCCTAGCTGGAAGATGATGATGTTCTTTTGGGCACTCTCCAATTGCATCACAGATGGGTCTTTTGCGAGGACCATTAGAATCATTAGCCAGCCATAAATCGCGCCCCTTTTGGATAGAATTTCCAGGGAAGTGATCGTAAATGCACTGTTTCCTCGCTGCATCAAAGTATTTACCATGGGTACACTGCCGTGTTATAGGGTTACCATTGTGGCAATCACAGTACAAAGAACAGTTCTTTGGGTGAGGTAATAATGTAGCAGCATGGTTCAAACCACATAGTGAATAACAAATGTCCTTCTTATTGGGGCCTGTAGTAGTCCATAATAGATTCCCAGGAGTTGATAAACTGTACGCTTGTGTAATTGGCCATCTGTGTTCCGAAATAGGTCTTGTAGTTTTCCAAAGCGGCTGGTGGGTAAAGTGCGTTTTAGAGGGATGTCCAAACATGGTATTATGGTAGACTGTAGTAGCACTAGATCCATGATTCAGTGTGATATCTATTGCCTTCTGCAAAGGCGATGAAGACTTTGTCATGATAGTTGAGATGTCAATTATGTGCGATGAAGGCCTCATTCTCGATGTTAAGGGGTCGGACGATGTACTTTCCATAATCCGCACATCCTCTACAGAGGATGTTGGTGAGGTATGTGTAGTACTTTCTGATGTAGTGGTTTCGGCAGATCCCTCTTTCTCTGTAGGAGTCTCTGATGTTTCCGGCCTAGATGAAATAATTTTCTCTGTTACTATCTGCTGGTCTTTTACTCCTATGGGGCTTTCTCCTACTGTAGTTTTATGAGCTATTTCATGATTTCTAGAATGCTCTGTTGTCTTTTCCCCTGCTGGTGCTGATTTTGATGTTTCCGCTGACGAGCGGGTATAATCTGTCGTTGGCCCCAGTTCAGGTGCGCTATTTTCATCTGCTGTAGGTTTAGAGCCCTCAGTCTCTGCGGAAGGTTCTGTTACTTTCTGCAAAGTTGGTTTTCGTGTCACTGATGCTTCGTGTCCTGTCGTTGGTTCTGTAGTTTCTTGCCATGGTGAAGTTGACATGGTTATTACCGTCGACAAACGGGCTGCGGTTGACGTCCACGTCGTTGATGATGCTCTATTGTATATTGTAATTTTCGTTGATTTATCATTTCCTTTGGTAGTCTCTGTTGACTGTTGCACATCTGATATAGATTGCTTTATTACTTCTGCCCAATGAGTATTTCCTGTCTTCGGCCGAAGCATTGGCGATGCACTAGCGTCAGTTGTAGATTCTGATGATTCCTTTGATTCTGTGGTGGTTTCCATTGTATGCTGCGACACTGGTTTTGCTTCTATTGTTACCATAGCCCGTGGGGCGTCTTTTGTTGTTGACCAAGGCCTTGGTGTCGGACTTTCATCACTAGTTTCTGCAGGTACTTCATGTCCTGTGGCAGTCTCTATTGTAAGCTTGGCTTGAGTTGAGTCTGGTGTTACAATAGACCATTGTAAGCCTTTTGTTGTTGGCCAAGGCTTAGGTGTCTCACTTTCATCAGTTATCGTTTCTGCAGGTCCTTCATATGGTGTTGTCTCAAGTGTTACAGTTGGTCTTGGTCTAGACGTGGGTGTCTCACTTTCCTCAGTTGTCATATCTGCAGTTCCTTCATGTCCTGTGGAAACCTCTGATGATTCTGATGATTCCTTTGATTCTGTGGTGGTTTCCATTGTATGCTGCGACACTGGTTTTGCTTCTGTTGTTACCATAGGCCGTTGGACGTCTTTTGTTGTTGACCAAGGCCTTGGTGTCGGACTTTCATCACTAGTTTCTGCAGGTACTTCATGTCCTGTGGCAGCCTCTATTGTAAGCTTGCCTTGAGTTGAGTCTGGTGTTACAATAGACCACTGTGAGCCTTTTGTTGTTGGCCAAGGCCTAGGTGTCTCACTTTCATCATTTATCGTTTCTGCAGGTCCTTCATATGGTGTTGTCTCAAGTGTTACAGTTGGTCTTGGTCTAGACGTGGGTGTCTCACTTTCCTCAGTTGTCATATCTGCAGTTCCTTCATGTCCTGTGGAAACCTCTAATGATTCTGATGATTCCTTTGATTCTGTGGTGGTTTCCATTGTATGCTGCGACACTGGTTTTGCTTCTATTGTTACCATAGGCCGTTGGGCGTCTTTTGTTGTTGACCAAGGCATTGGGGTCGGACTTTCATCACTAGTTTCTGCAGGTACTTCATGTTCTGTGGCAGTCTCTATTGTAAGCTTGGCTTGAGTTGAGTCTGGTGTTACAATAGACCACTGTAAGCCTTTTGTTGTTGGCCAAGACTTAGGTGTCTCACTTTCATCAGTTATCGTTTCTGCAGGTCCTTCATATCCTGTGGAGGTCTTTGTTGTATGTTTCGCTGGTGTTGTCTCAAGTGTTACAGTTGGTCTTGGTCTAGACGTAGGTGTCTCACTTTTCTCAGTTGTCATATCTGCAGTTCCTTCATGTCCTGTGGAAACCTCTAATGATTCTGATGATTCCTTTGATTCTGTGGTGGTTTCCATTGTATGCTGCAATACTGGTTTTGCTTCTGTTGTTACCATAGGCCGTTGGACGTCTTTTGTTGTTGACCAAGGCCTTGGTGTCGGACTTTCATCACTAGTTTCTGCAGGTACTTCATGTCCTGTGCCAGCCTCTATTGTAAGCTTGCCTTGAGTTGAATCTGGTGTTACAATAGACCACTGTGAGCCTTTTGTTGTTGGCCAAGGACTAGGTGTCTCACTTTCATCATTTATCGTTTCTGCAGGTCCTTCATATCCTGTGGAGGTCTTTGTTGTATGTTTTGCTGGTGTTGTCTCAAGTGTTACAGTTGGTCTTGGTCTAGACGTGGGTGTCTCACTTTCCTCAGTTGTCATATCTGCAGGTCCTTCATGTGCTGTGGAAACCTCAAATGTATGCTTGGCTGGTTCAGATTCTGATGTTAATATAGACCAATGAATAGCTTTTGTTGTTGGCAAACGCCTAGGTGTCTCACTTCCATCAGTTGTCGTTTCTACGGATTTTTCAATGTCTGTGGAAGTCTCAGTTGTACGCATGGCGGGTTTTGGTTCTGGTGTTACTGTTGGTAAATGAGTGCCGTCTGTCGTTTGCCAAGCCGTAGTTGTCTCACTTTTATCAGTTACCGTTTCATCAGGTCCTTTCTGTCCTGTGAAAGACTCTGTTGGATGCTTGGCTTGTGTTGATTCAGGTGTAACTATAGTCCAATGTGTAACTTTTGCTGGCAGCCGAGGCCTAGTTGTCTCAGGATTATCAGTTGTCGTTTCTACAAGTTCTTCACGTGCTATGGAAATCTCTGTTGTATATTTATCAGGTGTTGATTTTATTGTTACTGTAGGCCAATGAGTGTCTTTTGTTGTTAACCAAGGCCTAGTTGTCTCATGATCATCAGCATTTGTTTCCACTGGTTCTTCATGTGCTGTGGATGTATCTATTTTATGCTTGGTTGGTGGTGAGTTTGGTCTTATTGTAGGCCAATGAGTGCCTTCAGTCGTTGTCCAAAACATACGTGTCTCATTTTCATCTGTTGTCGTTTCTGTAGCTCCTCCATGTCCTGTGGAAGCCTCTATTGTGTGCTTCGATGGTGAAAAGTATCGTGTTATCGTTGTCCAAAGTGAGGTTTTTGTTGTGGGCGAAGACCTAGGTGTCGCTCTTTCATCAGCTGTCGTTTCGACAGGTCCTTCGCGTTCGGTGGAAGTCTCAATTGTTTGGATGGCTGACTTTGGTGTTACTGTTGTTAACCAAGGCCTAGATGTCCCACGATCATCAGTAGTCGTTTCTACAGATTTTTCTTGTACTGTGGATGTCTCTATTGTATGCTTGGTTGGTGGTGAGTTTGGTCTTATTGTAGGCCAATGAGTGCCTTCAGTCGTTGTCCAAGACATACGTGTCTCATTTTCATCTGTTGTCGTTTCTGCAGCTCCCTCATGTCCTGTTGAAGCCTCTATTGTATGCTTCGCTGGTAAAAAGTAGCGTGTTACCGTCGACCAAAGTGAGACTTTTGTTGTGGGCGAAGACCTAGGTGTCGCTCTTTCATCTGTTGTCGTTTCTGTAGGTCCTTCGTGTTCGGCGTAAGTCTCAGTTGTATAGATGGCTGACTTTGGTGTTACTGTTGTTAACGAAGGCCTAGGTGTCTCACGATCTTCAGTATCTGTTATTGCAGGTTCTTCATAACCTGTGGATGCCTCTGCTTTATCCTTAGTTGATGATGCTTCTGATGTTACTGTAGGGAAAGGAATATCTTTTGTTGTTGACAATGGTGTAGGTCTATCACTTTCACCAGTTACTGTTTCTGACAGTCCTTCATATCCTGTGGAAGACCCTGACGTATGCTTTGTTCTTGTTGATTCAGGTGTTACGGTAATCCAAAGAGTGTGTTTTGATGTTGGCAAAGGACGAGATGTCTCACTAGTATCAGTTGTGATTTCTGCAGGTTCTTCATGTCCTGTGGAAGGGTGTATTGTATGCTTGCCTGGTTTTGATTCTGGTGTTGCTGAAGCAAAATGAACATCTTCTGTTGTTGGCCAAGGCCTAGGTGTCTCGTCGTTTTCATGAGTTCTTTCTGTAGATCCCCCGTGTCCTGTAAAAGACTTTGTTGGTTGCTGCCAATGTTGATTTTCTGTTATAGCCCACGGTTTAGCGGTTTTGTCAGATACAATTTCTGTTGATTCGTCATTTCTTGTAGGTATAATTTCTGTTGATCCATCACGTCCTGTTGAAGCTTCTGTTGTTAGTTGACGCGCTGATGTCATTACGTTTGACCTGTTTGATGTACTTTCATCCGATGTTGTTTCCTTATATTCCTCATGTCCAATGGTATAATCTGTAGGTTTTTGCCTTACTGTTGTTGATTTTGATGTTACTTCAGTCAGGTGGGCAGCCTCTGTTGTCCCAGAGGTAGGTATGTTATCATCAGCAGTAGTATCTGCAGAACTATCAATTCTTTTCGTAGCTTCCGTTGATGACTGTGACACCGATGTTGATTGTGATGTAAATTTTGGCCACTGGACATCGTCTGTTATTGGCACTGTCTTATATGTAGTACTTCCGCCTTCTGTGGTTTTCGTAGAATCCTTATCTACATTAGTGACTGCTGTATTTTGCTGTGACGCAGATATTGTTACTGATGCAGCTTCTGGTGAATGAATAGCATCTGTTTTTGTCAACGGTGATTTCGTTGCAGTTATAATACTGCTAGATCCCACATGCTTTGAAGAAGAGACTGTTGTTTCCCCCGAACTATGCGGCAGTCCTGATCTGGCTGTCGGCTGATAGGTAGTGTTTGTTGTTGGCCGCCCAGCTGATGTACCAACTGAAGCTGTTGGAGTAACATCGCTGCTGTGCTCTGTGGGCTTCCGCCAGGCAGGCTGCAAATCCTGTGCACTTGTTGGCCACCTGTTGAAATGTAAAGCAGGCCATAGCGTCGGGCTATGTCCAGGATTCCCAGATACGATATGCATTGGGTCTGATGTCTGTCCATTAGCGATCTTGACGAGTTGCGTTAAGCGTTCAATGCACTCTTTATACGCCAAGTTCTTGTCCGTCTGAATTTCAGTGTTTTTCGCCGCCGTGACCGTACTGGACGTCGACTGTTTTGTTAAATGTGTTAAATGTCCAGTGTGTGGAGTCGGCCACTTTGGTGCTGTTACTGGCGATTCTCCTATGCCTTTACTGTGAGGACAGACAACATTCCACGGCCAATCACATGTCAGTGTGGCAGAGTTAAACAGCAAACCGTGGGGACAGTGGTACAGTACTGGTTCCCAGACGTTGCACTTATAAAACACTGTACAGTTGGCGTGGTCTGGCAGTATTGTCGTCCGTGAGACGACTGGTCCTGTAGGGCATTGTCCCTTTGGCCAACAATGAGATGCGCTGATCAACATCAGCGCCACGAGGAAATCGGTGATTCGAAATTCTGTAACAATAACAAAGTATTTATTTTCATCTTTTATTCTAAATAATATTGATCTATTCTTAACATGCTTGAGTCATTACTAAGTCTTACTTCGACACACTCGACAATGACTGAGAAATATCAGTGACTAAAATGATATGAAATAACCTGCACAATGCATGTAAAAATGCTTCCAGTGTGTTTATGCATATATAAAGCCGAATACTAGTTCTCACGATAAATTATTGAATATCAACATGCGATCAGATACCTTTTCAGTATTTTAAGGTTCTTAATGGAAAATGGTGGAAATATATTTTCTCCAGATTGTTGTGTGGTACCCAACGGAGTTAAACTGTCGGTACAAACACTCGACAAAAATTGAAGGTTACTTTTTTCCAACTCATTACACTGGATTGTGCTATTCCGCTTAATTAATAAGTTGTTTTTAACCCTCAAGTTTTAAAATTTATACAACAACTTTCTAAGTGTTTCTGAAAATAGAAAAAAAAACTGAAACTACCATATATACATTGTTAATGCGAAGTAGGTGATGTTAATAAAGCTGTAACAATACTAGTTTACAGTTATTGATTTTCACAAAGACAGAAATGGCCATCCCAAGAAGATACCGACCAAGTTTGGGGCAGATTCCTTACACCAAAACAAGAAAATAATTTCAAGTAAACACGCGTTCTAAACTGAATACTGTAGGCGCTGTGACTACTTTCTCACCTTTAATAGTATGAGAAACCTATTTAACAGCTGTTCATGGCTCTTCATGTTTACTGGACTTTTCCCCTTGTGGTTTGGTCCACTCAACCTCCCCCAAAATATGCAAAGCAAAGAGCGTGGCAGTAGGAGAGTTGAGTTTTACAGTATCGAAGATTTAGAGGTATTCATAGCGCTTATGATGTGCATTTTTGGAGTCGAAGTTTACCACAGTTTTTTTTTTTTCTAGATTTGTTGTAAGGAACCAGTTCCTAAAGTTTGTCAGTGTTTTTGGGACATCCTGTATATGACAGACTACGCCATGAGCAGTAGGGTAACTGTGATGAGCAGTAATTGGCGGCTAGTATCTGCCAGGTACATTGCCAGAAGATCTATAAAGTTACTCCACAATTCGCTTATGAATAAACTTATGTTCTCCTTTATTTATTTTATTTTATTTTTTGATCCATTTAGTTATGTCTGCTTATTATTATTATCTTTTTTTAACACGTGTTCTTTTATTATCTATTTAGTTCCGTACGTTTTTTGGCCCATTTTTCAACATTTTCTTGGTCGAAAACTTGATGACTAACACGAATGTATGCATTTTTCTCGTATTACAACAAAATATTTTGTCAGCTGAGCTTCGGTAAATTTAAATATTTGGTGCACAATATTTATCAGTTATCCAGTCAAATTTGAAATTACACGAGCTATCTAGGTTTACCATTCCTGTGCACCCTACTCATGATTAACAACCTTTATTATTAATTATAAAAATTCACACCTAGTAAGCAGGATCGAGTAAGACGCTTTCCAGGCTACAAATAACGGAATATAACTCCTTCAGTTGACAGAAAATCCAGTGTATCAGTAAAATATATCGTTTCAACACTTCAAAACTTTCCCGAATATATAATTGCTGAAGATCTCGTCAGCTTAGTGCAATAAAATACCACTTATTTTATGTGGCGATCCTATGAAAATTCACCTTTTACTCACACTATCTTTCACGCAACGTCAATATTTACCCCATGGAACTACATTAGCGTGCTCCTAGCAGATGTGACGAATTAATTACTGCTTGTTCATGTACTGCATGTAGCTCTAATTTTCGTATTAAATTTTATCAACTGTATGTTCCAGCGCATAGTAAAACTTCATGGCGTGTTTTATGGAAGGTATGCTTCCTTACTATTGAAAATAACACTGGTGGAGTACCCACATTTGTTGCACTGTTTTCAGTTTGAGGGTTTGTTGTCGTTGTTGTTGTTGTTTTTTTACGATTATATATTGACAGAGAAAACATATTTGTATAAAGCAATCGAAGAAAACATAGACCTATTTGTATACAACGAGTTCCGCTCTGGTGTAAATTCTCATATGACACAAGATTATAAACCATCCTTAGAAGAACAGCACAAGTAAATAATTTTCGCAAATTGCGAATCAACATCTGTTTATTTAACTTATATAGTTGCGTACCGTCACCAATGTTTGTTTCTTTGTAACAGACATTAAAATAGTAGGCCTAATATTGTTAAGGCTCTTGAAGATAGCAAATGCAACTGTATTTACATTACGCAGTATCGATATTAGACATTTAAATTACAATTTCAGCTCCGTGGTATGTAGATTTAGTTCGTGTAGATTTTTTTTCTTTTTTTGTCTAGGCCCGTCGCATATGAATATATGGAACTTTTTACCGGGGCCAGGATTCGAACTCGTGTATGATTACTACGCCTACGGGCAGGTGAGACAAAAATACCCCAACAAAATCTTAAAACTGGCTTGCTGACTTGAAGAACGGGTTTGCTGTAATTTGTGTGATTGTAAAGTTAGTCTGCTGAAATTGGATTTACTTCTGAACGCCGTTATACAAAACTGTGATGTTAATTAAATAGCTGTTTTGTTAATACTGTCCTTTAACTTATAAGACACGAAAATTTATTTTTTGGGTGGAATGTTGGGAAACATGCTACACGACGCGAAATGTCAGCCGTCCGTTAGAAAAATATTGCGATTTCATTAATACACTTAGTCTCCAATATCGTGATTGTCAAGTGCAATGTAACACGATCACAAACGTATCAAACAATGTAAGATCAATTATTTTACCAAAAATTCAGTGAAATGGGTTATCAAATGCTACAACTACTGAAAGAAAACCACCTACGATTTGTAAACTTATTATGATTATTATTTAAATCGTCTCGTACACGCAATCGTCTCTTACACCCAACACTAATAATGTGTACAATGTCTCTACAATCACAGCACACGTTAATATTACATGTACCCCTTGATAATTCCACATCTGCAAGTTCCTTCAAAAACAAAAACAAAAAACTAATAAGCAATCCTTTTTCAAGTATCTTCCTCAAAATGAATGCTCGTTTGTAATATTGCCTACACTGCTTGGCAGACCAGCTTTCACATTTAAGAAATGTTACCACTTTGAATTTCTGCACACAACTAACCTCGGTGAACCGTTATGCTACTACAGGAAGAGCTGTAACTTTGCTGACTTACTTCAGTGATCTCTATACTACCTGGATATTGAACTAGATATTTTTAGCGTGCCGGCCAAAGATGTTCATATTCTGTTTCTTGACTAACTACAACATGGCTGCTATGAAGTATTACAAGAAAACGAAAAGGAAATATGTTTCGATTCTGTACTCACACGAGACTATTACTTCGCATATTGACATAAAATTTCAAATCCAACGGTAATCTAGGTGTTATTCGCGCGTAATTACGGATGGAAATTCGTTTGACTAATTACAACATGTTGGATAATGCAAATTCGTATGCATAACATATGAAAGTGGAGACACGCTACAGTTCTAAGCTCAGACACCAGAGTTATAAATCCAGGTTATATGGAGATCACTGGACCACTCTTTGTACACAGAAAAGTGTTACTAACACAGATATTACAAACGGAGCCAATCTATATTTAGAACAGATGCAGCATTACATAGCGATGTCTGTTCAGACGCCGCCATTTTTATTCCGTGCTATCTATCTCTGAATTTAGTAATCAAATATTTGAGAATCATAGCAGTAAGCGATGAACTTTCCACATAATTTGAAACGTTAATAAAACTTTTTCCCGTTATACCCCCCAGAAAATTAGGAAAGGAAACTGCATTTTCGTTGTTCATACAGTAAAATTTCTCCATCAGGCTTGTCGTTTTACGGCTTCTTTACTGCCGATTACAATCGCGACACACTTCGCAGTCCTTATGTACATCTAGCATTGAAAGTACCTGCCAAATTATAATTGCACGACTCATTGTTCAGGATGTATAATAAGATGAATATTGAGGCGCGTCAGTAACTTACTTTTGCCAATTCTGCGCAAAATACCGAGTTTTTTTCAACCAGTTGTTAAAGTAACTAGACTAAAAGTCTACATGGGAATTCGATTCTTTAAATAATCTGAGATTTACTAGTATAAACTAACGATGGTGGATTTACAACATACAGGGTTAAACTAAATTACAAGTGAATTTTATCCTTGGTGGGTATAGTTGAGCTCTGTGAGCGTTCATTAATTTGGACAACATTGTCAAAGGAAGCAAAACAGTGATGTTCTTTAGAGAGATTTATGTTGAAAAACAATCTACTGTAAATAAAGGTAAGCTTAGGTTACTCAGATGGCATTTTTTTTATTTTTATTTTTATTTTATTTTTTATTTTTTTATTTTTTAGACTGTGCCCGCGGCACAGTAGAGTCCGAGAATCGGGCGCTGCCGTGGCCGGCGGATGCGATAGCGGCGGCCGGGAGCCGTACCACGCGATCCGCGGACGCCTGGCAGGCGTCTTTCGTGAGACACTCTTTATTTCGTTGACATTCGTACGATTCTTGGTATGAAGCTATCGTCTTTTGTGGAACACTGCTTAAATGAAAATCATATTATAGATGTAGAAATACTACACACACAGGAAAAGGGTGCAAAGCAGACTCAGAAATATTAGAAATTAAAAGACAGATGTATGTTTCCCCCAACTACTATTGAATGAGCAGATTCGATTCAATTATTCCCCTCCCCCTTTTGGATTATGGGTGATGGGTGATATGATTTCAAATTCTACTTTTAGGCATAATTTCATTCAAGTGTTCATTTATCCATGTTGTTGTATATGTTGTGCTGTTGTATTTGGTAATCCACTGTAACATTGTCAAAATTGTCACAAAGATATTCCGTATTTTTAAGTCAAGAATCGATAGTCTGAATTTATCGTGTTCACCCCTCCCCTCTGCGTCTATATCGTCCCCCCTTCTCAAATCCATTTCATTCCCCCATTCTATATCTCTTCCTCCCCCTCTCTCTGGTCTTATTTATTGTTATTGGGACCCTGATTGGGATTAGAAGACAAAATGGATTGCTTTCGAGCTGCTCTATCTGTGAGGTTAGTTGCTTTAATGGTCGTACTTTTAACGATTTTATTGTACGAATATGTATAAAAACAACTTGCCTGTTTTATGTTAAAAATGACTAGGAAAAGAACAACAAAACCGCAAATTTTACAGCACACGTTAGCATGTTTTTCTCGCAGCGAGCAGAATAGAAATGCTTTTTATAACATGTTTACATCTCCTTGAGAGTATTGACAGCCAACTGCCCCACATTAACAAAACTTACGTGTTGGGTATGTCTTGATAGCCATACCCCACGGGCCCTTAGGGCCCATGCACCATGAAAGTGGTGAACACGATCGGACGCAGGGGATACCGTGCTTACGGGTGCGGTTCCTTTAGGGCGATGCTTGACCACTGTTAGTCGAGTTGATGCCTACGAGTTTACGAGAGTAACTCGGGCGTCCGATCTATGATTGTCGTGAGTGCACTCGTGCTCTCCTGATAATCCATTTGTAGTCTGGGGCAACGTCCCAGATATAATTTAAATCGGTCCCAATCCCCCTGTTCCGACCAAGGTTTTCGGGAGGTTTTCCTTGGTTGTAAGGCGTATGCCGGAACTGGTAAGCTCCTCCCAGTAATTCCCAATCGGGATCCCCCTTTGCTCCACTATCAGCTTGTTTGATAATTGGCTGAATAGAACCGCGACTCTTTATGGGCCGGATCTCAAACAGCCCGCTCCACTCCTCGAAGTGGAGAATGAAAAGAATAAATTTTTTTTCCTTGAGAGTATTTGAATTGAAAACAAGATAACTGTAACATGATCATACTTTAAATACAGGAATTCCATATGAAAACAATAATTCATTAAAATACAATAAATGGAATGGAAATACAACATTTCGAAAGTCTTTGTGTTGCGTTCATTGTAACGCTTGTTTATTAACGAAATTTTTTTATCTTTCCTTCTGGAGAGAAAACAACAGTGCAGATGGTTTACCATCTCTTGAACATGCTACATAAAACTGCCCATTTGAAAAACACGTCGATTCAAGATTTATTCCATAAATTTCCAACGACTGATCATGCGCTTTATTAATCGTCATAGCGAATGCAAGGCGAACGGGAAACTGGAAACGCTTAAACTGAAACGGTAAGTCGGATGGAATCAGTGGTACACTTGGAATCAGAACATCCTTTCCTTTGAACTTTCCTCTGATTGTTGCTTCAATTACGTTGTTCATCAGCTTCTTCACAGAGAGTCTTGTTCCATTGCATAGTTTGCGTAACATGATTATCACAGATCCGTCCTTCAGCTGCAAATCGTGCGGCGGTGGCATTTCTAGGAAATCCAATGATTTCAGGAATTCTGTTTGATAATTGACGACTTAATCAGGATCAGTGATGGAATCCATCGAAGTAAATTAATGCAACTGGCCAGCGGTTTGGCTGTGAATTTTTATGTTCAAATCGTCTACTTCCTTATTTTTCGCTGCCAAAATGGATCGTTTGCTCAACCAAATATGGTTTTTGTATTTGGCAGCAATATTCGTCCGTTTGTTTCTTGATCTGTAAGTGAATAATGATCTCTTATTAGGAATCTAATTGAAACACGATTAACAACACTGCTATACACCGGTCTATGGTTGACAGCTTCTCGATGTACCCCTGTCCGCTCAGTAAATTGACTGTAATCGCCACCGGAACAATTCATTGGCTGATTGGCTAGTCACATGCAGTTGTCATAGCGAACATCTGGACACTCTAAGACTATACCGCGACACGGATTGTAAATTTAAGCCTATTTGCCTTTTTAGTGCTTCGATAGGAGCATTTCTCAGCCGGTTCTCTTCATTTCCTTCAAACAGCATGTTGGTTGCTTATATAAAACAAATTCTGTGTATTAATAAAGATGTGCCAATTTCTTTTTATTCCTCGATAATTTGTGTACAAGGTTTGAAAAATAACAAAAAGAAACTTAGCAGCTTATCGAGAGGAGATATCAAACTTAATGGTGTCTAAAAAAAATTTTAAATAAGAGTGTATTTCAAATAAAATTACAAGTATTTCGCGTTAGCAGAGGCACGCCACGAGGGTTCGTCAGTCGGATATGAAACCAATATCTCGAGAATGCGCTCAGATACTATTGTGCTCTCAGTTTTAAATAAAATTTCAATTTTTCTTTTGAATGAAATACGCTGCCATGAATAAGCTAAAAGCAAACATATGTAAAGTACACGGTTGTGTTTTTACTTCTGCAAACTCTTGAAAATATACTGCAATACTATACTTAATTTGATGTTGCACAGACACTGTAAAGAATAATAAAAATAAAACCCTTCTCGCACATTCTTAAAACAACTGACACTTTTGGTATCGAAGCGTGATCGTTTTTGGGTGTATCTTGATAGAGTTTAGAAAAGCAGAAAATGGTCTTTCTAGATAAACGTCTAATGGAATACTGAGTTGAAATAATTTTGAGAACATAGTTAGTCACCATTGTTGTCCTCTTGAAGATGTTCTGGATCGAAAGAAAATTATGGCGATGAGAGAATTATGCGCCCGCAAGATTGTGAGGTCTTTAGCAGCAAACTCGGATGTGGTATATAGCAAAAGCGTTAAGGATTGCAAAAAAAAGATAAAATTTCTAAAACTTTTTTATTCACATTTGTAACGCTCACAAAGCCACCCAAGCAAACTCATTTTGGAAGTCAGTTATTAAAGGGTGGATAAAAAGAAAGGGATAATTAACAAAGAGAGGTACACAGGGTGCGCCAGACATTCTACTACGCACTACAACCTCCAACATAACAGTTTAGGTAAGTCAGTGCCACTTTGGCCAGTTTCTGTGACCGGAAGGAGGATCGCCACGGCTGTGTAGTCGGTGTCACGGACCGCAGCCTACGTACTGTAAGACACTTCCAGCCACTCTGTCTCTGAGTAATTTACGACTGTCTGCTGATGCTGAGACCCCATCAACATTAGTAAATCGTGGGACCTGCGTCAGACTGCTGTAAGTAGTGCGAAATCATCCAGTGCATAGCTTCCAGAAATAATTCCTCAAGATACAATTTAAATGACAGGTCCAGATCTCAGTGCTGTATTATTGCGATATACGCAGAGATAATTATGATGAGTGGTCGGTCATTCGTATCCTCTTTAACATTCGCCGCCGACTCCTCTGTTCCTGCCGCCCTTTACTAAAAACACATTGAGATAAATTACAAAACATATAAAAAGGTTCTTGTCGAATGCGAAATAATAATAAAAATATTTAAGTTTGTGCTGCATTAATAAGACTAAGCTCACATAAAAATTAACAATAATTACAAGAGAAATATGAGCGACAAAAAAATGAAGATAAAAATTCAGTTTTACGTTCCGTTTCACATATATTAAGCAGTGGTGGAGTAGCCGAGCGGTCTAAGGCGCCTCGCTGCGGAGCACCCGGTTGGTCGCCATCGGAGGTTCGAGTCCTCCCTGTGTGTGTTGTCCTTAGGTTAGTTTACCTTAGTTTAAGTAGTTTGAAAGCTACGAACTGATAACCACGCGGTTTGATCCGATAGATTTACAAACATTTTTGAACAGATATTAACAATAAATAAATTCAAAAGAACTGCTTAGGCTCGCCATTTACATAATTTAAGTCTTATTAAGACATGCAGAAGAAACTTATAAAGATAACTTTATATTACAGTTTCAGTCGCGTAATTCACAACCGTTATGACGCCTCCTTTCTTTTTCTTTTCATTTTAAAAGAAACATTTGCGTCAATGTAGCCGGCCGCGGTGGCCGAGCGGTCTGCGTCGTGCCAGTCACGGTCTGCACGGCCACTACGGTTGTGGGTTCGAATCCCCCCTCGGGAAGAATGGATGTTTGTACCGTCTTTAGTAATAGCTAGTTCATAATTATTTTAAGTTTAGGGACTGATGACCCCGTAGTTAAGTCCCATAAGCTTTACAAACATTTTCTCTTCCTTTTTTTTTTTTTTTTTTTTTTTTTTTTTTTTTTGCGTCAATGTATGTGACTGCTTACTGATATAATTATTTACTTCAAACTCAAAATTGTACAAGGACGAAAGGAGATCGTCACATGGAGCCGTAATATTGTCAAAGATAGCGGAATATACGTTAATGAATTATGTCTGAGACGAACGTTAAATTAATTTTCAACTAAGAATAAATCGTTTTTAATTAAATGCGACTCCAGAAAATTTACTAGTAGGCCAGAATATAATCATTAGTAGCAATCCGTCTAGCATGTTGTAACAGGGAGAAGTTCGGTAACTTTCAACCATTGTGAGGCTGCTAAAGACCTAATTGTCTTGCACCCACAACATCTTTCAAATGTTGAAATGTTTGTAAATTTATGGGACTTAACTACTGAGGTTATCAGGCCCTCGGCTTACAAACTACTTAAACTAACCTAAGGACAACACACACACACACACACACACACACACACGCCCGATGGAGGACTCGAATTCCACCGCGACCCTCAACATCCTACCCATCGATCCATCATCCATCCAACTATCTACCACGAATATTAGGTGAATAAAACAGAATGGTTTACTATAGAAAACAATGGTTAAAGATTCTATTTAGTAATATTCAAGTTATTACAACAGGACTTTTACACGAAATACTTTCTTGTCCTACAATCAGGTGAGTACTCGAGTGTGTCTACTGCAGATTCCCTCCCCCAACGTGATATTCCCATACTGAGTCTCGTCTATCTCGATTGATCGCTTTCGTTTGGCTCTTAGCATCGAAATCGCAGTGCTGTATGTTGCGCAGTTTCGTACCTGAACGATGAAGTGAGGGTAGGATAGAAACGTTTACGTTAGACCAAGCAATGATAATAGTGTTTGGTAATGACCACAGTAAAAATACGAGGTTGATGTCCTTGTCGAATATCACGAGGTAAATCCTGTATAGTATTTAAAAATGAAGAGTAGAAAATTGTCATCCAACATTTCAAAACAGAAACATTTCTTTGCTTGAGTAAATATATGCCTGCAAATAAGTGAAAATTATCTAAAACTTAATTTTTCATATCTTTCTCTTACTAAGTTACATCTATAGTTATTGTCCTTATCAATAATTTTGAAATTTTTAATGTTGGAATAATTTTATTTAAAACATGTTTATCTATTTGCATTCGTATTACGCATGCGTAGGCTTTTTCTCTTTGAAACGTAAATAATTGTTCGGCTCTTTTGAAAGAGAATTCTAGTAGAAAAATACTAAGTCTTGGAGCAACCATTTCGATGTGACGATAAAACTAATTAAACAACAAAGTAAGTATTAAAATGCGAAAGCATTCTACAATAGGAATGAGCTCGGCCAGAATAGGCTAACTTCCGATATTAAAAGAAGCTACTAAAGTTCAGTGAAGTAATATCTGGAGATCCGCAGGCAAGTGTTATAGAGCCTCTACTATTCTTTGTCTTTATAAGCGATTTAGGAGACGTAAGACACCCATACATCAAAAGCAGTTGAAAAACGATTTAGCTAAGATATCTGCATGGTGCAATAATTGGCAGTTGACCCTTAAATAATGAAAAGTGTGAAGTCATATGAGCACTAAAAGAAATTCGTTCATCTGCATTTACACGATAAATCACTCGAATACAATTAAATTCAACTAAATACATAGGAATTACATTTACGAACAACTTCAATTTGAGAGAACACGTGGAAAATGTCCAGGGAAAGGCGAACAGAAGGCTACGGTTCATTGGCAGAATTCTTACAAGAAGCAATATGTCTATTAAGGAAACTGCCTTCACTACACTCCTACACTCGGTCCTTCGTAGTTTTGAATATTGCTGTGCAATATGGGAACTTCACCAGTTGGGACTGAGGGAGGAAATAAAAAAGGTTCAGAGAAAGCCAACTCGCTTCTTATCGCGATACGGGAGTCACAGAAATGATGCACGAATTGGAGGGAATATCTTTAAAAGAAAGGCGGTATTCGTCGCAGCGAGATGTTTTTTAGAAATTTCTCGCACCTTCTCCTCCGAATGCGAACATATTTTGTTAAAACCTACCTACATATAGAGACATAAGAGAAATACGATCTAAGCCTAGGTGTTCCTTTTTCCTCGCGGTTTTAGAGAATGCAGCGGTAGACATTATGAAAGCGATTCGACAAATTCTCTGCCAGGCACATAAATGTGATTTTCATAGTATTTATATAGCTGTAGGATACTTTCTGAACATGCGCAGTGTGCAGCACACTTTGAAATTTAGAACTCTACACTCGACACAAACTATATATTCATCATTGAAATCATAGACGCACAGATCTTTACGGAAGAATTTCGTTTCCTATCAAAAATAAAGAATGGCTAGGAAACACAAGAAGACCTGCCCTTTGGCAGAAACATGACGCTTTTCTACACAGTAACATTAACGTTTCTTCACTTATAAACAATGTAATAACTACAGTCATTAACGTACCAAATCAGCAACCACCGCTGTAGCTGAAGAAAATACGCCATAGACGTGGCAATAGAACGTCCAAAACAATCAGTTTCCCAAAACAGGAGCAACCATTTCCACAATTGTTGTTACAGCTGAACCACTAATGGCAAAATTCTTCAAAGCCTTAAATTCTTAAGCGAAAGTAATAACAGGCAAATGCATATGCGCATGCAAGAAAGACGAGTGTAAAAATTTGCGAAACATTAGACTCCATACCGAAATGATACGTAACAAATATATTCCTGTCATAGTACGATCATACCATAATAGAAATTTACGTTTATTTCATGTTTATATTATCTTTACTTTCAGCGGAATAAGCTGCAAGTATCTACATCTACATCTACATACATACTCCGCAATTCACCGTAAGGTGCGTGGCGGAGGGTACACTGTACCACTACTAGGCATTTCCTTTCCTATTCCACTCCCAAATTGAACGAGGAAAAAAAGAATGCCTATATGCCTCCGTACGAGCCCTAATTTCTCTTATCTTGTCTTTGTGATCTTTACGCGAAATGTAAGTAGGCGGCAGCAAGATCGTACTACACTCAGCTTCAAATTCCGGCCCTCTAAATTTACTTAACAGAAATTCACGAAAAGAACGTCGTCTTTCTTCCAGCGATCCCCAATTGAGTTGCCGGAGCATTTCCGTGACACTCGCGCATTGGTCGAACCTACCGGTAACAAATCTAGCTGCTCGCCTCTGAACCGCCTCTATGTCTTCCTTCAAACCGATCTGCTGCGGGTCCCAAATACTTGAGCAATACTCCAGACGTGGTCGTACAAGCGTTTTATACGCGGCCTCCTTTACAGGTGAAGTACATCTTCCCAAAATTCTCCCAATAAACCGAAGTCGGCTGTCCGCCTTACTCACAACTGTCCTTACATGCTCGTTCCATTTCATATCGCTCTGCAATGTTACGCCTAGATATTTGAACGACGCGACCGCATCAAGAAGCTCACTACTGATGCTGTATTCGAACATTATAGGATTCTTTTTCTACTCATGCGCATCACCTTACATTTTTCTACATTGAGAGCTAGCTGCCATTCTTCGCACCAACTATTTTGTCTAAGTCAACCTGTATGCTATTATAGTCAGTTACAGACGACACCCTCCCATACACCACAGCATCATCAGCAAACAGCCGCAAATTACAACTTACTCTGTCCATCAGATCATTTATATAGATAGAAAATAATAGCGGTCCTATCACACTCCCCTGGGGCACGCCTGACGATACACTCGTCTCTGATGAACACTCGCCGTCGAGAACAACGTACTGCGTTCTATTACTTAGGAAGTCTTCCAGCCAGTCACAAATCTGTGAACCTATTCCATAAGCTCGTATCTTCGTTAGCAGTCTGCAGTGTGGCACCGTGTCGAACGCCTTTTTGAAGTCGAGAAAAACACAATCCGCCTGTTGCCCTTCGTCCATGGCTCGCAAGATGTCATGTGAGAAAAGGGCAAGCTGAGTTTCACATGAACGATGTTTCCTAAACCCGTGCTGATTCATGGAAAGAAGCTTTTCCGTTTCAAGGAAATTTACTATATTCGAACTGAGAATATGCTCCAAAATTCTACATGAAACCGATGTCAACGATATTGGCCTGTAATTGTATGGGTCAGTTCTCTTTCCTTTCTTATACACGGGAGTCACCTGCGCTTTTTTCCAATCACTAGGAACTTTGCGCTGAATTAAAGATTCGCGATAAATGCAAGCTAAGTATACACATATTTGTATTTGTTCATGACGACGTTCTTCTTTATACCTATCAATCAGTGAAATCCGGCCGATTGTCCCGATTATGGGTAATTTGCAAGAAAACTTTCCATCGAAATCGCTTGATTCTCCGGTTCAGAAACACTATATCGTTCGATGGAAAGCTTTCTTGCAAATTACCCAATTATGTATATCTCTTGATGTTTTACTAATGCTTGTAACGCAAAAATTATGTTAACTGTTTCGTTAATTACATATACAAGTAATTATAAACAAACATTATTCTTTCTGAGGCTTGCCCATGCCTAGGAGCGCTATTGCCGTTGCAACTGTTAGTTGGTAACACCCAAGTTGGTGAGAATCTCTGGAGATGCCCTAACACTGAAAAAATGAAGCCAGCAAACTTGAAACTACGACATTTGTTTTATGCCCAAAACATTGGGCGCAGTGTGTATAGCAGATCTAGACGTTCCAATGTAACTGTCAATTTAGTTGCTTTACGTAAAGTAGGCAACATTAACACAGGGATTTAACAACGCCATCTAGATACAACAAACTTGTTAATTGTGCAACTAAATTGACAGTCACATTGGAGTATTTACTTACATATAACGTACATTTCAACGGCTAGATCTCATATACAAACACATGTTGTTGTTGTTGTTGTTGCTGCTGTTAGTTTTTAGGGGACTAAACAGCTAGGTCATCAGTTCCCACACACACATGCCCAATGTTCTGTGCACAAAAAAATACCGGAGTGCCAATTTTGCTGGCTGTCTAGGTGGTGTTGGTTTTAACCAGTGATCTCTACGCAAACAGGATGTATAACTCTGGTGTCTTAGCATAGAACTGCAGCGTGCCTGGACATTCATATGTTTTGCACACGATTTCGCATTGTCCGCTTTCTTTAAATTTGCTAAACGAATGTTCGCCATTTATTACAAGACAAAGAATTGCTTATTTACCTCCTGATTTGAATTGTTACTCGACATGTGATGCAATAGATTGTTACGGGAACAGAATCGAACCGTTTTGTCTTTTGGTTTCCCTATAGTATTTCATAGCTGCCATATTTGAATTTGGCAAGAAACTAAATATGAAGATCTATGGCTGGCACGCTCAGACAGCTGAAGTTCAACATCCAGGTAGTATAGAGATCAATGGTGTTAACAATAGACCAAAGATAACATAAGACTGCGCGTGTCCCTATCTCTGCTGTGTTGTGGTTTGAAACCAACATCCAAGGTGCCGCAAGTCACGTGACTGAGTTTCCGTCATGATGAACATTATTTTTTTTTTTTTTTTTTCATTTACAGGTGAAATCATGAGTTGATTTTAACAATACGGCGACATCTCGTATTATTGTTACACGTTTAGTACTAAAGGTAACGTAATTTCTCTATATTACCATTATTAATGTGGTGATTATGTTTTACATGTGACCAAGTGAAAAAGTGTTGTCATTTATTTTTACAAGCAAGAGAATTAGAGATACTCAGTGTTTGTGTTACAGAGTGAATCTTTTACTAACCTACGTATATGATTATCGATGGAAATATTATTTCAGCCGGTATTGATTGCGTTTAAATGTTCGAAAAAGTCATTTCTGATGCAGATCTGCCTTCCATAATGTTATACAAAGCTAAGAATAAATACAGACTATTCATTATACCTATAAAACCAGTTCCCGTTAGTGCATCGTTTATGTTTCCACACTGCATTATTATTTAATAGAAATAGACCATTATTTTGCTAGGTTTACGTTTTGGCAACACTCTATGTGGATTAAGTCATAAAATATAAGCACTTTCATTGCATTAAAATTGAACATTGTGGATACGAATCGATTTAATTTTTTCTAAAACCATAACAAAATATTTCATATGCATTGTTGAGAAATCGTAAGAAAACTGATGCTGCTTGTCAAACTCATATTTCGTGTTCTACACTCGTGTAAGCTGCAAACTAAAAGACTCGCAGTACAACTAAAACAATCATTCTCTTAAAAATTGCAGTTCTGTTACTCATAAAAAAACTGTCAAAGAGTTTCATCTAGGCACATATAGAAACTGTAGACGCCGCATTAATATTGCAAATTACGCAGCGAAAACGCTAACTGTACTATAAAAGTCTAATAAGAATACGACAAGGCAAATTATTGTTAAACTCTAAGTATACTTTCCTTTTCGGAAGATAAGAACTGCAACTTTGATCATAATAATGAAAATGGTTTCCTACCCCGACTCACGTGTCTCAGATGTAGGTTTCAATAAATGACGTCACTCGCAGTCTATGTTATCTCTGGTCTATTGTTGTAATCGAGAAATCTTAGTTTTGGGTACAAGAGCGTGACTCCTGTGGCTTCTATCAATGCCTGACCTCAGTGTAGGTAACGCCACCTCCCTTTATTCTAACCTCCTTGGTAACAACTTCCACAGCTGTGGATGTCGCGACTGAATATGTTAGACTGTGATTTCTTGTCTTCGTTATTATATATTATGATTACGCCATGAGATACAGAAATATAATGCTCGTATGGCATTAATCCAAAAATCTACTGCGTAAGTTTTCTTTTGAGTGCAAGTAGTTAACTTTCTTTACTAATAATAATAGAAATCTGCATAAGGAGAGGTGCCAAGTCTATTAAAATTTAAATATCATATGTTAATATTTTGTGATGTTTACTTTCTGTTCTTGGATATGGATATTGAAATGTCATATAATAATTTTTGTCATGTTTACTTTTTGTTTTATCACGTTTACTTTGTGTTATTGGATGGCGGGCCCGGTGGTCCTGGGGTAAAGCGCTCGACAGTAAACCGAAGGGTCGCAGGTTCTAAACCCGGTCAGATCTTGGATTTTTTCAGTCTGCGCTTTAACCCATTCTTCACCTCTCAACGATGTGAGGAGTCGCCAGAAACGGCACATGGTTCGGATTACACGTTACGCTGTAGATCCCCTCTCCCCTGCTGGCTGCGGTGGCCGAGGGGACTGAGGCGCTCCAGTCACGGTCTGCACGGCCACTGCGGTCGGGGGTTCGAATCCCCCCTCGGGCATGGATATTTGTGCCGTCCTTAGTATTAGCTAGTTTGTGAGTAGTTTGTAAGTTTAGGGACTGATGACCCCGTAGTTAAGTCCCATAAGCTATACAAACATTAAAGAACCCTCTCCCCGTATGGATAACTGGGGTAGGATAGGGTCACGCAAGTCGCCGAAGTGGCGTCCAATTGAAAGACTTGCACCACACGATATTATTATGTTCTTAGATACGGGTATCAAAGGACAGGAAGTAAACATGACATAATATTACCATGTGATACTTAATACCCATATCCTACAAAATAAAGTAAACATGATAAGATATTACTATGCGATATTTAAATTTTAATAGACTTGGCAACGTAGAGTAACCGAAACTGATGAATAAAGAAATTTGAAACTAGCGATCTTGGCTCCTCTGCTTATGCAGATTTCCATTTCGAGGTATCAGACAGCACTCCCGTCTTGAATGACGTCAAAGCACATACAACATTTCTCTACTAAATTTAAACAGTTCTTCCAAAAGAAGCTTCACCATCAGTAATATGGAAGGGTCAGTATTAAAAAGTGAGTACACGTTTATTAGCTCTACGCATGTGACTGTATTAGCCTAATCGGACGTGTAGTGCAGTGTTTTTCAACATGTGAGTCGCGATCCCTAGGGGGTTCGCGACTTCTTGCCTCAGGAGGAAGTAGTTTCACCGCACAACAACCAGGGGATCAGTAATGCAAAATCGTATGCCTTAGTGAAATATATAATAATGTTGTAATTACGGAATTCCTTGTGTAACATACATTATGAATAAAATAGATCATAGATTGTTTTATAGTACAGCTTTGTTAATGGTGAATCAGTGCAAAATCTTAAAACTGTCTCCAGGAACCAATCGACAGGCAAAAGAACTTGATAGACTAAGTAATTCTGAAAAATTGGAAAGGAAGATATTCTTCTTCATAAATTGCTGATAATTCTGTCAGAGACAGCAAAGGACCTGGAAGAGCAGTTGAACGGAATGGACATTGTGCTGAAAGGTGCATATAAAATGAACATTAAGAAGAGCAAAACTAGGGTAATGGAGTGCAGTCTAAGAAAATCAGGTGATGCTGAAGGAATTAGATTAGACATTACTGATCAATCTGAAGCATTGAATTAAAATTTGTAGTGCGGCTGGGAATCGAACCCGGACCTCCATGCTTACTAGGCAGACGTCTTAACTATTAGACCACCACAGCACTAACGATTAAGGCGCCTTAAAATAATCTAAATACGATTTCCCTCCACGACACAAACTTTAATTCAGCTTCTGTGTGACGTGGAGGGAAATTGTATTTAGACTATTCTAAGGCGCCTTAATCGTTAGCGGTGTGGTGGTCTAACAGTTAAGACGTCTGCCTAGTAAGCATGGAAGTCCGGTTTTTAATTCAGTGCTTCAGATTTATCAATAATGTCTTTGACGTATTTGAGATAAAAATCCGTCTCAGGGATTGTTTATTTGTATTGAATTAGATTAGGTGACGAAACAATGAAGGAGGTAGATGAGTTTTGTTACTTAGTCAGTAAAATAACTAATGATGGTCGCAGTACGGAGGATATAAAAATGCAAAATGGCAATGGGAAGAAAAGCGTTCTTGAAAAAGAGAAATTTGTTAACATCAAATATTGATTTAAGCATAAGGAAGTCCTTTCTGAAGGCATTTGTGTGGACTGTTGCCCTGTATGGGAGTGTAACATAGACGATAAACAGTGCGGACAGGAAGAGGATAGAGGCTTTTGAAATGTGGTGCTACAGAAGAATGCTGAAGATTAGGTGGGTGGATTGCGTAACTAATGAGAAGATACTGAACAGAATTGGGACAAAAGGAATTTCTGGCATACCTTGACCGAAAGAAGGGACCGGCGGGTAGGACACGTTCTTAGAAATCAAGAAATCGTGAATTTAGCGTTGGAGAGAAGTGTATGGGGTAAAAACCGCAGAGGAAGACCAAGAGAAGGATACAGTAAGTAGATTCTGAGAGATATAGGTTGTCGTTCTTATGTGGAGTTGAAGATTCTTGCTCAGGATAGGGTATTGTGGAGAGCTGCATCAAACCAGTCTCCGGACTGAAAACCACAACAACAAGAAATTGCTGAATAGGGGGACCTTTCTTAGTGAGTTTAAATCGCTTCAGAGTCTTGCCTGAAATACGAAACAGTCGTTAACCAAAATATATTTTTCCGTCCGAAATCATGTAAAAACAGAATGTGTTCCAATCCGAAAAATACACAAAACAAACTTCCCGTTCAACAATTTAAAAGAAAGCTGAAGCAAAAGAAATAAGATTATATTTGTTTCCTTTGCTATTCTTAATATATATTAATGACTTGCCATTCGACATGCACGAAGATGCTAAGCTAGATGCTAAGCTAGTACTTTTTACTGATGACACAAGTATAGCTATCACACCTGACAAACAGGAATTAACTGATGAAATTGTAAATGATATCTTTCAGAAAGTTATTAAGTGGTTCTCTACTTTGATAAAACCCAGTATATACAGTTTCATACAGTAAATGGCATGACACAATTAATAAATTTAGACTTTGAACATAAATCTGTAGGTAAGGTAGAATATTGAAAAGTTTTAGGTGTTTGCATTGACGAGGGACTGAATTGGAAGAAACATATTGAAGATCTTCTGAAACGTTTGAGTTCAGCAATCAGATTCATTGCAAAATTTGATGATATACATCTCAGTAAATTAGCTTACTACGCCTATTTTCATACATTGCTTTCATATGGGATAACATTCTGGGGCAATTCAACATTGAGTAAAAAAGTATTCATTGCACAAAAGCGTGTAATCAGAATAATTTCTGGAGCCCCCAAGAGCATCCTGCAGACATTTATTTAGGGATCTTCACTGTAGCTTCACAATACATATATTCACACATGAAATTTGTTATTAACAATCCGACCCAATTCAAAAGTAATAGCAGTGTGCATAGCTACAACACTAGGAGGAAGGATGATATTCACTATTCAAGGTTAAATCTAACTTTGGCTCAGAAAGGGGTGAATTATGCTGCCACAAAAGTCTTTGGTCACTTACCAAGTAGCATCAAATGTCTGACAGATAGTCAACTAGTATTTAAAAAGAAATTAAAGGAATTTCTGAATGGCAACTCCTTCTACAATGTAAATGAATTTTTAGATAAAACTTTAAAAAATAAAAAACAAAAAAATAAAATCCTTAAAATATGGATTGTCAAATGTAGACAACATTTACTAGAGTGACACGTTCCACATCATTACGAAATGTCGTATATGTGATCTATGGAACAAGTATTAATCTAATCTAATAGGTTTGTTACGGTTTGTGAGGATGTGAGGGGTCGCCAAAATATTTTGATTTCGAAGGGGGTCACCAGAATATTGGCCCACTTTAGGTTACGGTAGTAACACTAAAAGTGGGCCTTTGCGATCGTCTTTTGACAGTTCGAAATTTAAATGAAAATAACGGCTTAACTATTCATCTGACACGAAAACTGAATAACCGAATTTGTAGAGGAGGAAATTCTCTACAACTTTGCTCTCTTATGTTTTTTCATATCTCGTAGCGTTTCAAAGATATTTGCAAAAATAACGGCGATTTTGGGATGTATGTATGTCTGTCTGTCCGTAACGTGTTCTCTGTTTTTAAGACGAACCGTTCAGCACCAAATTTTACAAACATGATTGTAGGCCGACAGAGACAAGAACCTCCCTTTTTCAAATTTTTCGGAGAACAAATACGGTAGTAATACCTAAAAAAAGCCGTTCGTAATGTAATTATAATTGCAAACGAACCGTTCATCTGATACGAAAATTGAATAACCTAATTGGTAGAGGAGAAAATTCTCTACACTTAGCTCCCTTATGGTTTTTTTTTTTTTTTTTTTTTTTTTTTTTTTTTTTTTTTTTTTTTAAATTTCATATCTCGTATCGTTTGAGACATATTTGCAAAAATAACGGAGATTTAACACCCTCCATTGAATTAACGAAAACCAGCCGTTAGGAGATGTCACGTGACATTCCTCGCGCAGAACTCTCTGCGGCATACGCCCTCTTGCTCGTATTTGATGATTTTCTTATTGTAACTTACACGTTGTCATTTCAAAGCAATGGCGCACTGAAGAATTAACAAAAACACATCGTTCTTCGTACGATAAATGATAATCTAGTATCTACAAATGCCAAATTAGCATCAGTTAGCCGTAGCGTAGAACAGACAAGGTAAACGGTTTAGGAATGTTCTTAACACCAAATCCAAAATCCAATGATAAAGGTAAATTGGGAGCATGAGCTGAATAAGAGCCACACTCATAGAACACACAACCCGATCATTAAATCGTATGCAAAGAGTGCTTTTTATAAACACTTATATTATCAGCAAGACACATCACATGGGAGCCGTGTTACCAATTCCTTCTGATATAGCACACAGAATTTTAACTGCCGTATACTGGTACGTATGGAGAGGCAACATTTTCAAAGTCTCCCTCCAAACAATGACTTTGCCTCGCACTGATAGAGGCTTGGGAGTCAAGGATGTTCAATCACAGTGCACTGCATTGTTTATTAAGCAAACAGGAAAAATGTTACAGAGCGCCCAACTTGGTATTACCAAATACCTTTTTACTACGTTGGCCCCGAAAGATCAGAGGCCGCCAGTAAATGTGGGACACATTAATGCTCAACTAGCCTATGACTGTAAATATTATACAGAATTAACTTATTTACAAGAAGCTGCTCACAGATATACCACTTCGAAGTTGTAAATTTCACTGATTAGGGGACACCCACGAAACCCTATAGACTAAAATATTCAAACAAAAAGTGCGAAAATATCTGGAAAAACATAAATAATAAGATCCTTACGACTGACGAGCAATCGGTGTGGTATGACATTGTTAATGAAAAGGTTCCAACAGAAGAAAAACTGTATAAAATTAAAATGAAGCCTGATCCATATTGTGACTATTGCCAACTGGTAGACACAATCGCATATACCTTTGTTTGCAGAGACCGAAATACCATCTGGAAGTGGACCCGAAAAAAGCTAGCAATTATGAACAGGACGTCGGAAGATGCAATAAAGGTAGAGGATATACTACATTCAGACTGGAATCTATACCCTAGTATGGAACACAACAGCTATCTTTGGTTACTTGGAAAATATATAAACTACGTCATTAAAAACAAAAAATACATCATTAGAAAAATTTGTGATGTATATTAAAGAAGAACACAACAAATTACAGAAGCTACCAAAATATAAACAACAATTTCAAAATTTCCTCTTTCATACCCTGAAATAAGAATGCAAATAAGTTACATGTGAGGAGGTATCACAAGATGTGCAACAATGATTTTCTGAAGCTACAACAAACCAATAGAAGATGAACAACATAATGAAAATATAAAATAGATTTCAGAAGCAATAGTAGATAATTTGTTTTTACATATTATGTATAAATGCTTTGTATAATAATAATAAAGGGTTTATATATATATATATATATATATATATATATATATATATATATATATATATATATATATATATATATAGGGTGTTTCACTAAGTGTGTTTGCCTCTGTAACTTATAAAATAATAGGTCACGGGAAGTTTTAATGCGGTAGGTCAGCACAAGAAATGTTACACTTTCTGCGGAGCTATGAACATACTTTATTGTATCATTTTCCAAAGAGTTACACCACAAAGATATAATTTTTTAAATGGAACAATAGTTTTTTCTATCGCGTATTGGATTCGTTGAAACCAGCTGCGTTCAAATAAATTTAAACTACATTTCTATCACTGTTAGTTTGGGAGCTACAACCCTTCAAAGTCCCGGGGGCGGAGGCTGCGATAGCGTAGCTCACTGGTCGAGTGGCAATCCCCTGGGGCACGGCCCACTGTCTCATGGCAACCAGCCAGTCAGCTACGCTGTCGTAGCCTCCGCCCTCTAAACTTTGAAGGGTTGTAGATCCCAAACTAACAGTGATAGGAATGTAGTTTAAATTGATTTGGACGCACCTGGCTTAAACGAATCGAATACACGATAGAAAAACTATTGTTCCATTTAAAAAATTATATCTTTGTGCTGTATCTTTGGAAAATGATACAATAAACTATGTTCATAGCTCCGCAGAAAGTGTAACATTTCTTGTGAGTTACTTGGTGGTCAAGGTTTATATTCCTTTTTTTTTTATATTTAATTAATTATATTCAGTCTTTATATGATTCTAATTTTAAGGTTTAGTTATTAACTTTGGTTTTTTGAATATTTATTTTGTTTGTATTATTTTTTTATACTGCATTAAAATCTCCCGTCACCTATTATTTTATAAGTTACAGAGGCAAACACACTTAGTGAAACACCCTATTATATATATATATATATATATATATATATATATATATATATATATATATATATATATATATATGTGTGTGTGTGTGTGTGTGTGTGTGTGTGTGTATTGTAGTGGGCAAGGCGTTAGTCTATGATGCCAAAGGTCGGTGGTTCGGAAACCGTCATTACCTAAATTTTGTTTTCCTAAAAGGGTTTCAGACGCTCTTCTTAATTAATTTTTTATTATTTAGATTATTATTTTGATCCAAAATGTTTGCAAAAACGTCAGTGAGATTTTTGTTTTACTTCAGTAGGGGTCGCGTATTCGAAATGTGTGAAAAACACTGTCGTAGTAAGTCGTGCGCCGCGGCGGTGTGTAGGCAGGCTGTGGCGGTACTCACGGGCCATGTCGCGCTGCGGAGCTTGGCGGTCTCGGGGGCGCAGACGCCGTGGACGCCGAGAGGTGCCGGCGTCGTCGTCTTATAGCGGGCGGCTGCGCACTTATCTCCTGATACCCATCGCTCCGGGAAGGCGGCGCGGCGGAAGCGCGCACTATCTGCGCGGCCGGAACACGTCGCGGGGCGATAGCGTCGAGCACCTCCACCAGCGCGATTACCGCGCCGTGCTCACCACTTTGTCACTCAGTAGTGCGTAGCGGGACGCCTCTATCTCGTTACGATTACCGGCGCAGATATAGAAGTTCAGCGCGAGACGTTTTCTGCCATCCGACAAAAACATTCCCCGCAACAGAGCTGTTCGTAATAACCGACCGAGCGAGGTGGCGCAGTGGTAACACACTGGACTCGCATTCGGGAGGATGGTGGTTCAAATCCATCTCCGGCCATCCAGATTTAGGATTTCCGTGATTTCCCTCAATCACTCCAGGCAAATGCCGGGATGGTTCCTTTCATAGGGCACGGCCGATTTCCTTCCCCATCCTGACCCAAGACTCCGAGCGTTAGCTCCAGCTCTAATGACCAAGCTGTCAACGGAACGTTAAACCCTAAGCTTCTTTCCTTCCGTAAAAACCTTCCAGATTATCCACATACTACACTAGCGACCGGCCCCGGCTTTGCAAGGGTACCACTAATTCCTTTTGGTGGATGGACGGAGAAGATCGGGTGACGAAATTTTACACTACTCAAAACAATTAGGGGATCAGGTGAGATATCATGCATAATATACATGTTGTTGTTGTGGTCTTCAGACCGGAGACTGGTTTGAGCAAGCCTTTTCATCTCCTCATAAGAACGGCACCCCACATCTATTTGAATCTGCTTACTATATGCATCTCTTGGTCTCCCTCTGCGATTTTTACCCCACACACTTCCCTCCAATACTAAATTTACGATTCCTCGATGTTTATGAATGTGCCCCACCAAGTGCTGCGCCTCGGTTGCACTGTGGTAGAGTGCCAGACTACATATCCAAATGTCACGGGTTCGATCCTCGTTGGCTCCTAGGATTTTTATCTGTCACTTTCCACTTCTTTCACCTCTGGCACTATTCCTCATGTGAAAAATACCGAGTAGCACCGTGATTCGGAACCCACGTTAAACTGTAGGTCCCCCTATAACTGGTTGGGTAAGTCAGTTCGAAGGTCGGAGGAAGACAACGGCATACCACCTCCAAACAGGACCATGCCTTGTTCAAACCAATCTTCGGATTGTTAACTGCTTCACCTTTACCAACCAAGCGATCCCCTCTTTTAGTCAAAGTATGCCAAAAATTCCTTCTCTCGCCAATTCTGTTCAGCCTTTTTCTCATCTGACGAGAAAGTGGAACTCGGAACAATCTTTAAGTGCAGGAATGGCGATTTGTCTGCTCGTATGTTCGACCATTTGTTGTGCTGTACACTGCTGCCATAGGAGATGGGTTCCTTCTGGTGGACAATGACGCTCGTCCTCACAGATTTGTACTGGTGGGCAACATGGTTGAAGCTGAGGGAATTTTACGAATGGAGTGGCCAGCTTGTTCACCTGTTTTAAACCCGATTGAACACGTTTGCGAAGCACTTGGCAGACGCATTGCAGCCAGACGAGCACCTCCCACAACGATTGGACAACTGGATATTGCAGTCGTGTAAGAATGGCCAAATATCCCTCAAGAGCTGATAGATAACCTCACACTGTCCATGCCACGCAGGTGTGCAACTGTATTGGACGTTTGATGTGATAACTCACAATATTAGAGGGCAACCTGAATGACCTTTTCAATACTGTGGTAGCCCCATGGTGTCCTCCAAGTAAGCAACATGAAAACCTCAAGTAAAGAGACAGCAAAATATCGTACTGTTTCAGACACAAATTACAATTGCAACCAATATGTAAATAAAATTCGGTACCATATAGTGAAGGCAGTAGAGGACAAAAAAGGTAGAAAGGAAATACTAAATTTAATTGATGAAAGGGGAAAATATAAAAATGCAGTGAATGAAACAGGAAAAATGGAGTACAGACGACTAAGAAAGCAAGAGCAGACAAGTGTGAAAATTACACAACTATCAGTTTAATAAGTCATGGTTGCAAAATACTAACACGAATTATTTACAGACGAATGGAAAAACTTCTGGAATCTGACCTCGGGGAAGATCAGTTTAGATTTAGGAGAAACGTACTCGTAGGAACACGGGAGGCAATACTCACATTACGACTTATCTTAGAAGATAGGCTAGGGAAGGGCAAACTTACGTCTTTGGCATTTGTAGATTTGGAGAAAGCTTTTGACAATGTCGACTGGAATAAACTCTTTCAATTTCTGAAGGTAAGAGGGGTAAAATATAGGGAGCGAAGAGTTATATTCAACCAATACCAAAACCAGATAGCAGTTATTAGAGTCGAAAAGCAATAAAGGCACGCAGATGTTGGGAAGGGAGTAAGACAGGGTTGTAGCCTCTCCCCAACGTTGTTCAATCTGTACATTGAGCAAGCTGTGAAGGAATGGAAGAAGAAATTTGGAGAGGGAATTGAAGTGCAGGGAGAAGAAATAAAAACATTGCGGTTTGCCGATGACATAGTAATTCTGTCAGAGACCGCAAAGGATCTGGAAGAGCAATTGAATGGAATGGACAGTGTCTTCAAAGGAAGATATATGATGAACATTACCAAGAGTAAAACGAAGGCAATGGAATGGAATGTCAGAAAGTCAGGCGATGCTGAAGGAATTAGATTAGGTAACGAAACAATAAAGGAGGTAGATGAATATTGTTATTTGGGTAGCAAGATAACTTCTGATGGCCGAACTAAAAGAGATATAAAATGCAGAATGGCTATGGGTAGAAAAGCGTTTCTAAAGAAGTGAAACTTGTTAACAGCCAATATTAATTTAAATGTTAGGAAGTCCTTTCTGAAAGCATTTGTCTGGAGTGTAGCTGTGTACGGCAGACCGTGGGATTAATACAGTAAGCAGATTCAAAAGGATGTAGGTGGCCGAACGTATTCACAGATGAAGAGACTTGCACAGGATAGGGTAGCGTGGAGAGATGCATCAAACCAGTCTGCGGACTGAAGACATCAACAACAACATGTGTGCGTTACTGTAAATGAAGCATTTAAACATTCACGGCCGTAGAATGCAATTTCAGGTAACATTGTTTCTTTCGGGTGTTATTTTTACCCTATCACCTGATCGGTACATAGGGCCGAAGTTTGTATCACATAGATTTTCCATATTCACATATTATGAGGAGATTTATGCGTGATACGATAGGTAACATCAACGTTATAGATATGAGAACATCTAATTTTAACCTCGCTTAACGACTACGTATATACATGATTTTTTTGTGCACATCTATGGCAAAGCACTTTTAGTATTATACAAGATGCATCTAAAGACTTCGGTGAGACCATAGTTCGCGTGGCGAGGATGAGGTACCCGCGTACACCCATTGAGGGGACATGTCAACAAATGCCCCCTGTCGTGCAAAGCACTGCGGTGAAACAATAGTACACGCTGCGACCCAGTTAACACGATCAGTGTGAAAACTCACTAAAAATGAAAAAAAAATGTTCAAATGTTTGTAAATCTACTGGATTCAACTGTGTGGTTATTAGTCCTTAGCTTACAAACTACTTAAACTACGGTAAACGAATGTAAGGACAACACACAACCATGCCCAAGGGGGACTCGAACCGCGGACGTCGACCGGTCGCGCGCACCGCAACACGGCGCCCCAGTGCGCACGGTTAATCCGCCGCAGCTCACTGCAACATGGAGCGCAAAATGAAGCAACGCGTTAACATCAAGTTTTATTTCAGTTTAGGCAAAACAACGTTGTAGACCCATGGAATGTTAGTGTAAGTGTACGGTGTTGAAGCAGTGAGTAAAAAAGGGTATTCGAGTGGTTTAAATGCTTTAGAAAAGGAAAGTAAGGTGTCCAGGATGAGGCACGTTCGGGTCGACCGTCCACAATCACAGTCCCAGACAACATCGAACGAGTGCGATGGATGATTGCGGATGATCGGTGGCTGTCTTTGAGAATGATAGCAGGTGAATTGAAGATCAACACAGGCAGTGCAAGCACAGTTGTTCACGAACAACGCGTGACCTCAGCATTTGCTGACAGTTTTCAAACAGTTGTACAACCGACGTCAGAACTGTATTGTAGCCAATCGCAATTACTTTGGAGGCCAGTAAAGGTATTTTGTTTGTAACTCTTGTTTCCTATATTTCCTGACACCATTCATTAAACTTTTCAGACGCATCTTGCATAAGTTTCATTGGCGTCCTTGTTTAATTAATATTGCAAATATGCAGTTTAGTTTTCGTGTTCACGTATTTATACAGTGATTTGTATTTCTCTTCATTGATAATACATCACCTAGCTACGGTACGGTACGTTCATTTCATGATGTAACAATTTGTACAAAATACATTCTTGTTGTTTCCTAGCACATATAGAGTGTTTCCGAAAAAGCTTAAAAAAATTTACCTGCACACAGATGATGCATCACTGAACAATTTCAGGTAAATTTGAGCCTAAGAAGCCTGCTTAAGCAGAAAATAGGGATAAAATCGTAATACTGTGTCTTTTTCTTTTACATTATTTACAGTTAACTACAAATACCGTCATAGACACAATGAACGTAACATTTGCTCTCTATCTCACAAAATGTACTGAAATTGATCGTCATGAACACCAGTGCAAGCATGACATCGACGAACAAGATTCTGACTCACCCTATCAAATATCTATCACTGGTGTGCCTCCTATCACAGATAGCTAATTACATCTAAGTCTCCACTGGTCACTCAAATACAAACGAGTGACTTTCGATATCTTCACAGGAACTAATCAACTTTGAATATATCAAGGTACATGCCAGTGAGTCCTGCGAAACTGTATCAGTAACATTCCATCTATTTTACTGTATTTCTTTGATTAGGACTGGGTCAATCGTTCATTCATAGCACGCTCTGGCATGGGACAAAATAAATGACATATAACATAAATTAAAGTAAACAAAACCTGAATCCAGATTTCCCAACAATGGCGCTCACCCTCCTTGTTTACTTGCAAGAAATAAAGATTGTACCTTCAAATGAACAGCACAGTAAACGCGTAAACTTGTCCTCCTGTCAGTTGTAAGTAAGCTGAACACAAGTAATGCGAGACAAAGCGATATCTCCTTAAGTCGGCTTCCCCACACCAGCTCCCTTATCTCAAACTGTTCAATTACACTTTCACTATAACCAATTTTTGTGCGCTCTTACGGGACCACACTGCATATACGATCTTACTATGATATGAATATTTCCATCGATAATACAAGACATACAAAAATACTGCTGTAGGTAGCAGTTGTTATTTATTACTTTAATTAAACACCTATTTTGGTTCTGTGGTCATCGTCAGACTCTCT
Source organism: Locusta migratoria (assembly GCA_026315105.1). Lineage (NCBI taxonomy): Eukaryota > Metazoa > Arthropoda > Insecta > Orthoptera > Acrididae > Locusta > Locusta migratoria. Next base: position 16,567,015 of record CM048746.1, on the reverse strand, counting down.
GAGGATAAAGATTTTTCGGTTAAAATTGTTAAAACTAAAGCTACTTACAATTTTAGTATAATTTTCGTGAAACATTTGTATTTACTTGCGTCGTGATTTTGTCAAGTGTGTGTGTGTGTGTGTGTTTTTTTTTTTTTTTTTTTTTTTTTTTACCAGCTGTACATAATTCAGTGTGATTATCCTTGTGATGTTATTTATTTTGTAATCGTTTGACAGAATATGATTTTATAGGCTAATGAGACCACAACTGTAACGTATTTTCTCTTAGTTTTCCTTGTAATACATCATAGCAGCCATATTTGAATTTGGCAAGAAACGAAATATGAACATCTGTGGCCGGCACGCTCAGACAGCTGAAGTTCAACATCCAGGTAGTATAGAGATCAATACTTAAGTCAGTGATGCCTAAATCAAGAAGCTTTAAACCTTCGACCATAGATACTGATAGACTGAGCATGACATCGTTTTCATGGCACCAACATCTCTACAGCTAAACCATTGTTTTGCCAACAGTCACGTGGTAGTTAGTATACAGCTTTGTATAGAGCTTTTTGTGAAGAGAAGTAACATTAAATTTCAAGTGAAAGTGTTATTAGTTTAAAATGATGGCGTTTCTTGGAAACTGCGGTGTTGTTTATTATATCCGACTAATTTTTGTCAACAGTCACGTAGTTCTATGTTTGAACCACGCCATATGTATTGCCGTTCTGCTATTTGTCCGGTCGAAGTTTTAAACCACAGACATACATAACTAGAGTGGCCTGGCAAAGTGCTTCAGTGACTGAAGCCTGCTGCCGCCATCTTGCCTCAAGTCACGTCAGAAAGTTTCCGTACAAGTACTACTATGATCTTCTGACACGATATGACGTTTTAAGCTTTACTATTTGGTTTGAACATTATTTGCATTTGAGCTAACACTTCAGAAATAGTTGAATTTAACACATGGGCCTACATTGTCGAATCGTGTTATGAGAAGAATGTGTAACGTACCATTAAATTTTACTTACCGTCCTAGCGACCTCGCGTGATTGTTTTGTCATTCGTAGGTGACGTTGGCAGTAGCCAATCTCGTGACAACGAAAAGGGTTTCGTCACGAAATCTTCGTTTTACAAGGGCAATTACTTAGTGAACGAGGGGTACATACAAGAATTTGTCAACCATAGAGCAGGAACACCATTATTTATTTACTCCATCGTCTGTACGAAACACTAACCAGGTCACTCTAAGTGGATTTCTAAGAATATTAACGTTTGCCAAAAACTTCTATAGTTTTGTTGATGTTGCCAACATAATCATAAGAGGCCGCCGGGATGCTAGGTAAATTTTTTCCGTTACGTACAAGTTAATGCATAAATAGTTATTTGATAAACAGTACGAAGAATAAAGATATGTGTTATCCACGACGAAAAGCACATTAATAACGTACGTACTATTGAAAGAGAAGCCGAAGTTGATCGAAACTGGTAGCAGATTAATAAAAACAGGAAACCATTGAGCTCAAAGATAATATGGAGTTAGTGCTGTGTCTTTTGAAGTCGTGACGCTCGACGTCATATTGGTGAACGTATAGCTCACCCTAGTTGTCAGTGTTATTCTTTTTAAAAAATTAAGATTCTGAAATTTCTACTCATTTCTACGAGTTGCTTTCATAGAAAGTAACTGTTATACAACGGGCACTACCTGTTCTAAAAATTTACAAAATATTCGAGGCATGTAACTAAAAGAATATAGTTGGCACTCTCAGACAACTAAAGTTCAAAATCCAGTTAATAAAGGGATCAATGGGCATTTCCAGTGTAGTAACATATGTCTATGGTTTAAACCTACTCGGTCTATATATTCGACCATAGATACTAAAACTGGATTTATAACTCTTGTCTCTACGCATAGAACTGCAGTGTGCTTGCACTTCATATGTTTTACAGACTATTTCGCAGCAGAGAGTAGACGTTAGAGGCTTATGCATTCCAGAAAGAGGAGTATAATTCCGCTGTTGGCGTATGCTCTTCGATAACTTTGCAGACGACATGTTGAACTGCAAATCATGATAATATACTATTTTAATGAAAATGGTACATTACAGATCTGTCGCAAACGCTTCACTTTGGTACCTTAAATGTCAATTGAATACCTCCCTGGAATAAGGATCGCATCAAAAACATAAAATTTACACAAATGCAAGTCTCACAACTAATTCCTTCAACCATAAAATGTCGTGAGATCTCATGAGAAAACCAGTCGGTTATTTTAGTTAGTGTTCATGGAACCACCTATTCAACACCTTGCCATAATTTTTTACCTAATTAGTTATCTACCAACATCTGTAGTGACTATATCAAAATTATACATCTTTATTTATTTAATAAATATAATGACTTGGCAATTGCGTGTCTTTAAACCCTTTCCAGCCAAGTGGGGCCATATGCACCGTCATGTTTATCTGTTCCTGTAGCCCCAACCATTTAACCAAAACTTACGAATAACACTGCAGGAGTTTTCAGAATTAATTGTGGTTAGTTTTGTTACCATTTCTTCGAGTAAACAGAAAGCATAAGAGTACAATACATGGCCAAAATATCTATTATTGCTACATGCCTACGTCAGAGTATATGCAGCAACACTTTCAAAAATCAAGGTAAAGAAAACAAACAAATTTCAAATTTCATGAAGAGATTATTGTTAAATGTCTAAATTAATAGTAAACAGTTTTAAAATGATGTTATTTATGTATGGTAAAGTAAACATTCCACCCAATGATGCTATACGGAGTCATGCCAATTTTTCCCAAAAATTAAAGAAATTAAATAAAAAATTCAAACAAATGTACCTTTCCGAAATTTATGTATGGAAATATGCAAAGAAGACTTTCGTTCACAAATTAATAAAATTTGGTCTGGGGAGGGTTCATTCACTCAACAGCCTATAATCAATCACCTTGGTACCTTTTCAAATGAATAATCGGAATATGAATGAAAGTTCTGCCAATGTACCGCCTATCTATACCTTGTGCATGGGATCTGCTGCTGACTATATATTCAAAATTGTTTGGTGTACATGTTGATGAGAGATGGAATTGAAAGAAAGACATTGATGACCTGCCGAAGCGTTTTGAATTCAGTTGCTTATAGTACTATGTTTATTTCAGTTTTTGGTGATATCAGTAAAATATCTTACTATGATTATTTCCATTCACTTTTTTCTGTGTCATAATATAATATATAAGTATTGTACAAAAAAATGTGTTATCAGAATAATTACTGCATCTCACCCAAGATTATCCTGTGGATGTTTATTTCGAAATCTAGGATCTTCACCGGAGCTCTCTTAAGGAATTTTGTTATTAGTAGGCGGATCAAGTTCAAAATTAATAGAGCTGTGCATAACTACAACACTAGGAGTGAGGATGATCTTTACTATTGAAGGTTAAATCTAACTTTAGTAAAGAAAGGGGCGAATTATGCTCCCACAAAAGTCTTTGGTCAGTTACCAAATAGCATGCAAAGTCTAACACACAGACCACTACCATTTAATAAGGAATTAAAAGAACTTTTAATTGACAACTCCTGATCCTCAGTACATGAATTACTTGATATAAATTAGTAAATTTACGAAAAGAAAGGAAAATTAGTAAATTGAACACAATGAAAACCAGTTATAACAACATCGAAGGGACCGATGGTTTATGATCGTTATAGCCAATAGTCACATAAACCGGATTATTGCTTTGTTTTTTGATTAAAAAAATTCCTATCTGTAAATTATAGAAAGTTATAGAATTAAAACTTCTTAAAGGCAGGCAAACACAGTACACCTACATTGTGATTTTTTTTTGGGGGGGGGCACATGGAGGCGGAGCTGGTCCCTCATCCCCCCTCCCCTGCACCCCTACTCACCAGCAACACACCATACCTGTTCCTATACCCACCCACCCCCACAATTCAGATGCCAAGTTACAGTTACAGAATAGGTCAGCAATAACATACCAGCAAAATGTAAAAATCTTTATTGAACAAGGAAGTAGCAACAATGTAAATTGCGTAATAATGCTGAAACTCGTCCACTAATTGTGTGGTCGTGTTCCATTTTGATTTATTCTTTAACCTAAAGTATTTCTGCACCATTAATGTTATCTATTTGTGTGTTAATTACTTTATTATTTTTATCAATGATCAATGCCCCATGTTTATGTATATTTGCCCCATATTTATATATGTTTCCACCCATGTGATTGAACTTGTATGTTCATGTTAATGTGGAAGGTTGCTTTTAATATTGACTGACTGCCGCACAATGGCTTACAGTCGCCGCCTCCCACTTCAAGCCCTCGTTTTGGCGTAGTTAAAAAGGCATGGCTTAGTTTTTCGTCTGCGCTAGAGTCTGCTGGGTGGCCAGAGACAGGCTTACTTGGTAAAGTGGCGAAGTGCCATGCCAACCTAATCTTGGATGAAAGAGGTAACAGGAGACTTCTCTGGGAGCGGTAGTCGAGGGGATTGTGTTGGCCAGGTAGGAAGGGTTGGTAAACACTAGCCTCCGAACGCATTCTGCGTCGCTTTTAGGGCGCTCTACATCCAGTGGTTCGCAGGGGGAGGTTTTCCGTGGCCTTAAAGCTACACTCTTCACTCTGGCTCCGACGACTGTGGAAGTAAGTACTCCATCGAATCATGCTGAGGGGAAGGCATGCTGTTAGGTCTTTGCTTTCTTTGTGATGAGGCAGTCTTGGTTTTTCAGTGATAGTTTCTCTTTAGTAATTCTTTCGGTATGTGAGGCAAAGTGTTTCCTAACTTACAGAACTCGTGTAATTCAGTGTAAATTTATTATCTGCATTTTCATTTCGGTGATGATTTTGTGTCCGTGTTTGCTCAAGTTAGAATACACGTGTGTGCCCTTCAGCCTTTGTGTAAATTTAGTGTGTCTGAATTTCCTTGCTGTTTTTAACTAACTTTTCACGTCACGTTTTTATCCGTGAGTATGATAAATATTTCTTAGATTTTCTTGTTTGATTCCATCGTTCCTGTCTTGTATGACCAATTGCACCATGTGCTTTCATAACAGTCATTACTTCGGCCTACAACCATGGTTTTATTAATACTAGCATTCTTCTATACGAACTCAAGTTTGTGCTCTACTCACTTATTCTGAATTGATTGCCTTTGTAAATTCTATGAAATTCGGTGTGGTCACACACCATGTGGTCCTTAAGAATATCCGTGGCAGATCAGCCGCGCATACTGGAGTGTCATGTTGCGGTCCGCGTGGCCATCTCCTGTCGAGGGTTCAAATCCCCCCTTGGGCATGGATGTTAGTGTCGCTTTTAGTATAAGGTAGTTCATAAGCAGTTTGTAAGTTTAGGACTGATGACCCTGCAGTTAAGTCCCTTAAGCTTCACAAACATTTTTTTAAACTTAAGAATAGTGATCTGCTGCCTCCTCACACATGAGTTCGTTTATTGAACAGTGAACTTAGAATTAGTCATCAAGACACCTGCCATTTCGTCAAGACGCCGCCGACGCTTCGATTCACCACATCTTTCAGGAGTTTCCAGAGAGTAATGTACCGCTAAGCATTATGCGCATGTCTGTGAATGAATGAATGTGCAGTCAGTTACACATTGTGTGTTTGCAAATTTCCTCCCACGTTACATCCATATTCAGAAAGGGCAGGAACAATTTTAATATGGGCAGTAATTATATGATTTACTTCACTTTTGTACAAGGTCTCCCCACATTTATTTGCTTGTTATTTTACTGAATAGATTATGATTTTAAAGTATAAAACCTCTGCTTTATGATTTCATGCTCCCCGTCTCATGTGTAATTATCTATTCATTTATTTTTTAAAGGTGATTTTGTGTTTGTTAAAACGTAGGCTGTTCCCCTAAGGAGTGAGCAGTTACATAAATTTCTGTTGCGCGTGTTCTGTGACCACTCATAAATTAATTTAGAGCAGCAGTGGGCGTTTTAATTTTCATTTGTGGATGTCAACTACCGAGATCTTGCCAATTTTAATGGCAGGCTACTTTCAATGTCAAACACAGTCTTGGATAATGAATGAGAGAAAATGTTGAGCATGTTTAAAACTTACTGTAAGTGCTGTGTAGTATAACAGACATAAATGACTATTTCGTTCTCGGGACTGTAATACAAAAATCATTCAACAGTACCAAAATGAATGTACAATATTCTATTTATAAGTTACACGAAGGCCTCCACTTGCTCCTACATTTCTTTTTGAACTGCTGTCCAAATGAAAAGCACTGTATCTAAAACACTGAAAATATTCAATTTACAGAACCACAAAATATTAATATCGAGTACATTATTATTCCAATTCTGTAATTTGAAAAAATTACACATATTGGAATTTAATTTTTTTAGATTTCTATAATCACAGTACAGACAGTGTTTTTCAAATGTTTGTTAAGGGACTTAACTGCAAGGTCATCAGTCCCTAAACTTACAAACTAGTTATAAAGTACCTTATACTAAAGATGACACAAATATCCATGCCTGAGGGGGCATTCGAACCCCCGACGTGGAATGGCCTCACATATCGCAGCATAGTGCCTCAATGCGCTTGGCCGCTCCGCCGTGGCAGACAGTGTTGTTCAGTTTTTTAACCAATTACTTTAATTTTAAAATGGAATACAGTAACATATGGAGTACTACAGTATACTGTTCTGCTTAAGATAATCAGTTATCTTTGTTTGCTTTTTGCATTTAGGACATGCTTACACATTTTGAATTTCATGATGCATTCATTTTAACACCTCATTATTGACATTTGAATTAAACTCGTATTTAGAAATAAGAAATGTTTGTAAAGTTTTCACTTCACTGAGAGATTCGATAAATGAAGGCACAACAAACTGTTCTTCTTGTTCATTTTCATGTTTGTCAATCCCATATTGACTTTGGATACCAGCTACAATTTCTTCTTCATTCGCTGATGTGCACACGGTAAGGTTGTTGTTTACCTCGGCGAAGTCCTCTAACTCACAAGTTGACAACAGTGGACAAAGTTCTCACACTAATTCCGCCAGAGGTATACCATCATCATCGTCATCATCAGCACTATCAGATGTTGCTGAAAACGTGTTGCTCTGACCGTGAAATGATGAAGAAAGGTCCCTAAATCCTGCATGTTTACAACAATTGGCAATTGTCTTTTGAGTGACATCTTCCCAGGCTTCTGCTATCATTAAAATTGCATCAAAATCATTAAAAACTGTTTCTTTACCTTCTTCGATTTTTTGTAACATGTTCATCACTTGAAATTTCCTGTATTGCATTTTCAGAGATTTTATAACTCCTTAGTCTGTACATTGTAGAACGAAAGTAACATTTGGAGGTAAAAACACAAGCTTTATGCAGTGCAGATTGTCGACTGCTGAATGAGCAGGGCGGTTATCGACCACGTGAATAACTTTTCGATTCTTTGATTTTAGCTGAGAGTTCCAGTTTCACAACCACGTTTCAAATATGTCAGATGTCATCCAAGCCTTTGTGTTGTTTCCATAAAGTACAAATAGGGAGTGAATGTTTTTAAAACATCTAGCTTTTCTTTACATGATCTTGTCAAATTTGCAGCAACCATAACTGTGATTCTTGTTTTAGACTTTCCCATCCGAATACTGTTCACGTTTAAATTTCAACATCTCATCTGGAGTCACACAAAACGGGCCACTTCTTTAATAGCCAGTCGTCTGTTTCACCATCAGGCACACCGGCAGTTTCGGCACAGATTTTCCAGGCGATAATATCATGGCAAGCTCGGAAACATTGTATCCAAGATGAAGAGCAGTTGAAGTTCGGGTTTCCCAACAGACGCGCAAATTCATTGGCTTTCACTTCACATCTACATCTACATCTACATCGATACTCTGCAAATCACATTTAAGTTCCTGGCAGAGGGTTTATTAACCACCTTCATAGAAGAATAGATCCATTGATTGGCACACTATTTGATCTTTGCTGCTTAAACCATGTAAGTAAAGCTTCTACTATATCTTTGTGTTTGGATGACCTCGCCCGCTTGATTTTTAAAGAATTGTGTTTGAAAGGAAACTGTATTTTGTCCTTCCAAACTATAGAAATCGTTGAGTGTGAGACACCCAATTCCTTCACGATGCTGACGTTTGATCGTCATTCTGTAATCACCAGATTACTTGTGATTTTTCTTCAATATTAAATACTATCCTTTTTCTTTGATACATCTTTAAGGCGATGCTTTCACTGGCTGTTTAACACACAGACTGATTTGGACCAAAAATCTACAGAAAATAAGAGGTTAGGAGTAAGTGTTACATTGCTGTTAGTAATCTCGATGTGCATAAGAAACAAAAATGAACAGTGGAAGTTATAGCCGATATATTTCTCCGAAAATGTAATAAAAATACGTCGTTTTATACGATAAATCGCAATAATTGAGGTCGTACTAAGCGATTTTTTAAATAGAACATTTACATAGAATGTAGCCGGACCATTAGATTTCGCTGTTATAACCAATATGTCGTTGGAAGTGGTGTCGCTATAAACAGTATCGACTGTATCTTGTAATAGGCAAGGATACCTTTTCTTAAACTGACACATTACATTATGTTGTGTTGATTTTGTCCATCTTCTGTATGGTCGATGGGGCTTTAGCCATATATATAGTAATGAATAATAACACCACCAGCTGTATTGTCATTTTATTACTTATTGGCAACCAGTTTCAGTGGACCAAGCCATTATCTTGAGGACCTTATAATATGGTAATCTGCATTTTGCTGTTTTAAAAACAACAAAATAACTGGTGTCACATATTTAACATAATAGCAAGGAGGACAAACAGGAACACTTTTTTTTAATATGGAATCAAAAGGCTCATAATAATATATAAGAAATTACAAGACTCGAACAAAACTTCACTGTGTAATCTGTAAGTAAAGGTCTAAGTATGAAGCAACTATGATTTAAACCTCAGATGTGGAACCAAAAAGTTCATAGTAATGGATGAAATGATGGCAAGATTTAAGCAATACTTCATATGTGTAATCCATAAGTAAAAGTGTTGGATTGGGGCAACTATGATTTAAATATCAGATGTGGAATCCGAAAGTACACGTGTTGGATGAGGAGATGGCAAGATTTGACCAAAACTTCTTATTTGTTATCTGTAGGTAAGTATGGGGCACAATATGATATAAATCTCAACTCTGAAGTAATTAGTTCTTCTTGGTCCTCCTTGCTATTATGTTACATGAATGTGCGACATCAGTTATTTTGTTGTTTTTATCACAGCAAACTGCCGAATACCCTGTTATACCCTGAATATGATGTCTTGGTCTATTGAAACTGATTGCCAATAAGTAATAAAATGAGAATACAGCTGACAGTGTTATTATTCATTACTATATGTCATCTTTGTAATCTAAGGATAAAGTCCCAATCTAATGTGATCTGTATCTGTGGCTATCGCTACACTTCAGTGTAAATATCTAAGGAAAACCATGGGACTGTGCCTGTGAGTTATTCAAGATCAATGGACAGCTCTGATGGAGTAATGTATTAATATATGTAGCCCTTCGCTGTCTGGTGGGAATGTTACATTCTATGGAAATGGCTGCTTGCAACTTGCTCCCCCTGGAGAAATGGCGATCAACACCTCACCTGAACTTCTGCTGCTGCCTGAACGTGGCTGGCATCGAACTCTGTCTCTTCTAGCAGGGTTTCAATGCTATTGATAGTAATATGATAGCAGTGGAGGAGTTACAGACCAACTAAGCAAACAGGTTTACCTGGTACAATTGTCTGTATTGTCTCTTTACTCAAGAGGAAAGTGAGGTAACCTGTTACTGATTAAAGACGGTTACTTCTGCAATCAAATATAGAAATAATAACTAATCTCTCTGCAGGACCAAGACACTATGAAAGTCGATTCAAAGTGAAATAGCCCAACCCATAGCAGAGAGAGAGAGAGAGTGCGTTGAGAAACATTACGTATATTTGAAAGTTAACGGAACAGGCCAGGCAGGAGCAACGGCTACAGTCCTATCGGTAACATTCCGTACACTTTCGCCCGTTGATTGGCGAACGCGTTAACTCGTCCCAGCGGAAACACAACGGATAAATAGCGGACGACTGCTGGCTCAACTAGCACTGGCGTAGAACTGCATACGACTGGGGTGTCGGGAGCGTCTCCCGTCATTTTTATGTCCGTCACTGCAGGACACTGTATCGCTCCGCCGAGAAGAAGTGGGGTCTGCAGCCAACCCGACAATGCGCCTTCTGCGCCATTCCCCCGGCCCGTGTGGTCACGATCGGCGCCCTGGACGGTTGGGACACCTGGACTAGCGGTTCTTCATCAAATGGCACGAAAGCGTGTGTCCCTCCGCCGTTGGTGAAGAAGAAGCGAATTTAAACTAACGGCCAAATGGCCTTTCACAAGTACGTCATATTGCTTCATTTCCGTATTAATTAAATGGGCCTTTATATAAATGCTCTTCCAGTAGGGAGTCAAGATGTCGGCCAAGCCTGTGGAGGTTCTTACTTGTCTGGGAAAATTCACTTATTCACTTTATGCTATTAAATTGGCAATTAATTTATACTACTTATAAAAAACGACGGAAGCTTAGAGTTTAACGTCCTGTCGACAGCGTGGTCATTAGAGACGGGGCTTAAGCTCGGAGTGTTTGAGTAAGGATATGCAAGGAATTCAGCTGTGCCCTTTGAAAGGAAACATCCTGGCATTTGCCTGGAGTGATTTAGGGAAATCACGGAAAACCTAAATCAGGATGGCCAGAGGTGGATTTGAATCACCATCCTTCCGAATGCGAGTCCAGTGTGTTACCACTGCGCCACCTCGCTCGGTAGTACTTCTAAAGTACTGGGCCGATCAGCCAGCGATCGATATCATTCTATTCGTAATTTCATTATGGCACTCTCCCTTTGTGACAGGGCTGGACTATCTGTCAATTGCATCAGCCTTCTTTCGACAATTAGGTAACCCAAGATATTGGTGCTACAATATCATAGCTCGTAATTTTTGAAACGTGAGAAACACTTTAATGACTACAACGAAGTTTAAGAACTTATTGAATTTATAGAGCACATTTTCTACATCTTTATTAAAAAAGTAGTTTATTAAAAGGTAATAGAAATGTACATAAATCATCTATAAAATATCATTATACAGTAGTGTAACGGACAGTAAAAAACAATGAGGAGAGATAACAATGCGGCAACATTCTCGTCTGTCCGCAGCTGCAGTGCTTCAGGCTGGCGTGCAGACGGTGCGGCGGTCAGCGGTCTGCGGTGGCGGCTGCTCGTACTGCGCCCAGGATGAAGGCGGTGGAGTGGGGGCAGCCGCGGAACGCCGCCCAGCAGGCCGCCGGGTCGGCCGCCGCGCGGCCCACCTGCGCCGCCCACGCGAACGCGCGCCGCGCGCCCGCGCCCGGCCCGCCGCCCCCGCCGTCACTGCGAACACCACAAACAGCTGCACACGTCTGGCATCTCCGGCTGCCGCGCCTCGATTGCTGGCAGTGCAACGAGCGAGTGTGGATAGGAGTGGGAAGAGCGGCGATGGGAGGGGAAGGAGAGCGGAACGAAGCGGGCCGATGGTGGGGAAGTATGCACTGCCTGACAGAGCTTAAACGTACAACCACAGAGTAACATATACAGAGAAGAAGCCGCCCTCCCCCCCTAAACCACTGTCCTACACTGTCGTAGTTCCGTAAGATGCCAGCAGGTGTCAGGCGGTTCCCCGGCTTAGTAAATTTCCTTGAAACGGAAAAGCTTCTTTCCATGAATCAGCACGGGTTTAGGAAACATCGTTCATGTGAAACTCAGCTTGCCCTTTTCTCACATGACATCTTGCGAGCCATGGACGAAGGGCAACAGGCGGATTGTGTTTTTCTCGACTTCAAAAAGGCGTTCGACATGGTGCCACACTGCAGACTGCTAACGAAGATACGAGCTTATGGAATAGGTTCACAGATTTCTGACTGGCTGGAAGACTTCCTAAGTAATAGAACGCAGTACGTTGTTCTCGACGGCGAGTGTTCATCAGAGACGAGTGTATCGTCAGGCGTGCCCCAGGGGAGTGTGATAGGACCGCCATTATTTTCTATCTATATAAATGATCTGATGGACAGAGTAAGTTGTAATTTGCGGCTGTTTGCTGATGATGCTGTGGTGTATGGGAGGGTGTCGTCTGTAACTGACTGTAATAGCATACAGGTTGACTTAGACAAAATAGTTGGTGCGAAGAATGGCAGCTAGCTCTCAATGTAGAAAAATGTAAGGTGATGCGCATGAGTAGAAAAAACAATCCTATAATGTTCGAATACAGTATCAGTAGTGAGCTTCTTGATGCGGTCGCGTCGTTCAAATATCTAGGCGTAACATTGCAGAGCGATATGAAATGGAACGAGCATGTAAGGACAGTTGTGAGTAAGGCAGACAGCCGACTTCGGTTTATTGGGAGAATTTTGGGAAGATGTACTTCACCTGTAAAGGAGACCGCGTATAAAACGCTTGTACGACCACGTCTTGAGTATTGCTCAAGTATTTGGAACCCGCAGCAGATCGGTTTGAAGGAAGACATAGAGGCGGTTCAGAGGCGAGCAGCTAGATTTGTTACCGGTAGGTTCGACCAATGCGCGAGTGTCACGGAAATGCTCCGGCAACTCAATTGGGGATCGCTGGAAGAAAGACGACGTTCTTTTCGTGAATTTCTGTTAAGTAAATTTAGAGGGCCGGAATTTGAAGCTGAGTGTAGTACGATCTTGCTGCCGCCTACTTACATTTCGCGTAAAGATCACAAAGACAAGATAAGAGAAATTAGGGCTCGTACGGAGGCATATAGGCATTCTTTTTTTCCTCGTTCAATTTGGGAGTGGAATAGGAAAGGAAATGCCTAGTAGTGGTACAGTGTACCCTCCGCCACGCACCTTACGGTGAATTGCGGAGTATGTATGTAGATGTAGATGTAGTACCTGTAGACCACACTAGAGGCGCTTCTGAGGGTGCCTCTGTCAATGAGAGGGTAGCATGGAGGGGAGGCTGAGGGGAGAGCTTGTGCCGCCTTCCATGTGGCCACGGCTGTGTCCGGTGTGCCGGCGTTTGAGCGGTGGGGGCAGCCGCTACCTGCCGCCTGCTCTGACCAGTTTAAAGGGCTGCTTCTGATCGCAGCACCATCATGGTGACCAGGCCCTTACAGAGGTTTTCCGTCTGTATATATTTGTCTGTGGTACTACATGCGTGAGGGGTATTTTTTTTTTCACTTCCTTGAATGGGGCAGGCTGGCCTGCAGTCTGCCAAGAGATTTACACAGCGTATAAGGATACAATACAAGGCATGAAGATAAAATTCGTTTACATGTAATGGAGATATTACGTGGGGGATAACAATGACATAAAATGAATGATGATGATGGGGGAGCTTTCCATCGAAAGCTCGAGTATTTTATTCGACCTGACGTGGCATGAACACCCAGAAAATTTTATAGTAGAATGTAACCATGAAAGACTCTTACATGATGAAGTAACTGGGGAAAAAACAAACAAAAACACATAGAGTAATAAAATCAAAATATCACTGAAGTTTGCAAAACACTTTTTACAATTTATTTTATATCTATGCTGAAATCATCATCAAACCATCGGGTCCAGTGGTCTTGGGATAAAGTGCTCGACTGGAAATCGAAGGGTCGCGGGTTCGAACATTAACATAGAGCACACATTCCAAAGCAAAGGATGCTTAGGTTTTTCCCACTAAGTTGTGGGTTGCAGTATTAAAATATACACAAATGACAAGACACCATTTCACTGTATCTGTATATGAAGGTGGGAGAGAACTTGCTGGGCTGGGGGCAAGGAAAATGACGAGAGAGTGAAGTGGGGGAAACGGTGGGGTACCAGAAGTGGAAATGGGGAGATACAATGGAGGGAGAGGTGGGAAAGACCTAGACGTATGGTGGAGACAGAAGGGGATTGGAGTGATGGAGGGAGGAGGTACCAAGAGGGATGTGGGAACAAGAAGGGAGCACAGAAGGAATGACAGACAGAAGGAGAATGCAAAGGGGAAAGGAGGGATAGAATCAGAAAAAGGCTGAGAGGGCAAACTGGCAGAATTTGCCCTCAAATAGACCGAATGGTGTGGAGATGTAAGGCAGGTGAACACTGTGGTGCAGGCATGGCACTGTATCAGGTTTCAAGAAAAAGGGAGTAAGCACGTTTGAGGGAGTCGAGCTTGCAGATGATGTACAGGATGTGGATGTGTTCAAGGAAGAGAAGGATGAGAGGAGAAGGGTATAAGATGGTAAAGGATCCACATGGGCCGGCCGCCATGGCCGCAGGGACTGAGGCGCTCCAGTCACGGTCTGCACGGCCACTACGGTCGGGGATTCGAATCCCCCCTCGGGCATGGATATTTGTGCCGTTCTTAGTATAAGGTAGTTCGTAAGTAGTTTGTAAGTTTAGGGACTGATGACCCTGTAGTTAAGTCCCATAAGCTTAACAAACATTTGAACATTTGATTTTTTGATCCACATGGGGGAACTGAGACAGATGCGGAATGAAGATCAGAGCATGTGCCATTCAAGGAGGGACAGAGGGGCAGAGATCCAGGAAACATGGAGATGGCATAGCATGGGACCGATCAGGGACATGTAGATGTGGAGGATGGTGGAAGGGTGCAGACCCCAACAGCTGCTGGACAGGAGCTTAAGGACACGGAGTCTATTTGGGCTTTTTGTTTGATTTTAAGGTGAAGGTCAAGGGTAAGGCTGATGCATTTCAGGATTGGAACAAAGTGTATATAGCGGTAGTAGATGACAAAGTGGCTCATGTCAACTGTGCGAGGGCACCTTAATATAGCTGTATAGCTCTGGCTCTGGACACACCCCCGCCCCTGCAGAGGAAAAAATTATCAGCTTCAGGTAACAGTACTAAAACGGTGTCCACCTGATGATATAAATAATAATACTAAATAGGCACAACTTTAAAGAGAGTTCATACCTGTCACTGATGTTTACATTAACTATCTGTTTACTACTAAATTACCTGATGATGATCTAGAAAGTTGAAAGCCAATTGATAATGGAGTATTACATAAATGTGATTGTGGACCATCGACAACGTTTATTGAAGATTTTAATAAACGATATCTATTAAATAGTATAATTCTACCTACGTTGTTGTTTGGGCAATCACCCAAAGCCAAAATAATGAAATAAATCCATACATATTATAAAAGTGGATGCAAGTGTGTATACGGGTCACCAACAGGAAATATTCAGTTATTTCTGAAAAACTTTTATTCCTTGTTGTGCTTCATGTCAAAGAGAGGAAGCCAATTATTATCGGTGAGAATTTCAGTGTTTATTCTCTGTGTAATAGTAAGATTGACCTTGAAGCATTACTAGGTATCTTCAGTTCACATCCGTTACCGATTTTTCCACTAAAGTAGTAAAGCACAGAAGCACACAAAGACCATAGACCAAGATAAGTTTAACAGCACAAACGCTTATCCTGTTGAGTGTGGTCTTTCTTATCATGGTGAACAGCTAATTAAAGTATATGACATAGCTTTATAAAGTAATTGAAAATAGTATTCTAACGTAGTGTGTTCAAGGAAAGCCTACAGAAGCTAGGCTGGGATGATAAGTACAAGGAACCCAAAAGTAATTTAAAATATATGATATTTCATGATACATTTGTAAATGTATTTGAAAATTCTTTCCTCGAGAAATGAGATAAATATACTTGAAGAAACCATGTTAAAATACTATAGCTTACTAAGGCAATAAGAGTATATTGTAACCCAAAAAGGGCAAGAAAGAAAGAGTCATATATTATGAAAACTACTGTGCTACATTAAGAAAAGTTATGAAAAAAGTCCAAAAGTATGTGTATCATATCTCAGATGAGCACTTCTAGTTAAAAAAAAAAACGATTTAGAATATTATTGTCAGGGACACAGAGCAACCAAGAACACAGGGAGACTGTGTAACCATCAAACTGTATGAAAAGTTTACTCATAAAAAGGTAGAAGCTCAGAATATTTTTAATGGTCCTTTTTTAATGTAGTGAAGAAAGTGGGATCTAAAAATTCATTAGAAGATATATGGCTATTAGTGGAAGAAGCCATATCGCAGTTTTATACAACTGAAATTCCAACCATCCGTTCTTTTGAAATTATGAAAATAATAAATTCAGTAAACAGTAAAAGCGCGCATGAAAATGATGGTATTTGCAGCAGAGTACTAAAAGCTTGTCCCCAGCACATTTTTAATTGCTGTCTGAAGCAAGGTATTTTCTCCGACAGACAGAAATGTGACGTTGTTAGGGCACTGCATAAGAAAGAGGATACGTCTGATGTCAACAACTATCGCCCCATCTCCTTTCTGACAACCTGAACCTTCATGTTGAGGGTTAAGATAACACTCCAATAAAAATCTTCAACATGAAGGTTGAAAACACCTGTTTAACGTATTTTAAGCATTGATAATGGGGACAAGGAGACTGAAACCTAGATCTGCCACAATAAAGAAGAAGTTTGCGACTGATAGGTGTCATCGTGTAAGCAGGTTTTTATACTTCGAAAGCCAGTATGTAGTGCATGGCAGAGCAGAGGCGTCATCTAACTGGAGGGGTGGGGAGACGGGAGGCAGCTGTTCCCCTGCCACAGAAATTCAAAGACATTAAAAATCTTTTGGAAGAATTTACCAAATACTCCGCCGAGAATATTTCAACAAAATTTCTTTTTCTTTCACTAAGTTACATAATTGGATTTAATTCTTTATAACTTTTGTTCTCATTAAACAATTAATGAGAATTATCAGAACGTGTATAAATAAGAAACACCAGGTTAAATGAGTCTGGAGAATCCTTACCAATGAAACTGTCTATCGGGAGATTGAGCCAGTCACAGTGAAGAAGAATCTCTTATTTCTTTCACAGCTTAAGACTGTCAGAGAACATAATTTTAGAACTAGCGATGAGAAGTCTCGGAAAGAAGACAGGAGGACATTGGGTCAAATAAATTATACAGGATCTCGAAGCGGTTGGCCTCAAAATTGCTGATGCTAAGGAGAAATAGGTCAACAGCCTTCTTAAGAACCATGAATTTCCATCATAAATGACACACAGAAAACCTGTAAACCTGTGGAGATTTCAGAGGAACTGAGGAAGGCATGATCGGAGCGAATGAAGAGGTACTGAACGGAACGCAGGAACCTTCAAAGAAAAAGTGAACGACTCAAGTGGTCCAATGTGGCCAATCAAGTTAATAATAATAATAATAAACAATTTTCCTACATTATTAATTGTACCATTATTTCCTAGTTTCCTGATTCTATTCTATTTCTCATCCTGCCTCCCCCCTCCCCTTCCTAGTCAGCTGACTTGCGATGTCTTTGTGGCTATACACTTTGACACCCTTTCACTGATCATCACGAAATTGTCGGATGTATGTAATTTTTATGTACAGAGAAAGGAGCGTATGGACTAAAAAGGTTGAGAAGGAGATAGAGGGGAGAGATAGACAGAGAGAGAGCAAGAGGAAATGAACAGAGAGTGGTTAGAAGGAGATTGACAGAGAGTGGGGAAAAGAAATGAGGAAGTGACGACATGTTGATTGAGAAGAGAAGGAGAAGGGTACCGATGTGGATAGAGGGGGATGAGGAAATGCGTGAAGAGATTTGGGGGACGCTGAGATTGAGATGGACAGAGACAGAAGATGAGCAGATGGACAAACAGAAGATATTCAGTTACGTTTCTCTTGGGCCTGCAGTATGTAAGACTGTAGCCAACAAGCATAGAAGGATGATCTGTCACTTCCGGCTGTCAGAATTACGTCTTTACCAGAAAAAAATTACGTAAATTGACATAAAGAAAATCTACATTAAAAGTAAATAAAGTTAAACAATTAGAATACGACAAAGTCAGTCTGCACTTATTTGCAGAAATAAAAATAAAAACAGTGACAGCCTACCATGACGCACAATGGATATACCCGTATGGTGGCCATAGTGCTGTTGTTGTTGTGGTCTTCAGTCCGGAGCCATGTTTGATGCAGCTCTCAACCCTACTCTTATCTTGAGCAAGCCTCGGCATTTCCTCATAAGAACGACAACCCATACCATCAGAGTCTGCTTACTATATTCGTCTCTTGGTCTCCGTCTGCGATTGTTACCCGTCGCACTTCCCTCCAATGCTAAGAATGTGCTCTACCAATCGATCCCTTCTTTCAGTCAATGTACGCCAAAAATCCTTTTCTCCCCAATTCTGGTCAGTACCTCTTCATTAGTTCCGCTATCTACAATCTCATTGCCCAATCTAATTCCTTCAGTATCACCAGATTTTGACACTCCATTCCATTACCTGCGTTTTACTCTTGTTAGTCTTCATATTATATCTTCATTTCAAGACACTGTCCATCCTATTCAATTGCTCTTCCAGATCACTTGCGGTCTCTGACAGAATTACTACGTCATCGACAAACCGCAAAGTTTTTATTTCTTCTCCCTCCACTTTAATGACCTCTCCATATTTCTCCTTCCATTGTTTCACTGCTTGCTCAATGTACAGATTGAACAACACTGGGGAAAGGCTACAACCTTGTCTTACTCCCTTCCCAACCTCTGCGTCCCTTTCTTGCCCTTCAACTCTATATAACCGCTGTCTGGTTTTTGTATAGGTTGAATATAGCTCGCTTCCTATATTTTAACCCTGCTACCTTCAGAATTTGGAAGAGTGTATTCCAGTCGACATTGTCAAAACCTTTCTCCAAATCTACAAATGCCAAAACCGTAGGTTTGCCCTTCCCGAGCCTATCTTCTAAGATTAGTCATAATGTGAGTATTGCCTCCCGTGTTCCTACATTTCTCCTAAATCCAAAGTGATCTTCCCCGAGGTCAGATTCCACAACTTTTTCCATTCGCCTGTAAATAATTCGTGTTAGTATTTTGCAACCATGACTTATTAAACTGATAGTTCTGTAATTTTCACACTTGTCTGCACTTGCTTTCTTTGGAATTGGAATTACGATATTCTTGTCGATGTTGGAAGGTATTTCCCCTGTCTCATACATCTTGCTTACCAGGTGATACGATTTTTTCACGACTGGCTCTCCTAACGATATCAGCAGTTCAGACGGAATATCATCTAGTAAACTCCTTATCGCCCCAATATTAAACGTATTCACAACAATAAATGACAGGTGTTATAGCAGCATTCTGGTAACTACTTCTGTTATCACAAACAGAAGATTTGTTGTTGTTAAGGTCTTCAGTCCGGAGACTGGTTTGATGCAGCTCTCCGCCTTACTCTATCCTGAGCAAGCCTTTTCATCTCCTCATAAGAAGGGCAAACCACATCGACTTGAATCTGCTTACTATACGCGTCTCTTGGTCTCCCTCTGTGATTTTTACCCCAAACACTTCCCTCCAATTCTAAATTTACGATTCCTCGATGTCTAAGAATGTGTCCTACCAAGCGATCCTTTCTTTTAGTCAGGGTATACCAAAAATTTCTTTTCTCACCTATTCTGTTCAGTACCTCTTCATTAGTTATGCGACCTACTTAAGTAAATAAGTAGGTGGGTAACGCGGGTACTGGCGTCAGTATTTGGTGAAGTAGGTGATGGGAGGTGAGTTGCTCAGTAGACGCCGGCCAGGACACACGCGACAGCAGCAGCAGCAGTTCCTCTACATTGTAAGATAACTGGCTTCCTAATAGAAGCGACTTATTCTCATTTCGTGTGTGCTTTCTTTTACAGTTCTTAAATCTTTGGCGTGTTTATTTACTAAGAATCGCGTTTAGTTGTTAGTTCAGTTGTTATCTTGATTTATTAGCTCGCGTATATATTTTTCAGACCCGCCGTTAATAAACAATTTAGTGTTAGCTACATATTGTTTTGAAACTCACTGTTTATCAAACTTCTGTGTCCTCAGTCGTACTTACTTGGAAGTTACATAGGTTTTTAGAATGGCTAGGAACTGTGATTGCTGCGAACGGATGGAGGCAGAGTTGGTGACTCTTCGCTCGCAGCTTCAGGTAGCGTTGGCTTCGCTGGCAACGCTTGAGACTGCGGTGGGTGGGCGCCGCTGTTGTGGGCCGCTCGCGGGGGTGCAGCAGACGCCCTGTGCGTCTGTTGTGCCCTCCGATCGGCCTGTGGCTGTGGCCAGACCGCTCACTGCCCGTGAGGAGATAGCCCCCCAATCCGTGGTGGACTGGGAAGTCTCCTCAGCGCATGTCAGGCGGCGTAAGACTTCCCGGGGGACCGAAATGGAGGCCTCCCCGGTTAGTCTTGCCAACAGATTCGAGGCGCTGTCTGTGTCAGAGGATGTTCCTGACGCAGATGGTGTCGCTTGTTCTGTACTCGCCCCCCTGCCTTCAAGATCCGGGCACTCGCAGAGGGGTGGGTTTGCTAGTAGTTGGGAGCTCCAACGTTAGGCGGGTGATGGAGCCCCTTAGGAAAATGGCTGCTAAAAGGGGAAGAAATCCAATGTGCACTCCGTGTGCATACCGGGGGGAGTCATTCCAGATGTGGATCGGGTCCTTCCGGATGCCATGAAGAGCACAGGGTGCAGCCAGCTGCAGGTGGTGGCTCATGTCGGGACCAATGATGTGTGTCGCTTTGGATCGGAAGAGATCCTCTCTGGTTTTGAGCGGCTATCAGAAGTGGTTAAGACTGCCAGTCTTGCTTGCAAGATGAAAGCGGAGCTCACCATCTGCAGCATTGTCGACAGGACTGACTGTGGACCTTTGGTTCAGAGCCGAGTGGAGGGTCTGAATCAGAGGCTCAGACAGTTCTGCGACTGTGTGGGCTGCAGATTCCTCGACTTACATCAAAGGGTGGTGGGTTTTCGGGTTCCGCTAAATAGGTCAGTAGTCCACTACACTCAGGAAGCGGCTACACGGGTAGCGGGGTCTGTTTGGCGTGGACTGGGTGGTTTTTTAGGTTAGAGGGCCTCGTGAATACACAAAATGGGTTTCAGTCTCAAAGGGGGCAGGTCAGACACAGGAAGAGAGCAGATCTAGAAACAATTGGTATAACAATTGTAAATTGTCGTAGGTGTATTGGAAAGTTCCAGAGCTCCAAGCGCTGATAGAAAGTACTGAGGCACATATCGTTATAGGTTCTGAAAGCTGGCTGACGCCTGAGATAAGTTCGGCCGAAATTTTTTCAAAGGGCCAAATGGTCTTCAGAAAGGATAGAATAAATAAAAAAGGGGGTGGTGTGTTTATTGCTGTTACTAACGGTCTATCCTGCATCGAAATTGAGACAGATACTTCCTGTGAGTTGGTCTGGGTAGAGGTTATACCTGACAACCGGAATAAATTAATTATTGGATCTTTTTATCGGCCCCCTGACTCAGACGATGCGGTTGCCGAAATGTTCAAAGAAAGCTTGAATCACATTTCAAATAGGTATCCAAAGCATACTGTTATAATCGGTGGCGACTTTAATTTACCCTCAATATGTTGGCATAATTACGTATTCAAAACCGGCGACAAATATAAAACATCGTCCGAACTAGTTCTGAATGCTTTTTCTGAAAACTACTTCGAACATTTAGTTCATGAACCCACTAGAATAGTAAGTGGTTGCGAAAATACCCTTGATCTCCTAGCAACAAATAATCCTGAGCTAGTAAAGAGCATCAAAACAGATATAGGGATTAGCGAACATCGAGTTGTAGTAGCGAGACTGAATGTCGAAATGCCCAAATGCACCAAAAATAAACGAAAAATATATCTATTCAATAAAGCAGATAAAAATTCGCTTCATGCTTTTCTGAGCGATAGTCTCCAGTCTTTCAAAACTAAAAATGCGAGTGTAGATCAGTTGTGGCTTACTTTCAAAGACATATTATCAGTAGCAATCGAGAGATTTATACCAAATAAATTAATAAAAGAGGGGGCCGACCCCCCGTAGTACACAAAACAGATCACTGTTGCAGAAACAAAGAAAAACGCATGCAAAATTAAAAAAGACACAGAATCCACAGGACTGGCAATCTTTTACTGAAACTCGCAACCTAGCGCGGACTTCAATGCGAGAAGCCTATAGTAGTTACAACAACGAAATCCTGTCCCGTAATCTTGCAGAAAATCCAAAGAAATTCTGGTCATATGTGAAGTAGAATACCTTCACTACGCGATAGCAATGGTAATACTACCGATGACAGTACTGCTAAGGCAGAATTACTAAACACAGCTTTCCGAAATTCGTTCACCAAAGAAGACGAAGTGAACACTCCAGTATTCAATCCAAGAACAGCTGCCCGCATGCGAAACTTAGAAGTAGATGTTCCTGGAGTAGTAAAACAACTTAAGTCACTAAACAAAAATAAATCTTCCGGGCCTGATTGTATACCAACTAGATTCCTCTCAGAGTATGCTGATGAAATAGCTCCGTACTTAGCTATCATTTACAACCGATCACTCAGCGAAAGATCCGTACCCAAAGACTGGAAAGTTGCCCAAGTTACTCCAATATTCAAGAAAGGCAATAGGAGTGATCCCCAAAATTACAGGCCTATCTCATTGACGTCGATTTGCAGTAGGATTTTGGAACATATACTTTGTTCGAATATTATGTACTACCTCGAAGAGAACGACCTATTAACCAATAGTCAGCACGGATTCAGCAAGTATCGCTCTCGCGAAACAGAGCTTGCCCTTTATTCACATGATGTGATAAGTTCCATCGACATATTCACATGATGTGATAAGTTCCATCGACAAGGGATCTCAGATCGATTCCATATTTCTTGATTTCAGGAAGGCTTTTGACACTGTACCCCACAAGCGGCTTCCTATGAAATTGCGTGCTTATGGAATACCTCCACAATTGTGCGGTTGGATTCACGATTTCCTATCAGAAAGAACACAGTTCGTTGTAATTGACGGTAAGTCATCGAGTAAAACTGAAGTGATATCTGGCGTTCCACAGGTAGGCGTTATAGGTCCCCTACTCTTCCTCGTGTTTATAAACGATTTAGGAGACAATCTGAATAGCTCCCTTAGACTGTTCGCGGATGATGCTGTCGTTTATCGGTTAGTGAAGTCAACAGAGGATCAAAAGCAACTGCAAAGCGATTTAGGCAAAATTTCTGCAAGGTGCGAAAATTGGCAATTGACACTAAATAAAGAAAAGTGTGAAGTAATACACATGACCACTCAAAGAAATCCGCTGAACTTCAATTACGCGATAAATCAGTCAAACCTTAAGGTCGTAGATTCTACCAAATATCTAGGAGTCACAATTACGAACAACTTTGACTGGAGAGAACACATAGAAAATATTGTGGGGAAGGCGAACCAAAGGTCACGTTTCATCGGCAGAACGCTTAGACAATGCACCAGCTCCACCAAAGAGACTGCCTACATCACACTTGTGCGTCCACTCCTGGAGTACTGTTGCCCCTTGTGGGACCCTCACCAGGTGGGACTGACGGAAGACTTTGAGAAGGTTCAGAGAAGGGCAGCTCGTTTTGTTTCATCACGTTACGGGGGGAAAGCGTCACGGAAATGTTGCACGAATTGGGGTGGAAATCATTAAAAGAAAGACGTTATTCATTGCGGCGTGATCTGTTTGCTAAGTTTCAATCACCGACTTTCACTTTTGAATGTGAAAATATTTTGCTAGCACCCACCTACTTAGGGAGACATGACCATCCCAATAAAATAAGAGAAATCAGATCGAAAACGGAACGATTTAGGTGTTCTTTCTTCCCGCGCGCTATTAGAGAACGGTACGGTAGAGAAAAGTTATGAAAGTGGTTAATGAACCCTCTGTCAGGCACTTGAATGTGATTTGCAGAGTATCTATGTAGATGTAGATGTAGATGTGTGTGGTACTCACGTGACGAGCGCGAGCAGCCGCCTGTCCGCGGCGGTGAGCCGCTGTTTTGGCGTGGCGGCCAGCTCGCAGAGCACCCTGCGCGCGCAGCCCGCGGGGTCCGCCGCCAGCAACCGCGACCAGTCCGGGGACTCGCGCCTAGCTCCCGCCGCCTCTGCCACCACCTGCAAAACAGGCACACACGCAGTCTTTGCGCATTCCATCATGGCAGTTTTTGTTAGATTTGATAATATTCCCATATTGTAATACCTTTACTTGCCTTATTTTGATCTAGAGCATCGCTAACTCTGATTAATATTCTGTTAACTGTATTATTTCTTTACAGCTGTTTCATTTGTGATACAGAGTACAAAAACAATAAAAATACGAAATATATTGTATTTTGTTCAAACAACTTACGGGTATGGTGACGTCGTTCGACAATCGCCGATATTTCGGCAGGAGGACACCCTGCCATTCTCAAGGCACAACTGAGCTCAAGGAAGGTTGATGGTACATTGGGACATTCTGTTTATAGGAAGCCTACTCACACTGATTTTGTATCTGCGAGCTGATAGTTGTCACCATCCAGCTCACCATGAAGGAGTACTTCGTACCTTGGTTCACAGGGCACACGTCATTTCAGACCATGAAAGGTAGTCAGCTGTGTTGTCCCATGTCGAGGTCACCTTTCGTCAGGATGGTTATAGAGAGAGACAGATAAAACGTGCGTTGCGCTAACAGCCTACTGTGCAATGGGTGAGAGACGATAGTAATAAAAAATGTTTGTTACACTTAAGGGACTTAACTGCAGGGTCATCAGTTCCTAAACTTACAAACTACTTATGAAATTCAAAATGTTCAAATGTCTGTATATCTATCGGACCAAACTGCGTGGTCATCAGTCCGAAGCTTACAAACCACTTAAACCTAGGTAAACTAATCTATGGACAAACACACACTCATGCCCCAGGGGGAGGACTCGAACCTCCAAGGCGAGCAACCGCGCGCTCCACAGCGAGGTGCTTAAGACCGCTCGGCTACTCTACTGTGGCCTACTTATGAACTACCTTATACTAAAGACGACACAAACATCCATGCCCGAGGGGGGAATTCGAACCCCCGACTGTAGCGGCCGTGCAGACTGTGACTGGCGCTCGGCAGACTGCTCAACCACTGCGGCCGGCTTGATAGTAATGACACCTAAATCTATGGTCTTTTTGCCGTATGCAGGGAGAATTGGCAACAAGATTGGTCGTATTTTGCGGAAATATGGTGTGAAATGTGTTTTTCGACCACATTCTAAGACAAAGGCCCTGTTGAGATCCGTAAAGGATGATCTTGGTTTGCGTAAGGCAGTTGTATATCGTACTCCTTGCAGTTGTGGCTTGTAATATATTGGTCAGACAATCAGGACTGTAGAAGACCGGATTCTGGCATGCACTTCCACCTATTGGGATAGTGTTATTAACTCTTGCACCTCACACTGGGGTCCTCTAGACCCCACGCATGCGAAACACTCTTTACAACAGGACACTACCACATCAACAATGTTATATTTGAAACCAAACAAGTGCAGACTTTTAGGCACTGCTACCAACTCGATATACATTGGAGATTCAAAACATTGAGGCGCTTGGGCGAAAACATGGTAACTGACATTCTAGCGGTATTCCATTTTCCCACATATGGCGGGCTCGGAAGTAAAACAGGGTAACAGTCATTTTGGCTAAAAAAATACTGGACGCCACATACGATGTAGTATCCTGCATGCAGAGATAAATACATGAGTTAGTTTCAAACATCTTCACAGAATACAGCTTGTTTTGTTCTTGGTAATTAGGCACATCTGCGTATATAACACAATATATGTGAGGAAATGGCATACCACTAGAATTTCAGTTACCATGTTGTACGCCAGAGCGCCTAAATTATAGACAACCTACTCTTCGTAATGCTGAATTAAACATTCAATGGTGTCCCTAGGACGAAAGTGTGAGGTGCGAGGGTTAAGGAAGCTGTTGAAATTAAACTAGCAAGCGACCTTATAAACAGAGATGGTGGTTTTTGTTTATTTCTGCTTGGAATTCGGCACTGTCTCTCGTCAAAAACAGAGCGACAAAATTAATGCTGCCTCACCTTTTGATTAAGTCACTGTCGATAATTTTGATGTTTCGTCATCTTTGATTGTGTATCTTCCTTGTTTAACCTTGGCAAACCGAGGTATTAAATACGCTTGCACATTGCTTCCTTGAGTGCAGTTGTGCCTTGAGGGCCACGGTGGAGTTGCCGAGCGGTCTAAACCGTTTCGCTACGGAGCACGTGGTTGCTCGCCGTGGAGGTTCGAGTCCTCCCTGGGGCATGGGTGTGTGTGTTTGTCTTTAGGTTGGTTTACCTAGATTTAAGTAGTTTGTAAGCTACGGACTGATGATCACGCAGTTTGGTCCGATAGATTTACAAACACTTAACATTTTTTTGTGTCTTGAGAATAGCAGGGTGTCCTCCTGCCGAAATATCGGCGGTTGTCGACGTAACCCGGCAGCATACCCGTAAGTTGTTCGAACATTCATTACGCCGGGAAACGTTACGGTCTCAGATATTGTATTTTCTCTTTCATCCATCAGTTTCATACAAATAATCCGCTACCATTAGCCACCGCGAGCTGGCCGACAGCTCACTGCTGTGGCCCAAGTGCGAGCCAGCTCGCTCGAGCAGACTGGTGAGCAGGCCTGGTCTAGACCAGGAACGGCGGCAGCAGTGGCGTAACTAAGGGGGGGGGGGGTATGAGGGAGATAGAACCCCCCCACAGAGCCCGAAAAGAAGGAAAGAAAGAAATAATAATAAAAAAAGAAGAAAGGAATCTTATAACAGCAATCTGGTAAAGGTAAAGATTGGAAACGTGGGGTGTTTTACCATAAGCTTTCAACGGGAGTGGTAGATGGTAGTCTGTCTGGAAACTGACTAAAATTTTGCTCGTCAAGCAGATCTATCCCCCCCCCCCCCCAAAGCCAAGTCCTAGTTACGCCACTGGGCAGCAGCGGTTGGAGTAGAGGGAGCGGTGGAGACAGCAGTACGTACCGGCGCGTCCGTGGCCGACCTCTTGGCGATGACGGAGCGCAGAATGGCGGCGGCGACCTTGGGCCTGACGGGCTGCCGGATGGCGTTGTAGTCCTGCGCGAGCACGTGCAGCATGTACATGCCGGCCAGCCCCATCGCCGCCACCAGCGCCAGCCGGATGAAGTGGGCGCTGGCGCGCGCGACTCCCGCCGCCGCCGCCAGCAGCAGCACCGTCGCCAGGCGCCGGTCCATCGCCCGCCTGTACACGCCAAACGGTTTCAGACATAGAGGTACATGAACAACATACACCCCGTTTACATGGGCTCCCAAAACTGGATTTCGTAAACCGATTTCCCAATTCCGCTTTTGGTTTGTCATGTAAACACTCCAAAACCGATTCTGGAAATCCGCTTCTCTAAACACCCCGTTTACATGGGCTCCCAAACCTGGATTTCGTAAACTGATTTCCCAATTCCGCTTTTGGTTGGTCATGTAAACACTCCAGAACCGATTCTGGAAATCCACTTGTTAAACACCCCGTTTACATGGGCTCCCAAACCCGGATTTCATAAACCGATTTCCCAATTCTGCTTTTGGATGTACATGTAAACACTCCAAAACCGATTCTGGAAATCCGCTTCTCTAAACACCCCGTTTACATGGGCTCCCAAACCCGGATTTCGTAAACCGATTTCCCAATTCCGCTTTTGGTTGGTCATGTAAACACTCCAGAACCGATTCTGGAAATCCGCTTGTCTAAACACCCCATTTACATGGGCTTCCAAAACCGGATTTCGTAAACTGATTTCCCAATTCCACCTTTGGTTGGTCATGTAAACACTCCAAAACCGATTCTGGAAATCCGCTTCCCTAAACACCCCGTTAACATTGGCTCCCAAACCCGCATTTCATAAACCGATTTCCCAATTCCACTTTTGGTTGGTCATGTAAACACTCCAGAACCGATTCTGGAAATCCACTTTTCTAAACACTCCGTTTACATGGGCTCCCAAACCCGGATTTCGTAAACCGATTTCCCAATTCCGCTTTTGGATGTACATGTAAACACTCCAAAACCGATTCTGGAAATCCGCTTCTCTAAACACCCCGTTTACATGGGCTCCCAAACCCGGATTTCGTAAACCGATTTCCCAATTCCGCTTTTGGTTGGTCATGTAAACACTCCAGAACCGATTCTGGAAATTCGCATGTCTAAACACCCTGTTTACATGGGCTCCCAAACTCGGATTTCGTAAACCGATTTCCCAATTCCGCTTTTGGTTGGTCATGTAAACACTCCAAAACCGATTCTGGAAATCCGCTTCTCTAAACACCCCGTTTACATGGGCTTCCAAAACCGGATTTCGTAAACCGATTTCCCAATTCCACTTTTGGTTGGTCATGTAAACACTCCAAAACCTATTCTGGAAATCCGCTTCTCTAAACACCCCGTTTACATGGGCTCCCAAAACCGGATTTCGTAAACCGATTTCCCAATTCCGTTTTTTTTTTTTTTTTTTTTGGTCATGTAAACACTCCAAAATCGATTCTGGAAATCCACTTCTCTAAAGTGGTTTTCCAGTTCCACAATCGATTTTCGTGCCCATGTAAACGCGACCGTTTTTGAAGCGTTCTTGGCTTGTCAGATTGTGTTTTTTTGGTAAGACTTTTCGGCACATATCGACAGAGTGATATTTTCTAATGTGAAATAAAAGAATTAATATTAGAGTGAGCATGAATCTGTGTATTTAAGTAAAGAAAAATAGCAATTATGCTGGCTAAATTGGGGACTGAATCAGCTGTTTTTCAGCCGCCACCTTAAGTGGATTAGGAAATCCGATTCAGGCTGTGCCATGTAAACACGACAGCGAAAAACGGTTTACGGAAATCGGTTTTCGTCTTCCGGAAGATGTGTTACATGTAAACGTAGTGAAAGCGGTTTTCCAGTACCGCAATCGATTTTCGTGCCCGTGTAAACGCAACCGTTTTTGAAGCGACAGATTTCCTTTGAAAAACAAGGAGTTCCTAACCCTATGGGTAACCAGTATGATGCGTGATAAGTGGCAGCCTACAAAGTATAGTTACATATGCTCTTGTGATTTTGAAGAAAAGTTCATGTATGATACCACCGATCGCAAGCGGCTACTTGCAAATGCCCTTGCAATACTATTTTCGTTTCCTGAGCACCTACAGAAACCAAAAGCTGTAAGGAGAGTACCAAGGAAACGTCAAATTGTGGAGAGCTTGATAAATACGAAATCTTCTTCAAAGCATGGAACATCATTTGAACCACAGGCAGAATAAAGGTAATTAAAGACTTTAAAGAAATTCGCCAGTATTTATAGGGAAGATATGTCGGCAAATACAAACGATTCAAAAAATGTTAAAATGTTTGTTAAGCTTATGGGACTTAACTACGGGGTTATCAGTCCCTAAATTTACAAACTACTTATCAACTAACTAATACTAAGGATGGCACAAATATTCATGCCCGAGGGGGGATTCGAACCCCCGACCGTAGTGGCCATTGCAGACCATGACGGAAGCGCCTCAGTCCCCTCGGCCACCGCGGCCGGCTACAAACGATTGTTGACATTGTAGTAACATCAGATAATGCAGCAGTTCGACGTTTGTAAATATTACGCTTAGGATGCAGTAGTAAACGAGAAATGCTATTCGTAGTGGGAATTACTTTCCGAAATACGTCGCCCAAAATTAAGGAAAAATCAAGACTGGCAATGATTAATATGAAACCTATGATTCAGCGTTAGCAGACGCCCAGTAACACCTGGCGTGACAATGACGTTCTCAAAGATGGCGGCAACCTTTCCAATTGGCTTCAACTATGGCGGCGCAGTGGCCAGTCTATGTTGTTTATATAGGTCTTTGGTTGCAGACGGTGGCTATACGTCTGCAATGCTTGAGGCAAACTGAAAGCCATGTATTTCGGGTAAAAGCTATTAATATTTTAGACTTTAAATGATATGATAATATAGACAAGTAGTGTAATCGTAAAATTACACACTTGCTGTTACTATTTAAGATAAAAAGTTATCTTCAAAATTGTTGAGAGGTCGCTTTATGCGCATTGGTCACTGTTGGGCCTGGTGGTTTAGGGTAAAGCGCTCGACTGGAAACTGAAGGGTGGCGGGTTCGAAACCCGGTTGCACCTCGGATTTTTTCAGTCTGCGTTTCAACCAAGCCCCCACAATCCCGTAAGCGGCCGACTGCGAACAGCGGGCAAATTGAAGAGCGTCTCGATGGCCATTGTGGTGGCAAACTTCCGCGCCAACTTTAAATGTGCGTAAGACTCTTGATTAGAAGGAGTATTCACATGAGTTAAGTCGCGAAAACTATGTCTAATTGAAATATATAACTACAAAACAGCTTTAGACTTCTTAAATATAGAGTAACTATCGGTTGTGGGTACATTTATTACACATACGGTGTAGAAATTTGCCAACAGAGTTTCCTCTTCCTAACGAAACCTAACTATAACATTTAGTTTTTCAGTGTTCTAAGTGTATTATATGAACGCAATTTATCGTCAGACACGATTTTTTGGCACTTTCTCTGTATATTCTACGATGGTGAAAGTTTCGTACAAACATTAATTTCGGAAGAGTTTCACACTTTACGTATTTACTTTAGTGCTGTATTCTACAATATTTAGATATTTCGTAGCACCCAAAGAAAACAGGGCTGCCTGAAACAGCTAATGTTAAAAAATCGATTGTGAAAGTCAAATATACCATCAGATACATAACTGTAAAATAGCTTCTTACTTTGTTAATACAGCAACCAGCTACTACCAATTTCTTTTAAGAACACAAAGTATACCATAACTTGTTCTTAACTAATGCATCTAACATTAGCATCAAGGTATCTAGCAACAAAATTAGAATTTTTAATGCTGTCAGCCAAATATCTTATAGTAGCGTGAACTGCTCAAAAGTCAGCAACTATTGTCATAGGGGTCAACTTCACAAACTGAATCCAGTCCGGCTATGTGTCATTTATAAATGAACTATACACAGTTCTGCAAACCCCTTTCAGTTGTTATACCTATATCTAAAGCAGATGACATTTAAATTCTATGTTACACGTTGCTAATATTAATTTCGTAAACAAAAATTCCAACTGCAGTGAGGTAATTAATCTCGAGACCCCAATAGTTATTTTACACAAACATAAAATGAAACTTTTTGTACTTCCTGTCCACCAGTACTGCCTAAAGTAACTCTTTTTTAAGAACTACCAATATTGTATAAGACCATTTTTTATTTCATTCAATCCTATACTGTCTTGACTAACAGCAAGAGAAACTATTTCTGAACACAAGTAGTAGGGCTACTTGTATTCCTGATAAATGTAAATGGGAAGACAGCATTCGTTCTTTTTATGCCTTTCATAAATTGATTTATGCAGTTAAACGCTGAGCAGCCCTTCATCGTTGTGCTTTATGTACACTGCAATAGTCAAACAGTACACACGTGACTATCAATTGGGTATATATACATGATTTACCTGCTGCCGGCCGCGGTGGCCGAGGGGACTGAGGCGCTTCAGTCACGGTCTGCACGGCCACTACGGTCGGGGATTCGAATCCCCCCTCGGGCATGGATATTTGTGCCGTCCTAGTTCGTAAGTAGTTCATAAGTAGTTTGTAAGTTTAGGGACTGATGACCCCGTAGTTAAGTCCCATAAGATTTACCTGCTAACAACACTCGTATTTAGCTGACGCTTGCGACTACCATAGCGGCCGGCCGAAGGTTCAAATTATCCCGCGACAGCAGCGCCGCCAGTGAGTCTAGTTATTTTTACAAGGTCTTTGGTTTCAACACATCCCTCACCTTTCAATGATGTGAGGAGTCGCCAGAAACGACACGTAGTTCGGTTTCCACGTTAAGCTGTAGGTCCCCTTTCCCCAGTTGGATAACTGGGGTAGGCCAACAGCACCTAGAGACAAGGCCTACAACAGCCCGTGCTATGTCATACTGACCAGGCCGCGGCCGCCAGCTTACTGGCTGGCCGCTACGAGGCAGTAGGCGTGCCCCATCGGCCAGCCATTCAGCTGGCGGCCGCGGCCTGGTCAATATAACGTAGCATGGCCTTTTGTAGGCCTTGTCTCTAGGTGCTGTTGGGTAGGCTAGGGACACGCAAGTTGCCGAAGTGGTGTCCTAACTACTAACTAACTAAATTTGTTAAGCTTATGGGACTTAACTACGGGGTCATCAGTCCCTAAACTTACAAACTACTTATGAACTACTTACGAACTAGGACGGCACAAATATCCATGCCCGAGGGGGGATTCGAACCCCCGACCGTAGTGGCCGTGCAAACCGTGACTGGAGCGCCTCAGTCCCCTCGGCCACCGCGGCCGGCGATAGTCGCATTACAGAGGATATAAACTGCAGAATGGCAATGGGAAGAAAAGAGTTTTTGAAAATGAGAAATTTGCTGACATTGAATATTAATTTAAGTGTAAGGGAATATTTCGGAAGTTATTTGTGTGGATTGTTGCCTAGTACGAGAGTGAAGCTTGGACGATAAATAGTTCAGACAGGAACAAGACAGAGGCTTTTGAAACGTAGTGCTACAGCAGAATGCTGAAGATTATGTCAGTAGATCACGTGACTAATTAAAAGTTATTGAACAGAATTGGGGAGAAAATGAAGTTTTGGCAAACCTAGAATAAAAGACGGGGTCGATTAGTAGGACACACTCGTAGACATCAAGGAATCGTAAATTTAGCATTGGAGAGAAGTGTGTGGGATAAAAATCGCAGAGGGAGGCCAAGAGACGAATAAAGTACGCAGATTCAGATGGATGTGGGTTGCCGTTCTTACGAGGAGATGAAGAGGCTTACGCAGGAAAGTGTCGAGAGCTGCATCAAACCAGTCTCTGGACTGAAGACCGCAAGAACGATAACAACAACATCGTCGAAGAAAATTGTGGATGTTGTGCTACAAGAATGAGTAATTGTGAGTGGATATCTCACGGTCCTCCTCAGTAAACTGCTTACTATAACATATTTCTAACAAGCATTTCTATATTCCAAAATGATAAAGAGCCTGCCGCGGCGGATTAGCCGTGCGCACTGGGGCGCCATCCTACGGTGCGCGCGGCAGTTCGCCGTCGGACTTCGACTTCCCTCGGGCATGGGTGTTTGTGTTTTGCCCTTAGGATAGTTTAACTTAGTGTAAGTAGTTTATAAGCAACGGACAAATAACCCAGCAGTTGAGTCTGATAGATTTACAAACATTTAATAAAGAGCCCTCACGCACCACCAAAAGTTTCACGCGCGCTTTGTACAGCATCATAAAATTATGAAACAGTCCGCCTGGACAGCAAACCCGCCGCGAACCGTTTACGGGGAGCCTTACAGCAGAGAGTGACGACCAAGTTTACAGCTCTAATGGCGTCCACGTAATTGGCGGATGTCCCGGTACAAGAATGGGTAACGTTCTGTTGAGAAAACTACAAAGTTACTTTACTAATCTGTTCTTCAAAGAGTTGCAGATGTTCTCAAAGCCATTGGTGGGTCAACTCTCACTAATAAATAAATATAGTGTCTGTGTTCACAAACGACGGTCGTCCACAGAGTAAGTTCCGTTTCTATTTCTATCCGCGTAAGCTCTACGATCGTTGTTTCGAGCTTGCGCGGCACTTACTCTGATTCGAGGAGAAGACATGTACGTCGTTTTCAGATCGCTGCTTTATAATGTCAGCCGTGCCGTGTCTAAAATAAGATCTGTGATTCGTTTTCTAAATGGAAATAAGTGATCCATTGGTTAGAAGATGGGTCAGACTGGAAATGGAAATAAGTGATCCATTGGTTAGAAGATGGGTCAGACTATTCTATGAAGGACGTGATGAAGAGCATGATGAAGAACGAAGCGGACGCCCGTCTGGGGTTACTGATGAACTGGTTCACACAAGTGAAGAGAAGTTTACACTTAGTGCCTTTGCTATGGAAGTTCCGCAAAACTCATGATCAATAATTCACGAAACTGTTACTGAAAAACTGAAATTTCGAAAACTTTGTTCACGTTGGGTTCCCAAAATTCGTACTGAACCACACAAAAAACAACGGATGGGCAGTGCACTTCAGTTTTTGACAAGCTAAAAAAGAAGGAAATTGTTTCCTTTCTTGGATAGCCACGGGGATGAAACTTGGGCATCGTACGACACCCCTAAAACAGAGTGGCAATCAATGGAAAGGAGGCACACTTCATCTCCAACGAAGGTTAAGCCTAAGCAAATTTTGACACTTCCAAATGTCATGTGGACTGTTTTGTGAGACAAAAAGGCATTTTGCAGATTGATTTCTTACCACGAGGACAAATAATCAATGTACATGGTTTCTGCGAGACCATTAAGAAAATGCGCCGTGCAATACGGAACAAGCGCTGAGGATTGCTGTGAAAAGGTGGTGTTTGTTTCCACGATAATGCCCGACCTCACATGCGAATGTGACCAAACAACTCTTACGGGAATTTCACTGGGACGTGTTTCATCATCTTTCGTACATCCCGTACCTCGCTGTAGTGACTTTCATCTCTTCTTACATCTAAAAATCTGTCCTTGGTGCTCAACACTTCAGCGATGATACGAGCTGAAAGAACATCTTACCACATGGTTGAATACACAGGCGGCAACCTTCTATGAAGAAGGCATACAAAAACTTTCGCCACGCTAGGAGAAGTGCCTACAAAATTTCGGAAACTATGTAGAAAAGTAGTTTAATAGTTGTAGATTTTTGTTCAATAAATATTTTTTCTGTATCTCTACACGTTTGTTTTATATAACCAAACGAAACTTGCTTTGTGGACATACCTCGTATTCCTTCCACCCCCTGTACTTTTCACTTATCATTAGAATCAGATTCTCATTCAGTTACTTACAGCCGCGGCGGAGCGGCCGAGCGCATTGAGGCGCTATGCTACGATGCGTGAGGCCGTTCCCCGTCGGGGATTCGAATTCCTCCTCGGGCATGGATGTTTTTGCCGTCTTCACTATAAGCTAGTTCATAAGTAGTTTGTAAGTTTAGGGACTGATGACCTCGTAGTTTCCCGTAAGCTCTACAAACTTTTTTTTTTTTTTTTTTTTTTTTTTCAAAAAATGTTCAGATGTTTATATAGCTTATTGCACTTATCTACGTGAGTCATCAGTCCCTAAACTTACAAACCACTTATGAACTAGCTAACACCAAGGACGGCACAAACATCCATGCCCGAGGGGGGATTCGAACCCCCTACAGTAGTGGCCGTGCAGACCGTGACTGGAGCGCCTCAGTCCCCTCGGCCACCGCGGCCGGCAACATTTTTATTTTTTATTTTTTAATTACTTATACACAACCGTAAGGTATAATCGTTGACTTCGAATTTTCTTTCCCTTTTCGGACCATTTACGATATTAAGTTTTAATCACCTCGAAAAATAAAGTTACACAATCAAAATTAATCAGCACTCTTTTTCTTCCGTAACGATGATTGACACTCCATGTCTGGTCCTCACGGTGTAAGGCCAGAACACCGATGTTACGCCCTACCAGTGGGCACTCAGTCCACAGACATATATTACTAGACTGGCAATGTCGTGTACAGTATCACTGAAGTCTCACCGCCATATTTATATATTATAAACGTGTAAGCAGTCGTGTGTGTTATTACAGAAAACGGTGGTAAAAATACGAATGAATTGACGTAACTACGCTGTCTTTAGAGTTTTGACATGTGGGAAATTCGTGTGTTGTATATGACTGTAATTTTTTCAGCGGAAATAAACTTTGATACATACAGTAAAAGTTGCATTGATTTGTCGTTATTATTGTTACCAATTTCATTCAACTTCGGATGTTCTTTCAGTAGTATGGCCATGGCCATTTTAGAAGTGTTATTTATAGAGGATAACATGTATCTTTTTTTTAGAGTCCTTGCAAAAGATAGTCTGCTTTGACACATATACTAATGAGTCACGTTTCTTATTTTTATTAATTATTCGGCTTTTCTGTTAATAGTATGACCGCTATAAATGTGATATTTGTCTTGGATAGCACGTATCTTTATTCTTCTGAGTGTTTTTGAGATAATTGCAGTGTGATTTAACTGTACGTAACGCTAAAATGTTACCTGCCATCGCTGCGGTCTCGCATGATTATCTTGGAAACATCAACAAAACGGTACAAAGCCCTCACCAAAATGTTAATGTCTTAGAAATCCTCACATAGTGACTTGATTAGTATTTCGTACTGACGATGAAGTAAATAAACAATGCTGTTCCTGCTCTATGGTTGACAGGTCATAACGTGTCACAAGTTCATAGTAGTACCCCATGGAAACTTTTTAACGTGAGGTGATGCAAGATGGCGGAATCAGGCTTCAGTCACAGAGCTAAGTTTGCCAGTCTAGTAATGTATGTCTGTGACTCAGTCACGTGTTACGAGCTGAGAAGCTACTTGACCGAATGGTAGCGGTAAGGCTCCTATAAGTACGAGCTGACGCATCCGCCATTTTCATTCTCGTGGCTCGTTAGATAAACATAATGCGGTGCTGTAGGATTTGCGTCACGGCACTTTAGCACGACATTACGGGTGATTGCGTTGTCATAAACTGCTCTAGTCATTCCAGACGTGGCTACAGAATGTTTAGTTTCCCGAGAGATTCTGAGAGAAGAAAATATGGATCATTAAATGTCGGCGCAAAAACTGGAAACAGTTATGTATTGTAAGTAAATAGCTATTATTATGACTTGAAGCAATATTTAATAGTCAAAATCGTCTGTGATATTTGAACTTACGTTTTTGTTTAGCTCTTCTGAAAGTACTACCTCTTAACAGAGAAGCTGCAGCCGCAAAATATCATATTACAGCAAAGCATCCCAGAACATACTGTTTTTAGAGCACAATATGAGTGTCTTATATAGTATATTGAGAAATAAACCTCATCAAAAAGTTTTGTACGGACATTTCACAAATTGTTGAAGATACTTCTGTTACATTATTGCGAGAAAGTATTACAAACGGAAAATATAAATATACTGGGCAAAAAGTTTAGTTACGGCTGTTCCAGCCTACTGGGCTGATACGGGCAACTACCGTTGAATGCTATTTGTGGTATTTCGAAGTTTAGCGTCATAGCTTGTAGTATGCAATTTGAAAGAATAGTACGGTACCTGATGTTATATCACAAAATACATCCTCAATTAAATTCTTATTGTAAATGCCAATATTCACGCTTATCTATAAGAGGCTGTAACATAACTGGCAAATAATACTGGGAAAATTTTACTTACGGCTGCGGCGGCGTAGTGCTAATGTTGGCAACGAAATGTTTGCTTTATAAGGATTATTAAATTACTGACAAGACAATGATACTGTTACATACGAAAACCTGTCAGCCTTAGAGAAGGAACAGAATTATTTATTTATTTCATGGTCACCACATTCTATACGATTAGGTTTTCAAATAGCATTCAAAGGTTGTTGCCAACATCGGCACCGTGTGCCTCTACGATCCTGTACACTAATATTCTTTTTATTTTTAGTGTTTTGTAATATATTCTGAAACTTTTTCAGTAACAAATAGAACTACTTTCAGCAATTTGAGTACAAAAATCCGACGTGGTAAATTTGTCACAGCAGACAACAAACACTTACTGCAAGACGGTAAACAAATCTCGCATAGGCAGTCATTATTCAAATAGAAGCCAGGATCGCTTAAAAATTTTATCTACATGACCAGTTTCGGCAGCATTAAACGCAGTACGCGATTTTTATCACAGAAATATATGTTTCTTGCTCTTTTTTTCTATATTTGGACAGAAGCAGCAATAAGTAAAGAAAACGCGAGATTTTTGTGTCTAATCCACATATCGATGCAAACAAGAGCGGAATGCAAGCTCAAAGTAGCACGATCTAAGGCTCTATGCCGGGCACTTGTAAAATATTTCACTAAACTTAAATAAAACAACACTGTTCGTGTAAGTTGTGTGCTGTGTTTAGCATTCGCAGGAATGAAAATGGCGGATGCCTCAGCCTCTGTTTTTTCTTAGCTCTAGGTAGCGGTAGGGCACCTGGATATAGACGGGCATGCGCATCAGCCATTTTTGTTCCTTCTCTTCGACGCGCGATTGTAGAATAGGTCAGTCAATACGCTTTCAGCATGGTGGGCTGTGCAGCTCCGAATTGTTGTAATCGTTAAGAAAATGCTTTTGGTTTTCTTTTTCGTTTCCAAGGAATCCTGAAGGGCATAAAATATGGTTAATAAATTTTCGTCGTGACAAATGGATACCAACAAGGTGTTCAAACTATGCATGGTGGGTTGACTTAATTGTAGTTATGCACACTTTCTACACGTTGTCAACGACAGGTTTCGACACTTTATTTATTTTTATTTTTTTTTTCAGCGAAAGATTCGACGCTACGCACTAATACAGTAGTAACATTTAGACAATAACAATACTAATTACTTTTAAATGATGCACACTGTTTTTTACAAGTTTTAATGGCTCATACGCCTCCTAACGATGTTTGAAGCTACTGCAATGTTAATTTTAGTAACATCTACTGCGATGTTAATTTTAGTTACAGCATCGCCGGCGTAATTTGCTAATGTTGGCAACAGAATGTTCGCTTTAGGAGGATAATTAATTTACTGACTGGACAAGTGTACATACAAGAAGATGGTAAACATGAAAAATTATTTTCTCTCATTCTACGTGTTCGAGTTTTCAAACAGCAATCAAAGGTCGTTGCCAACATCAGTACACTACGCCGCCGAGGCCGTAAGTAAAATTGACCAATTAGGAAGTAAGTTGTTAAATGAGAAATTAAAAGATCTCGTATATATAAATCTTTTACTGCATCCTAGTTTTCATGGTGATATATTTTGTGCATTGAAAAAGTATTTTATATGAATTCTGAAAAATACGTTGTAAAAAAGTAGCAACATGAGAGTGTAGCAAATTCATGGCATTCGAAAACGGAGATTTCTTGCACGTTACCGTAGCTTTGGTAGTGCATGTGATATCCCATAAAAGTGAGCTGTCGCATGCGAAAGAGTTGCTCACAATACACACCCATATGGACAGATACCAGAAAACATATTTAACGATTTGTCAAACCATATTACAATAACTTATTACGACCAGATTAATTTTTGATACAAAAATTGATATTTTCTTTTTGGTAGTGTATTAGAAATGAAACAAGCGACGTTTGAAAGCAACAACAGCAGAAAAACTCCGCCTTTCGCAAGCTCACGCTATCACCGCCTGGAACCAAAATGGCGGCGGTGGCTGCCGCTACAGCAGAAATTGATGCGCATGCCCGTCTATATCCAGGTTCCCTAGGTAGCGACGTTACGTCACGGAAGCTCACAGCCTGTGAGGCGGCGTGCTGGCGCCTAGCCCCTGCATATCCGCTTTCGATGTCGCCAGTCGGTCGGTCGATGCCGTCGGCTGTTACGCCACCTATTCGGACAAACTTTTAATCGAGAGTGGGCCTCGAAGCCTGTGACGAGTTTCCGACGTATAAAACGCTGCGGGCAGCAGGAACACACACACACGGTAATGATACGGGACTTTCACCCGCGCCGGCAGGAGATTAATCCGTGCTGCGAGTCCGGCGGGCAGGAATTTCTGGCGCCAGTCGAGGCCCGGCCCGGAAGGTGTCCGGGTCGCGAACCGCGGCACCCCGGGAGGGGGTACTGGCCAAGCGGCCGCTTTCTCGCCGCGCCGTCCACAAGGCTCCGCCTGCCTTCCTGTTCTCCCTTCCGCCCACGGAGAATTTCATTTTACAGTAGCTTTCCTTGTCCGCTTTCGGATCCACATCTGCACCACCAAGAGGAAGCACTAAAAATTCTTCCCACGTTTCGACACTGTTCTACGGAAGGTCCACAGTGCCCTTCTCAGTAACATAGACGGCCACTACACCAGCAGAAAGTGGAAGCACACCACTACTTTCTTTTTTTCGTAATCAAAAAGATAAGAGTATACGCAGAGACGTTGCATGCTGTATGAAGCTTTCTGCGGTACCGCGCCACAATTCATTTTAACTCAACACTAGAGGACCCGTACGAATACTTCACACCGTTAGTGGAATGACAAAAATGTTGAAAAAAAATGGAAGTAAAGTTGAATGTTCACGCATAGCTTTCTTTAGAATCAATCAACGCAAGTGTTTAAAAGCGCAAATGAAAGAGCTTGATCTGCTGAGTGTTTTTAGGCCAAAAATAAAGGCGTACTTTAATTACAACCGAAGGTATAGTAAAAGAATTCAAATGTTTGTTAAGCTTAAGGGAGTTAACTGCGGGGTTATCAGTCCCTAAACTTACACACTACTTATGAACTAGCTTACACTAAGGACGGTACAAATATCCATGCCGGAGAGGGGATTCGAACCGCCGACCGTTGTGGCAGTACAAACCGTGACTGGCGCGCCGCAGTCCCCTCGGCCATCGCGGCCGGCATCGTAAAAGAACCGATTAAAATATTGGGTGCAAGGACAGAAGGATACCGCGTTTGAATAAAAATAAAGGATGAAAAACCTTAAGTTAATTCTGATACTTGATGACAAATCTGCGAATGAATACCTTTCGTTTGAAGAAAAAATGAAGGAAACCGAATAGAACGGCCTAGCAGACTGACTTTAGTTTACAGCAAGGACATCTCCATAAGATATATACAGACGATAATCGCGTTTGAGTATAGAAAAAGGAAGCGAGAATTATGTATATTCTGATACTTGACGACAAATCTGTGGATGAATATC
The DNA here is from genome assembly GCA_026315105.1 of Locusta migratoria. Classification (NCBI taxonomy): domain Eukaryota; kingdom Metazoa; phylum Arthropoda; class Insecta; order Orthoptera; family Acrididae; genus Locusta; species Locusta migratoria. Next base: position 16,526,353 of record CM048746.1, on the reverse strand, counting down.
TTTCGTTTAAAACAAAAATGAAGGAAATCGGGCGGGTAGTTTGGTCTGGCCGACTGACTTTAGTTTTCGTAGATTGTTTTAATATATAAGATTTCCTGCTGTGAACGCTCTGACGGTCTGTCGCGACATTAGCGCTCTTAGCGGCGATAAAGCGAACCGTGAGCTTTATGCATAGTGTACTACACACAGTTGCGAGGCTCTCTGCAGTCAAAGTTGTCACAGTTTAACAGCTGAAGGGACACTGGCGCTCCAAGTGGTGAGAAAGAAGACACATAAAAGCGTGATAGGGATAGTGTTTGTCTTTCAATTAGTTTTCGGGCTAATTAATATGGCATCGTCAATGCCCGCATCGTGGCGCCTTCCGCAGGTTTCCCGCGCCATGGGCTGCTGAGGGCCGCGCGCACATAGAGCGCTTCCGCGTCTCCACGGCAACCACGGCCTGTGTCGCCTCTCCATATAGCTCCACGCTGAGGCCGCTCTAATCACAAGCAGACACGCCACAGCTGACTCGGGTATGGCGGGTGTATTCCTACGCCACCCAGCTCTTATAAGCCCACACACGACCGCGTCGGGCAGTCTCGTGCTGGTCTTCGCCTACCGCGCTACCACGACGTCTCGCTACGGACTTCGCTCCTGCTTCCTGCCACCGACATACCTTTTGGTGTAACAAATTGTGTCAGATCACTTAGTGTAATAAACATTATTCTGGTTAAGACGACGCCTGAAGTTAATTGTTGTGTGCCACTTTGGATACAACAATTAACGAAACATTTGATATAAAATTTGCCATTATCAAGTGCCTGCGTGTATACGGGGTAATTCGTTTTTCTTTTCTTCTACCTTTTCTCTCTCTCTCTCTCTCTCTCTCTCTCTCTCTCTCTTTCTTATTTTGTCGTGCAAAATGATGGGTGGGTTGCGAAGAAAGTGCTGCCGCTTCTTTCGGAAGGTTGGTCGCAAGTGATGCTCTAATAACGAACAGTAATGCGTTAGGATAACACCATCACAGTCGTACGCGAAAATCACCGTAACTTTCACAATGCTGGGACACTGACGTACTTTCGACTTTCGTGGCGACCCATAATGACGCCATTCGTTGGATTGGCGTTTCAGTTTTTTGGCTCGTACGATGTGGCTTCTGTCTCATCCATATTATGATACGGTCTAAGAAAACGTGTTCAAATGTTACGACTACCAATCAAAGAACAAGGAAATCAAAAAAACATTCCAGAAAAAATAGAAACACCGCAATAACAACTTACGGTGTCACACCACGGAGAGCGCATTGTAAGCTTTGTTTACCATTTATACTGTCTTCTTAATACAAAATAAGCCCATGTACCATTATAACCGTTTGTAATTCTGCCTTGTAATTTTGTGTAAATTCTGTCACGCAGATAATCTGAAGATGCCCTGCTAAAGGGCGAAACGCGTCATTAACTAATAAAAAAAAATTGCAATCAAGACGGTTTGAAGGAATGTTCAAATGTTTGTAAATCTACGGGACTTAACTACTCCGGGCATCAGTCCCTAGGCTCATTACTTAAACTAACTTCTGCTATGGACAACAAATACCCCTATGTCGGAGGGAAGACTCGAACCTCCGACGGCGAGTAGCGGCGCGCTCCGCTGCTAGGCGCCTATATTAGAACGCTCGGCCACTCCACCGCAGTACGGAATAAGAAAGCCTGTCCTTCGCGCTCATAGAATTCCAAAGTGCATCTGAGCAGCGTCGTAGCTCATCCATTTCTGCATTTCCGTCAATTCATGCGGAACCCATCGTGATGAAATTTTTCGCATGCCCAGGCGTTCCTTCAGGATGCAAAGCAGAGTCGTATGCGCTAATCCGGTTTCGTGTGCGAGGTCACGAATCGTCTGGCGTCGATCACTGTCCACTAACGCGGCAACAGCATGCACTTCTTCAGAGACGCCAGTACGACCTGCCCGATGCATGTCTGCCAGTTTTCCGACCTTCGTTGAAGGCTTTTACCCAACGTGCTACTGTTCTGTACGGCATGGCCGATACCCCGCACATTTCTTGAACACCTGGATGACACTGTCGTGCTGCACAATCTCTGACACATTCGATGTTGATCCAACTCCGTTTTTCCTGTTTCGGAAACATTCTGACACCGTTACGTTAGACCGCTCGCTCACAAGTGACTGTGTTTCCCTCGATTGTGCGTACGCCGGTGACGTGGGACGGACGAGTCCTTTTGCTCGGAGATAAGGTAGGTATGTCAACAACGTGTGCTATCAGCGACGATAGTACATTTCATAGCATAGTGTCTCCGTAGCAGTGTTGTCACTGTTTAACCCTTCAATGCATCATTTTTATTTGAAGCTATAAAAACTACCACGATTAATGTATAGTGCTTATATACTAAGAAAAATATTGAAGAAAAATTCCTCAACATTATTATGCACTACTAGCAACAAGAATTTCATAGCTGGTCGGATACATAGTGCGTCCATGATGTACCCGATCCAGTAAATGTCATTGTTATGCCTCTCATCTTTCCAGATAGTAGCTCATAATGCGACAGTAGTATGTGATTGACTACTTTTACATGGCAAAGGAGGAATACTAAAATAAAGAAATGTACTTGTTAGGAGTAACTCAATGCAACTAATTGTCGATATGATTCAGTAGCACTCTAGAATTTATAATTTCTAGGTCGAGCTACTAGCATATGTAACACTATACAAGCAGCTACAAATGAAGTTGTGGTAAAATGATGATCAATTTGAGAGATAATGAAAAAAAAAAGTATGTAGCTGATCAGCTACAGTACGCACTCTAGGGTTAAGTTCCAACCCTCGTACCTATGATATAACATCAATTTTAATTGGTTAAAGATTAATAAAATAGTAATAACATAATTTAAATGGATTGAATGCATGTAAATGGACTGTCGATAAATAGCCTTGACTAAAGTGTAATAAGGTTAATACTACCAGTACTACTCAAACAGCTTCTGCTTCTGACGCTGTAACTATAGTGTAATAACAGTTATTTGAAGACACAAAATGTACCTTTGGGTATGCAGAAATTACTTACAAAATGCTGAGTTCTGATGGAAGGGAATTACGAAAACTCTACGTCCGGACAGCAATGTGAATCGGCGAAGATCTCGTAGGAAAGATGGATGTGACGAGGTAACAAGAGCATAAGGGAATAGAGATTGGAGTTAATGTTGCTTCAGTAGATGTTCTGTTAGCCACTTTTCAAACCAGCATTGTTGTTCATTTCCATGATATACTGTGAGAGATTGTTGAAGAGTTTGGTGCCTGCTACTGAAAACTGAAAAGAATTTCGAAAAAGCGTCTGTGTGATGGATGGGGACAGAAAGAATTTTGATCTGATAGCAACGTGTATTTCTGTTATGTTGTTCAGCCGAGAGTGTTATGGTCGAGGAAAGATAAGAGGGACAGTGTATGTTGATAAGAGAGTATAGGGGACAGCGTATGAAATTCTCTGCGCGTTTCAGCACGTAGCCAGGATAGCTGCGTGGAAGATAGTGAAATACGATAAAAGATACGCATAGTTCAGATGTATCGAACGCAGGCGGTCATGACTAATTCCAGACGTCGTGAGATTTCCATGACCTTGTACGATAACATCGCTTTAATAGGTAATTATGATTGTAAGAGTTAATTATATAGAGTTTATTATGTAGGACATGGAGATATGTCTTCTTACACACTGCAGCTCTGTGCTCAGGTCAATTTAATTTATTGTCTGTTATCACTGCCAGGTTTATTTTATTTTATATATATTTTTTTAATTTTTTAGATATGTTTTTTTAAAATTTTTATTTATTTTATTTATTTATTTATTTAGAAAAATGGATATTTGTACCAATTGCGAGGGTTATCCACAAAATAAGTTCGGTTTCTGTTTCTATCCGCGGCAGAACTACGATCGCAGTTCTGAGCATGCGCTGCAGTTACTCTGACTCAAGGAGAAGACATGTACGCCATTTTCAGATCGCTGTTGCCGACATGTGGTTTGTAGTGCTTCTTTATAATGTCAGTCGTAATTGAAAATGCCGTCGCGTGTGAAGCAGATCTGTGATTCCTTTTCTAAATGCAAATAAAGTTAAACCAAAGGAAATTCATTAGCAAATCTGCGCATTTATGGACAAAATGATATAAGTGATTACTGTCAAAAAGTTGTTTTTTTTTTTTTTTTTTTTTTTTTTTTTCATGATAATGTGCGACCTCATACGGCTAATGTGACCAAATAGCTCTTACGGAAATTTCACTGGGACGTGTTGAAGATCCTGCGTACAGCCCGGACCTCGCTCCTAGCGACTTTAATCTCTTATTACACCTAAAATCTGCCCTTCGTGGTCAACACTTCAGTGATGATGACGAGCTGAAAGAACATGTTACCACATAGTTGGATATACAGGCGGCGACCTTCTACTTAGAAGGCATACAAAAACTTGTGCCACGCTATGACAAGTGCCTACAAAATTTCGTAAGCTATGTAGAAAAGTAGTTTAACAGTTGTAAATTTTTGTACGACAAATATTACTTTCTGTATGTGTTCACGTTTGTTTTATATAATCAAACGGAACTTACTTTCTGGACATACCCCGTAATATTAATAGTGATAGAGATTTGCGATTTTCTAACGAATAAACCTAAATAATTTCCAATAATTGACGCATAAATCTGGGTATTCTCACGCGACGAAGGCCTCTCATTATTTATGACGTCATATCTCCTGAGCTATGTGTCGTAATCTTTTGTTTTTGGGCCAGGAATCTTAGTGGGCGTACGGTGAACAGTTCACCAAAGTTTCAGTGCAGTCGGATGAACGGTTTATGAACACATAGAGTGTCCCAGCTATCTTGTCCACCCAAAATATCTCTGGAACAATAACAGTTATTGGAAAACGACTTTCACCGGTATCAAGGTACGGCTGGGGCCCATGAATGTACATATTTGGAAACATTCTAAAACGAAAGCAAATGTGTTTTTAACACAAACTTTTTTTTTTTAATGGACACCCTATATTTTTTTCTTCAGCAATCCATAGCATGACAAATCACATAAACAGTGTGTTTCGCCTATTTCAAGCGTCAACTTCGCGTCGCAATATCTGGGGATGTAATTGGAATATTGCGATGCAATCAACTCCGTTGTTTATGTGATTTGTCATGCTATGGATTGCTGAAGAAAAAGATGTCCATTAAAAAAAAACATAAATTTGTGTTAAAAACACATTTGCTTTAGTTTTAGAATGTTTCCAAATATCTACATTCATGGGCCCCAGCCGTACATTGATACCGGTGAAGATCGTTTTCCAATAGCTGTTATTGTTCCAGAGATATTTTGGGTGGACAAGATAACTGGGACACCCCATATACTCAATTTTTGACGATGGAGACGTTCAATACGATAACGTTAAAGTTAAATCTTCTCTGTTCCTTGACAGTCGGCGATAAGTCCTAAGGCAGACAAATCTTGGCGTACAGTGTCACGGTGAGATATCTTCTGTGACGCGAAGCCCTTCGTCGTGAATCGTTGAACATTGTCCGATGCGTCCGCTGGATCTAAGCCCACTCACTGCTGAATAGGAGCACGCCACCTTATAGGCCATATGTGCCGACTATTAATCATGCTTAGTTACTCAAGTTCCACACACGTGAGATTGTTCTTACTGCGGGAATGTAGCTAGTGGTGTTGCCAATTGTATGATTGTGTCCCCGTGGCCGTGTCAGTGATAGTGCAGTTGGCTTTAGTGTCATCACAGTACGCAACATTACACCTACACTTCGGTCCACATTGTGAATAAGCGGATAATATTTTCCGCTTTCACTGTTGTTGTTGTTGTTGTTGTGGTCTTCAGTCCGGAGACTGGTTTGATGCAGCTCTCCACAATACCCTATCCTGAGCAAGATTCTTTAACTCCACATAAGATCGGCAACCTAAACATGTCTGAATCTGCTTACTGTATCCATCTCTTGGTCTTCCTCTGCGGTTTTTACCCCACACACTTCCCTCCAACGCTAAATTCACAATTCCTTGATGTCTAAGAATGTGTCCTACCAATCTATCCCTTCTTTTAGTCAAGGTATGCCAGAATTTTCTTTTCTCCCCAATTCTGTTCAGTACCTCCTCATTAGCTACGCGATCCACCCACCTAATCTTCATTATTCTTCTGTAGCACCACATTTCCAAAGCCTCTATTCTCTTTCTGTCTACACTGTTTATCGTCCATGTTTCACTCCCATACAAGGCAACACTCCATACAAATGCCATCAGAAAGGACTTCCTTACGCTTAAATCAATATTCGCTGTTAACAAATTTCTCTTTTTCAAGAACGCCTTTCTACCCATTGCCATTCTGCATTTTACATCCTCTGCACTGCGACAATCATTTCTTATTTTACTACCCAAGTAACAAAACTCATCTACCTCCTTTATTGTTTCGTTACCTAATGTAATTCCTTCAAAAAATGTTCAACTGTTTGTAAAGTCTATGGGACTGAACTACGGGGTCATCAGTCCCAAAACTTACAAACTAGCTAATACTAAGGACAGCACAAATATCCATGCCCGAGGGGGGATTCGAACCCCCGACCGTAGTGGCCGTGTCTAATTCCTTCAGCATCACCTGATTTTCTTACACTGCACTCCATTACCCTTGTTTTACTCTTGTTAATGTTCATCTTATATGCACCTTTCAGCACACTGTTCATTCCGTTCAACTGCTCTTCCAGGTCCTTTGGTGTCTCTGACAGAATTACTATGTCGTCGGCAAAACGCAATGTTTTTAATTCTTCTCCCTGAACTTTAATTCCTTCTCCAAATTTCTCCTTGATTTCCTTTATAGCTTGCTCAATGTACAAATTGAATAACATTGGAGAAAGGCTACAACCCTGTCTCACTCCCTTCCCAACCACTGCATCCCTTTCATGCCCTTCAACTCTGACAACCGCTGTCTGGTTTTTGTACAAGTTGTAAATAACCTTACGCTCCGTATATTTTACTCCTGCTTGCTTCAGAACTTGAAAGAGTTTATTCCAATCAATATTGTCAAACGCCTACTCCAAATCCACAAAAGCTAGATATGTCGGTTTGCCTTTTTTAATCTATCTTCTAGGGATAAGCAGTTAAGTGACTATTGCCTCCCGTGTTCCTACATTTCTCCTGAACCCAAACTGATCTTCCCCGAGGTCGGCTTCTACCAGCTTTTCCATCCTTCTGTAAATAATTCGTGTTAATATTTTGCAACCATGATTTATAAAACCGATGGTTCTGTAATTTTCACATCTGTCTGCGCCTGCTTTAATTGGAATGGGGATTATAACATTTTCCTTAAAGTCTGAGGGTACTTCGCTTGTCTCATACATCTTACACACCAGGTGAAACAGTTTTGTTATGGCTGGTTCTCCCAGAGACTTCAGTAGCTCTGAGGGAATGTCATCTACTCCAGGGGCCTTGTTTCGTCTTAGGTCTTTCAGTGCTCTGTCAAATTCATCTCTCCGTATAGTATCTCCTATTTCATCCTCATCTTCTTCTGTCTCCCTTCCTATAACATTGTCTCTAAGTTCATTTCCTTCGTAGAGCTTCTCTATATACTCTTTCCACCTTTCGGCTTTCCCTTCTTTGCTGAGAACTGGTTTTCCATCTGTGTTCTTGATATTCATAGAGCTGTTTTTCTTATCTCCAAATATCTCTTTTATTTTCCTGTAAGGTGTACCTATTTTTCCCCTATTTATACATTCGTCTACATCCTTGCATTTGCATTCTAGCCCCTCCTGCTTAGCCATTTTGGAAAGTAAAAGACAAGGCACTGGTGTAATTGAAGTTGTGAGGTCGGCCCGTGAAACGTAACGGGATAGCTCTGTCGGTAAAGCGCTTGCCCGCGAAAGGCAAAGGTCCCAGGTTCAAGTCCCGGTTCCGGCAACACACTTTTAATCCGCCAGGAAGTTTCATATCAGCGCACACTCCGCAGCAGAGTGAAAACATCACACGGGGATCTTGCCTCTTTGCTTCCGTATTGTCCGACCTCCAAACAACTTTCCTTTCTGGTTGAGAGAAACTGGTTGAATTTTGAACGTCAGCCTCGAAGCAGGAACGCCTTGTATAGCCGTCAGTTACTGAGCTAAGTGGCGCATTGTTAACACACTGGACTCGCGTTTGGGAGGTCGTCGGTTCAAATCGCAGGCCGATTTCCTTCCCCAGCCCCCTTTCTAATGGTCTTTAAATCGACGGTGTGTTAATCTTGTTCAAATGTTTGTAGAGCTTACGGGACTTAACTACGGGGTCATCGGTCCCTAAACATACAAACTACTTATGAACTAGCTAAGACTAAGGACGGCACAAATATCCATGCCCGAGGGGGGATTCGAACCCCCGACCGTAGTGGCCTTGCAGACTGTGACTGGCGCGCCGCAGACGGCTCGGCCACCGCGGCCGGCTATGTTAATGTTCCCTCCTTCCTTTATAGCCGTCAGTTATGCGCCGTTGGCAGAGAAGAGTACTGGTCAGACTAGCGCTCTCACCGTTAACATGCATCTTATTTCTCTTGCCACACAAAATCTATAAACTGAGCGTTTGTGTGATTAGAATCACTCACAAAGCAAAACCAAGTACGGCTACCGAGAGTGACAGTACAATTTCAGGTAATTCAAAAAAAAAAATATATAGTTTTAATTGAAGTGAAGAAACTATGAAAAGGTAGAAAATTAAGTAGGTGGAGCCTGGTTAAATTGAAGGAAGTGAGGTTGTAGAAAGTTTCAGATAGAGCATTAGGCAACGATTGACTGAAATGGGAGAAAGTAATACAGCAGAACAATCAAAAGCTTTGAGAGAAGGATAGTGAAGCTCGCAGAGGATCAAACAGAAAGAAAGATAAGTCCTCTAATAAATCCTTGGATAACATAGCGGATACTGCATTTAACTTATGAATGGAGAAAATATAAAAATGTACCAAATGAAGCAGGTAAAAGGGAGTACAGAGGGATAAAAATAAGATTGATAGGAAGTGCAAATTAGCTAAGGAGGAATGGCTAGAGGACAAAATGCAAGTACGTAGACGAATGCATAACGATTGGAAAGATACATACAGGGATATAAGAGAGACGTTTGGAGAAGAAAAGGAGATGCAAATATGAAGAGCTCTTTCTATACCTCGATACATTTGTATGCACGGTATGACAAATCACAGAAAAAAACTTAGTAGCTTGCCGGAGGAGATATCAGACCATAAGATGTCTAAATAAAATTATTCACAAATTAGTGTTCGTGAAATGCAATGATCAGATGTAAGTGGGTCCGCCACGAAAATTCATCCGTCAGATATGAAACCAATATATCGACAATGTAATGATATATTTTTGTGCTCTCAGTTTTAAATAAAAACTCGATATCTCCTGTGAATTTGATACGTTGCTATGTATAAGCTAAAATCAATCATATGTAAAGTCTACGAATTCTGTTTTTACCACTGCAAACTCTTTTAAATATGTACTTAAGTTGATGTGACAAATAACGAAATAAAATCGGTCCTTCACCGAGCTAGCCGACCGCGGTGGCCGAGGAGACTGAGGCGCTCCAGTCACGGTCTGCACGGCCACTACGATCGGGGGTTCGAATCCCCCCTCGGGCATGGATATTTGTGCCGTCCTAGTTCGTAAGTAGTTCATAAGTAGTTCGTAAGTTTAGGGACTGATGACTCCGTAGTTAAGTCCCATAAGCTATACAAACATTTGAACATTTTTTGAACTTCACCGAGCTAAGAAATCGAACTGTAATTTGTGCAATATTCAATTTTTTCGGAGTGTTGTTGTTGTTTTAGTCTTCAGTCCGGGCCGGTCTCAGTGGCCAAGCGGTCTGCTGCGCGCCAGTCACAGTCTGAACGGCCGGTACGGTCGGGGGTTCGAATCCCCCCTCGGGCATGGATGTCTGTGTCGTAGTAGTTCATAAGTAGTTTGTAAGTTTAGGGACTGATGACCTCGCAGTTAAGTCCCTTAAGCTTAACAAACATTTGAACATTTTGAACTTCAGTCCGGGCACTGGTTTGATGCAGCTCCTTCGGAGTGTTGTTGTTGTTTTGGTCTTGAGTCCAGAACTGGTTTGATGCAGCTCTCCACCCCACTCCATCTTAAGCAAGCCTCTTCATCTTTTCACAAGTCGCGGTGAAGTGGCCGAGCGTTGCAAGGCGCCTAGCTGCGTAGTGCATCGCCCCTTGGACAGGGGTGTATTTGTTGTCCTTAGCATAAGTTAGTTTACGTAGTTTGTAAGCCTAGGGACTGCTGACCAGACTAGTGAACTCCTGTAGATTTACAAACATTTCATTTCTTCTCATAAGAATTTGAATCTGCATACTATATTCGTCTCTTGGTCTCCCTCTGCGAATTTTACCCCGCATACTTCCCCCCAATGCTAAATTCACAATTCCTTCATCTCTAAGAATATGTCCTACCTATCGCTCCCTCCTTTTAGTCAATGTATGCCAAACATTTGTTTCCTCCCCAATTCTGTTCATTGCCTCCTCAGTAGTTGCGCGATCTACCCACCTAATCTTCAGCATTCTTCTGTAGCACCACATTTCAGAAGCCTCTACCCACTTCCTGACTGCACTATTTATCATCCATGTTTCACTCCCGCATTAAGCTACACTTCGACAAATGCTTTCAAAAAAAAAAAAAAAAAAAAAAAAAAAAAAAAAAAAAAAAAAAAAAAAAAAAAAAATCAAATGTTTGCAAAGTCTATGGGACTTAACTACGGGGTCATCAGTCCCTAAACTTACAAACTACTTATGAACTACTTACGAACTAGGACGGCACAAATATCCATGCCCGAGGGGGGATTCGAACCCCCGACCGTAGTGGCCGTGCAGACCGTGACTGGAGCGCCTCAGTCTCCTCGGCCACCGCGGCCGGCCAAATGCTTTCAGAAAAGGCTTCCTTACACTTACATTAATATTCTATGTTAGATTTTCTTTTTTTTTTTCAAAAACGCTGTCCATCCCGTTGCCATTTTGCATTTTATATCTTCTGCACTAAGGCCAAGTAACAAAATATATCTACCACCTTTATTCATTCGTTACCTAATTGTAGAGCACTTAATCTTTATCCTGTGGATGATATCAAAATTGTACAACCCATTGCACTGCTGTACAACTAAGGTGGGTTGGAGGCGTTGTCAGGATGGAAAGCGAAGCAGTGACGGCTTATGGCGCCCTCGGAAGAGTTGTCTGATTGATAAATAAGAGATGGGATTCAAGTTAATATTGGCTATATTCTGAAAGTACGGGATACATAGCCCTGAGATCGGATGCAATGAATGAGTGCCAGTCTAAGTTAGCGGATTAGAAAACGAAAAAGGTAACGATTACGGTTCACACAGTTGTTGGCTGATACCGAATAGCCACTAGGCGAGAGCGGACGGCATTAGGCCGTTCGTCCAACACTGAGGCTGGGTCTCTGGAGTGTGTCTGCTCTGTACGAAGGTTGGAACGGAAGAGAGCCAAGGAACTGAAATAAATCGCAATTTGCGATTTGTTATGGCTTCACTATACTTGGTTTAGATGGAGTACCAAAGTGCGGCGAATGAAAATTTGTGCCCGGCCGGGATTCGACCCCGGGATCGCCTGCTTACTAGGCAGAAGCGTTGACCACTCCGCCACCGAGGACACAGTGACCAGCCCGACTGCAGAGGACTCTTCCCTCCACGTCTCCCGCCACACCCAAATCTCCATTCGCCACGCTGTCTCATACGGGACATATAATTGTAGCCAAGGAACTGATTCTCGCTCCTCATAGTCCTTCAACAGTACCACGGGCGTCAGAAGGGTGGCGTGATTTTATAATAAGCAGTCAATACTGGTTCTAGCCGGCTCTGTCCTGCAAGGTGGACAGGCTTGGTCACGTTGTCATGGCAGATGTTGCAGTCGGAGAACCCTTGCAAAACTTAGGCGAAGTTTTGAAATAAAACGACTGAATTATTTCCCTAAACTATTTTAAACTGGCTGTTCACCCTGCACATAATGTAATACTTTCAGCATCGCCTGATTTTCTTATACTGCATTCCACAACCTTTGATTTGTTCTTTTTAATGTTCATGTTGTGCATTCCTTTCAACACACTATCCAGTCTATTCAACTGATCTTACAGGTCCTTTGCTGTCTCCGACAGAATTACAGTGTCATCGGCAAACCGCAAAGTTTTTAATTCTTCATCCTAAACTTTAATTCCTTCTCTAAATTTCTACTTGCATTCTTTCACATTTTGCTGGAGAAAGGCTAAAATCCTGTCTTACTCCCTTCCCAACCACTGCTTCCGTTTCATGCTCTTCGACTCTTATAACTAAAGTCTTGTATTTCTACAAGTTATAAATAACATTTAGTTCCCTATATTTTACCCCTGCTGACCTCATAATTTGATAGAGTGTATTGCAATAAACATTTTCAAAAGCTTTCTCGATCTCTAAAAAACCTAGAACTGTAGGTTTGCCTTTTCTTAATCTATCTTCTTAGATTAGTCGTAAGGTGAGTATTGCCTCCCGTGTTCCTTTATTTTCCCAAGGTCAGCTTCTACCAGATTCTCCATTCTTCCGTATATAATTCCTGTTAAACTGATAGTTTTCTTAAAGTATGAGGATATTTCGCCTGTCTCATACATCTTACATACTAGGTGAAATAGTTTTGTCATGGTTGTCTCTCCCAGAGACTTCAGTAGCTCTGAGAGAATGTCGTCTACTCTGGGGTCCTTATTTCGACTTAGGTCTTTCAGTACTCTGTCAAATTTTTCTATCAGTATACTATCTCCTGTTTTATCTTCAACTACATCGCCTTCCCTTCCTACAATATTTTCTCAAACTTCATTTCCTTCATAGAGACCCTCCATATATTTTCTTTCAACTTTAAGCTTTCCCTTCTTTGCTCAGAACTGGTTTTTCGTATTGATATTCCTGCAGCTGCTTTTCTGGCCCCAAATGTCTTTTTCATTTTTCTCTTTGTGTTATCTTTTTCCCCCCTAGTTATACACTCTTCTATAGACTTGCGTTTGTCGTCTGACCACTCCTGCTTAGCCATTTTCACTTCTTGTAAATATAATTTTGCCTGCTTCATTTACTACATTTTTATATCTTTTCCTTTCAACAATTAAATTCAATATTTCCTGTGATATCCAAGGATTTTTTGTAGGACTTGCCTTTCTACTTATTTGTTCCTCTGCTGCCTTTACTATTCCATCTCTCAAAGCAACCCATTCTTCTACTGTGTATTTTGCCCAGATTATGTCAATTCTTTCGGAGTGTAGATTTTTTAAACCGGATAATAATGTTTCAGAGTGGTTATAACGTCGTCTCTTAACGCAGTTGACACTTTTGGAATCCACGCATCATCGTTTTTCGAGTGTATCTTGATAAAGTATAAAGATTTCCGAAAAGGAGAAAATAGCGTTTCTAGATAAACGTCTATTTCTTCTAATAAAATACTGGTATTGAACTGATTTTGAGAACTTAGTTGTTTTCAAATAACTCAAAAATCTCTTAATATTTGACTATCTTACTAGTGGCTTTAATGAGAAAGATAACTAGGTGCCATTAATATTTTAGTTCGCCTCATGACAATCACCGATTAAAAATCGCATTGACGTGTTTTACAGCCCACTTTAGATTTGCCTGTAGTTTTATGATTTTTTCAAACATTTCGGACAAAAATAATAAAAATATAAATTATAAAAAATTATGGTCGTTACGATTACGACTCTACTATAGTGATAATACTGATCCACCCAACACGTAATATTTTAACAAACACTTAATATTTTAAAAAACAGCCAAAAATTTTGAGTTTAGCTTTGCCAAACAAACTCTTTTTTGAGCTTTTATCTCTTTTAACTATTATTTTAATATATCTCCCACATTTTCATTATCTTTTTCCGTTAAAATATCATCACCTGTCATGGTTTGGTAATTTGTTCTAAGTTTATTTTCTTTGCCTGTACTGACTACGAATGAGTATAACCTGGAAGGAACGTAGCGTACATTTAGCGTTCGGAAATCAGTCACGTGACACTCCTCGCCCGACTCCTTCCCCGAAACTTTCTTTTACATGCGCCATATTGCTTTGTGTATTTGTTGATTATCTTGTTATAACTCAAGCGTTGTCATTTCAAAGCAATGGCGCATTGAAAATCACGTCTACCTTAGGACAAGGAATTATATTCAAATGTCTAAAAACGTCATATTAGCAGGTAAAACCTGCCACCGATGGTACGAGAATTACGGATTACTTTGTGATGCACGAACGTTAGGAAAACGACGCCTCCGTCCCGAATGATTTATTAGCTTCCATTATCCGTCGCCGCACGTCCAGCATCAAAGAGCTTGACCCTGACCAACTAAGCCGAAATGTTATGGGTGCATTAGTTTATGCTATTGCTTTAGTGAGTTCAAACTCGGAAGGACAAATAAATAAATAAAATCCTACGCGACCATTGTAGTGTTAAAGCTCTCTCATTGTGTGTTAGTCCTAGGTTATCTGCTCCTAAAGAAGCAGAAATCCTTTTATTACATATATTTCGTTATCATCAATTTTCCAGTGAAGATTCTCGCTGTTTCCATTTTTGCTACTTCTAATTATTTTTACCTGTTTCCGGTCTACTTTCAGTCCATATTTGTGTTCATTCCATTCAACATATTCTGTCATTTTTCTTCACTTTCTACGAGGATATCAATGATATCGCCGTATCTTGTTTTTGATATCTTTTCATCGTGAATTTTTATTCCACTCTTGAACATTTCTCTTATTTTCATCAGTAGATCTTGGAAACCGCGGCGGAATTGCCATGCGCTCTGAGGCTCCCTGCTACGGTGCGTCGGAGGTTCGAGTCCTCCCTCGGGCATGGGTGTTTGTTTTATTCTTAGGATAAGTTAGTTTAAGTAGTTTGTAAGTTTGGGGACCGATGACCATTTCAACTGAGTCCCATACCTTTACAAACATTTCAACATTTGATCTTCGATGAATTCAGAGCGTATTTGAAATTTAAAAGTGTGCATTTTAGAGCCCACGTTTACTAGACTTTTCGTTCTTGTCCCTCCTCCGATTAATTTGTAAGTGTAGGGACTGATAGCCACTATAGTTTGGTCCTATAGCATCCAAAAAGAACAACTTCCGATGTGCTGCAAAACTTATTTACTCGTCACAAATCGACTTTCGGCTTCTTAGGCTATCATCGGGTGACAACTGACTGTAGTATACATGTTTTCAAAGGTGTTACAAACATGTTAAAATTTACAAAGAATTACACGCGATCATCTATCCCTTTTGTTGGCACATGTGTGATGCTCGTATGTCACACCTGTAATTTTCGGGGTGATATGTGTGTTCAGAATCAAATGTTTGGCAACCTCTTGGACCAAACTGCTATGGACTTATAAAATACTTTAACTTACACTAACACATACATCCATGGCTGCCCTTCCGCGCGGCTGATAAATGAGTGTGAAGGAGTACCGAGGGGGAACATCTATCGAGAAAATAGGGAGATCGAGTTCGGAAATTTGATTGTGCGATGGCGTAGCTGATTTTAATCAGACAACTTCTGGATGCGTCTCTTTTCGCATCACGCCCCTCGTCCCCACTCTTCGTGTTAATGCTTCCACACCACTGATGTTAGATGGTGGATCGAAACTTGCTGGGCGCGGTGGCTCAGCGCGCTCGGTCAGAGAGTTGCCGACGTGGCAGCTCAGTGTGCTCGGTCAGAAGGCTCGACGCCCTCTGTAATGAAAAAACTGAGTCAACGACCAAAATGGAGACCTGAACGACATAGAGGTCCGCCCACAACATTCGTCCACCACCATGATATGGTGATGTTTCCTGTACATAAACAGGATTGTTCCGAGTTCCACGTTCTCTCCAGATGAGGGAACGACGATTGTCCGGATGAACACCAAATCATGACTCATCTATAAGCAAAACCCGGCGCCATTCGTTACGACTCCAATCCCGATGTTGCCCCGCCCAGTTTCTGCGGGCCAACTAATGCCGTGATTTTAATGGGCACACACCACAGGCCTCCGTGCCTGGAGGTCACATTCCAGAAGGTGATTTCGCACTGTTTGTGTTGATATTGCGCGTCCTGTTGCTGCCTGGGAGGTGCGTTGTAGCAAAGTTGCATTCAGCCTCCTGTCTCGACGGGCTGTTAACCGGAGATAACGGTCATCTCTTGCTAATGTTATCCGTGGACGACCTTGACCTTGCCTTCTTTTAAAGGTTCCTGTTGTCTGAAATCGCGTCAAGTCCTGGAAATTACACTATGGGACACTCAAATAGCTGTAGCCATCTCCTTCTGTGCCTGTCCCGCTTCCAACCTTCCTGTGTCTTTCCGTGCCATAGCTTCAAGTAAATCGAGTTGTTGTTGCATTGCACTACCTTCCTGACTACACTATCTGAAACCAGCTGCATGTGTAATCCATTTTGTAGAGTAAACACAAGTCAACACCAAGGCTCTCTGCAGCAACTTTCTGTTATGCCGCGGTGGAGTGGCCGAGTGGTCTAAAGCGTCTCGCTGCGGAGCGCACGGTTGCTCGCCGTGGAGGTTCGAGTCCTCCCTGGGGCATGGGTGTGTGTGTTTGTCCTTAGGTTAGTTTACCTAGGTTTAAGTAGTTTGTAAGATACGGACTGATGACCACGCAGTTTGCTCCGATAGATTTACAAACATTTCTGTTATTACGACTATTTCGGTTGCTGCAATGTCGTTGTCTCCACTCCATGTAATTGACAGAAATACGTCGAACCATTTTAAATCATTCTGCCGATGACAATACTTCAAAACCTAGATATCTCAACTGATTCTCAAATTTTTTGACCAGTATATTTGCATCATTGGAAGAAATAATTATTCGCCGTTTCTGTAATGAGAAATAAATGCGTAAAACGTGACAAATACGTGTAATATGGTTTCAGACTTAGCGCAAAATTTAAACAAAGTGTTGGATAAATTCGGTATTGTAAGAGTTCGTTGCGAACCACTCCGCTGAAGGTAGCCTATCCACCCTTCTAAAAATGTCCACCTGCAAATAAGACTTACATACGGCAGTCTGAATCAGTTCGTCCGTATTATACAGGTCTTCAAGTAATTTACAAAATTTTAATATGTGACTGTGTGGCTAGTATCCGTTATGATAAGGCTAACTAGCTGCATTTAATATTTTGGTTTGCCTCAAGACAATCACCGGTTAAAATGGGAATTTTTAACGTAATAATTGTTTTTAGTGTGATGGCTCAAAAATTTGCTGCATATTAAACTGTAAAACACGAAATTTTTCGGGACGCTTTCACTTTTGCTTGCAAGGAAATCATCTCACAACCTTGTCGCAGCATAATTTATTAAAAGAGGGATTCGTCAGTCTGTTTAAGTGTGTCAGTGAGCGTAAAACTAGGTTTGCTATTAAAAATACCGACAGCTAGGCCCTTGCATTTTACGTAAACATATGAAATGGAGTTGCATTCATCTCTATTAAACGTAAAGTCACGGTCATGCCAGTTACCTAACGTAAATATTAAGATGCCAGTAAATCTAGCGTACAGCGTCCGTGATATTTTTACACTCAGTCTGTACTAGCGATATAAGGACATTAAAATCTGTAAGACACACAGAAGTAAACATTATGCCTGCAGCAAAGTTGTTTCAAAAACTCTGATCTGTATATGTTAAAGCTACATTATGCGCCACCCTAGCCATTTTTCTTCCCGACACCATTAAACAATAAAACAATTGTACATTTATTAAACACCAATCGAAAGGCTATGCCAAAATTAAAAACTCATCTCTATATATAAAAGGAAGTGTCCCGATTGACTGACTGACTGTCTGACTCATCATCGCCCAGCCCAAACCACCGAAGATAGAAACTTGAAATTTGTGGAGGGTGTTGATCTTACTCTGTAGGCGTCATTTAAGAAGCGATTTTTCGATATTCCGTCCGTAAGGGGGTGAAATAGGGGATGAAACTTTTTTTTAATACGTAGCTATTTAGGCAATTTTTAAGCTAGAACTAAAAAATTTGGATTTTAATTCAGGGTTCTAATTTAAAAGACACGTGTTTCGGTATTTTTTTTAATTCTACAAATAAGGGGGTAAATAGATGACGCAAAAAATTGATTTTCAAAAATATGATTCTGTTAACTCAAATTTTAAGCTACAACTACGAAACTTAGGATATGGAATCTTGGTCAGGATTAAAAATTCATGATTTTTAGTATTTTTGGAAATTCAACAAGTAAGAGGTTTAAATAAAGGATTAAAAAGTTCTTTTTAAAAACACATTGCTATTGATACAGTTTTCAAGCTAGAGCTGCAAAAAATATTTGTATAGTTGGTTAGACGTTAAAAAATACGTGTTTCAGTATTTTTGGAAATTCAACCATCAACGGGGTCAAATTGGAGAGGTGGTGTTTTTCGTAAAATGTTGCTATTTAGGCAATTTTGAAGTTAGAACTACAAATTTTCGGATTTGGATTCTGGGTTCGAATTTAAAAGACACGTGTTTCGGTATTTTTGGAAATTACACTAATAAGGGGTGAAATACGGGATGCAAAAATTGATTTTCAAATATATGTTGCTGCTAACTCAAATTTCGAGCTATAACTACGAAATTTAAGATATGGATTCTTCATCAGGATTAAAAAGAAACAACTGCTGCAGACCAACCAGCCTACGCATGCGAAGCAGCGGGGGTTCAGCTAGTAAGTAAGATATTTGTCATAAGACAGTACTACATACACACACACACACACACACACACACACAAACACACACACACAGACACGTCTAATGTATCATTCGTCTGTAGCCGTTAGTAGCACAGCTTTAAGCAGTCGTCACTGAGTAATTGTGTAGGGGAGTTTTCATTTGACGAATAGTTCTTGTACCTCTTGAGTAATACAGGCTCACGCGCAGAGAGCTGCCAGCCGCAGGCGCTTAATGTCAGTGTCAAGTACATGTCACCTTAACCCGCTTCTGCGTGTAGCTGCCGTCGCTTCGTTACTCAACCAACTCACGGCTGACCTTACGGGACTAAGTGGTCTCCTTTCCTTACACCTCACCTCAGTAACTGATGCGCAAAAGAGACGCATCCAGAAGTTGTCTGATTAAAATCAGCTACGCCATCGCACAATCAAATCTCCGAACTCGATCTCCCTAAATTCTCGAAACATGTTCCCCCTCGGTATTTCTTCACACACATTTATCAGCCGCACGGAAGGGCAGCCATGGATGTATGTGTTAGTGTAAGTTAAAAGTATTTTATAAGTCCATAGCAGTTTGGTCCAATAGGTTTCAAAAACATTTGATTCTGAACACACATATCACACCGAAAATTACAGGTGTGACATACGAGCATCACACATGTGCCAACAAAATGGATAGATGATCGCGTGTAATTCTTTGTAAATTTCAACATGTTTGTAACATCTTTGAAAACATGTATACTACAGTCAGTTGTCACCTGATGATGACCTAAGAAGCCGAAAGCCGATTTGTGACGAATAAATAAGTTTTGCAGCACATCGGAAGTTGTTCTTTTTGGATGCTATAGGACCAAACTATAGTGGCTATCAGGCCCTACACTTACAAATTACTTAAACTAATTTATGCTAAGGACAACACATTTACGGATATAGCATTCAGTGACACTACGGCCACTTCTTTCTTCTTGACTCTATGAAATACATATCCTCTACTTCAATCTCTTTTCTTT
The DNA here is from genome assembly GCA_026315105.1 of Locusta migratoria. Taxonomy (NCBI): domain Eukaryota; kingdom Metazoa; phylum Arthropoda; class Insecta; order Orthoptera; family Acrididae; genus Locusta; species Locusta migratoria. The sequence continues at coordinate 16,506,622 of CM048746.1, read as the reverse complement.
CCTTTTAATCGGAGGAGGGACAAGAACGAAAAGTCTAGTAAACGTGGGCTCTAAAATGCACACTTTTAAATTTCAAATACGCTCTGAATTCATCGAAGATCAAATGTTCAAATGTTTGTAAAGGTATGGGACTCAGTTGAAGTGGCCATCGGTCCCCAAACTTACAAACTACTTAAACTAACTTATCCTAAGAACAAAACAAACACCCATGCCCGAGGGAGGACTCGAACCTCCGACGTACCGTAGCAGGGAGCCTCAGCGCGCATGGCAATTCCGCCGCGGTTTCCAAGATCTACTGATGAAAATAAGAGAAATGTTCAAGAGTGGAATAAAAATTCACGATGAAAAGATATCTAAAACAAGATACGGCGATATCATTGATATCCCCTGAGAAAGTGAAGAAAAATGACAGAATATATTGAATGGAATGAACACAAATATGGATTGAGAGTAGACCGGAAACAGGTAAAAATAATTAGAAGTAGCAAAAATGGAAACAGCGAGAAACTTCACTGGAAAATTGATGATAACGAAATATATGTAATAAAAGGATTTCTGCTTCTTTAGGAGCAGATAACCTAGGACTAACACACAATGAGAGAGCTTTAACACTACAATGGTCGCGTAGGATTTTATTTATTTATTTGGCCTTCCGAGTTTGAACTCAATGTAGCCATCTACAACAAACAGTGGCATTGTGCATAAAATTAAATAAACAAAAACGGAAGAACATTTTGACTATGGGAAAGTGAAAACTGTAAGCGAACACTGGTGTTCGTCATTATTGGTGAAACTATTAGATACCAGAGTAGTTAAAAGTACGTTACATTAGAATTCAAATCATTTCTGTAGCATCTTCACAAGCAAAATCTTACAATGTGTTACCAAAACAGTAAATACCCATAGGTTACTTAATTATGACTTTATACAGACGAATGTCTTTTGAAAACAAAAGGGAAGAAGCTGGCTGAGGAAGGGGATATCCCATATTCACCAATGACTGCAGGAAGTTCAACCGTTCACGGTCAAATTTTAGACACCTGAAAAAGGTGGGTTGACTTCGGCATCCGTCGTAGGATCAGACTCACAATCCACCGAATCGTAGACGTTGATCCGATGTAGATTTCTAGAGAATAGGCGTGATTCAAGCAAAGCCGAATGATGGTTGAAATCGCAGATCGAACCAGATGAGTCCTCATAAACCACGATGCGTAGAAATCCGAGGTTGTAGCACTGCGTAAGAAGCGCCTTTCATGTGTTGGGAAACGTTCAACATCTGTTGCCACTGTTGTTTTGCGTGTTCCTTGACTGCAGATAGAAAGTCCGTGCATGGCAGTTGCAGGTCTAGGACATTTAATAATACAAAAACAGCCTTGATCGCAAAAATTAACAGTTTTTATTGACCGGTTTCGACCTAATATAGGTGATCTTCGGAATAAAACGTGGCACGTGGCCAATGCTGGACTCGGCTAGGCTGTTCTCCTGCCAGTTGGTAACTGTAGGACATTGCGTGAGGATGCCGCTTGTTTGACCAATGTATCAGCTTCCTCACTGGAACAGATCCCAGCGTGGGAAGGCATCCACAGTAACTTAATTGTCCGCCCCATATTTGTACAGCGAATATATGCCTAAATCGCATTCAGAATATAGCTCTTTTTTTTTTTTTTTTTTTTACTCCATCTCCGACGTCTATGTCCGCCATCGTAGACATCTGTCCCATGAAGTCACAAGATGACCGTTGAGTAGATACGTATAAACAGTAGGCTTGCTACTTAAATGTGAACCAGCGTTTTGTGCCTGCGAAGATGTCTTCAGCAGCAGAAGACGAAATGTCAGGCAGAGGGTTATGCCCTGGACCACGCTCTTATTCCTAAGAATTTAACGTCGGCAATAATTCAACACCGACCGTTACGTTAGTAATTGGGGTCAATTGAAGTCCGCGATATGATCCGGCAGATTTGACGAATGACGTCATACCTTAGTTAAAGACGATAATTTGTTTACAAGCAGAACATAGATTATGGAATACGATTTTTGTTTAAAAAGTGATCTGCAGCTTCTCTCTGATAGCTATAGGTTATCAGAGAGGAGTTCTTTTCGCAGGTGAGCCCCGAGTGCGCGAATTTTTGGCCTGAGACCTGTGATCGATGGTACATTCTGTTGTGGTAATCTGTGATTTACGAGGATAATCACAGATTTTTATTACATAAGTATTACGACAGTATCCTGTATGTTTAAATTCGTTGATAGTATTTATTTTGCTAGTTAGTTTAGCTACATAGCGTATCTTGTGCGGCTCAGATATGACGTCATTGCTCAAAGCCGACGAGTTGTATCTTGGTCTTCAGTTACGCAGTAAATTGTTTAGTATTTCGAAAGCAATTCTCGCAAATGTTGATAGAAGACGGTCAGTGCTCTCATGGAAAAATATTTGTTGTTGCCTACAGAATCGTGATTGTAGCCAGGAGTTCAGCTCTTCGACTGAAGAAATACGTCCGCCAAAACTGACTCAAAAAATATGGGAATTTCATAGAGAAAGATGAGCGACTGAATGCAGGCTGTGTAACGCTCCTAGAAAAACATGTGCAGTATAGTCGAAACGAATTTGGCAATATGCAGTCGGGCATTACTCTGCAACATAATGATGCCAGTGCGACTGCACTACAAGACGATTCATCAGGAAGCCCTTACGCACGGAGGACATAAATTAACAAAAACAACTTCATTGTGAGCTGTAGCGTAATTTATGTTTAATTAATAGCTACCTAGAAACCCGGCGTTGCACGGGTGCTTATTTATTCCGGTCTTAAGTTACTCCATCTCTCCTTCTCTTTTCTCTCTCTGTGCAGTTTCTAACTCCTTCTCTCACTGTCCATCTCCTCCCCCATCTCTCTGTTAATCTCTTCACTCCTCTCTCTCTCTCTCTCTCTCTCTCTCTCTCTCTCTCTCTCTCTCTCTCTCTCTGTGCCCATCTCCACCTTCCCCTTTATCCGTTAACTCTGATAACTTTCATAGTGATCAGTGAAATGATGTGTAAGACACCCTACGCAATGCATTTATGAAATCTTAGGGAGACAGTGATGTTCCTCTTGCTTTCAAGATGAAGGATAAACGAATAAAATTTCATCAAGATCGGGTTAAAACAGTAGATCCGCTCGGTTAGCCGTGTGGTCTATCGCACCGCTTTCCGATATGGGGAGGCGTACCGGCCCCGGTTCGAATCCAACCGGCGGATTAATGAAGGGGTTCGGAGTGCCGGCCAGCCTGGATGTGGTTTTTAGGCGGTTTTCCACATCCCCCTAGGTGAATACCGGGCTGGTCCGCAAATCCCGCCTCAGGTTCACGATTCGTAAACATTTCGTAACACTTTCACATACATAACACCATACACAAACATTTGGAGTGCACATCTCCTCCCGGGGAGCAGGGGGTGGCGGCAGGAAGGGCATCCGGCCACCCCATCAACATTAACATGCCAATTCTGACTTAACATAGCCGACCCCGCATGTGCGGGAAAATGGCCAAAGAGAAAGAGAAAGAAAGAAACGATTTTATCGAAGTTCGTAGGTAAGTACCCTCTGCCATGCACCAAATATTTTTTTGCGTAGACATTTATTTTCCTCTTGTTATGATAATGAAGTGTGCACAGTTTCAACGCAATCGTATGAACGGTTCGGTAGTGCATAAAATACTAACAAACATCATGCGGTAGTTTTCCATGCGTCTCATTGTTTATGAGGTCATATCTCCTAAACTATAGGTCTTTCAACGAAATAAATTTCTAGGTACATTCATTGGCATAAGTGGATACTGTTTGTATAATATATAGCAAATACATTTGGTAGCAAAGAAGTTATAGATTTAAATGCAATTCATAATCCGGCAGTTTTTCACGCATCTCAGTGTTCATGACGTCATACCACCTGAACTACGTGTCATAGAGTGATATAATTATGCTTGTAACCTTCCCGAAAGTGCAGGAAACATGTTGACATGTTTTATCGCCACCGGACGAATGGTACGGTAGCGCATAAAATAAGAACATTCATTTTTATATAGTAGATTTATCATTATTACTACTTTTATCCACCCCCATGAACCACAGACATTGCCGAGGTGGGGTGGCTTGCGTGCCTCAACGATGCAGATAGCCGTACCGTAGGTGCAACCACAGCGGAGGGGTATCTGTGGAGAGGCCAGACAAACGTGTGGTTCCTGAAGAGGGGCAGCAGCCTTTTCAGTAGTTACAGGGGCAACAGTCTGGATGATTGACTGATCTGGCCTTGTAACATCAGCTAATGTGGCTTTGCCACACAGCTACTGCGAACGGCTGAAAGCAAGGGGAAACTACAGCCGCTACTTTTCCCGAGGACATGCATCTCTACTGTATGAACATATGATGATGGCATCCTCTCGGGTAAAATATTCCGGAGGTAAAATAGTCCCCCATTCGGATCTCCGGGCGGGGACTACTCAGGAGGATGTTGTCATCAGGAAAGATAATACTGGCATTCTACGGATCGGAGCGTGGAATGTTAGGAAAATTAGAAAATTTAAAAAGGGAAATGGATAGGTTGAAGTTAGATATAGTGGGGATTAGTGAAGTTCGGTGGCAGGATGAACAGGATTTCTGGTCAGGTGAGTACAGGATTATAAATACAAAATCAGTTGGGGTATCACAGGAGTAGGACTGATAATGAATAAGAAAATAGGAATGCGGGTAAACTACTATGAGCAGCACAGTGATCGCGTTATCATTGTCAAGATAGATACGAAGCCAACACTGACAACAGTAGTACAGGTTTATATGACAACTAGCTCTGCCGATGATGAGGAGATCGAAGAAATATATGAGGAGCTAGAGGAAATTATTCAGACAGTTAAGGGAGAGGAAAACTTAATTGTTATGGGAGACTGGAATTCGGTAGTAGGAAAAGGAAGAGAAGGAAAAATAGTAGGCGAATATAGACTGGGCAGGAGGAATGAAAGAGGAAGTCGCCTGGTAGAATTTTGCACGAAACATGATTTAATCATAACAAACACGTGGTTTAAGAATCACAAAAGAAGGTTGTATACGTGGAAGAGACCAGGAGACACAGGAAGGTATCAGATAGATTTTATAATGGTAAGACATAGATTCCGGAACCAGGTCCTAAACTGCAAGACATACCCAGGGGCAGATATAGACTCTGACCATAACTTGTTGGTTATGAACTGTAGGCTGAAACTGAAGAAACTACAAAAAGGTAGGAAAATAAGGAGATGGGACTTAGATAAATTGAAGGAAAGTGAAGTTCTGGAGAATTTCAGAGGGAGATTTAGGCAACAATTGACAGAAACAGGGGGAAATAAAACAGTAGAAGAGGAATGGGTAGCACTGAGAGACGAAATAGTGAGGGCAGCAGAGGACAAAATAGGTAGGAGGGCAAGACCAACAAAAAGTCCTTGGATATCACAGGAAATACTAAATTTAATTGATGAAAGGAGAAAATATAAAAATGCAGTAAATGAAACAGGCAAAATGGAGTACAGACGACTAAAAAATGAGATTGACAGGAAGTGCAAAATGGCTAAGCAGGAGTGGCTAGAAGCCAAATGCAAATCTGTAGAAGAATGTATAAGAAGGGGAAAAGTAGATACCGCCTACATGAAAATAAAGGAGACGTTTGGGGACAGGAAGGGCAGCTCTACGAATATCAAGAACTCGGATGGGAAACCAGTTCTCAGCAAAGAAGGGAAAGCTGAAAGGTGGAAAGAGTACATAGAGCAGCTCTACAAAGGAAATGAACTTAGAGATGATGTTGTAGGAAGGGAAGAGGAAATAGATGAAGATGAAATAGGAGATACTATACTGAGAGATGAATTTGACAGAGCCTTGAAAGACCTAGGTCGGAACAAGGCCCCAGGAGTAGATGACATACCCGCAGAACTATTAAAGTCTCTGGGAAAGCCAGCCATGACAAGACTATTTGAACTGGTGTGTAGGATGTATGAGACAGGCGAAATACCCTCAGACTTTAAAAAAATTTTATAATCCCCATTCCAAAGAAATCAGGCGCAGACAGGAGTGAAAATTACAGAACCATCAGTTTGATAAGTCATGGTTGCAAAATTTTAACACGAATTATCTACATGAGAATGGAAAAGCTGGTAGAAGCTGACCTCGGGGAAGATCAGTTTGGATTCAGGAGGAACGTAGGAACCCGGGAGGCAATACTCACTTTACGTCTTATCTTAGAAGATAGATTAAGGAAAGGCAAACCTACATTTTTAGCTTTTGTAGATTTGGAGAAAGCTTTTGACAATGTTGACTGGAATACACTCTTTCAAATTCTGAAGTCATCAGGGGTGAAATACAGGGAAAGGAGAATTATTTGCAACTTGTACAAAAGCCAGACCGCAGTTATTAGACTCGAAGGGCATGAAAGGGAAGCATCAGTTGGGAAGGGAGTAAGACAGGGTTGTAGCCTTTCTCCAATATTATTCCATTTGTACATCGAGCAGGCGGTGAAGGAAAGTAAGGAAAAATTTGGAATAGGGATTAAAGTTCAGGGGGAAGAAATAAAAACATTGCGTTTTGCTGATGACATTGTATTTCTATCAGAGACAGCAAAGTACCTGGAAGAGCAGTTGAATGGAATGGACAGTGTGTTGAAGAGAGCGTATAAAATGAACATTAACAAGAGCAAAACAAAAATAATGGAATGCGGTCTTAGAAAATCAGGCGATGCTGAAGGAATTAGATTAGGTAACGAAACAATGAAGGTGGTAGATGAGTTTTGTTACTTGGGTAGTAAAATAACATGCGATGGTCGTAGTACAGAGGATACAAAATGCAGAATGGCAATGGGAAGAAAAGCATTTTTGAAAAAGAGAAATTTGCTAACATCGAATATTAATTTAAGTGTAAGGAAGTCTTTTCTGAAGGCATTTGTGTGGAATGTTGCCTTGTACGGGAGTGAAACATGGACGATAAGCAGTGCGGACAGGAAGAGAATAGAGGCTTTTGAAATGTGGTGCTACAGAAGAATGCTGAAGATTAGGTGGGTAGATCGCATAACTAATGAAGAGGTACTGAACCGAATTGGTGAGAAAAGGAATTTTTGGTATACCCTGACTAAAAGAAGGGATCGCTTGGTAGGACACATTCTTAGACATCGGGGAATCGTAAATTTAGCATTGGAGGGAAGTGTGTGGGGTAAAAATCGCAGAGGGAGACCAAGATACGCGTATAGTAAGCAGATTCAAATAGATGTGGGTTGCCGTTCTTATGAGGAGATGAAAAGGCTTGCTTAGGATAGAGTAGTATGGAGAGCTGCATCAAACCAGTCTCCGGACTGAAGACCATAACAACAACAACAACTACTTTTATTTTTTATTCCTGCTCGTATTACAACTTCTAAATACATAATGCCTTGGCTGCAGCTTTACTACTTAAATTACTAGCTATGTCTTAGATTCTGGTTATCCGCCATCTATGCACCATCAGATTTGTTATTTAAGTGTTACAGTGACTCCCAGACAAAATAGCAGGGACACGAACTATGAATTATTTTTGCATGTACTATCGATTTTTGTAATCGTAATCAATCTGGCAATGTTTCAGTTTTTGTTCGTTTATAGGGTTCTGTACGCTAATCCCATAAAACGGAACCATTATAGAATCAATTTTCTGTCCATTCACCTATCTCTGTCGAACTGTGAATTCCCCTGTTTTACAGGAACGGGTAGAATTATCAAGGTGACATTTGTCACACACTAATGCCTATGGTTCCCTGGAGGAGTAAAATCTTTAAGCAAACAGTGTCGAAGGATACGGCCATTACTGTCAAATATTTCGATGCTCGCATACTCACTCATCAAAACCTATACGATACTTCCTGTTAACCTAGAATCGTTACATATGACAAGACGCTGTGTTTTTACAGTAAAGCAAAAATCCAAAATTTGTTAAACTATAATTTCTGAAACATAATTTTTTTCGTCTGAAACGTACGTTGCATTCGTTGTTTGTGAAAACTCTAAGAAACTACTATAAGTATTTTAATCTGGTTTTCAGTAATAAGTAGAATGACTAACGAGGATTATTTCTACATATGATTTAAAGTATTTCATGCTGACTGGATGAGCTGAGAAGCCCTCGCCGCTATCAAAATGTTGTCTGGGTATACACACGTGCAATCAACACTGTTCGTCAGTTAACATCTAGATTTGATATGATGCCATTTGTAATACTTTTTCAGAAAGCGACGCTAAAAAAATTGTATTTTAGGCTACAGTTCTTATCATGTTGCTTCTTTCTTTCTTTAAATATCTCGATCTTCTATTTCTTATGATACTTTACTTAGAAAAGTGCTAATAAAATTAGATATTATGAAACTATCTACTTCTGGTAATCCTTTTTTATTGCATTGGTATCATTTCATTTTTCACCGGCAGAATTGTGTATCCAACAGACAGTTAAGGAAAAACGCCTAAGGCGTTAACTCTAGTTTTTGGCTTGCTTTATTTTTCCAGTAGTGAAATATTTATACTGAAAAAATCATGGTATTTTAAGGTTAGAATTTCTGAAATACGTTGATTTCTTATTTAACACCATCAGAATACCCGGAGTTGATCGGGTATTTATTTATTCAGTCCCTCTTTCTGCTGTCCCACTCTTTCTGCTATCTCCTCTCCCCTTTTTCTGTTCATCTGCCCTCGACCCATTTCGTCGCCTCTCTCCATCCATCAACACTATCTAACCATTTCCTACACTCTCTGTCTATGTAAATTTACGTATATTTACCAACTATCATGGAGAGTTGTGAAACGGTGATTCGTCACACGGCGTTAAGCGTACCCTCCGCAATGCATTGTCCAACATTTGATGTACGTAAAAATGTTCAAATGTTTGTAAACATTAGCAATGACACTGCTAAGGTCATCGATCCCTAGACTTACAAAACTGCTTAAGTAACTTATGCTAAGGACAACACATACACCAATGTCCAAACGAGGTCTAGAACCTCCGACGGGAGCGGCCGCGTAATCTGTAACATGGTTCCACAAACCATGCGGGTATTCTCTTTCGGATTGATGTAGGCACTGACCTTCCTCTTGTTTTATAGGTTAAGGGTGTAAAATTTCATCAAGGTCGGATGAAAACTGTAGATTTTGTCGAAGCCCGTAGGTCAAGTACCCTCCGCCATTAACCATACGAAATTTTATACAGTCACCTTCCTCGTATTTGAAAGTCAAGTGTGCTAAATTCCAGCAAGATCGAAATAAAGCTGTAGACTTTGTCTAGGTCCGCCACGCACCATATGCGTCATATCTCCTGAATTATGTGTCTTAGGTGGTTCGTACCACTGTTGTAAATGTTACGGTAATGAATGTGTGGACCAAACCTGGTTGAAATCGGTCCACTGGTTGAGGAGATGTGCAACAATGTCGCTTGATGCAGCAGTTTCTCGCGCATTTCATTGTTTATGACGTCATATCTCCTATGCGTCATACAGCGATATAATTTGCGTATAAACTTTGCAAGTGCAAGCAATATGTTGACAAAGTTTCATCGCATTCGAATGAATGGAACGGTATCGCATACAATAATAATAATGTACAAACAAACGTTCATTTTTATATGCTACATTTTGCTGATACCTATTTTCTCCATACTCTTCTCAATCTCCTCTCCCGACCTGTCATTCTGTTACTCTCGTTTTGAAGTCCAAAAGTGCAATTTTTCTTGAATATATTAGTGTCAAAGTTCGTAAGTATCTTCCTGTTGTTTCGAAGGTCAAATGTGCATAATTTCATCAAGACCGGAGAAAACTGTATATTTCTATGAAGTATGATTTGTGTATGTTCGAATATTTATTAGAGAATCCGTAAAGATCAAGAACCCTCAGAGATTCTAGGCAAGAACGTTAAACAATCTAATATATAAAGCAGAGTGTCCGTGTGTGTGTACGTGTTGCATACAAATCTACAGTTTTGATCCAATCTTTCTCAAATTTTATACAAGTAAGCTTTAATCAGTGAGAACGGTCGCCGTAAGTGTAAGAATCACCTACGATACATAGTTGAAGAAATATGTCATAAACAATGAGATGCGCGAAAACCTAAACAATTGGAACGATTTCAACTAAATTTGGTACACACATTACTTACCGTCAGGTAATAATTGCTGCATGGTTAATAATCACATACGGCACATGGTGCAAAAGATATTACGTCATAACCAATAGAAATCACAAAAAATGCCATATAATGCGACGAGACTTTCGAAATACACTGTATGAGAATGACAGTACTTAGCGACTTGCAACAAACTTTAAACATAATTTCAAACCTTTATTAAACTTTTTCTCGCTGGAAACCATAATAAAATGATGAAAGGAAAAAAGTTTCTCGCTTACTACTTTTTTGCTGTTTATGGAGTAAAACTACGGCTCTCGGTATGACGTTACAATTTATCATTTGAACACTACGAATTGTAGCGACAGGAAATTTTACAGACACTATAGACACATATAGTTCAAAGTTCCTTCTAAATTGTTTCACTGTATGACACATAGTTCATGAGATATGAGCACGTAAACAGTAACATTCCGCTGTTCATGGACTAAAACTGAAAATGTTCAAATGTTTGTATAGTTTATGGGACTTAACTACGGGGTCATGAGTCCCTAAACTTACAAACTACCTATGAACTAACTAACACTAAGAACGGCACAAATATCCATGCCCGAGGGGGGATTCGAGCCCCCGACCGTAGTGGCCGTGCAGACCGTGACTGGAGCGCCTCAGTCTCCTCGGCCACCGCGGCCGGCGGACTAAAACTACAGCATTCAGTATGACATTACAATTTTTAATTTCTACACTACAAATTGTAGGCAAAGAAAATTTTCAGATAATATATACGCAAATAGCTGAATGTACCTTCTAAATTGTATCACATACAGCACATAGTTCATAAGATATGAGCACATCAACAGTAGCGATCATGGAGTACCGCCCCATCACGCACCAAGTTTTCATCTATTACTTCGTTACTCCTAATTGTATTCCCAAGAGATTTTATAGACATACAGACCTTATACAAATGAATATATACCTGAAAAATGGCAGGAATAAATAAATACCCGGGCAAAGACGGGTTTTCAGCTTGTGTCTTATATATACAAGGTGCGTCTGAAAAGTTCGGTGAATGGTCCCATATTTTACAAACCGCGCTGGCGAGCATGAGATGCCCGCGCATACACATTGAGGGGCATCTCAATAACCGGCCCCTATCGTGCAAAGCACTGCAGTGAAGCGGTGCTACACGCGACCCAGCTAACAGGGCCAGTGCGAGAACTCGTGTCAATGTAACATGGAGCGCAAAATGGAACAACGCGTTAACATAGGGGAAAAAAAATTGTCAAAACGGCGACGGAGACCCATGGCATGTTAATGTAGTGTGTGGTGTAGGAGCAGTGAGTAAAAAGTTTGTGTCTGAATGGTTGGGGAGATCCAACAATGCGTGCAGTGGCGGCGCTACGCGTCGGCGACGTCGGCCACCGCCGACGGCCTCGCGCCTGTGGGGCCTCGCAAAACATTCTTAAAATGTTAGCTTTTTTATTTCTTTTATATGGTTAACGGCGCTTTCCAACTGCTAGGTTATGTAGCGAGGACCTACATCTAATTTACACTAGCTTAACCAATGGACGAACACAAAATCCGTACCGAAGGATGGATTCGACCCCCGACGAGAGCAACCTTGCCGTGGTATGACGCCTTAGTGCGCTCTGCCATTCCCGGCCGGCAGCTTTTTAGTTGTCCGTATTTATTTCCGTATGAGTGCAGCTGTGATGCAATTAGTTAAATTCTTGCAAAACAATTTTTTCAGTACATTTTAGAAAACAATTTGGAAGAAGTATATCCAAATGTTTACGTAAGAATCAGAATGATGCTCAGTTCCAGTCATTACAGCTTCGGCCGAGAGAAGTTAAAATTAAGACTAACTTGAAAAGCACAATGAGCCAAGAAAGACTAGTTCGCGGAAGAGCACTAAAGTGAGCGCTCCCGATCGCGAAATACTATACGCAAATCTAGTGCGTGGCTGCACCAGCGAGCACTGAATCACTAAACCGCCGGCATCAGCGTACAGGCAGTGAAGCACGGAAGCCATCTTAGTTGGGTGTAGAAACGGAGTTGGGGCCGATAAATGAGTAGTTCTTCAAATGGTGCTCGCCTTAATTACATTGTCATTTGAACCCCTTCGGATAGGGAAAAAGTTACCAAATTTTTCACGCAGACAGGTGAATACTGAAGGAATGCAACAGTGTTCTTATCAAGTACAATACATATCATGTTTGTATAAAAATAATAACTGGAACTATTACTTTTATATGGAATTAAAAATACGACATGATTTAGTCGCCTGCCACTTTTTTTTTTGTATTCTGGTCAGGAAATTTTCGTCAGCGAGAAAGTTGTAGATAATGAAATGAACTTTTCTTTTTATTTAAACAACTTTTTTATAGCTCCCCTGGTTTTCTCACAAATGTGGATACAATAGAGCGGCTTTCTGCCGAAATAGCGGCTAGTATTAAGATGTGATCTTAAAAAATTCAGTGAGACGAAAAGCGGAAAATTTTCTCTAATTTGTGTTTGTTTATTGTGCTTTTTGTCATCGCAATAATACTCGTACATTATACTAATACAATGATTATTGATGTATAATTCAGCTCATTTTATTCAACATTTTCTTCCTTACTGGAAAAATGAAAGGGGCTTCGCAAAGACGAGTTCGTCGACGCCCAGTTTTCGTCTAGCGCCGCCACTGAATGCGTGACCTCGGTGCTTCGAGCGATTGCACGAGAAGCGTTTGCTGACAGTTTACAACTGTTGTACAACCGATGTCAGAAGTGTACTGTAGCCAATGGAGATTACCTTGAAGGCCGTAAAGGTATTTTGTTTGTAACTCTTGTTTCATATATTCCCTTCAACGAACTTTTCAAACGCACCTTGTTAGACGGATATATAATCCATCTCATTGTTTACGACGTCATATCTCCTTAAATATATGGCGAACGTGGTTCATACCCCTACAGCAATTCTCACAGTAAGGAATATGTGCCATAGATTTGGTTGAAATCGATCTGGTGATTGAGGAAGAGATGTGCAACATTGTCGCATGCTGCACTGTTATTGCGTTATATCTCCTGAATTATGTGTCGTCAAGTAATATAATTAAGCCTACAACCATCGCGAAAGTGCAAGTAGTGTATTGACATAGTTTCATCGCAATCGTATGAGCGGTACAGCAGTATATAAAATACGAACAAACATACAATCATTCATTGTTATATATTTGAAGATAATACGTTACGATGCTTAAGAATATTAATTAGTAAAGTCGATTTTTAAGTTACAACTAGATGTCTGTTCTTACTTTTATATAATATACTATACTATATATAATATACTTTACTGGTTCACCTGTTCGTTATTAAAAGAATACAACCACACTACTTGTTTGTATTAGATCTCATACCTCATCACTGCGGTGATAAGGCGGGGGGGGGGGGGTTGCAAAATTAATGTGTTGTTCTCGCAAACAACTTCCGATTAAGATACTGACCGTATGCCTCACGCAGTGGGATAGATACAATAACAGTTGTGGCGATTATTTTTGAAATAATGAACTCTTTTACTTACATATAAGGAACTCATAGTTCAATGGGGCGATCTATAATTGTTTAATAATGATTGTGCAGCCAAGATCGCATTTTTCATTTATTATGTTACCGGTTTCGGCGTACCCGACGCCATCTTCAGACCTGTCGTAAATTACGACAGGTCTGAAGATGGCGTCGAGTACGCCGAAACCGGTAACATAATAAATGAAAAATGCGATCTTGGCTACACAATCATTATTAAATCTTTTACTTACATTTTTCCATCTGTCTTGTTTTGATTTGACTGCCCCCGAAAAGAATAACGTCGTGTACACAAACCATATCGTATGTTTATTTTTCTGGCGTAAAAGATGAAAGCGGTGCCTTGCTGACAGTGAGTTCACTTTTTAACTGGGAAACGGCACAACTTCACTGGACATAAAGAGAAAAGAGACGAAGAGGGAGCTGAAGAAGAGAGGAGGAGGAGGAGGAGGAAAGAGAGAGAGACTAGTAGTAGAAAGAACGGAACGTCCGACCGCAGCCAAGGCTGAAGGAGAAACATCGCGTCGTCCCCAGTGACTGCAACATTCATCACAAGCCGAGCCGGACCGAATGCTGCCGGCGCCAGCGACAAGCGAGCATCGACTCAGGCAGCCTTCACACGAGCTGGCTGTCTGTAGTTAGCATAAATCACGACATCTGAAGGGCCAGCCATCTGGTCTTAAACTTCTGAAACTGATTTCCAGAGGCAGCCGTAACCAACGCGCGGCATTCAGCGACTGTCCCTCTGCCACCTGGTGGACGGCGTTCCGGAAGAGATACGAGCGAAAGCGGACCACACCTCTCTGCGTCTGCTTGCTCTTCTACATCAACCAGGCCGTTCCCCCTCTTGTCTCGCAGTCGCTTTCCCCGATAACCTTTGCCTGAAAGTTTTGCGCGATAAATGTTACGGGCCCCTGAGGCCAGGGCTCTCTAGTTTTCGGCAGGTGCGGCTGTCTCTGGCGGCGTAGTCCTTTGTTCCTGCAGTAGCAACTGTCACATAAAGCAGTAGGTAACCTTCGTCACCGCGTGGAAATAGCCGCGCGCTCTAAAGCGCCATCCTGAGGAGTGCGTAGTAGTCTTGTGTAGTTCGCGAACCAACTAGTTCGGAAGAGCGCTCCCACACGAGCGAACTACACGAACTAGTTCGCAGATCTCTCGCCTCTTAGTTCGTTCCTTTTGCGAAGACTGACGGGGAGCAGCGAGAGGACGCGAGACCGCGTAGAATCGCGTGATTCTCTTCCGCCAGTCTCCGTCATTTCGAGCTGAGATGCAGCTCACCTGTAGTTTCATAGACACTGCCAAAAATACGGGTAATAGCATACGCTTGGCCAACACTGATCATTATATAAAAAAGCTGTCATAACAAAAGAAAGAGCTCTTTTAGTAGCGGCAGCAAAAGCCAAAAACAGCGAACGAACTAAAAAGAGCGACCTTCTTCGATGCCGAGCTGCTAACTAAAAGGAAAGCTACCGGTCGCGAACTAAAATATGCGCGATCAGTTGCGAACTAAAATATGCGCTATCGGTCGCGAACTAAAACATGCGTTACCGGTCACGAAATATTATGCCAAACGTATCTCGCTTCTTAGTTCGTTGGATTCTTTTCCGAAGACCGACGGGCAATAGCGAGAGGGCGCGAGGCAGAATTAAAAATCACGTGTTTGCCTTCTGCTGATGAGAGCCATTTCGAGGCGCGACTGCCTGCTAGATTACATAGTTCAGTGCCATAAAATTTCTGTTTTGAAGTATGCTGCGCTCTGCAATATCTGACTAATAAATTCCATAATGCCAAGATATAGAGATAACTCTAAACTTAAACGCGAGAAATTATCCACAAACTGTTGATATCGTTAGCGGTTCAAGCAGCATGCGCATGAAGCAGCTAGGCGGGGGAACTTCTCCCTCCACCTGCATGCGCAGACCTCGCCGCTCAGCCGTCACTGGGAGCAGACGAACTAAAACAACGAACTAGATCGCGGCAGAGCACTAAAGTGAGCGCTCCCGATCGCGAAATATTATGCGAAAATCTAGTACGTGGCTGCACCAGCAAGCACAGAATCACGTAGAGAGGCTATACCGCCTGCATCAGCGTACAGGCAGTGAAGCACGGCAGCCATCTTAGTTGGGTGTAAGAAACGGAGTTGGGCAGAAAAATGCCTAGTTCTTCAAGTGGCGCTAGCCTTAATTACATTGTCATTTGAACCCCTTAATACAGGAAAAAAATTACCGAATTTTTCACGTAGACAGGTAGACAGGTAGACAGGTAGACAGATGTTGATTGGAATAAACTCTTTCAAGTTCTGAAGCAAGCAGGAGTAAAATATAGGGAGCGTAAGGTTATTTACAACTTGTATAAAAACCAGACAGCGGTTGTCAGAGTCGAAGGGCATGAAAGGGATGCAGTGGTTGGAAAGGGAGTAAGACAGGGTTGTAGCCTTTACCCAATGTTGTTCAATTTGTACATTGAGCAAGCTATAAAGGAAATCAAGGAGAAATTTGGAGAAGGAATTAAAGTTCACGGTGAGGAATTAAAAACATTGCGTTTTGCTGACGACATAGTAATTCTGTCAGATACAGCAAAGGACCTGGAAGAGCAATTGAACGGAATGGACAGTGTGCTGAAAGGCGCATATAAGATGAACATTAACAAGAGCAAAACTAGGGTAATGGAGTGCAGTGTAAGAAAATCAGGTGATGCTGAAGGAATTAGATTGGGAAACGAAGCAATAAAGGAGGTAGATGAGTTTTGTTACTTGGGCAGTAAAATAACAAATGATGGTCGCAGTACAGATGATATAAAATGCAGAATGGCAATGGGTAGAAAGGCGTTTTTGAAAAAGAGAAATTTGTTAACATCGAATATTGATTTAAGCCTAAGGAAGTCCTTTCTGAAGGCATTTGTATGGAGTGTTGCCTTGTATGGGAGTGAAACATGGACAATAAGCAGTGTGGACAGAAAGAGGATAGAGGCTTTTGAAATATGGTGCTACAGAAGAATGCTGAAGATTAGGTGGGTGGATCGCGTAACTAATGAGGAGGTACTGAACCGAATTGGGGAGAAAAGAAATTTCTGGTATACCTTGACTAAAAGAAGGGATAGATTGGTAGGACACATTCTTAGACATCAAGGAATTGTGAATTTAGCGTTGGAGGGAAGTGTGTGGGGTAAAAATCGCAGAGGGAGACCAAGAGACGCGTATAGTAAGCAGATTCAAGTGGATGTGGGTTGTCGTTCTTATGAGGAGATGAAAAGGCTTGCTCAGGATAGAGTAGGTTGGAGAGCTGCATCAAACCAGTCTCTGGACTGAAGACCACAACAACAACAACAGGTGAATAATGAAGGAATGCAACAGTGTTCTTAGCAAGTACAATACGTATCGTGTTTGTATAAAAATAATTATAGAACTATTACTTTAATATGAAATTAAAAATACGACATGAAAAAATTAGTCGCCTGCCACTTTTTTTTTTTTTTTTTTTTTTTTTTTTTTTTTTTTTTTTGTGGTCAGGAAATTTTCGTCAGCGAAAAAGTTGTAGATAATGAAATGAACTTTTCTTTTTATTTAAACAACTTTTTTATAGCTCCCCTGGTTTTCTCACAAATGTGGATACAATAAAGCGGCGGAACGTTTCAAATTCTACCCTCAGCGAGCTAGCCCACTAGTGAGCACAGATTCCGTTGCCCACTCACCTCGTACTTTGTGTCCAAGTTTGATAAACATTTGTAATTTGGGATACAATTTTCGGTATACAATAATTATGACTTAACACTTTTTATTTATTTTATTATTAACTAAACCGCCCGGCTTTGCACGGGTAATCTTTCAACTACTACTGCAGAACGTATCGTGATACTGTTTCTTCCTATTTATTCGGTATAATCTTGGGTTCAACGTAGGCTATGTTAAATGCAAATACGCAAATGAGAAATACTTTAAATAATAATAATAACGTAGAATGGTTTACCACTTCCGCTCTTTCGTGACCTTTGTAGCGTTAACTATGAGACCTGTGCGAAAGTACATAATATAGAACTCAGGACGATCTTTCTTTTTTAATTAAAAAAAAAGGCCGCGAAATCATAGGTCTAACTTGCACAATCTTCCACAATCAGTATATCTGTAGTCTGAAGCCGTCTGGAGCCAGAGCTTTAGAAGAAAAAAATAATAAATGTGATTGACTCGTAAAAGTTAGACACTTGGTCTTGCGTATTTTATTTATTTCAGATCTTTGTGAGTTCTGCAATTCTATACTATGTGTACACTGGTCTAGTTCTTATAGTTTAGGCTCCAGAGCTGACTAAAGTGTAGAAGCGGTAAACGATTGTACGTTATTATTCTTATTTAAGTTGTTTCGCAAGTTCGTATTAACGTTAAATATGGCCTAAGTTTATCGCAGGATTCTAAAGAAGAAACCGCACGACAATACGTTCAGTACTCCTAGAGTTACAAAAGGTGAAGGGACAGACAGGGGGAAAATGTGCTTCTGTTTCATGTCATAGAATGATTTGCTATCCCCAGCTGAAATTTGTAATTATTTTTGGGAGAAATAAATTGTCTAAAAAGGAACGCCTTAAAGTATATGAAAAAGGAATTAAAAGATAGCAGACTACCCTGTGCCCGGCACTAGGACGATTAATGCTCTGCAGCCGCTATGTTGTTTGGGTGCCGGCTTCATTTCACTGTCATTGTAAGGTCTCTCTATGTTGTTCTGTGTTCGCTGGGCTGCACCCCATTGCATGTTCGAGTACTCCCAAAGGCGTGTGTGTGTGTGTGTATGTGTGTGTTGTCCTTACCGTAAGTTACATCTACATCTACATGGGATTGTGTGCAAATCACATTTAAGTGCCTGGCAGAGGGTTCATCGAACCAAAATTATACTATTTATCTCCCATTCCATTCTCGAATAGCGCGTGGGAAGAATGAACACCTGAATCTCTCAGTTCGAGCTCTGATTTCTCGGATTTTATTCTGATGATCATTTCTACCTTTGTAAGTGGGAGTCAACAATATAGTTTCGCATTCGGAGGAGAATGTTGGCGATTGGAGTTTCGCAACTAGCCCACACCGCAACGATAAGCGCCGTTGTAGTAATGATTCCCATCCCAGATCCTGTATCATTTCCGTAACGCTGTCTCTCCTGTTTCGTGACAAAAAATGTTTCAAATGAAACTTCCTGGCAGATTAAAATTGTGTGCCGGAACCGGGACTCGAATCTGGGACCTTTGCCTTTCGCGGGCAAGCGCACATTCTGGAAACATCCCTTAGGCTGTGGCTAAGCCATGTCTCCACCATATCCTTTCATCCGGGAGTGCTAGTCTTGCGTGTTTGCAGGAGAGCTTCTGTGAAGTTTGGAAAGTAGGAGGCGAGGTACTGGCGGAAGTAAAGTTGTGAGGCGGCATCGTGAGTCGTGTCGGGATAGCACAGTCGGTAGGGCGCTTGCCCGCGAAAGGCAAAGGTCCCAGGTTCGAGTCCTGGTTCCGGCACACAATTTTAATCTGCCAGGAAGTTTCATATCAGCGCACACGCCGCTGCAGAGTGAAAGTTTCATTCTGGAATGTTTCAAATGTTCAAATGTTTGTACAACTTATGGGACTTAACTACGGGGTCATCAGTCCCTAAGCTTACAAACTACTGATGAACTAGCTAATACTAAGGACGGCACAAATATCCATGCCCGAGGGAGGATTCGAACCCCCGACCGTAGTGGCCGTGCAGACCGTGACTGGAGCGCCTCACTCCCCTCGGCCACCGCGGCCGGGCGTTTCATACACATACCACCTTAATCTGTCCTGTCTCCAGTGGCTTCCGCCGCCTCGCCTGGAGGCCTGGAATTCCACAACTGTTGTCCCTGGCTGCAGCCGCATCTGCCTGGCAGAGAGCCAGCCTGCGGATGAGGAGCGGCGCGCGCTGCACCGCCTTGTTGTAGGTCACCGACGACCAGCTGCTGCGACCTGCGAGCTGCCAGCCCCGCCAACTGGGAACTGGATTCTCCTTTCTCCCTAACTGCGCCTGTCAGGAACCTGCTCCCCTCAGGCCGATCAACATCCAGTCCAGATTCCGTAATCTTCCATTTGGGGAACACCAGAAACGTTTCCCACTTCCCGCACTGCTCGACGCAGAATCGTGTGCACATTATACACCCACCTCTACTCTCTACAAACCACTGCTAAGTGCATTTCAGAGGCTAGCTAGCAACGTTAAGTATGCTGCGCTGGAAGAGAGTGCCTCTGTGCACGCCGTTAGTAGTCTTGATTTGATTTTCTCAGGGAAGCCAAAACAGTCTTGGTCTAACCCGCCACTGCCCGCACCGAAAACTGAGTTTATTGTGCGGTATCGCTCCCTGTGTGTCTAGTAAAGCCAACCAATGCCCTTGAACAGTGCAAGGAGTCCCTTTATCAGTTCTTCATTAGACACAATTTCTTCGGGTCTGGTTGTCTCAAATGTTCTGTACCTTTTACTCTCCAATGCAATGCATTCGAAGATAAGATATGATGCAATTTCGTCACCGTCATCACAGATCCTACAATTAGGGTCCTCTTCTGTTATTCCCATTGTATGTAGGTGTTTTTTTTTGAAATTCCCATGTCCTGTCAGCAATCCAACCATGAGTCTAATCTCTCTCCTGTTCAGGCCTAAGATTGCAGAGCTTCTTTTAAAACATGGTTTTGGCATCATTACCTTGCCATGTTTTTGTTGGTAGACTTTGGTCCAATATTCTACGTGCTGTCTTCTGAGCCAGT
Organism: Locusta migratoria; assembly: GCA_026315105.1. Classification (NCBI taxonomy): domain Eukaryota; kingdom Metazoa; phylum Arthropoda; class Insecta; order Orthoptera; family Acrididae; genus Locusta; species Locusta migratoria. The sequence goes on along the minus strand of CM048746.1, from coordinate 16,486,190 downwards.
TACGTAGCTCCAATTTGATCATAGCCTTGGTGATTGTCAGGACAGGTTCCGGTCCAATAAATGGACTCTCTGCTCCCATCCTGGCTAATCTGTCGGCATGTTCGTTGCCACTGATCCCCGAGTGGCCAGGGACCCACAATAGGTTTACTCTATTGCTTTCCCCTAGCTCCACCAGAACCCTGTGACATTCTGCAAAAATAATTTTAGACCTTGTTGCAGGAGCTACCAGTGATCTCAGGGCTGCCTGGCTGTCTGAATAGATACAGATGCTACAATCTTTGTAGCACCTACGCAAATTCTCCTCCACACACTCCCTGATGGCAGTGATTTCGGCCTGGAATACTGAGGCCAGTTTCCCTAGAAAGATGACGCCCTCCAGTCTTGGCGACACCCCGTATACCCCGACCCGTTAGTAGTCTTACCTCACGTTCGTTGAGTCTACAAACTACGAACGTAGGGACCTGAAACATATCGTAACATCCTACACTTACTGCTGGTTAACGAAACCTTGTATCAGTATTTCCGTGGCATCCTCCCGTGAGCCACGCAGACCTAGTACCACTTTTACTAGCCGCCTATAAATATGTCCAATACATGAATGACAGGGTAGCGTGGGGAGCTGCATCGAACCAGTCTACGGACTGAAGACCACAACAACAACATCCTCTATGTAGTAAATTTGTGCGATATTGTAAGAAGAGCTGGACACCTGGTCTTCTACATCTACATCCGTACTCCACAAGGCACTCGAACTGGGAACTGGACTCTCCTTTCTCCCTAACTGCGCCTGTCAGGAACCTGCTCCCCTCAGGCCGATCAACATCCAGTCCAGATTCCGTAATCTTCCATTTGGGGAACACCAGAAACGTTTCCCACTTCCCGCACTGCTCGACGCAGAATCGTGTGCACATTATACACCCACCTCTACTCTCTACAAACCACTGCTAAGTGCATTTCAGAGGCTAGCTAGCAACGTTAAGTATGCTGCGCTGGAAGAGAGACTTTTTAAGTGCTTCTGTGCACGCTGTTATTAGTCTTACCTCACGTTCGTTGATTCTACAAAATAGGAACTTAGCGATCTGAAGCATATCGTAACATTCCTCACTTACTGGTGGTTAACGAAACCTTGTATCAGTATTTCCGTAATATCCTACCATTAGCCACACAGACCTAGGACCACTTTTACTGGCCAACTTTAATTATGTCCAATATCCTCTATTTAGTAAATTTGTGTAATATTGTAAGAAAAGCTGGTCACCTGGTCTTCTACATCTACATCCGTACTCCGCAAGCCACCCGACGATGTATGCCGGAGGGTACCTTGAGTACCACTGTCGGTTCTCCTATTCTAATCACGTACTGTTTGCGGAAAGAAAGATTGTCAGTATGCCTCTGTGTGGGCTCTAATTTCTCTGATTTTATCCTCATGATCTCTTCACGAGATATACGTGGAGGGACCAATATACTGCTAGACTCCTCGGTAAAGGTATGTTCTCGAAACTTCGACAAAAACCGGTACCGAGCGACAGAGCGTCTCTCCTGCAGAGTCTTCCACTGGAGTTCAGCGATCATCTCCGTAACGCTTTCACGAGTACCAAATGATCCTGTAACGAAGCGCGCTACTCTCCGTTGGATCTTCTCCACTTCCTCTGTCAACCCCACCTGGTACGGATCCCACACCGGTGAGCAGTATTCAAGCTGTAGGCGAACAAGAGTACTGTAACCTACTTCCTTTGTTTTCGGACTGCATTTCAGTAAGATTCTTCCAATGAATCTAAGTCTGGCATATGCTTTACCGACGATTGATTTTATATCAAATGTTTGTGTAGCTTATGGGCCTTAACTACGGGGTCATCAGTCCCTAAACTTACAAACTACTTATGAACTAGCTAACACTAAGGACGGCACAAATATCGATGCCCGAGGGGGGATTCGAACCCCCGACCGTAGTGGCCGTGCAGACAGTGACTGGCGCGCCTCTGTCCACTCGGCCGCCGCGGCCGGCCACTTACTGCACCCGCCTCCCTGTCCCCATGCGAATTCTATACGACTTCATTCCTTTCCCACCCCTCCTCAAATTCCTGGAGCACATCCGCAGCCTCTATTTTTCCCGCAAGACTGCATGCCATCACCCACTGATCTCCCCCCTCCTCTTATATCCCGAGCCTCTGCCACATCGCTACCAAGTAATCCATCCCTCCCTCCACCTGCACACTCTACACATCCTTTCCGAGGGTAACTTCCGTCAGCTTGTAAGGTCCCTATGGTCCCGAAATAATTTTCTATAATATTTAGGCCACAATAGAGTTCACACAATACTTATAAAGTTATATTATTAATTATTATTAATACTGTTTGTCATTCCTCATTGTGCGAGAGTTATTTATGTAGTGAATCTTGTGAACTGGCCACAGATATATATATTGTAAGTGACGCAGTAATCTTTGGAAGTTCGATTGTAGACAGATCAATGATTGTAGAGTAAGCGCTGTGACTGCGAGAGAGGCTAGAGAGCAGTTACTGCAGTGTCTCTCGATTGGGTTTTTATTCCCCATTCTCGGAGGGAAAAATTCTGTACTGGGGAAATTTGGGGTTAAATTTTTATTTTAGGCAGGTTCAGTGTTGGGTGGTCATGTTGGCAACGAAATGTTCCGTTTACGAGAGTAATTAATTTACTGAGCAAAGCAGGGTAGATACAAGTACCTGTCAACCACAGAGCAGGGAAAGCATTAATTATTTACTTCATGGTCAACACGAAACATTATTTCCCACATTCTATTGCCTTTTCAAAGAGCATTCAATGGTCATTAAAACAGTAGCACACTACACTGCCACTGCCGTAAGTAAGATTTCACTTGTGTTTGGTGGCAGCTGTATATCAACCGCTGCAAGATGTCACGCCTAACTTTGCTAGCTGAGACTAGCACACTATGCAATCCCTAATACAAAGTTTTACTTATTTCTTATGGAGTAAACAGAAAAGTATGTTTATATGATAGTAAGTAGTGATTTCTGCGAACATTTGACGACTGGTTGTCATTTCCCCAAACTAATACAACAATGCACAGCCTTCATTGTTGGCCCTTCACAAAGAAGTAGTTTGCTACGAACACAGCATCTGAAAGTTAGTGAGGAAGTAGGCATAAAAAAAATTGTCATGCGAAGATATCGACCTGCATGGGAAGCCGAACCACAATTTTCTGGTAAGTTAATAAATTTCTACATTTTTTACGTACTAGACTGAAAATCTTGTCTGAAGTGAAGCAACGAAGTTAGAATAAATTACTTTAATTTTAATTTTAGAATTAGGACAATTGCAGCGAAATTAGACCGTACAATATTATTAATACCTACTTATTGAGATCCTTGAATATGTAAGATTGGTTTCATTCCTGGTTTCCTCTGTGAGTTTTTGTACCATTAATGTAAAAAGCATATGCAATAATATTAACATTGTTGCCGTACGGGCCTAATCCGTCTCATAATGACTAATCCCTGACTTTGTGCGCATATTCTGGTTACAATGCCTGCCGAAGATCGATGTGTTCGTACCTTGTCCGAATTGTGTCCGTTTATTTGGTGTATGAATATTACACGGTAGTATATGGGTGAAAGCGTGCTTTTTCGAGCATTTGGGGGGGGGGGGGGGGGGAATATAGCTATCGCGGCGAAGAAATCACAAAAGCAGAGTTTGAACTTGGGTTACTTGCATCGAATTTCATTACTAATTCGTGTTTGTCAGCAAATGTTGCACCCCTGAAGCAGGTTTTCTATTTTTCTTGCCAGGCTGTATGTTTTTATCGATAAATTAATAATTTTGTTTTATGTACTATAATTTCTGATACATAGGATAATTTTATGACCCTGAACACGTAGTTACACTCCTGCAAGTTGCCATTACTGACAATAAATGTTAATTAGAAGAAAAAGATAGTTTTAATCTATTGGGGGAAAAGCTGTCAAAATAGTGTCATTTTGGGGAATTTTTTTGTCTGGTATGGAGAAAGTTCGAAAACTCAATCTGGAGACACTGCCAGTTAGTTGCCAGTTGCGTGAGGTAGCGCGAGGAAGCCTGTAGCGGTAAGGAAGCTGTTGTAGAAGGCAGTCGTCAAGTTGTGTTGCAGCACGCCATTATTGTAATGCGTGATGTTAATTTAATTTTCTGTCATATGTTTCTACTTCATATTTTCTTAAGCGTATAATTTCTGATTTTAAATTCGCTTTCTGCGTTCTCATTTTTGTAGTTAGTTTCCACTTCCTTTTATTTTCTTTATTTATGATTTTTGTTTAACTTAATTACTACCCATCTATCATTTCTACATATTTTAATACTGAAATCAATCAACTGATAACTGCTATCTGGTTTTTGTACAAGTTGTAAGTAACTTCCCGTTCCTTATATTTTGCTCCTGCTGATTTCAAAATCTCAAAGAGTGTATTCCAATCAACATTATCAAAAGTTTTCTCCAAATCTACAAAAGCTGGAAATGTAGGCTTGCCTTTCCTTAATCTATCTCTAAGACAACCCGCAAAGTGAGTATTGCCTCACATGTTCCTACATTTCTCCTTAATCCAAACTGATCTTCCCCGAGGTCGACTTCTATCAGTCTTTCTATCCTTCTGTAAATAATTCGTGTTAAAATTTTGCAATTTTTCACATAGTCTGTGCCTGCTTTCTTTGGAATGGGGTTTATTACGTTTTCTTAAAGTCTTAGGGTATTTCTCCTGTCTCATACATCTTACACACTAGGTGAAATAGATTTGTCATGGCTGGCTCTCCCAGAGACTTCAGTAGTTCTGAGGGAATGTCGTCCACTCCAAGGGCCTTGTTTCGACTTAGGTCTATAAGTGCTGTGTCAAATTCTTCTCTAAGTATAGTATCTCTTGTTTCATCTTCATCTACTTCCTCTAGAAATAATTTATGCCTCTCATATTATACAGGGTGTCTCACTCAACTGTTTTACCCCAGCTATGTCTGAAACTACAAGAGATATTGAAAAACGACTTTTACGGTCATGAACGTACAGCAGGGGCTTATGAAAGCAGGTACTATGAAGCACTCTAAAACGTGAAGAAATATTATTTTCAACACAAACGTATGTTTTTTAATATATACTGCATATTATTTCTTAAGCAATCGATAGAATGAAAAATCATAAATGAATGGCGTTGGTTGCCTCGCGATGCGTCAATTACATCCGGAGAAACTGCGAAGTTGATGTTTGAAATACATTAGGCGCGGTGCTAGCGCATGTCCGAGGCTCAAGCGAGACTCACGGTTGAGTCTCGGATACCCACTAGCAGCGCGCTTCATGTATTTCAAACGTCAACTTCGCAGTTTCTCCGGATGTAATTGACGCATAGCGTTGCAACCAACGCTATTCTTTTTGTGATTTTTCATCCTATCGATTGCTTAAGAAATAATATGGGGTATCCATTAAAAAAAACATAAGTTAGTGTTGAAAATAATATTTCTTCACGTTTTAGAGTGTCGCATAGTACCTACTTTCACAAACCCCTACCGTACGTTCATGACCGTGAAAGTGGCTTTTCAATATCTCTTGTAGTTTCAGAGATATCTGGGGTGAAACAGTTGCGTGGAACACCCTGTATATCATTACAGTTGTGATCTGAAGATGGTCATTTAAGCGGCCGAAAAAAAAATGCGATCTAGATTGACTTTTACATGAATCCAATCAATATCAACACGAACTCAGGAGTGGCGCTGTAGGCGATGCAATGCTGTTAGTCATTCAAGTCGGTCGTCTGCTGCTGTAGGCCATTAACGCCAAATTACGCTGCACTCTCCTAACGGATACGTTCGTCGTGCGTTACAGATCGATTTATGTGGTTATTTCACGCAGTGTTACTTTTCTATTAGCGCTGAAACTTACTCAAATGCCGTTTCTGTCGGTTATTAAGTGCAAGTCGTCGGCCACTGAGTTGTCGGTAGTGAGCCGTAATGCCCGAAATCTGTCATTTCCGGCACAAAATTTCCGAAATGGAATGTCCAATGCGTCTTTCAGCAATAACGTTCTCGCGTTCAAAGTCCTTTAATTCCCGTCGTGCAGCAATACTGACACGAGAAACCTTTTGACTTAAGTCATTGGAGTACGAATGAAGCTGCCCATTGCACCGCCTCTTTATGCCCTGTGTATGCGATACTGCCACTGGCAGTACCTATACCTCTAGCCATCATATGCCTTTGGTCGCCTCAGACACCCCGTTTATATGGGCTCCCAAAACCGGATTTCGTAAACTGAATTCCTAAATCCGCTTTTGGTTGGTCATGGAAGCATTATAAAATCGATTCTAGAAATCCACTTCTGTAAAGCAGTTTTCCAGTTCCCCAGTTGATTTTCGTGCGCAGATAAAGGCCACCGTTTTTGAAACGTTCTTCTCTTGTGACATTGTGTTTTCTCGTTAAGAATTTTCGACTCATATGGGCAAAGTGACTTTTTTTTTTTTTTTTTTTTTTTTTTTGCAATGAAAGAGAAGTATAAATTTTAGAGCGAGCAATGACTCAGTATATTTAAGAAAAGAAAGATAGCGATTGCGCTGACTTAAAACAGGAACTGAATCACGACTAGATGAGAAACTTTAGAAGGGGAGAGATTGACAGATCAGCTGTTGCTTAACATGTTTTTCAACCAGAGGACCACCTTATTCAATTTGATAAGACTCAAAATTTTAGCAGCAACAAATGGATACTACGAAAGACTGTATAGAGAGGCTATAGAAATTGTAAAACACCCCAATAATTTCAATAGGATGGAGGAGGCCGTGAATCTAAATGATATCTGGATTCCGGTTTTGAAGAAGAAATGTAAGTCTTCCACCATGGGACGACATTAACGGACGGAGGCAATCGGTAACGACGAATTGCGTGAGCATGTCAAAATCATCTAACGTCACACCACTGCGCGCGAGCCCTTGTAAACGGAATTTGGCTTCAGTCAGTAGCGAGCCAGGGTGTGAATCGGACATCCAAAAGTGCCACGATCCCCCTTGAGTATGTCCTCCGCAGTCGGGGACGAAACGTTGGGTTTTAATAATAAATCCACTAGACCACAGCATAACAGCCCGGAAATTTTTAGTAATTTTGAGGAAATGTTCAAATGTTTGTACAACTTATGGGACTTAACTACGGGGTCATCAGTCCCTAAGCTTACAAACTACTTATGAACTAGCTAAGACTAAAGACGGCACAAATATCCATGCCCGAGGGGGGATTCGAACCCCCGACCGCAGTGGCCGTGCTGACCGTGACTGGAGCGCCTCAGTCACTTCGGCCACCGCGGCCGGCTTGAGGAAATGAAACAGCTATTTTTCAGCCGCCATATTGAGTGGGCTAGGAAATTCGCACCTGGCTATAACATGTAAACACGACAACTAGAAACGGTTTACGAAATTCGGTTGTCGTCTTTCGAAAGATGTGTGCATTAAAACGCAGTGAGGGGGGTACGCCATATCTCCCGTATTACTTATCTAAAATTAAATCATTATCAAGGTTTCGTTCTCCACTAATGAGGAAATATACACAGAGAGTTTAAAGTTATTGTTTTCACAAAACATTTAAAAAAATGTGTACCGTTCGCAGAATCTAAGTTAATACACTACGAACTATCGTAAAAAGGCACCGCAACGATTATCAACTTAGTTTACGCGGTCGATATAACAGCAATGTAGAACGTGCCATCTATTGACAGTCTGTTTAACTAACATGAACAACAGCTCTTGCAGTTGTTTGGTTTCTTTCTGCAAGCCAAAGACCACCTTTGATGCAAGCACAGTTTATCACACGATTTCGGTTATGCATGTCGATGTAAGGCTGTCTTCACACTGGCACCGACAGACCGTCGTCAGACGCCGTCGACCAGTGGTCACACTGCATCCGATACAGTTTGTCACTTGGTCGGGATAAAGGAGAAAGTTATGTTAGGTTTGAATGTATTCTTTGTCTGAAGTATATTAGATTTCAATTCCCTGGGATACAATGGATTCCACCTTCATTTTTATCCTTCGAAATTAGTGCTAAAATGCGGCTTTTGTTATTAATAAAGACTTCGAATGCTTACGAATAAGCTACACCTGTCTGGAATGAAGAAAGTGGCGAGGATTGTGTACTGTCCTCAGTTATTGCTATTCCCAGACAATCTTTACGAATATGTGAAGTACCATTAAAAGGAGAAATTTCTGTTACATATTGATATTTCGTGGTGTCCTGAATTTATTTGAAGTTGTGCAGACATACAGCAATTAACCTCCATGCTTTAAATAATGAAAAACTACACCAATTAGGGAAGTTCATTGCTTACCACAACGAATTTAGAGGATTTATTCGCATCTTCTAGTGCATTTGTTCACGAAGAACGGTACTTTTTCGACGTTTCAATGTGTGCTTTGCTGACACACTTGCACTGCAGTTGTCTCTTTAGGTTAGCTACTGAAGTTCGGAAAATCGGACACAATAAATATTGTGGTGTGCGTTTGAACCTAATGTTAGAAACCATAACTTTTTTTTGTGCCTGCTTAAAGGTATTGTGCCTCTTCCAGTACTCAGAATATGCAACATAATAATCGTGACTTAGGCCTACCTGTGTACAAAAACCAGTGTAAGTGACGATTTTTGTGTTGTGGTATCCAGTTTAATGGAGCAGACAATGCCTGCAAGTATAGACATACGTACTATTTAGTATGTAAAAAAGTTGCCAAGATTTTTTCTATGTATGCTATGATTTTCCTCATTACACTAACCTCAAAAAACTACATATGTGAAGGAGCTGCATAAAATCACACTTGGAAACGTCACGGTGTATTTATATACACAAATGCACTAAAAGAGAAAAATTCTCGAAATGCGTTGTGCTAAGCATAAAAATACATAATGAATGCAGTTTTCAGTATTTAAATCCATGAAGAACAGTTATAGGCCACCCAGAAACATCCGATTATGATGAACGTTAATGAACTTCAATGACTTCATTCAATATATTTGTGAAAGACAAGTGTGAAATTAAGAATAATTTTGAACACAGAAGCCACTGAAAAGCGGAAGCACACGTAGGCCTGCACCACATTTGCAGGTCACTTCACAGAACAGGCTCATCACCTTTTTAAAGAAGACCAGAAACAGTAACAATTTGTGGACAGCTAATACCCGATTATCACAGTGCAAAACAAAATATGAGAGCCACTACAATAACATTAAGATAAGCCACAATCCCAGATTGAACACCTTTTTTGATGTTATAATTTAGGCCTAAAAGTTTTGATAAAGGATTTAACTAACTTGGGGATTACAATAAACTGTAATATCAGGCCATAGATTACGAATTATATTCTGATTGTGATATTTATCGTCTTCTGGGCGTTTCTCACTGTCCATATCTAGCATGAGAGAACGTCGATCGATTTGACCGAAGAAAACAATCTGATTTGAATTTCACCGACTGTCGTCCGAAGTCTTTACGTTCGGGCGATGAGATCGGCTACACTGTGACCGTGCCCATATTGGAGTACTGATTTGAAGCGATCAGCCGTTTTCCGCCGATGTCTGTCGTCGGTAAAACCCGCCGATATCTAAGTCACTGTGACCACAGCCTAAAGCGTAGTTAAACACACGATTTCGGTAATACACTTGATGGAACGAAGAAAAATACACAAATTATTTAATTTAACTTACAAGCACTACAGCTCTTGCAGTTGTTTAGACTCTTTACGCAAGCGTAGTTTATCACTAGATTTCTGTTTCACACGTCGATGCACAACAGCTATTAGAATGTTCAGTTTCTTCAAGCAAGCATTTTGTACTGTGCAAGTTTATTTTCTTTTATACATATGTATTTGCATCTACCTTTTCCCCTTTACTATCTTACCTATCATGACTGATCAGGATAAAGTGCGAATTATTTGCACGGGTCAACTAGTAATAATGCTGTATTATATGTTCTCTATTTGCACTGATATATACAGCGAGAATGTTAACTTCAACTGAAACATAACCGGATTATGGCTACACTGTTGAAGCGACAACATTTTCTCTACAATGTATCGTGCTGTGAAGATAGCATGTTTGCCTTTCCTGGCGTATACCGGTTGTTTTGCATTTTAGTTGCCAACGTATAGGAGTAGCCAGGAATGGCTTAATTAAAGCAAGAGAAACCTGTTATATGTGTAGCGCGTCTAACTACTATCCAGCACACGAACTTGCCAGTAAATACCGATGCTACGCGCGTTTAGAACTACGTACGTAGAAGTGTAAAGCAAACAGAAGAAAGCATCGCTTCGGCAACAGATTTGGTGTAACAAACTAACAGGTCAATAACGTCTGTAGCCACTCACTACTGCATCCGGAAATACAGGGATTATCGTGCATTTCTACCTTATCATTAAAAATAAATAATTTTAAAAGTAGCCTCGTCTTTCACATTCTTTAAACAGGCTTTTAAAGACCATAAATGCAGGTAAATGTAATCAGCTGTTCTGAGATTTTACCTTTGTCAGAAGTTCGGCATAAACCAGAGACTATCGCACAGTTCTTCTGTTCATTAAAAAACTATAATTTCAAAGTACACTCTTCTCTTCATATTCTCCGGACAGGTCTAAAAAACACCATATACATGTAGAAGTCTTTGAGCTGTCTTTTGCATAAGTTCAGCAGGTTTCAGCGACTTGGAAAGAATTCATGTCTGCTGGGATAATGAAGCATTTCGCTATTGGCACTTCAAACCACACCGAAAACTACTTCAACAGGTACCCAAAGAAAATTTCATGACATAATAACGTAAAAGTGTTCCTTAATTGAGTGATCAGAGGTATCAGAAAGCGCTTATATGGATTCTGAACTAGATGTAAGCTCAAAAGTTTCCAACAAATTCCACGAACCGGCTAAAAAATTTAGTCAAAGGTTAATCTATCTCGAAATATGCTGTTAGTTTCTCAGCAAAAATTATTTTCACTCAATCAATAAATTTGTTTTATTTTTCTTCCTTTTCCAATCCATAATCCGGCTGGACGTCCGGAAGAGAGTAAAAGCTGTCACGTTAACAAACGAAAAAATTTTCAGTTAAAGCGTGGTCGGAAAGCAGTATGACTTACAGAGCCTAACGACAATGGATCACAAAATATCAGTAGTTATATAAATAGTTGTCGAAAGACTTATTATGTTTTATGTTAAGCTGCAAAGAGAAGAAAAACTATAGGTGTTATCTCGTCAGGTGTATGCAAACACCTACCTGGTTTAGTTCATCTGTAAGAGAGCAAATACTACTACCAAAATGCGTGGATAACCCCTCTCGAATGTTGTATATTCCCAAAGCAGTTGGGGAACGTAGTAAACAAAGTGAGTGGCAGCTTCCGTAGCATACGGTTTCTACTGAAGCAAAGGATCCCTATCAACTATACAACCTGCTCTACAGTGCAGAGTAGTTTCAAGTCGCATACTGAACGCGGGAAAATATCTGTATTCATCTTTTCGCATCCTACTCGCTCTGCTTCCCATGAGTAGCTCACAGACTTCGTTAAGTAATAGAACCCACTACGATGCCCTCGAAGACGTGTTTATTAGAGAGAGGAATATCTTCTGGAGTGACCCAGGAAAATGTGATAGAATCGTTATTATATTCTACTAGTCGTCCCGGCAATGCTTCACAGTTGCTAATATGTATGTACTCTTGCTTTGAACGTCAAATGTGCAAATATTTTTCGCAATCGTACCAATGATGTTGATATCCTAAAGAAAAGCTCTTTCAGTTTTCCCTAAATTTTCCTATTTTCTACCAACTATTACAAACTTTTACTGCACTCAAACATGCCTCTCGCTTTGAACGTCGAATGTGCAAAATTCTATAGCATTCAGATAAATGGTTTTGATATATCATAGAAAAAATCTCCATTTTTTCCGCATTTTCCAATTTTCCGGGAAACTATTCCAAATTTTCATTTCATAAAAACGTTACTCTTGCTCTGAACGTCAAATATGCAAAATTTTACCGCAATCAGACGAATGATATTGATATCCAATTGAAAAAGGCTCTTTTAGTTTCTCGCAAAATTTAAAAATTTCCGGGTAACTTTTCCAAATTTTTAGTTAATAAGAATGTTCATCTTTCGTTGAAAGTCAAATGAGCAAAATTTTAGCGCAGTCGGTTGAACGGTTATCAACTTATAGGTAAGTACATTTAGAAACACATTGAGAAAGAAACTTGGTCGAATTTTGCGACTTTCCTTTTTAACTGCCCCTCTCTTTTTTTTTTCCCTACTCAAAACTTTTCTAAGACCATAATAAACAAAACAAAAAAAAAGATAAACTCCTCTTCGTCGTGCGAATAGTCCGTTATAGTGATGAATTCAATCAAAAACACATTGAAAAACGCACTTCCAGGTTCTCAATTTTTCCAATTTACCGGTAGATTTTCCAAAAACTTTATGTCATACAAACCTTGTCCTGTGAAGCCGTACTCAAGTGATGCTCTTACAACCATGTAGCAATTGATTTTTATTCATAGAAAAAAATCATTTTACGTTTTACCTAAACTTTCCTACTTTTCGACCAACTTTTCCAAATTTTTATTTGATGTGAACCCTCCTCTTGCTTTGAACATGAAATGTACAAAATTTTATCGCAATTGGACGAACTTCATATATATGTATAATATGCCGGTGACGGGCAATGATCCTATCGTTAGTGGGGAGGGGTGGGCAGAGTTTGAAGCCCTTACTCTTACGGGAATTAGTTTCATAACTACGAGTTTGAGTACTGTGGGCAGGGCGAAGCTGGGAATTTGTAGCTGACGGGAGGCGTGCTTAGGCAGTCCTTGCAGGTGCGGTGATCACTGTGTCCCCAGTGGTGTAGGGGTCAGCGCAACTGCCTAGAAAGCAGTGTACCCGGCTAGGTACACATTTTCAGCTTTGCCCAATCGCAGTTGATGTCACATATTCTATGAATGTTGAATAATAACAACTGCAGGATCAGAAGTAAGGTCTGTTCCCTCGGAACAGACGCCACATGTATATATAAAATCACTTAACAAGAACAAGTCTTCTCGTCTGGACTGTGTACCCATTAGATTTCTATCTGATTACGCTGAAGCTATAGCTCCTTACTTAACAGCCATATACAACCGCTCTCGATGAAGGATCTGTACCAAAAGAGTGGAAAGTTGCACACGTCACAGCGATATTTAACAAAGGCAGTAGGAGTAACCCATTAAACTATAGGCCAATTTCATTTACGTCAATTTGCAGCAGGGGTTTGGAACATATCCTGTATTCAAATATTATGAATTATCTCGAACAGAATGATCTACTGACCCGAGGTCAACACGGATTTAGAAAATATCGTTCATGCGAAACAGAATTAGCTCTTTACTCACACGAAATGATGAATGATATCGACAAGGCTTCGCAAATCGATTCCGTATTTCTTTATTTCCAGAAAGCTTTTGACACCGTACCTCACAAACGGCTTTTAATCAAATTGCATGGTTATGGTATCTCGCCCCAAATTTGCCACTTGATAGGGGATTTTCTGTCAGAGTACACAGGTCTTAGTAATCGATGGTAAGGCATCGACTAAAACGGAGGTGATATCGGGCGTTCCACAGGGTAGTGTTATTGGTCCTCTGCTGTTCCTTATTTACATAAACGATTTAGAGGAAAATCTAAGTAGCTCTCTTATGTTGTTTGCAGATGACGCCGAAATTTACCGTCTAGTAAAATCATCTGAAGATCAAAACCAACTACAGAACGATCTGAATAAGATATCACTATGGTGTAAAAATTGGCAGTTGAGTCTAAATAATGAGAAGTGTGAAGTCGTCCACATGAGTACGAAAAGAAATCCGTTAAACTTTGTTTACAAGAAAAATCAATCAAAAGTGAAGGTCGTAAACTCCACAAAATACTTAGGAATTACTATTACTTCAGACATAAACTGGAAAGAACACGTAGATAATGTCGTGGGAAAGGCGAACCAAAGGCTGCGTTTTATTGGCAGAACTACTAAAGAGGTTGCATACACTAAGCTTGTCCGTCCTTTTTTGTAGTATTGCTGCCCAGCTCGTGTCGTATTGTCACGAAACAGGGAGACAGCGTTACGGAAATGATACAGGATCGGGGATGGGAATCATTACAACAACGGCGCTTATCGCTGCGGCGTGGGCTACTTACGAAACTACAATCGCCAACATTCTCCTCCGAATGCTAAAATATATATTGTTGACTCCCACTTACATAGGTAGAAATGATCATCAGAATAGAACACGAGAAATCAGAGCTCGAACGGAGAGATACAGGTGTTCTTTCTTCCCGCGCGCTATTCGAGAATGGAATGGGAGATAAACAGTATAAATATGGTTCGATGAGCCCTCTGACGGGCACTTAAATGTGATTTGCAGATTATCCCATGTAGATGTAGATGGAGAGAACATTGGCAGAGCTGTTGTCACTGTCAGAGCACTTGCTCTATCAAATAATATATAACGGGTATGTTATCGCTTGAGTGGGCTCCTCTACCGAGTGTGATCGCAGCGTTACCAATCGTGTGGTAGCAGCTACAGCAGTTTGTTAGATAAGTAACGCTACCACTTCTGTTTCACATGCACTTTCGTTTAGGAAACTGTCCGAATTGAGATAAGGTTGCTGTCCGAAGTGGTGGAGCGGGCGGTTACAATTTCGGAGGCACTTGTTCCAAAAAGGAGAGAGAACGTGTCTTTGTATAGTCTCTCAAATTCAGAGTGGGTATTTTACGCACTCTGAATTTTTTACCACCTCTGTACTCATACCAACCGCCGCACAGTGGGACGGAATCCCCAACAGTTGGCCAAAATCCCAAGAAGTCGTTTAATTCACACGAAACTCATCACACGGGGGTTTCCGAGGACGCTGTTTACGAATTTGATGGTAAAAAGTATCTAAACAAAATGGCGGAGATAATAAAGGAACGTGACCAATGAAAAACCATAATAATTTATTAATAATAGCGTATATATAGTTAATACACTGCCAACGATATTTGTTTATTATAACAAAATATTTGTCGAAAATATATCGGAAAAAAATTCTTCGATACCACACACATTGAAGATGGTTTCATTATACTTGTATTATTGAATTACAAAGTGGGTGACGGAACACAATAAATGTAATAGTATAATCAAAGATAAAAGTAATAAGTATAGCTAATGAAGACAGTCGTTCTTGACAGTCCAAACTTGATATGATTTAAGATGTTGTTTTGATGCATACAAATGGTATGATTGGTTTTATATCTAGCAATCATTCAGTATCGCTCTCGAAGTGAAGTTCTTAGAGACAGAATCCATATCGAAATTTTCCACGTGGTGTAATTGGAATTTCAGGGAACAGTATCAGCTTTATTGCTTCCTTTGACAACGTTTTAACATGTGTTTGTGGCAGTTTTCTAATACAGGATATGTATGGATCCGAAGTTACCAGAAGCCTCTTTAAAACGTCTTCTATTGTTTTTACATGTGAAACATTTTCTGGGAAAGTCTTCCCGATATCTTTTAATGTCCTTGTTCTTCGCTTCCTGCTAATCTTCGAATAATTGACCGATCGGCAACAGTACGTGGGCACTTGTAAATATTCATTAATCAAGAGAAATGGCAGATCTTGGCAGCTGATTCTTATCAATTCCATCAGGTAATTAATCAATCTATAGTCTGGAAGTTGAAATTCCGCGGTATATTGCGGTATATGCTATTTTTGCTCTAGTTGAAAATGTAAGGTCGGCTAAGCATGGTCATTGTGCACAGGCATCGGAAAAAATATTAAATATAATATAAATAGAATAACTATGAAATTTATACCGACTTAGTGTACGAACATTTTATACATACCTGTAGAAACCGTTTCCAACGTGTAGAACTGAAATTCTTCACTTCACTACCAAAATATTCACTCACAAACCGAGAGTAAATTTGCCTTGCTTTCACAGTCTCATATACCTTGCGTACCAGGTGGAACAATATCTTCCTGACTGGCTCTCCTAACGATATCAGCAGTTAAGACGGCATATCACCTACTCCAGAGGCCTAGTTTCGACTCCAATCTTTCAGCACTCAGTAACATATCTCCTATCTCATCTTCCTCCACTTCGTCTTCTATTTCTAGAATACTGCCTTCAAGTTTATTTCCCATGTACAGGCCTTCTATATATTCCTTTCACCTTTCAGCTTTCCCGCCTTTGCTTAGTACTGGTTTTCCATCTGAGTTCTTGATATTCATACCGCTGTTTTTCTTGTCTCCAAATGTCTTATTTTTCTGTAGGCTGTATCTATCTTTCCCCTAGTCATACATTCTTCTACGGTCTTGCATTTCTCCTTAAGCCATTCCTGCTTAGCCACTCTGCACTTCCTGTCAATTTCATTTTTCAGACGTCTGTACTCCTCTTTGGCTGCTTCACGTGGTGCATGTTGTAGTGGGACGAATTGTTGGCCCCGCTACTACCTTATATCAGCTCAGTTTTGCAGCAGACTGTGTTTGTATTTATATTTAAATGACTTTTCTATGTAAATGTTTTTGTTACATGATTCTTAAAAGAGTTTGTATGTTTTTTATGTTTCATGTGCTACAACGGCAATCCAACCTACGAGAGCAACATCTTCGACGCCAACCTCAAGGAATAGAACATCTGGCCACTTCAAGTCGCGGGTCGACGGCCACAAGGCAAGAAGATGATGGTCTCTGCGGTTATCGTCGCCCTTATTTACATTGTCAACGAAATTTTACTAAAATTTGAGCAAATACATTATGTCAGTTCATTCTTGACTTCAGACTTGTAAATGTCAAGTGTAATAAAAGTCGTATTTAAACTTTAACTACGTGTTCGCCAACATCATTTATTTATTTTGAAGAGATCTGCCAGAAATATTACATTAACAGGAATTGAGAATTATTTCCTGTTAAAGTTTCTACGATTTTTATTTTATTTTATTTTATTTTATTTGTTTTTTTTATTATTTTTTTTTTATTATTTTTTTTTATTTTTATTTTTTTTTTTTTTTGAGAAGATATTCTATTTGAGTTTCCAGAATGAAACTTTCACTCTGCAACGGAATGTGCGCTGATATGAAACTTCCCGGCAGATTAAAATTGTGTGCTGGAACCGGGACTCGAACCTGGGACCTTTGCCTTTCGCGGGCAAGCGTCCTACCGACTGTGGTCCCAGGTTCGAGTCCCGGTTCCGCCACACAATTTTATTCTGTCAGGAAGTTTCTATTTGAGTTTAATTGATGTGTTAAGTCAAAGGAAGACTTTCATAATTTTTCAGTGCTTTCTTAATCGATCGCCTACATCGATCGAATTACTGTCAACAAGATATATAGAATCTCTGTGGTCAACAGGACGTTTACTAGTATAAACTTCAGTTTGACAGTTAAAAGTTGACAATAACTTAAAAAGTATATCCGATTAGCAGCAAGAATCTAAATAAAAGAAATTCTTCTGACTATGCTTCTTTGAATGCGCATGGACCTGATATAGAATACTAGCTTAAACCCGCTGCTCCGCTCGCGTTTTGATTGATTATGATAGATAACGCGCGAAACGTCAAATAGATTTTTTAAAGAGATGTATTAAAAGAAATTTCTTTTTACTGCTTTATTTATTCTTATATTTCCTTATTCGTATGCTTTTCCTTACAGAGAAAGATCTGAAGACATTGTAGCACACATAGACCAAAGATATGATCTGTGGCATCACGTTTCGCTGTATGAACCTCCTTGCTATAGAGTCGTTGGCCTTCAGTCTGAATTTTTTATAATTTGGCGACTTTCAACTATCATATCTTCCACCCCCTTATAGCTATCGGCATGGAACTGCTATGGTGTAGAACGGGAGACTTCGGACAACAATTACACACAGACCATTCGCTTGCATTCTGTAGCTTTCCCTGAAGAGCGAAATATTAACACACATACACGTAGAATTTTATATACACCGATAACTTTCCATCCCGATATACTCCACCCTTTTATTATTATCATCCCTCAAGCAACAATGCAACCAATAAAACCACTTTCAAAGATTAAATATAATTTTCAAAGAGTAATTATTGTTCCGAATTTTACGTTATATTCTTCGAATTACTAAATATCTATCAGATCGCTATAAAATCGTGCCTAAAACCTTCCTCAGGTATAAATTAGTAACTGTACAAATATTTAAGTCTCTGCGTCTTGTCGTTCGGACGTGATAAGCGTACACCGAACATACATTCACATTTATATAGATAGCTATTCGATCGCCATAAGACCGTGCCTAAAGCCTTCCCTAGGTAGACATTAGTAACTGTACAATATTTTAGCTCTTTATGTCTTGGGGTTGAGACGTGATAAACGTACACCGAACAGACATTCACATTTATAGATATAGATTTTTTTTTTTTTCAAACTTAATAATTTTTATGGTGACGAGCGAACGACTGGAGGACTACAGAGTCTGACACGGCCACATTTAAAGCTTCAATACTCAGTAGCAAGCTATACATCAGAGTCGTTCCGCCTCACGTGGCGACCTATGACATAGGACTTGTGTGCCACTAGAAGAGGTAATTTGGCACACAGACGCGGAGGAAGAAGCAGCCTGTGTCACTTCAACAACGAGAGGTCTGGGTGACGACGGGGCAGCCCTGGCGGACGGTCACCCAGCTATTCAACGAGACTTCGCTGCAGTCGTGAACGGCACCCTGCTGTTCCCGGAACCTGTTCTATTTTAAACCTAATAGGCCCAGTCCATCAGCTGTCATCTCTTCGGCATTACTACGACGCTGTCGTGGGCGAGTACGGTTCGCAGAGTGATGGGCAGTTCGGATCATTTCACTGTTTCCAAACATATGGATCATCTGAGTCTAGTGAGTCGACTCGCTGCTTCGGCACTCGAAACACTTGACGTGGCGCAGCCCTGCGTCCCACTATCTCTGCTGATTCACGTGAGCCGAGAAATATGCAGTAGGGCGATACAGCAAATACGTAACAACTATGTATTATCAACATGGTTTTAATATGTTATTCACTAGACTTAATTGAACGGCACAGGATTTGTTTGCTACTTCGAATTTACTATCGTGATATAGTGTAAACGTTTCCTAAGTTACTCGAATTTTCATACAAACAAATATTGTAACAAAGTAAGTACAAAATAGTAATATTTAAATTCCAAAGTCATGAAACTTTATCCAACCTTCAAAATTCCATAATTAATTGTAAATAAAACAAGAAAGATTTATGGTTCAAATCAGTCGCGAAACTATGGGGGGATGAGGGGGATAGAAGCCCCCACCCCCAGAAACAAAAAAAAAAAAAAAAAAAACAAAAAAAAAACAAAAAACAAAAAAAGAGAGAGAGAGAAAGAAAGAAATTGTATGTATAACATCAATCTGATAAAGGTAAAGATTGGAAACTCTGGGTGTTTTACCGTAAGCTTTTATTAGATGGGAGTGAATTAATCTTCAACGGGAGTGGTAGATGGTAGTTTGTCTGGAAACACTAAAATTTTGCTCATCAAGCAGATCTATCCCCCCCCCCCCGCCCCCAAAGCCAAGTCCTAGTTACGCCACTAGTTCAAATGTCTACGAGCATCCAGAAATGAATAACTTTTCTAACCAATCAATATAAACAAAATATTTATGATTTGTTCCTAAGACATATTTAATGCAAGTAACAGATATTACTACACGTATTAACACAAGTAAACACATTTCACAATTTACGTGACGAAACCACAAAACTGAACTAAAATCTTTCAATGTCCAGATAGGTATTCTAATAAACAGATTCATCTTCAGTCAGTCAAATAAAAGATAATCAGTTACAGTTTCTTTAATTTCAAATTAAAAAATGTTATTTTGACATCTTACTGAGAATGTGGTTTCGTCTCACTGAAATTATTTGCCATTTTTTCCGACAGCTGTAGCAACAATGCATAACAACGCTTAGTTCACGCGAAACTACCACAAAACACCGAAGGACTTGACAACTTTTCTCGATGTTACCCCAGTTTTCAAACCTCAGTTGAAGGGTACCAGTAGCATAATTCAAGATATCGCGTGGCGCGTTAGGGGAACAACTTCAAACCCGTTGCACGCCTGGGCGCTGTGTCGAACTCACCCAGGCAGACGAACAGCAAAACGCATTTTAACGGTACCTAGCGACCGATACACGAATCACATGATCCGTTGCTTCGAAACAGTGCCGATTCAAGTTTCGACTCAATCGAACAGTTCGCTGACTCGATTCACTGAGTCGAAACATCAACTCAGCAGCCAACTCTAGTGCGCGGGGTAGTTGAGACGGGCCGCTGGTGACAACACAGCTGGGGTCGTCGACAACGTCTGCGAGAGAGAGCAGACACACCAGCATTGGCATCGTACGGGTGCAACGCAGACGGCTGTTGGGGCAGCCGCGAGTAACATCTCACTGGCCACCGGAGCTGCATAAATGTAATATATAAAGCAGAGTGTCCGTATATTCGTACGTGTTTCATACAAATCTACAATTTTGTTCCAATCTTTATGAACTTTTGCACACATAAGCTTCAATCCATGAGAACGGTCGCCGTAAGTGTAAGAATCACGTACGATACACAGTTCGCGAGATATGACGTCATAAACAATGAGATGCGCGGAAAACTGCTGCATTTTGCAACAATGCTGCTCATTTTCTCCTAAACCGCTGGACCGATTTCAACCAAATTTGGTACACACATTCCTTGCCGTGAGTTACAATTGCTGCAGGGTTAAGAATCATATACGACACATGGTTCAAAAGATATTACGTCATAACCAGTAGAAATCGCAAAAAATGCCATATAATGCGGCGAGACTTTCGAAATACACTGTATGAGAATGACAGTACTTAGCGACTTGCAACAAACTTTAAACATAATTTCAAACCATTATTAAACTTTTTCTCGCTGGCAACCATAGTAAAATGATGAAAGGAAAAAAAAGTTTCTCGCTTACTATTTTTCCGCTGTTTATGGAGTAAAACTACGGCTCTCGGCATGACGTTACAATTTATAATTTGAACACTACAAATTGTAGCGACAGGAAATTTTACAGACAGTATACACATATATAGTTGAATGTAGCTTCTAAATTGTATCACATTCCGACACGCAGTTCATGAGATATGAGCACATAAACAGTAACGTTCCGCTGTTCATGGACTAAAACTACGGCTGTCGGTATGACGTTACAATTTATAATTTTTACACTAAAATTATAGCTGCAGGAAATTTTACAGACAGTATACACGCATATTGTTGAGTGTACCGTCTAAATTGTATCAAAGTACGACACGTAATTAATGAGATATGAGCACATGAACAGTAACTCTCACGGAAAACTGCCCCATCATGCACCAAGTTTTAATCTATTACTTCTTTACTACTAATTGTATTCTCAAGAAATTTTACAGTTATACAGCCCTTATAAAAATAAATATATACCTTAGAAATGGCAGGAACAAATAGATAAATACCCGGGCAACCCCGGGTTTTCAGCTGGTTTAATTTAAAACACCCGGTGAGTCAACTTCACGTATGCCTACTTGATCCGTGTGTAATAGTGAAAAGTGCAGAAAAGGCTTTTATACGTGTGTGAATAGTGTATTTAGCCAATATGTCAGATAACGAAATGTCAGGTGACGAACAATTTGGGTTACCATCACTCAATAGGGAAGGAAGGTTCCTCATAGGCAGGTAGACAAATCTGCAACAGAGTCAAGAACGAAATACTTAGTGAATTTAATGCTGTGCTCGAACGATTTGCAGCCATGATATCTAGGATAGAATCTTCTCAGGCAGAAGCCAGGAAAGAGCAACAAGAAACTAGGATAGAAATGAAAGGGTTAGGCGAGTCAATAACTAGGAAATGGTTCAGACTGAGACGCGGGGACAATTATTAGGTCTCAATGAGAGGCTAGAGGAACATATTAAAGAATCCCGCGAAGAAAATGGTCAAATGCGCCAAGATGTAGCTGCATTGACACAACGCTTAGATCAGATCAATGTTTTAATAGCTACGGAAGTAGAAAAGAACAATGCTATGCTACGTGAGGAAATAGAAAACAATAATATTAAGATACGTGATGAAATAGAAACTAATAATCTTAAAATATGCGAAGAACTTATATTACAGACAGAAAATACTCGCAAAGAGTTACAGGACTCTATTCAAGGAATTTCTCCAAGAAAAATAGAAAACTCTTCGATAGAGAATCCTAAAATCAATCAATTATCTCAGCAGGTAAAAAGAGATCATGCTGAGATAATAAATATTAAAACGCTAATATCTCTGACTTCTATAACAACACTGAGACAGTCAGAGACTATGATAATAATCACATACGTTAGTTGAAGCCTGTCCGCCATCTTGGTCAGTTTTGGAATGCTATTTTTCCGTTAAAAGTATGCGTTAAGTCGATCATCTTACTGTTAATGCATTGAACTAACAGTCACTGCAAAGTACGTACTTTCAAACAAACAATATACGTTCTTGAATAAATAGTAATAAATACTCATCATAATATATTTGAAAACTTAATTTTAACGGCTAATATGCACTCTTTTAACACGTTGAACATCACGGCAAAACCGTCGGACGTTTTATTCGTATTTTAAGTGACATAAAACATTAGCTCTACAATACGAACACTTCTGCAAAACTTAGGAACATGGAGAAGGCAGGCTTCACTTTTTCAGCGTAAGGGCGTCTCCCTGTATTCTAACCTTCTTGGTACAAACTGTGAAATACGGAACTGTCAAATCGCGGATACAGAGTTGCAGTTACGCGAAATTAATAAACAGCTAGCTGAAATCAGCAGCAAATATAATATGCTGGGCAGTAGTAACAGTTCTTCCAACATTGCAAGGAACGATAGTCGCACCGCTATTGAAAGTTTACGTGCTGACGATGTAATGGAGCGAGCTCCAGCAAATAATAAGAGTGATGCGACTTCTTCTTGCAATGTGGAAAAAAACCAACAAGGCCAGCCAATGATTGCGGGGGTAGATGCTATCTAGTGAAACTGCAGCTGCAGCAAAGAAAGTTCCAACCTTCAATCCAGAGGGTAGATTACATGCCATTATATTTGTGAAAGCTATAGAAAGTTCGTTTCCAGCTGAATGGGACGACAAGCGAAAAATACAGTTTATAATAGGACAAATAGAAGCGAGTGCAACCGAATGGGCTATTTTAAATCGTAACGTATTTGAGACGTGGGATAATTTTATCACGCAATTTAAAGAAAAATACTGGTCAAAAGGGGAACAACAAAGTCTGACGCTTGAATTATTAGACCCATCTTATTATTCTAAACGTTGGGGAGGATTTAGAAAGTACTTTGAGTGGCACCTAAATCGGGTAAAACTGATAGAGCAACTCATTATGGAAGAACATTTAATTAGGGTATTACTATGTTAAAGAAAAAATTATCGAAAGAGAGTTGTCACGTCCAAGAGACCTATTAAATTACCTCGAACAACTTGATAACTTAAACAAAGAAAGAGAGGACGAACAACTCAGGAGTAACAGAGAGGATAACGTCCGAAATAACAATAATAATCGATCTGAGCCTCGTAAAGGCAATAATACAAACCAAAGTCGTTTATGTCAAGTTAAACGGCAATATAAAGATACCGGAGGTATAGGAGGTAAAGAGGGTAACTTAAAAGTACGTAAAATACGTGGTCAGGGTAATCAATCGATTACTAAACACATAACAGAGAATGGGGAGATAAGAGGCGACATAATAATAGAGAATTTGGGAAACTAAAACCGCCCCTTAGTGCGGATCTACTAAAGCGGACCGTAGATCTATGTTCTATACGACCCACTTGCAATTTTTCCCTAAATCAATCAGACGAAGACAGTTTACATCTTTTGTATGAAGAGGGTAACACAAAGAAAGTGAGGAATTTTAAACACGTCATTAAAGGTTATATCAAAGTCACCAAGGTGGATATTATCGTTGATTCTGGGAGCTAAATTAGTATACTAGCCAAAGAATTATTTAAACTTAAGAGAAAATACTGGAATTTTCCGACGTTGCCAGTAAGTAATGTGAAAATTGTAGGTGTTTCCCGTAAGAAGAGTGAAACATCAATGAAGAAATCTACCTATCATTTATGATTAACCAGCAAACATTCTCGCATGCATTTCTTGTGGTAGATAAACTAAATCTCAACAGGACGTTGACTAGCATAAACTTCAGTTTGACAGTCAGAAGTTGACAATAATTTAAAACGTATATCCGATAAGCAGCAATAAAAGAAATTCTTCTGAATATGCTTCTTTGAATTCGCAAGGACCTGATATAGAATATTCAGAACTTGAAAAGATTTTTTTTTCAAACTTCATGATTTTTACGGTGACGAGCGGACGATTCGGTAATTCCGGAGTCTGACACGGCCACATTTAAAGCTTCAATACTCAGTTGCAAGTTATACATCAGAATCGTTCCGCCTCAATGTTTATATATTTTCCTCGCGTAAATTAAGTTCAGTATATCCTGTGTTATCCAGGGACTTCTATTAGTCCTTGTCCTTCTGCATATATGATCCTCTGCGGCCTTGACTACCCTATCTCTCAGAGCTACCCATTCTTCTTCTACTGTATTACTTTCCCCCGTTTCAGCCAATCCTTGCCTAATGCTCCCTCTGAAACTCTCATCCATCTCTAGTTCCTTCAATTTGTCCAGATTCCATCTCCTAATTTTTCTAACTTTCTGCATCCTCTTAAATTTTAATATGCAGTTCATAACCATAACCAATAAGGCTGTGGCTAAGGGATCCTTTCTTCCAGGAGTGCCAGTCTTGCAAGGTTCGCAGGAGAGCTTCTGTGAAGTTTGGAAAGTAGGAGGCGACGTACTGGCGGAAGTAAAGTTGTGAGGCGGCATCTTGAGTCATGTCCGGATAGCTCAGTCGGTAGAGCGCTTGCCCGCGAAAGGCAAAGGTCCCAGGTTCGAGTCCCGGTTCCGGCACACAATCATAATCTGCCAGGAAGTAACATTTACAAAAAACATTGTTTGTATAGCTTATGGGACTTAACTACGGGGTCATCAGTCCCTAAACTTACAAACCACTTATGAACTAGCTAATCCTAAGGACGGCCCGAGGGGGGGATTCGAACCCCAGACCGTAGTGCCTGTGCAGACCGTGACTGGAGCGCCTCAGTCCCCTCGGCCGACTAACAGTTACATTGTAAAAAGATATAAAATAGCCAAGATCGATTATCATCAGTTTTTATTAATGACGACCGGTTTCACTGAACTATGTCAGCATCATCAGGTCAAATAAAATATTTTACAAGGCCATAATCTGTTAAAAGGAGAAACGGATATTTAAAACATGCAAGTCATTATAATAAAACGAGAAGATACGTCAATTAAATCCATAAGAGCAAGATCGGGCATATTTAGAGATGAGACATACCTTGTAATGTCAAATAGTTGTTATATAAAACGATTTACAGTGCATAAGTGCACTAAGTCATTATAATAAAACGTAATTAACATAGTGAGTGACAAAAGCAAACTCTTGTATATCTTGCTCTTATGGATTTAATTGACGTATCTTCTCGTTTTATTATAATGACTTGCATGTTTTAAATATCCGTTTCTCCTTTTAACAGATTATGGCCTTGTAAAATATTTTATTTGACCTGATGATGCTGACATAGTTCAGTGAAACCGGTCGTCATTAATAAAAACTGATGATAAGCGATCTTGGCTATTTTATATCTTCTTACAATAATATAAATAGATCGCCTCCTATAACGTAAACCAACTTAACAGTTACATATTGAATTAAATTCAGAACCTGAATGCCCCATGTTCAGCTTTTGGCAAGTGTTTCATCCTTTATGATGATGAAGGGTGAAACAAGTGTGCTCACAGCTGAACGCGTTGCATTCAGGCTATAAATTCTGTGGTTGTTTTTATTTAGTGGTAAATTTAGAAAATTTTACAGTGTTTAATGTGACTGAATAATTGTAATATTTTTGTGATCATGGGCATTTTAAAATGACTCCATTGTGCGCAGAAACTAACAGTGCATTGGTAGTTAGATGGAAGTATATTAAAAAGTTTTTTTTCTCTAAGAAACGACTGTGGCTTTCAATTTTGTGTGTTTCCTATAGCAGTTATATGTGACAATGACTGTAATACAATATAAAGTCGTGGTAGGGGTGTTTTAAAATTAGGCTCACAAAGCCCTTAAGCACATGTTCACCCTCGTCAGTCGCCAGCCTTGTGCCCCCCCCCCCCCCCCACCCAGAAGAAAATTCTGTATCCGCCACTGAGTTTGACTATCTGAACCTATGTGTACAGGATGTTCGAAAATTTACATTAACATCTTCGAGGATTTGCAGAGGAGTGTGGGTACACAATATTTTCGTAAGGAATCCATATCCAAAAATTTCATCCACTGAGGGTATCAGGTCTTGTACGTCTACATACATATTCCATATGTCACCATACGGTGCATGGAGGAGGGCACCTAGTACCACTACTAATCATTTTCTTTCCTGTTCTACTCCCAAATAGAGCGAGGAAGGAAAGTATGTCTACATTGCTCCGTACAAGCCCAAATTTCACTTATCTTACACGAAATGTTGTTTAGTAGCAGTAGAATCGGTCTGCAATCAAGATCGAATGGTGATCCTCTTCATTTTCCTGAATTGTTTTCCTCGAGAAGAACGCCGTCTTCCCTCCAAGGGATCCCCACGAGAGTTTTCGATCCAATAATTTTTAATAAAATGTATCTTTAACCATGAGCTGTTTTATTAAATCCTGAAAAACCACTAGTTTCGGTCTAGGACCATCATCATAGACACAAAGGTATTAAAAAAGATTACTCAACAGCATTAAATAAAATAAATCAGGCTGAAAACAGCAGGAGTCACTTTCACTAAAATTACAAACATAAAATACGATAATGGACTCAATTATTTATTTTATGTTTGACTTCTAGGATAATCTAGTGGAAGTGACTCCTGCTGTTTTCAGCCTGATTTATTTTATTTAAATCTGTTGAGTAATTGTCTTAATACCTTTTTGTATATGATAGTAGTATGTATATACTAGTCGATTTTAAGGATTTAGTAAACAGCTGATGGTTAAAGATGCATTTTATTAAATACATGGTGGCTGTTAGCACTCACCTTACCAAAACCTTGAGTTCTCGATCCATCTCAGTAACACTCGCGTGTTGATCGGACCAATCAGTAACAAATCGAGCAGCCCGCCTCTAAATTGCTTCTAAGTCTTCTTTTACACGGATCACGAGGGAATCTCATACATGTGACTAGTATTGAAGATGTGTCACACTAATATTCTATATGCGGTCTCCTTTGCGAATGGACCACGTACGCCCAATAAACCGAAGTTGACTATTAGCGACCTCACAACTGTTCTTACATGTTCGTTCCATTCCATATCACTATGCAACGTTTCGTCTTGACATTTAATCTCCGTGACTGTCAAGCAGCACAGTACTAATGCTGTATTCGAACAATGTGGGATTGTTTTACTTACTCATCTGCATCGCCTTTTATTTTTGCACTAGCTGAAACCCCGGCTTTGCCCGGGAATATATACTAATTTATTCCTGCCATTTTTCAGGTATATATTTATTTGTATAAGTGCTATATGTCTGTAAAATCTCTTGGGAATACAATTAGTAGTAAAGACGTAATAGATTAAAACTTGGTGCGTGATGGGGCGGTTTTCCATGAACGCTATTGTTTATGTGCTCATATAGAATGGACTACGTGTCGTACTGTGATACAATTTAGAAATTACACTCAACAATATGTGCGTATACTGTCTGAAAATTTTCCTGAGGCTACAATTTGTAGTGTACAAATTATAAATTGTAACGTCATACCGAATTGCGGAGTTTTAGTCGAGGAACAGCGGAACGTTAATGTTTATGTGCTCATATCTCATGAACTACGTGTCTTACTGTGATACAATTTAGAAGGTACATTCAACTGTATGTGTGTCTCCCATCTGTAAAACTTCCTGCGGATATTATTTGTAGTGTACAAATTATAAATTGTAACGTCATACCGAATGCCTTAGTTTTACTCCATAAACAGCGGAAAAGTAATAAGCGAGAAACCTTTTTCCTTTCATCATTTTACTATGGTTACCAGCGAGAAAAAGTTTAATAAAGGTTTGAAATTATGTTTAAAGTTTGTTGCAATTCGCTAAGTACTGTCATTCTCATACAGTGTATTTCTAAAGTCTCGCCGCTTTATATGGCATTTTTTACGATTTCTATTGGTTATGACGTAATCCACTCCCATGAACCACAGACATTGCCGAGGTGGGGTGGCTTGCGTGCCTCAACGATACAGATAGCCGTACCGTAGGTGCAACCACAGCGGAGGGGTATCTGTGGAGAGGCCAGACAAACGTGTGGTTCCTGAAGAGGGGCAGCAGCCTTTTCAGTAGTTACAGGGGCAACAGTCTGGATTATTGACTGAGCTGGCCTTGTAACATCAGCTAATGTGGCTTTGCCACACAGCTACTGCGAACGGCTGAAAGCAAGGGGAAACTACAGCCGTTATTTTTCCCGAGGACATGCAGCTCTACTGTATGAACATATGATGATGGCATCCTCTCGGGTAAAATATTCCGGAGGTAAAATAGTCCCCCATTCGGATCTCCGGGCGGGGACTACTCAGGAGGATGTGATCATCAGGAAAGACAATACTGGCATTCTACGGGTCGGAGCGTGCAATGTTAGATCCCTTAATCGAGTAGGAAAATTAGAAAATTTAAAAAGGGAAATGGATAGGTTGAAGTTAGATATAGTGGGGATTAGTGAAGTTCAGTAGCAGGATGAACAGGATTTCTGGTCAGGCGAGTACAGGATTATAAATACAAAATCAGTTGGGGGTATCACAGGAGTAGGATTGATAATGAATAAGAAAATAGGAATGCGGGTAAACTACTATGACCAGCACAGCGATCGCATTATCATTGTCAAGATAGATACGAAGCCAACACCGACAACAGTAGTACAGGTTTATATGCCAACTAGCTCTGCCGATGATGAGGAGATCGAAGAAATATATGAGGAGCTAAAGGAAATTATTCAGACAATTAAGGGAGAGGAAAACTTAATTGTTATGGGAGACTGGAATTCGGTAGTAGGACAAGGAAGGGAAGGGAAGATAGTGGGTGAATATGGTCTGGGCAAAAGGAATGAAAGAGGAAGCCGCCTGGTAGAATTTTGCACGGAACATAATTTAGTTATAACAAACACCTGGTTTAAGAATCACAAAAGAAGGTTGTATACGTGGAAGAGACCAGGAGACACCGGGAGATACCAGATAGATTTTATAATGGTAAGACATAGATTTCGGAACCAGGTTTTGAAGTGTAGGACATACCCAGGGGCAGACATAGACTCTGACCATAACTTGTTGGTTATGAACTGTAGGCTGAAACTGAAGAAACTACCGAAAGGTAGGAAAATAAGGAGATGGGACCTAGATAAATTGAAGGAACCTGAAGTTCTTAAGAATTTCAGAGGGAGCTTCAGGCAACAATTGACAGAAATGGGGGAAAATAAAACAGTTGAGTAGGAATGGGTAAAATTGAGAGATGAAATAGTGAAGGCAGCAGAGGACAAAATAGGTAGGAAGGCAAGACCTACAAAGAATCCTTGGATATCACAGGAGATACTAAATTTAATCGATGAAAGGAGAAAGTATAAAAATGCAGTAAATGAAACAGGCAAAATGGAGTACAGACGACTAAGAAATGAGATTGACAGGAAGTGCAAAATGGCTAAGCAGGAGTGGCTAGAAGGCAAATGCAAGGATGTAGAAGAATGTATAAATAGGGGAAAAATAGATACAGCCTACAGGAAAATAAAAGAAATATTTGGCGATAAGAAAAACAGCTCTATGAATATCAAGGACACTGATGGAAAACCAGTTCTCAGCAAAGAAGGGAAAGCTGAAAGGTGGAAAGAGTATATAGAGGGGCTCTACAAAGGAAATGAACTTCGAGACACTATTGTAGGAAGGGAAGAGGATGTAGATGATGATGAAATAGGAGATACTATACTGAGAGATGAATTTGACAGAGCACTGAATGATCTAAGTCGAAACAAGGCCCCTGGAGTAGATGATATCCCGTCAGAGCTACTGAAGTCTCTGGGAGAACCAGCCATGACAAAATTGTTTCACATTGTGTGTAAGATGTATGAGACAGGTGAAGTACCCTCAGACTTTAAGAAAAATGTTATAATCCCCATTCCAAAGAAACGGGTGCAGACAGGTGTGAAAACTACAGAACCATCAGTTTAATAAGTCATGGTAGCAAAATATTAACACCAATTATTTACAGAAGGATGGAAAAGCTGGTAGAAGCCGACCTCGGGGAAGATCAGTTTGGGTTCAGGAGAAATGTAGGAACACGGGAGGCAATACTCACTTTACGGCTTATCCTAGAAGATAGATTAAGAAAAGGCAAACCTACATTTCTAGCTTTTGTAGATTTGGAGAAGGCTTTTGACAATGTTGATTGGAATAAACTCTTTAAAGTTCTGAAGCAAGCAGGAGTAAAATATAGGGAACGTAAGGTTATTTACAACTTGTACAAAAACCAGACAGCGGTTGTCAGAGTTGAAGGGCATGAAAGGGATGCAGTGGTTGGGAAGGGAGTGAGACAGGGTTGTACCCTTTCTCCAATATCATTCAATTTGTACATTGAGCAAGCTATAAAGGAAAGCAAGGAGAAATTTGGTGAAGGAATTAAAGTTCAGGGTGAAGAATTAAAAACATTGCGTTTTGCCGACGACATAGTAATTCTGTCAGATACAGCAAAGGACCTGGAAGAGCAATTGAACGGAATGGACAGTGTGCTGAAAGGTGCATATAAGATGAACATTAACAAGAGTAAAACAAGGGTAATGGAGTGCAGTGTAAGAAAATCAGGTGATGCTGAAGGAATTAGATTAGGTAACGAAACAATAAAGGAGGTAGATGAGTTTTGGTACTTGGGCAGTAAAATAACAAATGATGGTCGCAGTACAGATGATATAAAATGCAGAATGGCAATGGGTAGAAAGGCGTTTTTGAAAAAGAGAAATTTGTTAACATCGAATATTGATTTAAGCCTAAGAAAGTCCTTTCTGAAGGCATTTGTATGGAGTGTTGCCTTGTATGGGAGTGAAACATGGACGATAAGCAGTGTGGACAGAAAGAGGATAGAGGCTTTTGAAATGTGGTGCTACAGAAGAATGCTGAAGATTAGGTGGGTGGATCGCGTAACTAATGAGGAGGTACTGAACCGAATTGGGGAGAAAAGAAATTTCTGGCATACCTTGACTAAAAGAAGGGATAGATTGGTAGGACACATTCTTAGACATCAAGGAATTGTGAATTTAGCGTTGGAGGGAAGTGTGTGGGGTAAAAATCGCAGAGGGAGACCAAGAGACGCGTATAGTAAGCAGATTCAAGTGGATGTGGGTTGTCGTTCTTATGAGGAGATGAAAAGGCTTGCTCAGGATAGAGTAGGGTGGAGAGCTGCATCAAACCAGTCTCTGGACTGAAGACCACAACAACAACATGACGTAATATCTTTTAACCATGTGCCGTATGTGATTCTTAACCATGCAGAAATTGTTACCTCACGCAAGGAAAGTGTGTACCAAATTTGGTTGAATTCAGTCCGATGGTTTAGGAGAAAATGAGCAACATTGTCGCAAAATGCTGCAGTTTCTCGCGCATCTCATTGTTTATGACGTCATTTCTCGTGAACTATACATCTTGTGTGATTCTTACACTTACGGCGACCGTCCTCATAGACTGAAGGTTACATGTACAAAATTTCATAAAGATTGGAACAAAACTGTATATTTGTATGCAACACGTACAAACATTTGGACACTGCTTTATATATTAGATATTGAGAGCTGTCTATCATTCTTCTCGCCAAATAGACATTTTGCCATCCTGCATCCTACATTATACCACAACATCGTCCGAAAACAGCCGCCGATTGCTATGCACTCTGTCCGTCAGACCATTTATATAGATAGAAAATAATAACGCTCCTGTCATTACTTCCCTGGGACATTCTTGACGATACTCTTTTTCTGTGATGAACACTCGCCGTCGTGGACAATGTACTCGGTTCTAGAACTTACTAAGTCTTCGAGCCACTCACATCTCTGGAAACCTATTCAATAAGCTCGTACCTTCGGTAGCAGTTTATCTTTGGCGCTGTAAAACAGAGCTCTTCTTCTGCAAGGTCATTGCTTTGCACATTTTTGGAAGCGGTGGTATGAACCAACAAAAACAACAAAATTCAATTCAGCATAACTCTAAAATGGCTACCTTAAGAGCTATGAGCACTCGACTAGTAGAAATCACAGATGTGCTCATAGCTCTTAAGATGTTTATTTCATAGCTTTAGATATTTTTTGTCCATACTACCTATTACCAAAATATGGGTAGCAAAGATCTTACAGTAGACGACATTTGCTCGCAATGTCAAAGACATGGAGGAATAAGGAGGGGAAGTGGCACTAGACTTACGTTGTCCTTTATTCTGAAGCCAGACGACGCTGTCTATACAGCTTTAAAGTTTGTGAATGTCTACTCCACCTACGTATGAAATGGGATTGCTTTCAAATTTATACTACGGCCATAACGATTAGAGCAACTACGAACGACACAAGCTGTCGCTTTTGATCAAGCAACTAAGAATCTAAACACTCAAAGCACTAGGAGCTAAATTCCTTTTACAACAAACACTGTACTACATAGTTATCGGCGAAATGAAAAACAAAAAACAGTCGTGTCAACGAGGCCAAGTCTGTCGCATTTCTGGATCAAATCCACTTCAAGGCTCGAAAAATATTCTAAATTCCATTCCAGACGCTATGTTATTCATATAAACACTGTAATTTTTATAATATTTAACATGGCTGTTGTCAGGAGTTGTACAAAACTTCAGATTAACAAGCACACAGTCCATCAGTTGCAGGTAATGTTTTTATTGAAATAAACCAATTTTTCGACACAACTATTGGTGTCCTCTTCAGAAGGAAAGAAACTTTTTACCGAAAGAAATTTCAACAAACAAAATAAAATAAATCTTACTTCGAAATAGTAGTATGAAGTGTGAAAAAATGTTACAGTAAAATTTTAATTGCTTCCTCTTTTTCTTACTTACTGAATTACGTCACTTATACGGTTACAAATGTCGTGATGTATACCTTTACTTTCCTATGCCTCTACTTTGTTTTTATGTACCAACAGTTGGTCAATTCAGCCAATGAAAAACTTTTAGCTGCGGTGGAGTAGCCGAGCGATCTAAGGCACCTCGCTGCGGAGCGCGCGGTTGCTCGCCGTCGGAGGTTCGAGTTCTCCCTGGGGCATGGGTGTGTGTGTGTTGTCCTTAGGTTAGTTGTCCCTAGTTTAAGTAGTTTGTAAGCTACGGACTGATGACCACGCAGTTTGGTCCGATAGATTTACAAACGTTTGAACATTTTGAAAAACTTTTAATTTGATCAAACGTACGTTCGTCACGCATGGCGGGTATAGACTAATTCACGTAAGCAGTGAACACTATGGCTGTGTTTAGTCTGATGTCTCACTGTGGTGCCATACCGCTTTAAATAACTTAAAGGATTGTTTTACACTTTTTATTCCACGGCTTGGGCGATGTAGCTCACGGTATGTGCAACTCCGCAAGAAATTTTTTTTTAATTTTACTTTAAAATTTTTTTACACTTTATACTATTATTTTGGAGCCAGGCTTAATTTAATTAGACTTTTACAATTTTTTAGATAAAAAATTTATATCTTACTGAAGAAGACACACAGTGGTGTCGAAACCTTCGTTAAAATCAGCAAAAACTGATTGGCTATGTTCCTGTTAAACTGTAAATGTAACTCTTGGTATTTGAAAGAGCTGTTGTGCGCACAAGACAGAAATTATAAACGAAAAGCAATTGTAAACAGTTGTCTGCTAATGTTTTCGGATACATAAGTTAGCGGAGGTTGGCTTTAAGTTCGTGACGTAATGTCACCACCCTTTGTTATATCTCTAAGGTCAAAGATCAAAAGAAGTGTTAATAGCGTCACTGGATGTCTGCTAATGTTTTCGGATACATAAGTTAGCGAACGTTGGCTTCCTTTGTTATATCTCCATGGTCAAAGATCAAAAGAAGTGTTAATAATGTCACTGGATGAATTTCTGGACGTGTGTTCCTCATAAAAATAATCAAAATATTACGTATACTCGCTTTCCTTTACAACTCGTCGAAGTTTTTAAAGGAAATTTCCGAACTCTCTGTATTTTCTGTTGGTATTCCCAGTCGTCGCAGTAAGATTGTAGTATAGTAACTACGTGTGGCAGTGGCTCCCAAATTGTGTCACGTTATACATTCTGGTGGGTCACTAGATGACTTTAATATATCAAAGCAAAATATGTTACAAACTGAAAAAAATGAAAGGGCTTCTTATAAGACTTATTAGTTTAACGATATTATTTTCACCCCCATAAAGGAAAGTAACAATTAAGCTGTAACGATTCTTTACTTAAAATGATAACTGTTATCGACTAATGTTTCAAGTTTAAAGTTTTTACGAACTAATGTTTTCACTTTAGACCCTGTCAAACTTCTCTGTTCAACTTGAAGTATTATTTAACACTGTTTCTTGTTTTAGTAGTTACTTTGCAAGAATACCTTATGAATTGCTATAGGTAAGAAACGGTTTATAGAGGAAAATCTTAAGCTAAAACTATCAGCATGTGAAGAAGACACCCTGTGAAGCTATCGTGTGAATTTTCTCTTAACACTTTCTTTAATGACTGGAGCCTAATCTGATTTAAAATCGAAAAGGGTTAGTATCGTATACTTGATTTGTAGGAATTAATAGGCTTCATAAGTACTTAATTATGCTAGCGTCCATTTTCTATCTTTCATAAATATAAGAATAAAAGCTGCATAGATCAGTTTACGCCTAAAACCAACAAGTATCAATCTAGATATGGAAAATTTTATTAATGCCAAGAATTAACAACTTAACAAATCTCACCGATCTTGACATTTTTGACAATATATTTTAAAGAACAACTCCGTTGCGACTGTTAAAATCATTTACTGAAGGACACATTACCAGTTTCGCAATTTAAAATTTTCTCTTTGGGTGCTATTTCAGATCATTAAAAAGTCGGATGGGGGCTTATTCAAGGCTTCCTTCAAAAATTTATATAAAATCTTAAAAAAAAAAAAGAACTGTTTACTCAAAGGGAAGGTGCCCATAATTAAAAACCCAGGTGGTGAGATCTGAAGCCATCCCTGTATCTCCTATGAAGGTGGTTTGGGGAGATACTATGTTGTTAACAGTTTACACCTGGTTGGTCACTGACAAAGGAATGGTCAGACTTGTCATGTCGAAACCTGTGTTGCTATTTTTACCACTGTGAGTTTACATTGGAGGAAGTCTGTATGCAGACTGTTAGCTGCTGACATGACCTGGTAAAAACTTTTATAAAGTATGACATTATTGTCGCATGGTTTCCGCGCTTATAACTGCCTGTTGTACAACCCTGACCTCTCTCGCTACGTTATACCAACGCCATCTAGGGACAAGGTAGCGTTAGCTACGCGCCGCTCTCCTGCCACAGCAGTGAGAGAGCTGATTCGCCCAGTGAAAGCGATCGTACGATAATTAAAAAAATACTATAATAATATATTCGTTGACAAATGTAGCTGATATGTTATCTACAACATTCTTTCCAAATAGATTTGAAGTAGACACAAATACATATACGGTTTAGAACACGTCAAACTTTTATTTCTTGTAATTGCCGCAAAAATGCGAAATATTGATACATTGTTAAAAACACAGGTTTTTTGTGCACCAAGAACATACAAGGAAAGACAACAATGTGGCAGCCCTGCGAATCACAGTCACTGTTAGACGTCCGTAGACAAAACTCCTCCGGTGTTACGAAGGAATCTGGCCTAATATCCGTATATTTCGAGGCGTGTCACGCATATTTAATCACATTTTGAAACCGTGATAATGTACCACTAATTGCAACTTGAGAATATTGTCACGGAGATAGACAGGAAACTGCAGTGATTTGCACACAATAATTTTCTCTGTTAGTTTTCTGTAAATGCCTTCCACTGGCGGAAAAATTCTCTATCTAACGGTTGAATTACGTTCGTCGTGCCGGATGGAATCTGAAGTATGTCTACTTCTTTGTCAGGGTGAACTCGAAATACAGCTTTTAATGAATCAGAACTTTTATGACCGACCACGAATCTAGAAGGAGAATAGATTTGTTCCCGCAGAACGGAAGAAAAGCATGACGCTTGAAAAGTGTAACGTTATCATTTCCCATTTTTCCAGATTTCGATGCGTCTACCACAAGATTGTCTGCGTAGAACATTGTTTGTTTGACACGTGGTCCAAAACGTCCAGTTGGTTCTTGAAAACACAAATATGGTTTAGGTAGCAATGAACCATCCAAAATAATTATGGTCATTATAATGTATGAATGGGTGAGTGTAGTCGTGGACTGCGCAATTGCCTCAATATGTTTTTCCCCTTTGAATTACAGTGTTCTTTTCACACGCATTTCTTTTTGAAAACCTGAATGATCTGCATTGTAAACGTAAGATTCACTAAAACTGGCGATCTTATTTTTTGCAGTCGTAAGAAAAGCTTCTATCATTTCCATTTGAGTCACTTCATTTTCCGACCTGTTTCTCGATACAAATTTTGTGATTTTTCGTGCAACAATTTTGCGTGATCTTTTGAAGCGACTAATCCAATTTTGAGAAGCTGTAAATTCTTTAGCGCCTATCGCGTTTGCAATCTCTAACTCAAAGTTGTGTCGCTGACACTCAATGACTGTCATCTGGCATCGGTAAATTGCTCAAACAGTCGTGCATTTATCTCCGTCGCAATATCCAGTCGACTCTTACCTCGTCCAGCGACTTCCTTTTTCCATCTATACTATTCACGTTCAGAACGGACAAAGCGATACTTATTATGAACAGTACTGACACGATGGCATTTCTTACCACTTTCGTTCAACCAATAATTCACCGCTTGTTCTTTGTCTGATAATGTAATTGTAGTTGCTGGTGTTGCTTTCGGAGATAATTGATGGTGGTACGTGGCACTATCACTCGAGTTCATGTGTGCAACTTTCTTCCGTTTCTTCGCCGTCTGTAGATTCACAGTCTGCAATATTGAGTGTTTCCTACTTATTGAACGCCGCGATAAGACGGCCGCACCTCCCGACCATGCTCACAACGCTCACCATAACAACAGCTCGCGACTCTCCATTTCCAGGGGTGGCCAGCCGTGACCGCAAGGGCCAAGCAGGAAAAACAGCCATTTTTCGTGATTTTTTGTAGGAGACTTCCAGGTAACGTCAGCAGCTAACATTCTGCACACATACTTCTTTCAATGTTAACTAACAGTGCTAAAAAATCAATACATGTTTCGGCATGACAAGTCTGACCATTCCCTTGTTAGTGAAAACATAGTGCCTCCTCAGATCGCCTTCATAGGAGATACTGGGATGGCTTGAAACCTCGGCACCAAGTTTTTAATTAAAAGGTTTTATATAAATTTTTGAAAATGAGAGGGAAAGAGTACAATTAGATTTCATATCAGATGCAGTATTAAATTTCTAAACCGGTCGTGTGTCCTTCAATAAAGGATTTTAACAGTCGCAGTGTACCTTTTAATGAACGCAGCCCTAGGAAACATATTTTTACAGATTAATTCAAGACCCGATACCGTTTTCATCGATGTGGAATGCTCAGTCATTTCTATATCTACAGACTTCATATCTGCCAATA
This sequence comes from Locusta migratoria, assembly GCA_026315105.1. NCBI lineage: Eukaryota > Metazoa > Arthropoda > Insecta > Orthoptera > Acrididae > Locusta > Locusta migratoria. Next base: position 16,448,300 of record CM048746.1, on the reverse strand, counting down.
CTGTGAAGGAAACGTATATCCTGTACGAGTCCGCGATCTTCATTTTTTCATTAAGAATAAAAACCGTCTAGATCGTTCAAATTATATTTACTTATTACGACGTTTCGACATCTGCCATCATCAGGTCTAATAAGCTCTGAACTTGGACAGTGAAGTTGAGCGTCATGTTGAAATATCTACGTAAGAGGTACGTCATGCAATATTTTGTGTAATGTAATATCTTGTGAAGACATCTTCTATTTAGTGTCAATGATAAAATAACTACATATTCTCCGTTCACCGAAACGAGAGACGTACTGTAAACACAATGAGGCACGTGACCAGGGGTGGACAAAACATGGTTGTTCGCTCAATTTCGTTGTATCCCTTTCAGGTGTGAAGTCGTTGTGTTTTGTTATATAGCAGTGCTCTTAGAAACCAAACATTTAATATTCATTTCTTTTAATAACTTATAAAAAGTGATTTTCTCCAAAAATTCCCAAAATCTGCATCTTCGCTTACCAAAGCAAGCAATTTGACAAGTGTTGGAAATTTCTTATGAAAAACTTTTCTTCCTATCCATTTCAGTCATCAAGACGTTCTGAAACCTTCTGTCATATTTCCTTTTTTTTTTTAATTATTTTATTTATTTTCCGTGTAGGCTTCAAAGAGTGTGTGGCTTTTTATTAACTGTTTTCATTACAATGTCAGTCATTGACTGTTCTGAACACAAAAGCTGCGTTTTATACACACTGGGAACCACGTGTTTCTCTAAAGAACTTTATTACTTCTTCTTTGAACGCTTCTTGGGTGCACTCGATTTGAAGGATGATATAATGAGGTTAGTCTTACGTGATTCCAATGCGAGAGAAAAAGAGATACATAGATTATGAATGCTGAATGTTATTGTAAACATTAATACTTACCTTACTTTTCAGCAACTGGTCCTTTAATATGAAGTTGACAGTCAGAACCTATTATCACTGCTTTAACAACACAAACGACCTTGCCGGCCGCAGTGGCCGAGCAGTGTCCGACGCGCCAATCACGTTCTGCAGGGCTACTACGGTGCCCACTTGGGCATGGATATTTGTTCAAAATGTTCGTTAAGCTTATGGGACTTAACTACGGGGTCATCAGTCCCTAAACTTACAAACTACTTATCAACTACCTTATACTAAAGACGGCACAAATATCCATGCCCGAGGGGGGATTTGAACCCCCGACCGTAGTGGCCGTGCAGACCGTGATTGGAGTGCCTCAGTCTCCTCGGCCACCGCGGCCGGCTGGATATTTGTGCCGTCTTTAATATTAGCTAGTTGTAGTTTGTAAGTTTAGGGACTGATGACCACGTAGTTAAGTCCCATAAGCTCTAAAAACATTTTAAGATTTGACAAACGACCTTACAACTGAAACGGATGCAGCGAAATTGAGCGAGCGTCCCTGTTTTGTCCACCCCTGGTCACGCGTCTCAGTGTGTTTACAGTACGTCTCTCGTTTCGCTGAACGGAATGTGGTAGGTACGACATGTAATATTTTGCATAATGTAATACCATAGTCTAACATATTCACGACACTCATTGCTGTAAAAGATGTTACCAACTGACAATTGCTGCGACACTAGCGGTGGGCAAGCTGCCGAAGTAGTGATGTTTGTTTATAATCGCTTTTGTACGTAATTAATGAAATACTTACTATAATTTTTACGTTACAAGCATTATTAAAATATCGAGAGTCAAACATAACACGGAAATTAATATAAAAACAGCCTCATTTAAATGATTCAATGGAATAAAGAACAACTCTGTCATGAACAAACACTTACGAATATGTGTATATTTGCAGCTTATTCCGCTGAAAGTAAGTTGCATATATATAATGGTATAACAAATTTCTATTACGGTCTGCTCTTACTATGACAGCCAGTTTTTGACGTGTATCAATTCGGTACTGAGTCTAATGATTCTCACATTTTTATACGTCACTCGTCTTTCTTATACGTGAATATTCTTTTAAGTGTGATTACTTTAGCTTTAAAAAACCAATGTTTTGATGATTCTTGCCGTTTGTGGTTCAGATGTAGCAACAATTGCGGAATTGGGTTCTTCTTTGTTGGAAAACAGTTTGGTTGCTTTTATCGTTATATTGCCATGTCTGTGACGTTTTCCCTTCAGCTACAGCTGTGATGGTTGATTCGGTATGTTGAATACCGTATTCATTGAATTCTATATACTTTTCCTATGTACCACCCTCACCGATTTTACTGAAATTGTAATGAAGAATACTTAACGTTTCTGCTTATAAATTGTGGTCTCTTTGCTAAATGGTATGTCTCCTGGTGTTTCCGAGGCATTTTTATTTTTAATAGAAAATAGAAATTACTCATTTAAAGCCTGTATGTTACAGGATGATTGTAAATTAACGCCGGCCGCGGTGGCCGAGGGGACTAAGGCGCTCCAATCACGGTCTGCACGGCCACTACGGTCGGGGGGTTCGAATCCCCCCTCGGGCATGGATATTTGTGCCGTCCTAGTTCGTAAGTAGTTCATAAGTAGTTTGTAAGTTTAGGGACTGATGACCCCGTCGTTAAGTCCCATAGACTATACAAACATTTGAACAAACATTTGTAAATTAACTGTCCTGTAATACACCGTTTCGTACCTTATCAGGGATCTTATGAAACCTAAGAAAGACAAATAGGAAGCTATTTTTTAAATTATTACCTATATATAAGGCACTACATACGTTCCCTAATGCCGGCCGCGGTGGCCGAGGGGACTGAGGCGCTTCAGTCACGGTCTACACGGCCACCACGGTCGGGTGCCCTCGGGCATGGATATTTGTGCCGTCCTTAGTATTAGCTAGTTCTTAAGTAAGTTTAGGGATTGATGACCCCGTAGTTAAGTCCCATAAGCTGCACAAACGTTCCCTAATGTAAAAAGTATGCTGAAGTCAATCTAAACGATACTATTCGCACTCATCAACTATCGTATTTAGAAACGTAGTTTGCCGGCCGCTTGGCGCGCTGCTATCGCAGCGTGTAACAGAAATCTGTTAGTGTCGTGACTGTATATGTTAGACTGTGGTAATACCTTGTAAAGTCACCTTTTATTGACCTGACACGTTACACATCATTACGAAGTGTTGTATTCATGATGTAAAGTAATATGTACTCTAGTGGTGTGTACTGTGTAGTGCGGTGCTGACCTGCAGGAGGCGACCGGAGCTGTGCGTGCGTCGGCTGTAGCTGGAAGCAGTCGGCAGCGGCGGTCGCTGGCCTGCACGGCAGCGGCAGCAGCAGCAGCAGGAACAGCAACAGCAGATGTCCCGCCACGCACTGGCCGGCTTCGCCGCCGCTGTGCCGATTTTCTCCGCTGGCCCCTCCCGCCGCGACCCGACCACACCACACGCGTCCGCTGCCAGGTTTCTTTCGCTGCTTCCTTTCCCAGGGATCGCCTCTTCCTCTGACGGCTTCTAACATTCTCATGTGTGCCATGTGGCTTTCCCCTCATCGAAATTATTGCGAAATCGAAATACTCCAGTGAGGTGCTAGTGAGACCCGAACTCTCAACTTACTGGACGCGTCCAGAAAGTAAAGGCTGGTTTATACGACGACACTACGTTTCATGAAACTGCGCTACTGGCCAGTGCGCATGCGCAGCAGGCGTTCGCGCAACTCGTTGACGAAACTAAACAGTTTCGGCACCTTCCAACTTTGGCGAAATTGATTGCGAGTGCTTTTATGGTTAGGTGATAACCAAAACAGAATAAAAGACAACATAAAGGGCGGAAAGGAAGAAATAATTCGATTCTTGAACATACAGGCGTAGGTGTTTGTGTCATTTTAACGATGAAAATTTCAGCAATAAGCAGCGGCGTGTTAATTCTCTTAAAGCAATTATTCGTGAATTAAATATTGATGGGTTGACGATTAGTGAATTGCAGACTAAAGTACATTCAATTCCAAATAGCTATACAAACGAACTATGGCAATTGTGGATTTGGGAACACGGTACAGGTACTGTAGAGACGAATATCTATTTGACAAGAAAAGTAATGCAATTTGTAATTTCAGTTCTGGTAACAATGCTTCATACATAACAGTATCTTGTTTCTTTATTGCATTACTATCTCTCTTTAGAAGGAACGTAAACTGCCCTGGTGACATTCTGAGTTGATTAAAATAACTTCTAGGGTCTTCAACCAGAATTTCTTTCAGCAAGGTTGTAACCGAGCTGACGTCTTTTTCAATCCAGTCACGAACCCACACACGTTTCTTATTATTTTTATGTTTAGTCTTATACAGCGACTTCGCACAGAGAAGCAATAGCTCCGCCACAATTCTTACAACTACCAAAGCTTTCATTCTACGGCGACTACGGCACTCACAAAACAACGAAACTGAAGTGTATAGTATTGACACCGTGTCTACAGACATACACGAAACCAGTTGCGCGCAACTCATTTCATGAAACGAGTGTCGCAACCTACTGTCGTCGTGTAGACTAGCCTTAAGTTCCGTTTCAATTTATCTCCGCTGCAGCGCTGCGATTGCAGTTCCGCACATGCGCTGTAGAGAGAACGTGCGCCATTTGGAGATCGCTGTCAGTTACGTACACTTTGTTGTCCTTGTTTGAGATGTCGGCGTTAAAATCCCGCCGCCTGTGAAATCAGGTAGGTTATTCGGTTCTGAATGCGAAAAAAGTGAAACCAAGTGAAATTTATCGGCAAATTTGCAATGTTTACGGACCAAATGCGATGCGTGATTCGATGGTGAGAAGATGGATCCGGCAGTTTAATGGCGATCGTAGTGATGTGCACGATCTACATCTACATGGGATACTCTGCAAATCACATGTAAGTGCCTGGCAGAGGATTCATCGAACCACCGTAATACTATTTATCTCCCATTCCATCTTCGAATAGCGCGCGGGAAAAAAGAACACCTGAACCTCTCTGTTCGAGCTCGGATTTCTCGTATTTTCTCTGATGATCATTTCGACCTATGTCAGTGGGTGTCAATATATTTTCGCATTCGGAGGAGAATGTTTGCGATTGGAGTTTCGTAAGTAGCACACTCCGCAGCGATAAGCGCCGTTCTTGTAATGATTCCCATCCCAGATCCTGTATCATTTCCGTAGACCTGTCTCCCTGTAACTTGAATCATGATTAAACTTCCTAACAGATTAAAATTGTGTGCCGGAACCGGGACTCGAACCTGGGACCTTTGCCTTTCGCGGGCAAGCGCACTACCGACTGTGCTATCCCGACACGACTCACGATCCCGCCTCACAACTTTACGTACGCCAGTACCTCGCCTCCTGCTTTCCAAACTTCACTATAACCTTTCTTCCAGGAGTGCTAGTCTTGCATGGTACGCAGGAGAGCTTCTGTGAAGTTCGGAAAGTAGGAGGCGAGGTACTGGCGGAAGTAAAGTTGTGAGGCGGCATCGTGAGTCATGTCGGGATAGCACAGTAGATAGTGCGCTTGCCCGCGAAAGGCAAAGGTCCCAGTTTCGAGTCCCGGTTCCGGCACACAATTTTAATCTGCTAGGAAGTTTCATATCAGCGCAAACTCCGCTGCAGAGTGAAAGTTTCATTCTTGAATGATGATCTTATACGATTCTTTCAAGACAGTGTCCAATTCCTGAATTGCTCTTCCTGGTTCTTTGCTGTCTCTCACAGAATTACAATGTCAGCGCCAAACCGCAATGTTGTTATTTCTTCGCTTTAAACTTCAATCCCTCTTCAAATTTCTCCTTGCTCTCTATGTAACAATACAACTAACGCTAATGCTGATACGCTGAATCAAGCCATTCACTTGCTGAAAACCTATACTAATTTGCCAATGTCATTAATAATGTCGAAGTATCAGGTTTAATTTTTGGTACTCAACTTACGAAACGCGTCCAGAAAGTAAGTTCCGTTTCAATTTACCTCCGCTGCTGCGTTGCGATTGCAGTTCCGCACATGCGCTGTAGACGATGTGTATCAAGGAGAAGAACGTGCGCCATTTGGAGATCGCTGTCAGTTACGTACGCTTTGTTGTGCTTGCTTGAAATGTCGGCTTTGATCGAAAATCCCGCCGCCTGTGAATTCAGATCGGTGATTCGGTTTCTGAATGCGAGTAAAGTGAAACCAAGTGAAATTTATCGGCATATTGCGATGTTTACGGACCAAATGCGATGAGTGATTAGATGGTGAGAAGATGGGTCCGACAGTTCAGTGGCGAGCGTAGTGATGTGCACGATGCCCAACGAAGTGGGCGTCCACCTTTGATTAAAGAAAAACTGGTTCACGCGATTGATGACAAGATCCAGGAAAACCGTAGGTTTACAATTAGTGCTCTCGCTATGGGCTTCCCCCAAATTTCACGATCACTGACGCATGAAATTGTTACCAAACAACTGAAATTCCGTAAACTTTGCTCATGTTGGGTACCAAAGATTCTCACTGAGCAACACAAAACACAACGGGTGGGTGGTGCACTTGAGTTTTTGACCCGTTATGCAAAAAGCGGCGAAGAATTTCAGAGACGGATAGTCATAGGAGATGAAAGTGGGTTTCTTACGACACCCCTGAGAGTAAGCGGCAATCAATGGAATGGAGGCACACTTCATCCCCACCAAAGGTAAAGCCGAAGCAAATCATGACACATCGGAAAATGATTTGCACAGTGTTCTGGGACTGGAAAGGCATCCTACTCATTGACTTCTTACCGCGTGGTCAAACAATCAAAGCAGATGCTTACTGCGAGACACTTCGGAAATTGCGCCGTGCAATTCAGAATAAGCGTCGGGGACTGCTGTCAAAAGGTGTTGTTTCGCTTCACGACAACGCACGACCATACACTGCAAATGTGACGAAAAACCTCCTACAGGGATTTGGCTGGGACGTTTTTGACCATCCTCCGTTCAGCCCTGACCTCGCTCCTAGCGACTTTCATCTGTTCTTACATTCAAGTCTTTCCTTGGCGGTCATCTCTTCACCAATGACGACGAGCTGAAAGAAACTGTTTCCAACTGGTTGAAGACACAGGCGGCAGATTTCTATGAAGAAGGTATAAATTCGCACAAGTGACGACGTCATAAACCGTGACTGTGGCTATAATCTTAGCAAACCTTGGGAACCAGCTATTGGGTTAATAAGAGTAAATCTAGCAAACGTAACGAAGTGACGACCACGGCGGACAGAGCCCTCACACCGACGTCATCTCAGACGCCGTCGCAATCGGTTCCACTGCGCGACCGCGGCGCGTGGCGCGGACCGCAGAGGGGTCGCTCCGCGGGCCGAGGGTATTTAAATGGCCCGCTACCGGGCTAGAACCCAGTTCCCTGCGAGCAGCCGTAGCGTGCGGATCTTCGTGCCGGCGTTTCTAGCAGCTCAGTCCGTCAGTTCACCTGATGATGGCGACATGTATGATCGCCGAAATATTGTGCCCGTTGGACCGGCAGTATACCCGTGGATATTTTGATAATATCTACACTGCTCAAAATAATTAGCAGTCCACATCAGATATCATACACAATATACATATGGTAAAGTATATTATTCTGATATTGGTTTCAGTCAGTGGTGGCGCGTTCTGTGTGTTCACTGGTTCAGTGCATCCCCCGGAAAAAGCTCGTCGTGAAAAATAAGTAAATAAAAACTTTCGTTCTTCTATCAGTTAATTTTATATGCACATTCGAAGTATTTTTGTCGCATGTGAAACGTTTTACGTTGCGAAGGCAGCATTTATACGGGTCGTAGCGGGGCCGCCAAGTGGCCGCAGCGCTGCAATGCGCATGCGCGGCTGAGGTTCAAATTCTCTTCTGAACCCCCTGGAATCAGCATGTAAGCGCTCCCGCGGCACGGAGGGGTGAGGGGAAACGCCACTTTTAACATTGGCGTTGGAGATGACCGAGACATTTCCTGGCTACTCGAGCTCTGGCGGGTACACACGAATGGTCCCGAAGCAATAGCCATGTAGCTACTGAGCACCTTGCCTTGCGCATGCGCAAGTTGTCTAGCTACTTTGCATGCACAAATCCTCCGTGAAGGCAACATCGGCCCTTCACATTTGTTTTTGGCGCATTGAAGATTCATCAAAAACACGTCATTTTTGGTAAAATATTTTATAACTATAATTTAAAGACGCGTTGAAAGTAGGCAGCCATAGGCTGAAGTTCATTATTATGGTGGTTTAGCTTTATTTTTGTGAATCTGATCGTGTATCAGCCTTATAGCTTTATTTTGTATGTGAAAGTCATCCATGATCGACAATCTCAGTCCATGTTTGTAACTACTGCACATTATAATGTCTTTGCAACTGCGATGTAGCATCTGCGCGACAGCAGCTTCTTTGACTGCTGAGGCGAGTAGTAGAGAGGGAGCTGTTGAGCAGAAGAGTCGATCGTGGGCTAGGCTAGTAGGCTAGCTGACAGGCGTATGGCAACTGTGTTGTGTACTAAGTTTGAATTGGTCAGCAATGATTGTATTGAGTTTGATTTATTTCACTCTATATTTATGAATACAAACGTATTATATTGGACAGTGGATTCTGTACCAAGAAGAAGAGAATATTTATACGGAACGGAATTGTATAAAACCATTATATTATATTCAAGACTCAACAAAGGTATGTTTCTTTAATTCAATAAATAACTTAATGATTACTAATTTTTCTTATTTCAGCTCAACCTCGTCCTCATTTTCCTGATTGTGGCGTTTTCGATTTTGTTGTATGGTACATGTTGAGTTTTTTGAGAAAAAGATTTCCTTTTAAATGTAAATGTTAACATACCAGTAAAGTAATCAGTCCTTACATGCCACTGAATCTGGCTGTCAGAACTAATGTTGACAGAAGTACAGATTGTTTTACTTACAGGGCCTAATTTCGTTTGTTAAATTCGTTGCGCACATATGATTAGGGAAACTCCTTGATTTAAATAGAAAGACTTAATAAGAATAGGAAACTTTCACTTAACAAACTTTCATCAAGCTTTCACTTTCACTTAATAAACTTCAACAAGAAGCTTTCAAACTGTAAGAGCCACCAGAAAATACTGTCATGAATAATAATGAAGTCACACCGCTCCAGGTTGCAAGAATAGCCGTGTGGTTAGCGGCATCGCGCTGCGCTATCAAACGTAGTGGGTTCGAGACCGACTGTAAGCAATTTTTTAAAAGCCAATCTTCTTTTTAACAGATACAGGAACAACAATAACTTTTGTATTGTCACTGACCACACATCTTTGGTCGTTTTAGCAAATATGTCGCGATTTTGAGGATACGTGACATTTGTACTCTCCGTTGTAACAAATATTTAACTGTTCGAAGCCGGCCGCATTGGCCGAGCAGTCTGCGGCGCGCTAGTCACAGTCTGCACGGCCGCTACAGTCGAGGGTTCGAATCCCCCTCGGGCATAGTTGTTTGTCCTGTCTTTAGTATAAGGTAGTTCATAAGTAGTTTGTAAGTTTAGGGACTGATGACCCCGTAGTTAAGTCCCTTAAGCTTAACAAACATTTGAACATTTAACTGTTCGAAAAGATGTGTGGGAGAGCAGCGTTTGCGCTTGCTTAACGTTAGGAGCGGGTGCTGATTAGTGTCGCGTGACCATAAATTAGCGTCTCTCTTCATCGTAACAGATTCATTGTGTTACATCTACATACATACTCCGCAATTCACCGTAAGGTGCGTGGCGGAGGGTACACTGTACCACTACTAGGCATTTCCTTTCCTATTCCACACCCAAATAGAACGAGGAAAAAAAGAATGCCTATATGCCTCCTTACGAGCCCTAATTTCTCTTATCTTGTCTTTGTGATCTTTACGCGAAATGTACGTAGGCGGCAGCAATATGGTACTACACTCAGCTTCAAATTCCGGCCCTCTAAATTTACTCAACAGAAATTCATGAAAAGAACGCCGTCTTTCTTCCAAACACTTTGAGCAATACTCAAGACGTGATCGTACAAGCGTTTTATACGCGGTCTCCTTTTATCTCCCGATAAAACGAAGTCGGCTGTCCGCCTTACTCACAGCTGTCCTTACATGTTCGTTCCATTTCATATCGCTTTGCAATGTTACGCCTAGATATTTGAACGACGCGACAGCATCAAGAAGCTCACTACTGATGCTGTATTCGAACATTATAGGATTGTTTTTTTCTACTCATGCGCATCACCTTACATTTCTCTACATTGAGAGCTAGCTGCCATTCTTCGTACCAACTAGAAATTTTTGTCTAAGTCATCCTGTATGCTATTACAGTCAGTTAAAGACAACACCCTCCCACACACCACAGCATCATCAGCAAACAGCCGCAAATTACAACTTACTCTGTCCATCAGATCATTTATATAGATAAAAAATAATAGCGGTCCTATTACACTCCTCTGGAGCACGCCTGACGATACATTCGTCTCTGATGAACACTCGCCATCGAGAACAACGTACTGCGTTCTATTACTAAAGAAGTCTTCCAGTTACAGTTACTTAGCCGGCCGCGGTGGCCGAGGGGACTGAGGCGCTCCAGTCACGGTCTGCACGGCCACTACGGTCGGGGGTTCGAATCCCCCCTCGGGCATGGATATTTGTGCCGTCCTTAGTTGTAAGTAGTTCATAAGTAGTTTGAAAGTTTATGGACTGATGACCCCGTAGTTAAGTCCCATAGACTCTACAAACATTTGAACATTTTTTTTACAGTTACTTAACAGTGTGATCAGTTACTTACAGTGTGTTAGTGTTCATGTGCATATTCATATGTTCTTGGTGTTTATTATCAAACAAAAATGAACAACGTTCAGTATCTGTTAGAAACAAATTTCTCGCCTTTAAGCTTGGAACAAAAGTGTGAAATAAAGTAGCTTGGTAAACCGACGCCTCAGCTCAAGTTTAAGCAAGCGCAAACTAACCGAGGTAAGTCATTATACAGATCATTTGACGAAAATGTGTTCAAATGTTTGTATAGATTATGGGACTTAACTACGGGGTCATCAGTCCCTAAACTTACACACTACTTACGAACTAGCTAACACTAAGGACGGGGGCCGGGGGCAAACCGGAGCGCTTTCCATCCCGGATGCAGAGCGGGAGGGGGGGGGGGGCGAAATATCGACGCACCGAGCGGGGGGGGGGGGAGGAGGAGACGGCGCCACTATCAAGATCCGCCACTCAAAGAAGTGAACCCGCCGTCATCTGAAGCACCAGTCGCCACTGGTTACAATTGTAATTTGTTTGTCATACAGTACGACATCGTACTGTCTCAAATCTTTGCTTGAGGTTTACATGGCGTTTATTCAGAGCGAGGCACCATAGCGTTGCTACACTCCTGGCCATTAAAATTGCTACACCACGAAGATGACGTGCTACTGACGCAAAACTTAACCGACAGGAAGAAGATGCTGTGATATGTAAATGATTAGCTTTTCAGAGCATCCACACAAGGCTGGCACCGGTGGCGACACCTACAACGTTTCCAACCGATTTCTCATACACAAACAGCAGTTAACCGGCGTTGCCTGGTGAAACGTTGTTGTGATGCCTCGTGTAAGGAGGAGAAATGCGTACCATCACGTTTCCAAATTTGATAAAGGTCGGATTGTATCCTATCGCGATTGCGGTTTATCGTATCGCGACATTGCTGCTTGCGTTGGTCGCGATCCAATGACTATTAGCGGAATATGGAATCGGTGGGTTCAGGAGGGCAATATGGAACGCCGTGCTGGATCCCAATGGCCTCGTATCACTAACATCTTATCCATATGCCTGTAAAGGATCGTGCAGCCACGTCTCGATCCCTGAGTCAACAGATGGGGACGTTTGTAAGACAACAACCATATGCACGTACAGTTCGACGACGTTTGCAGCAGCATGGACTATCAGTTCAGAGACCATGGCTGCGGTTACCCTTGACGCTGCATCACAGACAGGAGCGCCTGCGATGGTGTACGCAACAACGAATGGCAAAACGTCATTTTCTCGGATGAATACAGGTTCTGTTTACAGCATCATGATGGTCGCATCCGTGTTTGGTGACATCGCGGTGAACGCACATTAGAAGCGTATATTCGTCATCGCCATACTGGCGTATCACCCGGCGTGATGGTATGGGATGCGATTGGTTATACGTGTCGGTCACCTCTTGTTCACATCGACGGCACTTTGAACAGTGGCCGTAACATTTCACATGTGCTACGACCTGTGGCTGTACCCTTAATTCGATCCCTGAAAAGCCCTACATTTCAGCAAGATAAAGCAACGACCGCATTTTGCAGGTCCTGTACGGGCCTTTCTGGATGCGGAAAATGTTCGACTGCTGCCCTGACCAGCACATTCTCCAGATCTCTCGCCAATTGAAAACGTCTGGTCAATGGTGGCCGAGCAAATGGACCGTCACAATTCGCCAATCACTACTCTTGATGAACTGTGGTATCGTGTTGAAGCTGCACCTATACACACACAATCCAAGTCTCTGTTTGACTCAATGACCTGGCGTATCAAGGCCGTTATGACGGCCAGAGGTGGCTATTCTGGATACTGGTTTCTCAGGATCTATGCAACCAATTTGCGTGAACATGTATTCACATGTCAGTTCTAGTATAATGTAACTGTTCAATGAATACCCGTTTATCTAAAATCCCGATGGGGGATTCGAACCCCCGACCGTAGTGGCCGTGCTGACCGTGACTGGCGCGCCGCAGTCTCCTCAGCCACCGCCAATCCGCTTATCATTTGCATTTCTTCTTGGTATATCAATTTTAATGGCCAGTAGTGTATAATAGTTAAAAAGGCATTCTCGTTGCCCTCTATTATGAGCTGTAATCATTTCGGACGGACAGTGCAGTTGCACACCTGCGTAACACGGTCTGTATGAGGTTATCAGTCAGCTCTTCAGGGATATTTGGCCATTCCTCCATCAGTGCAATATCCAGCTTGGCAACCGTTGTCGGAGGTGCTGGTCTTGTAACCAGGTCGCAGTTCTTTGCTTCTTGAAGTTCTCGTAGATCGGCGCTCTCGACAATGGCTGGTTGAAATTTCATGGGGCAAAACTAATCCAACACAAGTAATGTAGGCGACACATGGAATTGCAGTTCATTGACTCTTTAATGAATCATTAGTGCCCAGTTGTCCCCATTTATGTATGGCCAGCGTACAAGTCTCATTAATAACGTTCACCAGAACCCAGTACGCACATTCCACACATCAATAATACAAACGTGTAGTTCTTGGTTTGTAGAATACTTAAGTCCGAGGTTTACAGTGTGGCACAAGTATGAAGGATTAATCACTGTAGATACACTCTCTACACACATAACACTGAAGAACTTTTACTTAATTGTTCAAAACTAAAGTTCAAAGTGACGTGGATTGTGCCTCAGTCCAAGGATGTAACAAGACTCCTTTACCTGACACGAAAGCATCTTATTTATATCATCCAAACAGTGACACTGAAAATTATGTTTTGTTAATTATGTACATTAAAATAATTGTAATGGAAAAGTAAACAATTAAATTCAACTGGCTATAGTAAAAGGTAGCGTAAATAATACTCAATAAATTGATATGTAAATGTCAGTTACGTTAATTGTGTGTCATTAAAGTGTTTAACGAAATAGGTTTGTCAACAATACTTTCGTAATTAACGGTAATTATACAGAAGCTAATGAGGGCAAAGGTTTCCTAACATTAATTGTGAAACATAATAATACCTACTTTAATATTATAAGACAAGAATTTACTTAGTTTGATCAAATTCAAATGTTCAAATGTTTGTATAGCTTATGGGACTTAACTACGGGGTCATGAGTCCCTAAGCTTACAAACTACTTACGAACTAGCTAAGACTAAGGACTGCACAAATATCCATGCCCAAGGGGGGATTCGAACCCCCGACCGTTGTGGCCGTGCAGACCGTGACTGGAGCGCCTCAGTCCCCTCGGCCACCACGGCCGGCACTTAGTTTTATCAGAAATACTAACCCGGCTTAGCCGTGCGTACTAAATCGCCGTGTTGCGGTGCGCGCGGCTGTTCGCCGTCGGGTGTTCGAGCCCCCCCCCCCCCTCCACCCTCCCTAGGGCATGAGCGTTTATGTTGTCCTTGTTTGTTTGTAGTTCTAGGGGACCAAACTACGTTGGTCATCAGTCCCTAGCTTACAAACTACTTAAACTAACCTAAGGACAACACACACATCTATGCCAGAGGGAGGATTCGAACCTCCGACGCGGGAGGCAGCGCGATCCGTAACGTGGCGCTCCAGACCGCTCGGCTACTCCCGCGCGGCGATGTTTTGTCCTTAAGTTAGTTTAAGTAGTTTGTAAGCTAGGGACTAATAACTCAGCAGTTGAGTCCGATAGATTTACAAACATTTGAACATTTGAACTACACTATCTCCATCTAACTGCTTATGTAATTCATTTGGAAGAGTAAACTCAAGTCAACACCAACCCCTCTGCAGCAACTTCCTGTTATTACCACTGTATCGGTTGCCGTAATGTTGTTCTCTCCACTCCGTCGAACCGTCAGGAAGACGTAGAATCATTTTAGTTCGTTCTGCCGAAGATAATACTTCAGAACCTAGATATCTCAACTGACCCTTAATTGTTTTTTCCAGTGTACGTATATAAAGTCCGTTTAACACTCGGACGCCCAGACTTCCTGCCCCCTCGAACGCTCATAGTGGTCAATTTGACCCCGACAATTCAACAAAAATGTTCTGAATTATTAATTAGAAATTTTTATGCATTTATTATATTTTAATGTTCACAAGATATGTATGCCTGGCAATCTTCTTGATGCAGCCTTGACTGAATAGTGCTTCGCCATTATGCCTACAATGTCAACCCCAAATTCTTGTTTTCTTGTAATAACTTACAGTCTCTGGAGTTCTTTTCTTATATATTTACAGTAGCACTAGGATGAACGGAAGACATTACTAGCACTTTTTTTTTACTTTCTTCCTTTCACAGACTGTCAAGTGAACATCGTCATGTTCTAAAACTTTCCTCGAATGCAGGGAGCACTTCGAAGACTTCAGAGCATGTAGTATTTTTCTTTTTTGCTCCATTTACTGTTCCTACAGCGGAGATTGATCTTTCTTTCAGTTTTCTGGCTAGTTTGTGTGAAATGAAGTAATTCTCTCTTTAGTATAAGGTAGTTCATAAGTAGTTTGTAAGTTTAGAGACTGATGACCTCGCAGTTAAGTCTCATAAGCCTTACAAACATTTGAAAAACTTGATGTATATATTTGCTTTCAACGTCTACAGCTAAGCATTATTTTGCTCATACTCGTCAGGCTTTGAAGAAATAAATTTTGTGAACTGACTCCTAGTTTTACTTAGGGAGACCTGTTCATCTATTGATATGTCTGTTACAGATTTGTAATACGTTGAACAGTTTTCTATGAACTTGTTCCAAAAAGTAGACAGCAGTGCAGACTTACCATTCTCTACTCGTATGTTATCTCTGAATTTCTGCCGTACAAACTCTTCCTTTGTATCGTCATAAAAAAGTCCGCCGCCATGTGAATCACACGCTATAATTCTTTGCATCTCTGCAAGAATCTCTTCGTCAAATAGCTACTGTTAGCAATTCATTTGTCTCCACATCATAATAACCTTTGAAAGAGTAATTCTTACAAGCGAATGACGATCAATATCGAACTGATTCCGTTTTTGTCATTTCAGGCCGCAGTAATAAGAACGAAAGTAAATTATTGCACCACATCATAAAGTTGATTGCAAAGCATAAGAATAAACAAAATTATAGTTTTATCAAGAGGGGTCAATATGATCCCTCTGGGCGTTAAAGGTAAAACTGGAAGAAAATGATAATCAGTTGGATAAAATGCGCTGTTTTCCAGTATAATGAAAGTGACAAATGAATAAATGTCATGAAAAGAAATATTGCCCTAATAATTCTCCGAAACACAGCTATCACTTAAAAACGGAAAGTGCCATTTTGACCTCTTAAAGGAAGAAAATATTTTTACGGTGGTATTACAGACGAACTGTAATAAAAATTCTGTATAACACACGTCCAATTTTTATTGACTTAAGAGGTATAGCTGAGTTCGAAGCCATTTCTTTTTGTGCTTCGGTACACTGGCTGCTACGCGCGCATTTATCGAATGTAGAGTGTTGTTCAAGTTGATAAGTCGTGCTCTACTTTCAGCTGAAGGTTTCATTGTTAATTGTTTCCCAAGTCTACAATAGTGTAGCGTGTAAAAGCGGTGTGCGTATTTACGGATGCTGAGTATGCCAGTTTGGTAATTGTGCATAGATTTGCTATTGGAAACGCAGCTGCATGCTGCAAGCGGCATACAATTTCCTAACCGTAGACCTCCAGATTCAAGTGCGTTTACTCGTGCGACACTGTAACAGTGCTCAGCAGCCATACTGCATCTGATCGTCTAACTCAACATATTGTGAATGAAGTAGAACGTTTCATTCAGTCAGTACAATTTCTGCACGTATCGGTGTTCCACATGCAAGAGTGGTGGATGTTACGTACACACGGATTTCATTCTTATCATTCACAGCTCATTCAACAGCAGCACACGAAAACGCAATTGGAATTGAATACTTGAAAATTGCCAAATGATCCCATTTTTACTCTTCACTGATGAAGCCACTTTAACTAGTGACGGCACCAATAACCCTCGTAATTCACATCGGTTGTCAGACATGCCCATATGCCATTCTGGAGACACATTCTCAAGAATGTTTCTCTGTAAATGTGTGGAGTGGTTTGATGGACAACCACTTGATTGAACCTTTTGTGTTACTGGACAGCCTTACAAGAGCCCGTTACCTGTACCTCTACAAAATGAGCTTCCAGCATTGTTGGAAGAGATTCCTTTGGCTTTAATAATACCTATGTTCTTCTTACACATTCTCTTAGTCAGGGGACACATTATCTAAACCTGTCATTCCTCGGGAGATGGATCCATATATAGGGACACGTTTCTTGGCCACCAAAGTCCCCAAAGTTTACTGATTGGTTATATTATATGACATTGTAGTAAGGAGTGTGTGACTGATTAATTATTTATTATATTCCACATATATAGTGGTTAAGCCACGTCACACAAATTGAATTTTAATTTACAAAACGTAACTAGTTTCAATGATCTCTGTTATCATTATCAAACGTAAGCAAAAATTGCATTAAACACAAACTGAGAAAATAATTAAATTATGAAAAGGTGTAGTAAATGTAGCCAGGCCATCTAGGGGTGTGACAGTGCCTCCCAACTGTCTGCCATAGTCACACATGGTATCGCACCATATAATTCCATACCATGCCACAACAGCTGTATTTGCAATATGAATGGTATTTGGTTGTTGAGCTGCAATAACCATGTGATATGGCAGGCACAACCAAAATTTTAGGAACAAACCAAATGAATTCAGAACATAGTACCAATGTGTACCATGTTCTATATCCAAATTGTCAAGTACCAGATGTGATTCCATTGGGAGCTGTCAACACACTAGAGTGGCTCAACCACTATATATGTGGAATATAATAAATAATAAATATTTACTAATTGGGATATTTCTCTCTGAGGATCACTGAAAGGCAACGTCTACAAAGAGAAAGTAAGAACCGAGTTGATCGTCCGGATTTTCAATAGTTCAGCCCTCAAAAAAGAATGCAAAGAAGACGTCAGAAGAGCTACACATGGTGTTATCTAGATAAGTCAAAAGTTCATTGACGTTGCTGGTGGGAGTGTAATGGTAAGAAACTATTTTGGGTAGTTTTTATTTATTTATTTATTTATTCATTTATTTATTTATTTGGAAAGAACGGAGATGATATGGTAAAGTAGTATCGCAACTGTATAGGAGTGAAATTTACGTCCTAACTTGAAGGAAAACGCTGCAAAGTGATGTAAGTTGGACTGTTGATTTCAGATGATCAATAACCTGTCAATTCAGGCCGATACGTTGCAGCAACCCGAAAGTCAGATCGAGGTGGCCGTCGCCCTAAAACAGTGGGGGTCAGGGAGCGTTGGTGTTACGTCAGCACAGGCCGCTCCGCCTGCTCCCAAGGAAGGAGAGCTGACCGTGTGACGTCACGCGCTCTGTACTGCTGCCGCGGAGAAACAGAATGCAGCGTGTGGAGAGCAGCAGTTTAGGAAACACAGGGGACAGGTCTGGTGTGGAGAATACAGTGACGTCTACGATATCCGAATTTTAAAACATACTGTTTTAATTAAATAATCGACACAGATTAGCAAATTGTGTATCGTGTCTTTACCTTGAGAACGTTATAGTGTAGATATAATTTAACGCAAGGATAGCACAGTTATAAAGTAAAGAGAATGGAACATAATATAATTATCTCTACAATTTAGAGCAAACCTATACATTACAATTAAGTAGACAATTTTCCATTTAGTTTTTCTTTGGTTAGTTTTTCATAGTTAGGATGCAATGTTTGAGATATTTTAAATCGAAGATTGCGTCTTAGGTTGTGATCTGACAAGGTATTTTTGCATTAGGACTTTGCTAATTTCATAACAGAAAAGAATCGTTCACACCAAATAAGTCGAAACGAACATACACGATATCGGTGAAAAAAGGGCATACAACGTCGGAAATCAGTTTTGAGGAACATTTTCATTAAAAAAATCTTCCAAACCTTCATTGTGTTTATATTTGTCCTTCAGTAAATCGCCACACGGTGAATTTAAATTTTCATTTGAAGCCTGTCTGTAAATCTATCGGACCAAATTGCGTGGTCATCAGTCCGTGCCGGCCGCGGTGGCCGCGGGGACTGAGGCGCTTCAGTCACGGTCTGCACGGCCACTACGGTCGGGGGTTCGAATCCCCCCTCGGGCATGGATATTTGTGCCGTCCTAGTTCGTAAGTAGTTCATAAGTTGTTTGTAAGTTTAGGGACTGATGACCCCGTAGTTAAGTCTCATAGACTATACAAAAATTTGAATATTTTGAACATCAGTCCGTTGCTTACAAACTACTTAAACCTAGGTAAACTAACCTACGGACAAACACACACACACACACACACAAATGCCCCAGGGAGGACTCGAACCTCCACGGCGAGCAACCGCGCGCTCCGCAGCGAGGTGCTTTAGACCGCTCGGCTACTCCACCGCGGCGAAAACGTTTTTGCATAGAGCTGAAACATAGTAGTATTTCAACATTTTCAAACCTGGACTCAAACTGGTTACGAAGTTTTTCCAGCACAGAAAGAAACTCCGATTGCTCCGTTTTGCTTGTACTCGTCATGTTATTGACGTAAAGAGCGTAATTGCTGACTGAGCCCTCCAGCTCCGTAACCACGTCCCCGTTTACCTAGGCAACATTGCGGTCACGGCTCTCGCCTGACGTCACACGGATTAACAGGCTTGCTGTTCCTGCTCACACGTCACACCGCCTGAAGTTGTCTTCCTCTGTCCTAGAACCTGGCGATTGTCGCCAGCCACTAGGGATGGGAAAAACCGACCGGTTAAAACCGATACCGGTATTTTACTTTTGAATAACCGGTTTTCTTCGGTATTTATTTGGTGTCGGTTGTAACCGGTTTTTTTAGTTATTGCCAAGAACCGGATAAAAAAACCGGTACGACTACTTCCTGTAGTAGTGGTTCAAAATGTGTTTTTTCTAAATAATTTAAAAAAATTAAAAATAGTAGACCCTAATATTTAGGGCTATTCCTAAAATTTCCACTGCTGTGAAATATTAGGTCATCGCAGAAACTAAGAAAAGCAACCAGTGATAATTTAAGAACAATCCCGGCAGTCAGAAAATTGCAACAAACGCGTGGCATAAGAACTTAAGATCGGGTGCAGCTATTGAGTCATCGATGCACCTGTTGCCGTGTGGCGTGGCCTATTAGACGACGCGCGTGCACCGGCAGTGTACGAGACTTGCCTCCGTCTGGTCATGCGGCAGTTCCTTGTTGTCGTCGCCAGACATCGGTTGTGTCTAAAATGGCACCATCTCGAGTGTGAAAGTACTTCACGAAGTAGGGGAGCAGTGAGGTACAATGCTCCATTTGCTTTAAAAAGCTGGAAACGGGTGGAGGTACTACAAACATGCTGTGTCATTTAAGGAGAAAGCATCCAAAATGTTCCTTGGGAGAGAAGGTAAATTCGATTCATATACCTATTTTGTAAGTGATGTACTCTAAGCTTGGAATACTAACTTTTAATGTATTATCATACTGTTGTGCTAACAAGTTTTATTAATGTGATTCCTTAAAATCGAGGGGCTTTTTTAATAACCAGTATGGGTTTAGGTAACATTGATCATGTGGTGCGTCGCGAGGTAGTCGTGCGATCTGAGGCTCCATGTCACGGACTGCGCGGCTGCACCATTCGGAGGTTCGAGTCCTCCCTCGGTCATGGATGTATATGTTGTCGTTAGTAAGTTAGTTTAAGTTAGATTAAGTAGTTTGTAAGTCTAGGGACCGATGATCTAAGCATTTACGTCTCATAAGAAATCACACCCACTTGAACATTCTTTGATCATGTGGTACAGAGCTTTCCTAGTTCAATTTGCGTAAATTTACACTGACAACAATCATACTGTTAGTCGGAACTGTGACTTTATTTTTCAAAATACTTCTGGAGCACTGACTGAAGTTCATTTAATATTCGTATGCCTTGGCTCACAAGTCCAACTTACGGAGTGGTTGGCTCAATACTCGCAACTGCCGGATGGGAATACTAGGCAAGTAAATCTGTATGCTTAGTATATCGTCTTCTACGGACTCCTGGCTTGGCTTACACACACTCAAGAAGGCGTAGTATTGGGAGGGGACCTTGCAAAATATGGAAAGACTAGTGATTTGTCGTATAACGTAAATTTACATAAATTTTAATTAAATGTTAAAGAAACTAGAAGAACCGACGATTACGGTTTCTGTTTCGGCCGCAAAATATGTTTCGTTCGAACTGTACTGGAAATAATAGCAATAAAAACTGAAATCCGGTTATTTAAAAAACTGGTTATCTTGAGCAATTTTTACGGTGCGGTTAAACTGGAGATGAAAAGAACCGGTATCACCGAAAACCGGTTGTATCAGTGATAACAGCCATACCTACCAGCCACTAGACCAGAGGTGGGCACAAATCGGCTCAATGAGCAGCGCTGCTAGTCCAGTCAAATTAGGGTTTCACCTCGGAATGAGAGGTAACAAGCTGAATATTTGCATGAGCCTTTGTTTTGGAGTTCTAAATGATGTGTCAAAAGTCTTATAAAATCTCGTGTCCGCGTCTTAAGATATTAAAGGTCAAAGGTCACGAAAATCAGTTTTTCGCAAATATCTCGCTTCCTGTGCGTTAACTGGTATTTGCATCTCAGATAAAAGTTGTAGAGCATGAAATTCTCTACACTTTTTGTTTTAAACATTTTTTGTGCAATTCATCGTTTTTTAGATAGAGCGCGGAGAGCGCACAGGTCACAGCGCTCAGAATATAGGACGTAATACGAGGTCAGCTGCGAATCACAGTCAACGGTACGTTGAATAAAACAATTATAATTGTAAATAAAATTTCTTTATTTACGAATTAATACCCAATTTTAATAATACTTACTTATTTCAAGTAATTACAATATAATGAATTCCATACTTTAAGTATATTTTAATTCTGTTCCAATGTATCGTAGCTATATTTATGTAGAAAATAATTTCAGTATTTTTTTCTCTTAAATGTGTAAGCTGTAGAATATTTCTAGTAATATTAAGTTTACTACAGTAGAAATATTAAAGCAATGGAACAACTAAGAAGAACTTCTGTTCTTTCATAATCGTATGAAGTTTGTTTTGAGGAAACAACGATTGTGCCAATCAGCCAAGAGAAATTTTTATCAATCGATCTAATAGAAAAAAGCTAAGTGACTTGCTTGTTGAGAAATTAAAAACTGTTAATATCACTACAAAACAAGCCAGAGATGATGCTGATGTTTGTATAATCGGAACAGGTATTGAAGAATCAGAGCACCAAAGGACTGCCGTCATAGTAGGAGAAGATATTTATTTGCCTGTCGCTTTAATTGTACGTACTCAATCGCATCAACAAGAAATTTTCTTTAAAAAAGTTGGTAAAGGCAATGTTAAAACACAAATATACTCTTCCAAAAGTTTTGAACATTATCCCTGTTGTAAAAAAAAACACATTTTACTTTTGCACGCATGAGTGGCTGTGATACGACATCTGCGTTATTTAAAAAAGGCAAAAAATATTTTGTTAAAATATTGGAGAAACTTCCAGATTTGGATCAGCTAGCTCAAGTATTTTAACAAGAAAATTGCCGTGCGCAAACGTTACATGAAAATGGAGTACGTATCTTGTTGGCAATATATAACGCTCCAAAATCTGAAGACAATATAGATCATCTTTGATACACGCAATTTGTTAAATCGACAAAACTAGATAAACCTGTGCAACTATCAAATCTGCCACCAACTAGTGCATCAGCTCATCAACATATCAATCGTGCTTACTACCAAGTACAAACGTGGTTAGGAAACTATATAGAACCCCAGGAATGGGGTTGGGTGTTGCAGAATGAACATTTGGAGCCAATACTAACAATATTACCACTTGCACCAGACGAGCTCCTGAATACAATATTTTGCAACTGCAAAAATGGTTGTGGTTCGCGCTGCGGGTGCAGGAAATTAGGGATGCAAGTTCTTCAGCTTGTGCCCAATGTAATGAGCAAGCTTGCCTAAATGCGTCATCACGCCAGAACGATATCGATGAAGGAAGTGCATATGACCCCGAAATCTTGGAAGGTTTAGAGACGACGATCGTCGATTGCGAGGATGATGATAATGAAATGGACGATTTCGAGCGACCGGATGAAGACGACGATGATGATCAAGAAGATGAAAATTGAGACGTATGTATGATTAATAATTAAAGTGAATAAAAATCCTCATCGCGTTTGAACTTCTAATTGTAATAAATGAATCATACGTGACTACTATTTCTGGCATACCTTGACTAAAAGAAGGGATAGATTGGTAGGACACATTCTTAGACATCAAGGAATTGTGAATTAAGCATTGGAGGGAAGTGCGTGGGGTAAAAATCGCAGAGGAAGACCAAGAGATGGATACAGTAAGCAGATTCAGACAGATGTAGGTTGCCGTTCTTATGTGGAGATGAAGAGGCTTGCTCAGGCTAGGGTATTGTGGAGAGCTGCATCAAACCAGTCTCCGGACTGAAGACCACAACAACAAACAACAACGTGACTACTAAATAAAGATTTACATAAAACGTATTTCCTCAAATATAATTAAGTCTTAATTATAGTTAATTTTATTCTTTTCTACATGAAACATAATTAAGATGTATTAGAATATAATTAAAATATACTTGGAAGTATTTGGCTTCATAAATTTATAATTTCATGAAATAAGTAAATATTATTAAACAAATCTTTTTGATTTATGTATAATATTATGAAATATTGAACATAATTAATAAAGAATGAAGGTTTGTTATTGTAATTGTTACAGTGATTTATTAACTTTAAACAACCTACCATTAACTAGGATTCGCGGTTGACTTGCATTACGTCTTTATGTCTGAGCGCTGTGACCTGTGCGCTCTCTAAAAAACGACGAATTGCACAAAAAATGTTTAAAACAAAAATTGTAGAGAATTTCATGCTCCACAACTTTTATCTGAGATGCAAATACCATTTAACGCATAGGAAGCGAGGTATTTGCGAAAAACTGATTTTCGTGACCTTTGACCTTTAATATCTTAAGACGCGGACACGAGATTTTATGAGACTTTTGACACATCATTTAGAATGCCAAAACAAAGGCTCATGCAAATATTCAGCTTGTTACCTCTCATTCCGAGGTCGACGCCTTTTTTCGGCTTATTTGACTGGACTATGCGGCTCAGGCCGGAGAAAGAGCAGCGTTCGCGCTCGGCCGGTAGTTATCCTAGTTGCCGCTAGAGGTCTGCATGCTTGCTGGCGCACGTAGTTCCGTAAGAGTCCGGTATTAAACAAAACACTGTGATTACGTTATCTCGTAAGTATGTACAGCATTATAATACATACCTCTGCGTTACTTCCTTCCTCGCGAAGTTTGTTAAGAAGATTAAGTCGCATTTCACCTTCTACACTTCCATACTGGTTGAAGTGATGTGTTGTATAGTGGCGTTCTAAATTGTACTTTTTTATGCCTAGTATTTTACCATATACCAAACATTTTGCTCTTCCTTCGCTTTCAGTGAACAAGTAATCACACTCCCAACTAGAGTTGAACTGGAAAATAGAACGCCGCTTTACCGCGCCGATTTGACTAGCCATTTCAACTCCACAGCGTACTGTACCCTAATGTAATATCATAGATTATAACGAAAACCCTTAAGCACAAAATTCGAACTAACAAATTGCACTGTCAGCGGTGTCTTCTGGAACAAAACCAAAAAAAATCGCTCTTATCTTTATAAGATATTTGCCGGCTCGACTGCACGCGCTGGACGTTTTAGAGAAGAGTTTCCAGTACTATGTTTATAAGTTACTTACTTATAAACAGTGGCGACGCTCGACAAAAACTGGGCGTCGGCGAACACGCCATTGCGAGGCCCCTTTCATTTTTTCATTAAGGAAGAAAATGTTAAATAAAATGAGCTGAATTATACATCAGTAATCATTATACTAAAATTTTATTAGTATAATAGACAAGTGTTATTACAATGAATAAACACAAATTAACAGAGAAACTTTTCGGCTTTTCGCCTCAGTGAATTTTTTAAAATCATATCTTAAATAATACTAGCCCCTATTTCGGCTTCTATTGAAAGTACTAGCAACGCAGATAGTCTTTCTTGGGTCATTGTAATTCTCAAGTAAGTCTTTATTTTTAATTAAAGAAGCTTATCTCGGCTGAAGCTGTACTGACAAACTGTGAGCTTGATTCTGATTGTTATATAAACATTTGGATATACTTCTTCCAAATTGTTTTCTAAAATGTACTGAAGAATTTGTTTTGCAAGTATTTAACTAAAAATTCCATCACTGCTGCACTCATTCGGAAATAAATAGGCAGACTTAATAGCTGCCGGCGGGGAATGACCGAGCGCACTAAAGCGTCATACCATGGTGAGCGCAGGCCGCAGTGGCCTAGGGGACTGAGGCGCTCCAGTCACGGTCTGCACGGCCACTACTCTCGGGGGTTCGAAACCCCCCTCGGGCATGGATATTTGTGCCATCTTTAGTCTTAGCTAGTTCATAAGTAGTCGTAAGCTTAGGGACTGATGCCCCCGTAGTTAAGTCTCATAAGCTATACAAACATTTGAACATGGTGAGCGAAGTCACTTTTGTTGGGGTCAAATCACACTCTTGGGTACGGCTGTTGTGTTCGTCCTTTGGTTAAGCTAGTGTAAGTTAGATCTAGCTCGTCTATACATGACATAGCCGTTGAAAAGCGCCGTTAAGCATCAGATATAAGAAGGAAGAAACAACTAAAATTTTAACAATGTTTTGCGAGGCCCCCACAGGCGCGAGGCCGTCGGCGGTTGCTGACGTCGCCGACTCCTAGCGCCGCCACTGCTTACAAACATAATAGCATTTTTCAGGAGATACCCCTAGCGGTGGAATCTGTTCATTCGAGTTGGATACTAAAGAGTTTGCACTATTATCTTTAGAAGTTATTTTATAACGCACCTCAGCCAGGTGTGCGGCTACGTTAGCGCGTTGGCTGCGCATAACGCCATCTAGCCTTTTCAGCAGGAACTACGCGGTGGACGCCAGCTGCTCGCGGCTCTGCTCCCGCTCAGGCAGGCGGCTCCGAGAGCGCGGCTCGCTCATTGCCCACCTCTGGTCTAGACGGACGGCATCACTCAACTGGGGCACGTCGGACATCGCTCCCTGTGGTCAGAGCTAGCGACACCCAGAAGGCTACAGACGACTTGTGGTTGCGGCAACCACGGACTCGGCAACGAAGGAGCATATTTACGCTCACCGTACCAGCTGGGACGGTGTGTGACGTGCGATGCAGTAGCCAGAACAACTCCGTGACGGCCGACGTCGCATTCCCGCCGTGGCCGGACCGAGCCACACGACACCAGCAACGAGCATAGAACCCGGACCCACCGCCACCGCGGCACAGCCGTGTCGCCCTAAAGCTCTCTATAGGGAAAGAATGGCGCTTGCCGCCATCTGCAGCTCGTGACTGGCTGAAATCTAATCACATGGTTTTTACCGCCAAGTTGGTCCTATATCTTGCTTTGCTGCCATAAGAAGTCTTGTGAAATAGTGAATATTCGTATTTTTAGGTTTGAACAATTCCACAGTGATGCGCTTTAGGGTGTTTTTTCAGCCAAGAAGGGAGGTAAACATTACAGAATTTCCATCTCAATTCAGAAACGCAGGAAGAGGAGTCGGGCTGACGAAAAGTTTCAGAGAAAACTATGAGCCTAGAAGCGACCCACGGTTCAGTTCGTTGTTTGTAAATCTATTGGACCAAGCTGCGTGGTCATCAGTCCGTAGCTTACAAACTACTTAAACCTAGGTAAACTAACCTAAGGACAAACACACACACCCATGCCCCAGGGAGGACTCGAACCTCCACGGCGAGCAACCGCACGCTCCGCAGCGAGACGCTTTAGACCGCTCGGCTACTCCACCGCGGTCCTCGGTTCAGTGCTGTGGTCTAATACGTAATGGAAATTAATATAGTCAAGATTCACTGACGTTTGGATCATGCATAAGATTCCTACACGTTTTTTACCTTCAATAAATTTGTGAACAAATTTCCTGCATTATGTCGCGCGGTTAAATTATTCACTCGTCGTTGATTTTATTTGTGGGTAATTGCTCCAAACACACAAAAATTTTGAGTTATAACTGAGTAAACTAAACAGTTTCTCGTATAGATATGAAATTAATACAGAGTTCCGGAAGCAATCTTTTCTCTTTCGTGTACATGTGTTTAGTGTATTATTACAGGAAACAGAGTTGAAGCAAGAAAAATATTACACATGATAATGTAATTGGTTTGTATAGGCACTTTTAATTTCTCTGTTTTTGGTTAAACTAGCGTAGTTGGTATCCCCCTGCATTTTTCGTAGTTCATGTAAGGTTTAATTACATAATATGTACGAAAATACACATCAAAAACGTGTCCGTTATGTCAATTATTTGCTCCGATGAGGAAATGTTCTCAGTTTGTTTGAATACTGGGCTAAAAAAATTGTTCAAATGTTTGTAAATCTATCGGACCAAACTGCGTGGTCTACAGTCCGTAGCTTACAAACTACTTAAACCTAGGTAAACTAACCTAAGGACAAACACACACACCCATGCCCCAGGAAGGACTCGAACCTCTACGGCGAGCAATACTGGGCTACGCCAGTCTGAATTCTTTCGATGTGGAGCCACAAACCAAACTGTTTTCTTAAAATCGGCTAACAAGTATTTCGTAGAGCCGGAAGTCCGCATGGACAAAACTAGGCGCAGTTCCCGCGTCTGTCAGTCGGATATAACACCCTATATGTCGAGAGGGAAATGAGAGAAGGACAGTATGGATTTCGACCTGGAAGATCGACAGTTGAACTCATATTTGCAGTAAGGCAAGTTCAAGACCACCATTATGAATATGGAAAGGACCTGTTAATAGCCTTAGACATAGAAAAGGAGTATGATAGTATATGTAGGAAAAAGAACACTTGAAATTAGGGGAGCGGAAAAAGAGTCTGTAAGCAGAGTGAAGGAGATGTATTGTGGAAGTATGAGTTGTGTGAAAGTGGGAGAGGAAAGAACAGAATGGTTCAAACAAGTGTGTGGGCTGAAGCAAGGCAGTGCATTCTCACCCCCTTCTCTTCATTATGGTTATGGGTGACATAACGACAAAGGTAGCAGGGAGACTTGAGTAAGGAAAGATGAATTCAATGGTGTTTGGAGACGACCTCATGGCCTGGGGCAACAAGGAGTAGGAAATCCAGGAGCATGTAGATGCTTGGGAACAAACAGTGGGAGAATACGGATTGAAGTTCAACATCCGTAAATGTGAGTTCATGGTAACCAGCAGGAAAAAGGATAGACCAGTGAAGGGAATAACACTTGGAGGTGAACAGATGAAGAAGGTAGAAAGCTTCAAGTACCTGGGACGTGTAATTGAGGAAAATGGGAGAAATGACAAGGAGATTATAGAACGTGACAGACAGGCAGAAGTAATTATGAGAAGTGTTAGAAGTATAGTGTGGAGTAAGGATGTACCACAGAAAAGTAAATGAGTGCTATACAAATATTATTATGTTCCGATATTGACATATGCATCGGAAACTTGGGTGACAAATAAGAGAGATAGGAGCAAAATACAAGCAGGGGAAATGAAATTTCTACGAAGCAGAATAGGAGTAACAAGAATAGACAGGATGAGTAATGAGAAAATTAGGAAAATAGTGAGAGAGGAAGCCTTACAGGATAGGATAGAGAGATCAGGACTGCAGTGGTATGGCCATTTAAAGAGAATGGAGGAGAAGAGGATCCCCAGGAGAATAAACGAAATACAGATACTGAAGAAACGACCAAGAGGAAAGCCAAGGGATAGATGGCTAAAAGGAGTGGAGGGTTGTGTCAAGAAGAAAAAAATTTTCAAATATTTGTAGAGCTTATGGGACTTAACTACGGGGTCATCAGTCCCTAAACTTACAAACTACTTATGGACTAGCTTACACTAAAGACGGTACAAGCATCCATGCCAGAGGGGGGATTCGAACCCCAGACCGCAGCGGGCGTGCAGACCGTGACTGACACGCCGCAGACCACTTGGCCACCGCTGCCGGCGTGTCAAGAAGAGAGAAGAAGACTGGGCCAGCGTGAAAACAGAGAAATCGTGGGAAGACAGCACGAAGTGGCGAGGCGTGTGTTCCAAACAGACCCAGCCTGTGGCTGAAAACAGTGCAAGATGATGATGATGATCTAGAGAATGAATTGAGCTATCGTTGTGTTCTCAGCTTTAAATAAAATTTCAATGCCTTACCTACATTTCGTCCGCAGCTTTGTATGTGCTAAAATCAACCATATTCAAAGTCTACGCAACGCGATTTTTCGGCTGCGAAATCTTCAAAAGTTTACGCGGTAGTGTACTTAATTTGATGTAGCACAGTAACTATACGGAGTAACGAATAGAAAGTCGGATCATTATCTAACTAAAATATCACAGTATAAGAAGTGAAAAAATTAATTTTTTCATCGACGGCGGTCAGTGTGTAATCAGCAGCGGAAAGGCCCAGCATGGCCGACGCTGCAAGCTGGCTGTACGTTTCCTATACAGAGCTTCAGTCACGCCCGACACTGCAGCCGAGTGTTAAACTCTGACCCACAGGGCCACCAACACGCCCCAGACGACGCGGCGCCGCGGGCCAGTCATGCCCGGAGAGGGTCAACGCTTGGCGGCGGACGCCTACGGCCAAGCCGCGTCTCCCGTGTTTACCTCGGGGGCAGCGTCACGGAGCGGCGGTCGACGCACCCACCCAGTCGGCGTCTTCGCGCCGTCAGCGAGTAATCCGAGCAGCGGGATCCTACTTGTCTGGCAGTCTTACTGCCAGTCACGCGTTTCATACGTCCGCCGTTGCCAGCAACGCCAAGAAAACGTTCCGTTACAACGACGACCACACTTCACTGACAAATTTATTTCCCTGAACTTCCACGAATGTGACATGAACATTATCCTGCACATGGGTGCGTGATTTGCCCACTCTTTCGCCCACTATTGAGCCGATACTTAGATTATCTGATAATACCTTTATAAAGCTACGGGATCTAAAACACTTATGATTTAAATTAATATGGTTTATATTAAGAGGTAAGTGATACGAATTTCACCGGCTCATCTAGTAACAAAAAGCTTCTTCCAGGCACCGCTGTTTCCATCAACCACGTTCACCGCCATCCATAAAAATCAACTTTGAACGTCATTTCCATTAACTCTAAGTTCGTCTGGATTGAATACTAACAGCTGCATATCTGTACTCAATAAAAATTGGACATATGTTATATGACATTTTTATTGATATTCGTCTGTTCTTCCACCTGTTAAAATATTTACTACTAGCTGCATTTCCTGGATGTACGATTTTTTTCCACTCTTATATTAGAAAAGAAACACATATATTCTATACACTTTTTGTATGTATTTCCTGTTCCCAATCTCTTCATCCATCTCATTCTCCAATGTTCAATCATCACCTCATGCTCAACCCTCCTATCCATGTTCACCGTCTCGCTATCCAACCTTCTCTCCCCTCTCCTTTCCTCCTCTCTTTCTACATCTTCTCTTCCATAATGTCCCATGCCAACGCCCTTTCTCGTCAATCCCTTCCTCGCATGTCTCTTCCTACTCACTCTACGTTTGTCTATCTCCTCCTTCTCCTCCCTATCTCTCCGTTACATCTCCTTTATATCTCCCTATCTCTTCCTTTCCATTCTATCTCCTACTACCCCTCTCTATACGTCTTCCTTTTCTCTTCATTGGCTTCTATCTATCTATCCACTTAAGTCCAATTTTCATGTAGCTCAATACTTATGACATCATATATCCTTGATTCAAATTCTTGAACTCCATTCACTCCACCTCAGATTCAGCATCCGCTTACCCTTCCTGTCATTAATTTTCCTCCCCTCCTCAACCATATCGAATACCTCTGTATCCCATACACCATCCAAAAACTTGAATCCTACAGTCTCGATCCTATATTTATACAGGGTGTCTCACGAAAGACGCCTGCCAGGTGTCCGCGGATCGCGCGGTACGGCTTCCGGCCGCCGTCACCGCATCCGCCGGCCACGGCAGCGCCCGATTCTCGGACTCTATTGTGCCGCGGGCGCATACACTGAACAAAAAGTCTAAAAAACATTGCCTCCTGAGTAACCGAAGCTTACCTTTATTTACAGTAGATGTTCAAACTGATGTCCCTCTATGGAAAGAGCGGCCTGACATCCTTTGAACACATTTGAGAACACTCGACGAATTTCGGCTGCCGAAATCTGGGAAATGACTAGTCGAATCCTGTCTTCCAACTCTTCGAGTGTGTGGGGATTGCTTGCATACACCTTGTCTTTTAACATTCCCCAAAGATAAAAGTCACAGGAATTTAGATCTGGAGAACGAGGAGCCCAGTCAAGTGTCCTATCATCAAAAACACTTCGTATTGCTGCAATAGAAGCATTGGCAATGTGTTCTCTTGCATTGTCCTGCATGAAATAACCGTACAGCTTTTCGTTGGGTGAAGTTCTTGAAAAAATGGATGCAGGATATTGTTCACATGCCTGTCAGAATTTATTGTTTCGTGAAAAAAGATTCGACAGGTCATTTCCCAGATTTCGGCACCAAAATTCGTCGAGTGTTCGCAAATGTGTTCAAGAGATGTCATGCTGCTCTTTCCATAGAGGAACATCATTTTGAACATCTACTGTAAATGAAGTTAAGCTTAGGTTACTCAGATGGCAATGTTTTTAGACACTCAGTGTATGCGCCCGCGGCACAATAGAGTCCTAGAATCGGGTGCTGCCGTGGCCGGTGGATGCGGTGGCGGCGGCCGGGAGCCGTAGCGCGCGATCCGCAGACGCCTGGCAGGCGTCTTTCGTGAGACACCCTGTATGTCGTAGCAAATGTAACTCTCCCCAGCCCGTCTCACCAAATATGACGACTCCCATCCTCTAATCCTACGTCCCATCCCTACTTTTGCCTTACGCCATATACCAACGCACCCACCCAACACAGACACCCAACCGAATCTTATCATGAGCGTTTCCCCATCCAGTTTTCATGCATTTTCTCAAAGATCCTACCCAACGAATGCCGTTTATTTTCCACCCAGCTCCTCCCAGTGCAGGTCATTCAGCTCTTACTGCAGTCAATGTTTCTTTTAGATCTTATCCTTCGTGTGTTTTAAAGTATAAATAATCTTTATCTGTTATACAGGATGTTTCAGGAGGAACAGTAAATTTTTGGTTATAGTAGCATAGTCGAAATGGAGTAAAATATCATGTAAAATTTATTCAGTTTTTTTTTTTTTTTTTTTTTTTTTTTTTTTTTTTTTTTTTTTTAAGGCTTCAGAGATATACCTATTAGTATGTAACACAGACAAACGTAAAGCAAAGGCAAATGAAGATATTTTGATATTTTCACTGATTCTTACGTCGGTTCTCAGTAGAGTATCATCATATTGAATTAAAAGCACTACTTTGTGTATGTTCTACAATGTTATTTTTTCAGTTACGAGGTTTTCTTGGCTTACAAGGCCATCTTCATACTTTTGGAACTTTTATTGCTGTTCTTCAATACCACCACCTCCTAAAAATTGTTATTCCGCCTGACATTCTTTCAACTCTGACGTTGTTTTTGTGGTCTTCAGTCCGCAGACTGGTTTGACCGGTTTGATGCAGCTCTCCATGCTACCCTGTTCTGTGGAAATCTCTTCATCTGAGATACGTACGGCAACCTACATCCTTTTGAAACTGCTTACTGCATTCGTCCCTCGGTCTCCCTCTATGATTTTTACGCCACACACTTCTTTCTAATGCTAAGTTGACGATTCTTTGATGTCTCGGAATGTGTCCTACCAACTTATCGATGGCCAAATATCTCTTAACTAATTAAAAATAAATTTATAGAAAACACAAAAATTGTGCTTTTAATTCAGTATTTGTTATTGCTCTAAGTTTGTTTGGGTTATATACTAACAGCTGTATCTCTATACTAAATTGAAAGTGGACAAATGGTGTATGGCATTTTAATTGCAATTCGTCTATACTTCAGTACGTCAGTACCTTTCATTCCGCACCAGCACAAAATTTTAATAGAAAGAAAGGGAAGATCAGCATTTACATTCCGTCAACAACTTGGTCATTAGAGACGGAAGATAAACTCGGTTTGTTTTTGTTATGGATGGGGAAGGAAATCGGCAGTGCATTTTAAAAGAAATCACCGTGGCATTTGTCTCGGACGATTTAGCAGATAAGCTAAAATATTCAAATGTTTGTAAATCTAAGGGACTCAACTGCCATGGTTATCAGTCCCTATGCTTACAAAGTACTTATGCCAACTGAAACACACACACATATCTATGCCCGAGGGAGTACACGAACCTCCGACGGCGAGCAACCGCGCGCTTCGTGGTATTGTGGTATGAATGGGACAGTGTACCAATGGTTTACATCATACATAACAGGAAGAGTGCAGAAAGTTGACATAAGTAGTGCACATAATATGCAAAAAAACAGCTGATTCCAAAAACTGGGGAACATTCAAAAATGGGATGGCACAAGCCCTTTGCTGTTCTTAATATATATTAATGACTTGCCATTCTATATTCATGAAGATGCAGAGCTGGTTCTTTTTGCTGATCATAGAAGTATAATTATCACACCTGACAGACAAGAACTAACTGAAGAAATTGTAAACGACGTCTTTCAGTAAATCATTAAGTGGTTCTCAACAAATGGACTATCATTAAATTTTGATAAAACACTGTACAAACAGTTCCATACAATAAATGGAATGACGCAATTAACAAATATAGAGGTTGATCAGAAATCTGTAGCAAAAGAATATTCAAAATTTTTAGGTGTATGCAATGATGAGGGGTTGAACTGGAATAAAAACATTGAAGATCTGCTGAAACGTTTGAGTTCAGCTACTTATGCTATTAGGGTAATTGCAAATTTTAGTGATATAAATCTCAGTAAATTAGCTTACTATGCCTATTTTCATTCTCGGCTTCCGTATGGCATCATTTTCTGGGTTAATTTATCATTGAGTAAAAAAGTATTCATTGCACAAAAGCTGTTCAAATTCAAATGTTTGTTAAGCTTATGGGACTTAACTACAGGGTCATCAGTCCCTAAACTTACAAACTACTTATGAACTACTTACGAACTAGGACGGCACAAATATCCATGCCCGAGGGGGGATTCAAACCCCCGACCGTAGTGGCCGTGCTGACCGTGACTGAAGCGCCTCAGTCACCTCGGCCACCGCGGCCGGCTGCACAAAAGCATGTAATCAGAATAATTGCTGGAGCCCATCCAAGATCATTCTGCAGACACTTTTTTGAAGAGCTAGGTATCTTCACAGCAGCTTCACAGTATATATATTCACTTTCTAAAATTTGTTATTACCAACGCCACCGAATTCAAAAGCAATAGCAGTGTACTTAACTACAATACTAGAAAAAGAATATTCTTCACTATCCAAGGTTAAATCTAGCTTTGGCACAGAAAGGGGTGAATTATGCTGCCAAAAAGGTTTTTGGTAACCTACCAAACAGCATCAAAAGCCTGACAGATAGCCAACTAGCATTTAAAAATGAATTAAAAGAATTTCTAAATGACAACTTCTTCTACACTCTAGATCAATTTTTATATAAATTAGTAAATCTGAAAAAATATATAAAAATAAATAAATAAATAAAAAATAAATAAAATAAAATAAAAATAAATTGTGACGTAACAATTTGTAAAGACACCTTTCATTAATCTGACACGTTCCACATCATTACGAAATGTCGTATTCATGATCTATGGAACAAGTACAATTCTAATCTAATCTAATCTTCGCAGCAAGTCGCCTTAGAGCGCTCGGCCACTCCACCGCGGCGACAGATAACCTCCAATCTGTGTTGTGCTCTTAGCGTCAGTTTTATTTGCGCCACTTTTCAGTGACACCTACATCGGTTACCCGCAGAACAGTACCAATTATGCAGTAAAGCAGCTTCATTGACGAATACGATTATTACCGTGATGAAAACAATTACTTTGAACATATAAAAGCACCACAAAAACTTTGGTGACTCATTTTTATATAAAAGCATTCCAATATGCAAGTACCATATGCTAAGAACGTAGGTTTCTATCAACTGCAAAACTCTTGTCTTACCCGCTTCATACGAATTTAGATATAACTTTGAACGATATAGGTGTTATTCCATTGAAACTACATTGAAAGTTCAATATTGTAACAGACATTGAGGAAACGGATACCAATGAAGCCTGAAAAGAAGCACACGCCCATTACTTCAACACCCAGAAAAATCTACGTTCTTCCGAGCGCTGTACCCAAGCACCTAAACTTTCTTCACAGTTGGTGAAACTACTTTCGCCATCTACCGGAAGGAAAGCTAGGACTGACAATGGCAATAGGGACGATAGAAGAATGGACCGAAGCTTCGTACTTCCCGAAAAGGAAAGATTCTCTAGATTTACACGCTTCGCAGATCACCTTCATATAAGAATGAAAACCACGAGAGAGACGCGTTTTATCATTTTACTCGTCACTTTTCGCATGTTACACCACCATCACAACAAAGCTAAAAAGCGATTCAATAAATAAAAAGTAAACCACAGATTTTTTTTAAGGAATCGAACTCCCGTATATAATACAATTTTGATAGTTTGAATACTTCAGAAAAGATTTGAAGTACTACACATTTGACGTTATGCATGTAAGCTAGAAAAAAGCAAACTTGCTCTAATATTATCTTTGAAGTTCGTTGTAAGTCGCTAAGTGTTCCCATTATCAAACACTGGATGACTATAATTGTACTCTGGGCAATTTGCGGTCAGTTCTAAGTAAAAGCTAGTTATTTTCGCATCTGAATGGTGTTGCTGTTGTGGCCTTCAGTCAGAGCCAGCGCAAGGTCAAATGCCGCCCCGTGCAAGCTGCTAAACTGGCGCCCCTCGCCCCACCCCCGTTTTTTATTTTTTTAAATTTTTTATTTTATTTTTTTAAAAGCAGGTACCGCCTACAGGAAAATAAAAGATACATTTTGGGACGAGAAAAGCAACTCTACGAATTACAATAACTCAGATGGGAAACCAGTTCTCAGTAAAGAAGGGACAGCTGAAAGGTGGGAAGGGAAGAGGAAGAAGATCAAGATGAAATACGAGATACTATACTGAGAGATGAATTTGACAGAGCCCTGAAAGACCTAGGTCGGAACAAGGCCCAAGGAGTAAATGACATACCCTCAGAGCTACTGACGTCTCTGGGAGAGCCAGAGACAAATCTATATGAACTGGTGTGTAGGATGTATGAGACAGGCGAAATACCCTCAGACTTTAAGAAAAATGTAATAATCCCCATTACAAAGAAATCAGGCGCAGACAGGTGTGAAAATTACAGAACCATCAGTTTGATAAGTCATGGTTGCAAAATTTTAACACGAATTATCTACAGGAGAATGGAAAACCTGGTAGAACCTGACCTAAGGGAAGATCAGTTTGGATTCAGGAGGAACGTAGGAACCCGGGAGGAAATACTCACTTTACGTCTTATCTTAGAAGATAGATTAAGGAAAGGCAAACCAACATTTTTAGCTTTTGTAGATTTGGAGAAAGCATTTGACAATGTTGACTGGAATACACTCTTTCAAATTCTGAAGGCAGCAGGGGTAAAATACAGGGAAAGGAGAGTTATTTACAACTTGTACAAAAGCCACAGCGCAGCGAAGGGCATGAAAGGAAAGCATCAGTTGGGAAGGGAGTAAGACAGGGTTGTAGCCTTTCTCCGATGTTATTCAATTTGTACATCGAGCAGGCGGTGAAGGAAAGCAAGGAAAAATTTGGAATAGGGATTAAAGTTCAGGGGGAAGAAATAAAAACATTGCGTTTTGCTGATGACGTAATAATTCTGTCAGAGACAGCAAAGTACCTGGAAGAGCAGTTGAATGGAATGGACAGTGTGTTGAAGAGAGCGTATAAAATGAACATTAACAAGAGCAAAACAAAAATAATGGAATGCGGTCTTAGAAAATCAGGCGATGCTGAAGGAATTAGATTAGGTAACGAAACAATGAAGGTGATAGATGAGTTTTGTTACTTGGGTAGTAAAATAACATGGGATGGTCGCAGTACGGAGGATATAAAATGCAGGATGGCAATGGGAAGAAAAGCATTTTTGAAAAAGAGAAATTTGATAACATCAAATATTAAGCTAAGTGTAAGGAAGTCTTTTCTGAAGACATTTGTGTGGAGTGTTGCCTTGTACGGGTGTGAAACATGGACGATAAGCAGTGCGGACAGGAAGTGAATAGAGGCTTTTGAAATGTGGTGTTATAGAAGAATGCTGAAGATTAGGTGGGTAGATCGCATAACTAATGAAGAGGTACTGAACAGAATTGGTGAGAAAAGGAATTTTTTTCATACTCTGACTAAAAGAAGGGATCGCTTGGTAGGACACATTCTTAGACATCGAGGAATTGTGAATTTAGCGTTGAAGAGAAGTGTGTGGGGTAAAAAATCGCAGAGGCAGACCAAGAGACGCGTATACTAAGCAGATTGAAGTGGATGTTTGGTTGCCGTTCTTATGAGGTGATGAAAAGGCTTGCTCAGAATAGAGTAGGGTGGAAATCTGCATCTAACCAGTCTCCGGACTGAAGACCATAACAACAACAACAATTTTTTTTACAAAACGCTTAAGGAAATTTATTTAAACAAATCTGTAGGAAATGTCAGCAATCAATCACAATTTTTGTTTTAACTTTTAAGTCCTACCTAGGTTTCGGCCACTGAGTGGCACGTCTGAAAGCTTTTAATATGTGCTTACATCTAAACCGTCAAGTTGACGGTTACGATTCAAATGTTCAAATGTTTGTTAAGCTTAAGAGACTTAACTACGGGGTCATCAGCCCCTAAACTTACAAACTACTTATGAACTACCTACAACTAAGGACGGCACAAATATCCATGCCCGAGGGGGGATTCGAACCCCCGACCGTACTGGCCGTGCAGACCGTGACTGAAGCGCCTCAGTCCCCTCGGCCACCGCGGCCGGCTGACGGTTACGTTTACGTTCAGCATGACGGTACAGATATAACCATAACTCAAAGCATTGAGAATACCCACACTGTGCCCGAAATCTATGAAGATCTGGAAAATAAAAACAAAAATTGCAACTGATTGATGACATTCTCCACAAATTTGTACAAAACAATCGCTGGGCACCAGCTCAAAAATGGAGTCAAACCTGATTGTAAAAATCTAGCTAATTTTATTAAGCATCGTGAATTAAAAAAAAAAAAAAAAAAAAAAAAAAAAAAAAAAAAAAAAAAAAAAAAAAAAAAAAAAAAAACGTTCAAATGTGTGTGAAATATTATAGGACTTAACTGCTAAGGTCATCAGTCCCTAAGCTTAAACACTACTCAACCTAAATTATCCCAAGGACGAACACACACACACACACACACAAGCCCGAGGGAGGAATCGAACCTCCGCCAGGACCAGCCGTACAGTCCATGACTGCAGCGCACTTTCAGTTCAAAGTTAAAATGTTTGTTAAGCTTAAGGGACTTAACTACGGGGTCATCAGTCCCTAAACTTACAAACTACTTATGAACTACCTACAACTAAGGACGGCACAAATATCCATGCCTGAGGGGGGATTCGAACCCCCGACCGTACTGGCCGTGCAGACCGTGACTGGAGCGCCTCAGTCCCCTCGACCACCGCGGCCGGCCGCACTTTTAGACCGTTCAGTTAATCCGCGCGGCATGAACTTACAGTTAACGTAAATTAACATTTTTCAATGGTTGTGATCAGATAATGTATTCAACGGAAAAGAGTATACAGTAAATAAATGTTGGCAAAGTGATAGCACTATTCTCAAACAAAAGTGCCGGTCAGAGTTTAACTGTTGTTCATGCAAGCGGAGACAGGTGTTTCATGGCTCAAAAACAAAACGTCCGACTGTCACTTAGAAACGGATAGCAAAAATTTTGAAAAATATGTCGAAACCAAACTTATGCCAGGCTTACTACCAATGTGTTTATCCCTTGTAATTACTCGCAGCGTATTTACCCATTCAGAATACTTCTAGCTATCGTAAGTGTTGGACATGTTTCAGTGTAGTATTCTTCAACGACTTTTTTCTATAATGCGGGAAGAATAAAACACTCGAAAACTGCCATTGAAGGGCTTAGCAAAATTATTTCAGGCTTAACATGTAACCACAGTATCGAAGATTGCATTCTAATCTCCAAATTAGATTTCGTCTTCTGCCAAATTAGTTGTGAGTAGATGCACGGCGCGTAACAGGCTGGCAGCGCTCCACTCATAAGGATACTGGCGTGTACGCCTGACTGCTTCCCCCCTCTATTACTCCGGCGTAATCACGACGGCGCTGCCACGAGGAAGAAGTTAATCCTCCTCCCTCACCTTGTTCAATAGGGGCGGCCGGCAGGTAGTCGAGGCGCCATGCCACAGTTCCCGAAGTCGCTCGCTCCAAGGTTAGGTTTCGAATCGCCTCTTGGGCATGAATGTTGAGTTTGTCCTAAAAAGAAAATTAAAAAAAAAGATAGAAAAAATAGGGAGCGGCAGATTTGACGCCCTTCGGAAAGTGCCGCCCTGTGCGGCCGCACGTTTCGCACGTACCTTGCGCCGGTCCTGCCTTCAGTCCAAAGACTGGATTGACGCACCTATCCACGCTACTCTATCCTAAGCAAGCCTCTTCATCCCTGAATAAGAACGACAATCAACATCATTTTGAACCTACTTACTGCCTTTGTCTCTCGGTCTCCCGCCATTTTTACCCCCACGCAGTTTCCTCCAATGCTAAATTGATTTGATGTCTCAGAATGTTTCCCACCAATTAATCCCCTGCTTTAGTCAAGATTTGCCAGAAATGTATTTTCTCCCGATTATGTTCAGTACCTCATCATTCGTTAGGTGATCTTCCATCTAATATTGAGCATCGTCATTTACTACTAAATTTCAAAGGCTTATTTCAGCTTTTTATCTCAATTCCTTATCGTCAATGTTTCACTGCAGACAAAAGCCTTCAGAAAGGACTTCCTAAAATTTAGATTAATATCTGATATCAACAAATTTGTATTCTGCAGAAAATCTTTTATTTTTTATAAACCTGACAGACGAAACTGCTTAGTTCATCCGTCTCTAGACTTCCTGCCGGCCGCGGTGACCGAGGGGACTAAGGCGCTCCAGTCACGGTCTGCACGACCACTACGGTCAGGGGTTCGAATCCCCCCTCGGGCATGGATATTTGTGCCATTCTAGTTCGTAAGTAGTTCATAAGTAGTTTGACCCCGTAGTTAAGTCCCATAGACTATACAAACATTTCATTTTTTTCTAGACTTCCAAACTACTTAAGTTATGCCAAGCACAACACATATACTCGTCCTCTAGGATGAACTCGAACGTCCAAGGAAAGCGCAATTCGTGACTAGGCGCTTCAGATCGCGCGGTCGTTACAACGCGGCAGATCCTTTCATTCCGAAGGCTTTCTCCATTTTATATCTACGCTACTTCGGCTTCCGGACGTTATTTATTATGATAATAAAGAAACTCATCTACAAATTTTATTGACTTAATTACAAATAACCACTCCTGACCTTTAAAATTGCTACACCACGAAGATGACGTGCTACAGACGCGAAATTTAACCGACAGGAAGAAGATACTGGGATATGAAAATGATTAGCTTTTCAGAGAATTCACATAAGGTTGGTGCCGGTGGCGACACCTACAACGTGCTGACATGAGGAAAGTTTCCGATTTCTCATACACAAACAGCAGTTGACCGGCGTTGCCTGTAAGGAGGAGAAATGCATCATGTTTCCGACTTTGATAAAGGTCGGATTGTAGCCTATCGCGATTGCGGTTTATCGTATCGCAATATTGCTGCTCGCGTTGGTCGCGATCCAATGACTATTAGCAGAATATGGAATTGGTGGGTTCAAGAGGGCAATACGGAACGCCGTGCTGGATCCCAACGGCCTCGTATTACTACCATTCGAGATGACAGGCATCTTATCCGCATGGCTGTAACGGATCGTGCAGCCACGTCTCGATACCTGAGTCAACAGATGGGATCGTTTGCAAGACAACAAGCATCTGCACGAACAGTTCGACATTTACAACAGCATGGAGTATCAGCTCAGAGACCATGGCTGCAGTTACCCTTGACGCTGCATCACAGACGGG
The DNA here is from genome assembly GCA_026315105.1 of Locusta migratoria. NCBI lineage: Eukaryota > Metazoa > Arthropoda > Insecta > Orthoptera > Acrididae > Locusta > Locusta migratoria. The sequence continues at coordinate 16,407,392 of CM048746.1, read as the reverse complement.
AGAGCGCCTGCGATGGTGTACGCAACGACGAACCTGGTTGCACGAATGGCAAAACGTCATTTTTTCGGATGAATCGAGGTTCTGTTTACAGCATCATGATGGTCGCATCAGTGTTTGGCGACATCACGGTGAACGCACATGGGAAGCGAGTATTCGTCATCTCCATACTGGCGTATCACCCGGCGTTATGGTATGGGGTGTCATTGGTTACACGTCTCGGTCACCTCTTGTTCGCATCGACGTTACATTTCAGATGTGTTACTACCCGTGGCTCTACCCTTCATTCGATCCCTGCGAAACCCTATATTTCAGCAGGATAATGCACGACCGCATGTTGCAGGTCCTGTGCGGGTCTTTCTGGATACGGAAAATATTCGACTGCTGCCCTGGCCAGCACATTCTCCAGATCTCTCGGCAATTGAAAACGTCTGGTCAATGGTGGCCGAGCAACTGGCTCGTCACAATACGCCAGTCAAAAACTCTTGATGAACTGTGGTATCGTGTTGAAGCTGCATGGGCGACACCTACCAACAGGCTGTACCTGTACACGCCATCCAAGCTCTGTTTGACTCAATGCCCAGGCGTATCAAGACCACAGGTGGTTGTTCTGGGTACTGATTTTTCAGGATCTACGCACCCAAATTGCGTGAAAATGTAATCATATGTCAGTTCTAGTATAATATATTTGTCCATTGACTACCCGTTTATCATTTGCATTTTTTCTTGGTGTAGTAATTTTAATGGCCAGTAGTGTAATTACTTCAGCATCACCTGATTTTCTAAAACTACATTCCATTACCCCAGTTATTGTCTTGCTGAAGTTCATCCTATACCCTCCTTTCAAGACATTTTCCATTCCGTTCTATTACTCTTTCAGGTTCTTTGCTATATAATTGTCAAACAGCAATCTTCTTCTTTGCCTTTTCATTCTGTTTCCGAATATCTCCTTTCTTTTCTCCACAGCATCATCAGTGTAGAGATTGAATAACACTGGGGAAAGGCTACAAACCTGTTCGTTCCCAACCACTGCGTCCCTTTCATGCCCTTCTACTCTTATAACTGCTGTCTGGTTTCTGTGTAAGTTATATACAACTTCTTGCTCAGTGTATTTTACCCCGTTACGTTCCGAATTTTAAAAAGAGTATTGCAGTCAACAGTAGCAAAAGAATTCTCCAAATCTACAAAAGTATAAACGAAAGTTTCCCTTTACTTAACATATATTCCTAATAACTCGCAAGGTGAATATTGTCACACGTGTTTCTACGAGCCGGCCGCGGTGGCCGAGGGGACTGAGGCGCTCCAGTCACGGTCTGCACGGCCACTACGGTCGGGAGTTCGAATCCCCCCTCGGGCATGGATATTTGTGCCGTCCTTAGTCTTAGTTAGTTCATAAGTAGTTTGTAAGTTTAGGTACTGATAACCCCGTAGTTAAGTCCCATAAGCTAGACAAACATTTGAACATTTTTTGTTTCTACGTACATTTCTCCAAATTCCAATCTGATCTTCCCCGAGGTAGGATTCTACCTTTTGTTTCCAGTCTTCCATCAATAATTCGAGTTAATATATTGCAACCATGACTTATTAAACTGGTATTTCTGTAATTTTCGCACCTGTCAGCACCTGATTATTTTGGAATCGAGATTATGACATTCTCCTGAAAGTCTGAGGGTATTTCCCCTGTCATACATCTTGCACGAAAGGTGGAAACGTCTCATCGGGACTGGCTGTCCCAGGGATATAAGCAGTTTAGAGGGAATATCATCCATTCCAGAGACCCTCCTTCGACTCAAATCATGCAGTTCTCTGTCAGATTCTTCCTGCGATATCGTATCTCCTATCTCATCAGCATTTACTTCCTCTCCTCTTTCTACAATATTGCCTTCAAGTTCATTTCCCTTTGTATAGACCCTCTATATACTTTTCCACCCTTCTGAGCTCTTGATATACTTACAACTGCTTTTCTTGTATCCAATCGTCTCTTTTATTTTTCTGTAGGCGTTATCTATCACTCCGCTAGATATGCATTTTTCTATAGACTTGCTTATGTACTCTAGCCACTCCTGCTTAGCCAGCTTTCACTTCTTGTCAACCTTATTTTTAACCACCTATACTCTATTTTGCTTTTCATTTACTACATTTGTATATTTTCGCCTTTCATCAGTAAAGTTCCGTATCCCCAAGGATTTCTACTAGGCCTTTTCCTGCTAAGTTTTTGACCTTCCGCTGCCTTGACTTTTCCACCTGTGAAAGCTATCCATTCTTCTTCTCCTGTATTACTTTCCCCTGTTTCGGCCAACTGTTGCCTAAAGCTCTCTCTGAAACTCTCAACAACCTCAGTTTATCGAGGTTCCTTCTCCTTACTCAAATTCTTATGATATCATATCTCTACGTTCCGAGTACGTGCCGAGACCGCCAACACTCGCGTTGCGATAACAACATGGCCAATCTCTCCCTAGATTGCCGCATCTCACACCGTTGTTACTTACGCATATGTTGGCACTCCTTGTTAAAGTATAGCAGGTTGTTGTTATGGTCTTCAGTCCAGAGACTGGTTTGGAGCAGAACTCCACCCTACTCTATCCTGAGCAAGCCTTTTCATCTCCTCATAAGAACGACAACCCACATCCACTTGAATCTGCTTATTATACGCGTCTCTTGGTCTCCCCCTGCGATTCTTACCCCACAAACTTCCCTCCAATGTTAAATTTACGATTCCCCGATGTCTAAGAATGTGTCCTACCAAGCGATCCCTTCTTTTAGTCAGGCTATGCCAAAAATTCCTTTTCTCACCAATTCTGTTCAGTACCTCTTCATTAGTTATGCGATCTACCCACCTAATCTTCAGCATTCTTCTGTAGCACCACATTTCAAAAGCCTCTAATCTCTTCCTGTCCGCACTGCTTATCGTCCATGTTTCACAACCGTACAAGGCAACACTCCACACAAATGTCTTCAGAAAAGACTTCCTTACACTTAGATTAATATTTGATGTTATCAAATTTCTCTTTTTCAAAAATGCTTTTCTTCCCACTGCCATTCTGCATTTTATATCCTCTGTACTGCGACCATCGCATGTTATTTTACCACCCAAGTAACAAAACTCATCTACCACCTTCATTGTTTCGTTACCTAATCTAATTCCTTCAGCAATGCCTGATTTTCTAAGACCGCATTCCATTATTTTTGTTTTGCTCTTGTTAATGTTCATTTTATACGCTCTCTTCAACACACTGCCCATGTCATTCAACTGCTCTTCCAGATCCTTTGCTGTCTCTGACAGAATTACAATGTCATCAGCAAAACGCAATGTTTTTATTTCTTCCCCCTGAACTTTAATCCCTATTCCAAATTTTTCCTTGCTTTCTTTCACCGCCTGCTCGATGAACAAATTTAATAACATCGGAGAAAGGCTACAACCCTGTCTTACTCCCTTCCCAACTGATGCTTCCATTTCATGCCCTTCGAGTCTAATAACTGCGGTGTGGCTTTTGTACAAGTTGTAAATAACTCTCCTTTCCCTATATTTTACCCCTGCTGACTTCAGAATTTGAAAGAGTGTATTCCTGTCAACATTGTCAAAAGCTTTCTCCAAATCTACAAAAGCTAAAAATGTAGGTTTGCCTTTCCTTAATCTATCCTCTAAGATAAGACGTAAAGTGAGTATTGCCTCCCGGGTTCCTATGTTCCTCCTGAATCCAAACTGATCTTCCCCGAGGTCAGCTTATACCAGGTTTTCCATTCTCCTGTAGATAATTCGTGTTAAAATTTTGCAACCATGACTTATCAAACTGATGGCTCTGTAATTTTCACATCTGTCTGCACCTGATTTCTTTGGAATGGAGATTATAACATTTTTCTTAAAGTCTGAGGGTATTTCGCCTGTCTCATACATCCTACACACCAGTCCAAATAGTTTTGTTATGGCTGGCTCTCCCAGAGACTTTAGTAGCTCTGAGGGTATGTCATCTACTCCCGAGGCCTTGTTCCGACCTAGGTCTTTCAGGGCTCTGTCAAATTCATCTCTCAGTACAGTATCTCCTATTTCATCTTGATCTACTTCCTCTTCCCTTCCTACAACATCGTCTCTAAGTTCATTTCCTTTGTAGAGGTGCTCTATGTGCTCTTTCCACCTTTCAGCTTTCCCTTCTTTGCTGAGAACTGGTTTCCCATCTGAGTTCTTGATATTCGTAGAGTTGCTTTTCTTGTCCTCAAATGTCTCTTTTATTTTCCTGTAGGCGGTATCTACTTTTCCCCTTCTTATACATTCTTCTACAGATTTGCATTTGGCGTCTAGCCACTCCTGCTTAGCCATTTTGCACTTCCCGTCAATCTCATTTTTTAGTCGTCTGTAATACATTTTGCCAGTTTCATTTACTGCATTTTTATATTTTCTCCTTTCATCGATTAAATTTAGTATTTCCTGTGATATCCAAGGATTTTTTGTAGGTCTTACCTTTCTACCTTTTACCTATTTTGTCCTCTGCTGCCTTCACTATTTCATCTCTCAAGGCTACCCATTCTTCCTCTACTGTTTTATTTTCCCCCGTTTCTGTCAATTGTTGCCTAAATCTCCCTCTGAAATTCTCCAGAACTTCATGTTCCTTCAATTTATCTAAGTCCCATCTCCTTATTTTCTTACCTTTCTGCAGTTTTTTCAGTTTCAGCCTCAGTTCATGACTAATAAGTTATGGTCAGTCTATATCTGCCCCTGGGTATGTCTTACCTGGTTCCGGAATCTATGTCTTACCATTATAAAATCTATCTGATACCTTCCGGTGTCTCCTGGTCTCTTCCAAGTATACAACTTTCTTTTGTGATTCTTAAACCACGTGCTTGTAACTATTAAATCATGTTCCGTGCAAAAGTCTACCAAGCGACTTCCTCTTTCATTCCTTCTGCCCAGTCCATATTCACCTACTATTTTTCCTTCTATTCCTTTTCCTACATAATTCCAGTCTCCCATCACAATTAAGTTTTCCACTCCCTTGACTGTCTGAATAATTTCCTTTAGCTCTTCATATATTTCTTCGATCTCATCATCTGCAGAGCTAGTTGGCGTATAAACTTGTACTACTGTTGTCGGTGTTGGCTTCGTATCTATCTTGACAATGATAATGCGATCGCTGTGCTGCTCATAGTAGTTTACCCACATTCCTATTTTCTTATTCATTATCAGTCCTACTCCTGTGATACCCCCAACTGATTTTGTATTTATAATCCTGTACTCACCTGACCAGAAATTCTGTTCATCCTGCCACCGAACTTCACTAATCCCCACTATATCTAACTTCAATCTATCCATTCCCCTTTTTAAATTTTCTAATTTTCCTACCCGATTAAGGGATCTAACATTCCATGCTCCGATCTGTAGAATTCCAGTATTCCCTTTTCTGATGACAACATCCTCCTGAGTAGTCCCCGCCTGGAGATCCGAATGGGGGACTATTTTACCTCCGGAATATTTTACCCGAGAGGATGCCATCATCATATTTCCATACAGTAGAGTTGCATGTCCTCGGGAAAAGTAACGGCTGTAGTTTCCTCTTGCTTTCAGCCGTTCGCAGTAGCTGTGTGGCAAAGCCACATTATCTGATGTTACAAGGCCAGCTCAGTCAATCATCCAGTCTGTTGTCCCTGTAACTACTGAAAAGGCTGCTGCCCCTCTTCAGGAACCACACGTTTGTCTGGCCTCTCCACAGATACCCCTCCGCTGTGGTTGCACCTACCGTACGGCTATCTGCATCGTTGAGGCACGCAAGCCACCCCACCACGGCTATGTCTGTGGTTTATGAGGGTCGGGTATAGCAGGTATAACCCCATAAATAAATTGGGGAGTGTTGGGGTAATATACCATTCGTTTAAGAAGACACGTACAATTTATTCATGACAGAACATCAGATGAAAGTGGTATGAATCATTGGATTTTTGAAACATTTTTACGTAGGTCGTACATAGAACACAGGCGCTATCAGTTCTGGGGTATTTCCTTTCTGCCCGTCGCGAGATGTGGGATACAACAGTGAAACGGATAGACAGTGAAGTACGGCACTGTACTTGGGAACATGATATCTTTAGACTGGTGAGTACTACTGTATTTTACCATTCATCAATTACAATGTAATACCCAGGACTCTCTCGATGGAGAATGGCGCAATACCATAAAATTGTTAGCGTAAACGTTCTGTATATGAATTAGGTGAAAAAGTTTGACGCACTTACTATTCACGCTTCTTTAATCTGGATCTCCATCATTTATAATGTACGTGTCTTCTTAATCATGTCCTGTATCTCAAACATCATTATGAGGTTGTAGCTGCTATACTCGCACCAGCTGCTCTGGGTAGGTAATTACAACACAACATGCTTTCATCCAGCGACAGATCGGGGATTTGTTATCACAAGACGAAGTGTTGGCGGACTCAGGTAGTGTGTAGGTAGATAGTCACCCTTTAGGTAGTATATGAAGACTACACTGAAAGAAGGGGTTAAGTCCAAATTTCACGAAAATGAGTTACTGGTACCCTTATGTCGTTCATCAGATGTACTTTCATTTGGGTGAACTTAAATTAATGTAATGGGTTTAGTCACTGAGTTATAGCGAGATCAAAATATGGTGTACACTGAGAAAACGGTTCAAGTCCATCCGAAACACGGAAAGAAAGTCCAGCCGGTGTCGATTTCTCAGCAGTCAGCTATATTTTTTTTCCTGCTGTTACAGAAGTATCATTGTTGACAGCGTTAAATGCAATGTCACTGTTGATTTTCAAATGTATTGTCGAAGCAAACACGGGGCAGATTTCACATTAGCTGCTTTGCTTTATGCTGTGGCAGAACCGAATATCGTGTCGTGATTTGTGCTAACACAGAGTAGCCTTGACATTCACTTGAATTCTTTGTGGTGTAGTAGATTGAATTTCGTGTGATATCCAACTGAGGACGGTGTTTCAACTGGCGTTGGAAGATCCAGATTCAAGCTGCAGTAGTAAGTCCAGAAAAAGACAGAGCTTTGGTAGGTCTGAAGTATCTAAGAACAATGTCACATGAAATAGGGGAGCGTTGTAACTGCAGGGAAGTTATATAGTGAAATATCATCCCAATATCACATAACAATCTGACTTTGACAATCTTATTGGTGCGTTACACTAAGAAATTAAAAAAATAGATATACAGATAAAAAGACGTAAAAGGTCCAGTTTTTTTTAAATATTGTTTTATACCTTCAGGGAATACTAAAGAAAGGTCATAGAATGTACTGTATAAATTTCAGAAGCGTATGTCAATAACCAATGAAACTGTAACGTTTTAAACTTTGAAATTACTCTCCTGAAAAGTTTGTAAAATGGACTTAACTTTCAGTGTAGTCTTCATATTATAAAATAACTTCTACATGCATTAATAGTGATACAAGGACTCTACACACATATTAAAAACATGTGGCCTGCTGGAAATCACTTTGAGAATCCTAAGACAGCGGGTGTGAATTCTATGGTGCGCCGTTGGAGGTTCGAGTCCTCTCTCAAGCATGGGTGCGTGTACTGTTTATTAGGATAAGTTAGTTTAAGTATTTTGTAAGTTTAGGGACCGATGACCACTGCAGGTCGGGCCCATAACTTTACAAACATTTGAACATTTGAATAGTGCCGATTTTCGACTTCATACCTGGGCTTGTTGTAAAGCTCTTGAAAACAAAGCGAAGGTCACGTGTTCGAAACTCGCTCAGGTCTTGAATTTTTTCGCTCTAGGTTTTAACCTAGCCTTCATCTCTCAACGATGTGAGGAGTATCCTCTTCCACTGGTGATGTAACTGGCCTAGGTACGGGACAAGTCGCCGAAGTGGTGTCCAGTTGAAAGACGTACACCAGGCTACAGAGCCACACGAAATTATTAGTACAATCCATTTCAAAGGTTTCCTTGATGCTACTATCTATTTCATATTACACGTGTTCCCCAAATTAAAGTAAGATACAACCGTTGTTTACAAATATTTCGTGTATTTTACTTTATCTCGCCGCGGCAGAGCGGCCGAGCGCATTGAGGCGCAATGTTACGATGCGCGAGGCCGGCCGTTCCCGATCGGGGGTTCAAATCCCCCCTCGGGCATGGATGTTTGTGCCGTCTTTAGTACAAACTATTTCATAAGAAGTTTGTAAGTTTAAGGACTGATGGCCCTGCAGTTAAGTCCCTTAAGTCCCAAACATTTGAACATTCATTTTTGAACATTTTGTCCCAGTTGTGCAGTGTATTATTTTCTATAAAATGGCGCGAGAAATGGAGATTGTACTTTATACAGATCTACAGTTTATTCCAGATCTTGAAATTTTGCACACTTGACCTTTCAAACAAGAGGACGATGACTGTCTGCATTTACTCCCATGTGGTGCGTGGCGGAGGATAATTCACTTGCAGTATTGGACATCAGTCTACAGTTTCCTTTCCTTCTTGCACACTTTACTTCAAGTCGGTGACGTTTTAAATAAAGATTGGCTATTGAATGCGGATGTTCGTCAAGTGCCGAATAATCCCGCAAGGGATCTCCCGGCCACAAAAGCCATACGCTCATTTCCATTTCCGTCAGATTTTATCGAATCTGCGAACTGACGAGTCTGGTAGTGTTTTTTCTTAAAAATGCGGCAATGAAATCACACGAAGCTGTCAGTAATACAGTTCCAGTTCGAAGCATAACAGTTAGCTGAGGTTTGCAATAACAACGAAAGTGCCGTTGTGAAAATACAGCGTGTTTATAAATGAATATCAGGGTTATAACGCTTTATAATTTTTATTATATACACTTACAATTATAAATGATCTGTCAAATGAAAGCGCAACTCAAACAGTTTTAGAAAGAACCATATAAATGTTCAATGTCAGCACCATTTGCCACGCGACACACATCAAGTCTATAGCCGCGTTCTTCCCAAATGTTGATAAGTGTGTCTTCAGTGATTGTAGCTTGAATCCAGTTTCTTAATTCAGGGAGGTCAGCTGGTAGCGGATGACACGTACACACACAATCCTTCATGAAGCCCCAAAGGAAAAATCGCATGGCGTAAGTCAGGTGAACACGGAGGCCATGCAATGCAGGCCCTGTCATTGGTCACTTGCGGCCTATCTAGCGCTACAACCGCTGTCTAGCGGACTGCGGTGGAAATACTGTGCGCTGCGTGTGATAGACAAAACTGAGTTGCTGCTTTTTTCTCATGTCATTTATAACGGTAAGTTTAATATAATGAATATTATAAAGCGTTAAAACCCAGATGTTCATTTATAAACACCCTGTATTTGTGTTAATTGTAATGCGAGTACATGGTCTAAACGAGCTGTGAAACATAAAGTGAACAGTAATTGTTATGAATCTACATACTAAAATTGAAGTCTAACGTATATGTAAAACTTTATCACTGGCATTTGGAATGACAGTAGCGCTCCTAGAGGCGGACGAGTCAACTGTAGGGGCACTATCGACACAGTCACGGAAGCGACGCTAGCGCTCCAAGTAGCAGTATTGCAGTTACAGTATAATGGCATGATACAAACGGCTGGCTCTTTCTCCGCTAAGGAGACAACTGTCCCAAGAGATAACCTAAAATTTTGCATATGTGTTAATAAATATCTTGATCCGATCGCTACCAAGCTTCACAGGATCACGCACTGCGGTAGTCAAGATTTGCTGAAGATTACATCAAAATTGCTCTAGCCGTCTTGGAGACATTACGGAACATACACTATATGATCAAAACTATCTGTACACCTGGCTGAAAATGACTTATGAATTCGTGGCGGCCTCCATCGATAATGCTGGAATTCAGTAGGGTGTTGACCCATCCCTAGCTTCGATGACAGCTTCCACTCTCGCAGCCATAAGTTCAATCAGGTGTCACAGGTCGTCCATTATGAACCGGTGCTCGATCGTGTTGAAAGATGCAATCGACATCCCCGAATTGCTCTTCAATAGTGAGAAGCAAAAAATGTGCTTGAAGCAACAATGTACGCCTGTTCTGTGATAGTGGCACACAAATAAACATTAAGTGCAAGCCCCCCTCCGTGGATAACACGTCCACACCATAACACCACCGCATCCGAATTTTATTGTTGGCAGATGAGAATTACCAGGCATTCGCCATACCCACTGCCTGCCATCAGATCGTCACATTGTGTACCGTGATTAGTCACACCACACAACGTTTTGCCTCTATTCAATCGTCCAATGTTTACGTCCTTACCTAAGCGAGGCGTCGTTTGCCATTGACTTGCGTGATGCGTGGCTTATGGTCCGCCGCTCGACCATAAAATACAAGTCATCTCACCACCCGCCTAACTGTCATAGTACTTGGAGTGAATGCTGATGCCGTTTGGAATTCATGTGTGATGGTCTGGATATATGCCTGTCTATTACACTATACGATCCACTTCAACTGAAACGTGTCTCTAGAAAATGTTTATTTCTGGATTTGTAAAAAAATGTCTAATATTGTGCCTCCTGTTTTGTATCTTGCTTGCAAGAAAAGTATAATATTGCTTCTACTGTGTGTATCGATATGTGTACTTAACTCTGTGAAGTTTCATCTTTGGCAAAGATCATGTATCGCATAGCATTGTAGCTCGCACAGAGAGACAGTGGGATTTGTGGTTCAGCTCGCTTAGAGAGCAGTTGAATTGTGTGTAGGGCTCCGATGTAGAGCAGAGGTTGCTGTGCCAGCAAGTTGATTGTATTTGGAATATATATATTGTATTTTTTATTACTATGAAAACGTTGTACCACCGCCGGAATGAAGGTAATTGCATTTCATGTTACTATGAAAAGGTTGTATTTTGTAGGTAATGTAATGGTGATTATTAACAATAAGTAACAAAGTTAACCTTTCTTTCCTGTTTCATTTACGTAGTTAGAAGATTAACCTACTTCCTTTATTTGATAATTAGTTATTTGTGGATTTAAAGTGCAGTAATGATTTTGGTAATCTTGTTGAACATACTTCGTTATTGGTGCCATAGTAAATGATTGTTATGCAACACTGTAGTTAATTGATTATGATACTGAATTTTGATAATCAGTCACTGATCTGCATAAAATTCTCGCAGTCAAACATTAAGAAAGTGGTTAGTGTTTTTAATATCTTTCTCACAGTCAAATTTTTTGCATATAGTCAGTGTGTGTTCCATGCAGGTTACTTGTCACAGTTGTTTCGTTAAAAGATCCGTTGCGCACATAATCAGTTTAATGCACTGTTTCTTATTTAACAGTATATACATCAATATCAGGGCCATAGTTAAACCAAATTACTGTGCTAATGAACAATTTGTTGTCTGATTTAACGATAGGTTCAACATCAAACAGCACGTACACAGATTTTACAACTAACGTCAGTCAACAGACGACATCGGCCCGTACGCTTTCGTGCTGTACATGTCCCTTCACGTTTCCACTTCACTATCACATCAGAGGCAGTGGACCTAGCGATCTTTAGGAGTGAGGAAATCTCGCGTACAGACTTCTGACATATTTGACACCCAATCACCTGACCACGTTCGAACTCCGTGAGTTCCGTGGAGCGCCCCATTCCCTCCTCTCACGATGTCTAATGACCACTGAGGTCGCTGATATGGAGTACTTGGCAGTAGGTGGCATCATAATGCACGTAATGTTAGAAAGGTATATACTTGGGTCTGTCCAGATACTTTTGATCACATAGTGTACATACATACATACATGCAATTTTTATAGATTATAACTAAATTTCTATTGGTCATTCTCAGACAACTACCTACATATCCAATAAGGCAAAAGCAACGGAGATTCTCGACTTTTGGGAAATGACTTTGTGAATTACAGAATTTACGAAACAGGAAACTAACATTATTTTATAGCAGAGATCGTCATCTCATGATTATACTCCGCCACAGAGTGGCCGCGCCATTTCGGAACAGACAGGGTAGGCTGCGTTGTAAGGCGGTGTTTCTCCGGTGAAAGCTGGAAGGATACGGCGAACTCCGTCGCAGGAAAGTCGCGGTCGCCCAGGACGCGAGACTGGCTGCTTACGTCACACGTGGCGGTCGCCCAGCATCCCATATGGAGGGGTCACGTGCTCTCGCTGCAGCTGCCGCCGCCCTGCGCACGAGGACCTTGTCTACGCGTAGTAAATGCATTAGAATAAAGAAATGGCTTTGTGCTGAGGCGTCAACTGAAGTGAAAGGGCGACCTTTCTCTGAGAGACTCCCGCCCTGGGTACATCAGTGGCGGCTAGTGTGTAAAACTAATTCACTTCCAAGCTTAAAGCCGAGAAATTTGTCTCTAATAGGTACTGCACCCTTTGAAAGTAAATTTGAAGAACAGATGAATATGCACATGACCACTAAGTAAATAACTGAATTTGATGGTAGAAAAAATCACTCTGTTACCATGAACAGACAGGCTAACTTCGTGTGAAGAGCACCCGCACCTCACCTTATGCATGAGCAAAGGCATCTCTTCTCCGTCAGTAAAATATTTGTGTTGTTCAAATGTTTGTTAAGCTTATGGGACTTAACTACGGGGTCATCAGTCCCTAAACTTACAAACTACTTATGACCTACCTTATACTAAGGACGGCACAAATATCCATGCCCGAGGGAGGATTCGAACCCCTGACCGTAGTGGTCGTGCAGACCGTGACTGAAGCGCCTCAGTCTCCTCGGCCACCGCGGCCGGCAAAATAGTTGTGACTACGAAGAATATAAACGTCATTGACTCTCGAAATCGCGACATATTCGGAAAAAACGACGAAGCACTTCTGGCAAGTAACAATACAAACGTCAATGCTTGTTGTTATAAACCTGAGGATGGGGGGAAAATATTGTCATTCTTCTTACGATCTTCTAAAAGCTTTTACAACTGATGTGTCAATAGTTAACAAGTAATGTTACCAAGCACGATGTATTTTTGATAAATTTTTAATGCGGCAAAAACAACTGTGAAATGTAGGTGCCGCCGTCAAGGATGCATTGCCCATGCGCACGGTGAGGTGCAGGAACTAGCTACATCGTATCCCATTCGGACCATTTCGTGCGTTTCCGTCATGAGTCCGAAAAAATTGTAATAGTAAAAGCCCGCAAGTCAACAGAATTGATTGCTGTTATAGATTTTATGAATTGTTATTATGAATATCTGTGCAAAGGTCTTTGTGTAGTTCACATTGAATTACCCAGGCCACGGGACGAGGATGCCCCTTTTCTTATTGCGGATTATTGTCAATGTAAACAAATGTTCGCCTTCTCCCTGACACGCTCAATTTGCGTTCAGCTCTATTTGGTTCGAAACTGCTTCAAAATTCTGTAATAGACTTTTATACGTTCTATAGCCTCTACTGTATACCAATTGCACTTGTTTGTCTGTATAGAGACCAGAAGAGGGGCACTCAAGCGCCCGAAACCGATCGTAAAAGTTAAAAATAAATAAATAAATAACCACAAGCAACTGGTTGCTGCCCGATGCCTCTCGTGGGGGGCCTCCCAATCTCCAAATTTGCCGCCGCCCCGGGCCTCCGACAACCGTAGTCCGCCACTAGCCTTGACTAACGCATACGCGCGTGTTACTAGCGACGTTTCTCCTGACCCCTCCCGGCCGAAGGAGCGCCCACAGACTGACTCGAGAGCTTTAGAAGAGTATGAATCTCAGCAGCGCCTGGACAACGCTATGGCTCGTATACGTGCACAACTTAAAAGTTTCTACAATTATTGTCCAAAATATCAATATCAATAATTGTATAAGTGTCCGAACAGGCAACTAGTTTCAGGGCGATGGCCGCGGTGGCCGAGCTGACTGAGGCGCGCCAGTCACGGTCAGCACGGCCACTACGGTCGGGGGTTCGAATCCCCCCTCGGGCATGGATATTTGTGCCGTCCTTAGGATTAAGTAGTTCATAAGTAGTTTGTAAGTTTAGGGACTGATGACCCCGTAGTCAAGTCCCATAAGCTCTACAAACATTTGAACATTTGAGTTTCAGGGCGGACACATTAATAGGCTTGATACCTTGCGGAAATGCAGTATAGGCTGCAAGCAAAAGGAACTAATGGACAGAGGGCCGTACCATCGTAGTGTACTATAAGCTCAGAATTTGGGTCGACGGAAAGGATGCCTGGATAGCCCAATTTACCGTCGTGGTAGCTCAGCGCGCTCGGTCATGGGGCTCGACGCCCTCTGTGATAAAAAACAGTAAAAAAACTGAGCCAAGAATTCAAGGAACAACCGGGAATAACACAAAAGAAAGACCGCCAAGAACCGATCTACCTAAAGAACAATTAAATAAATTTGTTTAGGCGACCGCCGGCCCGAAGCGGGAAATCCGGGTTCTAATCGTGGCCCAGCACAAATTTTCAGCGTCGCTGTCGAAAGTTTTCAATATTTATAATTCGTTAAAAGTTTCTCAAGCGATAATAATACTATGAAAATGCAGTAAAATTTTCTGATACGATGATGAAACGAAGTTTGAAAGTTTTAATATACAATACGATTACCTTGTTCTTCAGGGGTTAATTGAAATAGGGAACACATGAGACGCGAAACCACTGTAGGACATCATGATATTAACACATGAATGCGAAAATGAAGTACCGATATTTAATATTAATTATACACAAACGTCAATGAAACTAATATAAGCCGGCCGCGGTGGCCGAGGGGACTGAGGCGCTTCAGTCACGGTCTGCACGGCCACTACGGTCGGGGATTCGAATCCCCCTCGGGCATGGATATTTGTGCCGTCCTTAGTCTTAGCTAGTTCATAAGTAGTTGTAAACTTAGGGACTGATGACCCCGTAGTTAAGTCCCTTAAGTTCTACAAACATTTGAACATTTGATCTGATATAATTCGAAAACAACTTTGTCGCAGATGTGCACAAAACAAAAGCCATGTGTGTATATGTAGTCGTTAAGAATAGTAAAAGAAAGCCGATGCTTTCATAACTCTGACGATACCTTCCCTGTCACTCATTAAAATCTCCAATAATAATAAGTGAACATCGAAAACTGAAGTGCTATCACCAATTTCTGACCAGTGTACCGATCAAGTTCTACGGTAGAAATGACACACTAAATAACAAAGTCTTCTGAGACTGCATTCTAGGGCTGTTGCACAGCAGTGGAAATCAAAACAGCGTAGTAACGTCGATTATTGGCTTCGAGTATATTTCTGTGCACTTGCCACCGTTGCCACATAATTGAAATTTCTTGACCCTGAATTGCTTCGGGGGAAGGAAAGAGAAAATGTGCAAAATGGAGGAAGTAGAGTAGGTGGTCTAAGCGAGAGGGAGGAGGAAGACAGAAGGAAGGTAAGGAAGACATGCACAGAGACTGGGGATGAATGTGGGGTAGAGGAGGAGCGGGAGGGGAGAGATCGAGGGGGATGAGGTAGATAAAGAGGATGGGAAGTAGATGCAAGGAATGTAGAAAACAATTGCCTTTCTCAACGACGATTATATTGGACATGCTCCAAAGCAGGAAGGTAGAAATAAAGGGAGATGGAGTTATCTATGCCGAGTACATACATCAGTTGCAGTCTGTCCGTCATCTTGGCGAGCTGTGGAATGTTATTCCTGCGTTAAAACTACGCGTAAAACACTAAATGAGAAAGTGAAAAACGACTTACGTTAATACTCTGGTGGGGTATTCTGAGACCTCTTTTTCTTTATCTCACACAATAATACTGGAAACACCGCATTCAACACTCCGCGTTAAAAGGCAGCACTTCACTGAGGATTACCAAGAACACAGGTGCCATATTTTGTTTCGTTCACGAACAATGTATTGTATTCTATCGCTCGAGGATCTCTGGGACCCCACTAAAGCAATTAAGAGTTAAATAAAAATTCAATTTGTTATCTAAATTTGCCAATGACTCACACCCTCCCCACCAAACTGCGACCAACCCCTCCCCCGACACCCTAAATATTATTTGCTATTCAATACTGAAATTAAATATCTTTTATTAAACGTTTTGTAAATTATTTTATAAAGCCCCCCAGCTGGCCAAAAGTACTAATCCCCCCTCCCCCCAAGAAATTTTAATGACACAGTTTGCGTCATGAGCCCCTCCCCCCACCCCTGTGGGCACCTCTGTGTAACATTTGATACATAGCTATGTATAACCTAAAATCAACCATACGAGAAGTCTACACGATGTGTTTTTACCTATGCAAACTCTTTAAAATATGTTGCAATATTTCACTTAACTGGATTCTGCATGTTAAACGTGACTAATAACAAAAATAAAAATCACCACTTCATCGAGCGAAGATTTCAGTCTATAAGGTAAAGCAGTCAACAATCCGAAGATTGGTTTGAACACCACGCTTTACTAGGCATGGTCCTGTTTGGAGGTGGTATGCCGTTGCCTTCCTCCGACCTTCGAACTGACTTACCCAGCCAGTTATAGGGGGACCTAAAGTTAAAACGTGGGTTCCGAACCACGGTGCTACTCGGTATTTTTCACATGAGCGATACTGCCAGAGGTGAAAGAAGTGGAAACTGACAGATAAAAATTCTAGGACCTGGCGGGGATCGAACCCGCGACCTTTGGATAAGAAGTACAAAAATAATATTTTTTCGCCGAGTACATTTTTTCAAATCGCATGTCAAGTTTCAGAGTGGCCTGAACTCCGTCTTTCAGAAAAATACTTACTTTTGCTAGCGATATATCGCGGTTTTTCGGCTGTATCTTGATAAAGAGTTTCGAAACCGGAAAAATGCCGATCGTAGATAAATGTATACGAGTGTACTGTAAATATTTCAACAATTTTCTATGATTAGTTATTGAGATATATGCGACGCACGGTGAAAAAATCGCTAAAAATTGAGTTTTGTGATTTTGTACAAACCCATAATAAGTTTAACCTTATGGATCTGTGTAACGGATAAAGACATCGAAAATAAGTTTATTGAGAATATCATCATTAGGATATATTGTAAAAATTTTGAAGATTTGCAATGAATTGAAGGTATCGAAGTGACCATCCCCATAACTACTGTTTTTGGTACCCAAAAATCATTGTTTTTCGTGATTTTATCAGGAACCGCCCATAAGTGAATGGTGCTTTTGTAAGCCGTTTAAAGCCCACCACAGACCACACGCAATGTACAAAAATCAACCGATTTGCTCAATTTGGATGCGTTCCAGGAATTGTGAAACTTTGAAAATTTTGACCCTGTAAGTTTATTGTATGATAGCTACAGTATTCCCATTCTTATAATATGTAAACAAATGATCACTAGGCACTGGACTATCCAAAACACTTTTCACTTAACCCTTTCAGCTTCACATTATGATTTCAGCTTTGGAAAAATTAAAATTCAGTGTTTTATGTATTAATACAGTTGACTAAACATCAAAATACGTGTTTTAGAATTTTTGATCGAACTATTATTTTCTATGACATGTATTTCACGCACAACACAGAAGTTTGTATAGAGGTATTTTGTTACCTAGAATGTTATTTTGTTGTTAGTGAACATTGTCAGAACGCTAGCATAATCTTCGCCACAGAACCAAAGACAAGAAAATTCACTGCCGAAATAAAATAACATTAACGTCACTCACGCTCACACTCACGGCCAAGTACAGGGGGCAACGTAACACAACCTCCAAGATGGGCAAATTAATGCCTTAGAAGTTTCAACACTCCGTACCAAGCGGCAAAATGTCGTACTAGAAGCATGCTGTTCATCAACAACAATGTGACTTTAAGCATTGATACACAAAATACAATACAGTATAAATCAGCTCTTAATATGTGGTTGTTGAGGAACAACGTTGGAAATAAAAGGGTTAACTCTGTGAACAGTGGAGCCCGAGATACTGACCCCTGAAAAATCGCAAATTCGCGCGCGAGGTGTACGATCATTAATATCGCGCAATGTCGTGCGCGGTATGATTTTTCAGTGTTTCCTCTGTTATAACATAGCAAGTATTTTTATGGCAAAGCATATTGTGCTTAGCTTCTTGCTAATGTGATTTATATGTGAGTCCCACTCCAAGTTTTTTGTACACTTATTCATAGAAATTTTGTCGAAATTACACTTTCTATTTCTTTATTGAAGAAGTTTATTTTAGAGATAGATGGCTGTTTGTTTTCCATGGAGCGAAGATGCATGGTGACAGTTTTCTCTGTAATTACATTATTGTTTGAAGTGAACCATTCTGCAATATGTGAAGTATAGTTTTGTGTTTCCTGTATCACTTTTACGTTATATTAAAACATTTGTGTCATCTGCAAATTGTATGTATTTTGGCTATATGATTCTAGGTCATTGATGTATAACAGAACAGTACTGGGCCTAAAATAGAACCTTGGGGCACGCCGTATTTGATTTCCTTTCCGTCAGGCTGGTAAGTGTACATAACGTTTTGCTACTGACGTGCGATTTCTACTGCCTGCACTCTACTTTTGATGGCAACCATTCATATGCCAACCCCCTAATAGCTATCATGTCAAATGCTTTGTGAGGTCCAGGAATAATGATGTCACATGTTCCTTCTGATCTATAGCGGACAAAGCATCATTAACGAAATAAAAAATGGCTGTTTCTGTTGATCTGCGTTTCGTAAATCTATGTTGCAACCTGACATAAAGTTAGTTTGCTCTATAAATGTGGTAAGTCTTCGGTAGAAAACGTTCTTCAAAATTTTAGAAAAGTCAGATAGCAGTGATACTGGTTGGTAGTTCCATTTATTTCCATACTGTTTCATCAATAACTGTTTTTGTTATTTATCAGATTTTGTGCTTGGTTATCTGATAGAGATATCTTTTTTTCCTTCAGTGATAAAAGTATGCCTGGGGTTACCTAACTACTTTGCGTGTTTGTGTGTTCAAATGTTTATTAAGCTTATGGGACTTATCTACGGGGTCATCAGTCCCTAAACTTACAAACTACTTATTTACTACCTTATACTAAGGACGGCACAAATATCCATGCCCGAGGGGGGGATTCGAACCCCCGACCGTAGTGGCCGTGCAGGCCGTGACTGAAGCGCCTCAGTCCCCTCGGCCACCGCGGCCGGCGTGTTTGTGTGTGTGTGTGTGTGTGTGTGTGTGTGTGTGTGTGTGTGGTTTTTTTTAGCAAAGCAGGTAATAAATGCATTTTTGTATTGTTCACATTAGTTCCTACAAGTGTAACTAATGAGTTTTTAGAATATGAGGTGTAATCTATTTTTACTGGTTTTATTTGTGCAGAGTGGTCTCCGAAACCTGTAGTGAAACCTTCAGTATTTTATTTCATAGTTACACAAGCAAATCTATTGTTGTGGCTGAAGTGACTGTTATACGTGTTGGTATTTCTACTATTGTATTAGGTGCGAGAGTAACGAAAACATGCGTATCCGTTACTAAAAGAAACAATACTCGTTACAAACATATCGTTACTCGTTACTTTCGTTACCAGTGCCACCCAGAAATACGGCCACTACAATGTCTTTGAAACTGCAAAAAAAAAAAAAAAAAAAAAAAAAAAAAAAAAAAAAAAAAAAAAAAAAAAAATTATTATTACTATTCATATTGCTTTTAAAATTTACATTTGCCACGCAGATACTGAATGCCTGCTTTTTGAGGCAATTTTAATACTGAGGAAAGGATCAGTATAGTCCATTTCCCTGGTGATTACAACTGTCATACAAATTGATCAAAATTAGAGAGACCCATCCGCGACCTCCATTTTAAGTACAGTTCCCGCACTTTACTTAAGGTTTGGAATGTCAGAATCAACCGGAATATTTCGTGACGAATGCAAGTGTAACCGATCACAGTAGCAACACTATATTTGCGAGCAGCAGGACTGTTGTACTGTATTATCTGACATTAACAATTAAGATAATACCATCATGAATGAAAATGTGTAGATGATACCTTTTTGAGTACTTTTTACAATACAATAGAAGATAAAAAAAACTAACCATTACACCTTTACAGGTAAAAATTACAATAAATCGTACGTTTTCCTTAAAAGCGGACGTCAGATCATCGAGGATTAACTTGCAAACATGGGCCAAGAAGTATAATCGAAAATGTTTAGGGGCCTACAGCTACGCAATATGCACTTAAACTTCATCACAGATGTCTATATAAATTACTCATCTCGTAATAAATAGTATCACAGAATATATGCATTCTCTATATTGGTTTTCGTTACAGAGTTCGTATCGATACGATAGATGCGAATAACGAAACGTATTCATGAGTGAGTTCTTATCGATACGGTAGATGCGATTAACGAAATGTATTCATGAGTAACGATTCAGTATTTCGTATCAGCCAAAGTATTCGTTACTCAGTACTGAATACATACGGTTTGCTACAGTTCCACAGGTTATCTGTTGGGGCGGCGTATGACGTTACCGGGTCGTAGTTCGTTGCCTGCCTCTTGAAGTTCTCGTAGATGGCGCTCTCGCTCACAACTGGCTGAAATTTCATGGGGCAAAACAAGTATAACACAAATAATGTACGCGGCACATAGAATTGCAGTTTATTGACACTTTAATGAATTATCAATGCCCAGTTGTCTCCATTTATGGACAGCATACAAAGTCTGATAACAGTTACTACAACCCAGTACACACATTCCACACACCAAATAATACGAACTTACACAGTTCGTGTGTGGAATACTAAATTCCGAGGTATACAATTACTGTGTCACGAATGTTAATAGTTCATTGATAATACTGGTACATAATGGTTCCAATTAGAGGTCAGAGGGGCGTGGATTGTGCCCTCGATCAGACTCGAAACAATACTCATTTACAGGGCGCGAAAGCATCCTATATACATCATGCAAACAATGACACTGAAAATTATGTATTGTTAATTAGGTAAATTAATTTCTTATGGAAAAGTAAACAATTACCTGCAACTAGCTATAGTAAAAGGTAGAGTAAATAATACTAAGTAAACTGATATACAAGTCTCCCTTATATTAATAGTATTTCATATCCAAATATAATTTAATAGGGTTGTCAATAATACTTTCATAATAAACGGTAATTATACAGAAACTAATCAGGGCAAAACTTTCCTAACACTACTTGTGAAACACAAAAATACCTACATTAAAATTAAGAAAAAAGAATTTAATTAGTTTTATCAGAGATACTAATCAGCTTAATATATGACCTACAACAATATGCATCTTACATAAACTAATTAATATTTGCTAATTCAACAAACTTCTACGCTGGCAAGTAATAGAAAAAAAAACCCTCAGCTAGTCGCATTAGAAAAAAGAATAACAAAAGTTTAAAAAAAGAAAATGATAGTAGACTAATTACATTCGTACCTACTATTACGCAACATTGGTATCGGGAGGTTCAGTAATGCAAGCAGATGGAAATAAATCCCAACATGCTTCATTACAGGCAGTAGCATATCAACTATTGACCACTTCCATTAAAGTGTTATTTCTGCACGAAAATCTTTGGCTGAACCGCCTCTCGGCCGCTATCCTTACTTTCGTACCAGTCTCAGTGTATGTTATTGTGCAGAGTAGGAATAAAGTTTAGTCACATAATATTTGTTGATTTTACTGGGACCACAATCCCTCTAAATGTCATAATGGTGAGCCCGACTGCTTTATTCTGCTCCCAAGCATACGTTTTAGTGTATTTTTTGCCGAGTGCGCCAGTTTTTCTTGTTTTACGATGAGTTCTGGACTAAGGGACTCCCACCACGACTTTTCCTGTACGACCTATTCCGAGCTACATTCTGGCACCGACACCGTCTCCAAACTCGTCTATATGTCAAGACTCGTCAAACGCCTTCGTTTCAACGCATTTTCAACCAGCTTGACAACATTCACAGGATCCTTTCGCCTCGAACCATCATAACAGTCGACGTGACCTCACAATGGACGTTACACCGAACATTTCATACAGTGGTCAGGGCATGAACAATATTCATTCTTTGCAGTACTATTTTGCGTAAGTCGAACGTGAACATTTCATTTTCTAATGGCTCGAATTTGTATTTACGGACTGCCACAACGCATTCTTGTGCTTCAGTGTATCTTTCCGTGGCACATGTGCCTGGTCAACTGTAGTACAGAAATTCGTTTCCACAGGACCTTCTCCGATCTGCCACGCCTTGTGCTCCTGTTAGTGGACATATTCCGGACTCATCGCCGAATTCAGTTCCTGCTCGCACTTTTCGATGCACCTTTTTCTTGGCACACAATTTAAGTGACTAGCAGTACCGTTCTGTCCTCTTTTGTGCAACCGCCAGTGCAGTTTCTCCATTGTGACAGTGTTTTGAACGCTCAGAACCTCTCGAGTTACTTCACTTGCATTAACGTTTTTGACTAATGACAACGTATATGATGTGCAGTCATGCTCGGTGTCCTGGGACGCACCTGCCTCGCCGTGACCACTGGTACCGCCCTCATCGCCTCGCCACACCGTGTTGCCACGCAACCACACGCTTTCCCAGTCGCATCGCGGACCTTTACCGCATCGCGTGACGCCGTGGCGTTGCCACAGCAACAACAGGGAGACATCACTGCCGCAGAACGTGGGACTCAGGTAAAATTTTCGCCTCCATCTCCATTGCCCGCCCGACTACCCAACTTGCCACCGTTTTCCTTCGATGCACCGACGAAGTGATTCACCTTGGTAGAACAAATCTTCGACCACTAGTCTCTAGACAACGCTGCTCATTACCTATGCTCGATAATGCACCTGCACAAGCACGCTGACCTCATCTGTGACCTAGTCACATCGCCTCCTACCTACCTCTCACCGCTACTACTCGGCCAAGCGGACTATCCTCGAGCGTGTAACCCACACATCTGATGACACAATCCGTCACATCCTACATGAGGAACACCTTGGCGACAGGGAACCTACTCACTGTGGAGGCGACTCCACCTGCTGGTGGCAGTCAACATGCATTGTAGGACTCCACACTCATGGCGGTCTGGACCAGTTTCAGAGGGTTCAGAGGGCACCCACCTACAACATACTCCAGTCACCTAGCGAGTGCATTCGCATCACGGACCGAGTGCACGATGTATACATTCGGGAGGCACGCCACAAGCTGCAATCACAGGCTCAACAATCACCACCTCAACCTCACCCACCTAGTAATGGCAACACTTCGGCCTCCTCCGCAGACTCTGGAGATGGCCCGCCTGCTCCCATCCGCTATCTGCAGGAACAGGTTCTGCACTACCCGCACTCACAGCAGTTTTGGAGATACTGCTTGGAAGTGTCGTCCACCGTTCCTTCACCCAAACGCAAAGCGCAGGATAACTTAGGTGCCTCATTCTGCTCTGCCGACAACAGGCATCTACACTTGCTACATTCCGTATGTCAATCCCCACCTCCGGGTGGTTGCCTCTACCTACACGACTGTGTTTCAGGCACTCGCTTGCTGATTAACAGGGGTGTCGATGTCTGGCTGCTTCCATCGTCTATGGTGACTGGCACTCTACAACCTCACCGAGCAGTTCTTCGAGCTGTCTACACCTCTCAACTTTCGTGTGCTGGTTCGACCTTGTCTTATTCATTCCGATTGCATGTTAAAATAAAACTTTTTGTGTCTGACATTCCGGAACCTGTACTAGGCAGCCGACGCAACCTTGCCGCCACTTCACCTCCTGCCGGCAGCCACAACAACTGACGGGCTCACCATCCACGCTAAGGCCCAGATATCACGTTCGCACGTGGCGTTTCCTGTCAGAACAGTGCATACGAATGCAAGACCCCTGAAGACTCGCATGACCCCACTTTAGCCTTTGCTACACATTCACAACAGTGTGTTTCAGTTGTCACGAACTGTACTGTACACGAGCTATATTATTAGCAAACCATGCGTCTATGCACAGAAAGGTTTGCGGCAGTAGAGGCACAGATTTCGGAGCTGCTTGATTTCGGCATAATGTTTATTGGTTTTACTGGAGCCACAACCCGTCTAAATCCCATAATGTCAAGTGAAGGTACAATATGTCAGTTGTTTGCTTAGATTCCGCAGTGAAATCATTATTAAAGTCTCCAAATGAGAGGATCAGAAATTTTTATATAAATTATACGTACCACTGATCTCAGTGCTGACTTTAAAATTGCTTTAAATCGCGCAGTTAAAGCAGATTTTTTTAAAATGTAGCAAATATCAGCATACATATTGTTACATATCTTGGAGCCTAACCTATTTATGTTCAAATGTTTGTATAGTCTATGGGACTTAACTACGGGGTCATCAGTCCCTAAACTTACAAACTACTTATGAACTACTTACGAACTAGGACAGCACAAATATCCATGCTCGAGGGGGGGATGCGAACCCCCGACCGTAGTGGCCGTGCAGATAACCTATTTATATGAAGCCCATCTTTCCTCAGATATCTGTTGCTTAAAAACTTATTTGGATACAAAAGAGTCTCGAAATGTGACTGAGCAATGCCTGCATACAGTAATAAGAGCAAGGACCTTCTGGCAATAATAATAATAATGTGCCAGAGTTAGTGTGGTACCAGCGATTATGACATCACTATCAATTTTTGTCACAGTTACGGCAAGAGGAACATCAAACATTGGCAATACTGCACTGTGAATTCTACGCAGAGGTTGCGAGCATCACCTGTGTCTATTATGATTGGCTGAACTACAGTTTAACAGCCGGCACATATAGCCTGAGAGCAGAGAGAGCATTGTTTCATCAGAGTGTGTCCTCACCATGCTACAGTGTTCCACAATGTCACAAGACCCATTACCAAACATTATTCCATGTTAACAATAGAAAGGCAAAGAGGGAACTGAATGTTTGGTGGACGTACAAGATTACAACGTTATGTTTATCTGACTGCGTATTTTTAACGGTATTCTATGTGAATGTAAAGTTATTGCAAAACCTATCTGACTGCGTAATGTTTATTATAATGAGATACGAACTGCTAATTGTATCTGTATAAAAATGTCGTAACAAAGTTTACTCTCTGAAAATCACTGATACTAAAAATCACTGTGTTAATAATTCTGGCACTACAAACTTGTTTCTGACTGAACTAACAATCTTTAACGGAATGTAACGAACACTATATTTATCAATACAATCTGACTCAGTGCAAACACTTGTTAACCTGAACACTGTATGAATTTTCCTACCCTGAAATCTGTAAATCATACTGAACTGTATGCTTGACAAAAACTGATTCTTTCTCACTTTCACGTTTCGATTACTTTCAGTTACCTACCTGGATTGTTTTATTTTATTTTATTTTAGCCACACTGCATAAATTTGCGCAACACCAACCTGCTTCCTGCTGTACTAACTACTGGAAAACTAACTACAGAAAACATCTACGGCACTTTTAATAAAAAATGTGAAGAGGGATAAACTGGTAATCTGTTTAAGAAACCCGAACTAATTATTAAAAAAGAAATATCTGGTTTATTTTCTAACTGATGTAACTTCATGAAAATTACTAACAATGTCATTTTTTGGATTTTAAAATCTTTCAGAGAAAAATATAACTCAGATATTTAATCTGCCTACAAAATTATTTTTAAAGAAAGATAAACATTTCTTTACTGTTTATAAATTTAACTCGATTTACACAAACAATGTTGCAACAATACCATATTTCAAGAACACTACCCATAAAATTCCTATTTCGTAAAAAACGCAATCTCACCACTAAACTATTACCATAAATACTTTTCCTAACACAGATAGGGGTCCCTAGGATTAATCGTGAGACCACAAGCTAACAGTAAGATCTTTCCCGACCGTTACTGTTACCATCAGTTCAGCCTAACAATGTAAAGTTGTGCCATAGAAACATGCCAAGTATTTCATGAAAAACTTAACTTTATAAAAACTTCAAAAGATCGTTTCTCCAACGTCATCTATACCTTTCGTCTCCATATCTTAAACAGACAGCTTGGCTCAGCATTCAAGTCTCAAAAACTCATCTCCTCGGCTACCCCGCCGGAACGACAACTGCACACAACCACAACAATACTATCACCGTCTCCAATATCGATAGTACTGCCATCGAAAAATAAGCCTGCAACCAAAGATAAATGACCTATGCCCGAATAGCTTGACACTGGTCTCTAATTCGCGGTACATTTGAATATGAAATGTATACCTTCTCATAGCAGGTATCCTACAAGGTGCACTGATGTACTGAGGTCCTGAGGATGGGTGGCCGTCTTATGTCACCGCCTTCCGCGAGGCGTTCACTCCGCGGTCCGCACCCATGGTCCACATCAGCAGTCATCGAGACGCTGGTGTCGGCGTCTGTGGTCGCGTCATGTACTTTTCCTCGTTATCTCTAGTCGCCAGATTGTTTTGTTTGCTGAATGTCCTCATCTTAATTAGATTCAGTGCATGTTCCTGAGCCTTGCTCAGATTGTAGCCACAGTCTTGGTTGATGAGCCGTTCCCTGGGGGGGGGGGGGGGGTGGAGATCTCGATGGCTTCTCTAATACCGCTATCCAAGTATATAGAAGTCTGTGCCAAGATCCTGGTACGTTCATAATCCATCTCATGATATTCGGACAAACAGTGCTCTGCATCTGCCGACTTGTGAGGATACTTAAGTCGGGTGTGCCTCTGATGTTCAAGGCAACAATCCTCGATGGTGCGCACTGTCTGTCGATGTAAGAATTTCCACACTGACATTGGTCTTTCACAAACCGAGATCGTGTATGACACTTTACAGTAAGATTCGTGTTTCATTAGACGGACCAAAGACAGCTTTTACTCGGTTTTTCTTTAATACGCATCCTTTTTTCCCGATAGTGAGCCAATGTACGGTATAAAGGCCGAGACTACCTCTTCCTCCCTGACTTCTTCCTTCTCCACAGGCTTTGCTGTGGTGATGGGGCGCCGGCCGCGGTGGCCGAGGTGACTGAGGCGCTCCAGTCACGGTCAGCACGGCCACTACGGTCGGGGGTTCGAATCCCCCCTCGGGCATGGATATTTGTGCCGTCCTAGTTCGTAAGTAGTTCATAAGTAGTTTTTAAGTTTAGGGACTGATGACCCCGTAGTTAAGTCCCATAAGCTTAACAACCATTTGAACATTTTTGGTGATGGGGCGGAAACGCCTGGCATCTGTCATTCTTTGTACCCGTTTTCTCGCAATACTGTTCTGAGGTGTTCCAGCTCCTGGAGCAGGCTCTCTGCATCTGAAATAGTGCGCGCCCCTACGTACCAGTGTTTTCAGCACCCCATTCCTCTGTGAAGGGTGATGGCAGCTGTCAGCATTCAAATACAAGCCTGTCTGTGTTTTCTTCCGGTTGAACACCTTGGCCCAAATTGCCATCAACTCTTCTCTTAACCATGACGTACAGAAACGTTAGTCTTTCTTCTGTTTCTGTCTCCATAGTGAATCTGATGTTCGGATTGTAGTGTAACGAGTTTACACTACGAAAGCAAGCGTCCAAGTAGTACCGACGAGAAGATGTCGTTACAACCAAGTTAAGTAGAAAGAGACATATAACGGCCAGCTCCTGACGACAAGGAAGTGCTGAGCAAATATTTATTCTTTGATTAATATGAGACAGACATTGTTTTGTTCTTATTAAAAGAGATTCATTCATTCTGATATTGTCATGCTTGAAGCATGTAATATTAAAAACTATCGACAGTAATAGTTAACCTTGCAGTGTAGGCTACTAAGAGATGAAAAGTTATGCTTATGTTAAGAAGATTTTATTACAAAATTGTCGTCTTAAACTAAGAGTGGCTTTTGATTTGAAATTACAAATATAGACTTAGAATTGCAGCCACTTCTCTCCACTAGAAACCTGCAAAGAAAATTTATCCTTTGCGAAGGTGCATGGATGAGGGGTATTGAGTAACAGGATCTCTCTTTTAAAAATAACAAGAAGAATGTCGCCAAATAAGTAAGTCATAAAGGACTTACACATCACGCCACTCTTACACAACTACATCCACAACTAGGCTTGGTATCCGGCAGCAGTGACGACCGTCCAAGTGACGAAATGTGAAGAAGAGTGGAAGGAATGGAATAAGGAAGAAAAATATTCGAGTTTTTTTACGAAAGTAAATTAAAGGAGAAACTCTTAGTTGCTCATGACAACCTTATCAGCAAGCCTACGGTTACAGAGTAACAGACACCAATCACGAGCAGTGCAAGAGTTAAACGTTTATAAATAATGACGACTAAAGGAGTATTAATGAAATTTACCTACATATATGGGATCAATGATGACTAATACAAACAAGAAGATATTTGGACAGCCGGATAATATCTGCCAGCTGTAGATAAAAAGAAGTTACGGGAAGAAAAGTGCGGAGCCGACGTTGACGACTCCCATCGACGTGGAAAAAGCTGCTTTGGACCGCAGGGACAACGCACAGAGCTTTGCAGTTGGCGCAGTGACGACGCCCGCCCAGCTCGCATCAGTCGACTGTGAGTGAAAAAGGAAATATATATATATATATATATATATTGTTGTGTGGACAGAACGGTGTGTTGTGTGACAATAACTTGTTCTGTTCAGTGAGTGATATTTTGTAATACTGTTGACTGTGTAAATGTCCACGACTACTAGATCTACATCTACATCTACATACATACTCCGCAATTCACCGTAAGGTGCGTGGCGGAGGGTACACTGTACCACTACTAGGCATTTCCTTTCCTATTCCACTCCCAAACTGAACGAGGAAAAAAAGAATGCCTATATGCCTCCGTACGAGCCCTAATTTCTCTTATCTTGTCTTTGTGATCTTTACGCGAAATGTAAGTAGGCGGCAGCAAGATCGTACTACACTCAGCTTCAAATTCCGGCCCTCTAAATTTACTTAACAGAAATTCACGAAAAGAACGTCGTCTTTCTTCCAGCGATCCCCAATTGAGTTGCCGGAGCATTTCCGAGACACTCGCGCATTGGTCGAACCTACCGGTAACTAATCTAGCTGCTCGCCTCTGAACCGCCTCTATGTCTTCCTTCAAACCGATCTGCTGCGGGTCCCAAATACTTGAGCAATACTCAAGACGTGGTCGTACAAGCGTTTTATACGCGGTCTCCTTTACAGGTGAAGTACATCTTCCCAAAATTCTCCCAATAAACCGAAGTCTGCTGTCCGCCTTACTCACAACTGTCCTTACATGCTCGTTCCATTTCATATCGCTCTGCAATGTTACGCCTAGATATTTGAACGACGCGACCGCATCAAGAAGCTCACTACTGATGCTGTATTCGAACATTATAGGATTGTTTTTTCTACTCATGCGCATCACCTTACATTTTTCTACATTGAGAGCTAGCTGCCATTCTTCGCACCAACTAGAAATTTTGTCTAAGTCAACCTGTATGCTATTACAGTCAGTTACAGACGACACCCTCCCATACACCACAGCATCATCAGCAAACAGCCGCAAATTACAACTTACTCTGTCCATCAGATCATTTATATAGATAGAAAATAATAGCGGTCCTATCACACTCCCCTGGGGCACGCCTGACGATACACTCGTCTCTGATGAACACTCGCCGTCGAGAACAACGTACTGCGTTCTATTACTTAGGAAGTCTTCCAGCCAGTCACAAATCTGTGAACCTATTCCATAAGCTCGTATCTTCGTTAGCAGTCTGCAGTGTGGCACCGTGTCGAACGCCTTTTTGAAGTCGAGAAAAACACAATCCGCCTGTTGCCCTTCGTCCATGACTCGCAAGATGTGAGAAAAGGGCAAGCTGAGTTTCACATGAACGATGTTTCCTAAACCCGTGCTGATTCATGGAAAGAAGCTTTTCCGTTTCAAGGAAATTTACTATGTTCGAACTGAGAATATGCTCCAAAATTCTACATGAAACCGATGTCAACGATATTGGCCTGTAATTGTATGGGTCAGTTCTCTTTCCTTTCTTATACACGGGAGTCACCTGCGCTTTTTTCCAATCACTAGGAACTTTGCGCTGAATTAAAGACTCGCTATAAATGCAAGCTAAGTAGGGGGCCAATGCCGCAGAATAGTCTTTGTAAAACCGAACTGGTATTCCATCCGGACCCGCAGACTTTTTCGTATTTAGCTCTCTCAGCTGCTTCTCTACACCGGAAATACCTATTGCTATGTCCCCCATTTCGGAATTAGTACGTTGATCAAATGATGGTATATTTGCGCGGTCCTCCTGCGTGAAAGATTTCTTAAAGGTTGAATTTAGAACTTCAGCTTTCCGTTTGCTTTCTTCTATTACTGCCCCGGAATGATCAACTAGTGACTGGACAGTGGGCTTTGACCCGCTTTGTATGGCTTTAGCACCAGATCAGAGTTTAGGGCGAGAACCCCTATCATTACAAACATTATTAGAAGCAATAAAAGATATGGACAAAAATATTAGCCTAATCTATAAATGAAAATTGACAAAAGTAATAGTAATTTAAAAACTGGGTAAATTGGAAGAATCCGTGTACATCGAAGGAAACGGCGTTGCGTTCGATACATATATCGAACGTTCGACTCTCGCTTCGCTACCAATGACGGAAAACTGACATGTCGGAACAGCTGATTTATATAGCTAATTGCGAATTTGTTTTTTGAATTGATTATTTTATGAAATTTTGGCTTATCTGAAGACTGAACTTGTTGTCGTGTACGTGCTTATTTGTAGTTGGCTTGAGTAATTGTGTTACGGCTGAGTTGTAGACGATGTGATGTCATTGCTGATACATTCTGTTGTAATATGCAATTTACGAGGACAACCACACATTATTTATTACCTATAATACATAAGTATTTAGATACTATCCCGTATAAGTGTTTTCCGAGATTGTGATTACATCAAGAGTTAAAGTTGACGAGTTATTAAGGTAATTTCCAAGAATACTTGCAATCGAAGAACTTCCGCCTGAAATGATGTATTATATGATGTACAACTGTAAATCTATCGAGTGTTTCTAAACAGAAGATTATTTCTTTCTGTATTTCAAATGACAACCACATATTGAGTCGGAAAACTGCAAGCAAATGTCACAAATTCAACGCACTCAAAAATAGAATTTAAATTAACTGCTTCGCGTTTGTCATATCGAATGTGGAGCAACAATCGAAAGTTGGATATATATATCGATCGCAATGCTCTTTTCTTTGATGTACACGATCTTCCAAATTATCAAAAACTGATTTAGAACATTTAACTAGCAAAAATGATTTATTAATTTCTAAAACTGAATTAGAAACGCAACTAACACGCAAATGCGATCAATTAAAAAGTGATATTACTAAAAAATGTAAAAGGAGAATTACAAGTTAGAACAGAAAATATCAAAAGCATTGGGAAATGTAAATCAAAAACTTAATACTGTGTCTCGTATTGTAATAGATGTAAAAGAAAAATGTGAACAACACATCCGCGAGTATGGGGAGGGTAAATTGGATACCGTGGAAAAGGACTACACGGATTTTCGTACGTAATGTAACAACAGGTAACACAGAGAAAATAGGCCGTAGAATATCAGAAACGGACACCCGAGTAGAACTTCTAGAACGAAGTAGGGATTTTGCTGAACTTACAGGGGGTGTGGAGGATATATCCAGTATAGAAGTAGATGAAAGAGTAAACGAAAAAGTAGAGGCATTACATTCCCCTTCAAATGTAAGTACTGGCTGAGACGAAACACAATAACAAATAAATGAACACTTGCAATATTTTCCAAATATGAATATCCTTATAAGATTAAAGAGAAACCGTGCATGCAAAAGCAGTCATGCTAGTAGATGTAGATACGGGAAGCGAAAAAGGCTTGTACAATGTAGAAATATTAAAATCATACATTACGATTCCAGGGGAACTGATATCTGTTTCAGTTTAGGTGAACAGACGAGCACCGAGACCCGATTTAGTATATCACTTCGTCATCTTTCAAGTTTCATGTGATATGTTTCTCCATCCTTTGACTATTCTGTAATCTTTATCTTATTTCTATCCACTATCATTTTATTATTTTTATTAATTTATTGACTACCAATTGTGAGAATTATAAGATCATATCCAGTCAAAAGTTTGTGTTTATAAACATGATAAAGATGTAATTTCTATCTGCATTACAACCAGAGATGTAACACCAACCTCCTTGTGTAACATTTCGCATACAGATAACTACAGCGGATAAACAAACAATCGTATTGCTGTTGACAAATTTAATGTAATTTAAAATATGTTTTATGTTAGTCCAACTAGACATATTATTTTCCACAAGTAGTGCACAAAATATGCATTCAAATATTTAACACGTGCATGTTGTAAAAAAACCTAACAAACAGAATCTACTATTAACTGCTGGTGATAAATGACGTGCGCTAAGCAACAAAAGAAAGACTATGTCGCGCTACCAACAGTTGTACAAGTACCATAAGTAAAATCTGGCGCTATTTAATCAAAGTAACGACACTTACTCCCAGTAAGTAGCAACGAAATAAGGTGCGTAAAAACAAAATAAGACATTTCATCTTCTACAGATATGACGTTAATCAGTCTGATTTTATGATTTTCTGCTAAACAGAAGGTAAATCATCATTTGACTCTTAATAGAAGAGAGAAGCTTGATGAATATTATTTGTAATTTGTGTATATAGGAATTTGAAAATTTTTATTGGAAGGGATATTACTGACTTTTATAGGGGAGGTTTTGGGTTGGTACACATTTACATACACATACAGTTACACATACACATTTTACACACATTTCGCAAACAAGCGTCGTTATTCTCTCATCATCGGCATACAATAGTGGGGATTGGAGCTTCTCTTCGGGCGGCTTGAGATTTGAAGCTGCAGTGTTCCGTTCTGTATGGGTACGCCAACATCTAGCGTGACATATAGTTGCCCTCCGGTGCGCAGCGAAGTACGAAATGGTCCAGGATGGGGGGAGGGGAGGAGTGTTTCCCGTCTTTGGGGTCTATCTTCTATGCTTCTTCGCTCCAATCTCATGTTTCTCTTTTCTTCCTTTCATACTACTATCTGGTAGAGCACCAGCCTTTTTAGTCCCCTTTACTTATGCATAAGTCTTTGTCGCTAAGATTCTTTCTTTCCGCGTCAGATACATTTTTAAATTAATTAATTTTATGGTGGGCTGAACTTCAAACCTAGTGATTACCCTAGAGGTCCGTCAGAGGACTAACAAGCACACACACACACACACACACACACACACACACACACACACACATACATACATACATACGCAAACTCGAACATTAGTTACACACAGTTAATTACAAATTAAAACATATGAAACAACAGTACACATTTTCACACACATACATGAGGGTTAATAATGAATAGGATTAAACAGAAAAAGCTAGAAGAAATCATGCATAAGATCATTTTACAATTTTTTTCCTTACTGTAGTGTAATAGCAAATATGCTATATAGAGTATTGAGAATCCCTTAAGTAAATATTGAGTATTTTATGACAGAGTGCTAGTGCTAGTGTTCTAAATGCATGAGAATCGAAAATAAAAGAACAAAGAGACATATTTTTAGTAAATAAACAATGCAAAAGTACAGATAGTTAATCGAAAAATTTTATCAACATCTGACTGTTCGTGATTTTCATAATGTAATATGGTAGAAAACATTATGGGACACGAAGATGTGGAACATTCAGTAATTGGTTGAAGTGTTTGGGGATGGAAGTCGTGAGGTTTTTTTTTTTTTAATTTTTGTTGATTGGCATTCCGTACCTTGTTATATATAAGTTAGGGACAGTGTAATAGTAGCCAGACCTAGAGTTCGATGAACCCTCTGCCAGGCACTTAAAGTGATCTGCAGAGTATCCCATGTAGATGTAGATGCTAGAGGAAGCTGCCCAAAGAAGACCTAATGTACCGTGGGTTGAGCTAGGCTAAGGCGGCAAACCTTTTTACTGTTGTATGATGTAGGGAGAATTACAGTCATAGTACCGTGACAAGGTAATGGATGGCCGCTATTTTTTAACTAACTCTTTCGATTCCTGGTAACCCTAAATTTTATGATGATTATAAAAGAAGTGTTCCTAACTGGAGGCATGGGGCTTTTCAGTACTGAATGAAGTTGCCTGTTGGTAGGGCTAATGCGTTGTGAGGTTTCATACCGTCTTCCAATATCAATTTTACGAATTTCCAGATTATGGCAATAAGTACAAGGAAGAAAGAAATTATATAAATAAATAAATTATTATATTTACCTGAAATGTATCCATGATGCAAGGATGTATCGAAATATACGATGCAGATTCAGTTAATTTCTATTAAGAGATTCCTAAGGATATCCAATTATAAACTCTCCCATCTAGCGAATGTGTTGTTGGAAAAAGAGAACGTTGTTATTTGAAAAACATATGTGTTACTCCATGTACTTTTTGAGAAGGAAGCCTTTGCGTCATCCAAATGGAAACCGACTTGATTTTTCCGTTATGTGGATGACACATTCGTCATCTGGCCCCAATGAAGCTGAACTTTCTTACACACCTGAACTCCATACACGCTACCGTGTACCAAGCCTAGTTGTGGATGTAGTTATGTAAGAGTGGCGTGATGTGTACGCCCTTTCTCACTTACTTGTTTGGCGACATTCTTCTTGTTATTTTTAAAAGAGGGATACTGCTACTCAGTGCCCCTCATCTTTGGAAAGGTTCAATCTTCTTTGCAGGTTTCTAGTGGAGAGAAATGGCTGTACTCAATGTACAAATTCGCGACCACAGGTGAGAGTGGGCTGCCCATTTTGACTCCTTCAGTTTGTTCATAGTATTCTCCATTAAACAGACGGGACGTGTCTAAAGAGTTCAGTCGTCTTCTCATCAAATTTCAGTCCAATAAGCTCCACTGACTCGCAGTGGTACCCTGTTGAATAACAAGACCACATCAAAGCTCACCAGAATATCCGAGTCTTTCAGTCTGAAGTTGCCGAGACGTTTTACAAAATCTACAGAATTGCGAATATGGTGGGGGCATTTTTCCTACATAAGGACTAAGTATTTGTGCCAGGTATTCAACCAGCAAATATGTTGGAGCCCTAATATTGCTGACAGTTGGGCGTAAATGCACTCCATCTTTGCGGACTTTAGGGTCAATTGGGTATAAAAGTACTCCTCCTTTGTGGACTTTAGAAAGTCCATAAAGCCTTGGTGGTACAGGTCCTTAAGGTGACAATTTCTTGGCAACCCCCTCTCGTGAATCGGCGTCCTTTAGAAGAGCCCTGGTCTTGTTTCCCACCTTCTTTGTGGGATCAGCGTTGATCTACCTGTAAGACTCGTCATCTAGTAGACTCTGAATCTCTTCTGTGTATTCCGTATGGGAAAAAAATAACAGTAGCGTTCAAATGTTTGTATAGCTTATGGGACTTAACTACGGGGTCATCAGTCCCTAAACTTACAAACTACTTATGAACTAGCTAATCCTAAGGACGGCACAAATATCCATGCCCGAGGGGGGATTCGAACCCCCGACCGTAGTGGGGGAGAAATGCCTGCAAAAGTAGCAGATTACTTTAACCAGATAAAGTACGGGTTCCTCCTCTTTCTTTTGTAGTGATGCTTTCTGGTGTTGTCTTTGTTCAAACGATTACGACCGCTAAACATTGAGTG
Organism: Locusta migratoria; assembly: GCA_026315105.1. NCBI lineage: Eukaryota > Metazoa > Arthropoda > Insecta > Orthoptera > Acrididae > Locusta > Locusta migratoria. Next base: position 16,371,842 of record CM048746.1, on the reverse strand, counting down.
CGGAAACTTTCATGTTTTGTTCAGTAGATCACTTCATACTTATTTTTCTCCGTAATATTTCAAGACCTGTTCAATTTTAATAGCAGTACCTAACCTTAAGCTTAACGGCAAAACCAAGCAAAAACGGAAAGTATCATTACAACCTGTTCAACTGCGCTAATGATGTCTGCTACCAGTGTGAACTTCGGAGCGGGAGCAAAGTTAAATCTCTTTTTCAGAACTGAAACTGCATCGTCAGTTAGCTTGATGTCATTGAGATTGATGGCAGTCTTTTGTGAGGCCTCCAGTGATGGTCTGTCAGAGAAACATGAGATTTAGACATCTGACGTCCTGTGGCCTTCTTATGTGCAGAATCAACTGTCATCTAGGTAACACCATCAATCCAATCACCAGTCCCGGGATTAAATGGTTGGCTAGTAGTAGATGTAGTTTAAACAGTTCTTGGGAGATTCACTCAAGGCTGTGGCAGGTAAATTGCACCCTCTCACGTACCAAAGCAGGCATGCGCATTTCTTAAGTCTCCTAGCAGCTGCAGAATCGATGTGATGCGTGACCTTAGCAAAGTTTGGTACAACCTGCTCGGCATGAGATCTCTTCATAAAAGCAAGAGCACTCACAAATGACATCTTCGGTGGTGCAGCTTATCAAATTTTTTCATGCTGTGATACGTCTCCTCCCTGTAAAGGTATATGATGTGATTCTTCAGTTTCTCCTGGAACATTTGTTGCTCGAACAGTCCACGAGTATACTGCCCGTTCATAGTGTCCAACGGGCAAAATATTTCGGCAATCAGACTTGTCACCATCGTCAGGTGCACTGACGTACTGAGGTCCTGAGGGTGGGCGGCCATCTTATATCTCCCCCACCCGGTCACGTGGCGTTCAGTCCACAATCTGTGGTCACATTTCGGTGGTTGTCAAGACGCCGGTGCGGCATCTGTTGTCGCGTGTGTGTACATGGAGTACTTCAACGAGGAAGCCTTGGCATCATCCAAATGGAAATTGACTTTTTTTTGCATTATGTGGCTGACAAATTCATCATCTGGCCCATGAAAGAGATAAGCTCGTGGTATTTCTTACACACCTGAACTCTATATACCCGAACATCAGATTCACTATGGAAACCGAAATAGAAGGATGATTACCATTCCTGGATGTCATGGTTAAGAGAACTGACGGCACTTTGGGCCATGGTGTTTACCGAAAGAAAACCCACACTGACCTGTATTTGAATGCTGACAGTTGCCATCACCCTTCACAGAGGAATGGGGTGCTAAAAACACTGATACATAGGGCATACACCATTTCAGATGCAGAGTGTCTACCCCAGGAACTGGAACACTTCAGAACAATATTCCGAGAAAACGGGTACTCAGAATAGCAGATTCGATATGCTCTCCACCCTACCACCACAGCAAGGCCTGTGGAGAAGGAAGTAGTCATGGTGGAAGAGGTAGTCGCGGCCTTTATACTGTACACTAGCTCACTGTAGTGAAAAATAGGACACATATTAAAGAAACTCCGAGTAAAAGCTGTCTTTTGCCTGCCGAATATGACACAGACCTTACTGGGAAGTATTAAATAATCTCGGTTTGCAGAAGGTCGGCATATACCAGAGGCCATGTCAGCGGACTGATGACTCCATAGTTAAGTCCCTTAAGCTTAACAAACCACGTCAGTGTGGAAAGTCTTATATCAGACAGATTGTGTGCACAATCGAGCATCATTGCCTTGAATATCAGAGGCACACTCGACTTAAGAATCCTCACAAGTCGGCAGTTGCAGACCACTGTTTGTCCAAAAATCATGGGATGGATTATGAACGTACTGAGACTAATTAAGAAGAGGACATTCAGCAAACAAAACAATCTGGCAATTAAGAGACAACGAGGCAAGTACATCGACATGACCCAGACGCCGACACCAGCATCTCAACAACTGCCAACGCGTGGCCACAGAGTGAATGCCTTACGAGAATATAAGACGGCCACCCACCCTCAGGACCTCAGCATACCTGATGACGGCAACACGTCTGACCGCCGAGCCCATTGGACACTATGAACTGGCAGTATACCCATGGATTGTTCGAGCAACAAATACTCCAGGAGAAACTGAATAATCAAACCTAGCCCTGTTCATGAAGTATGTACTCAGAAATTACATTAAAAAAAGCCTTCTGTTAAGAAACTTGAAGACATGGAAGTAAATGTCCTGAATTCTTCATGGAAGACATGTTGACTTAATCACTGTACACAAGCACCCACTTCTATTTCTGTTGCTGATTTAAACCAGTCAAGAACTGTTCGACAGTCACAAGAATTTCAAACAAACTTTTCATTTTTCTGATGGTTATTCAGCAGGAAATAAAATTTCAAGTAAACATAGGAGCATCGCTGACTTTGTTGAATTATAATACTTACATAATCAAAATATCCACGGTTGTATACCCATGGCTATTTTGATTATCAAATACGCTTGGAGAAACTCAAGAATCATATAATACTTACAAATTACTTGGCAGTCCACAGTAGTATCATTCCAACAAATTTGTTACCACATATGATCGCTACAAGTTAGTGCTAGTCTTGCATGGTTCGCAGGAGGGCTTCTGTGAAGTTTGGAAAGTAGGAGGCGAGGTACTGGCTGAAGTAAAGTTGTGAGGTGACATCGTGAGTCATGTCGGGATAGCACAGTCGGTAGTGCACTTGCCCGCGAAAGGCAAAGGTCTCAGGTTCGAGTCCCGGTTCCGGCACACAATTTTAATCTGCCAGGAAGTTTCATATCAGCGCACACTCCGCTGCAGAGTGAAAGATTCATTCTGGAAACATCCCTTAGGCTGTGGCTAAGCCATGTCTCAATCATATCCCTTCTTCCAGGAGTGCCAGTCTTGCATGGTTCGCAGGAGAGCTTCTGTGAAGTTTGGAAAGTAGGAGGCGAGGTACTGGTGGAAGTAAAGTTGTGAGGCGGCATCGTGAGTCATGTCGGGATAGCACAGTCGGTAGTGCGCTTGCCCGCGAAAGGCAAAGGTCTCAGGTTCGAGTCCCGGTTCCGGCACACAATTTTAATCTGCCAGGAAGTTTCATATCAGCGCACACTCCGCTGCAGAGTGAAAGATTCATTCTGGAAACATCCCTTAGGCTGTGGCTAAGCCATGTCTCAATCATATCCCTTCTTCCAGGAGTGCCAGTCTTGCATGGTTCGCAGGAGAGCTTCTGTGAAGTTTGGAAAGTAGGAGGCGAGGTACTGGTGGAAGTAAAGTTGTGAGGCGGCATCGTGAGTCATGTTGGGATACCACAATCGGTAGTGCGCTTGCCCGCGAAAGGCAAAGGTCTCAGGTTCGAGTCCCGGTTCCGGCACACAATTTTAATCTGCCAGGAAATTTCATATCAGCGCACACTCTGCTGCAGAGTGAAAGATTCATTCTGGATTTGTTTGACAGTTTACATGGCTAAGCTAAATACTATGCAGCACATATCACACTGTGCCCTGATGCAGAATTGAATTTTCGAAGATCACACCATATTCCACATGCACTTCATGCCAGCAGAATTGCATCGTTTACGAAGCGTCAATTTACTACAGCCTATTACTGCTAGTTTGTGGATGTCACCAACCAAGTGGTGATAATAGAATTTGTCTGACTTCAAATCCATGCTGACTGTACAGACCACCACTGATATATTTTCCATTTAATTGAAAAAATTCAAGCTGGATAAGAGTTTTTGAACATTAATCTGAAAGATGGACTTCTGCAAATTCCTTTGGATGAACAAACCCAAGAGTTTATAGTGATTTATTCAAGTAATGTTTCAAAAGTCTACATTGGCTTTGTTTTAAAGGTACCTTGAGCAGCTTTTACACAACATTCCCGGTTGTGCTACTTATTTTGATGACATTTTAGTTTCATGGAAGACACCCAAAGATCACTTTCACAACTTGAGAAATGTTTTTTTCCATTTTATTGTCTGCTGGTCTTAAGTGCAATTGTGTATTTTTTAGTTTCACATTTAGAATACTCGGACCATGTGTTTGACAAATTAGGTATCAAATAAACTATTTCCAGAGACGTATTTTGTCTCAGTGTATATTATAGTCTCAGTGGCCTAGTGGTTATGACATCTGGCTAGTAAGCAGGAAGTCCCTGGTTTGAATCCCAGAAGCAACATAAATTTTAATCCAGTACCTCAACTTCAGTTTAATATCTTTGACAAATTGGGTGTTCACACCATATGAAAGAATTTGGATGCAATTCATTATATATCAGCACAAAACACTGTTTCTGAACTACAGTCAATTCTGGGGAAGTGCCATATTACATAAAATTGATATCCAACACACCTGAAATGGCACTCCCTGCCTCATTGACTTCACCAGATGCATGTATCGTTTAAGTGAACCCAGGAATGTCAATGTGCTGTTCAAAAACTTAAACATGCTCTTCTCAGAGATCCATGTCTCATGCCTTTTGAAACTAAGAAGTCACAATACTTGCCGCAGACACTTCTCCTGTGGTTATTGGTACTGTTTTGTTGCACAAAACAGGCACCTTTGAGTGACCCATTACTTTTGCATCCTAATTTGGACTTTATAGACGAAAACTTCCTAGCAGGAAAAATATATATAAAAAATAGATGAAGATTACTCACCAGGCGCAGGAGCACAGGTAGTGATAGAAGCACAACACACACACACAAACGCAAGCTTTCACAGCCCAGTTGCTTCTTCAGGCAGAAGGTAAGGAGAGGGAAAAGGAAATGATGAGAGTTTTAAGGGAGGGGGTAAGAAGCCATTGCAATCCCGGGAGAGGAAAGACTTACCTTGGGGGAAGAAAAGGAAGGTAAACAAATACATACACATTTACACATACACAAACACACCTAGGCAGACATACTGTAGAAATCAAAGAAGTTATGAAGTTAGACAGAGATGCCACTTTAGGTGCAGGCTCTGTCCAGAGAACCGAGGCAAAGATGTTAAAGATGGTGGGCGGGAATTCAAATTTAGCAGAGGTTGAGACCAAGTGGGCATCGGGAAGAGAGAATATGCTGAAGGGCTAGTTCCCATCTCCGGAGTTCTGAAGGATTGGTGTCGGTGGGAAGTATCCAGATAACTCGGACGATGTAACACTTTGCCAACACCGTCCATGTTACACCGTCCGGGTTATCTGGATACTTCCCACTGACACCAATCCTTCAGAACTCCAGAGATGGGAACTAGCCCACCTGGTCTCAACCTCTGCTAAATTTGAATTCCCGCCCACCATCTTTAACATCTTTGCCTCGGTTCTCTGGACAGAGCCTCCACCTAAAGTGGCATCTCTGTCTAACTTCATAACTTCTTTGCTTTCTACAGTATGTCTGCCTAGGTGTGTTTGCGTATGTGTAAATGTGTGTGTATTTGTTTACCTTCCTTTTCTTCCCCCAAGGTAAGTCTTTCCTCTCCCGGGATTGGAATGGCTCCTTACCCCCTCCCTTAAAACCCTCATCATTTCCTTTTCCCTCTCCTTCCCTTCTGCCTGAAGAAGCAACTGGGTTGTGAAAGCTTGTGTTTGTGTTTGTGTGTGTTATTTATTTGTGCTACTATCATTACCTGTGCTCCTTTGCCTGGTGAGTAATCATCTATTTTTTATATATAATTATGAACTTTGTGCAATTAAATCAAATTACAGCCAGATTTATAAAGGGGTTCTGGACATTATAAATAATGTCATGAAGTTTCAGTAATATCTTTATGACCAATGTTTCACAACAATCACAGACCACAAGCTACCGACATCCTTATTTTAGGCGGATCGAACGTATCAGAAACTACAGTGATCATCACTGCTACTCACTAATTAGGCTACAATTATGACATTTTTATCATTCCACTACTAAGCATGCAAACACACATACTCTGACACCTACCGATCAGCAAAGATGCAGCTTTTGATTTATTAGATGCATCTTGTTGTCAACTAGATCAGTCTGATTTGGAAACTTAACAGTCTTTTCCAAATGAAGTGCAGATCATTGCTTATGCTACAGTACACAATCCACTATTGAAACAGCTTTCGAAATTCATTCTGAGTGGATGGCCAACGAACAGAATGCAGATAATAGACCCTAAAGTTTGACAATTTCTGCAACATCATGCTTTGTCCATTCTGAATGGGATTATTTTAGTACATTTTCCAAATGAACATGCTTGAGTCCTATTTAATGTTTTACACCAGTTCCATGAAGTTCATTAGGGTCTGGTCAAGACCAAACAATTTGCACATTTCCATTGTATGTCATTTGGATGCAACAAACAAATTCACCACAGAACATTGACACCTCTTCTCTGAAAATTCTGTAGAACCTCTACAACAGCATATCAAAGGAAAGAAGGAAGATTACAGTTTAATATCACATTGACAGCATGGCCATAAGAGTCAGAAGCAGCATTTCAGCTGCATGTCCTTCTGCTTCATGTGAACACACACTGACTTTTGAGGTCCATTCTGGAATAACGGATGATTGCTTGTAGTGGATGCCTACAGCAAATTCCCATTGTGTATCCCTATGAATTGTACTATGTCTGTCAACATCATCAGAGATCTAGAGAGTATTTTCTGCTTAGAGGGATAGCCAGAAGAAACAGTTTCAAACAATGGGCATTAATTTCTTTTTACTGAATTTCGACAATTTTGTTCCCTCGATGGTATCAGACATTTGACTACTGCACCTTTTCTACCTCAGAGTTATGAAGAAGCCGAACATTTATTAGGTGTGTTTGCATTTGGATATGTGTGTGTGTGTGTGTGTGTGTGTGTGTGTGTATTTTTTTACCTTCCTTTTTTCCCCTAAGGTAAGTCCTTCCACTCCTGGGATTGGAATGACTTCTTTTCCACTTCCTTAAAACCCATATCCTTCCCTTTCTCCTCCCTTTTTTCCCTCTTATCCTGAAGAAGCGACCAACGGTTGCGAAAGCTTGTATGTGTGTGATTTTATTTGTATCTATCGATGAGCCGGTCCTTTTGGTAAGTCATCAGTTTTCTATTTTTTATATTTGTTTACCCCACCAGGAAAGTTTCCCTCTATAATTTTCATTTCACCAATTTGAATCTAACAATCACGATCGTTTTATATAAATGCCATGTATTTGCACATGCTCTGTGCTAACGATGTATATATACAGCAGCAATCAACAGTGACACGAGCACAAATGTCTGACATGTACATTTCGATGCGATATCGCAGCTTCACAATACAACTCGCAGGACGCAGGAGACATTGTCGTTTACTTTTCGCAAATTTTGTCTGTAATACAGTATCAATTCAGACCAGGTACAGAATGTGCAGATACAGGTTATATAATGCTGAAGTAGGAAGGTTGCCTATAAAAAGTGACATTAATGGTGAATTCAATTTCCCATCATCTTATGACGAGGATTTTAGCCGTTCAACATCTCAAGGCCAAGGACATCATTCTTCTTGTTCCACTTCTTCTCCTTCCATGAGTGAAATGGATGACAACAAGGGACAGGATGAAAGCACACAACAGTCCCCTCCAGCGATAAGAAGTGGCAAGTCTTTACACAGTTTTCAGTGACAGAAAAAGGAAGTGTGTCCTGTGATACATAACTTTGACAAATATAATTCGGGTGTAAATGTCACCCTTGCATTTTACAACTGATTTAGTTTCATCTATTGTAGAAGAAACTAACGGGTATCATAAGTACATTGAGGAGAACATTACGATTCAACAGAATAGCCAAATAAATTAGTGGAGAGATACATGTGAAGATAAAATGTATTGTGTTTTTATTTATTTATTTGCTGTAACTCTGCTTATGCCACTCACTGAGAAGCTGGATGTTGCAGATTATTAGTCAAAAGATAGTCTTCTTCATTCATCAATTTTCCACGATATAATACCACGAGAGAGATATCAACTGCTGCTCCATATGCTCCATGTTTGTGACAACAATGTTCTTTCACAAGGCGTCAGACTGTTAAAGATAAGATGTGTAACATCTTATGTGAAAGAAAGGTTTCGATCTGCTCTCACACCTTTTCAAAAAGTATTTATGTCTCCTGTTCAAAAGGCGCCTCTCTTTCAAAGAGTACATTCTGTCTAAAAGAAGTCGTTTCAGGATAAAAATATTTGTTCTGTGTGACTGTTAAACTGGATTTGTAATAGACTTTTTAGTTTACACTGGTGCAACAACTGAAATAGAATATAGTGAATTCTATTTAGGAAAATCGTACCTTGGACAAGGGCATATGTGTTTGTTGACAACTGGTACGAAAGTCCAGATTTGTTCCAGTATTTGCATGAGTGAGGAACTAATGTGATAGATACAGTCTGCATGAATAGGAAAAACATGCCAAAACTAGAGAGGAAATTTGAAAAAGGAGACTTTGAAGTAAGGTCAATAAAGACTCCAATGGTACTGAAATGGCACGACAGAAGAGACGTGTGCCTGTTGACTACATGTCATACAGATGAATTGGCATCAACAGGAAGAAGGAAGCTAAAGCAATGAAGAAGACCACAAACCAAAGTGTGTGATGGACTATAATCAGTGTATTGAAGCTGTGGACAAATGTGACATGATACTAAGTGCAGCGGAATGTGTTAGAAAAAGGATGAAATGGTACAAAAATATCTTTTTCCACATTCTAGACTTGTGTGTACTAAATTTGTATGTTATGTACAAAGTCCAGAAAGGAAAAAATGTGTCAATGACAGAGTTGCATCTTACTCTTATTTGAGAAATTTTTACAGAAATACCATCAAAAAAGAAAAATATCTTGAGGACACTGATCAGAAGAGAAAAACCCATTGAGACTACAAGGAAGACACTTTCCAAGCAATGTAGAATCATTCTGCAAAGGAAACTGCCCAGCTAGATGTGGTGTTTGCAGTAAGAACTAGAAATGGAGGTAATCACAGTACCATTGCAAATGATGACATCCTATTGTATGTTGTTCCTTGTTTCAAATGTACCATACCAAGACGAATTTTTGAATTTTATTGTAACTTTTCTATTTATTGTTAACTGTTTCTATCAACAAAACATGAAGATAGTACAGATTGTCAAGGTTTTCTTATATACTATTGCATCATTCCTACTTGAAACTAGTTGATGGAATTTTAAAATTTACTTGTCACATGAAGTTGCTGCCACCATATAGAGTACTGCTTGTGAGCTGCATCAGTAAGAATATCACACCTTTATTCGAAGTGTGGCAGTCGGAGGTGATGGTTGTATGACTGTGTTGTGTGCCTGTGTGATTGCGTGAGTGCTCTATTTCTGAAGAAGGCCATGGCCGATAGCTGAATGTGTTGTAAGTGTGTGTCTTTTGTATGTGCCTGTCGCAGCTCGTCGCCACGTCTTTGCGGTGAGTAGTAAACTGTCCTCACTATATTATTTATTCCAACCTGGACTTTCCAATTTTATATTACACCTTTATTCATTATAGACAACCTACAATTTTTGTCTTTGCAAAAACACGTGTGCACAAAACTTTATTACTTCTGTGTATTGATGTCAAAACAGCAAATATCAATACAAAGTGCAAATCATGTTTGCTGATACAGTATTACCGAGTGAAATCTCCCCCTGCCTGACTTCCCATCTTGCTGTGGCCACAATGTTGCCATCGATGGGAACATGTGTGGTGCACTGCACAGCAGAAGTATCCTGCACAGGCAGGAACAGCGTGACGCGCTGAGCTGGTGAGCTGCTGCTAATAGCCCTGCAGTTAAAGGGTTAAACAGTTGGAACATACAACCTGTGAGCAGAGAGTGCACTGCTTCATTGAAGGGTGTCCTCACCATGTTATAGTTTTCCAAAGTACCTCAAGACTCATTACATATTGAGTATACAACATTTGTTTAGAGGTAAACACTTATAATTTTTGCAGACTGTCTCAAGACAACTTCGAAGTTTCACTCACTGTTTAGAAACTTAGCTTCAACAGTCTGGAATTCTGCATTTTCTCCAAGTCCCAAAGATGAGTGTGTATTTGTTTTAATAAATATCACGCTATTAAACTGCCTGAGGTACAGTCAGGACACACCTCTTTAAGTTCAATGCTGGGTTGCTATTCTGATACTGGAGAACTTCGGAAATGTCAATATGACTTAGAGAGGGGAACAGCGAAGCAGGATTTAATGTTTTGTTATGGAAGGAGATGCTCTGAAGTACAAGGTGCATCTGAAAAGTTTGGCGAGTGGTTTCAGGAGTTATAGGAACCAAGAGTTACAAACAAAATACCTTTTGTGGCCTTCAAAGTAATTGTCATTGGCGACACTTCTGATGTCTGTTGTACAGCTGTTTGAAACTGTCAGTAAAAGCTTCTTGTGTAATTGCTTGAAGAATTGAGGTCACGCATTGTTGGATCTCTACAACCATTGTGAAGCGTAAACCTTTCACGGCTAATTTAAGGCAGGGAAACAGAAAAACGTCTTACAGCACCAAATCTGAAGAATGACGAGGGAGTGGAAGCACAGTGACCTTGCGTCTAGTGAGAAAGTAGAGCATTTGGATCACAGTATGCAGACAGGCATTGTTGTGTCCTTCTCACCTCAAAGCAAATAAATAAAATAATAAAAGAGGGGGCTGACCCCTGTGGTACACAAAACAAGTCAGAACACTGTTGCAGAAGCAAAGAAAAACGCATACAAAATTAAAAAAAAAAAAAGACAGAATTCCCAAGACTGGTAATCTTTTACAGAAACTCGCAACCTAGTGTGGACTTCAATGCGAGAAGCTTATAGTAGTCTCCACAACGAAATCCTGTTTTGTAATCTTGCAGAAAATCCAAAGAAATTCTGGTCATAGGTGAAGTACACTAGCGGCAAAACATAAACAATACCTTCACTACGCGATAGCAATGGTAATACTACTGATGACAGTACTACTAAAGCAGAATTGCTAAACACAACTTTCCGAAATTCGTTTACCAAAGACGACGAAGTGAACACTGAAGAATTCAAACCAATAACACCTGCCAGATTGCGAAATTTAGAAGTAGATGTTCCTGGAGTAGTAAAACAACTTAAGCCATGAAACAAAAATCTTCTGGGCCAGATTATATACCAACTAGATTCCTCTCAGAGTATGCTAATCCAATTGCTCCATACTTAGCTATCATATACAACTGATCACTAAGTGAAAGACTGGACAGTTGCCCAGGTCACTCCAATATTCAAGAAAGGCAATAGGAGTGATCCCCAAAATTATAGGCCAATCTCACTGACGTTGATTTGCAGTAGGATTTTGGAACATATACTTCGTTTGAACACTATGAACTACCTCGAAGAGAACGACCTATTAACCAATAGCCAACACAGATTCAGAAAGTATCGCTCTTGGTAAACACAGCTTGCCCTTTATTCACATGAAATGGTAAGTTCCATTGAGAAGGGATCTCAAATCGATTCCATCTTTCTGGATTTATGGAAGGCTTTTGACACTGTACCCCACAAGCAGCTTCTAATGAAATTGCGTGCTTATGGACTATCTCCCCAATTGAGCGATTTGATTCACGATTTCCTATCAGAAAGAATGCAGTTCATAGTAATTGACGGTAAGTCATCGAGTGAAAGAGAAGTGATATCTGGCATTCCCCAGAGAAGCGTTATAGGTCCTCTACAGTTCTTTGTGTTGATGCTGTTGTTTATCAGTTAGTGAAGTCAACAGAGGATCAAAAGCAACTGCAAAGCAATTTAGACATAATTTCTACATGGTGCGAAAATTGGCAATTGACACTAAATAAAGAATAGTGTGAAGTAATATAATAATGGAAAATCCAGGTTGGAATAAATTATAGTGAGGACAGTTTACTACTCACCGCAAAGACGTGGCGACGAGCTGCGACAGGCACATACAAAAGACACACACATACAACACATTCAGCTATCGGCCATGGCCTTCTTCAGAAATAGAGCACTCACGCAATCACTTGGCACACAACACAGTCATACAACCATCACCTCCGACTGCCACACTTCGAATCACGCTCTGCAGCGAATCGGGGACGGGAGGGGAGGGGGAGGGGATAGAAAGGTTACGTCACGGTGGTGGGGATGGGTTAGATGGGAATAACGAGATGCAGCTTAGGAATGGAGTGGGGAGGCGGGTGAGGGGAGAAAATAAAATAAAATAAAATAAAGTAAAATAATTCATGTACACTCAAGTGCACAAGACCACACACACACACACACACACACACACACACACACACACGATCACACATTCACACACCACTCAAATCAGGCGAGGTTTGGGATACAGAGGTAGGAACTGTAAGGTATGGGAAAAAAAAGGGAAATTATCGTAGGTTGAGGCCTGGTTGATTATAGTGTGAAGTAATACACTTGACCACTAGAAGAAATCCATTGAACTTCAATTACGCAATAAATCAGTCAAACCTTAAGGTCGTAAATTCTACCAAATACCTAGGAGTTACAATTACAAACAGACTGGAGAGAACACACTGGAAATATTGTGGGGAAGGCGAACCAAAGGTTGTGTTTCATTGGCAGAACGCTTCGAAGATGCAACAGCTTCACCAAAGAGCCAGCGTAAGTCACACTTGTGCGTCCTCTCCTGGAGTACTGTTACCCAGTGTGGGATTCTCACCAGGTGGAACTGACGGAAGACATTGAGAAGGTTCAGAGAAGGGCAGCTCGTTTTATCATGTTATAGGGAGGGGAGGGGGGGAAGCATCACGAAAATGTTGCACTATTTGAGGTGGCGATCATTAAAAAGAAAGATGTTATTCATTGTGGCGAGATCTATTTACAAAATTTCAATCACTGACTTTTACTTCTGAATGTGAAAATATTTTGCTAGCACCCACCTACATAGGGACACATGACCATACCAATAAAATAAGAGAAATCAGATCGAAAATGGAACAATTTAGATTTTTGTGTATAAACTCCGTGTACATAATCTTTTGTTTAAATTATTATTATGATTGGTATTAATAAGATTGATTCACTTGGAAGTTCTGTGGAATCACACACACAATAAAAAGTAACTGAAGAATTTACAAAAATGTTTTAGTGTGGCGAGTTATTTCAAGATGACTTTCACTCTTGATGGAATCTAAGAAAATGAAACGAAGTTTGTTAGCCTTAGTGGCAAAATAATTTGAATAAGTTTAGAGGAACAGTGTAGCTGGACCTCAATTCACTAATAATTTGTTAATCAAGACATATTGAGCAGCTACAGCAAAATTACACTAGCTGCATGCATAGGCTGTAAGTGTGTTTTCCCTGGTAAACTCCCCACATCTTGGGTAGAGGGTCCATCCCCAAGATGTAATTTAACAGCCAAGGACCTTAATCGAGAATATGTTGTAAATTTATATACATTTCGAACCTACACAGGAATGGTTATTAGCTGAAAGTAATAGTAGTAAGCGTTTGAAGGAAAAACCTATAATAGTTGGATATATATTTGACTTAGCTGTTAATATTTTAGTTGATAGTGGAAGTGAAATTTCCATTATTTCACAAGAATTCTTTGAGAGAATTACGAAGTGGCATTTATGTCCAACATTACCTGTCAGTGGTGTAAACATATTAGGTTTTACGGGATATAAAAGTCAGTCAATACAAACTGAGATCCAAATACCAATTCAACTGGGTGGTTTCATATGCATGATAACTTTGTTAGTAGTACCTAAGCTAAACATTGATTTATTACTTGGTATAGATTGGCTCTATTGTTACAATGTAAATTCAAATTTCAAAAACAATAAGGTTACAGGGTGTATCAAAGGTGATGTTTTCTGTTTACCTTTTGTCACAGATAATAACCCCCCACATAACTGATTTTGATACATGTCAACCTCTCATGTACTGGAAACAAAAGAGATAACTAATACTGTAACTGTAAATGATTTAAAATCTAATGCATATGAATCTGACTTACTATCTAAGGAGCAAAGAGACATTATTTTTACCGATTGTAAAGTATCGAGAAGTTTTCTCAGATATACCTGGTACTCTAGGTGGGTATACGTGTTTTCAACTGAGTTCTAACTTAAAGAAACAAACTAGTAATTATTATTTTTTTTTTTTTTTTTGAAAAATGGTGTGGTCCTTACAAAATCATGAGAGTACCACATGAGGAAGCAGCATATGTCCAAGATCCAGTTACTGGTAATGATTAAGACTTATACAATGCAATATAATTAAACCATATATAAAACCCTCAGAGAAATCAGCACTCTTTGCTGATTTAGCTGTGTGACGTCCGCCAGGTCTCGAGTCATCTGCTCTGATTTTTCCTGATCGTTTCCTTCAGAACAGATTTTTCACTCTTTTTCTATCCTTTAAACATGTATCTTTAACCATTCATTCTTAATAATGGCTATCAGAATTACTTACCCAAAACTGACTAATTCAGATATATGATGTGTGTCTACCTGAAACCTAAAGAGGACATATTCAAAAAGATACAGATTGAGACAATAATTCCAGATTTGACCAAATCCTGATATGAGTTTTTTTATTTACTTATTTATGTGTTTAATCTGAAAAATATTATATTATACTTGTTCTATGTATTCTGATGGATTTCTGTTAGAGGCAGAATAAATCCATTTGTCTCTACATATAAGAGACCAGCTTCTAGAAAAAAGTTTATAATTTTTATAAAGGGTAATTTGATACTTTTGTAATAATTTCATAAAATAACATGGGAAAGGGCTACTACTTACTTTTCTAGGGGAGGTTTCTTTAGTTTGTAGTGGGAATGACTACAAACTATGTACATAATATATACAATCAATCACACAAAACTTTAGGTAAATTTGGTTTCTTTACATATCATCGTTTGTTCAAACCCGTAAAAGAGGAGACAGCCGCATATAGAGAAATAAGTGACTGATCATAACAGGAGAACGTAAGGTCTCTTTTTTCGACACATATAGTTTTTCTTTAATCAGAGGTGTTTACCACGTACACTCGTTTCGGGTGGGAAATAAAGGGAGACACACGTTATAGATGAGTGCAGACACATGTTATGGACGAGTGCATGTTCCAGGGAGGAATTAGTAGGAAGTGAATATCCTGTGTTGCTAAGGAACAAGGAAGTATTAGAGGAGGAGAGATAGAGGCTCACAGAATGAAGTAGTCCTCAGTAGACAAGAAATGGGGTGACTTGGTGGTTTTTATTAGGAATAGTAGGCTTAATGGA
Source organism: Locusta migratoria (assembly GCA_026315105.1). Taxonomy (NCBI): domain Eukaryota; kingdom Metazoa; phylum Arthropoda; class Insecta; order Orthoptera; family Acrididae; genus Locusta; species Locusta migratoria. Next base: position 16,356,653 of record CM048746.1, on the reverse strand, counting down.
ATAGCTACTATCTATTATCAGGTACCAATAGCGAGGACCTAGCTACTGCCGGTTCCTGTTAAATGGGTTTGCAGCACGAAAAGGAAGTTGCTGGCATCTATGAGTATGCAGGTAAATGGATGGCTTTAACCAAACAAAAAAAAATTTGTGTATCAAGGCAATTAAAGACTTAGTGGTCTCTTCTTTCAAGTCTTAAACCTCGGTTCCCACTTGTAGATTTGCCTTAGGATTTGGGTTTCACTATTCTCTTGCAATGTATCTTTGTGTTGAAGTGCTGATTTTCCCCCCATCTTATTTTAAGCTGAAAGAAAATGTAAGAACTATGGCTTCACTTACAATATGATCCAGATAAAAAAAAGGGGGGGGGGGGGCTACTTATCTGCAGTTGAAGAGTTGTAGTTCTCCTGACAAGGATAGTTTGTCACCATTATGAAGAAAATGTAACTTTATATATAATGTAAAATTGAGGAGGCTGACCTCAAAAGCAAATGGTTTAAAAGAAACTGATGTATATTAGTATTAAGTACTGATGATTGTGTTATTGAGGCTTGATAACTCAAGTCTGAGTGGGGGAATTTGTAGTGTTACAAAATAACTACATTATTCTTTATGATCGACTTGAGTTTATCAAGTCTTTAATTTGCATACGAGCAGCCTAGCATTGTAATAGCTACTGCGAGTATCTGTCTTTGTTGCAGATATGATGAGCAGTCGGTCACTGCACAGTGGATGCTAGGAGAAGGCAGAGAAAATCTACAGAATAAACCAATATGTAACCTCTGTTTTTGTGTATAAACTCCATGTACATTTCCTTTTGTTTAAATTATTATTATGACTGCTGTTAATGAGATTGATTCACTTGGAAGTTGTGTAGAATCACAAGCAATAAAACTTAACTGAAGAATTTAAAAAACTGTTTAGTGCGACGAGTTATTTCAACATGACTTTCACTCTTGTTGAAATCTAAGAAAATGAAACAAAGCCTGTTAGCCTTAGTGGCAAAAGAATTTGAAGAAGTTTGGAGGCACAGTGTAGCTGCACCTCAATTCACTATCATTTGTTAATCAAGACTTATTGAGCGGCTACAACAAAATTACACTAGCTGCATGCATAGGCTGTGAGCGAGTTTTCCCTGGTAAATACTAAAAAACTTCACATCCAAGGGAAATGAGGCGAAAGTGCAGATACTATTAGGGATCTTTACACCTGTGTCATCTTGCAATAACACAGTGATAGAGAAAGGTTATTAAAGTGGTTAATGAACCCTCTGCCAGGCACTTAATTGTGACTTGCAGAGTATCAATGTAGATGTAGGAAAAAAACACTCTTTACTCACTGCTTTAACACCATACACTTGCACTAACATCCATTGGGCCTCTGGTGCCATTTTGCCTAATTTGAAACAAATCTTGATGTTAACACTTTGCTCTATTTTGCATTCCATGTTCCAGTGACACGACCTCTCACACTGACCGTGTTAGATGGGTTGAAGCTTGTGCCACTGCCTCACTGTTGTGCTTTGCACGATAGGGGATGCTTGTTAACATGTCCCTTTTTGGCCAAGCTGTTCTTAAATATGTGAATAATTTGTTGGGAACAATTCTTATCAAATATGTTAAGTTCTGAATATACAGCATACCATCTCTCCCAAATACAGCAGTGAAAGGATAATGTGCAACTATTTACAGCAACTATGAGACCTTTCATTTAGTTAATAGTGTCTCATTCTGCATTATCACCCTGTGTAAATATTCACAACTGTGTCCAATCTCAGATTACTGAGGAACACTAATACCTTGTAGGAAGTTTATGACTAATTTTAATTGAAAAATGTAAAAAATTTATTAACACATAGATAGAAATAACAAACAAATCTCTTCTTGTATTGTCACTGTACCAGTTCCATTTCCTACTAGAACCATCATTGACACAAATACAACAGACAAGAATAAAAACAACAATAAGTGAAAAAAATACTTATCACTCTCTGCCAGTCTAATTTAACATTTCAGTACAATTTCTTTCTCATCAAGCTTGCTTTCAGAATGTTCTGCAACATCATAATTTGGTACATATTTGTTGGACACATCCAAAAGCTATTCACCAAATAATCTTAGCACATAATAAATATGATAGTTATTTATCTAAGTAATATTTTACAATAATGAAAGCAAAATGAAATAACTCTTAATTTTCTATTTTTTTAAAAAGAAGTGCTACTTCCGTGTGTTGCATTAGAAGTTTCCTACTGTCCATAGATATCAACCAAATTCATGTTTCTCAGTGGTACAAAATATGAGTGACTTACAGATGTTATAACAAAATTTAAAATAGAAATGAAGTTCTCTTCTGCACATGTGCAATTTGTCAGTAGAAATCTAATATATTATTCCAGTACAAACAAAAATGGACAAATACTTCACATTTCACCAATATTAAGCAGTATTTATTAAGTGATAGGGCAGAAGGAAGTTTTGTTCTCTAATAAACATCATAATACACAAAATGCTCTACTTTAATAAACGTTCACTTACGAGAACAACGTTTCCTTTTTTCATGCATATCAATATGATTGTTATACAACACATCAGAACAAATTACAGTTCTCTTGATGTTTTTGTACATAAATATTATGTGTGATATGTATTTGGCAACATGCGAACAAATCTATATCAAAACAGTAGTTTACAACATAATCACTACCATACAAGCTATGAGTTACATAGGAATGTATCTTTTACAACTCAACAATAATGAAATATCCTCGAAGACAGACACAATGTTACATATCAGACAGCAGTACTTTGCCACTTTTATCTGAACTTTCATTCATTCACTTTCATACCACAGACTGAATTTACTGATTGTACCAAATAAACAACAAAATATTGGTAAGCAGACAATCTTGTATATAATATATCACACAGGAATTTAACGAGTCCTCAGAGATAAGCCAATGGAGTTCCTGATGATGAGAGGGATGAATAGACTACATTTGTGGTCTGGACTTTTTTTCATATTAATCACCACATTAACAAAGCCCTAAAAAAACTGTTTTCATTTTCTCCGTTTGCGTTTAGTTAAAACTGGACTCCATCAAAAACACTTACTTTCATGCACAATTTCTACAAAAAGCACCCAGTCCTCTAAAAATTCTAATAACTTAATCTTGTTTACAATGTTTCAGTTCATATGATTAATTTTCATACTTTATTATTCACCTTTGTGTAATACTAATTTATTCACACAGTGCTTACAGTTTACTCCAACCCAACTATGGCGTATATAAAGTAGTCATTGATTAGAAGACTGGTCTGAAAACCACAATGCTTTACTAAGTGTGCTTTTGTTGGACATCTTATGCTGTTACCTTCCTCTGACTTAAGAACAGACTTAACCAGTCAGTTATAGGGAAAGCTACATTTTAATGTGGGTTCTGAACTATAGTGCAACTCCAAATTTTTCACAACAACCTTGCCAGAAGTGATAGCAATGTATGAAGCAATGTTTCAATAGGTACTCACATTAATGAAACATCATTAAATTTTTGGATTCAAACAGTTCAAGTACTAATTAATAACAACATCAAGCCAAGTACTATCCACCACAGTACCTATTCAAGTAAGTTAAAAGGCCTTCACCCCCTTTTTTACCTTTCACTACAATCTTCAACTGCTGTTGAAGACAGGCAACATCAAGATTATAAAATATATAAACAGGAGAAAATTAACATAACAAAGCATTCTGCTGATAAAAGATAAGGCAGTATTGACTGAGGACTCTTTGGGTAAAATCTTAGTTGTCAATTGTCTGAATTATATGTAATTTACCTCTCTATAATACAAAAATTACCCATCAGTACTACAGAATATAATTAATTACATAAAAAATTCAAGATACAATTTCCAGATCTGAACATTCAATCCCCCATGTTTTAGTGGGTAGCAAAATATAATGCCTAACTGTGCCAAAAAATGTATCCGGAGATTGCTGGAGGAAGGAGGTATACTGGATGCAAAAAATTCATTAATAATTCTTTACTTATACACTGAATCATAGTCCTTCCTCATCACCCTTAATTATTTTGCTATAGACTTCAGTAAGAAAACAAAAGACATTATTTTAAGAGTCCAACACAGAAGATAAGTTAGCTCATAGTAACCAACAAATAAAACTTGTTTGAAGGTAAAGCATCCACTATGAGACAAATGTAACAGGAGCCTGCACTATAGAAAAATTTAAACATTACTCCAGCTAATAATTTTTAAATGAAAGTATGATGAGAACCTGATTCTTTTCTATTGGTGATATAAATTGTAACTTCTCTATATCAGATACACAAATTCAGTTTAAAATGAAGGCAAATATTTTCAATTTATTTTTAGTGTAAGATAATGTAAAGCATTAATCCTGACAATCATATCTTCTCCTCCTGTGCCTTACCCTTTCATCTTTCTTTCTGGCTGTTTAGACCTTTTATATTTCATATCAAGTAAGTGGGTTGTTCTACTACTGAATACTGTACACTTTACAAATTTTCCATACACTAATTCACCATATACTTCTCCCAAAGTAATTTCATAAGCTGATATATAAATTTCACTGCAAAATGGAGTTACATCTCAGAAAGATCACACAAAAATGTGATGTGAAAGTGAATGTTATCATGCGGCAGTGTTTCAATGCATGACTGCATTAAAGTTGTTGCAGTCAATAACAAAAATCGATTTGCTAATATCTACAACTGTTTAAAATTGTAAGTGCTGTCTGCAAAATTACAATTTCTGCAAATAAGAAAACAGCAGCATTTCCCCATAAGGCACTTTTTCTACACGTATTCTGATTGTGACTATGTCAAAATTACTATATGTACATGTTTCATCGTTTTTCAATCACGATGAAATATATCACAATACCTCAAAGAGGTGGCATTCTATGTTGCTAATATGTTGCAGTTTAAACCAATTTTCTCTTTAGCAAATAATTGAATTCAATTCTACTGACGTCTTACCATCACAAGATTGGCCTTTAGAGCAAAAACATAGTGTTTCAATAAAATGCCCCCTGTCTGCAGTTTTTAATAAACCACACTGCATTAAGAACAATAGTGGAAATTCCTTCACTGCATCAATACTCTTGTGAAATTAATTCTAAAGCTAGCATAATCATGAGCTATTAACATGCATACAATGTGACTTGTTACATAACTTCAAACTTGATTTACTTGAGCTTTAGATTTTAGCTGTGCTGTAAGTGCAGCATTTTCTTGTTGCATCTGTCGCAAGTCAGCTGAAACCCGCTCCAAATTGGATCCGACATTCTTTGCAGTTTCTGTTTCGATCTGTAAATGAACAAGAAACAATAAAATTTCAAACTTTTCTCCAAATAAATAATAAGAAAAATATATCTAAAATATATGTACCAGTTCTAATAAAATTATACTTTTTTTTAAAGTATCAAAGATCAAAAACAAACAACATGCATCCCCATCCTGATAAACTACATCATTTCCAACTATAAATAACGAGCATTTTATGGCAATAACCAGGGCACAACCAGTCTACATAAAAGGCTGTTTTGCTTCAGTACAGCTGTGGTATTCACTTGATGTTACAGCAGAAATGAAAAAACTTCAAATCAGGTTAAATCAATAATATGGCAGGTGCATTATGAAAACAAGACACAAAAACACCTTAGCCTATTATAAACATAAAAAGCATATAACAAAATCTTTTCAGGATTCCATTTAAATGCCAACATTTAAATTTTGTAATGCTCCAAATCACTGTCGTCATATAACTTCGTCAAACGTTCATGTGTGATTCAAACTAAAGGTCAGAGAATTTCAATGAAGCCACCCACAAACAATTCTGATGTATACTGCTAATGCTTCTAAGTCCACATATGAGTTATGTGAATCCCTTTAGATTGGAGGTGGAAGAACCTGACATAAAAATTTCTGTGTAAATTTGCAGGGGGGGGGGGGGGGACATCTGGTTCATTAATGTAGACTGGGAAAAAGTGCTTTATCATCACAGCTGTATTGTGGGTCAATTTAGTAATTGTGGCAAATCTGATAGATGGTATAAGTAGAACAGGAATGACTCATTGATGCAAACATTGACTGAAAGTTAACACACAAATCGAATTTGCTTTTGTGGGGTTCAAGCCAGTAACTTTGCCTTTCTTTTATGCTAAGTTCTTTGTTCAGACATTTGTCTGGAATTCAAAGCTGATCTTCCCTGAAGTCAGAATCTATCAGTTGTTTTATTCTTCATGACAGTATTTTGCAACAATGTCTTATTAATCTGATGGTTTGACAGATCATCTCTATTATGTTCATTCCCTTTCACTGTGTCACAGGGATGGGTGTGCCATAAAAAAATCATTGTATTCTGACACAGTAGTGAAGCCATAAGATTTGGAGAAAAGATCATAAAGCTGATACCTGAAAAATAGCTGAATTGTGTAGAGATATCATCATTGAAGAGAGTGATCAGGGTCAGAAAAAACTATGTCGATCAGAACTGCCCATGAGTCAATAACGGTTTGAACTGGTAATCATTGAGGACATTCACATTCTCACTTTTATTGTTTCTAATGTGGTATGGAGGGAAATCAACTAACAGGTGACATCTGTTCAAATTGCCATTGAGACCCCTCCAGATGCTCTACTAACCAAAGAAATGGTTCAAAAAGGTTTAATGAGTGATCATAACTGAAATATATATCTTTGAGAGCAACGTGGATTGCAAAACAGGAAGACATTTGTTCTGGCAGGCATGACTACTTCTATTGCAGCTCCATTGAATTAACACTTTAAAAGAATTCTAGTAATGCCTGAAGGGGCCAAAGGGACCAATCCTGCTCCAGTATCTCTTCTCAGTCTGGTAGAATGGGGGACAATCTGTTGCCACTGGGGTCAAAGGAGTAGTCCTTTACAGAGATTTCTCCTCCTCCTCCTCCTCCTCCTCCTCCTCCTCCTCCTCCTCGACAACTTTAGAAGACAGAGACTCTTGCTAGGGCTTATCTGCAGTGAGGCTAGGAAAGGAACATGAATCAGCAGCCATAAAACCTTCAGTCTGTGGTTTCTTCTGCCAGTGAGGAATTGTCAACAACAGATAAGGATGCTACTGCATGGGTGCAGAGGATAGTCCTGGAGGAACCATAAAAGTTGAGGACTCATTTCCACCATATCCAAATTTACTTTAGCTAGTACCGGAAATCTACTGTGAGGAAATGGACCCGCTGTGCCTAATCTTCTCATTCAGCCCATCTACTCCTCTCCCTTCTCTCTGTTAGTCATCTCCACCAAGCCCTTCCCAAGTCCTCGTATCACTCTCTCTTACCTAACCCATGTTTATTGTTATATTGCAAATGAAACCTTGACTGATGTTCAAGATGCTTAAAATGATTCAGTAACTCAGTATCATTGGTATTCAAAATATGGAGGTACTTCTCAAGCTGCTGGCTCTAGAAAGATAATAGTTTAAATGAGTATTTCTAATTTGTGGACAATTCAGATTACACAGGTCTATTCTAATACTAAGCCAATGAGTCATAAATAAAATTTTACTATCTGCAGTAAAGCAGATTGCAAGGAGAGCAACAAAGCAGTAGATTATTGTGTATATGACTTCTGTTTGTATTATACACTAATCATCCAGAACACTATGACTACCCACCTAATGGCTGGAATGTGCACCTTTGGTACATATAACTTCTGTGATGTGTCTTGCCATGGAGACAATGAGGCTTTTGGTAGGGCACCGGGCATCACATCTGCACATGTCACCAAATTTCCGTAAATTCCAGGGAGAGGGGTGACGAGCTCTGACGCCACATTCAATCACATCCCAGATGTTTGCTAGGGTTCGAGTCTGGCCTGGTTGGGGCACCAGCACATCAATTACAACTTGCCACTATGCTCCTGGAACCACTCCACACCTGGTTTTGGGACATAGCACACTACCTTTTTGGGAAATATGGCTGTCATGAAGATTTGTTTGTTGTCTGTAAGCCATTTACAATAATTATTGGCCATCATGGTGCCTTGCACGAGTTTCACTGGACCTATGGATGCCCACATGAATGATCCCTAGAGTGTAATTGAACCACTACCAGCCTGTCTCCATCCCACAGTACAAGTTTCAAGGAGATGACCACCCTGGAAGACAACACAAATTGCAGCCTCCCATCAACATGGCAAAGAAAGTATCAGGCTTCATCAGACCATGCAATGCTCCTCCACTGTGCCAGAAATTTCCCTCTCAGAAATTGTCCTTATGGTCTCCCCTACAATGATACTCTTTATGGAATGGTTAATGGAGGTCAGGAGCCATTGTCACATACTCTTCCTGCCCTTTTTAATAATCAGACAAAATTTTGCCCTTGGCGCCGGAAAGGCTGCAAGGTTGTCAGAAGTTGGCCAGCAAATGAACCTATACAGAGCCACCTGCCTTATCCTTATTGCAGAGTGGCATTCATCACTTCAAAGAATAGGCTACCTTTTTAGTTGTCATGAAGACTGTGCACTAGATATCCAGTGATGAGCTCTTTTCAGTAGAGAGATGAAACGTCATATTGGCCATCGTATTTCATGGGTTTTATTTTTATAACTTATGTCTTATGAATGTATGACATTACAAAGCAAGCAAAAGTAACAGAGTAAATTCAGAATCTCTCGAAAACCGGTCATTAGAGGTACTATTTGTTGGAATAAATGACTGGAAACGCCGTATATGTGGTTACAAAATTTCTGTATTACAGTAATCTGCCATTTCAAGGCAAGTGCTACTGAAGATCTGTCAACACGAATTGTTCTTTACATCATTTGTTGTAATTACTTGTTAGTAACCAACATATCTACCAGAAGTGTATACAACATGGCTAATAGCTTTGTTGGTGATACTCATAGATGTTAGTGACTGTGGCGTAGGCAGCAAAGTCATGGACTGTGGAGTAGGAAGAAATCTCAAGGCACTTGTTCAAAGCTCCTCAGAAGCAAAATTTTTTTCTTCTTTTCTTCTGGTTTTCTGATAAACCCAAAAACTTTCCTACAAATTTCGTAGCAGTATACTACATAATATTCGATGCTAAGTAAACATAAGTGCACATCGTCTGAGGAGTGAGTTTGTTGGGTTCATTTTATGAACAGGACAGTTTGCACCTTACTTGGAGTAAAATACACACTTTATTGTTTCAAATATTGCATTTTATACGTTATGAACATTCTTCTACTCAATAGCATTGATCGTGGTAGAATGACCATTAAGTTTTACTAAAAAGCGAGACTGTTGCAATAATGATTGGCTCATGTGAAGGTCTTTTCTAATTTCATATCACACAGTGTCATGAAACTTTTATTACTCACTGCACTTCTTGACATAACATGCAACTTTTATAAGAGTCTTATGTTCATAGATATTTTGTTGTTACTTAAAAAGCAGTCAACAATCCGAAGATTGATTTGAACACCACAGTGCTTTACTAGGCATGGTCCTGTTTGAAGGTGGTATGCCGTTGCCTTCCTCCAACCTTCGAACTGACTTACCCAGCCAGTTATAGGGGGACCTACAGTTTAACGTGGGTTCTGAACCACGGTGCTACTCGGTATTTTTCACATGAGCAATACTGCCAGAGGTGAAAGAAGTGGAAAGTGACAGATAAAAATCCTAGGACCTGGCGGGGATCGAACCCGCGACCTTTGGATTTTTAGTCTGGCACTCTACCACTGTGCAACCAAGGCGCACTTATGTAGGCCTATATCACAGAACATAATGAACATATGCATAGACGCATAAATAAGCGATGAAATAAAGCAGGAATTCCACTCTTTTGATTTTGTAAACAGTGTGATTCCAGAATTTGATGCCACCGACAACTGTCGCTGGAGCGCACTGCAGTCTTGTGTAGCTCGCTGAGGCACATGTCCCGTATGCTCAAGCCTCACCGCCTCCGAGTGTTCAGCCGCATGCCGGACTATGCACATTGACTGCGCACGTTCCGACACACGCTCCGTGTGCCGACGGCTTTACACTAAAACCGCTGCCTTCGTGCTACAGATTATGTGTTTTTCTATTAGGGGCAAGGGATTGTTCCTATTAATCGTGATTCGTAAATTCCACACTCTCTTCGCCTCAAGAATAATACAAATGTAAACTTTACGCCATGTTTTCTTCCGTACTAGCTGTTACCACATTTAAATTCCGTCCAACTAACAAACCTGAAAGACAATGGCGAACATGGTAGAATATAGGCCTATGTATCACGTTAATGTTTACATTTGTGTTATTCTTATGCTCAAAGGGAATAGTTAGAAATGAAGCATGGCAACTAACTTCTAGTACTGATTTTTAAATCTTCTACAAATATAAATTCTGTGCAGACAAGTTACGTGATCTTAGAAAGAAAACATAAATCTACAAAATACCCTTGCTTAACCCTCCGGAATGCGCAATCTGCGCCTTAAGTACTTTTCACAGTTCTGAAATGTCTTCGTGGCAATAACAAGTACACACAAATCTAGTAAACGTGGATTTATCTGTATCTGAATGTCCTGTCTGTCACTCATGGAATGCCTGAAACATCACTATAAAATTATTTAAGATTTACACATCCTATTTTTTAAGAATCTATTTTTTAACTTTCAAAATATCTACTCATCTTGTCAGGTTTTATTTTTGACTCTTTGCCTTTGAAATAAATAAATAAATAAATAAATAAATAAAATAGAAACCAAAGTAATCCTTTCTGGGACTTACTTCTGCAATTATTATTTTTTATTTCATCAAAATGAAACAGTTTGTAATAGAGAGAAGGAAGTTTCTTCTTATCTTTTAGAGCATCTAAATAACATATATCTCAAAATGTTACATAGAAATTTCTTTTAAAGTTAGGGGGCATTAAAAATCCTTAAGATTTAAAAAAAAAAAAAATTCTTATATTTTACTGTTAATATTATCATTTGGAATCCAAATCAGCAGGTTTTATCTTCATCACTAGTTGTGATAGAGTAGTAATTCTTTTTAAATAGATGTACTTGAGTTGACAGATTATTTGGGTTTGAGATTCGGAAGATTCAATTCGATTCGGGTTCGGTATTAGGCATGTTTTATTTAAGATTTGGTATTTGGATTCGATTTGGTAAAATTGGGGTTCGAACCATCCCTACATGAAAGTGCAGGTAAATGTGCTCTCTTATTAAACTGTCACAATCTGAGCACTAACACTGATCTCATCTAAAGGATTTTCACTGTAGAAGCAAAAGATTCCATAAAAACTTTGTGGCTGTGCGACTTTAAATTCCATCTCCACATCAGAATATGAGACATGTTGAGTGAAGTTAGTAGGCAAAGACAGGGCAGCTCCTGTTCCAAACCAGATTGCCCTGGGAGCAATTGACGTACACGGGTGGGAGAGCACATTGAATAGTTAGTTTGAGGGCAATGACACTATGTCTTCCAAATGTAGCCTGATTGTTACAATTAGCGATGGGTCGAACCCCAATTTTACCAAATCAAATCCGTATACCGAATCTTAAATTTAACTTGTGCCGAATTCCAAACCCAAATCGAATCTTCCGAATCTCTAATCCAAATAGTCTGTCCACTCAAGTACATGTGTTTTAAAAGAATTACTAGTCTATCACAACCATTGATGAAAATAAAGCCTTCTGGGATGGATCCCTAATGTCAATATTACCGCAAAATTTAAGAAATTAAATTTTCACTTAGATTCTAATTTTAAATCTGAAGGATTTTTTAATACCCTCCTTCCCCTTAAAAGTAATTTGTAGGAAACATTTTGAGATAATTGTTGTTTAGATGATCTAAAAGATAATAATAAACTTTCTTCACTCTATTAGAAACTGTCTCATTTTTATGAAATACAAAATGATTGCATAAATAGGTCCTAGAAAGGAAAGGATTGAGATGTTTTCCTTTTTTTCAAAGGAGAAGAGCCAAAAATAAAACCTGTCAAGATGAGTGTTTTTTTTTAAGTTAGAAAAATAGATTCTTAAAAAATAGATAATTTTGTAGTGACATATCAAGCATTCCATGAGTGACAAACAGGACATTCAGACAGAGAGAAATCCGCGTTTATTCGACGCGCGAGTACTTGTTATTTCCACGAAGACATTTCAGAACTGTGAAAAGTATTTAACGAGCAGATTGCACATTGTGGATTTATTTATTCTTTCAAACATTTAAGATCATGTAACCTGTCTGCATGGAGTTTATATTCGTAGAAGATTTAAAAATCAGTACTAGAAGGCAGTTACCGTGCTTCATTTCTAACTATTCCCGTTCAGAATAAGAATAATACAAATGTAAACATTAGCGTGATACGTATGTTCTCCCGTGTTCGCCGTTGACTTTTAGGTTTATTAGGCAGACGGAATTTAAATGTGCAAACAGCTAACAAGAAAGATTACATAGCGTAACATTTACATTTGTATTATTCTTATGATGAAGAGAATGACAAATTTATGAATCATGATTCATAGGAACAACCCCTTGCTCGTAATAGGAAAAACAAGTTGTAGCACGAAGGCAATGGTTATAGCGTTAGGCATATTGATGTAACACAGGCTTGCCAGTCTGCTTTACATAGTAGCTTTTAGATAAGACTTCAAATGTACAGCTATTGCAGCAACACTAAACACTAAATAAGAATGGAAATAACTTTGAAACTAAATGCGGAAATATAAAACAATTTTATTTGACTTTTAATATAAATTTTGAGAAATGTTTATAATAGCAATTAGATACCGGAATGGTAATTCTGAATCACTATCATTTGATTCCTTGTTATTCAGTTCCTTCTTACTACAGAGCATCATTTCTCGTACAATCTACTGCATTTGATATCTAACATCTCACTCACGTTCATCTCAGGTGTCAAAGTTGAAACATCGTTATAACATGAAACAAAGTCCTCAAATGTCAAATCTTCAGGAACATCTGCAATTCTCCAGTCTTCTTCAGGAACAATGTCATCCTCTTCAGCAACATACAGTAGAATCCCGCTTTTACATTCTCGGAATTTACGTTTTCCCGCTGTTTACAACATTTTTCATCGGCCCCCTCAAATTTCCTATGTTAACAATGTTAATTTGCACCCGTTTCTGCGTCATCATATTTGCAATTTTCCCCATGATTTATGCTTCATGAAATAGTGTTCGTGGAGAACAAACGGTCATAATTGACATAAAATTTCGCTGGTTTTCAAGTAGCCTAGTGTTTACAAACGATATGGGGTTAACTTCTTTTACACTAGAATGTTCTTCCAGTAATTTTCGGGTGTGCAGCCGGATCCCATTGACATTCTGCAACGATATTTCGGCCCAGAGACGTCCGGCCATCTTCAGGTGAGTAGGCAACTACTGAAGAGCGCAGGTACGTTCGCGGTATTTATACCGAGTATTGCGCATGCGAGATACGCTGGAGTCTTACTGCGCATGTGTTAGATGGTGACATGCGCGGTACGGCCGAGCTGTGTGTGCTGCCCTCGGTGGTGAAAGTGAACACTCATCTAATCATCGAGAATCGAATGATTCCGTCGATTCCGCTGTGCCTCAATAGCTTTAAGAACAGGGTTCCAATTTTTATCCAGCTGAAAGCCGTTGTCACGATTTATTAAATTGTCAGCAAGGCGTATTTCAACCGCTTCTTTGAAGACTGAGTTCCAAAAGCCGGAAACTGGAGCTAAAATTGTGGTTTTGTTGTATTCCATGGAGTGTCCCATGGAAATGCAGTGCTCTGCTACAGCTGATTTCGACGGTTGCAGAAGACGGGTGTGTCTTTCGTGCTCCGTACAGCGCTCTTGAACCGTTCGAGTCGTCTGACCTATGTAAGCAGAACCACACTCGCAGGGAATTTTATAAACGCCCGCTTTTTTCAATAGCAAATCGTCTTTTACAGATCCGACTAGGGCTATATTCTTCGCTGGTGGACGGAAGATGACCTGGATTTTATGTTTCCTTAGCAATCTGCCTATTTTAGAGGACACATTGCCAGCATAAGGAAGGAATGCAACTGATTTGTAATCTTCTTCATTGTCCTCTGTGCGTTGCTTCTTGTTGTTATGATTACGTATGGCCTTCCTTATTTGGCGTGGAGTGTAGCCATTCTCTTTGAACACTTTCTCCAAGTGTTCCAGTTCTGCAGGAAGATTTTCTTCGTCTGATATCAAGTGTGCTCGATGTATTAGCGTACTAAGGACACCAGCGGTTTGTGCGGGATGATGGCAGCTGGACGCCTGGAGGTATAGATCTGTGTGCGTAGGTTTCCTGTACACAGAGTGTCCCAAAGAGCCGTCATCCTTGCGTCGTACCAGCACGTCCAGAAATGGTAAAGCTCCATCTTTTTCACTCTCCATGGTAAACTTGATATTTTCATGTATTGAGTTTAAGTGATGGTGGAATTTCTCCAGTTCCTCTCTACCATGAGGCCATACAACGAAAGTGTCGTCTACGTAGCGCCAGAACACAGTGGGCTTTAAAACAGCAGACTCAAGTGCCTTCTCCTCATCCCGCACAAACCGCTGGTGTCCTTAGTACGCTAATACATCGAGCACACTTGATATCAGACGAAGAAAATCTTCCTGCAGAACTGGAACACTTGGAGAAAGTGTTCAAAGAGAATGGCTACACTCCACGCCAAATAAGGAAGGCCATACGTAATCATAACAACAAGAAGCAACGCACAGAGGACAATGAAGAAGATTACAAATCAGTTGCATTCCTTCCTTATGCTGGCAATGTGTCCTCTAAAATAGGCAGATTGCTAAGGAAACATAAAATCCAGGTCATCTTCCGTCCACCAGCGAAGAATATAGCCCTAGTCGGATCTGTAAAAGACGATTTGCTATTGAAAAAAGCGGGGCGTTTATAAAATTCCCTGCGAGTGTGGTTCTGCTTACATAGGTCAGACGACTCGAACGGTTCAAGAGCGCTGTACGGAGCACGAAAGACACACCCGTCTTCTGCAACCGTCGAAATCAGCTGTAGAAGAGCACTGCATTTCCATGGGACACTCCATGGAATACAACAAAACCACAATTTTAGCTCCAGTTTCCGGCTTTTGGAACTCAGTCTTCAAAGAAGCGGTTGAAATACGCCTTGCTGACAATTTAATAAATCGTGACAACGGCTTTCAGCTGGATAAAAATTGGAACCCTGTTCTTAAAGCTATTGAGGCACAGCGGAATCGACGGAATCATTCGATTCTCGATGATTAGATGAGTGTTCACTTTCACCACCGAGGGCAGCACACACAGCTCGGCCGTACCGCGCATGTCACCATCTAACACATGCGCAGTAAGACTCCAGC
The DNA here is from genome assembly GCA_026315105.1 of Locusta migratoria. Classification (NCBI taxonomy): domain Eukaryota; kingdom Metazoa; phylum Arthropoda; class Insecta; order Orthoptera; family Acrididae; genus Locusta; species Locusta migratoria. Next base: position 16,341,318 of record CM048746.1, on the reverse strand, counting down.
GTATCTCGCATGCGCAATACTCGGTATAAATACCGCGAACGTACCTGCGCTCTTCAGTAGTTGCCTACTCACCTGAAAATGGCCGGACGTCTCTGGGCCGAAATATCGTTGCAGAATGTCAATGGGATCCGGCTGCACACCCGAAAATTACTGGAAGAAGAAATACGCCGGGAAAATTTTAGAAGTTACACTAGAATGCTTTGTACCTAGCAGATCATAAAGGGCCCTACACACGATGCGATTTATTGGACCAATCCGTTGGTCACCCAATGAATTGGGCGGTTTTAGGCGCTACCCAACCAACTTTCCTTGTCAGCCGGTTGGTTGTGCCTGACCACCGGATCTCCGATTCTCCCTCCATTTCACCCGACAAATTGTGTGTGTGTAGCACTACTCCACCAACTTCCTGCCTGCGATTGTCTGCAGAGAGAACACGCGAAAACAGAAACAGTTCGACAAACAGTCACCAAAACAAGAAGGCGCTGCTTGCAGTTGGTCGGAATGTGTGTAGGGTGCTACCAATTAGTTGGCTCATTGGACAGCTTGTTGGTTGGACAATAAATCGGAGCGTATGTAGGGGCCTATAAGAACAAATTTGTGTAGTCGTTTCGATAGATATTGGAGAAGTTATGACTTTGGTGACACATTCATTTGTTTCTTTCGCAACCAACTACAACGTGTAGTATGGTTACAATTTTGTAGCCATAATCTTTCATTGTTAACTTCGCCCTGTGATTATAATAAAAAGAAACTGCAGACATTCACTTCTCAGTATATGTAACGTAATAAAATCAGTAGTGTTGTCATCTGGTAACTAATGTTGACATTGTTGGCTGCACTGACAAAACTGCTGCCACAATGGCAGCGTATCGAAATCAATTTCAAACGACTCTGATACATCGTTTTCTACCGAGAGAAAATTTCATTCATGTTCATTGTGTTGTTGTGTATTGGTGTTCTGTGCTTAGTGTTAAAGAGCAGTACAAGTTCCTATTGAATTGCAAGATGGAAAATACGGTGGTTATGAAGAGATAGAGAGAGAAAAAATCTTTCGATGGACGAGAAAGTTAAAATCCTCGAAAGTTTTTAACTTCATTGTGGAACATGTGTGGCTTTAGCCAAGGATTTAGGCATACCCGCGTCTACGCTGAACACTACCGTGTGGAAAACAAAGACTCAATCTTCCAACGTTTTAATAATAATGGACCGAATTAAAAAAAAAAAATGTATGCTAGTTATTCTAAGTATGCACAATTAGAAGAAATAACAAAGAACTGGTTTCAGGCAGTACGTGCATCAAACACTGCAATAAACAGCACTATGTTGTGGCTAATGTTCTCGGAATCGAGAACTTTAGTGCTTCTAACGGAGGGATTGATAGGTTCAAGAGGCGACACAATGTGGTGTACAAGACTGTATGTGGCAAATCTAATAGTGTAAATATGGAAACAGTGAGTGAATGGCAGAATGGGAAATTAAGAGACCTTTTGAAGCTTTATGAGCCGAAGTATGTCTTAACATTGACGAAACTGGCCTGTTTTATAAAGTCCTTCCCAACAAAGCACTTGTGTACAAAAGCGAAAATTGCCATTGTGGAAAGCACAGCAAAGCACACTTGACAGTAATGTTGATGGATCTGAAAATCTTAAACCATTTGTGATAAGAAAGTCGAAAAACCCTTGATGTTTCAAAAACATAAAGACATTACCAACGCAATACAGTGCCAACACCAAAGCTTGGATGATGTCTGGGTTATTTGTAAAGCAGTTACATAGCTTAGATGCAAGAATAGGGCGTCAGAACCAGAAGATTCTGTTATTTGTGGATTGTTGCCCTGCACATCTGAAGGATGTAAGTTTAAGAAATGTGTACTTGGAGTTTCTGCCACCAAACTGCACAAGCAAATTACAACCTTTGGATTTGGGCATCATCCATGCCTTCAAATCATATTATAGAAAATCTATTGTGCAGAAGGCACTAAGTTGCATGGAATCTGTAAAAGACCAAAACGTAATTAAAATAACAGTTTTGGATGCATTACATTTTATTGCCAAGGCATGGGGCGAGGTTAAAGCATCCACTATTTACAACTGCTTTAGAAAAGCAGGATTCATTGCAGCAGATGGAGAAAGTGTATAGAAGTGAGCAATGATAGTGAAATCCTTCCAGAACTCAATTCATCTTGGAAAACGCTGCAGTTGGAATCCACACTTTAAGACTTCCTGAATTTTGATGTTGCCACTGTGGAAAGTCTGTGAGTGGACGATGTCATTCTATTTCACAGTCAGCAAAATACTGTAGGCAGTGTTAGTGACAACAATGATGATGATGATGATGAAGTAGAAGAAGACAATGTGCTCCCCTCTATTTCCGATGTGAGTGCAGCAGTAATGACAATTAAAAAATATATTTCTGCTGCAGATGTTGATGACAAAGTTTCTCATTGCGTTTACCAGCTAGAAAACCACATCAAATCACAACAACAAAATTAAAGCAGTGTACAATATTGGATTATTTTGTTAAAAAGTAATATTTACTGCACTGTACTTACATGTATAGTATGCTGTATTTATATATTAAAGGTATGTATAAAACATCAATAGTCTGTTTGGTAAAAATTTTACAGTTCGTGTCTTCTTGTAGTGTTGAGTGTCCAGATGTTGGCAATCCGGAGCAAACAGAATCGTAGAGAGTAATGGGATTACTTTTTCGTGCCAAACATGAAGTAAATAATTAATGCTGTTCCTGCTCTATGGTTGACAGGTTGTTGATGTACTCTTGTCTGCTCAATAAATCGTGTAATTGTCACCAGAAAAATGCATAACAAAACATTTGGAAAAAGATCCTGGTTGCACACCACGACGTGGACTGTAAAATTAAACCACCTGTTTTATTTACTGTAAATTGTGTGCTTAAAATGTGATACCTCCTAGAATTTTGATTCTGATAACAGACTTTGTTGCTGTATTGGTTAGGTGACAATTTGGCTGAGTTGCCAACGTCAGTGAATGAGAAGCAAATACTATGGTGGCTCATCTGTAGGGTAATACCATATTTAATGCTCTGAACTATATCTCACACACTTTTCTCATGTCACTTTTACAGGACAAGTTAAAATATATTTTAGCAATATCTTTAGTGCAATGAACACTAAGTGCATTTTTCATGTGTTGCAAATACAAATACTAAAGTTTAGCCTCACAAACACTTAAAAAGCCATGGCAGCACAGCTTACTTTCGAATCATTTAATTTTAGGTAAGTTTGTAAACAGTATAAGATTCAGTGAACCTTTAATGGGTATATAGAAGTCCATGGTAGGCATTTTGTTCCATATTATGCACCTATATCTTTCATAAACTATGAAAATGCTAGGGAGGATCCCGTAGGTAACTATCACAGCTTAAAATTTTGTTTCCCACACTTTACATTTTCCCGTATTTTACACCATTTTATTTGAGTCCCCTGAAAAGTGAGGTTTTAATGTTGGCTTGGCACAACCAGCCTTTGTGAAACAATTTAACACTGTCTGGTGTGTTACACAATTCCATGCAGCCACAAACAGGTGCATTGGTTGTAAAATGTGTAATTTCATCACCTGCTTTAGACCACTGCTGCTCTGTATTTTGCTTTGACAGAGTGTATTATGCCTAGATCGAGAGGCTGCAGATGGCTAGTACAGTTTGGTGGGAGAAACACAACTTTTATATTTCTCAAAAATTGTGTTCTTTGATGCACAGGGCAATGATAAATAATCAGCACTATTTTCCTCTCTGCTGCACACATCTTGACATCTAAACCCCTAAGAAATCTTATAAAGATTTCTGTTGTCATCCAGGAATTACTATTGTACTCTTACATACAAGGTAGTGTTTTGAATTTTCCTATTATCAGTGGCACAAACTTGTCACTTCCGTCCCTGTTAACACATAATAGTGCAGTCATTCTGTCCTTACTTTTCTTACCTCCACGGCACAGTTTCCCGAGAAGTAAATTATAAAACATGCCAGTTTCATCTGCGTTAAAGATGTCTCTGGGCTCACAGACCTGTATTAAACATGGTGTGTAGTGCTTTTCCAATAGCTTACTATTTCTATATTAACGTCACTCTCGCCACATATATTTTGTAGTGTGAGGTTATGATGCTTTTTAAAGCGATCTAACCATCCGGTTGATGCACAAAAATTTTGTACACCTATTCTGACGGCAATTTCCTGAGCCTTCTCTTGAAGAATATTCTCACTTACAAGAATGTTGCCTATTTTTACGTCATGGAACCACTTTAAAAGAACATTTTCCACATCACTGAATGTCGAAGTTCGAATGTTCTTCCTTGCAGATCCCGCAAAACCGCTAGCTTCAGCATTTAATAGTGCTTCCTTGTTTTTCAAAATACTGAACATAGGAGATGGTGCTAAATCATATGTCTTTGCCATGTCCAAAAATTTTACATTACAATTATCTTCCACATCATGGATGATTGTCAGTTTTTGTTGAATTGTGAGTTTCTTGTGCTTGCAGGCCATAACTTCACAACAATAAAACTCTGTAACACTGGTGATTTGCGTAAAATAACCAATACAACACTTTGTGGCTTGCACTTTGTATAAACAACTGACTTCGGATCACGTGACTACTAATGTGAAAACTGCATTCTGATTCGTTCGATACTTTTTCCACTATTGCTACACTGCAATTCGATCTATACACAGCCCATGTCTATCAACTGAATTGATTATTACCTTTTCCTGCCAACGTACGGCTTATAACACAAAGAAAGAAACTGAAAGAAATCGGAAACTCTTTTTCACATGTTAGGAATTTCGTAAAAACGGGATTTTAATTTGAAGAAAGTTTCATCTTTATTCCTTAAAAGCTGGTTTAGTTTTAAAGCGAGATTCGTTAAAAGTGGGGAAAAATTACATTGTTCCTATGGGAGTTCTGCCGGGACTGACGAAAATATTCGTTAAAAGGGGGTTCATTAATTCAGTGTTTTACTGTAGTAGATGTACTGTAGACTTGATGATGTGTAAGAGACTGTAGCCACATTTTGTTGGCAGATAGCAAATAAAACGATCATTCAGTCACACATGTTGCACAGTAATAAATTACCTCAATTTATGGAGAATGTTCTACTGGGTGAAAAACAACTGAATTTTGAGTAATTTACTATCCTAACAATGGATATGTAACTTGTGCATATCTGAAACACTTTGAATGACATCTGCGTAATTACTAGAACTTCTGTTAGAATTTAATCAAATAATATGCCAATCAATGTTACTTTACATTAGACGTTACGCCTCCCAGGCCTTCATTATTATGTCTCATGTGTCTTGCAGATTATGCCTATCTGATGAAGTCTCATTTTTTAGCAATCTTCATCCCTCAGCAAAGAACCTGGAAGACCAGTTGAATGGAATGGACAGTGTGTTGAAAATAGTGTATAAAATGAACATTAACAAGAGCAAAACAAAAATAATGGAATGCAGTCTTAAAAAATCAGGCGATGCTGAAGGAATTAGATTAGGTAACGAAACAGTGAAGGTGGTAGATGAGCTTGGTTACTTGGGTAGTACAATAACATGTGATGGTCGCAGTACAGAGGATATAAAATGCAGAATGGCAATGGGAAGAAAAGCATTTTTGAAAAAGAGAAATTTGCTAACATCGAATATTAATTTAAGTGTAAGGAAGTCTTTTCTGAAGGCATTTGTGTGGAGTGTTGCCTTGTACGGGAGTGAAACATGGACGATAAGCAGTGCGGACAGGAAAAGAATAGAGGCGGTACTGAACAGAATTGGTGAGAAAAGGAATTTTTGGCATACCCTGACTAAAAGAAGGGATTGCTTGGAAGGACACATTCTTAGACATCATGGAATCGTAAATTTAGCATTGGAGGGAAGTGTGTGGGATAAAAATCGCAGAGGGAGACCAAGAGATGCGTATAGTAAGCAGATTCATGTGGATGTGGGTTGCCTTTCTTATGAGGAGATGAAAAGACTTGCTCAGGATAGAGTAGGGTGGAGAGCTGCATCAAACAAGTCCCCGGACTGAAGACCATAACAACAACAACATCCCTCCAATTTTTCCAGTTCAATTTTTATTCCTTGCCTGAACTCCTTTAACTTTTACCTAATCTCCATGGTACTAGGAGTCATAGAGGACAAAAATTGTGGAGGAAGATGTAGACTGGTAAATATACAATTAATAAATGAGGACTTAGGAAGTGAATCCTTTTCAAAACTGTAGTCATGATGTGAAAGTTTCAGGCAGTATGTAAGGAACATTAGTATCCAGTAACTGGTGAAATCTCTGACTCAATGTTGTTTGAATTTTGAGAAGATTAAAATGAATAGTACAAATTGAATATACATTCAACACCTATCTGTGAAATCTTAAAGCATGGTAAAATGCAGGGGCGGGGGTTAAAAAACAGCATAACGTATATATACATACCAATAATATTATGAGAATACTTGCAACTCGCTATAACGCAATCACTGGGACACAGACAGAAACAGAGAGGATATCACACACTTACAATTTAAATTTTGAGCCACAGATTTCCTCAAAAAGAGAAGGCATGTGCATGCAGTCTCTGATGGGGTAGGAAAAGCTGCCCGTGGCGGAACTGTAATAGGAAGTTCTGGGTAAGTCATCTATCAGAGTCTCCCACAGGATTGTGCTTTGTGTAACCTGAGGTTGGGATCGGCTGTGGCATAGGTATGGACTAAGTTGTTGTGTGGCCGACATAACACCATTTTAGGAGGGTTCAAAAACATCACTCTTCTTCTTCTTTTATTGAATCAATTTCTCTTCCATTAACAGTATGAGGGCTTTTATCATCTTACAAATGTATCCATAATAGTGGATCGGTGTAACTGTTCATTAGCTGCTATCAATGACATTAGCTGTTACTCAATAGTCTCAACCACACAGAAGGGTAACAAAATCCTATGTGTGTAAATCCATAACTACCAAATATTTTAAAATTACTTGCAAAAAAACTAATACACTATAATGTATTTAAATTTACTTGTCTTTTTCTGATACAACAGACTTGAAGCACAGGGATTATTAAGAAGAAATTACATGCACAGTAAAACCTTTTATCGGTATTATATGCATGGAATTGTTATAAGTTGTGGGTAAAAATTATATTTTATGCAACTTCCAGATCAATACTCATACCTGTTCTTCAAGATCTCTTATTTCCCGTATTATTGCACCTGTTTCTTCTACCATCTGAACTAGTTCTGAACAATCAGAGTGAAGTGTAGCTAGCAATTTGTATGCACGCCGTGAAACTTCATCCTTTTTGGCATCCTACAAATAAAAATGCAAATTTATTACGTTAAAACTTATGGAAGAAATAATTGTTGTCATACTGTAACCGAAGATTGAACAGTGTCAATAAAAAGTCCAGTGAAGACATGTAGTAAGACTATTACTACCATTACATGAGACATCCGGAAAGTAAGTTTTTCTTTTTAACAAACGCAACATAGATACAAGTAAACTTTACAGTAAAAGTACAGCAATGTTTGAGTCACTTGTCATATCATGGGCTCAAATTTTGTATTCCTGAGTCGAAGAAGTCTGCTGTTTGTGAATGGAACCAGCAGATGAATGTCTTCTTCAGCACTTTCTCATTGTCAAAACATTGGCCAAACTACAAGAATTTCTAGGGTGTGCCATTCAGAACAAGAAGTATGGAATGCTTACTGCATGTTCTGTGTTGCTCCATTGCAATGTGTGCAATTGCAATAGCTTGGTGCACAGGAGCTGTTTTGCAGCAATTTGGCTGGGAGCTGCCACATCATCCAAGCATACAGTCCTGATGTTTTACTCAATCTGCATCTTTTTCTTGCACCTCAAGAAATTCTTGTCTTCCGGCCAGCATGTTGAAAATGCCAAAGAGCAGAAGACTACACTCACAGGCAGCAGACTTCTATGACAGGAATACAAAAGTTAATCCCACAATATGAATATTGTGACTATGTTGAAAAATAGCTCAAACATTGTTGCAACTGTTGCCAATAAAGTTTCTTGCTATGTTGTCTTTATCTTAACAAAAAAAAAAAAAAAAAAAAAAAAAAAAAAAAAAAAAAAAAAAAAAAAAAAAATTAAAAAAGGTAGACTTGGTTTCTGGACGTGCCTCATATTAAGGTCCAGGAACTTTACAGACAGTAATAAAGATCTATGAAGAATACTAAACCAATAATCCCAACACATTAACTTCCGCACAAAAATATCCCTCTGTGACATCCCTTCACATACAAAATCATTTCATGGTTGGCCTGATCTTGCAGATGTTCATTATACTTTTATTAAAACTTTATGTCATCAATCTGGAAATAAAAAATGGCATGGAGAGACAAAAAACACTTCACAATTGAAGCTTGAGAATTACTTTTTTTTTTTTTTTTTTTTTTTTTTTTTTTTTTTTCAAGCTTATGGGACTCAACTACGGGGTCATCAGTCCCTAGCTTGAGAATTCTATAGTTCACTTTCTCTTGAAAATTGCTGTATCAAAATCAAACAATTAGATAATTAATATCCAGGATCATTATAAGCTAAACAACCTTTCCTTCTGGTAATTATAAAATAATTTTGTGTGTCATAGTAAGAAAGCATACCCTAAATATAAGTTCATCAGCAACAGTGAATGATCTTTCAAGCTGTCCTGAGAGAGTGTTTATTTCTTTTTGAAGCTCTCGTGTATCCGCTAGGACCTTGGCTATTTCATCACGTTGCTTCCTAATGTTTCCAATAATTTCCATGATACGCCTGGTGTACGCTGTCCTGGATACCCTAGAAAAAACAGAAAATTCAAAATTATTGTTATGAAGTTTCTCCTGGTTTCTACTTAAATAAAAAAAGAAAACCATTAATATTACCCCAAATGATCATGTAAGGCTGAAACAACTATCTTGCAGACAGACAGAAAGAGAGGAAAAGACAGAAAGAGAGGAAAAGGGGGGAGGGGGGTTATCCTGGTACATAAGATCATTTTTCACTGATTGAGCCAATAAAACAAATACTCTGAGTGAATATGGAAAATGAATTGCAAAAGATACACTAGAAGTGTGCGGAAAAAGAAAAAGGAGGAAGAAAACTCCATGGTTTTCAACAGAATGTGAGCAGAAAGTGAAAGAATAAAGAGCAGTGAAGAAAAAACACCTACAAGAGGATTCCAACGAAAGTAAAGAAGCATATGAAAATGCTAACAGTGAAACAAAAATCTTCTGAAAAGGAAAGAGAGAGAACATGTGGATATGAAACTTCCTGGCAGATTAAAATTGTGTGCCAAAACCGGGACTAGAACCTAGTCTTGCATGAATCGCAGGAGAGCGTCTGTGACGTTTGGAAAGTAGGAGGCGAGGTACTGGCGGAAGCTTGGAGTCATTGTTCTGCTGCAGAACAAACACACTACCAATAAACCTCTTGCCAGATGGAATTGCATTGTTGATCAGTATCCTGTGATATCCTTCCTTCGCACAAGATAACCGACTATCACATACAAAACATTCCCACACCATAAATGACCCTCTACCATGCTTCACCGTAGGTATCACACACTGACTCTTCGTACGTGCTCCATGAAGTTGTGGACAAACATTCAATGATGTCTGCCAAATACTTCAAACTTTGATTCATCCATGAATAACATCTTGGACCATTGCTGCACGCTCCGGTTTTTATGCTGCTGTGCCCATTGTATCCTTTTCACCTTATTTTGTGTCCATAATAAAGGTTTTTTGGCCACTATGCATTCCTCTACACTTCATTTACAAAGATGGTATTGCACTGCTGAGTCCAAGATTGGAGCAGTTTGCATATTGCCGCGAGACACTATGTAAACTGACTGCCGACGTGGCGCAGGGGGTAGCGTCACAGACTGCAGTGTTGAAGGTTGCCAGTTCAATCCCGACCACCAACAAAAATTTATTTCTTTGTAATTAACAATTTCAGAATGTTCTGTAACTTTCTTATGTTCACTTGTAAATTCTACTAGTTTCTTATGTTAACTGTTCTTCTAATTTCTGGTACATCCTGTATGTGTATAATTAGCAGAGCACTCTGCCCGAGAGGCAGTCTGTGCTGCGTGTAGGTTAAGTTCGTAATAAACATGCTTTGAGTATAAGTGCTGTGTTCAGTTGCCTTCGAAGTCAAGCCTGCTTCCCCTTCAATGTGACATTGTTTGGTGGAGGCGCCGGGTACACTGTGCAACAGCTGCATCACCGTGGCTCCGATTAGGCAACGTAAAAGCCGTCACTTACATAGGCTAGAACCGGAATACAAGGGATTCACTGAGTACATCCTTCCGAAAGTCCGTATCATCAGAAGAACCATGGACACGAAACCAGTGGTAAGACAGCTGCACATCAGACACCAGTCGGTGTTCTCTGGAGACGCAGGACAGAACCCCAAAAAGTGGCTAAAAGGGTTTGACTGATTCGCCAAGTACAGCAGGTGGGATCATACGATGCGCTTGGCCAACATTTATTTCTACCTAGATGGAACTGCCCAGCAATGGTTTGAAAACAACGAAGACAAGTTGCATGACTGGGAGACGTTCTAGAAGGAACTTAAGATGATGTTTGGAGACCGCCAGCGACTAATCCGCTCGGCGGAAGAACAACTGAAGAACCGGGTCCAACGACATGGTGAGCTGACACAGTCGTACATACAGAATGTTTTGGCCCTGTGAACATAGTGAATCCGAATATGACAGAGGCCGACAAAATCACGCACCTTATGAAGGATATTGCAGAAGACATGTACCAAGCTCTTCTGATAAAAGACGTCGCTATGAAGGAAGAGTTCATTAAGTGGTGCCAGCGTATTTAAGAGATGCAACAAAGGAGGGTTGGATGAAAGAAGTATGACAGACTCCCCATTTAGTCCCTATGGCCGTTGTGGAAGACCAGCATGACTTTGCTTCTCTCAAACGACAAATTGTGAGAGAAGAATTACAACAATTTACGGCAGCCGGGACAATTAGACTGAGCGAGCATCAGATTATGGCCATGGATGTAAGCCCTGTAAGTCACGAGGGAGCCGACGCCGCTGAGGAAGAGGTATTTCAGACATTAGCTCCTGTTTGCCCCACCAGACGCAACCCACGTGAAGAATTGTGTCGCCCTGCTATGACTTACACTGCAGCCGCCAAACGGCAGCCTATGAACCAACCGACGCGGCCACAACCAATTCCCCTGGTAACTATGACGTCATGCAGAAGAACAGATGTCTGGAGGACAGAAGACAACACACCACTTTGTTTCCACTGTGGGCGCCCTGGACACATCGTACGCTACTGCATAGAGAAAAGGAGAATATTTGATGATTATTTTGCCACAAGACTTCGGCCACCAGAGCAGTTCTATCTCAGGCAATCACCTGCTGATGAGTTCAGCCGACCTATGGGAAGAAGCCCATTGCCATACCCTAGACGAGGTCACTCCCCAACGTGCCGCAGCTGTTAACCGTCGCCGTACAGAGGTACCTGCCGCTCCCCTAGCAGCCGCGCCCAGAAAAACTAAGCGAGGCTACCATCTATGGAGGTGAGGCTACCACAGATGAAAATCCTCCATGGACGACAGTCGCTAAGATGTCGGGAAATCTCGTTAATGTCATAATCGACAGGCAACTTGTCCGTTGATTCAGGAGCGTCCTTCTCTGTATTGTCGGATAATTACTGCCGCACACTAAAGAAGACAATGTTCTGTGATACTTGGGCAACTGTGCTGAAGGTCGCGAATGGAAAGTACGTCCAGCCAGCAGGAACTTGTGTCGCAAGAATAACCATCAACAACAGGACCCAGCTGTTTGAGTTTGTCGTGTTAACAGAATGTAGTCACAATGTCATCCTCGGATGGGACTTCCTTCAGGCATCACAAGCTGTCATTGACTGTGGAAGATCTGAGCTGCAAATTGAAGAAGTTGTTCCAACAGATACATGTAATACACAATTTTCTGGGAAGTTATTTGCCGTTGACAATGTGACGATCCCGCCGTTGACGATGAGAAGAGTTGCACAGATGATCGGTTAAACTGTCAAACGCTTGTTGATAGTAAAAAGTTTATCAGGTTCACCAAAGAAATTTACATACCAGCGGCTTTCATAATCATTTCCGAAGGTCGAGGGGACATTTGGATCACTAATTGTGACGAGCAGTCGCAACTTATCCCCAAGAAAATGTGTATCGGGACAGCTGAACCAATCCAGGACTGTGAACTCAACGTCATCAACGAAGATCCATGCTCCGCTGTTAGTACAGACAACACACCGGAGGAAACAAACGTGGAACTGCAAATAGGGTCCAGACTCACCAAGGAACAATGCCAGCGGGTGTTAGCTATAGTACGTCAATTTTTGGTTGCATTCACACCTCATCAGGGGAAAAGTCACACGAAACAGCCCACGATAAGCCACCATATAAATACTGGGGATCATCCACCAATTAGCCAGCATTCGTATAGAGTGTCACCAGCTGAAAGACGGATAATTCGGGAGGAAGTGGAGAAGATGTTGCGAGATGACATTATTCAACCTTCGGAGAATCCTTGGTCGTCTCCGGTGGTCCTTGTAAAGAAGAAGGATGGCACGTGGCGATTCTGTTGCGATTATCGGCGGTTGAACAAAATCACAAAGAAAGATGTCTACCCACTGCTGCGCATTGACGACACCTTAGACTGCTTGAAAGGAGCTACATACTTCTCAACTATGGACATGCAGACAGGTTACTGGCAAATCGAGGTTGACAAGCTGACAGGGAGAATAAGGTTTTTATTACACCTGACGGTCACTATGAATTTGGATTATGTAATGCTCTGGCCACATTCAAACACATGATGGACAACTTGCTTCGACACCTTAAGTGGACGACGTGTCTTTGCTATTTAGATGACATTGTTGTTTTGTCGAAAACATTTGAAGAACATCTGAGTCATCTGTCAACTGTATTGAAGTGTGTTCAGGCTGCAGGACTCTGCCTCAATCCAAAGAAGTGCCTCTTCATCGCCAAAGAGAGAAAAATCTTGGGGCACCTAGTCAACGCAGATGGTATCCGTCCTGATCCAGATAAAGTAAGGGCAGTCACAGAATTTCCAACTCCTCAGCACATTTGTGATGTGAGAAGTTTTTCGGGCTGTGCTCATACTACTGACGTTTCATAAAAGGATTTTGTAACAAGGCACGTCCATTACAAGAACTTCTGCAGGAAGACATCATATTTTACTGGGATGAAGCAAAAGAAAGAGCTTTCTGGGCACTTAAGGAGGCTCTAACTTCTGCACCAGTGCTAGCCTTGTACGACGAGAATGCGGAAACGGAACTTCACACAGATGCCAGTGGTTATGGGATTGGTGCAGTGCTTGTGCAAGTTCAGGAAGGTGCTGAAAAAGTGATAGCCTATGCATCCAGAGTACTATCAAAGTCCGAGATAAACTACTCTACAACTGAGAAAGAATGTTTCGCAGTTATCTGGGCTATCAACAAGTTCCGGCCGTATTTATTTGGCAAACCATTCACCGTCTTAACAGACCACCATTCTTTATGTTGGCTGACTAGCTTGAAGGATCCACCAGGTCAACTAGCAAGATGGGCACTAAGACTCCAAGAGTACGATGTTACAGTGGTATTCAAGAATGGGCGCAAACACAAGGATGCCGACTGCCTTTCGAGGAATCCATTAGTGGAACACAACATCATGAATGAAATTTCAGCCCTCACTGAATTAGATGACGTCACAGCTGAACAGAGGGAAGATCCAGCAGTATTAAAAACCTTGGAAAACGAAGAACCGACCAATGGAGAGTTCCAACTTATAAACGGAACATTGTATAAGAGCAACTACGATCCACTGGGCCCCAAATGGCTACTGGTCGTTCCAGCTCATCTCCAGCCAGCTATTCTCAAATATTTCCACTATGCTCCGATATCCGGTCATCTGGGATTCGTGAAGACCCTAGACAGAATCAGACACAGGTTTGTAAAGAGTGCCAGCGACGGAAGCATGTGCCGCAATTACCTCCAGGGCATCTCGTACCAACTCCGCTGGCAGCAGCTCCATTCCACCGAGTTGGGATCGATCTTTTCGGGAGGTTCCCGAAGTCGACAACCGGTAAGTTGGATAATAGTCTGCACTGACTACCTCACACACTACGCTGTCACCAAACTTATGCCGACTGCAGAAGCTCCAGAGACCACAAAATAACTTGTAGAAGACATTATTTTGAAGCATGGAGCACCACGTGTCATGATATCTGATCGTGGAAAAGTATTCCAGTCAAAACTAGTATCAGAGGTAATGTCACGGTGTGACATTGTCCACAGAATGACAACTGCATACCATCCTCAGACAAGTGGTCTTACGGAACGTTTTAACAAGACGTTAGCCGATATGCTATCGATGTACATCGATGTTGAGCAGAAGGATTAGGATACTATTCTGCCAGTCATGACTTTTGCTTACAATACCGCAAGACAAGACACCACAGGATTCCCGCCGTTTTTCCTGCTCCATTGCTGTGAAGCTGAGACGACAATGGATACGCTGTTCCCGTTCCAACCGGACAACACTCAGGATGATTATGTTAAACAGCTAATCACCAGGGTCAAAGAAGCAAGACAGCTAGCTCGCATACGGACACTGGACGCCCAGGAGAAGAACAGTCAGCGGTGTAACGATAAGCACCGACCTGTTGTGTACAGCCCAGGAGATCTGGATTTTTACCCCTGTATGGAAGGTTGGACTGTCAGAAAAGTTATTAAAGCGATACATTGGCCTGTATCGTGTCATATGCCGCCTGTCAGGTGTCACATACGAAGTTGAGGATTATGAGCCGTCGTTGAAACGACAAAAACGAAGAGACATTGTTCACGTCCTGCGCATGAAGCCTTACTACAATCCTGAAGAGCAGGTAGGCGACAATGGCTTCTTGTTTAAGGACTCTAAGGACGGTAATCACACTGATGAAGCCACGACAGTAACATCTGTCGTCAATAATGGTGGAGAAGGGAAGGATTCTCTAGAACTGCCATACAGAGGACCCATGACAAGGTCAAGATCCAGGACATTGCAGCTGGCTCCACAGGGAACAAAGCGGGTCGCTGTTTTTACAGGAGAGGGAGCAATGCCGCGAGACACCATGTAAACCGACTGCTGGTGTGGCATGGGGGATAGCGTCAAAGACTGCGGTGTTGAAGATCGCCGGTTCAATCCCGACCACCGGCAAAAATTTATTTCTTTGTAATTAACAATTCCAGAATGTTCTGTATCTTTCTTATGTTCACTTGTAAATTCTACTTGTTTCTTATGTTAACTGTTCTTCTAATTTCTGGTACATCCTGTCTGTGTATAATTAGCAGAGCACTCTGTCCGAGAGGCAGTCAGTGCTGTGTTTATGTTAAGTTCATAATAAACTTGCTTTCAGTATAAGTGCTGTGTTTAGTTGCCTTCGAAGTCAAGCCTGCTTCCCTTTTAACACGACAATATTATTACAGTAATTTTCTTGTAAATTTCAGGTGCTATACAAGTCCTCTGATGCTTACTCTGTACACATATGAACTGATCTTCCCTGTATGATGTTAAACGAGGTCTTCCAGATTGCGAAACACTTGCATTGGCACTGGTTTGCTTGAACCGCTGCAATTTACACACCACTGCAGATTGGGCTACGCCAACTTTTGTTGCTATTGCCCTTCCAGAATAGCCTTCTTGATACAGAACTACAATTACAGCATGTATTTCAACTCCAATCTCCTGATTCCATCCCATTTGGAGGTAATATGGTATGCATAAGGTCAGATACGCGAACACACAGCTAGCTGCACAATGTGTACTGAAAACTAATGTGAACTGCTTGAACACAGACAGCTGAAGGAATGAGGCCTATTCGAGTGGACACATCTTGGGTAAAGACACATCAGTGTTCTTGTGGTTACTCATCAGCCCTCCCACCATATGGAGAACCGGTCAAATACACAACATAGTCATTCTGTCTTTAAAAGTTTATGCTTGTTTTAGTATCAGTTTAGGTTTGTTATAAATTAACTGATTATTACTCAGTTTTAGCAATGTGTTTAAATAATTCCCAAAGGGAATAATTTACCAGGTTTAATGTTTTATTTAAATATTATATACAAGGGTTCTCTTCTATCTGAACAATTTGTGTGTATGCAGCTGGGTAATAATATAGACAACATTGATACTGTATTTTGGTAAGAACACACTGCCCTTTTTAATGCACACCTGCAGAGAGGAATCTCTGTGAATGAGAATGTAATACCTCAGTTTGCAAGGGAAAGCATGAAAGATAACACATGTGCACAAAATGAACAGCAGTGACATCACACAAGCAAATATGACAAATGCCAGAGATATAGATGGTGGGTAACAGTAACCAATGGATGAGGCACAAGTCACCCGAAGATTGTGAGATGCACTTCCAGCTATTGGGATGTTATTAAGGAGCAGCTGAAATTAAAATAGGAAATAACACAGCATTGAAACTGCCAGAGATAGCAATGAAGTACGCTTAAGTTATCCAAGTGATTGTGTGAGTGTATGTGTATCTTTTCCCAATGCAGCCACGGCTGAAAATTTAAGCTATGTTAATGTGATTGCCTATTTTACATGCCTGATTGCAGTTCAGTGATCGCCTTTAGATTGAGTGGCTGTCTATTCCCTTATTAACAAGTAATGTTATTAATTTGCTCACATTCCACTTGGAGTTCTGCTCTGTCTTAAGAAAAGACAGAGGTACATAAATAATGTTGGCTCACTCATTAATAAGTGATAGTCACCACATATTTCTGAAGTTTGTCATCTTTAGTTGTGTGACAGCATGATTGTTTACTTCATTAATGTGTGTTATCTTTCCTGTGCTCACTTGTAAAACCAAGGTATTTTGTTCTCATGCACAGTGCTTCTTCCTTTCTACAGTTCTGCTTTGAAAATGGCAGTCATAGGTGCCAATACCTGGCTACATACCCTTCTGTTGTTTGAACATTCAGTTAACTGTGAGCTCAATATTCATATTTTCTTCTCTTTAACGATGTTTCTATTAGAAAAGTGCTTGTTATTTACTGTAACAAAGCTGCCAGGTGCTAAAGAAAAACTTTATTTAAATAAAACTTACAAAATCTCTCAGAAGAAAAACAAACACACACACACACACACACACACACACACACACACACACACAAACAAAAGAAAAGAAAGAAAGAAATGTACATAGATTGTGAATGAAGGGAATTTTTTAACCAGAGTGCAATAGCCAAAGAAATCAACATAAGTATAAGAATTTCTTACGTGTTTGTATCCTTTGACACCTTCTCATATTCTGCAAGTAACTGGGTATGAAGTTCTTCTTTACTGTTAACCTCATCATTAAGTTCGCGCATCTTTTCCCGCAGTGATCGAATGGCATCAGCTTGTTTCTGGCTTTCTGACTGAAAACAGATTAACCATTTCATGCTATTCAAAAACTTATTTTCAATTGTATTAAATATTCAATAAATTAGACTACTCATTCAAACTGAGAGTAAGTAGAGGGTCTATCTGAAATGAATGTAAAAAAATAAGAGGGCTGGTAGAGTGGGTCATAACAAACATATTTCAAACAGCAACCCATGCATACACCACAGTTTGAAAAGGATGCTTTAGCACTGCTGGAAAGCACATCCTCAAGAAGCTCATGGACAGTTGCACGAGAAATGGGTGTAAGCAACTTCCTGACAGATTAAAATTGTGTTCCGAAACCGGGACTCGAACCTGGGACCTTTGAATTTCATGGGAAAGTGCTCTACCGACTGAGCTATTCCGACCAAACTCACGATCCCGCCTCATAACTTTACTTCCGCCAGTACCTTGCCTCCTACTTTCCTCCTACAGCTCAGTCCGTAGAGTGCGTGTCTGCTTAAGGCAAAGGTCCAGGTTCGAATCCCGGTTCCGGCACCCCATTTTAATCTGCCAGGAAGTTTCATATCAGCGCACACTCCGCTGCAGAGTGAAAGTTTCATTCTGGGTGTAAGCAATTTCATAATTTGGCATGTGTGGCACGAAGATGATTTTTGCCCCTACCACCTCCAGAACATTCAAGCTCTTAAGCCAGATGATTTTCCACATTGAATTCTGCCAGTGTTTTTTGCAAAAGTGTGCCATTCAATGAGAATTTCCAAACTGTGTACATTTTATGGCTGAAGCATCATTTACATCAAATGGTATGTTCAACAGCCACAATCAAGATGTGTGTGCAAGGGAAAATCTACACACCACCTTTGTTTGTGCTCAACAAAATCACTCTGCTGTCAACATTAGGGGCTGATTTGGTAGGAGATAACCTGGTCGGCCCATACATGTTGCCCCGGCGATGGAACACAAACCGCTACCTGAACATTTTATGAGAAAACTCTGCCAGAGTTAATGGAACATATTACACTCAATGTGCGACAGGAAATGTACCAATTTAATGATGCATTTGCACACTTTGTACATGCAGTGCAAAGGTATTTAGATGAAATCTTTGGTGATAACTGGATAGGGCACAGTGGGCCACTGTCATGGCCTGCATATTCCCCTGACTTGACACCCACTGATTTCATTTTCTGGAGCTACCTGAAACCTGTTGTCTTCCAAACAGCCATTGAGACTAATGAAGAGCTGATAGCGCAAATTATCACAGCCTTTGATGCAATATCGACTTTGCCATGAGTATTTGAAAGAGATAATTGCAGTAGTGATGTTGCTTGGTGTGCATTTAAGCAGGAGGTTGTAGGTTCGAGCATTTTATGTAACTGTTGTTAAATAAAGGTTATAACAACTTCAACCAGTCTTCTTATTTACCTTGCTGCTACAAATAAATTGAAGATGTTCTGCAAATTCATAACTGTTACAACTCAGAGGCATGTTGTGTGCCTACCCTCTTGGTGGCGCGCGAAGCTATTCAAAAACGCCTAGTGCCATTTGCTAAGGGTTGCGGACATAA
Organism: Locusta migratoria; assembly: GCA_026315105.1. Lineage (NCBI taxonomy): Eukaryota > Metazoa > Arthropoda > Insecta > Orthoptera > Acrididae > Locusta > Locusta migratoria. Next base: position 16,322,321 of record CM048746.1, on the reverse strand, counting down.
GTGAATTATGATGGTTATGACCCACTCTACCCACCTTCTCATTATCTATGTTCATTTCAGATACATCCTGTGTATTTGGTAACTGTCTAGCAAAAATAAAAACAAAGTAAAAACAATAGGACTCCTGGTGTAACAGAGTACATATTCAAATTCACATTCAGGGATGAGGGGCCATGGTAATCGGAAACTCCCACAAATCATCCCCCCCCCCCCCCCCCCCTGTGTCTACTGTAGTGATCAAGCTCAGCAAAGACAACCCGTAGACCAAGCATTTAAACTTTGAAGATAGAAGGGACTCCTGAAGTGGTATGAAGTAATCACACACACACACACACACACACACACACACACACACACAACTTTTTATTGATCCTCCAATGTCTCTTATTGACTGTGTGTGTCTCCCATATATTTTGCAGTAAACTCTGGTCATATTATCGAGAGTTCAAATTTCCTGACTGATAGATCTCTAAAGTTTATGTATGTATAGTCTATAGTGTTGTTGACATATTCTCTTATTTTATTCCTACTTCTATGGAGATAAAATGGTTTGGAAGGCAAAAAAGTAAAATAAAAACCTTGAGAAGCAGAGACAGAATGACATAGCCTAATAGCCTACATGTGTTGTGAGGTTGCTTTTCCAGCCACCCTGGCAACCCACAGATGCACTTGCCTTGTATTGGTCAGCAGCTGTAATACAAACAACGGTGCACAGTTTGCTAATAGTCATCTGCTGATAACTGACAGTGCAACTTATTTAGGCAGGTATAAAAGATCATCTACAAGGGCCAGGTTATGTGATAGTAGTCAACTAAAAGGGGTCTGAAAATGGTAACAATGAGTGAGTTAAACTGGTATAAAGGATTTACAAAATGTGTGTTGGTCAATTTATAAGTAAAAGAAAAAATATGACTGAAGTAATACTGGAGGGAATTCACACAATGTATCCTGATGGACTGTCCATAAATCCAGAAAAGTATGAGGGGCAGCAGAACTCTTCTGAACAGCACATTGTAAACCATACAATGAATGTTCCTGGGGCCACTCTGAAGCAATTATGGACATGCGGGTGTCGCACTGTCCTGCTGCAATTGACCAAGTCTGACTAAATGCACAATGGACATGCACGGATGCAGGTAATCAGCCACAATCGTATTTACATGTCACCTATCAGAGTCATATCTCAATGTATCACGAAAGGGAAAAAGGGGAGGGAAAATCACACTGGCAAAGAGAGGGACCGGAGAAGGGGGAGATGGGAGGGGAGGGAAGTCACAGTGGGAGATGGGGAGGCGAGCGGAGAGGAGGGGAGGGAACGAGAGGGCAAGTTGCAGTAGGAGAAACGGGAGGTTTGGAGAAGGGGAGTCACACTGCGAGACGTGCGAGTTTAGGGGCAGTGATGTTGCGATACATGTGAGCTTAGGGGCAGTGACTTTGAGAAAGAGGAGAGCGGAGAGAGAGTTGCGGCGTGAGAGAGAGGGGAGTGAAGGGGGAGTCAGGGCGTGAGAGTGACAATTAGAGTGGTAAAATGTGACACAAATCAAAACTTACTGTTTTTTAATAATGGGACTTGTATTTCGGAAACCAGGAATGTTCACAGCTGAGTAACCAATGTTTGTGTGGCTCTGTCTGATGACTGGCAGAAGTAACTGTGAAAGGAAATATAGAACATAAGAAATGTTCAGCAATATACTGCTACATTTTAGAATGGGGTCAGATCCACCCATATTTTGAATCTAAAGCCATATGATGAGATAGGTATTGCACTCTGTCATTGATTTATAGTAGATCATCAATCATACGTAACACACAATCTCATTCAGAGATTCAGGTAATTAGTTTTTACAACATAATGTTGATTAGGAACTCCTTGCACAAAGTAAATGCAAACTGTGAAAGGAGTGAACATAATAATTTAGTACATGTTCAGGTGTTGAGCTGTCCATAGAGCCATAAAGAACATTGAACTCCTAGCTGAGCCATTCAATAAGCTGTTTGCTGTCTCTGAGAATACTATCACACCTCCTCTGTTGGGTTTCCAAAATTCATATGCTATGAAAAGATTTGATATAATGTAAATAACTTATTAGTAAAAATAACAACTTGTCAAATAATAGAAGTATCGTATCATTAACAGCAAATTTCAAGTTTGCTAGTTTTCAAGTTAACTCCACTGTTTAACATAACGGAGTAAGTGTATGCCAATCTTCAGTCAATTATGCATGGACAACAGTAATTATGATGGAGGAAAGCCGGATTCCAAATTCTACTGACAACAAAGTTTTTGTTGGTTAATCTGAAGAACAATGTTCACAGAACTTCTGTAATGTTTGGAATAGGCATCACAATTATTCCTCCTCAGACGATTAAAACATGGAAGAACTAAATATCACCTACATGAGTTACATGTTGGACAGGGTGCTCTTGTCTAAACTCGTTATTGCATTTTCCTGCTCTTTATCATAACAATGTTATTTACACAATACTCCAAGAGAATTATCAACATTTTTTCAGGCACACAGAGTGAACAGAATCTACCGTGTAATAATTGCAAAGCTGAAGACGAGGTGTTACAATATGGGCAGGAACTTAAAACTTCTTAAATCAATATTAGAAGGCCTTAATAATTTTACAAAAGATAAAAAAAAATAAAAAAAATAAAAAAAATATGAAAGTCTTTAGCTGCTAGTATAAGTACTTACTGCACGGCTAGAGTTCCTGTGCCTGAGTTCACGATATCTGGCAAGAAGTGGCGCACGATGCTTCTCCCACTGGGCAGCTAGTCCTACAAGCCTCTGAGCACTGTTTTCAACAAGTGATTGAAGTTTTGCAAGATTTTCATCTGCTTCAGGCAGTAGTTCGTAAGTCCGCTGTTTAACAGCCAAACGATCCTGTTGTTCTTGAAGTGTTCGCTGTTCAGTCTCAGTTTCTCCTGAAATCTGTAACATATTGTTGCAAGTAAAATCTGTAAAGGAATTAAACTGATTTCATATGTAAAAATCTCCAGAAACATGTACTGGTTTTATTATCACCACCACCACCACCACCACCACCACCACCACCACCACCATTTATAAATTATGACATTTTCCATACAATATATTGTTGAATCTCACGTGTACTGGGTACAAACAACTGCATGGAAGAATTACATGGAAAGCTCAATTCTCAATCTATGTGGAATAGGTGATACAAAATCATTGGTTTATAATATATTTTACATATTATATAATAAGGGAAAGTCCAGGTTGGAATTAATAATATAGTAAGGACAGTTTACAACACACTGCAAAGACGTGGCAACAAGCTGTGACAGCACATACAAAAGACACACACATACAACACTTTCAGCTATCGGCCACGGCCTTCTTCAGAAAATAGAACACTCATGCAATCACACAGGCACACAACACAGTCAGTCATACAACCATCACCTCTGGCTGCCGCACTTCGAATCATGCTCTGCGGCGAGTAAATCAGGGACGGGAGGAGGGGAGACGGGATAGGCAGGTTACGTCACGGTGGTGGGGATGGGTTAGATGGGAATAACGGGATGCAGCTTAGGAATGGAGTGGGGAGGTAGGTGAGGGGAAAAAATAAAATAACAAATAATAATAAACAAAATGCTTGCTCACTGCAAGTACACAAGACCGCGTACACACACACACACACACACACACACACACACACACACACACACACACACACACACCACAATCATGCACCACTCAAAATAGGTGAGGTCTGGGATAGAGAGGTAGGAACTGAAAGGTATGGGGGGGGGGAAAAAGGGAAATGATCTTAGATTGAGTCCTGGATGATTTCGAGATCGGAGAATGTATTGTATTGTAGGGATAACTTCCATCTGTGCAGTACATTCTCCAATCTCTAAATCATCCAGGCCTCAACCTATGATAACTTCCCTTTTTTTCCTCATACCTTACAGTTCCTACCTCTCTATCCCAGACCTCACCTATTTTGAGTGGTGCGTGGATGTGTGATCGTGCGCACGTGTGTGTGTGTGTGTGTGTGTGTGTGTGTGTGTGTGTGTGTGTGTGTGTGTGTGTGTGTGTGTGCATTCATTTGTTTATTTTTCTCCCTTCACCCGCCTCCCCACTCCATTCCTAAGCTGCATCTCGTTATTCCCATCTAACCCATCCCCACCACCATGACGTAACCTGCCTATCCCCTCGCCCCTCCTCATGTGCGCGATTTACTCGCCGCAGAGCATGATTCGAAGTGTGGCAGCCAGAGGTGATGGTTGTATGACTGACTGTGTTGTGTGATTGTTCTATTTTCTGAAGAAGACCATTGCAGCTCATTGCCACACCTTTGCTGTAAATTTTAGATATTTTTCCTTCACACACTTAACTAAAAGAGATCACAAAGAAGAAGATTAAAAAAACATTAATTTAGAGGGAAGAAAAGGGGATATAGAACAGTACAATGCAGAATGAAAATCTATTGAATGTACTGTCATCAATATGACAGACTGATGCAGGTGCCATTTTGGCACTTGAGAAGGGTCTTAACTTTGCACCAGCTCCTAGAACATTCCTGTCTGTGATAATCTAAGTACTATTGAACAAGCGATGCACAAAATGCCGAATGAAAGTACAGATGAAATTCATTGTGAAACATGTCATATTATTTCAAAATCTAAACCACCAAAGTCTAACAAGAGCTGAACTCGACGGACTTTGCGAAATTGACAGCGAACCCCCTCACCATGTTTCTACCAGCTAATAAGGACAATGTAACCATTATTCTGAATCAGCCTAACTACAACGCTAAAATTCAATTAATTCTCGTGGATGTCACATACCGGAAACTGCCACAAGACCCGACCACAAGAATAATGAGGAAGATGTCAAATCTACTTAAACAGACCATCATTAAGAATATTTTTCCTCAGGCACTAAGACCACCTTCAGTTTATGGGCTGCCTAAAATTCACATGACAGGGGTGCCTCTTAACCCATTGTCTGTACCACTGGGCCACCAACTAATAGTCTGCCGAAAAATCTGACCACTCTCCTCGCGATGCATGTGGGCACCATATAAGTAACACAGAAGATTTCAACAGCCAAATCAAGTAGCTTCATCTAGGGGAAGTGGATATCATCTTGGTTAATTTCCAAGTGGTCTTCTATTGACAAGTGTTTCAATCTACGACTGCTTGGATCTCCTCTCCCATTTATTTGACAATACAACTGTTGGACTATTCAAGCACACAATGACATCATATTTTACGTAGAGCGGCCAGCATTTCCACCAAACAGAAGGCGTGGGGATGGGAAGTCCTTTAGCTCAATTCGTAGCAAACCTCTTTATGGAGAAATGTGAGGACACTGCCTTAAACACTGCTCCAGCACACCCATGTTGTTTTTACCATTGTGGTGATGATACATTGATTGTCTAACCTCATTATTGTGAGAAACTGGGATAGTTCTTAGATCTACATCTACATCTACATACATACTCCGCAATTCACCGTAAGGTGCGTGGCGGAGCGTACACTGTACCACTACTAGGTACAGTGTTCTCGACCCCATTCAAATTCACGAAGGTGGAAAAAGATGCTTCTTTCTCCTTCGTTGATGTCTTTGCTGGAAAACCAATGGTCACGCCCGCCACTGTGTTATAGGAAGCCCACTTATACGGATCAATAATGCATCCAACCAGCACCACACTGTGCAAAAACGCGGTGTTCTGAACATCCTCGTTCATAGTGCAAAAGTCATTCAGATGCCGAAAATCTGCCAAAATCTTCAAGGAAAATGGCTAGTCACTGTCAGATGCCACAAGTCATTTCTGGTGATTACAGCAGGAAAAGTATGTCAGAAGATGAGAGCAACAATCTTGCATTTTTGCCCTTCTGTGACACAGTGTCAGGAAAGATTTGCCGGCTCCTGAAGAGAGACAACATTGCATCTTGAGACCCCCTGCAAAAATATAGCAGTTCATGAGGCCTGCAAAACACCAGGACTTTGTAAGATACCTTTTGAGTGAGGGTGCTATTATATCGGACAAACTGTATGTACTGTGGAACATGAGAGGAGCTTATGTCTTCACTACCTGGAAAAATCGAATCCAAAGTGTTATATGGAAACCTTCAGTTAAAAGTGCATAGTGTTCTTTCGTTTGCATTATTTACTTTATTTTCCATAGATAAGCTAAAAGACGTGATGCCATAAAACGAAATAATCTCACTTTGAATAGTTCTGATAAATGGCACTAGGAGCCTCCCACAAGTAACTTTTCCTGTCTAATATAAACAGTGCTACACAGGCTTGCTTAGCACGTGCAAATGTAAATACTGGCGCAAAAAAATTTGTGCTCATAAAATAAAAAAAAAGGAAGATGGGTCTAATTCACTTTTTATTTTAGACTATTGAATTTTAATACACCATCCAATGAAGGAAATAGAACTTAAGTATTGCTGAACATGAAATGTAGCAGCCTTTCAAATAATATAAGTAGCAACAAAAATAAAATTTCTTCACAGAAATACCCACAATACATAAGGCTTTAGGATTGCCTTATTCTGATTTCATGCATTGCTTCATCAAATTTTGTAAAGTGCTGGGGTATGTGTAACACTAGGATTTCAAGAAGAAAGTTATTTATTACACGGATAAAAAGTTCTAATCATGCACCATCCAGGCAGGATGACGTCATTTCACAACCAAACTGACGTCTGTTTCAATAAATCGTTTAAGGTCAAACTTAAAACACGTGTACCCTGAATGCCTTTCGAAAAGTGACAGACAACTGCCACCAACGAGTCATGTAAAATGAGCAAGTGTGCCACTGGCATGATGATACATGGAAGTGGGTTACAAATCAGATTGTGTAACAGGCATTTAAAAATGTTCCATATTGAATGCACTAGATTGTATGAGGGATGATGTTCTGTAATACAAAGGAACTGTGTAACAATGTACTGTACCACTATCTAATTGCTATAATAAGCATTTCGTAAAATTTCTAGTGTAAGTCTATATTTCCGCATTTAGTTTCATACAGTAGCTGTACACTTGAAGTCTTATCTAAAAGCTACTACGTAAAGCCAACTGGCAAGCATGTGTTGCTTCAATAGGCCTGACGCTACAACAACTGTCTTCGTGCTACAACTTGCATGTTTTTCTATTAGGGGCAAGTGATTGTTCCTATGAATTGTGATTCGTAAATTCCACACTCTCTTCACCATATGAATAATACAAATTTAAACATTACGCCATGTAATCTTCTGTTTTGGCTGTTACCACATTTAAATTCCATCCACTAAACAAACCCGAAAGACAACGGTGAATGCGGGAGAATATACATATCACGTTCATGTTTACATTTGTACTGCCACAAGACCCCACATATAGCAACTACTGGCATGGCGCAGGGGATAGAATCACAGACTGCGGTGTTTAAGGTCGCCGGTTCAATCCAGATAACTGGCAAAAATTTATTTCTTTGTACTTAACAATTCCAGAATGTTCTGTATCTTTCTTATGTTCACTTGTAAATTCTACTTGTTTCTTATGTTAACTGTTCTTCTAATTTCTGGTACATTCTGTCTGTGTATAATTAGCAGAGCACTCTGCCGAGAGGCAGTCAGTGCTGCATGTAGCTTAAGTTCGTAATGAACGTGCTTTGAGTATAAGTGCTGTGTTTAGCTGACAACCCTGCCTTCGAAGTCAAGCCTGCTTCCATTTCGATGCGACATTGTTTGGTGGAGGTGCCAGGTATCCTGTGCAACAGCTGCATCACCGTGGCTCCGATTAGGCAATATAAAAGCCGTCGCTTACATAGTCTAGAACCGGAATACAAGGGATATACCGAGTATATCCTTATGAAAGTCCATATCATCAGAAGAACCATGGACACGAAACCAGCGGTAAGCCAGCTGCACATCAGACACCCGTCGGTGTTCTCTGGAGACGCTGGACAGGACCCCAACAAATGGCTAAAAGGGTTCGACCGAGTCGCCAAGTACAACAGGTGGGATCATACAATGTGCTTCACCAACACTTATTTCTACCTGGACGGAACGGCACAGCAATAGTTGCTAAGTTTTCAATACTATCCTATCAATGTTGATAGCAACGTGTTTACTGTCTTAAGTGCATAATTTTTCAATCAAAGATGCGATTACGGGTTTGCCTGTGAAAAATGCAAAATCTTTGTCACAGGCACAGTGTACGGCGATCTGTGTTGAATACCAGTAAAACCTGCAAAACTTTTTAAGTTAATGGTGAGTATGTGGTGACTATGAACATAGATTTGCGAGCTCCGAACCAAGAACCCTTGTTGTTGGTTCCCTTCATTAGCTAATATTACAATTACACATCACACTGGATATTACATGCATATGTATGGTAACTTGGAACCTATGGATCTCAGTTGCTGATAGTATTGTGAAGAAAAATTTGCAAAGCTTCCTGGGATCATCATGTCAATAAAATATCATAAAAACTGCAACATTTTGCCTTGAATAGAAAGTGTAGATGTGCTAATCTGTACAACTGCTACTTTTGATACCCAAAGTTATGATTTTTCTGGCATATCAAGATAACAAATACAGATTTTCGAAAACAGGAAATGAATTTTCTAGATAACTAACCCACTTAGAGATAACATTCGAGTCATTTGCTTCTCCCCAAGATACAACTCTTTTAAAATCATATCTTCGTACATATTGTTATTATGTGTTGTTGTGCATGCACAGATTTCTCTTTAACCAAATAAGATATTCTGCTCTCAGCTTTAAATAAATTTTCAATATCTTATCTACTTATTATAAGCAGCTATGTGTAACCTAAAATCAACCCTTCAAAAACTCTATGCAAAGTGTTTTTACTTCTGCAAACTCTAAAATACAGTAAAACCTCGTTTTTACATTCTCGGTTTTTACGTTTTCCCGCCATTTACACCATTTTTTGTTGGTCCCGTCAAATTTCCCATGTTTACAATGTTAATTCGCCCTCATTTTTGCATTAACATATTTACGCCTTTCCCGTGTTTTACACTTTTTGAAAACACGTCCGTGAAGATAAATGACGTAATGTACATAAATTGACACTAGCATGGCTTTCCCCTTAAAGTATAGCGCATAAAAATTATTCGCGTTTCGTTGTTGACTTAAAGATGCGCCAGTGTAGTTCTTCTTTTCACCAGCTTCTTTGGCAGAGCACCTGGCATGTACTCAGACAAACAGAACGGTTTGTTAACGAGAGAATAACACTGATTTGTGGCGGGGTAGTTCGTCTTTCCACTAGCTTCTTTGCCAGAGCGGCTGGCAAGTACTCAAACAATCAGAACCAGTTGCTTTGTTGAAGTGAGAATAAATAGTTGCGTTGTTTTTGTGATACATGTTTCTGGTTAATAAAGAAATTTATCTGTCACAGTTGGGTATCATAATACTTACAACCTCAAAAAAGCAATAATAGTGAGAGATGACGATCCTATGCAAACGTCACAAAAATACTTATGCATATGTTTGTACTCGAGAACGTGAATAAATTCTCGAATATTGTCGTGTGAAACATCAAAACATACAAAACTAATGGAACTATAGGAGTTTTACTATGTAAATAATTAATTCCAGTAAAAGGCAGTAATTTTGAAGATGTGTTACATAGCCTGGCAGCAGCGTCCAAACGATATCTATCGACGCGGTTCAGGTAATTTTTGAAGATGTGTTATAGCCCAGCAGTGGCGTCCTTGATTATAATGAATGAAATTACGTCAAAAATTCCCACTTCCCATAAAATTACCAGTTCTGCCTGGCGCTTAAAATAGTAAAAATTTGGATAACCTTTATCGTATAATCAACTCCCTGGCAAGTATTTAGTTGTCTATTATGTACATATATCACACAAACTACGAAAATGCAAGGCTGATGCAGTAAGCATATTTTACCATTTAAAACATTATTTCCTGCATTTTACACCATTTCACTGAAGTCCCCTGAAAAGGGTAAAAACGAGGTTCTACTGTATGTTGCAATACTTGACTAAACTGCGATGAGCAACGAAAATGAAATTGCCCTTCATCAAGTGACGATATGAACCTCATCTCTAAGATCAAGATGCAGAAAAATCAAATTTTTTTCACCAAGTAGATTTATTCTAATTGGATGGTAAGCTTCAGAATGACCTGAACACTGTCTTTCAGCACAAAATGCACTTTTGCTAGTGAAACAAGTTTTTCAGTTGCATCTTGATAAAAGATTTTTCTAAACAGAACAATGGCATTTCTTAGATAAATGTCTACAGGATGTATTGTAAATATTTGAACAGTTTGCTAGGGTTAGTTATTTAGATATTTGTGACTCATGGTGCAAGAATGGCTAAACATTGGATTTTGTGTAAACATACGATCAGTTTAAACCTCTGGATCTTGGTACTGGATAAAGATCTCAAAAATAGTTAAGACGTATTTTGAGAATATCATCTTAAGAACATACAGGAAAAATTGACAATTTGTAACGGAAAAAAAAAAAAAAAAAAAAAAAAAAAAAAAAAAAAAAAAGCTGTGTGTCCATCCCCAAAATTTGTCATTTTAGTGTCCAAAAATCATGGTTTTTTGCGATTTTCTCAGAAATCACCCATGAATAAATGGTGCTTTTGTGAGCTGTATGAAGCCCAGAACAGACCACATGCAATGTGCAAAATACCAAGCAACTTGGTCAATTTGGATGGGCTCCAGGGAGTGTGTAATATTTGTACTACAGGACAGCTACAATATTGCCATTCTTGTAATATGTTAGCAGATGATCACTAGGCCAATGACTATCCAGAACATTTCACCCCTTAACTCTATGCTTGATAGAAACCAAGATATGGGTTCCTGAAGAATCACAAATTTGCAAATATCCTTTACATACATAATACCCTGCACTGCCATGCACAGTATGACAATAGTAACAACTCACGGGAGTACTTTTCTTTTTTTGTACCAGTCAGTGTTCAAACGTTAAGGACTAACAAACCATTTGCAACCTAATTCAGGAACATTACATTTTATATTAAACTAGCTGTGAAATCTGGCATCACCTGGAAATAGATTTTTCCAGTCTTACGTTAGAACAGGGGTCGGCAACACGTCGATCATGATCTACTGGTAGATCACGAGTGCTAATTTGGCAGATCGTGCGAGTACTGGGAGTACAGAAGCAAAAATGTCAGATCAAATTGTTTGTGTAGCAGTGAAAATGTGCTTACGTTCCACACAAATTTGTTTTATTTATTAACAATGGCAAATACGACTCCTGTATTTTTATAGCATTTGGATGGGATATTTTGTGACTTAAATATTCAAACGCCATCTTGTGCCTCCAAAATAATAGCCTGCATAGAGTAACAACTCCACATGTAATAATAAGCTTAAAGGGGGAAAAAAATGTGAAGAGGAGTTTTTGGTAGCCGAAAGAAATGTCACATGTATTTTATTTATTGCGTTAATCTGCGATTGCATTATTAAAAACAACAACCATCCTGATACATTTCGAAATAATGCACCCTAAGTGTGTTTGCACAGTTTCGTCTATACAGTGAACTGAGAACAGAAAAAAAAAAAAAAAAAAAAAAAAAAAAAAAAAAAAAAAAAAAAAAAACTCTTAGACATTTTATCAGTTAAGTAACAATGAATGTTAGGCAAACATGATCTCTACTTTGAGTGATCATTTCAACCACAGGTTTTCAGATTTTAAAATGATTTCTTCGGTAATCCAGTTTGTTATCTTTACCGAGGATAACCTTGAACTGTTGACTATATCTTCTTCCATCGAAAGTGACGTAGATACCGCAGCTCTTGAACTTTATAAAATATTTACAAAATGGTTTGTTCGAATGTTTGCAAAGATTATGGGACTTAACTGTGGGGTCATCAGTCCCTACACTTACAACTACTTATAAACTAAATTATACTAAACATAATAAAAACATCCATGCCCAAGGGAGGATTTGAACCTCCGGCAGGGAACGATCTCATGCATCAGAGCATAACGCCTTAATGCGCTCGGCCACTCCGCTGCGGCTGCTGGCCTCTAATTACTCAAGAGAAATACCTTGTGTTAGTTAATGTTGAACTTCGATAAAGGCCTTTTTGCATCTACTTACTTTTGCGAATCATTGTTCACAAATATGTACTCTATTTGAAATAAAAACAGAACAATGTTAACTTAGCGAGCACCTGGACTCCTATATTCGAATAAGTGTAGTAAGTTATACACCAGATATCAAAGTCATTATTAACAGAACATTATTTACTCCATTTCCACATTAAATGTGAGGTAATATTTGTAAAGTATTATGAAATAAAATGTTTATGTTTTGAACAAATAGTAAGATGTAAAAGTTTTGTTCTTAAATATTGTTGTCTTACAGTATTGAAAAATTATTTAAAATGTAGCAATTTCTGTACTTTTAAAGACGTAGATCACTTCCATCCTGTGGAATGAAATAGTAGATCGCGAAGATTTTGCGGTTGCCTGCCCGTGTTAGAAAATTTGGAAAAAAATGTCATCTTCATGTATTTCCATCACCTTCTACCTCTTTGTCTGTCAACATAATCCTTCCCCCCTCTCTTCTCCCCCACCAACCGTTTCTATGTACGTCTCATAAATCATGCATCGGGTGATGAGAAAGTTTGTGTGAACCATTGTTTACGACGTGATACCTCCTGAACTATATGTTGTAGGTAGTTAGTACGCAATATTTGTGCCAAGTTTAGTTAAAATCATCCATTATTTTAGGAGCAGATGTGGAAAATAGTAAATGATGTAGCAGTTATTCAGAAATTTAATTGTTTATGACATCATATCTCCTGAAATGTGTCGTACTGTAATGTAAATTCAAAGGTACATTCAGTGGTATATGTGCCTAATGTCTGTAGAATATGTCGTGAATGTTGTGAGCAGTAAAAACATAATAAATTGAAACCTCATGCATGATGGTGCAGTTTTTCAAGAACCAAACTGTTTATGACTTCATATCTTGTAAACTATAAGTCAATCTGTGATATAATATCGAAGGAACATTCAGTGGAATGTATGTGTACTGTCTGTGAATTGTCTCATGAATACCATTTACAGGGTAGAGGTAATAACTTTTAACATCATTCCAAATGCCGTATCATGTATATTGGAAAATAAGCAATAAACTTTTTTCCTTTTATCATTTTGTTGTAAGTTGCTAAGTGCTCTCATTGTCAAATAGTTGATGAACAAAATCATTCTATAACAAGCTGCAAGATGGGGCTATTTGCATTGTTTATGACATATCATATGAACTATGTATCATAAATGGTTTTTGCAACTATAGCAAATGATTCCTGACCTTAAAGAATATTTTATCATATTTGGTTGAAATCAGTCCATTAGTTTAGCAACAGATGTAGAATATTATCGTATGTTGCAGCCGTTTTTCAAAACTGTCGATGTTTATGATGTCATATCTAATTATGCACGTGTTGTAGGTGGTTCTTACCCCCAACAGCAATTGTTGCATGATAGTAAGGTACACATGTACCAAGTTTGGCTGAAATGAATCCAATAGTTTAGGAGATGAGGAACATACATAAATACACACATACCCACATACAGCCTATTTAATAAGATGATATTTTTGAGAAACATATGTTGCTTACTCACCATAGATATGTCTGATGAGCCTAAGAAAGGCACAAATACTATAATACAACATTAGAGCTTTCAGCCATTAAGGCCTACGTTGATTAGAGAGACACAAACACACACAGACACTCAGACAGACACAACGGCCATCTCAGGCCATGATGTCTGGTCACAGTGGCCTGAGCCGGCAGTCATATCTCTCTCTCTCTCTCTCTATCTCTCTCTCTCTCTCTCTCTCTCTCTCTCTATCTCTCTCTCTCTCTCTATCTCTCTCTCTCTCTATCTCTCTCTCTCTCTGTGTGTGTGTGTGTGTGTGTGTGTGTGTGTGTGTGTGTGTGTGTGTCTTATAGATGAAGGCCTTAATGGCCCAAAGCTCTAATGTTATATTCTAGTATTTGTGCCTTTCTGAGGCTCATCGGATGTCTCTGTGGTGAGTAAGCAACCTATTCTTCTCAAAAATATTGTTGAGTCCTTCCTGGAATTTCCATTGTTCAATTTTATAAGATGTATAGATTAAAAGTAGGTAACATACAACACAAACAAAAGCAAAAACATTTTGACTGTACTTTCTTTGCAGTAGAATTACCTGAGCAAGTTTAGCATTCAAACTTCGAACATCAAGTTCTAATTCTTCAATCTGACGACAGAGCTCTTCAGTTTCTTTACGACCTTCCTCTATCAGTTGCTGCTGTGTTTTTCTTGGTTCCGGAACTGGTACTGTTCTTTCAGGTTGAATTATTTCTGCAGTAATTTCTTCAGTTGTAGCTTCTTTCTGTGTTGTTTTCTGCTAATAAATGCCAAAGATAAAAAAAGCGACAGATTAAACTGGTGTGTGTGATCAAAAGATTTTTCACAATAAAAAATCAATACATGTCTGTTACAGATTTACAGTGACACAAAGTATCTTTTGAATGAGTTTGCTTATAATAATAGCACAAGAATGAATACATTTCTTGACAAAGTTACCTTAATAAAAAAAAAACTGAATCTCTCTTTTTTTTTTTTAATTGAGGTATAGCAGCTCTATACTAATTTGCTAGTGGATGGATGAAATAACTTACCCACACTCACTAGACTAAAATAAAAAAGATTCTTGCAGAAGATTTAGTGCTTATATATAATGTCATCACCTAAACACATCAAGTTATACTTCAATTAAAATTACTTTGTGATTGAAATATGGCAATTGTGGAATGCATGGTTACCAGCTCAGGCCAACGTGCCAGAGGATCATGCAATCCAATAGTTGCATGTGCAGTCAAAATGAAGCAAGTAATCTACTGACTGATTGTTGCCAACATCTTTGTGGCAGTGGGGATGGGGGGCTGATGCTTAAGACACCATAACCACACATAATCAGCGGGTAACAACGGTAAGACAATCATTCAGTCACATGTGTCAAAAAGTAACAAAGTTTACATATGAGAGGAAAACTTTTAGGGGGTGAAAACAATTGAACTTTTGATAACTTAGCATACTAATAATGGATGCACACCAGTTACGACTATATCTGAATCACTTTGAACAGTGACTGTGTGTTCACTAAAACTGCAGTCAGAATTTAAGTGAACAATACACCAAAAAATGTTTTTCTTTTATTCCTTCATTTTTCCTTTGTTTTGCACGACACATTACTTATCCCAGGCTTTTATTGATACATCCATCATGGGTCTTACAACATCATGCCAATCTGTTTGGAGTTTAGTTTATAGCAATCTTTGTCTCCCCCCTCTCCCCCCCCCCCCCCATTTTACCAACACACCTTGTTGTTCCTTGTCTCACCTCTCTCAAATTGAGCCAATGTAAGTTCAATGGATTTGAAATGGCAGTAATTGACAGCAGTCTGGAGACACTGTGGCCCTACATTTTTATCAGTTCATTCATGGCACACTGGAGTATGTTTCTTAGAAATCTCCATGATGTCCAGTAATTAACCCTTTCTACCATTGTGTTTCATTCGATTACCCCCCACCCCCCTTTTTAAGCCAATTTATAAAACATTTGTTTTACTTAAATAAAGTCACTTTAAGTGAAGTCACATAATCAAATGACAATGGGATATCTACAGCTCTTACTGGATGTTTTTATGACAACTAATGGAAACATGAGCTTTATAACGATTAAAAGGATCCATTTATGTTCAGCATATTATGCGGGGCACTTGCATTGGGGTGCACAACCGCAAACTGCTACTATGTAAATAATACCGTATTTATGTATAAAAACAAAGATTGTTTGACTTCCCAAAGCACAGGCTCGCCGATAGAAACAAAAAAAAACACAAATAAAACCACACACAAACAGTCAAGCATTCACCACAACTGGCAGCTTCTTCAGGATAAGAGGGACGAAGGAGAGGAGAAAGGAAAGGATACGGGTTTTAAGGAAGTGGAAAAGGAGCCATTCCAATCCCAGGAGTGGAAGGACTTGCCTTAGGGGAAAAAAGGATGGTAAACAAATACAAACACACCTAGGCAGACACTGTCCAACTTCTTTGCTTTTTACAAATGTCTGCCTAGGCGTGTGTGTGTGTGTGTGTGTGTGTGTGTGTGTGTGTGTGTGTGTGTGTGTGTGTGTGTGTGTGAAAGTGTGTGTATTTATTTACCTTCCTTCCTTCCCCCCCCCCCCCCCCCCATAAGGTAAGTCCTTCCACTCCTGGGATTGAAATGACTCCTTCTCCACTTCCTTAAAACCCGTATCCTTTCCTTTCTCATCTCCTTCCTTCCTCTTTTCCTGAAGAAGCTGCCAGTGGTGGTGAAAGCTTGAATGTTTGTGTGTGTTTTTATTTGTGTTTTTTTGTTTCTATCGGCGAGCCTGTGCTTTGGGCAAGTCAAACAATCTTTATTTTTATATATATTTTTCCCACCATGAATGTCTCCTTCTATAATATTCGTTTAATAGTGTATTTACTCGCTTCATCTTCATCCCCCATATTTTGAACCTAGTTTTTAAAACCAATTTTTGTACTTTTTAAATACTCGTGTATTTTGCGCACACTAATTCTGTAACATTTTCTAGTTTTTTTTTTTTTTTTTTTTAACTTCATAAAATTTTCATAGGTAGTAATCAGAAACTACCTACCTATTCATTACCGTATTTCTCACTCCCTGTTCATTTTCATTTGTTAAAGTCTATAGCTTGGCTTCTGTTTTATCAGTTGCTGATCAGTTTTGGGTAAAACCTTAGTTTATGAGCCCTGCCTTGTTGTTGTCATGTAGATGTTGGCAAGGGCACGAAGCAGCCAATCAGGAGTCACATTCGCATGGCCAATAAGAAACAGCTTTAATGTTTATGGTTTGTAAACAAATCGCTGTAGTGCAAATAAAGGCATTAAATCAAGCTTTACGTACTGAAATGGAGATGATAGAATAAATAAAAAATGCTGTTCCTGCTCTATGGTTGACAGGTTCAAAAGACATGAAACAAACAATCTTACTGACCATGCGAATGCGACTCCCGATTGGCTGCCTTCGCGCCCTTGTCAACATCTACACGCCAACAACAATATGGGGCCCATAAACTAGGATTTAACCCAGTTTTGTGTTGGTTTTTAGAAGGTGGCAGACTTAAGGGATGAAATGTTGAAAGTATCACACCGAAGTTACACCGTGAGTTTCAAACTTTGCGCAATTGAATATGCGGAGAAAAACGGCAATTGAGCCTCCATGCATGAGTGCGGAATTGCCAAATCTCATGTGAGATAATGGCGACAACAGGATTCTCTATTACATGCAAAATGTTCTTGCCAAGCCTTTCATGGCCCAAAAAAGGCAAAGTATCCAGAGAGGAGTTACGACAGCAATGCTGTAAGCCATGAAATGTTGCAGTTTCATGCAAAAGAATTAGCTTGTGCCAAAGTAATTTCCCATGACAATATTAAAGCTAGCAGGGGGTGGGTTGAACGTTTCATGAGACAAAAAAAGTAGCACAACTATTGAAGTGAATGGCACCTCGAGTGTCCCTATAATTACGTCAGGCACAGGAAAACAGCGTTTTATCATACGTAACTTAAAAATGAACATTAAATAAATGCAGTCTTACTTCGTTATTTATTTACGGTATGATGATTTCATTTCTTACCTTGAGTCATCAGTATTACATGACTTTGGTAAATATCATAACATGGGCTTTAATGCTAATAAATAGATCACTGTATTTAACTTATTAGGTATCCAGGGTATATTATTCAGTGAATTGAAAAGCTATTGAAAGTGCGTCTTTGAGGTACTGTATGCGGCACGCCGAGAAATAGCCCGAGTAAACTTTGTTTTAAAATTCCCTGTGTATTTTGGGCACCAGAATTTAGAGACGGATTTTCCATCCAAAAAAAGTGCACAAATTACGCAAGTAAATACGGTATCCACGCTACATTGTAGTGAGATGTGACTCGTGAATAATCAAGTGATAACATTTTTTCACTGCAAGCACTCCGAATTAACAGCTTCATGGTTATTAATTTCCAAACAACATTATAACTATGACCACTGAAATTAAGCTACAGTTTGAGACTATAAGAGGTGAAAGAACTGAGTTTTTTAATGAATTTCATTCTTTACAATAGATTGCTAAAGATTGTGAATCTAATCTATTTTTTAATATTTTTGTGCAGAAACTAAAATGTTTACATATTTGCATTAAAATATTGTCATAACAGCTCAGCTCAAATCAAATGTTCAAATGTCTGTAAATCTATCAGACCAAACTGCGTGGTCATCAGTCCGTAGCTTACAAACTACTTAAACTAAGGTAAACTAACCTAAGGACAACACACACACCCATGCCCCAGGGAGGACTCGAACCTCCACGGCGAGCAACCGCGCGCTCCGCAGCGAGGTGCTTTAGACCGCTAGGCTACTCCACCGCGGCAACAGCTCAGCAGAAGATGTACAAATCTTTGTGTAATTGTCAGTCCTTCCTCTCCCCTCTCCTGCCCATGCATCCTACACTCAAGTTCCTCCAAATCGTTTCAGGCCAAATCACCTGGCAAGACTTGTCCTGGTGGAGCAGGCAAAACAACAAGCAGGTGGGGGTCCAAGAAACAACTGTGGTTGGCTGATACCCAGCTCCTATCTCTTGTCTCATTAAAACATTAATCATAATGTAATTTTAATCACAGTATAGTATAAACACCATTATATTCCCACTGTTTGCCACAATTTTGGGTGCAGCACACAATAAACACAGATCTAAGAAATATTCTTCAAAAGAGAGAGATTGACTGAACAGCACTTAGTTCTGTACCACACACACACACACACACACACACACAAACACACAGGATGAAAAAAATAGTACAAACTTTCGGAACTTTGTTCCTTCGTCAGGTGGAAGAGAAGGGGGGAGGTTATTCATGAGGTGATGATGGTGTGTGGAGGTCAGAGACACTGTGTCAAGTAATCAAGTATCTTTGACTTACAAATGTCACCCATCTTCACCTCATGGCCTAGGACGTGAATAACCTTTCCCTTCTGTTCCCGGTTCCCCTTTTCTTCCTTCCTCTCCTACCTGACAAAGGAACACAGTTCAGAAAGCTTGTCCTATTTTCCGTCTTTTTTGTGTGACTATCAGCAGTACAAAACTAAATTAAGTAATGACCAGTTAATCTCTCTCTTTTGAAGAATATTTTCGCACCTCTATGGAGAATTTCCATCAGTAATCTAACTATCTAAGAAATTCATAAGTCTACAATAAAGAGAGATATATGTGAGTCTTCTCTATATTAGTATATATTGCTTAAAATTACTAAGTATTCTATTTCAAATTTTAATTACCCAAAACAATTTAAACTATAATAAACATTAAGTTACCATTAAGAATGCTGGCTTTTCCTTCACCGGTGGTTTGGGCCCTGCTCGTGGTCGTGGCACTGGCCCCTGACCAACTGCATGAGAACTTTGTCTTACGCTGTCAACCAAACAATCTGAAAGTTGCTGTGGCCACTTCTTGAGGATTTTGGATGATGGCAAAACATCATGTTGGCAGTGCAACAAGAATGCATTTGTACCAATTAAAGCAGGCAAAAGCTGTCCTTCAGGATTGACTTGCTCCACAAATGATGGTAAATGATGGTCAATATATTCTTGGTATGCTGCAAAATTAATTTATTATTCCTATAATACATTATTAAGTGCCAATACACATCAAGCAAGTAACATAAGATAGATAACAACTCACCATAAAGAGGCTCACTGAGCTGCTGACAGACACGAAGATAATCACATTCACACAACTTAAATTTTTGGCCATGGCCTTTGTCAGAGAATGAAACACACACATTCACACAATCACTCAAACAACTATACGCACACAACCACCATGTCCAGCCACTCCAGCTGCACAAGCATCTAGACCGTGAGTGAGGTGGGGAGTAGAGGGGGAAGGATGCCGGGTAAAGTTGGGGATGGAAAGTTCCGTGTTGCACGATGGACTGTAAAGGCTCTGATAGGCGGGAATTTGAATTGCGGCAATCAATGCAGTGAAGGAAAGGGGTGGAGTGCGAAAGAATAGAAGGGAGGTGAAAAGCAGTGTGGGGATGAAGGGGGGATTTGAAATAACAAGAATAACAAGGAAAAATAAAAATAGGAAAAAGAGCAAACATAAAAATATAGGAATAAATAAAAATAAAAAGTAATTAATTAAGAGGATATTGTAAGTGATGACATACAGTTCCAGGAAGACATGAGATACAGGACAATGACTGGTGAAGGAAAAGTGTGTGTGTGTGGGGGGGGGGGGGGGGGGGGGGTGTTAAGACATAGGGTTCAGGGATGGCAAGTTGAGGCAAGAAAAAACAACTCTCATCTGCGCAGTTCAGAGGAAATGGTGGTGGGGACAATCCAGGTGGTTTGGGTAGTGAAGCAGCCATTGAAATCCAGAGTGCTGTGCTCAGCTGCATGCTATATCACAGGGTGATCCATCTAGCTTTAACCAATATAATATGCTGTGCAATGATTGCAGCAGAGTTGATACATCACATGGCTGCTTTCAAAGGTGGCCCGACCTCTGATGGGATAGATAAGCCTATGACGAGTCCCATCAATAGGAAGTGCTGGGTGGGTGGATTGGGCAGGTTTTGCATCGAAGTCTTCCACAGGGATATGATCCCTATGGTAAGGGGTTGGTTTGGATGTCTCATTTCAGGGCATTTCTGCTTGTTCTTACAAGCAATTTCATTTCCCCATTATTATCCCCCCCCCTCCATCCTGTACTGCCACCTTAACCCCACCATGTACCTCTAGACTGCTGTTCACATTGCCATAGTTGCAGTCTGGACCAAGTGGTCAGAGTCATTAGCCCTATGTGTGAGAATTTGCAAGCGTAAGAGTGCCATGTGAGGGCAGTACTGTAGCTTACCTAGTGTTCTTCTGCCTTCCAATTTCTGACCCCCCCCCCCCTCTCTCTCTCTCTCTCTCTCTCTCTCTCTCTCTCTCTCTCTCTCTTCCACTTTAATCAATAACACTTATTTACTTCGTTCACTTCATGAATGCACAACAATGATTAGAAAGTACTCAACATAACATACCTTCTGATGAGTTGTTAACATCAGGAACATGAAGAAATCCACGTGATATAAAAGGTTTGCAATGCCCACACCCTTCACGACTCCACGAACCATCATCTCGCCAACGAAGTCCTTCCTGTCGACAGTAACTTGGAAGCCATGGAGCAGACAGCTGTCTTCTTACTTCTTCTGCTATCTGCTGTTCCAAGAGTTCAGCACCACCTACTAACACAGAATGTTTGTTACCCAAGATATTATAGCTTTATTTCCGAAACTACAGAGTCAATTGTCAAACTAGTCCTCAGATTGATGACTACAAGAACAAAAAATTTTACAAATATAACAAAAAACAGCAGAGCATAAAAACAGACAAAAATTAAGAAAGGCACTTACTGATCAGTACCCAACTAACGCATGGCTATATGAAACACACACACCTGCACCACTGACATCTGTTGGTTGGGTGTGAATGCATGCAATGGAGTGAAAAATTTCTATGATAATATATAATGTGCCATGTACAAACTACACCCTCACCCATAATTACTTCTCCTTTGATGGCATCACCTAGCAATAAATTCATGGTACAGCCATAGGCATTCATGTGAACCCTTGCTATGCCAACCTATTCATTGATCTAGAGGATCCTTCCCAACTATCCAAATCCAAACACCTCATCTGGTTCAAATTCATTGAGGACACCTTCATAATCTGGACTGAAGATGAGGACGCACTATCCACATTCCTCCAAATCCTCAACACCTTCTCCTCCATTCACTTCACCTAGTTCTACTCAACCCAGCTAGCTACCTTCCTCGACATTGACAACTGCCAAAAGGATGGTCCCTTCAGTACCTCTGTCAACATCAAACCTGCCAACTATTAACAATACCTCCATTTCAACCACTGCCACCCATTCACACAAAAAGCCCCTTTCATACAGCCTAGCCAACTGTGCTCGTCGCATCTGCAGTGATGAGCAGACCTTCTCCAAATATGCCAAAGGCCTTGATGAGGCCTTCACCAATGATAATTGCCCTCCCAACCTTGTCTAGGAACAGATCTCATGGGCCCTGCCGTCCAGTCAAACACCACCTCTCTCACACTCACAGTCTGGCCACGAAGGCACACTCCTTTTGTGACCTGGTACAACCCAGGAATGGAGCAATTAAACCATATTCTCTGCCAGGGTTTCAACTAACCTTTCTTCCTGCCGTGAATGAGGAATACCCTACCCAATATCCTCAACCATTCCTCCTACAGTGGTATTCCGCCATCCACCAAATTTACATACTATCCTTGTCCATCCCTACTCCATTCCTGCTCCCAAACCCTTCTCCCAAGGCTTATATGCCTGCAATAAATCTATATGAAAAACCTGTCCTATCCACCACCACCTACTCCACCCCTGTCACATGCATTTCCTATCCCATTAAAGGCAGTGCAACCTATGAAAGCAGTCAAATGATCTACACTGGTCAAAACAATTAGGGGATCAGTTGAGATATCTAGGTTCTGAAGTATTGTCATTGGCAGACTTTGTCGGTTTTATAGAGTGCAGACATCAAGAGTATGGCAAACAAGATAAACAAGATAGTGGTTATAACAGAAAGTCTGCAGAGGGGGTTGATGTTGACTTGTGTTTACTCTACCAAACAAACTACACAATCAGTTGGGTTCATGTAGTATACTGAGCAGGTAGTGCATTATCACAACAACATTACTTACCTAAAGCTATGGAATGGAGAGCCATAAGAAGGTTGGAACAAACACAGAGGGAGGTGGCTGCAGCTATTTGAGTGCCCCAAGGTGTTATTTCCAGGATCTGGATGTGATTTCAGACAACAGGAACCATTATCAGAAGGCAAAGTCATGGACATCCATGGGTAACATCAGCAAGAGATGACCATTATCTACAGTGAATAGCAAGTCAAGACAGGAGACTGAATGCAACTGAACTGCAATATACCAGGACACGCAATATCAAAACAAACAGTCGGAAATCGCATTCGAAAATGTGGCCTCTACACATGGAGGCCTATGGTATGTGCCCCACTACAACCACAACACTGTTTAGCCCACATAAATTGGGCTGAGGAATATTGGGATTGGATTCATAATGAGTGGTGCTGAGTCCTGCTTACAGACGAGTCAAGATTTTGTGTTCAGCCAGACAGTCGTCATTTCTACATCTGGATTGAGCCTGTAACTCTGATCAATCCTGCTTATGTGCAGGAAACATCACCATATTATGGTAGTGGCATATATTGTGGGCAGGAGGCAGTATTGGTGGCCGTACAGACTCCCAAGTCATTCAGAATGGCACTTTGACTGTTCAGATGTATAGAGATGAGATCCTTCGACATTTTTTTGCACCCTACACTGGTGCCATAGAAGATGGTTTCCTTCCGGTGGATGATAATGCTCATTCTCACAGAGCTACAATGGTGGACAACATGTATGAAGCCGAGGAAATTGAATGGAGTGGCCCACTTGTCTACCGAAATTCAACCCGATTGAGCATGTGTGGATGCACACTGTAGGTGCACTGAAGCCAGCACCTCTCACGATGGTTGCAGAGCTGGACATTGCACTCATGGAAGAATGGCCACATATCCTGATTGATAACCTCATACTGTCCACACTATGCAGGTGGCCACCTGAAGTGATCGCACACCATATTAGAGGGCAATGAGAATGCCTTTTTCACTATAATGGTAGCCCCATGGTGCCTCGCCATGTCAAGCTCAAGAGTTGAGACAGCAAAATATTGTACTGTACGTCACACAAATTGCAATTGTAAACAATATCTGAACAAAATAAGTTATATATATATATATGAATGATATCTCCCCTGATCCCCTAATCATTTGGAGCAGTGTACAAACTGTGCTGAGCTGGAACCACTGGCATCTTTCTATGTGGGCATGACCAGTAATAACCTGTCTGACGGCATGAATGACCATCGTCGAACTGTGGCCAGGAGACAGCTGGACCATACAGTTGCAGGGCATGCAGCCATGCATAATGTAGCTCACTTCAATGACAGCTACACAACCTTTGCCATATTGATTTTCCTCACTAACACCAGCCTTTCTCAATTAAGCACGTGGGAATCTCCCTACAATATATCTTATGCTCCCACAATCCCCCAGGACTAAGCAAATGAGGACCAGAGTATATAGGATATAGTGCAAATGTGAACAGCCATAACTCTGTAAAGTACTATGTTTGCCTCCTCTCCATATTCATACATTGTCCCTTTTAGCTAAAAGCACTGAAACCAGACAATGTCATATTATCTTATAAGAAATTCTGATAGTTATCCATTTATGGTGAAAGCTAAGTAGTACCAAGTAGGAAGTATGTAGTACCAAACCAACTTGCACCAAAGGTACAGAAGTTGTCCAGTGTCCACAAGGCATATTTCTTATGCCATGATATTTTAAGCAGCTCAGTACACATTTATTATAGAAGGAAACTTTCCTGGTGGGATAAATTTATATAAAAGATAGAGATCGGATGACTTATCCAAAGCACAGGCCCATCGATAGACACAAATAAAATCACACACAAACACACATACAAGCTTTCATTTGTGTGTGATTTTATTTGTGTATGTCGACGGGCCTGTGCTTTGGGTAAGCCATCCATTCTCTTTTTTTCTTTTATTTATTTCAGTACACATTTATGAATACTGTTCTAGTGCTAAGAAAAAGTCAGATTTTCTAGTTGTAGAATGACTGTAGAATATGACATACCTTTATTATTAATCATCATCAGAGACTGATTATGCCTTTCAGTGTTCTGTCTGGAGTGTAGTCTCCCTAAAAAATCCCTCCATGATCCCCTATTTAATGCTAACATTGATGCCTTATTTGATGTTCTGCCTTTTACTTCAAAATCATTCTTCACTGAATCTAAGAACTTTCTCCTTGGTCTACCTCCTATTTCCCTCCTGTGCCGAGGCCATGAGTCTCTTAGGTAACCTTGCTTCTCCCATGCGCGTAACGTGACCCCAGAATCTCAGCCTGTTTGCTCTAACTGCTTCATCTATGGTGTTCATTTTCAGTTTTTCTTTGATTTCCTCATTATTGTTCCCATCTATTACTACCTGCAATCATTATTGCTACTTTCATATCTGTAACCTCCACCTAATGAATAAGGTAGCCTGTATCCACCCAACTTTCACTCCTGTACAATGAAGTTGGTCAAAATATAGTGGTGCACCACTAACTTAGTCTTGTTACAGACTTCCTTCTTGCAGAAGTGAGTAGATCTAAAATTGACTAAATTAGCTTCGCTACATCTTGATTCTAGTTCTTTAACTATGTTGCCATCCTGTCAGGAAATGCATCCTAGGTATTTGATACTGTCTACTTGTTCTAACTTTGTTCCTTCTATTTTGCACTCAGTCTGCTAGATCTCTTTCACACAGACATTATTTTTGTTTTGGAGATGATGATCTTCATATCATAACCTTTAAACTGCTGACTGAGCTCTGAAATATTATATTTCAACCTTTCACTCGAATCTGCCATCACAACTAATGGTGGTGGTGGTGGTGGTGTGGTGGTGGTGGTGGTGGACATAAGGGACCAAACAACGAGGTCATCAGTCCCTTCAACCTCAAATTGTACATGCCACGGAACCCAAAGAAAAATAGGTGAAAGCCAAAAGACCATTACACTAGGAATTAAAATTGTCTCACCAACAAGACTAAGACCAACCCAGGGCCGCTCCCACAGCTCCAGAAGCGACCACTACCCTAAACCACAAGTTACTAATGGCACAGTGGTCAACGTATCACAGCTCCAGAGCAGGGAGAAATAAAACTACGTTAAAATGTAAAAGAGTGGGGGACTGGTGGGGATAAGGCTCTAAACCCCACAATCAGCCAAGAATCACAAACCCACTCACCCCGACCAAGCGAGTCCTAGAGCTGACAATAAAATCTACTTTCACGGAGGAAGGCAAGGACGCGATCAACCATCCGTGGGTCATCCGCCAAAACTAAAGGCAGTGCAGGCGGTAGGCCATAGTCGCCACGAAGTGTCAAATGGAGAGGACATTCAGTCAGAATATGAGACACGGATTGTACGGCTCCACAATCACAATGTGGTGGATCGTCATTTTGTAAAAGAAATCCATGGGTCAGCCTGCAGTGTCCAAGACGGAGGCGACAGAGGACAATTGATTCTCTCCGGGAAGGGCGTAAAGATGAACTCCAAGCTGCAGTCGTATCTTTGATGGTGCGGAGTTTATTGGAAGGAGCAGTAGCTTTCCAACTGCTATCCCACGAGGAGTGAAGCAAAGATCTGATCTGCACCCGCAGATCCGCACCCGGAATTTGAAAGGGAAACGGGCAGCGAGTAATTGCCGATCTAGCCAACCGGTCAGCCTCTTCATTCCCTGTAATACCAACATGGCTTGGCACCCAGAGAAAGGTAACGGAGCAGGCAGCACGATGAAGGTCAGCAAGGAGATCATGGATGGAAATAACTAAAGGATGGGAGGGAAACATCGATCAATGGCCTGCAGACTGCTCATGGAGTCAGCACAGATTAAACCACGTTCCACGGCCGTCTGTTTAATAAAACAGAGGGCTCTATAAATTGCCATCAGCTCTGCTGTGAAAACACTGCATGCCTCTGGCAGAGAATGGCATTCCGCCCCAACAGGATATGTAAAAGCATTTCCGGAGTGGCCCGCACTTTTCGAGCCATCAGTGTAGAAGATAGAGGCTCCCTGAAACTCTTCTAGTACTGGGCGCACCAAACACCGAAAGACCATGGGGGAAAATAAAGCTTTTGGGCCCTAGAAGAGATCCGCCCGAATTAGTGGTCACGGCACCATCCACGGAGGTGTACATGCAGTGAAATGGGGGGAGCAATCTAGGGAAGGGAAATGGAAATCTCGGCAAAGAGAGGCAAGCCGAAGTCCGACGGGAAATCCCGCCCGCGGCCGGATATCAGGGGGTCGAAGCCCTTCATATGCAAAAAGAACCTGGTAAGCGGGATGAGCAGGATATTGCCGGACGGCGATGGCATAAGACGCCAGAAGATGATGCCGCCTGACCTGAAGAGGGCAGATTCCCGCCTCAACAAGGAGACTGTTGACCGGGCTAGTCGGAAACGCACCTGTAGCCAAGCGGACACCATAATGGTGAACCGGGTCTAATAAATTCAGGGCAGAAGGAGCTGCCGAGCCATAAAGTTGACACCCATAGTCCAATCGGGAAAAGATTAGAGCCCGATAGATACGAAGAATAGTTGTTCGGTCTGCACCCCAAGATGAATGAGCAAGGAAACGTAGGGCATTAAGTTTCCTCACACAACTAATCTTTAGGTGGCCAATATGGGGCACCCAAGTCAATTTTTTGCCAAAGAGAAGACCCAGAAAACGATGCTGTGCTACAACTTCCAGGCGCTGATTACCCAGGAACAGTTCTGGATCAGGGTGAACTGTAGTACGACGACAAAAATGCATCACCCTTGTTTTTGACGAGGAAAACTGGAAACCATGGGACGTAGCCCACATTGAACGCCGCCGAATGGCGCTCTGGAGCTGACGTTCAGTAGAGGCTAATGAGTAGGAGCTGTACCATATGCAAAAGTCATCGACATACAATGCCGGGGTTACCAGCGACCCAACAGAGCTCACCAACCCATTGATGGTGATTAGAAAAAGTATAACACTCAACACTGAGCCCTGGGGGACGCCGTTCTCCTGTATTCGAGGGGAGCTAAAGGAAGAGCCAACTCTGACACGGAACAGGCGGTGGGATAAAAAAAGATGGATAAAAATTGGTAAGGAGCCTCTGAGGCCCCAGTCATGAAGAGAACATAAAATATGACGACGCCAAGCAGTGTCGTACGCCTTATGAAGATCGAAGAAGACTGCTACCAGATGATGACGTTTAGAGAAGGCCTGTCTGATTGCAGTCTCCAGTCGAAGTAAATGGTCAATAGGGGATCGTCCCTCCCGGAACCCACACTGGTAACGTGAGAGAAGTCCCCGGGATTCAAGAACCCAGTGCAATCTGCGGGCTACCATCCTTTCAAGTAATTTACAGGGGACACTTGTCAGGCTTATTGGTCGACAACTGTCCAGCGCTGACGGGTCCTTGCCAGGCTTGAGGGCAGGGACCACAATACTCTCCCTCCACTGGGAGGGGAACACCCCTTGAAGCCAAATAGGGTTAAAAACTTTTAGGAGAAATTGTTGTTGTGAGGGGTTGAGGTGTTTCAGAAATTGATTATGGATATTGTCAGGGCAAGGTGTTGAATCACGAGAAGAGGAAAGGGCTAGTGATAGTTCCCAGTCAGTAAAAGGTTCGTTATATGGTTCCACCTGGTGAGAAGTAAAGCCTAATTTGAAGGTTTCGGCCTTGTGTTTCTTAAGGAGAAAGTTCGCCGGATATGAAGTTGTTGCTGATACATTGGCGAAGTGAGTTGCAAGATGTTCTGCAACAACAGATGGCTCTGTGCAGACCCCATCAGGCAGGGCAAGACCAGGGATGGAAGACGGCCGCCAGCTACCTTGGATAGATCAGAGCATAGCCCACACTCTTGTCAGAGGGACAGAAGAGCCCAACGAGGAGACAAAATGCTCCCAGCATGTCCACTTACTTTGTTTGATTAAGTAACGAGCTCTGGCACGCAGACGTTTGAAATTTATGAGACCAGCAAGGGATGGGTGGCACTTAAGATGTTGCAAGGCCCTACGGCGCTCGCGAATGGCTGCGGCAACTGTTGCATTCCACCAAGGGACCGGCCGGCAAGTAGGAGGGCCTGTCGACCGGGGAACAGCGGCGTTGGCAGCTTGGGTAATCATGTTGGTCACTTGGCTTATAATATCATCTACACAGCCCAAGGGGGAAGATGGATAAACAACCTGGGATGTATATAGCGGCCAATTAGCGCGACGGAAAACCCAGCGGGGTACCCTGGCTCGTGGTAGGTGTGAGGGAAGTGAAAGGATCAACGGAAAGTGGTTGCTATCGCAAAGGTCTTTATACGCCGACCAGTGAAATTAAGGAAGGAGAGAAGGAGAAGTGAGAGAGAGGTCTATGGCAGAAAAGGTGCCGGAGTGGCACTAAAATGAGTTGGGGAACCATCGTTGAGAAGGCTCAGATTGTGTTCAGCAAGAAACTGTTCTATGAGGCGGCCCCGGCTAGACATATAAGCACTGCCCCACAAAGGATGGTGGGCATTGAAGTCCCCAAGGATGAGGTAAGGAGGGGGAAGTTGCTGAAGGAGGGCAACTAGGGACGCGAGTGTACGTGGCCTGTCAGGGGGAAGGTAGAGGTTGCAAATGGTCAACGGAGTGTCCAAGTGAACCCGGACAGCAACCGCTTCCAATGGAGTTTGGAGAGGAATCCAGGTACTGACAATATCTGTCTGGACCAAAGTACAAACCCCACCAGACGCCTGGAGGGAACCAACCCGGTTCCGACAAAAAGCACGGAACCCACGGAGGGTCGGTGAATGTGCATTCATAAACTTCAATTCCTGCAGGACGACACAGGCCGAAGAAGAAAGCGAGATTAGCTGTTTAATCTCCAAGAGGTAACGGTAGTAGCCATTACAGTTCCATTGGATGATCACATCACGAGGATCTAGGCGGCAAGCGAATGGGGTAACATCTGTCACACTGCTTTGTCAGCGTCCGTCACCAAAGAAGAAGGGACAACATCCATAAACAGCTGATCAGCCTCAGGCTCAATGGGATAAGCGAGTTGCGAAAGCACAGTCGGCACTTCCGGTGGTACCGGAGGGGCTTTATCTTGTAACTTTGGTTTCTTCTTCTTCTTCTTCTTCTTCTTCTTCTTCTTATCTTTCTCTTTCTCTCTCTTTCTCTTTCTGTTTCTCTTTCTATTTCGTGGGACGGGGAGGATCCGCCCCAGAGAGAGGACTTTTGTCAGTTAGGTCTGGTACTGACGATGATCGGGCGACCTATGAACTAACTGACTGGGAGTCCAATGGCCGACTGGAAGTCGAAGATCTTCGATCTGGGGAATGCCGCGACGGAAGGCCCTGAGATGGGGCACTGTCACCGGCAGGCGACGGAGAAGGGGTGCACTTCTCTGTTTGGGAAGGTGTGGGACACATAGGGAGGGCTGCAGGAGAGGGAGATGTGAGGGAGGGGTGGGAACGGGGTGTAGGGGGGAGATAGGAGTAGGAAGGGGAGGGTGAAAGGCTAGAAGATAACGTCATAGCGAAGGTCGTCGCCATCTGCACGGGATGAATATGTTCATATTTACTGCGCGCCTCAGGGTACGTCAAACGCTCCAGGGATTTGTACTCTTGTATTTTCTTTTCTTTCTTGAACATAGGGCAATCTGGCAACCGTGAAGAGTGGTGTTGATGACAGTTGACGCACACCGGTGGAGGAACACAAGGGCTCCCCTCATGTAGTGGGCGTCCAGAATCACCGCATACTGGGACTGCTGTACAGCGAGAGGACATATGACCAAACCTCATACATCGAAAACATCGCATGGGAGGTGGAATGTAGGGCTTCACTTCACATCGATATATCATTATCTTGACCTTCTCTGGGAGTGCGTCCGCCTCGAAGGCCAAGATAAAGGCCCCAGTATCGACGCGGTTGTCTTTAGGTCACCTCTGAACGTGGCGAACAAAATGTACACCACGCCGCTCAAGATAGGCCCTAAGCTCCTCATCAGTTTGAAGGAGGAGGGCCCGGTGGAATATCACACCCTGTACCATTTTCAAGGATTTGTGCAGGAGTATTATTACTGGAATGTCGCCAAGGGTGGTGCAGGCGAGCAAAGCTTCAGACTGGGCTGCCAAGGTTGTTTTAATGAGCAATGAGCCAGATCTAAGTTTACTCATAGATTCCACTTCACCAAACTTGTCCTCTATGGTCTCAACAAAGAACAGCGGTTTAGTGGTAGTAAAAGTTCCTCCATCAGTCCTTGTGCAAACCAGGTAGCGAGGAAAGGGTTTTGCTCCTAACCGGCGAGCCTGGCCTTCCTCCCAAGGGGTAGCGAGGGAGGGAAACATCCTCGTATCCGCAGTAGCAGTATTAAAAGATCTCTTCCTGTCTTGAGAGACAGCCGATGCACGACCATTTTGGAGTCTAACTCTTTTCATAGTACTAGACGTCCGCCCTGGTGTCACCCACTCCAAAACAGGGGCTCTCTCCATGGGCGCCACCCAGCCTCAGCAAAGGCCACCTGGCACGATGGCCATTGCCGGGAGTTCTGATACCCCCGAGGACAGGCATCAATTCCTTGGCTTGCATGGAGAGGTCACAGCTCAGACACCAGTAGTGTGATCCCTGTGGTGTCAGGGGGCTCAGCCAAAGGGTACATAACAGCCCCCCCACACGGGTTGGCTACACGTGCTGGGGACCTAGCGGGGGATGGGGGCTACAGCGAGGAAAGGAAGTGGAAAGGAAAGGATAGGACCCGCACCGTAGGGGCTAGGTCGGGAGTTCTTCCCCAATTGGCTCACACGTTATCTGACAATTTTGTTATGGAAGGTCAAACCCCGAGGGGGGACCAAATTGGGCCAAAAACCGGTGTACACAGCAGACAAAACCAAAATTGCAGGACAATCGGTACCATGGAATAGCCAAGCCGTCATCTACAGTAACACCGAGAGACGGGTTTGGAGAGGGTGTGAAGGAGCAATTGGGATGGGAAGGAGGGGGAACTAGGAGGGGTAATGCAGCTTGGGGAAAGCAGGAAAAAAGGCTGCAATGGCTCGGGGACCCGTGCGCGCCACACACGTACCCACAAAAGAGCTGTGGGCCCCCTGGGAGGGGGGGAGGGGGCATCACAACTAAGTCATCTGCCTATGCAAGACTGCTTATTTTGTTTCCTCCTATTTTAATCCCACCCTGCCAGTCTACTATTTTCAACATATGATCCATGGCTAGTATGAACAACAGCGGTGACAGGTTACAGCCTTGCCTTACCCCTGAATCTACCCTGAACCATGAGCTTAATTTGTCGTCTACTCTAACTGCCTCCTGACAGTCTATGTAAAGAACTTTAATTGCCTACAGAAGTTTGCCTCCTATTCTATAATCTTACAAAACTGTCAAGACCTTCCTCATACACACATGGCCATAAGTCTTTTCTAGGTCTATAAAATAGATACAATTCCCTGTTCCACTCATAGCCCTTCTCCACTATCTGCCGTAAGCTAAGATCTGGCCCTGGCAGCCTCTAAAAGGGCTAAACTCTCACAGATTTTCATCCAACTTGTCTTCAACTAATACTTGCTCTCTCCTTTCAACAATGGTTGAGAATATTTTCCCCAAAACACTAATTAAAGAACTACCTTTATAGTTGTTACAATCTATCCTGTTTCCACGTTTGAAAATTGGTTACTGATTTTGTCCAGTCAGATGGAACCTGTCCTGACTCCCATGCCTCTTCAATTATCCCATTTGAGACCTGACATTCCACTGTATTTGATGAGTTCCAGCTTATTTTAACACAACCCAGTATTTTTATTGCACTGTAATCTATTGACCAGTTCCTCAACTGTGATCCTGTTTTCATAATAATTCCTATCCCATTCTACCTCAAAATGTGACACATCATTGAATGTTTCACCTACATTGAGCAAGTCTTGAAAATATTCCCTCCATCAGGTCAAGGCATCCACCGGATTCACTAGCAGCTTTCTTGACCTGTCTGAAAGACTTGTTAATTCCTTTTTCCCTCCCTTTCGAAGACTGCTAATTACACTCCAGAATAGTTTTCCCGCAGCTTGTCCCATGGTTTCTCTCTCTCTCTCTCTCTCTCTCTCTCTCTCTCTCTCTCTCTCTCTCTCTCTCTCTCACGCACACGCGCACACAAACACACATGTATACATGCACACACCGGACAGAAATATGCACTTTGCATGGTGTGTGTGTGTGTGTGTGTGTGTGTGTGTGTGTGTGTTCACCTATCCTTTCCTACCTAAGGTAAGTCTTTCCTCTCCCGGGACTGGAATGACTCCTTACCCACTCCCTTAAAACTCTTATCCTTTACTTTTCCTTCTCCTTCCCTGCTCTTTTTCTGAAGAAGCAACCTAAGATTGCGAAAGCTGTTTTGTTTGTTTGTGTGTGTGTGTGTGTGTGTGTGTGTGTGTGTGTGTGTGTCAACAAACCGATGCCTATTCAACTGTTAAGTCAAACTTTCTTTACTTTAATTCGTAATTGTATATATGTTGTTCATGACAATCATATTTAAATAGCTATGTCTTGTATTTAATTGCCAAAGTTATAAAAGTTATTGTAACAGTATATTTTTCCATAAACATGATTTGTACTTGCCATATGCTAAATAAATAATATATACAGGGTGAATCACATAAAACACCACAAATATTGCAGAAACGGAAAGTGTGATTGATGTGTGGTTTTCACAGAATGGATTGGTAGTCAAGGACTCTTATTGTTAGCCAATAAACAGAGTGTAAAAATACCTAGAAAGTGTATTTTTTATGCAAACATACAATTTTTCAAATGGAACAATGGTTGTTTCTTTCATGCACTGGAATTTTTTACACCAGCTGTGTACACAGAATTTTGAATGACATTTTTATCATGTTTAATTTGGCAGCTACAGCCATTCAAAGTTTTGGGGGCTAATGGCTAACTGGCTGGTGGTCATGAGACAGTGGGCCGTACCCCAGGGGCTAGCCACTCGGCCAGTCAGATATGCTATTGCAGCCTCCGCCCCCAAAACTATGAACAGTTGTAGCCGTCAAACTAAACATGATAATGTCATTCAGAATTCTTTGTACACTGCTGGTGTCAAAAATTACAGTGCATGATAAAACAACCATTGTTCCATTTAAAAAGCTGTATGTTTACATAAAAACTACACTTTGTAAGTAATATTGCAATCTGTTTGTTGGCTAAAAATACGAGCCCCTGACTACCAATCGTTTCTGTGAAAACTGCTCATCAATCGCACTTTCCATTTCCACAATATTTGCGGTGCAAGTGTTACGTGATTCACCCCGTATACCATCAAGGTCTGATGTTCAGCTTACACTATTCATTATGCAACAGCATTTGATATCATTTACAATAGAAAACACTTTAACAGAAATTTTGTTTCGGCCTTATGAAGAGAGAGAGTCTATTATTCAGAATGTTAAACAGTTAAAGGCATCTCTAATGTTCAGCAGATAATTTGAGTGCCTATCTGTTTCTAGTGAACATTCAAATATTTTAGTGGAAATAAATATAAATCTTCTCCATAAGTAAACTAAGTTTACCATTTATTTATATCTTCTCTCCCCCCTCTATCTCTCCTTTTTTTTTTTTTTTTTTTTTTTTTTTTTTTTTTTTGTTATCTCCAGTGGGTGAACTGGCTAGCTACAATACTTTTAAGTTTCATTTACAGTCATACCTCTATGTGCAGGCCACTGTTACGTCAAAATAGTTAGCTGTTAATAAGTATTAACATTGGTTGCAGCAGCTGTTACTTGTAGTTAGTATTATGTCAAGTTTTGGATCAATGATTTATGAATAAATTAAGAATATGATGAAATTTGATCATTAAAAATTATGTGAAGAATAGAATTCTCTTGATCATGTAAAAGTAAAGAAAGTAGGGAAGCCAGTTCGATATCCCATATGAGAAAGTATAGACTATAATTTATTTATTATGACTTTGAAAATTTAGTAATCTGAAATTCAAATTTAGCACTTATTTTGTAAATGTGTTTTTCTAAATTATTATTGTCACAGATTCACAATATTAATGTGACACAAAGGAAGTTTTGTCATGAACATAAAAGATACCTTCCTTCAGATAGGCACTTCATCACTCCTGCAAACTCAGTTTATGTGTACCCTTTTCTTTAACTCGCTTAAATTAATGTAGGCATAAGCTTCTCCGGCCATTGCAATTGTCAGTAAAGATTTTCAAACTATGTTGCCACATTTTTAATTTGTTTTGGCCACTATTGCAAATAGCCTGTCTAAGGGTGTTGAGCAAGGCAACTTGCAATACTAGTTCAACTGCCAAGCAATGGGGGAGCGAGAGGTGGGGGGGGGGGGGGGGGGGAGGGGGAAGCAGCAGCCACTTTAAAATTCAAGCGACTGGTATAAATTTGTTGCTTTCCTAAGAAAATATTTGTGTTTAGCATAAGAATGATGAATTTATATCTGTGTAGGGAATGAAGCAAATAATAAAGCAGTAAAATATTCATTAGGATCAAATTCAAAGATTTTAAACTATGTGCAACTCAGTAGCACAGAGGTAGGGTGCCAAATTATCAATCCAAAAGTTGTGGGTTCGATCAACCACTAGGTCCTAGGATTTTTATCTGTCACTTTCCACTTCTTTCACCTCTGGCAGTGTTGCTGATGTGAAAAATGAGGAGTAGCACCTTGGTTCAAAATCCACGTTAAATCCAAAGTTTAGCAGACATTGTTTATACCACATTTGTAGTTACACAGCAAATATTTATCACCAATCTTAATTTTCGCTCTTTTAGAACCTTTATCGGGCAATTTCACATACAACTGTGGACATATGACCAGCAAAAGTCTCCTATTTACACATTAAGAAGTTTTAGCACTTGAGCAATAAGTTTTGCTAGAACAGTTAATTACAGTAAATGTCATTCACAATTTACTTATTTAGAGATTTATAGTATGTATGTAGCATTTGTAGTATTTATTTAGCATTTATAATGTATATGAATTTCATGTAGCTCACATTATAGTTTACCAGTGAAACTAAGTCATTTCTTGAGCTTATTGGTGCTTTAACTTTACTAGCAGGTAATTGCCTGCTGTTTAACACGAAGACCTGATATCACATGCAATATTATGCAACTGCTGCTGCACTACTAATGATTCTTGGCGCTATCTGGATCTGCACAATGGTTGAGAGGCAAAGCAGGAACAATGCACAAGAGCGACACAGTAGCCTGTTGTAGACTAAATACAAAACATGACAGTTCAAAGAGTGTTACTTATTTCCACCCCTGTTCAATTCATTAAATGAAGATCACTAAAGTATGTTCCTGTTCCCCCCTTAATAGCCAAAATTGCTTGTACCTTATCATTATGCAAGATGTAAGTTGGAAGCAGCAGAAGCTTGACACCGAGTCATGGGTGGCAACATCAGCTTTATGTGCATATGTTCTTATCTTTAATGCATCATAATCCCTAGCAGGCAGTGATGTAGTAAGACAGAAAATCCATAGGAAGCATAATTCATTTTGTTAATGATTTATGATAACATAATACATCAATGTTGTTACCTTCTTTTAGAACTATTCAATGACCAATCTCATCACTTAATCATCTTTATATTTCTTAAATGAGAAAATAAACAAGGATGAGGCAAAGACCAAAATGTGTACACAACAAAACAAATACATTCATTTGCAAATGTTAATCAAAAAAATTAAATGGGATACTACTCACTACTCCTTAACTTTCATGAATTTGACTCATATTATCTATTTCTGGATATGCTTCCAACTACTAATTATGTTAGGTTGCTACTTCTTTTTAGTCCTCACCAGCTGGGTCAGCTATTGTCTTCTCCGATTCCTTAGGCAACTTCTCAATGAGGAACATAAATACACGGCGAACATCTGCTTCACTTGAGTACAGGAAGGTCTGATAGCCTATCTCACCTGGGTAACCAAGATCCTGAAAGAATGAGAAAATGATGAAAAATACTAAATTGAAGGTAATAACAACATAATGCTAAAATTGCTTTACCACAAACACTAAGTCTTTGGCACCTAATAATGACTCAGTTGCATAAAATTTCTATCTATATTTTTGTTTCTTTTCCCCACATATTTTAACAGTACTAGTACTGGTGTGCTGTCCAGATGCCACACAATGGTACTGCGGTGAGGAGACATTATTTGCAATAGAACCTCATTTATACATAACTCTGTTTTGCATAATTCTTATTTATTCTTGAAATTTTGTCAATCCTGGCAAAATTGGAAAATATGTTAATTAAGCCTTATATGCGAAGGTAATGTAATGCAATGTCAGAAAATCAGGCGATGCTGAAGGAATTAGATTAGGTAATGAGACAATAAAAGTAGTAGATGAATTTTGTTATTTGAGTAGCACGATAACTTCTGATGGCCGAAGTAAAGAAGATGTAAAATGCAGAATGGCTATGGGAAGAAAAGCGTTTCTGAAGAAGGGAAATTTGTTAACATCCAATATTAATTTAAATGTTAGGAAGTCCTTTCTGAAAGCATTTGTCTGGAGTGTAGCATTGTATGGGAGTGAAACGTGGATGATAAGGAGTTCAGATAAAAAGATGATAGAAGCTTTTGAAATGTGGTGCTACAGATGGGTAGATCAAGTAACTAATGAAGAGGTGCTTAACCAAACTGGGGAGAAAAGGAGTTTCTGGGATATCCTGTCTAAGAGAAGGGATAGATTGGTTGGACACATTCTGAGACATCAAGGAATTATCAATTTAGCATTAGAAGGAAGTGTATGGGGTAAAAATCTTAGAGGGAGACCGAGGGACGAATACATTAAGCAGATTCAAAAGGATGTAGGTTGCCTTGCATATTCTCAGATGAAGAGGCTTGCACAAGGCAGGGTAGCGTGGAGAGCTGCATCAAACCAGTCTGCGGACTGAAGACGACGACGACGACAACAACAACATGTAGATGTGAGAGTATGAATTTCTTTGCTTCAGTTATGGTGATTATTAATAGAAGTTGTTTAGCTGATCATACCTTCCATTTACATAATTATGACTGTAAATGAACAAGCATAATGAATTTAGAGTTAAGGTGATGTACAGAAGAACATAAAATTTTTATTTCATTTGAAAGCTGATTTTGTTCCCTAATCTGTGGTTTTTGTGTTTCTCCTATGACGTATTTTGTACACGATTCCCAA
Organism: Locusta migratoria; assembly: GCA_026315105.1. NCBI lineage: Eukaryota > Metazoa > Arthropoda > Insecta > Orthoptera > Acrididae > Locusta > Locusta migratoria. The sequence goes on along the minus strand of CM048746.1, from coordinate 16,284,300 downwards.
GGAATACTGCAAACCAGAATGTTTTACACAAGAATCTCAACACAAATTTCAATTGCTTCTTGTGTGTTTACAAGGCAGATTCTGATCGGGTTGTCAAATGCTACTGTGTACAACAAGAAAAATTATAATTCAGTAATCAAGAATCTGTACTATTCCTTTCAGTATAGTAATCTATTTGGCTGTCTTAGTATGATGATGTCACACTGAATAAAGTGAAGCAAAGGGGCGGAAGAGGATAAAAAGGAGGTGTAGAGGAGTGTGGGAAGGAAGTGGGATGATTTGAAATGATAAAAAAAGCAGTTAAGGGGATATAACACCTGTCCTAAAGTAGTGTTCCTACATCCACCCAACTTGTACAACATCCTAGTCCATTCCTATGCCACTTCCAATCCCAACCCTTTACCACAGGGATCATATCCCTGTGCAAGACCCTGATCAAAACCTGCCCAACCACTGACCCAGCATTTCCTATTGCAGTCCTGTCACAGGCTTATTCTACCCCATCCAGTCAGGCCACCTGTGAAAGCAGCCATGTGATTTTCCAACTCTGCTGAAATCATTGTACAGCATTTTATATTGTTATGATGACAAAGAAGCAACTGCCACAAGGAGGAATGGCCACCGTCAAACTGTGGCAAAAATCAAGATGGATGACCCTATGGACAGCATGTGGCTGAATATAACACACTTTATTTCAATGGCTGTGCTTTAATACCCGAGTCATCTGGATCCTTCACCACCAGCTCTACTGAACTGTGCAGATGGCAGGTGTCCCTTCAACACACTATGGCCGCACAACCATCCTGGCCTCAACCTACGATAACTTCCCATACCTACACCCTATGCATACCCTTATTCCTCTCCCCCCCCCCCCCTTCGCCACTCATTATCCTGTATCTCATGTCTTCCTTGCAACTGTACATCAGCCTTTACAATATCCCCTTAATTTACTTTTTAAATTTTATCCTTATTATTTTTATCATTTTGCCCCCCACCCACTACCTCCCCACACTCCTCTACACCTCCCTTTTATCCCTTCCCGCCCCTTCCCTGTATTGATTGCCGCAATTCAAATTCCTGCCTATCATCACAGCCTTTACAATCCATCATGCAACATGGAACTTTCCATCCCCACTTTTACCCAGCATCCTTCCCCCTCCACTCCCCACCTCACTCACAGTCTAGATGCTTGTCCCACAGGAGTGACCTGACATGGTGGTTGTGTGTGTATAAATGTCAGAGTGATTGTGTCAATATATGTGTTTCTTTTTCTGATGAAAGCCATGGCTGAAAATTTAAGTTGTGTGAATGTGATTATTTTTTGTGCGTGTCAGAAGTTCAGGGGGCCTCTTTACAGCGACTGGTCATTCCAACATTAAAACAGTAGTATATGAAGTTCAAGAAATAATGCAGTGGATATAAAATAGTGTTGTGCAGTCACACAAATATTTAACAAAATACAATGCAATACTCCTGCCCCCACACTTTTAAAACTTGTTGGAAATGTTGAAACAAAGTGTAATTCAGCCTTCATCCCGTTTGAGAACAGTGGTTTCTGAAATGGCAACTTATATTGTTTCAGCACGACACGTCAGCTGCTGTAGAAGTGTTAGCACTCAATTTGAAGCTTCACTGAAGTCTTTTTAACATACGATAGGAGAAGCACCAGCACAAAGTATATTACAAAGTACAAGGTAATACCAATTATTTTAATTATTTGTCTGTAGATCTTTACATTATCACACCAGACCCACCAGTTGTATAACAATGCAAGGGCATTCTATTAAGAATGCCGAAGTAAAAGTACTGTATCAGGTAATTCAATTAAATGACCATACAACTGAAACTACTTTATTTGATCAAAATTTAAAAATCAGAATTTTCAAGATATAGCAACAAGCAGGCAAGCCACACAAACTCAAAACTACAATTTATAAGCAACAAAGCACCTCAAGAGGATGATACTGACTCACTATTATCTGGTGCAACTATAACCCAGAATAGAAGTAAGATGGAAGGAAGAAAAATTAGGTTTAACTTCCCGTTGACAGTGTGGTCATTAGACGGTACAGTAAATTGTTCCTTAAATACTTACATCACTTGCCTATGGGCAACCTTTTTAAACTTTACTTGTAATTAAGGATTATTGTTAATAAGTGAGTATTTCATTTACATAAAACAAAGTATTTTTATATGTATAAAAAATAAAAATCTAATAACTTACCCAAAGCACAGGCTCGTAGATAAGACACAAAAACAAAAATAAAAACACACACAAACGCAAGATTCAAGCTTTCGCAACCTTTGGTCGCTTCTTCAGGAAAAGAGAAAGGAAGGAGGGGAAAAAGGGAGGATGCCTGGTTTTAAGGGAGTGGAAGAGGAGTCATTCCAATCCCGGGAGTGGAAGGACTTACCTTGGGGGGGGGGGGGGGGGGGAAGGAAAAGTAAACAAGTGCGCACACACACACACACACACACACACACACACACACACACACACATACATATATGCAAACACACCAAGGTAAACATTTTTTTATTTATATAACTTCGTACCATTACTTTTGGAGTACACACATGAGTAGCCTCACAAAATAGTCTAGTACTACCCATTTGAGTAGGCTTAATACCTTCTGGTATCTGAACATTCCCACAACTAAGGGTACTGCCCAGCCAAAACGTGAAGATTGTGCTGAAGTTTATAAAGAACAATTGCCTAGAAGCTGATTATTATTATTATTATTTAGGGTGCAAAACACTGCCCATAGTAAAATCAAACCGGGGGTAGAACTTAAATGGCTTTCGCCAAATTTGCATGATGTATAAAAAGTAAAACTCGGTCAGCAGAATGCGGATTATCAGCTAAAATATCAGACATTTCAAATTGTAAATATAGATCATGACGTAGACGATTAAAAAAACTGACATTACACTAAAAGGTGCTACACAGTAAAAAGTTCATCACAGTGCTCACATAAGGGAGCAGGATCACCACAAAGTAAATACTGGTGTCTATAACGGCAGTGGCCAATACGAAGCCGGGTCAGAACAATCTCCTCTCGGCGAGAGGGTCGAGATGACGCCGACTAAAGATCAGGTACAGGTTTAATGGCTCGCAATTTGTTCCCAGACAGGAATGACCAATGTAAAAACCAGCGTGAGATGATACGCCGGGAGACGCCAGCAGAGGTAGTAGAAAAGGTAGACAGCCGAGGGAGGAGAACTGCCTCCTTGGTAGCTGTATCAGCAGAATCATTCCCCAACACTCCCATGTGGCTAGGAACCCACAGAAATGTCACAGTAGTTTCGCTCACTGAAAGAGAGGTAAGACAATTGCGGATGCTTTGTACCAGGGGAGGGACAGGATATAGCGTGCGGAGGCTCAAAGTTCTCAGTGTACAGAAGATTATCACTATTTGCTGTCTAAGTAGTTCATAAATTTGGATCATATTTTGGTTTCCAATGCTGATTTTTTTTACTCATTAACAAAATCCAATACATAAGGTCGTGTAAGTGGCATCTTTATTACTCTTTGATAACTCTATGATTATTTAAGTAACATCAATTAAAAACATATTTAATAGGTTTATCAGAATTTAGAAATGTTTAGTGAATCCAAATTTTGCAAGCTGTTGTCTGTTTTCATTTTTAACTGGCACTTTAAAGGAGAGCTTTCTGATTTGAGAGTGTGAAGCCATCTAGTTCTATTTCAGGGTCTGAAGCCTTAGAATTTGTCAACAGTATCCAGTAACTATACAAAGCTAAAAAATGTAGTTACAGTTGCAACTGACCCCTATATCAACCACCAACAGATAAGAGCTGTAATGACTCACCATACAAGCTTGAGCGATGCTTGCACCAACTCGGAACCTTGCAGACATGTTTGGTGGCAGAGAATGAGGGAGGCCCAACCCTGGTTGGATGACATCCAGGCATCGCACAGCAGCCTCAATTACCATTTCTGTTGAGAACTGCTTCAAGCTGTCAGCTTCTTCAAGGTCACTGAGAGTGAAAATTAAAATATTACTTTTGACTGAACCACACAGCTCTATTAATACATTAGAGTAAAGGACATGTGGTATTTTTACAGCAAATACACCAGCTTATAAACGTAAAAAAGTAAAGCAGTCATCAATCTGAAAATTAGTTTAAACACAAAGCTTGGTCTTGTTGGAGTTGGTAAGTCACTGTATTGCTCTGGCCTTTGAACAGACTTACCCAGCCAGTTACAGGAAGACCTATAGTTCAACATGTATACTGAAAGATGATGCAACTCAGCATTTTTTCACCCGAAAAATTGCTTAAGGCATTATAGCAAATGAGTGCAGCTAAAATTCTATATGCAAACACTAGAAAAATAAATATTAGGAAAATAAAATGCCCCTAACAGGACTATGAAAGGCTGTAAATGCGAGTAACAATGAAATTTATGAAAATCTATCAGAAGTAAGGTACTGAGAAATATGAGACTGGAATTTCTAGACATTTATATCGAATGCAAGACAGTAGAGTAACCAAAAAGATAGTCACGTATTTCTGAAATAGAATGTCAACAATTTGTATCTATTAAATAAAGAAGGTTTTAGAAACATATCATATATAAAATCTGAAGAAACAACGAACAGAAATTTTTAGGAAAAGAATATTTATATGGAAGTTGACTTCTTAGATAAGATCACAATAACTTTTATTTTTAATGACTGGTTTCAGTAACCAAAGAAACTAGTCATCACAAGGTATTGTGATCTTGGCTAAGAAGTTAATTTCTCTTAATGCAATGCATATAATCACTCTTTCCTCCAAGCCTGATGAAATTAAGTGACTATGGAAGGATTCTGAGGTATGGGAGGAGGGGGAGGGGGGGGCAGAAAAAAGAAAATTGTTAGCAGACAGCTTAAAGAGTACATAAATAAAAGAAAGAAAGAAAAAAAGAAGATAACAATGAATAAGGAATCTAAAATGGAACATAGTTCTTAGTTAGCCCATCTAAGGAAAAAGAAATATTCATGTTTTTCATACAGAATATGATGAATATTATTATATTATATTATTATTATTTGGGTGGTGGGAGATCAAGAAACACAGATAAAGATTGTTATTTAAGATTAATTCAGACGTTCTTCACAGGTTATCAGCTGAGTGGCGTAGATACAACATTCAATGGATTGTGTATCCATCATCTTCCGACAAAGACGATGGATATGCAAAACACTGAAATGTTGCCTCTAGACAACGATGCCACTCGGCTGATATCCCTTGAAGATTTCATAGCATAAATACATCAATAAAGCCTGCAATCACATATAGCATTATGTACAAGAAAATATGTTCCTAAATCTATAAAGCTGCCCTACACTCAGCTTTTATCCAGCTTAACTTAATATAAATGAAAAGATACATCATGCTTCAAGAATTACACATTTCTATTCTTGTTAGTAAATTCAGTCATCAGTTTTTATTTTTGAGTTTTGTATATGTAATGAGGTGATATAAAAAAGAAAAGAGACCATATGTTGAAAGATGTTCTGATTACCCAGTAAACAACTGATCAAAGCATTTCCTGAATCCTTGAACAGGGTCTTGCATATTGTGCATGGTTACGTCTGCTAGGCACATTTGTGCTATCATAATGTGTCAACTGTTCCCTGGTCCTATAGATGGCTTCTAGTTGTCCATAATACTATATGACTACAGCTAGTCTTGTTTTTTAAAAAAATCTTACTTAGCCCCCTAAGAAATCATGTTGGTATCTTTTTTAACTAATCCAGAGATAATATGCATGTTTTCAATTGAAATGGAACAATCAATTACATTTAATCGAGAAGGATAACACCACCAAGAGAGAGCCACACAGCAAGCATCATGTGATGATGATGGTGGTACACTCTATAAATGCGAGAGCGCCTCAAACCACAGTGGCAATACTACAGAAGACCTCAGATGGCGACGAAACATTAGGGAGAAGCTTTATTCATTGGTCAAGGCCTCTCAGCCTGGAAGTTCTATATCAAGAAAATGTATGATGGAACAAATTATTATTATTATTATTTTCTATTTTTTTATTTAATTTATTTAAGGGTACAAAACTACCGTGGTCATAAGTGCCTATCACGCCCAACTCCACAGTCCAGAGGACAGCATGCTAGATTGCCAAGCAGAGGGCCTGTGTTGGATTCCCGATCAGGTTGGATATTTTCCCCACTCGGGGACTGGGTGTTGTGTCGTCGTCATCATTTCATCATCATCATCATCATCATCATCATCGTCATCATCAACAATAACACGCAAGTCACCCATGTGGCATCATTTAAAGTCTTGTACCAGGCAGGCCAAGCACGATACCAGCTGGGGTCTAACAGCCAACAATGCCACATGAAATCATCATCATCATCATCATCATCATCATCACCCATCATGAAACATGACTGTAAGAATTAAGCAAGGGCAGAGTTAAATTTCGTTTACCATGTTAGTGTGATGGATAAAAAGTAGGATGCAATCAACAGAGCATGAGTCATCAGCTAAAACAATGGACAACTCAGACGGAAAACACAAATTTTGACAGGGACAGTTAGAAAATGGGCACTGCACCAGAAAGTGGCACACAGTCAACTGTTGAGAACAGTGGCCACAAAGTGGGACAGGATCGCCACATAGTAAGTGGCAGTGGCTAAAATGACAATTTTCTGTGCACAGGCGAGCTATAATGACCTCACGGTGTGAGGACTGGGAGGAAGTTGACCAAGCTAAAGGAATGGTTTCGATCTCCCGGAGCATGTTGCCTTGAAGGAAAGACCAAAGTGTATTCCAGAGTGATACCAAATTCCTGGAGACTATGGCATCGAGGTCATCTGATGGAACAAAATCGATAGCAAACCGAAGGAAACTGAATCCTTTGCAGCAGCATCTGAGATCTCATTTCTCAACATTCTGCCACGGCCAGAATACCACAGAAACATCACCGTTGTGCCACCGACAGTGAGTGAAGGTATTTCTGAATCCGCTGTAACAGGGGATGGACTGGATATAGATCACAAAGGCTCTGAAGAGCACTCAGGGAATCTGAACAGATGACACTATGAGAAGGCCAGTGTCGTATAAGGTACTGGGTGGCCTGAGTGAAGAGCTCCGCAATGTAGATCGAGCACTGGATGGGCACATGATATTGTAAGGATTCAGTGCTAAGTACAATGGCACACCCAACACTGTGGTAAGTCTTTTGAACTGTCAGTGTAGATGAAGGTGGTGGTGGTGGTGGTGGTGGACATGAGGGACCAAACAACGAGGTCATCAGTCCCTTCAACCCCAAATTGTATACGCCACGGAACCCAACGAAAAATAGGTGAAAGCCAAAAGACCATTACACTAGGAAATAAAAGTGACTCGCCAACAAGACTAAGACCAACCCAGGGCAGCAAATGCTACAGTGTCCGATCCCACAGCTCTGGAAGCGACCTCTAGCCTAAACCACAAGGTACTAATGGCACAGTGGTCAACGTATCACAGCTCCAGAGCAGGGAGAAATAAAACTACATTAAAATGTAAAAGAGTGGGGGGGGGGGGGGGCTGATGGGGATAAGGCTCTAAACCCCACAATCAGCCAAGAATCACAAACCCACTCACCCCGACCAAGCGAGTCCTAGAGCTGACAATAAAATCTACTTTCACGGAGGAAGGCAAGGACGCGATCAACCATCCGTGGGTCATCCGCCAAAACTGAAGGCAATGCAGGCGGTAGGCCATAGTCGCCACGGAGTGTGGAATGGAGAGGACATTCAATCAGAATATGAGACACGGATTGTACGGCTCCACAATCACAATGTGGTGGATTGTCATTTCGTAAAAGAAATCCATGGGTCAGCCTGCAGTGTCCAAGACGGAGGCGACAGAGGACAATTGATTCTCTCCGGGAAGGGCGTAAAGATGAACTCCAAGTTGCAGTCGTATCTTTGATGGTGCAGAGTTTATTGGAAGGAGCAGTAGCTTTCCAACTGCTATCCCACGAGGAGTGAAGCAAAGATCTGATCTGCACCCGGAATTTGAAAGGGAAACGGGCAGCGAGTAATTGCCGATCTAGCCAACTGGTCAGCTACTTCATTCCCTGTAATACCAACATGGCTTGGCACCCAGAGAAAGGTAACGGAGCAGGCAGCACGATGAAGGTCAGCAAGGAGTTCATGGATGGAAATAACTAAAGGATGGGAGGGGAAACAACGATCAATGGCCTGCAGACCGCTCATGGAGTCAGCACAGATTAAACCACGTTCCACGGCAGAATGTTTAATAAAACAGAGGGTTCTATAAATCGCCATCAGCTTTGCCGTAAACACACTGCATGCCTCTGGCAGAGAATGGCATTCCGCCCCAACAGGAGACGTAAAAGCATATCCGGAGTGGCCCGCTGTTTTCGAGCCATCAGTGTAGAAGATAGAGGTTCCCTGAAACTCTTCTAGTACTGGGCGCACCAAATGCCGAAAGACCATGGGGGAAATTAAAGCTTTTGGGCCCTGGAAGAGATCCGCCCGAATTAGTGGTCGCGGCACCATCCACGGAGGTGTGCTTGCAGTAAAATGGGAGGCGCAATCTAGCGAAGGGAAATGGAAATCCCGGCAAAGAGAGGCAAGCCGCAGTCCGACGGGAAGGCCCGCCCGCGGCCGGGTATCAGGGGGTCGAAGCCCTTCATATGCAAAAAGAACCTGGTAAGCGGGATGAGCAGGATATTGCCGGATGGCGATGGCATAAGACGCCAGAAGCTGATGCCGCCTGACCTGAAGAGGGCAGATTCCCGCCTCAACAAGGAGACTGTCGACCGGGCTAGTCGGGAATGCACCTGTAGCCAAGCGGACACCATAATGGTGAACCGGGTCTAATAATTTCAGGGCAGAAGGAGCTGCCGAGCCATAAACTTGACACCCATAGTCCAATCGGGACAAGATTAGAGCCCGATAGATACGGAGGATAGTTGTTCGGTCTGCACCCCAAGATGAATGAGCAAGGAAACGTAGGGCATTGAGTTTCCTCATACAACTAATCTTTAGGTGGCCAATATGGGGCACCCAAGTCAATTTTTTGTCAAAGAGAAGACCCAGGAAACGATGCTGTGCTACAACTTCCAGGCGCTGATTACCCAAGAACAGTTCTGGATCAGGGTGAACTGTAGTACGACGACAAAAGTGCACCACCCTCGTTTTTGATGAGGAAAACTGGAAACCATGGGACGTAGCCCACACTGAAGCCCGCCGAATGGCGCTCTGGAGCTGACGTTCAGTAGAGGCTAATGAGTAGGAGCTGTACCATATGCAAAAGTCGTCGACATACAATGCCGGGGTTACCAGTGACCCAACAGAGCTCACCAACCCATTGATGGCGATTAGAAAAAGTGTAACACTCAACACTGAGCCCTGGGGGACACTGTTCTCCTGTATCCGAGGGGAGCTAAAGGAAGAGCCAACTCTGACACGGAACAGACGGTGGGATAAAAACTGACGGATAAAAATTGGTAAGGAGCCTCTGAGGCCCCAGTCATGAAGAGAACGTAAAATATGACGACGCCAAGCAGTGTCGTACGCGTTATGCAGATCGAAGAAGACTGCTACCAGATGATGTCTTTTAGAGAAGGCCTGTCTGATTGCAGTCTCCAGTCGAAGTAAATGGTCAATAGGGGATCGTCCCTCCCGGAACCCACACTGGTAAGGTGAGAGAAGTCCCCGGGATTCAAGAACCCAACATAATCTGCAGGCTACCATCCGTTCAAATAGTTTACAGGGGACACTTGTCAGGCTTATTGGTCGATAACTGTCCAGCGCCGACGGGTCCTAGGCTTGAGGGCAGGGACCACAATACTCTCCCTCCACTGGGAGGGGAACACCCCTTGAAGCCAAATATGGTTAAAAACTTTTAGGAGAAATTGTTGTTGTGAGGGGTTAAGGTGTTTCAGCAATTGATTATGGATATCGTCAGGGCCAGGTGCTGAATCACGAGAAGAGGAGAGGGCCAGCGACAGCTCCCAGTCAGTAAAAGGTTCGTTATATGGTTCCACCTGGTGAGAAGTAAATCCTAATTTGAAGGTTTCGGACTGGTGTTTCTGAAGGAGAAAGGTCGCCGGATATGAAGTTGTCACTGATACATTGGTGAAGTGAGTTGCAAGATGTTCTGCAACAACAGATGGCTCTGTGCAGACCCCATCAGACAGGGCAAGACCAGGGACGGAAGACAGCCGCCAGCTACCTTGGATAGATCGGAGCATAGCCCACACTATTGTCAAAGAGACAGAAGAGCCCAACGAGGAGACAAAATGCTCCCAGCATGTCCGCTTACTTTGTTTGATTAAGTAACGAGCTCTGGCACGCAGACGTTTGAAATTTATTAGACCAGCGAGCGATGGGTGGCGCTTAAGATGTTGCAAGGTCCTACGGCGCTCGCGAATGGCTGCGGCAACAGTTGCATTCCACCAAGGGACAGGCCGGCGAGTAGGAGGGCCTGTCGACCGGCGAACAGCGGCGTTGGCATTTGGCTTATAATATCATCTATACAGCCTGAGGGGGAAGATGGGAACACAACCTGGGATGTATATAGCGGCCAATTAGCACGACGGAATACCCAGCGGGGTACCCTGGCTCGTGGTAGGCGTGAGGGAAGTGAAAGGATCAACGGAAAGTGGTCACTATCGCAGAGGTCGTCATACGCCGACCAGTGAAATAAAGGAAGGAGAGAAGGAGAAGTGAGAGAGAGGTCTATGGCAGAAAAGGTGCCGGAGCGGCACTAAAATGAGTTGGGGAACCATCGTTGAGAAGGCTCAGATTGTGGTCAGCAAGAAACTGGTCTATGAGGCAGCCCCGGCTAGATGTATAAGCACTGCCCCACAAAGGATGGTGGGCATTGAAGTCCCCAAGGATGAGGTAAGGAGGGGGGAGTTGCTGAAGGAGGGCCACTAGGGACGTGAGTGTAGGTGGCCTGTCAGGGGGAAGGTAGAGGTTGCAAATGGTCAATGGAGTGTCCAAGTGAACCCGGACAGCAACCACTTCCAATGGAGTTTGGAGAGGAATCCAGGTACTGACAATATCTGTCCGGACCAAAGTACAAACCCCACCAGACACCTGGAAGGGACCAACCCGGTTCCGACAAAAAGCACGGAACCCAAGGAGGGTCGGTGAATGTGTATCCATAAACCTCGATTGCTGCAGGACGACACAGGCCGCAGAAGAGAGAGAGATGAGCTGTTTAATCTCCAAGAGGTGACGGTAGTAACCATTACAGTTCCATTGGATGATCACATCACGAGGATCTAGGTGGGAAGCGAATGGCATAACGTCTGTCACGCTGCTTTGTCAGTGTCCGTCACCAAAGAAGAAGGGACAACATCCATAAATAGCTGATCAGCCTCGGGCTCAATGGGATGAGCGAGTTGCGAAAGCACAGTCGGCACCTCCGGTGGTACCGGAGGGGCTTTATCTTGTAACTTTGGTTTCTTCTTCTCCTTCTCCTTCTCTTTCTCCTTCTCCTTCTCTCGTGTGGGACGGGCAGGACCCATCCCAGAGAGAGGACTTTTGTCAGTTACGTCTGGTACTGACGAGGATCGGGCGACCTTTGAACTCACTGACTGGGAGTCCAATGGCCGACTGGAGGTCGAAGATCTCCGATCTGGGGAACGCCGGGACGGAAAGCCCTGAGATAGGGCACTGTCACCGGCAGGCGACGGAGAAGGGGTGCACTTCTCCGGCTGGGAAGGGGTGGGACACAAAGGGAGGGCTACAGGAGAGGGAGATGTGAGGGAGGGGTGTGGACGGGGTGTAGGGGGGAGATGGGAGTGGGAAGGGGAGGGTGAAAGGCTAGACGATAACGTCGTAGCGAAGGTCGTCGCCATTTGCATGGGATGCAGATGTTCATATTTACTGCGGGCCTCAGGGTACGTCAAACGCTCCAGGGATTTGTACTCTTGTATCTTCTTTTCTTTTTTGAACATAGGGCAATCTGGCGACCGTGAAGAGTGGTGGTGTTGACAGTTGACGCACACCGGCGGAGGAACACAGGGGCTCCCCTCATGTAGTGGGCGTCCACAATCACCGCATACTGGGACTGCTGTACAGCGAGAGGACATATGACCAAACCTCATACAGCGAAAACACCGCATGGGAGGTGGAATGTAGGGCTTCACTTCACATCGATATATCATTATCTTGACCTTCTCTGGGAGTGTGTCCCCCTCGAAGGCCAAGATAAAGGCCCCAGTATCGATGCGGTTATCTTTAGGTCCCCTCTGAACGCGGCGAACAAAATGTACACCACGCCGCTCGAGATAGGCCCTAAGCTCCTCATCAGTTTGAAGGAGGAGGTCCCGGTGGAATATCACACCCTGTACCATATTCAAGTATTTGTGCGGGACAATTGTTACTGGAATGTCGCCAAGGGTGGTGCAGGCGAGCAAAGCTTCAGACTGGGCTTCCAAGACTGTTTTAATGAGTAATGAGCCAGATCTAAGCTTACCCATAGATTCCACTTCACCAAACTTGTCCTCTATGGTCTCGACAAAGAACAGAGGTTTGGTGGTAGTAAAAGTTCCTCCATCAGTCCTTGAGCAAACGAGATAGCGAGGAAAGGGTTTTGCTCCTAATCGGCGAGCCTGGCCTTCCTCCCAAGGGGTAGCAAGGGAGGGAAACATCCTCTTATCCGCAGTAGCAGCATTAAACGATCTCTTCCTGTCTTGAGAGACGGCCGATGCACGACCATTTTGGAGTCTAACTCTTTTCATGGGGCTAGACGTCCGCCCTGGTGTCACCCACTCCGAAACCGGGGCTCTCTCCATGGGCGCCACCCAGCCTCAGCAAAGGCCACCTGGCACGATGGCCATTGCCGGTAGTTCTGATACCCCCGAGGACAGGCATCAACTCCTTGGCTTGCATGGAGAGGTCGCAGCTCAGACACCAGTAGTGTGATCCCTGTGGTGTCAGGGGGCTCAGCCAAAGGGTACATAACAGCCCCCCCACACGGACTGGCTACACATGCTGGGGACCTAGCGGGGGATGGGGGCTACAGCGAGGAAAGGTAGTGGAAAGGAAAGGATAGGACCCGCGCCGTAGGGGCTAGGTCGGGAGTTCTTCCCCAATTGGCTCACACATTATCGGACAATTTTGGTATGGAAGGTCAAACCCCGACGGGGACCAAACTGGGCCAAAAACCGGTGTACACAGCAGACAAAACCAAAGTGCAGGAGAATCGGTACCATGGGATAGCCAAGCCGTCATCCAGAGTACCACCGAGAGACGGGGTTGGAGAGGGTGGGAAGGAGGAATGGGGATGGGAAGGAGGGGAAACTAGGAGGGGTAATGCAGCCTGGGGAAAGCAGGAAAAAAGGCTGCAATGGCTCGGGGACCCGTGCGCGCCACACACGTACCCACAAAAGAGCTGTGGGCCCCCTGGGGGGGGGGGGGTAGATGAAGGTATTATCGGCAAGCTTTGTGGGGAATGCAAGAAACTTGTTGCAATAGCCTGCGTCGGGGATAGTGTCCTTGGGAAGCAAATGGATGGAGTTCAAAGTTGACATGGCTCTCTGGGCAAAGCCAAAGTGGGGAGGAGCTGACACTCATTGGGAATGTGGCAGTGAACATTAAGTCTAGTTGCCGAAGCAGCAAACTACAAAGAAACAGTCAAGGGAGCCATTAAGAAAGATAGCATTTTTTGTTTGGCCATGCATAGCTGACAATCAGCTTTGGTATTGACTTAGTAGGACGTCCCTCTGTAAGATAGCAGTAATTCAGCTTCAGCACAGACACTTTCTGCAGGACTCGTATAGATGGCTCCCATTGCCTAAAGGATCCCTTGATGATGGATCATATTGAGAGAGCATAAAATAGACGATTGTGCAGAGGAGTAGACGACACACCCTTATTCCAGTTTCGAGCAGAAAAGGGAGTATACAATTGAATGAGAGTAGTCAGTTATGCACCCCATGATGTGCCGCACAGTACTCTGAGAAAGTGAGTAGGTACACCAAGCTACCAAAGAGGAGATGTGGGAGGACTAACAAAGTTTCCTTTCAAACATGGGTCCCAAGAGTTTTTTTTATCTCAATGAATGGAAAAACATCTGGATCAAGATGGAGAGTCGGTGTGAGAATGTGCGCTGCCAGAGGTTAGATACATAAAGACTGTCTTGTCTGCAGAAAAGCGGAATCCATTGTTGGTGCTTCACGGGTAGAGATGGTAAAGACTCCACAGAATTTGCCGCTCGAGTATGCACATTCGTAGGGAGCTAGTAGATGGCAAAGTCATCTACAAATGGAGAAGGCAAACCTCTCCGTGGGACAAAACACGTAATAGGATTGATAGCAATTGCAAAGAGAACAACACTCAGCACTGGGCCTTGTGGGACACCCTTCTCTTGAATAAAAGTATTCAATAGGGTTGAAGCCCCACACACTTTAAAGATCTGATCTTTAAAAAAATTCCTGAATAAAAATAGGCATACAATCCCGGATTCCCCAGGCATGCAAAGTATAGAGGATGCCCGCCTTTCAATAGGTGTCATACGCCTATTCCAAGTCAAAAAATACTGCCACTGTTTGACACTTCCGTAAAACAATTGTTCAAAATGTGACTTGATAGGGTGATGAGATAACCGACAGCAGAGCGGTGCTTACAAAATCCACACTGTGTTTGTGAGAAGATTCCGAAATTCAAGCCACCATACCAACCGGGTGTTAATGATATGTTCTATCACTTTGCAGGCGCTACTGGTGACATACATTGGACGGTATCTGGAAAAGCAGATGTTTGTTCTTGCCAGGCTTAGGTATAGGAATGATTATGGATTCACACCGGCATCTAGGGGACAGACCTTTCTTCCAGATGGGGTTACACATTCAAGGAAGAAAATGCAAACCCTCTGGAGAAGGCGTAAAATCCGTATATGAATATTGTATGGTTCTGTAGAGGAGGACTGTGCAAAAAAGAGTGCATGTTGAAACTCCCTCATAGTACATTTGGTGTTATAGCATTCATTGTTTTCAAAGGAGAAAGAGTGTGTCCTTTCTTCTGCTGACTGTTTTCTAGGGAGGAAAGCAGGATGGTAGATCATGGAGCTGGATATCTCAGCTAAGTAGCGATCAATGGTGTTAGAGATGGCAATGGGGTTTACAATGACATCATTTACAACAGTGAGGGCAAAGATCGCAAAATGAGCCGAAGTCCCAAAAAAAAAAAAGGCAATGGAGGTTGCCCCCGAACAAAAGAAGATGGGGTAATACTGTTGAAGGATTTGATGAATGAGAGCCATTAGCTCGTTTATTATCACTAATGATGTGGCGACATTAGCCGTGCAATCCGTTGTACTCAATGTTATTCTTCAGTGTATGATGTAGTTTGAAAATGCGGAGAGCATATCTCCGAGCTCCAATTGCTTCGCAGCATGCCTCATTCCATTAAGGAACAGGGGTATGTTGCGGTGAGGAAGTGGTGTGAGGGATAGAACACTCAGCAGCAGAGAGGATGGTGCTAGTAAGGTAGTCGACCTGGTCATCAATAGTGGGAAGATGGTGCCCTGTGAAGGTTGCTAAGGAGAACAGCTGCCAGTTAGCTTTGGAATTAGGTTCACCAGTATCGAGATAGACGAGATTAAGATGACTGAAGACATACACCAAGAGAGCCTCTCTTGGCTGCGGCATGGATAACCTAAGAAGGGGTGGTAGGTGTTGAAGTCGCCGACCAGTGGAAGGGAGCTACTCTATAAGATGCAGTAGATCTGCTCTGGTAATTTATTTATCATATCCAAGACATCAATTATCTTACATTAGTACAATACAATAATTATAATAATTATCTTACAATAGAGGAGAAGCATATAAACCATTTATAACATAGTAGTAGAGAAGTGAAAGTTAAATGCAACAATATTGAAAATATGTGGAGGAAAACATCTGAAGGCAAGAAAACATTTAAATGAGCTGATTTAATTCTATCAGGGATTTCAAAATTCATATTCCACATGAAGCACAATATGTTGCAGCATGAATGGCTTTGTTATTTGCTGCGAGTAAATCCTCCATCGTACAAGGTTCCTACAGATGAGTAGATGTTGTGGGTCTTGCAGCTCTCCACACGTGCAGGTCTTGTCTGCGCTGGTGTAGCCACATTTCTTCATGTTTACTCTGCACCATGATACTCCCATTCATAGTCTATTCAGTGCTTTCCAGATCATATATGGAAGTTCGAAACCAACTGCAACTGGGGCTCTTCCCTGGTCGTTCTGGTTCCAAGTTTCGCCACAGTTCCTCTCGTCGTGATTTAGGCACTAGGAAACTCTTCCTTGATTTAAGCCTAGAAGTTTGAAGGTTATGACCAAACAATGAATGCCTGGGATCTGTTTCCTGTTTAAGCTTTTTGCTTTCTGAAGCTGCTCTACTTCTTATGTCTGGAGCAGCTATGCCCATGAGTTGGTACAGCTGATTTGTAGGAGTTGGACAGAGACATCCTGTTATGATGCGTCCTGTCTCATTCAAGGCTACATTTACTTGTTCCGCATGGGTGGATTTTTGCCACACAGGTGCTGACGTACAGAGAACTGCGGGTTGTGCTCACCATCTACTGTTTTTGAGCTTTTGGGTGATGTTCCTGGCACTCACTTTCAGTTTTGTGTCCACACTGTGTTCCTTGTATGTGAGAGCATGGTCGAGTTTAACACCAAGGTATTTTGTTGTGTCGCAATGAGAGAGGCACTGTCCCCTCCACATTATGTTGAGTATTGCGCAGGTGAAAAGCAAAGACCTGGATTTTTTAGTGAATTTGGCTTGAGGTGGTTGTTTTCATAGACTGCTAGGTTCTCAAGCACTAATGTTAATTTTCTTTCCATCTCTTCTGCCCTTCTGCCTTGAACAACAACTACTGTATCATCTGCATAGATGAAGGAACGAGTGCCTGTGCTGATCAGCTGGTATAGATATTATACATCAGTGGGGCAAGAACACTACCTTGAGGTAGTCCGTTTTTCTGGGTATGCCATCGGCATAGCTCATTGTGTGTAGTGTTACAAAATACCGTCTGTTCTGTAGCAAGCACTGAATTAATTGTGCCAGTTGGCAATCTTTTGTGGTGTTTATATTTCTGATATTAGTATGGTAATGATAAAAGATGATGGTGTGTAGATATTGCAGAGTGAGCACATGAAGCCAGGAAGAGAAATTCTGACAGCTACAGCTTGAAGCTGAGTATCCAAGGAAATAATGTGGCTTCTGATGTATCTTGTATGACCGTCATGACGCCCCGGTGAGCTGCAATGCCACTACAGGGGGGCCGTCAAAATGGACTGAGGTGAAGTGCAGAAGATGAAAGGGATCATGTGAGTTTAGATTTGTTTCCTGCAGGCAGATAATCGTGGAGGATTATGTTCACAGAAGAATCTGCAGTTCTGCACTATTAGATCGGATACCACAAAATGTTACACTGAAGAATAGCCATTTATGACAGAAAGGAAGGTGCCTAGCTAGATTGCTTTGCTGAAACTGTGGTTGTCACCCCCACAGATGGGATGACATCCGTAAGTTCCAAAGATGGCTCTGATTGGACAATCGTAGGTGAAATCCCCTGGGAAGTCCTTGATACTTCTTCCTGAGATTTGCACAGCTTCTCCTTTTTCTTCTTCCATTGTGGTCGATAGGAGTCATCAGCAAGGGAGGAGGTTGAGACGATATCGAGGTCAGAGACAGAACTAGCGACCTTCAGGCCCTGAGTGTGTGGTTCCCAATTGTGAATCTGCCTTTCAGTACTCTTCTTCTTAGAGTGCTGTGAAGGGAGGTTTCCACAGTGGGTGCCAGAGAAGATGCTCTCTTCTCTGGCTGAGGAGAAGGGAGTGGTGAAGGAGCATGGACGGAGGTGGGGGTGGGGTGTTGGTACCTTGAAGGGGAGGAGTGATAACTGCCAGGGAGGAGGGGATAGGGTGGCAGGAGGAGGTTATGGAAGGGAGGGTTGGGGGAAGTGATGCTACAGAGGCAAACATTGATGTTAACAATATCGGGTGGAGACAGTCATACTTACTTCCAGCATCAGTGTAGGACAGACAGTCAAGAGTCTTAAACTCCTGAATTTCCCTTTCTGTTTTGTATACTGGGCAATCCAGCGAATGAGGAGCATGTGATCCGTGGCAGTTTACACAGCTAGGTGGTGGGGATCAGCCACAGTTACCACAAACAGGGTCGGCATTGCACCTGGAAGACAGGTGGCCAAAATGAGAGGCAAGGAAAGCAGCACATAGGTGGTGGGATGTACAGCTTCATTTCACATCTATAGATCATCACCTTGAATTTCTCAGGTAGAGTATCCCCTTCAAGAGCCAGGACAAAAGCACCAGTGTCAACACAATAATCCTTTGGGCCTCTCTGGACGCGACAAACAAATCTAATGCTGTGCCTTTCCAGATTTGCCCAGAGTTCCTCATTTGACAGTAAGAAAAGGTTCCCGAGAAAAATAATGCTCTCTGTCATATTGAGGACTGGTGAGGCACAATGCTCACTGGGATGTCTCCAAATTGCTGCCAGGCTCAAAGTGTAGCCGAATGTGTGGCAAATGATGTTCGAATGAAGACAGCCGGATCTCATCTTACTCAGTGCAACTTCAGCAAATTTATCTTCAATGTGTTTCACAAAGAAGAGAGGCTTGGTAGCAGCCAATATCTCCATCTGTCCTGGAACACACTTGTATTTAGGAAACTGGCTTTACACCCAGTCTGCGGGGCTGACCGTCTTCCTAGGGTGTAGGCAAGGAGGGGAAGGCCATGGAAGAGAAAACATAACCTGAAGAAAAACTATTCCTGTCTACTGAAAGTTTGGCCGCAGGAGAGCAGCTGGACAATTTCACAAGTTTCATGTACAGGAAATCCGCCCTGTTACCACCCATTCCAGTATGGGGCTCATACATGGGTGTCATGCAGCCACAGCAAGGACCACCTGGCAGGACAGTCATTGCCGGAAGTTCCAATCTCCTAAAAGGTTGGGTAACTTCTCCTAGGCATACATGGGGCGTTTGCAGCTCTGGTGAAAGTATTGTGATCCCTATTGTGTCAGAGGGCTCAACCAGAAAGGTACATAACCCCCCCCCCTTCCTCATGGACTGACTACATATGCTGGGGACCTACTGGGGTAGGGGGCTACAGTGAGGAGGGAGTGGAGAAAGGAAGGGAGAGGTTCTTGTACCTTAATGACTAGATAGGGAGTTCTTCCCCTAATGGCTCACACTCTTAATGGAAATTTGATAGTGGATGTCAAGCCCTGAGGGGCACCAAACTGGGCCAAAAACAGTGTAAACATCAAGTAGACCAAACTCACAAAAGCCATCATCAGTACGTAGCCTTAAAGTGAAGCACTTTAAAAGGGGAAATGAGTGGGGGAGTAGAGAGAAATTAGGATGGGGAGGAGGGGAACTGGGAGAGCTAATGCAGTCTGGGGAAAAGGAAGAAAGGCTGCAATGGCTCGGGGACCCTTGTGCACCACACGAGTACCCACAAAATATTTGTAATTTATGGATAGTGTATGGTAACAGTATTACTAAGTTTTCTGAACTACCAATTTGAACAAGGATAATTTACAAATGCACTGTGGAAAATGAAATTGTCATAAATCAGTTCCAATATATTGAATGCCTGAGACTGAAACTTCCTAATTCTTGCTAGGGTTGAATGAGTGGCATAGTGATAGCCTTCATAGGGTCTGAGAAAGATCATTCAAACTATAGGACCTGTTTTGATAGTATTTTACTGTGACATTATTTTGCATAATTTTCATCTGTGAATGGGTAGTATTATGGAGTTTTAGGTGATTCATACTGCATAGTAGCATTCTAATCGTAAGCCAATTAGTCAGAAATATATTTTCTACTGTACAGTTTTTCTGCTAAAATAAACTGTGAGGAAGAAAGCAAAACATGTCTATTTATTTAACCTGTAATTATTTATTTAACCTTGACAATTAAGTAATAAGTTGTGAATGATTATTAAGTGGAATAGGATAAGTTTCCTACACTGGTGCTCCATCAATAACAGCATAATAATGAATTCTGTTACTGGACCTAGGAACATCTCACCATCTGCAGCTTCGTCTCATGACATCGTTGATGACCTCACATCAGTGCAAACTGTGAAAGTGGAACATTGCAATGCTGATCTGTGCGCACAGCTTATGGTAGCCTCACAACTGGTGGTCCAAACTCTGGTGTCGACACCAACCCCAACTTCCACTTCTGTTGCTGCCTCTGTCCTCGCTAATTCCCAACATACCACTGCTCTATCTGCTACATGTATCATGTCCAGCATTAATACTCACTAGCCCCACTCTTCATCTGCACTACTCTGCCCCTCACCAATCTGGTGGAGGACTGATGACCTTAGTCGTTTAGTCCCCCTAAAACCTTCCAACCAACCAACCTGGGAGATTTGAGTGAACAAGATAATGCACAAGAAATCAAAGCATGTTGCAGAGTCTAAGACATGTTTATGGGTACCAAGGTAAAGTGCTCAACCACCCCACTTTATAGTCCAACAACATTGCCTCTGCCAAATGCATTCAGCTGCTGGAACATGACTGAAGTGTCGAGGGTACTTCGAACTGTGTGACTCACAACGCCATGCTGGTTACATCAGGAATGTACTTTGGTAAGTATACTATATATTACAGAGCCATGATTTAAGCATTTACACACATGTCAATGATATGCATGTATAATGAAATGGGCTAATATTGGACCACTCCTCCAGGGTGCATCACATCTTTGGTAGACAGTGAGTGACACACTGGCCTCCAATCTTTGTTTTGGTCAGAAACTTATCTGTAGCACTTCCTCATGTTTATGTTAAGTTGAAAGGCAACAGTTTGGTTGCAAGTCAGTGAAGCCAATGAAAGTGAAAGCCAAAACATAGGATGTGGTAACAAATTGACCCATATCAAAGCCTACTGTTTACACCCATGCCATACTTGAAAATACAAGGGGGTTGAATATGTAACTTTCACTAAAATGTGCATGCACACATCAATGTTGCAGCTTCAAATTAGACAGTCAGATTAGTGAGAAATTCAGGCTTGTAGGGGATTCCATGAACTAATTCTGCGTGCAATGGAGGAGCAAAGTGAAATGATCACATGGCAATATCATCTGAAAGAGCCAATCTAGGATTGCTGTGTCACATAGTGCAAGTCCTTTTATTTAACACCTATCAGAAACTTGTGTGTTGATGAAAATGAGATGAAGCAATTGCTATGACAAAAACACAATGTTTCTAAATGAAGAAAAACTCCAACTGGGGCAGGAGTCGAACCCAAGAACCTGCACAGATAATGAAGAGAAGCACTATAGCAATTACTAGCCTGGAATTGACATAAAAATAAACAACTATCAGGGAATATACTGAAGTAGCCTATAAAGCTTACATTTCTGCCATGAAAACAACCCAAGTGCATGGAAAACTGTAAATCAATAAAAGATCTCATTCTTGGATTTCCTTCTTGTGATAATTTCATATACCGGGATGACCAAAACATCAGTATAAATTTGAAAACTTAATAATCACAGAATAATGTAGATAGAGAGGTAAAATTGACACACATGCTTGGAATGACATGGGGTTTTATTAAAAAATAAAACAAAAGCAAAGTTCAAAAAATGACTGACGGATGGCACTTCATCTGATCAGAAAAGCAATAATTAGCAAAACAAATTAAGACAAATGCTCAATATGTTCATCATCATTCCTCAACAATAGCTGTAGTCGAGGAATAATGTTGTGAACAGCACTGTAAAGCACGTCCGGAGTTACGGTGAGGCATTGGCGTCGGATGTTGTCTTTCAGCATCCCTAGAGACGTCGGTCGATCACGATACACTTGCGACTTCAGGTAACCCCAAGCCAACAATCGCATGGACTTAGGTCTGCGGACCTGGGAGGCCAAGCATGACAAAAGTGGTGGCTGAGCATATGATCATCACCGAATGATGCGTGCAAGAGATCTTTCACACGTCTAGCAATATGGGGTGGAGTGCCATCCTGCATAAAAATTGTACTTTCCAGCAGGTGTTTATAAGCCAGGCTGGGGACGACGCGATTCTGTAACATATTAGTGTACCTCTCACCCATCACAGTAGCAGTTAAAAAACCAAAATTGCGCAGTTCCACAAAGAAAAAAGGCCCGATAACAGTAGATGTGGTAAATCCAACCCATACTGTTACTTTCTCGTTGTGCAATGGGGTTTCCACAATAGTTCTAGGATTTTCGGTAGCCCAAATTCAGCAGTTGTAGGCATTGACAGACCCTCCGAGCGTGAAATGAGCTTTGTCGGTCCACAACACATTACTCAACCAATCGTCATCTTCCGCCATCTTTTGAGATGCCCACACTGCAACTGCCCTCCGCTTCACTAAATCACCAGGTAGCAGTTCATGATGCAGAATGGATTTTGTGAGGATAGCACCGGAGGGTACCAACCAAACAGTAGTGTATGGAATGCCAGTGCAACATGCGACTGCATGAGCACTGTCTTCCCCGTGCATAGATGAACCCGCTACAGTCTCCATTTCTAGCTGAACTGTCTCAGCAGCATTACGCCTTGTGCTCAGTTGGCCACTACGGGGTCTATTGTCTAAACACCCCGTGGCTTTGAACTTCGAAATCATTCTTGCCACAGCTGCAGTTTTCAATGGACCTTCACCCGTTCGAATCCCCTTCCTATGGCGATAGGATCATAACGCTGTACTAGCACATTACTCACTCTGTTAATACAGCTTCTCTAAAAGTGCCGGACATTTTTTTGAACTTAGTATATTTTTTCCTCTCTCTCTCTCTCCCCCTCTCTCTCTCTAGTAGTAAAACCTCATGTTATTCCAAGCATATCTGTCAATTTTTACCTCTCTGTCTACATTATTCCGCGATTTATTAAGTTTTCAAATTTATACTGACTTTTTGATCACCCAGTACATACAGAGTCAAACTCCAACACTGATAATAGAACTTCATGAATGAATTCTTCATAAATAGTGTGAAGATGCATTAGTACCACCTTAAGCCAACTTATAATTGGCCGTGGACATGTGAACATACACCTTTGGCAGGTTTACAATGAGTAACAAAAGCATCAGAATGGTGAACCAGATATAAGGAAACTAAGTTCCTGGCATATCTATACACAAAAGCATTTCTTTATCTCTACATTTGTACTCCACAGTTCAGCAAAACTTTACAAAGGGCTGTCCACACTCTTATCTTTAAGCATATGTAAGTTTTGCCAACTGACAACCAAAATGTTGCCTCCAAACCTAACCTCAATGTTGGGCTGTGCTATAGTTAAGCCTGTCATCACAACGAGTTATTCAAATTCCACATGTTCCGAAAACCAACTGACTGCCATACTAGCAGAGATACTGCCAATATTTGTACTGTGAACAAAAGCTGTGGCATGGACAGCCCATACTAAAGTTTACCCCCACAAGTACATATGGTTCTGCGAGTAATTCTCCCCTCGCCCTGTTTCATTTGCAAGTGCATGGAAGACTATAAATCAATAAAAGATCTAATTCTTGGATTTCCTTCTTGTGATCATTTCATGAGATGTTAAGTACGTAGCATTAATATGTTACCTGACTCTTCCTGGAATGTAGTCTTTGCTCAACTGAAACATTTAAAGAATTTAACATTAAAATTGTCCTCAAATGTCTCTCTTATTTTCCTGTAGGGACAAGAAAGAACTGAGATGGGAAACCCGTTCTCAGCAAAGAAGGGAAAGCTGAAAGGTGGAAAGAATACATATAACAGCTCTACAAAGGAAATGAACTTAGAGACGATGTTATAGCAAGGGAAGAGGAAGCAGATCAAGATGAAATAGGAGATGCTATACTGAGAGATGAATTTGACAGAGCGTTGAAAGACCTAAGTCGAAACAAGGCCCCTGGAGTAGATGATATTCCCTCAGAGCTACTGAAGTCTCTGGGAGAACCAGCCATGACAAAATTGTTTCACCTGGTGTGTAAGATGTATGAGACAGGTGAAGTACCCTCAGACTTTAAGAAAAATTTTATAATCCCCATTCCAAAGAGAGCAGGTGCAGACAGGTGTGAAAACTACAGAACCATCAGTGTGATAAGTCATGGTTGCAAAATTTTAACACAAATTATCTACAGGAGAATGGAAAAGCTGGTAGAAGCTGACCTCGGGGAAGATCAGTTTGGATTCAGGAGGAACATAGGAACCCGGGAGGCAATACTCACTTTACGTCTTATCTTAGAAGATAGATTACGGAAAGGCAAACCTACATTTTTAGCTTTTGTAGATTTGGTGAAAGCATTTGACAATATTTCAAATTCTGAAGTCAGCAGGGGTAAAATACAGGGAAAAGAGAGTTATTTACAACTTGTACAAAGGCCAGACCGCAGTTATTAGACTCGAAGGGCATGAAAGGGAAGCATCAGTTGGGAAGGGAGTAAGACAGGGTTGTAGCCTTTCTCCGATGTTATTCAATTTGTACATCGAGCAGGCGGTGAAGGAAAGCAAGGAAAAATTTGGAATAGGGATTAAAGTACAGGGGGAAGAAATAAAAACATTGCGTTTTGCTGATGACATTGTAATTCTGTCCGAGACAGCAAAGGACCTGGAAGAGCAGTTGAACGGAATGGACAGTGTGTTGAAGAGAGCGTATAAAATGAACATTAACAAGAGCAAAACAAAAATAATGGAATGCGGTCTTAGAAAATCAGGCGATGCTAAGGAATTAATTAGGTAACGAAACAATGAAGGTGGTAGATGAGTTTTGTTACTTGGGTAGTAAAATAACATGTGATGGTCGCAGTACAGACGATATAAAATGCAGAATGGCAATGGGAAGAAAAGAATTTTTGAAAAAGAGAAATTTGCTAACATCAAATATTAATTTAAGTGTAAGGAAGTCTTTTCTGAAGGCATTTGTGTGCAGTGTTGCTTTGTTCGGGTGTGAAACAAGGACAATAAGCAGTGCGGACAGGAAGAGAATAGAGGCTTTTGAAATGTGGTGGCCGCGGTGGAGTAGCCGAGCGGTCTAAAGCGTCTCGCTGCGGAGCGCGCGGTTGCTCGCCGTGGAGGTTCGAGTCCTCCCTGGGGCATGGGTGTGTGTGTTTGTCCGTAGGTTAGTTTAACTAGGTTTAAGTAATTTGTAAGCTACGGACTGATGACCACGCAGTTTAGTCCGATAGAATTACAAACATTTTTGAAATGTGGTGTTACAGAAGAATGCTGAAGATTAGGTGGGTAGATCGCATAACCAATGAAGAAGTACTGAACAGAATTGGTGAGAAAAGGAATTTTTGGCATACCCTGGCTAAAAGAAGGGATCGAGGGATCGCTTGGTAGGACACATTCTTAGACATCGGGGAATCGTAAATTTAGCATTGGAGGGAAGTGTGTGGGGTAAAAATTGCAGAGGGAGACCAAGAGACGTGTATAGTAAGCAGATTCAAGTGGATGTGGGTTGCCGTTCTTATGAGGAGATGAAGAGGCTTGCTCAGGATAGGGTATTGTGGAGAGCTGCATCAAACCAGTCTCCGGACTGAAGACCATAACAACAACAATATTAAAATTATGAAAGATGTACATTCCCTCACTTGTAGCATGTGTCATTGGAGTTTGTTAGGAATCTCTGAAGGCCTATTGCTGTTGTGTACACGAAGTCTCGGTGATAACAAATTGCCAGTTTCCTTCCTGTACAACTCCTTTAGGAATATCTGCCTTTGCACTATAACATTATAGCTTTAAAATTAGTCTTCAGAATATCATTCCTGGCAATTATCACAATTTTCAAAAATTGTCTTTTGTTCGGATGCACTAACACTCCGTTGCTAAACAACTGAATCTGATGTAAGAAAAAATAAGATATGGCATCAGGCTTTGGATGATCTGTGTCTCCAAAATACTTTTTAAGAAAATAGCCGAGATGAAAAGCAGTAGACTTTATCCTTTCTGCAATGTACAAAATTCTCACTGAAAGTTATTCCAACTCTAAAATTGGTGAAATTTTACTTCCAAAGCTGACAGCATCACTTCATTTTGTAGGCAACATCAACAACATGGTAGAAAATCTTTGCCAAGATGTTAATATTCTTGGAAACTCAAACCACATAAAATGACAGTGTTTCATACATACCATGAAATAAATAAAAATAATGCTATTCCTACTCTATGGTTGAGAGGATCTTGTATGTACCTTCGTCTGCTTGGAAAAATAAATGCCCACAATAAACAAAGATTACCTGCCAAAACATTTCCACTGTCACGTGACTGGCTAATGGCAACATCACAAGATTGCCGGCATTCAGCATCCTTTGCACCAAGGTCACCAGGACAGGAAGTAAAATTTAACTGTAACAGTGGTAGCCTTCCCCTCCATGTCATTAATATACACCAGGTTACTGAACATTGTAACACTACTGGATGCACCTGTAGTCTTTGACCATAGGTCCAACCTAAGTTTAGAAAACAATTACTGATCACAAAAATCATAAGAAATAGGTAACATTTTACTTTACTTGCTGCGAAGTGTGCTGATGTTGGAAATTACCGTACACTTAAATACTCTGAAAACTATATCACAAAATGAGTGCAAATAATTTTTCAAGTTAGCCATGAAATAAAAAGGCTAATTAATGCTTCTCCTGCTCTATGGTTGACAGGTTCTTGTAGGCTCTCTTATCGGCTCACCTGTAGATGGGGATACCACCCATCAGTTTTTACCTGAGACGTCATTGCAGCACAGTAGTTTTGAGGTGTATGCGTGCTTGTAGAAGACGTTAATGACTATGTGGTAGTTGAGTTAAAGACAATAGTTTGTTTACAAATATTAATATTTTGTGTTTAAAATGTCATCTGTAGCTTCTCTCTGATGGTTAGGTGTAGGTTAACCGAGAGATTTTTTTTTTTTTTTTTTTTTTTTTTTTTTTTTTTTTTTATGCGAGTGCCGAAGGTGCAATTTTTGGCCTATGACCAGTGATCGATGGTACATTCTGTTATCTATAATAACTACAGATTATTTGTATCTAAGATACAGAAGTATTAAGATATCCCATATACGGTACTAGTTTTCTGACATCTTGACAACATCATGGGTCAAAGCAGACGGGTGGTATACAGTCTACAGTTATGCTCTCTTGTCCAGTCAGTAAATTAATTATCCTTGCACTGCACTAGACACTTCTCAAGTCAACTAACAGAGAGCAGATTAGAATGAATTACTAACTTCCTTGGAATGTAAAATAATGTTGCTAAGCCTACATCACATATATCACACACACTGTAGCTAAACAATTTAATATCAGATGTTCAAGTCAGTAAACACAAGTTTTCGATTACATTATAGTTAGCTTAGCTGACGATATTAAATGTCCCAAGCAGTCAAAATGGTTTAAGAGTGTTAGTTGAAATAAGTCTTGATCATTTTTCCCCTACAGTACTCCTTCACACTTTGTGAGGCTTCATATTTTTAAATGGTGATCAGACATTTATTTGGGTAGAGACAGGTGCTGTTTATGATGTCCTGTTGTGATAATCAATTAAAAAATGTTTATTATTATTATTTTAAAGTACTGTGTTACTGTCTTATGTTTTGTCCACTTTGCAGTTGTCTATGCTTTGGCATAATAGTTCTTTGCAAAGAGTAAATGCATATACAGACTTTTTGTAGATTTACTGCTCTTTGTCTCTGGCCTAATGGTTGTGTGCCTCTTGAGTTAAAGATAACTGTACCAGTTTTTCTTGTTAATAAAACTTGTCATTATCCTTTTGTGAGAATCAGTGGTATTATATTTAGCCTTTCAACAGGTTATGGGCCCAGTAATCAATGAGTGACAAGTTTTGAACTGACAAAAGTAAAACTGAATAGTGGGTGCATTATTGTAGTATTAAACTTGTGTGAGCAAAAGTTTTAAGGTTATTTCTGCTGTGTTAAAATGATGGAAAACGAAATTTCTAGAATTACAAAACTCAAAGGCATTGAAAATTGGTCTGCCTGGAAATTTCAAGTTCGTGTTACTTTAAATGCTATGGGAGCTTGGGACATTGTCACAGGTCAAGTAATTAAACCAGATTGTAATGACAGCATGAATACTGAAGCAAGGCTGAAGTATGAAAAAGATCTTGTAAGATGGAATAAGTTGGACAATGCAGCTCAGAAAGTTATTGGAACATCAATTGAAGACAAGCCATTGCTACATATCATTAACTGTGAATCTTCAGCTGCTATGTGGATCAAATTACTTTCAGTTTATGAACAGAAAAACAGTGTAAGCATACATTTACTCCAGCAGCAATGGTATAACCTAAAAAAGGATATTTCAAATGATATGGCTACATATATTTCACAATTAGAAGACCTGGTACATCGATTAAGGAATCAAGGTGAAAATATTTCAGATTCTATGGTGATCACAAAACTGTTAATGACACTACCAAAAAGTTATAACCATTTTCTGAGTGCATGGGAATCAACACATCCGGATCAACAGACATTAGCAAATTTGACATCAAGATTATTGATGGAGGAAAAACGCCTTAATCTTCAGGAAGACGTGAAGGGGGAAGCATTTGCAGCAGGTACACAAGGAAGAAGTAATCATTTTAAGAATAATCCCTGTCCTACAAATAAAAATTCAAGAAAACAAGGTAAGTGCTTCAAATGTAATAAACCTGGTCATTGGGCTAAAGATTGCAAAACCATTTGTTTCAAGTGTAATAAACCCGGTCATTGTGCAAAAGAATGCAGAAGTACTGTATCAAAGCATCAAGGTCAGAATCAGTGTGAACTAAGAGGGGATGCTTTGATAAGCAAAATTTTAGCAGCCAATCATGTAAATAAAAATGCATGGTTTTTAGATTCTGGTGCTACTGATCACATGTGTAATGAAATTGAATGGTTTGTAAATTACAGTCCATTTGAGAGTGAAGTCCAAATCTGTATTGGTGATGGTAGTTATATTACTTCACATGGGAAAGGCGACATAAACATTCTAGCCTTTGATGGTAAAAGGTGGAATGAAAAGTATTTGTCAAATGTTTTATATGTGCCAGATATTCGGTTTAATTTATTTTCACTTGGAGCAGCATTAGACAAGGGCATACAATTTAAATCTGACAAGGCAACATGCAGACTTTTCAAGGGAGAGAATGTTGTTGCAGTGGGAGTTCGTGAAGAAAGGTTGTATAGGATGAAATTTAAGATTTCACTTAGTGAAAATGACAGTGTTCAAGCAAATGTGGCTACCAAGGAAGATCTTAAAATTTGGCACAAAAGACTTGCTCATCAAAATTTTCCCCATGTGAAAAAGTTTCTGAAAGATAGGCAGATTCAATTTAAGGAAGAAGATAAAAGTTTGTGTGAAGATTGTGTCGTTGGGAAAATTCATAAATTACCTTTCCACAAAAGTGATTCAAAGTCAAAAAGGGCAGGTGAACTGATTCACTGTGATTTGTGTGGCCCTATGCAAGTTGATTCTATTGGTGGTTCAAGGTACTTTCTTTTGTTAAAAGATGATTATTCACATTGGAGAACTGTGTATTTTCTAAGACATAAATCTGAAGTTGCGGAACACTTGGAATCTTTCATAAAAACTACTGAAAAACAAATTGAAAATGGCATTAAAGTGATCCGAACTGATAATGGACTAGAATTCATTAACCATGAAGTGCGAAAAATAATGCAGAATTATGGGATAACACATCAAAAATCAGTAACTTATTGTCCTCAACAGAATGGTGCAGCCGAACGTGAGAACAGAACTTTGGTGGAGACTGCAAGAACAATGATTCATGCAAGTGGGCTGCCAATACGACTGTGGGCTGAAGCCATTAATACAGCAACTTATATTTTGAATAGAACAGGTACAAGCAGTGTCAATGGCAAATCACCTCACAAAATGTGGAATGGATTGGATTATGATGTGACCAAACTCAGGATATTTGGAGAGATGGTTTATACACACATTCCAAAGGAGAGACGGCAGAAATGGGATTCCAAAGGTGAAAAAGGTTTTCTAGTTGGCTACGATACAGAAGTAAAGGGGTATCGTGTTTGGTTTTCTCATAAAGATCAAGTTAAAATATATCGTGACATTGTTTTCATGGGCAAATTATATAAGGACTGTCAATCAGAGAAAACTTTCAATACTGAATGTGTACCTTTCCTAATATCTGAGACAACTGATGATAAGCAGACTACTCAAGAGGAAACCCTGAATCAAACAGGAGAAGAAATTAGAATATTTGAAGAAGAATCAAATACTGAAGCCAACTGTAGATCTTCTATGGAAAATGACAATCAAGAGGTCATCAAATCTGAGAATAAAATTAGAAGCAGCCTACGAGACAGGTCAAAAATCAAAAAGCCTGTCAGATATGCCAACTATACTACTGTAAATTCTACCTGCATAACGAAGTGCTATGAACCCATCTCATATCAAGATGCAATGGAATGTGACAATGCAGAAAATTGGAAACAGGCTATGCAAGAAGAAATGTATTCTCTTAATCTTAATGAAACTTGGATCTTGACTGAGCCCCCAGAAAACCAAGAAATACTTGACAATAGGTGGGTGTTCAAAGTGAAGAGGAGAACTGATGGAACTGTGGATAGATTTAAAGCTCGACTTGTTGCTAGAGGATTTCGACAGAAATTAGGCATGAACTATACTGAAACCTTTAGTCCAGTGGTTAGATTTGATTCCATAAGAATAATCTTGTCTATTGCAGCATCCAAAGCAATGCATATGAGGCAGTTTGATGTGAAAACTGCATTTTTATACAGTGAAATAGATACTGAAATATATATGAAACAGCCAGAAGGGTTTGAGGATGGTACCAAAAAGGTATGCAAGCTGAAGAAAAGTATCTATGGGCTTAAACAAGCTTCTAGACTATGGAATAAACGATTCACCAGTGTGTTGAACAAATTTGGACTGACAGAAACAAGTGCAGACCCCTGTGTTTTTGTCAATAATAAGGGTGAATTCTTGACCATTCTAGCCATTCACGTTGATGACGGACTAATCATATCAGAATCTATGGAAGTAATTAATTTACTAATGAGTGATTTGGAACAAGAATTTGAGATAACAACCAGCAGTGTTAATCATTATCTCGGTTTGCAGATAGAGCAGTTCAAGGATGGCTCCATCTTCTTAAACCAAGAGGCATATGCAAGAGCTGTACTGGAACGGTACAACATGGAAAATACCAATGCTGTAGCTATTCCTGCTGATCGTGGACAAATGTACTCTGAGATGGGGAATGACTCAAAAATTATCAATGCTCCATACCGTCAGGCTGTTGGAAGTTTACTATATTTGTCTGTGGCAACCAGACCTGACATCACTTTCTCAGTACATAATGCTAGTCAGCATCTTGAAAAACCAGAAAAGATGCACTGGAATGCTGTGAAGAGAATCTTAAAGTACCTAAAGGGAACTATTTCTTATGGCTTGTATTATCCAAGGAATGAGGATATTCGTTTGTCTGTTTTTTGTGATTCAGATTATGCAGGAGATGTTCTTACTCGAAGATCGACCACAGGTTTTGTTGTTAAGTTTGGTGAAGCTACTATAGCTTGGAGCTCTCAGAGGCAAAAAGTGGTGGCATTATCAACAACTGAAGCAGAATATTTAGCTTCTTGTCAGGCTGTAAAAGAAATTGTATGGATACAGTCAATTTTACAAAATATTATTAATCAGAAAGAAATTACTACCACCTTGTATATGGACTGTCAAAGTGCCATCCGGTTGATCAAGAACCCTGAGTATCACAAACGAACAAAACACACAGACGTGAAGTATCATTTCATACGAGAAAAATTTAAGTTGGGAATCTTCAACCTTGAACATGTAAGCTCTACAGATCAGCAAGCAGATATTCTTACCAAACCACTCACTAGAAGCAATTTTGAAAAAATAAGACAGCTACTTTATGTTGGTGATGCTAAAGTTCTTGCTGACAGAAGACTACAGAAGTGTTAAACATTTGTTAATTGAAGTGGGAGTGTTGTGATAATCAATTAAAAAATGTTTATTATTATTATTTTAAAGTACTGTGTTACTGTCTAATGTTTTGTCCACTTTGCAGTTGTCTATGCTTTGGCATAATAGTTCTTTGCAAAGAGTAAATGCATATACAGACTTTTTGTAGATTTACTGCTCTTTGTCTCTTGCCTAATGGTTGTGTGCCTCTTGAGTTAAAGATAACTGTACCAGTTTTTCTTGTTAATAAAACTTGTCATTATCCTTTTGTGAGAATCAGTGGTATTATATTTAGCCTTTCAACATGTCCCTTAGGTCAATCAGAGTATGCCTACAAATTATGTTGACAGCTGGTCCACTACATAACTTTGGTATGTACAGTAGAAAACAGCCCAACAAAAAATGCAGACAGATGAAGTTCTTGACACATCATATCCATCGACAGTTATTGAAAAAGTGAAGAAGCCGCCACTAGAATGAAGAACGCTGCAAAATGACCCACTTTCAAAGCATGAAAATTGCGATCAATCCATTTCCACATATAGCACGCACAAAAATTCCACTTCATGCCAATTAGTTATGAAAAAAAACAAAAATAATAAACAACTGTCAAACCCTCCATTTTCTGATGTGTTCATTGCACTCTTAATCTGCAGTAAGCTTCTAATAATATTTTTGTTGAATTTAAGCAGGCTTCTGTATGTTCAGAAATATGTCTTGTGTCAGAAGTCATTAGTTTAGTTCTCTCTCATTATACTCTAGCTTTTGAATACAAAACCATTTTCTATTTATCAGAGGCCGAGATATGCTACGTTTTGACAGCATAATGGCAAATTGTTAATTCATTATGAAGTAATTGTTTTCACAAACTTACCATCCAACCTGCCTCAAAGAGTGGATGATTATTTTATCCACTTCTTCCATCGTAAATCATACGATCACGTAAGTAGCTTCCAATCAGACAGTTGTCTCTGTGCACTCCTTTAGACGTGTCGTAAACGAAAGTATATTTTTTTTTTCACATCATGTGGCCCATTTCCCTCAAATTATGATGTATTATAATTTCGTAAATCACTTGCCAAGCCAGTGCTACGTCAACATAATTAACACAATAATTTTCAGTACACATTGCAGTCTGACACTCCGGCTAAAATAATTTCTGACAGACAGGAAGTTCACCATTGATACGTTTAACATATTCCCACAAACCTTCCGTCCGTACAATTCCTATTCAAAATTTAAACACATTTCCACTAAATCAGAGACTTTACATCAACCGGCTCAATTATTTACAAATCGCCAGCTGATGACCAATATATTCTCAGCGCACACCCCTCACGCGGCTGTTTTGTTACATCACTGAAGAGAGCTCTTCGGAACCAGAATATATCGCTGATTAGTTGTATGACGCCCGCTAAATTGAATTTTTTTTTCTCCATCAGTCCATAAGTAAACCGTTTTACGTTTTAATCATTTATAGGCATTGTAGGTCAATGGCAATTTCGAATATTAAATCGAAACGCATGGATTTAAAAGATCATTTCTACGCAAAGGAGGCTAGCACCGAAAAAAGTTATCATTTTCGAGTTAAGCGGGCTTGACTGTAAACGGAGAAATCACAGGTTCGAAAACCGGTCGGATAACAAATTTTTCAGTCTGCCTTCACTTCTCACAAAAGTCAGGAGTCGTGAGAAACGACCTACTGTTCGAATCGCACGTTAAATTGTAGGAAACCTTAACCGGAGTAGATTACGGACAACGTTGACCGCATTTCCACTGTATAATCTAACGCCCGCATATAAATTTACATCTGATAATGTCCGTTTTATTTATTTATTTATTTATTAGTTTTGGGTAATAATATTTTCGTTTTTGATTTCATTTCGTAAAGTCTAGAATGTATATTCTTTTCACTTCACCTATCAATTACATAATTAATTGCTTGTGACCGATTTGTTATTATGCTTCAAAACGCTAAATACCAAAAGTGCCGGAAGCTCCGTCGTATCAAATCTGTGGTCACTTGGAGGAGTAGTGTCTGTGGTCTCTGCTTTGCAGACGACATATTGTAATGCAAATCGTAACATTTTAAGGCGTTAGTGCCCTAAAGATTTATTACAGACGCTTCGCTTTAGTCAATTAAATCTCAATTAAGAACGAATATCAATTAATTATGTAATAACAACGAAACCCAAAGCAGGAAGTATATAAATTAGAAATCGGGCATTAAGGCCACAAAAACGGCGTCAATTGACTTACGTCACTGAAAATGCTAGTGCAACCAAAAGTTTATGTGGTGCCATTCAATTGTCGCCACTTTTCAAAATGGAAGTAATTTGACTTTGTGACACCAATTCTCAGAATCATAACAATCCGCCGCCAGTTTTATTTGAAGGCTAAAGCTGTGTTTGGTGTTTTCGTATATTTATTCCTACGTTTTACAAACAACGTGCATTTTAATTGCTCACCAAATTAAAGATCTTTCCAAAATAAGTGCTTTTAAGTATGGTTTGTTGGGTAACTGTGGTAGTGAGACATCGGAATACAGGACAAAGGTTTCATGACCATAATGTAGTTAATTTGCGTATTTTATGATGTTCTTATACACTGTATGCTTACTATTTGTGTGTGACTAAACGGGTGTTAATGAGTTATTACTGAATGGAGATTTGTAGTTACCCAACAGCTTATTTAATTCTGCAAATGCGAAAAATCAGTGTAGCGCTGGCAATATGTTCAGATTCTTGAATTGCGATATTCATTGCTCATAAATACGATAAACTAAATGACAGCACCAATGTCTGTTCGAAAAACCTCAGCTGACGCCATATTGTCAACCATGCAACTATAATTCTGACAGGAGTGAGTGGTAACATCTGTGACAGCACCACGTACATATAAGACATAATGCCACTTGCTGTGGCGCTGTTTTTGTGACCAATATCAACGGACCTTTGTGGTGAGGTTACACTGAGCACAAAAACAGCGCCACAGAATACGACCAGAGTCTAAAGGAGTCACTTAACTTCCAGTGAATTTGAGCTATTTTTGTGACTGCACCACTGCTAAGGGGATAGGACGTATAAACATACTGTGAAACGATTGAGTAATGAATATGTATGTGAAGTGAAGGAGCACATTCAAAATGCTTAGAATTTATGAGCTTTTGTGGCGCTACAAATTGTATCAACTATCACAAATGTAATTCAGAAATCTCTCATTTGCAAAGGATGCTCACAAGTAAGAGAATAATGTTACGAATGATGAGTGTTCAATTACGGTGGTTAGTAATACTTTTAGGCATATAAGTAAATCTTTAACCATTCATTCACGCCTGAAGTTCTGTTCTTAATCAGAATCGCAAAACTTAACCACTATTTCATAATATTACTGCTGTATAAAAGTAATGTCTGAATGCTCCCAATGACAGTGAATCAACTATTTCAGCAGAGCCTGCTTAGTTTCATACCTTAGGTTCACAGGAGAGCTTCTGTGAAGTTCGGAAAGTAGGAGGCGAGGTACTGTCGGAAGTAAAGTTGTGTGGTGGCATCGTGAGTCATGTTGGGATAGCTCAGTCGGTAGAGCCCTTGCCCACAAAAGGCAAAGGTCCCAGATTCGAGTCCCGGTTCTGGCACACAATTTTAATCTGCCAGGAAGTGTTTTACCAGCTCACACTCAGCTGCAGAGTGAAAGTTTCATTCTAGTTTCGTGACTATCAGTGAGACTAGGATGTGGTATTTTGGCTCCCAATATTGTGTCTGCTGAGATTTTTCAAACAGACATAGGTGTTGTCATTTAAGTTATTGTATTCAACTTTATATAAAACTACAATAAGACGGAAAGAATGTGTAAGGCCGTTTGATGTTTCTGCTATGTTTCACAACACATACATCAGCAGTTATTTAGCATTGCCAACATTACAGACATAACTTATTTGGACACGTAAATAAAAGATCACCACTGAATATGTAAAGTATCACATTTCCGCTCTCTGTTTAAAATACTATTGGTAAAGCTCATTTGAGAGATAGTGTGTTTATTTAAACTCAACT
Source organism: Locusta migratoria (assembly GCA_026315105.1). Lineage (NCBI taxonomy): Eukaryota > Metazoa > Arthropoda > Insecta > Orthoptera > Acrididae > Locusta > Locusta migratoria. The sequence continues at coordinate 16,248,263 of CM048746.1, read as the reverse complement.
TTTGCTATTTCATTATGTAACATTCAGTTTTGATACTTTCATAAGTAACAAATAGAAACGCTAATAATACATTGTGCATAGTTATGAAAAGTGCTGATCCTATAAAGATATGTACTAATATAAATGTAATATAATTGCATGTTTTCACTATCACACAACATTATTACATATTTACCTTTTGTTTAAATAACTTAGGGCAGACCTTGTTTCATATATCATTGGATCCTACATCATATATATATTACGATTTTGTCACTCATTTCAACTATCTGTCTGATACTAAGAAACTATTGCTGAAATTAACAAAATTTCTACGATTTTAAACAAATCTGTATTTATAAAAAAATTAAACAACAATTACAGGTCAAAATGATGGTACACCTAAACAATATTGTCAAAACATATATATGTGCACTTAGAAATCCCCAATACAGTTAATAAATTGAGTAAATCGAACATGAGTCAAAACACAACATTTAGTTTGCATGAAACACATATTCACATAGAGCTTAATAGTTAAAACCTACATGTAATATTATAATTTATATATTTTGGCCTTCTTCAAGTAGAAGAATGGCATTTAATTAAAAACTGCAAAACATTGTCATTAGTCTTATTATGTAGTTGTGTTGGGTGGAAGCCATGTTACAGCATTGTGCATCTGGACGGGAAACTGTAAGCAGCTCTGTATTCTGCTGCTGAGTTTTATATCGTAAAAAATGTGTTATTAAGATGTAAATAAACTAGTTTCCACACAAGTTACATCATGTGCTTCTGATTTATGACCAGATCCTGCAACACATATTATACCATTTAGCTGAATGTAGCAGATCATCACAACCCAATGTCCGTTGGCCAGAAGATAACAATATAAGTTAGGTTTATTTGTTCCCTACCTGAAGTGTTTGGTTCACGAAATGGCTGTTAAGAAACTAATTCTCTGTACTTTAAGAGATGAATTTTGAGCAGTTTCAACCAATCAACAGATGGCCGCGGTGGCCGAGGGGACTGCGGCGTGTCATACATAGTCTGCACGTCCACTAAGGTCGGGGGTTCGAATCCCTCTTCGGGCATGGATATTTGTGCCATCCTTAGTGTTAGATTAGATTAATTCTTGTTCCATAGATAATGAATACGACACTTCATAATGATGTGGAACATGCTAGCTAGTTCATAAGTAGTTTGTAAGTTTAGGGACTGATGACCCCGTAGTTAAGTCCCATAAGCTATACAAACATTTGAACCAATCAACAGGAGGTAGTGCAGTTGCACCATGTCCTACATGAGCGATAAAAGTGAGTGACAACATGTAACATCCAGCTATGTGACACTGCATCTAATGCTTTGATAAGTACAAACTGACGTATTCGCCATTTTTATATCGGTAGCTTGTAAGTTAAAAATACTTTGGTGCTGTAAGGTTTGTGTCACGGCACTTTAGCATGACATTATGGGTGGTTGTGTTGCCATAAACTGTTCAAATCTTTCCAGAGATTCTACGGAATGTTTAGTTTCCTGAAAGATTTTGAGAGAAAGAAGAAATGGATCATTAACTGACGGTACTGAGAACCTGGACAGAGTGCACAGTTATGTATTGTAAAACATTACTTAGTATTATGACTTGATTCAATATTTAATTATAGAAATCATCTGAGATATTCCAACATACGTTTTAGTTTAGCTCTTTTGAAAGTACTACCTCTTAACAGAGAAGCTTCCTGTAGGGAGTTAGCAGCAGCAAAAATCATAACATAGCAAACATCCCAGAACATACAAGTTTTAGAGTACAATATGTGTGTCTTATATAGTATATTGAGAAATACATCACATCAAAAAGTTTTGTACTGACATTGCACAAATTGTTGAAGATACTTCTATTATTGCAAGAAAGTATTAGACACTAAAATGGAATATATAAATATACTGGGCAAAAACTTTAGTTACTGCTGTGGCAGCATACAGTGCTTATTCAGGCAACTACTGTTGTATGTTGTTTATGGTATTTCGAAATTTTAACATTATAACTTGTAGCATGCAATTTGAAAGAATAGTACCTGATGTTTTATCACAAAATACACCTTCAATTCAATTTATTATTAGTAAGTGCCAAGATTGATGCTTATCTATAAGAGACTATAACAATACTGACGCAGAACACAGGGTAAATTTTACTTACAGCTGTGGCGGTGTAGTGTGCTAATGTTCGCAACGAAATGTTGGCTTTGCAAGGATGATTAAATTACTGATTATACAAGGGTACTGTTACATACAAAAACCTGTCAACCTTAGGGAAGTAACATAATTATTTATTTATTTCATGGTCAACACAAAATAACCCCCTCATTCTATACAATAAGGTTTTTAAATAGCATTCAACAACCATTGCCAACATCAGCACCGTGTGCCTCTATGACTGTAAACTCTAGATCCTGTACACTAATATTCTTTTTCGTTTTAGTGTTTGTAATACATTCTGAAGAAGTACATTCTGCAATGTGAGTACAAAACTCCGATGTGGTGTATTTGTTACAGCAGACAACAAACACATCTTCCAAGACGGCAAACAAACATCGCATATTAACAGTCATTATGCAAATACAAGACAGTTTCATCATAATTAAACGCAATACACATTTTTATCATAGAAATATATGTGTTTCTTGTGTTTTTTTCTTTATTTGGACAGAAAAGAAAAGCAGGAATGAGTAAAGAAAACCCAAGATTTTTGTGTCTAATCCACATATCGATGTAAACAAGAGCGGAATGCAAGCTCAAAGTAACACAATGTAAAGCTCTATGCTGAACACTTCTAAAATATTTTACTAAACTTGTACACAACAACACTGTTCGCATAAGCTACATGCTGTGTTTAGTATTTGAAGGGAATGAAAATGGTAGATGTGCCAGCCTGTGTTTTTAGGAGCTCTACTGCAACTACAAACAGCGAGATTCAGCAACATGGCCGGGTGTCGTACGTGAGCATGACAACTTCTCATTACAAGATGGGTGTTAGAACTGAACAGCTGTTTCTAAAATTTGACATCTGTAAACCATAGAATAATGATAGCTTCAAAGTAAGGCAATAAAATTTTACTTTACGAAATAAGGCGCAAAGAGAGAGCATTAAATTTACAAAGCAAGGAATATTCATATACTATTTCACTCATAACTTCAAATATGAAAACAGACTATGAAGATCACCAGCCAGATTCTTCAAAAATACTAAGTGTGTTTGCCTCTGTAACTTATAAAATAATAGGTGATGGGAAATTTTAATACAGTAGTTCAATATAAGAAATGTTACACTTTCTGCGGAGCTATGAACATAGTTTACTGTATCATTTTCCAAAGAGTTACAGCACAAATATATAATTTTTTAAATGGAACAATAGTTTTTTCTGTCATGCATTGGATTCGCTGAAACCAGCTGTGCCCAAATCAATTTAAACTACATTCACTGTTAGTTTGAGGGCTACAACCCTTCAAAGTTTCAGGGGAGATACCACAAACGCTGCGCATAACGCAATGCGCCTTCTAAATGTGGTGCGGCCGAGTTGTAACGTCGCCGGTGTCACGAAGCGAGCAGCTTCCTCAATGCGCTGTTAGACTGCCGACTGTCGCCGCACACGGCCGTATACCCGACAGTTGGAGCCACACAAACAACCGGGGCTCAATATACCACAGTTACTAACATTGGATGACGATGGCATACACGAACAACGAGTACGTTGACATGTTGCTGATGCTCGGCGAGTGCCGACACAATGCCACTGAAGCAGCCACGGCGTATGCCGTGAGATACCCTAGGCGAAGAGCCCCAGCAGCCATTACGTTCTTACGTGCCAAACGACTTTGGGAAACAGGCAGCTTGGTAATGCGCTGCAGTAACAGACGAAGATCTGTAAGAAGTGAGGAGACGGAGGTGTTTGTTTTAGCAGCACTACACCACGATCCTCATGTCAGCTTACGAGCCATTGATGCAGTCGTTGGTGTCAGTCTCACATCTGTGTGGCGTATAGTACACGGCCACAGGTTTCACCCGTACCGCCTGTCACTGACCCAGGAGCTGCATGGGAACGATTTCCGTGCAAGAGTGACATTTTGTGAGCGGGCCATGCGTAATTTCACGCTGGAGTCTTTACAAAGTGTTATGTTCTCTGATGAGACCACGTTCACAAATTATGGTGCAGTGAATCGCCATAACATGCACTACTGGGTCGCAGACAATCCTCGGTGGGTACAACCTGTCGACCATCAACATAGGTGGTCTATTAACATGTGGTGTGGAATCCTTGGGGATGAAATCATCGGTCCCTTCCCAGGTACACTGACAGGTGAGTTATATCGCGCTTTTATAGCCGACAGTTTGAGTGGTCTCCTTGAACATGTGTGTCTACATACGAGAGTCCATATGTGGATGCAGCACGATGGTCACCCAGCCCATTCTGCATGTGCTGTTGTGGAAGAACTAAACAACACGTTTGCAGGAAGATGGTTGGGGCGCCATGGTCCTCATTCATGGCCCGCAAGGTCACCCAATTTAACACCAGTAGATTTCTTTCTGTGGGGATATCTAAAGGATCGTGTTTAAGTCACTGAGCCGACATCCCCAGATGATTTAAAACGGCGCTTCGAGGACGCATGTCACTCCGTCACCCCGGCGATGTTACATCTCGTCCGCAGATCCTTTCGATGGCGCATTGCATTATGCATTGAGGAAGATGGACACACATTTGAACATCTCATGTAAATCGACTTCCCACCGCCATAACATCCATCACCCATCACACAGCCATGTATTATGTATAGCATGTGGTATCTGCCCCTGAAACTTTGAAGGGTTGTAGCTTCCAAACTAACAGTGATAGGAATGTAGTTTAAATTGATTTGGATGCAGCTGGTTTCATCGATTCCAATGCACAATAGAAAAAACTATTGTTCCATTTAAAAAATTATATCTTTGTGTTGTAACTCTGTGGAAAATGATACAATAAACTATGTTCATAGCTCTGCAGAAAGTGTAACATTTCTTGTGTTGACCTACCGCATTAAAATTTCTCGTCACCTATTATTTTATAAGTTACAGAGGCAAACACACTTAGTGAAACACCCTGTATATTATACCCTAGATTGTAGATATATTATCACTTATTTAATTATTTTTATGCAAAATGTTATTCTCTTGTGTCATTTTTAATTATACTCATATAAAAAAATTTGCAACAGAGAAAATTTTCAACATGTACATTACACATAATAATCTTATTAATAAGTTGTATTAGCTTAACATATAACACAGTACACATTTATACATTGAGGAATATTTGCACTTTTATTCTAACATACACATATAGCCTAGGAGGGTGCTTTAACAAATTCACTTTTCAAGATACTGTGATACTGAATAAACACATATTTTTCCAAAGATATAGAGTTGCAGATTTTTTTAAATTATTTTGTCAATAGTTTTAAATTGACTTAGCAGACTATTAAAAGAGTTGCAATTATGAGTGATATACCACTTTCTTGCACAATATGGTATAACAGTAATGTCTGTATATGTCACTATTTTAGCTTGTGTGGTATTCATCTTCAATTTATTTTGATTAAATACATTTTAGTGCTTCAGCGTGCTCTTTTTCAAACATAACAACCTCAACAATACAAATGGACAGGGTAGGATCCTAAGTTCTTTAAAGAATGGCTGGCCTAATGTTTTACTGTTTGCATTTTTCATTATTTTCGCAATCTATTTTGTTTCCAGAAAGAAGTTATGCTGTTAGGGAAATTTCCACAGAATATGATACCATACCTCAAAATGGAATGTATGAGAGCAAAATACAGTTCTCTGTATCAGCACTAGTGACGATGCATATAATTCTCATTGCATAGGCCATTTCAAATAGTTTAGAATTGAAGGCTTTGATGTGTGAATTCCATTTAAAATTGTCTTGATGTAAATGCCACGAAATTTTGTACCAGTGACACTGTTAATTCTTTGTTTTTACAAACAAAACAAAAAATGGTTTTAATGAAATTTTATTTTGGTGTGTGTGGAAGTTTAGGGTTTATCATTGGCTGAATTCTTCATGAAATTCTGTGAAATCTTTTCATTTGTGACTTTAGCACAGTGACTAAGACCCTTTTCATTTAGTATTCGTGTGATACCCAATGATTTTATGTAGCTCTTGTTTTTCTACCTATATTATCCTCTGCTGCCTTCGCTATTTTATCTATAAGAAAGCCAGGCCAGGAAAACCCAAATCTCCAGAACATTTGAAACAAGGCAAATACAAAATTTCTCATCATAACCGTCCACAATTTTGCATTAGACAGATGGGAAATAATATCATCACTTTCAAAGAATACACAAGAGCACTTACATGTTAGAACTGAAAACCATGAAGCAGAATGTATCAAAAACACAGTCAAAATTTTACATAAAATATCTAAAGGATGTGTTATTAACATTTTGGAGGAATGGGATATATATAATTTTCCAAATGACATACTATACAAATAAATTGAACTTAAACAGAAGTCCTACTTAGAAAATTTTATTCACATTTTTGACAACAAAAATCACAGATAACATACAGAAATATTGTGCTACATATACCATCCCTGACTACCAAAGGTAAAAAATTAAACACTTAGCCATTGATCTCTCTACTACCTGGATGTTGAACTTCAGCTCACCGAGTGTGACAGTCGTATGTGTTCATATTCCATTTCTTGCCAAAATCAAATATGGCTGTCATGAAGTATTAAAAGAAAAACAAATCAATCTATGTTTTTATTCCACTCCCATACCAGTTTATTACATTACATATTCAAATTTATAATCAAGAGGTAAGCAAGCAATTATTTGTCATGTAATAACTGATGGAAATTCGTTTGCCAAATTAAAAATGATGAGCAATGTGAAATCATGTGCAAAACATATGAATATCCAAGCATGCACTTAATGTTAACATCTATGCACCTATATACTAAAATCATTAGTATTCATAAAGTTCAAAAAAAAAAAAAAAAAAAAGTGGTGCTGGAGGCGAAGCATCGAGCTGCATGGGTTTGGAGCCAAGAAGGGAAGTCGTCCGAACCCGCGACATTGGATGAGGCATGAGCACCCCATCTGAGAGGATAGCGAATCTGTCGACACAGACTCAGTGGTAGCATTCTTTAATCTGTAAAGTGAATTTGATTCCTATGTCTGTAATGCACGTCATCTGCACCCTGCAATAAATACGTCTCAGTACTAAGCCGTCGAATGATGGTAACGCACTCCCAACGTCTGCGTCTGCCATAGGACCTGAAAAAGACAGGTGCATGTGCGCGATACTGTGCCTGATTCTGAAGAGCGAGCGGCGTTTGTGGTGGGTGCATGAGATGCAGCAGAGTGAGGTACCGCCGTCTGTGCAACAATTCCGCAGGCGATGGTTCGTTGCGTGGCTGGGAGCGGTAGGAGGCTAGGAAATGCAGAAGAGCTTGTTCACGTGTGAGGTGGTACTTTAGTTTGGCTATCTGTGACTTTAATGCCTTCACAAAACGTTAAACTTTACCACTGGATAGAGGGTGGAACAGAGCACTGGTCAGATGGAGAATACCTTTGGCTTGGCAAAACTGTTCAAATACCCTCGACACAAACTGTGGACCATTGTCCATCACTATTAGTTCTGGTAGATCATCGATGCATAAAACAGACAAGGTCTTTGAGGTTGCTGTGAGTAGTCGTAGGGTTCATGGGGACCATGGAAGTGTCCACAATGATGAGATCTCGTGTATTCCAGAATGGAGCTGCAAAGTGTAAATGCACTCGCTCCCATGGCGCTGTCGGAGGTTGGCCATTCTGAAAACCGTTGAGGAGGGGCAGGTTGGTTTTCTGCACAAGCTTGGCAATGAGCCGTCATCCTCTCTATCTCTGCGTCCATACCTATCCATGTGCAGTGTCTGCACGCCAATTGTTTAGTGCGGACCACACCCCAATGACCGTGGTGCAGTAAGTGAAGCACCTGACATTGCAATGACTGAAGGGTCACCACACGCCACTGGTTCTGTTCTGGTTCGCCATGCAATACTGATAAGTTATGTCGGCGCAGAAAGTAGCGTCGAACCTCAGGGCTAACAATGTGCGCTACTGCGCGAGGCCACCCTGTGCTTACGTCAAGCAACATGATTTGAAGATCTGCATCTGCTGCTGTTTGCGCAACTTTCCGGTGATCGAAACTGATCCAAGACATCAGAATCGATAGCATCTATGTGGCAATAGGAAGCTTCTGAGGCATCAACTTCTTATGTAATGATACTTTTTTTTTTTTTATCGCTGGTGTTGTCACAAGATGAAAGTTGAAAACCGGAATTGAAATTTAACTAACTGTAAGATCTGCAATGAATATTAATTTTTGAAATTGTTATCAGTTCTCAGTAGCAATGTAATTTAAAAATTACGACAACACCAGAAAGCACCATTACATAAGAAAATAGCGGAATAAGTTACCTGGTATGCATTCATTGGTGGAAGCCGTGACACTGCAGTTGAACCTGTATGAATTGATTAATATCTTCGTTCTCATAAACTGATGCTTGGTTTCATGACTATTAATTATTAAAGTTTTAAGACTGTGTGTAATTTTGATCACTGTGGTTATCGAAAGTTAAAGAAATTATGGGACTTCGCTTTTAACAGAATGAAGATATCCTGCAGGCATTGAATTCAATGTTTAACACAAAATAAGAGTAAATAAATTTTGCATTCTTTTGTCATCATGAGGCAATAGGTAACAATAACCAAGCATCAATTTACTAATATTGCTGAAAATTGGTATCAGTAAAATGAAAGATGGGGAGAAATAGTAATTATTTAAATAAAATAGGAATTCCAAATGAAAGTTAAAGTTTATTAAGTAAAAGGGTGCTAACCAGAGCTCACACTTACATGATTATGGAGGTCGAGTAAAATACGTCCGCTCAGTACAAAGGTAGAAAAACGAAAGACGACAAGCGATTCCGTTTTAAATAAATAAATAAATAAATAAATAAATATATATATATATATATATATATATATATATATATATATATATATATATATATAAAAATGGTATAAAATAAAGATTTTTGACTTACCTAAAGTATAGGCTGGTCAATAGGAACACTAAACACACACAAAAACACACAACCATTCGAGCTTTCGCCACCAGTGGTGGCTTCTTCGGGAAAAAGAGCGAGGAAGGAGAGGAGAAAGGGAAGGATACGGGTTTTAAGGAAGTGGAAAAGGAGCCATTCCAATCCCAGGAGTGGAAGGACTTACCTTGGGGACAAAAAGGAAGGTAAACAAATACACACACACTCACACATATCCACATCCAAACACACTTCTGGGATTGGAATGGCTCCTTTTCCACTTCCTTAAAACCCGTATCCTTCCCTTTCTCCTCTCCTTCCTCGCTCTTTTTCCCGAAGAAGCCACCACTGGTGGCGAAAGCTCGAATGGTTGTGTGTTTTTGTGTGTGTTTAGTGTTCCTATCGACCAGCCTATACTTTAGGTAAGTCAAAAATCTTTATTTTATACCATTTTCGTACCTGGAAGGTCTCCTTCTATAATATATATATATATATATATATATATATATATATATATATATATATATATATATATATCCGAGCGGTCCCCAGCGCGCCCGGATTGTTGACCCGTGGGCGTGGCGGTGCGGCGGCGACACGGTGCAAGGTGGCAGGCCGATTGATGTCGGTGGAATGCGCCGCAGACTCGGCCCCAGCGTTGTAGTGGGGTGAGATGCCAGGATGAGGTGCCCTTTGATAGAGCACGGACTGCTTTTCCCGCATCACCTCGGTGTGGTTTTACATGAAATGAAAGTTGTACATATGCCATTAAGATTTATCCCTTAACTAAAAATTACAGTTTTGATTACTGAATGAGTTTATTTATGTATTATTCAGTTGAGTGTTTCAGTACTATTATAGTTTTTAGCGAACGGATGTAAGTGTGAGCTTTGATTTTAATAGCAAAAATCGCAACCAACTGACATGAACATATGCCCATTCTTGACATAAATTAATTAATGGAAACTACATAATATACAAGGCATATGTTCAGTTTATGACTTTACCAAAACATGTAATTAACATATTACGTAAATCAAAAATTTTTCATTGGCTCACTGTGGGAGCTTTAATCGTTCATGAAATTATTTACTAAGACTTACATACTACTTCATATATATACATATAGACATTTAAAAAATATGTACAGGCATTGGTAACTGGATGTTACATTTTAGCGAATTTAAGTTTATTTTTCTGACATAGGGTATTCTTTGTATGTATCATAGCACAGTTCTTTGATTGGGAAATGCCGTAGAGGCGGTTTTCGCTGTGTTCATTATACAAATATTAGATACATTTTGTTTATTTTGAAACCATTCACAGTGGTAGTTTGAATTTTCACACGGCAGGATAGCCATTGGGTGCGTGACGCAATAGTCAAGCGTCAACAATGAATAAATTGCTACCGCTGGCCAGCTTCAACAGTGTTCGTTCAAACGTGACAGCGGCAACCTCGCGAGCATTGCGTACAGCACATAACTCGCCGACTTTGTGTTTTCGCGTGTGTTTTTCATCTTTCTTCCAGAGTAGAAGATTCATCCATAACAGTTCATAGTGAAGATCGTCGCAGCGCGGCGAGTACCTAATTATTTATATTAAGGTGGTTAGGTCCTCTTACTTGCTGCGCTTTCTTCATTTATTTTTAGGCTGTCATCTCAGCTGCCTTAAAGTCCATTAGCTGAGACAAGACCTACGACTTAGTATGCAAATATATACGAATAGCCATCACTTCGTATATGCACTTCGAAAGTCACTTCACTGCACGATTTTTTATCATGACTGTTTATGTCGGTATGCCGCACGTAACAAGTTTTTGCGGTTTATTTCAGATCACACTATTTAAGTGTCCACAACCATAATGCAGATATACATATAGTCAAGTACTTGTCAGTCTACACGTTCACTTATCACTTTAATTTATTATGCGAGTGCTACCTTTTGTAGTCCGAGCTCACTATTATCAATGACAAAATCACTTCACTAGTTAATTAATATGTTCATGAAGGCATAGACTTCTGTCGCGCACTTTGACTATAAATGCGTCCTAGTTTTGTGAATACAAACACTGTTTGTGTGGATAGTTTTATCACTAAAAGTTTTCTGTCACTAATTTCTCACACTGTCCTTTCAGTTCGTTTTATCACGTTCTGCACATATCTTCTAGATTTTATACAGTTCATATTAACCTATAGTTACTTTACTGTTTACAAAGGTTATATACAGTGACAAATTATTCTGAAATACTAGACATTAACAGAGTTCATAAATCTTCAACTGACATACAAGCCATATTTTATCGTTTTTGGTTATTATTTAGTCATCATTATAGTTTTTTTAGACAATATAGTGCATTGTACAATAAGTTGCGGCCTATGTTCATGTCAGAGGTCGGTAGTGGGGTCCTTGTTTTCAGAAATATTATTCATCATAATCTTTTTATTTTTGAGCTTAAAGGTTCGTCATTAAGCATTCATATCACCACATTGGATATGTCAGATTTATTTATTTATTTATTTTATATAGATTGAGAAATGGATCTTTGGAATTTTTAATATCGGATTTTGTCAGTATTAAAATGGGAGGTGAAGTCTGTCATACAACATTAGCAGTTAGCGTATAAATTTGGGATGGTTCTTTTCTTTTAAACAGGTAATGCAAATTTTGTTGACACAGGCAAGGTCAGACTCATCAGCTAATTTGGTGCATAGATTCGGGCTAAATAGCATTCAGAATAAATATCGAGTGAGAGAGAAAAACAGCATTATAGTTACAGAAGTCTATCTAAAATAGTACACAACATAAATTCAGCACATCAATCCATCATTTGCAAAAATTACCATTTATATTATTATTATTATAAAATATTACGTCAAACTAAAATATTCTAAAGTCTCTCATAGCAAAGCACTCCATGCTTCTCTCTCACTTTGCTTTAAGTTTTGCATGCGGTCTGACCTGCTATTGCCTGTTCTTTCCTTTTCAGAAATGAAATGTGTAGTTTAGATTTTCTGTTTTAAATACAACGTGTCTGTAGTCTAGAAACATCATGCTACGTGTCTAATATTTTCAATTGTCGTGTTGTATGTGTGTGTTTAAAGTGTCTGAAAACAAAATAATAGTCATATAATATATATATGTGTGTGTCTCCTCCGTCATTTCGATGTTGAGTTGTCGATCTTCTTACCGTTGGCAGGAACACAATTCTCGAGCACGTCGTCAGCTGAAAAAGAAGTCTTAAACTGCTGCTTATACTAAAGGTTATTTAGTCTAAAGATTGATTTTTCAATTAGTGAACGCTTCTGACACATCAGCTTGTAATGTTGTTCAAAATATTTCATATCTGTTGCAAATGTTTTGATATGTAAATAGTAGTATTGACGCAACATCGTAATGACACTGTTATCTTAATTACTGCCAAGCTCATAAGCATCAGCATAAAGTCTTGTGTAATTTTTAAGAAATTTTTGTCCCACAATACATAACTAGAATTGTTCAATAAACTTAGATGTCTTTAAAAGTCACATGTTCCCTCTTAAATAAATTGCACAGTTATTGACATGTGTGTTACCTGTCAGCTGATCAGCATTAATCTACAGGTTCCTAGTGGCTTATAAAACTTCATATCATTTTTACTGTCTTTGAAAATATAGCTGACTGCAAATACGTTACGTTATCATGTCTCGTATAGCAACATTGTTTGGATTTGAGTGTGTGTGTGTGTGTGTGTGTGTGTGTGTGTGTGTGTGTGTGTGGCTCGTATTAGGAGCCGTTGGGCAAACAAAACATTAATATATCCTTATCACTACATTTCTTTCCAAAAAAAAAAAAATCCTCCTACTTCAGATCCATCGTACTAAAATAAATCATTTGCTCCATATATTCATTTTCATCATCATAAATATTCTCTTATACTTATACTAATAATTATAATAATTAATGCCCATAGTAAGTGTTTTATGTTGTATTAAACACAACAGTGGTTTGATAAATCTGTGTTATTTGCTAAGTGTTTGACATGAGAACTGTTACACCGTCTGTTAATATTTGTTGTCCATTACGTAACATTGTAAGAGAAAAAAATATTTTGTTCAGCTTATTCGCCTTGGATCTGTGAATGTATTACTTATTCACTAGGAACGAGGTGTCATATTTATCATTTTTGTGATCAGCTTAAAAACTAAGCATAGAACTTTTTCAAATGCTTGTGTGGATATAAACCTCTCACTCTTCCCGAGTGTACTGTAGATAATAAATAACTTCCCTCGTGCGGAATTTGAACAATTCTAAAGGGTCCAGAAAATAGATGTTGCCACTTTTTATTACGTTTTAAGATAGCTGATGGTTTAGGATGATTTCGCAGAAGTACTAGGTCTCCGATATTAAATGTTTGTGTTCTTTTCAGCTGCTTATCATAGTAGGCTTTTCTTTTTATAGCTGCATCAGTTAGGGCTACTAATATTTTTCTTACCTTTTCTTCCAGTGATACGTCACCTCGGGGAAATTTTGGTATCGGTTTTACCCATTCGTTTGTCTCTTTGGTTTGTAAAACTAAATCGGTGGGTGTATAGGGTGTAGAATACAAAGGTAGGTTGTTAACCACTTGCTCAAATAGTCCAATATATTCAACCCAGGATGTTTGTTTGTTGGAAGCATATGTTCTGATGAAGCGATTTAATTCACGGAACATGCGTTCCATTGGATTGGCAGAAGCATTGTAACGTGAAATGAGAATGTGATTCAGGTAATTTTTATGAATGAAATCTTTCCATGCGTGACATGTGAAAGTTTTTGCATTGTCGGACAGAATTGTCGTCGGCTTCCCGACAAAAGGGAAATAGTCGCGCTCCAGGCGCCGAATCACTGCTTTTGCGGTAGTAGTTTTTAAGGCGTATAACTTCACAAATTTTGAAAACACATCATAGATGCCAAGAATGTGTTTGACGCCTCTGCGTCCAATCGGAAGAGGTCCTGCAGTATCAATTGAAACTAATTGAACAGGTTTATATGGCAAGATAGTATGAAGAGGCATCTTGTTTGACTGATTGTTAGGCTTGCATTTCTGACAGATTAAACAGGATTTCAATGTGTAATGGATTTTTCGGGACATATTCGGAAAATAACAGTATTGTTTAAGCTTACGGAGACACTTTAGTGCGCCAAAGTGTCCCCAAACTCTATGAGTGTGCCAAATTAGAGATCTCTCATATGTAGCAGGTATGCAAACACACCAGAGTTGCGATTGTACATGTCTACGAAAGAAAAGTAGTCCTTTGTAGACTTTGTAGTTATGATTTAGATGTGCATCTGACTTGTCTGTAATTTGTGTAATAATTTTCCTCCACCTGTCATCTGCTTGCTGTAATACCTGCATGTTTTTGCACATACCTAAATAATATGTTCTAAATTCCATGTCCTTCATGAGCATTATCTTAAACTCTGTGTTTGACTCAAGATAGTCTTCAAATTCTGGTAAACCCTGGGGAAGTCTGGAAGTGCATCAGCTATGACATTATCTGATCCTTTAATGTGTTCAATTTCAAAATCGTATTCTTGTAGTATCATGGCCCATCTGGCTAATCTATTGTGTAATAGTCTGCATGACATCAAAAAGCTAAGTGCCTGATGATCACAGAAGACTCTTGTATGTTTACCAAAGATATAATGATGAAACTTTTTGAATGCCCAAACAATTGCAAGAAGTTCTAACTCTGTGGTTGAATATCGACGTTCGCACTCAGTGAGCGTGCGACTAGCAAAACTTATGACTTTTAGGGACTGTGGATCCAGATTATTTGAAATTTGGAACAGACACGCCCCAACCCCAAAAATTGACGAGTCCGTAACAATACAGAAATCCTGTGACATGTCAGGGTGGTTTAATATGTCTGAGTTAACAAGGGCTTGTTTAATTTTGTCAAAGTCTTGCTGACACTGTTCTGTCCAATTCCAAGGGTTGTTTTTTCGAAGAAGTGAAAGAAGAGCAGTACTATTGAGTAGTTGTTGTGGCACAAAGCGCCGAAAAATTGAACATAAACCGTAGAAGGCTTTTAATTGCTTCCTATTGCGAGGTGCAGGAAAATTTTGAATTGCTTTAATTTTTTCAGGGTCAGGAACAATGCCCGTGGGTGAGATAATGTGCCCAAGAAATTTGATTTCAGTTTTAACAAACTTAGACTTTTTCAAGTTAACAGTTACTCCAGATGACAGAAATTTATCTAACACTCTTTCAAGTTGGATGACATGTTCTTCCCATGTAGAAGTAGCAACAAGTATGTCATCAATGTAAACTGTAATATTATCTAGTAATTCCGGACCAAGTACTGTATCAAGTGCTGTGATAAAGACACCAGAGCTCACATTTAGACCAAAAGGTAGTACCTTAAATTGGTACGATCGTCCTGAGAAAATGAAAGCAGTATATTTACGAGACTCTTCTGTTATAGGAACCTGCCAATATGATGCTCTAAGATCAAAACTTGATAGATATTTGACTCCATAGAACTTCTGAAGCTGTTCTTCTAAGTTTTCTGGCCTAGTTCTAACTGGAATGATAATCTTATTGATTTGACGTGCATCAAGCACAAGACTAACAGACCCATCTGATTTAAAAATTGCAAGAAGAGGACTGGAATACTGTGACATTGAAGGTTCTATTATGTTCCATCTAAGCATACGGTTAATTTCTGCTTTGACAGCTGGTTGTTTTGCCCAAGGTATAGAATATGTTTGCCTACAGAATGCTTCATGAGGCTTAACTTGCATGTTATACTGATATGTCCTAATTACACCTGGCCTTTTGTCAAATACTCGTATGTACTTGTGTAGCAAGTGGAGAAGTTGTTGTCTCTGACTATCTGTGGCATTAGTGGATTCGTTAACTTTTTGAACTATAGATTCAAGAGATTCATTTTCAGATTTCTGAATACCAGTATAATTTTCAAATTGCATTTGATTAACAGTGACTTGCTTCAACCTAACAGAGTTACACGATTTTCTTGGTGTCACTTCCTTCTTAGTCAGATTCAAAATACAGACACTGTCAAATAACATTTACCTTCCTTAAAATCTAATTTTGCTTCTCGACTTTGAAGATATTCTAAACCAAGTATACAGTCTTCTATGACAGCATCTACTACAAGGAATGAGCAAGTATCAATTTCATCACAGATTTGTAGTTGAACAAGTGTTTGTAACTTAACTGGCTTAGATTTTGCACCTACTGCACCAATGATTTTGCAGTTCTGTATAGGAAAGGTAGGTAACCTCTGAATGTTGTTTATGCGTTTAAATAGACTGTAAGACAATACATTAACAGCTGCTCCAGTGTCAACTAAAATCGATGTAGATATGTCTCCTACTGTTATTAAGATGTGTGCTTGATAGGCAACTATAGGTACTTTGTTTTGTTGTGTTTGTTCCTGGAGTAGCTCTTCCCTGATATCGATTCCTTTATTGTAACGCAGCATATTTACTGTGAGAATTGTGCCCTCACTGCCTCGGTCGCTCAATGTCGGAGGGCCAGACACGAGCCGATTTAGTTTAACGTCTGCGTCCCGTTAGAATGTCTTTGAGGTCGATTTAAAGTTTCTGTCACGTCAGTTATAGTCACGGTCGATTCATTCTGTGTCCAGTTTGTTTGATCTGTACTGTCAGTCGTCATCGTTGCTACTGGTATTTGATTGACATTTGGTTGTTGTGCAGGAGTAGTAGAAAAGTTCGGAATTTGTTGATTACCGTTATTGTTTGGAAAAAAATTTCTATTTCTGTTATTATTATTGTAGTAGTTTCCATTACGCCAGAGCGGTTGTGTGTTACCATTATATTGGTTAGGGAAAGTAGTTGCATTGTTATTGAAATTATTATTATTGTGATTGTAGTAGCCCGGATTAAATCTGTTGTCACGACGGCGTCGGTAATACTGAGCGCCGTTAGGTGCGTTTCGTACCGCGCTTCCACTGTTTACTCCACTAGTCACTTGCTGCATTTGCGGCTGTCCGGTATTGCTAATAAATGACTGTTGCGGTAACATCTGTGGAGGGCGTGACATGTTTTGATTATTAGGCTGTGGCTGGCTGACATGAATCAGCTGATTACTAGGATAGTTGAAGTAATTATTTGCGTTACCGTACCTGTAACTATTATTTCTTGCTCGGTCATCTTCAAAGATTGAATCTAGTGTGTCCACCTCAGTGAGAAAAGTTTCTAAGTTTGTGTTGAAACGTGTGCTAGTTGCAACCGCAATCGTGTAGGCAATTTGTTTATTAATACGCGTAGTACTTCCCTGTGCGGGAGGGGGTCATCAAAGAATTTAGCTTTGTTTACGTACTTCTCGAAATATCTCCGCAGACTCCCGTTTCGTTCATTGAAAGGTTGCGGATTATAAACTTCATTTCGAAACCTTTCTTGCACAGCAGGCGACCAAAAGGTGGCTAAAAATGCCCGTTGGAACTCACCATAAGTTGCACAACTCTGTAGGGCTTCTACAGCCCAGATTCCCGCTTCACCTTGAATGTATCCGACAACAAATCTTATCTTTCTTTTTTCGGACCACGATTCAGGTAATAAACCTCTAAAAGATTGCAGGAAAATGACTGGGTGCACAGTACGGTTCTCATTAATAAAGATTTGAAATTGGTGGTGCTTTATCATACTTTCGTCAAGTTCTTCGGCAGTAGCATGATTTTGCGGTGAATAAGAGGGGGTATGTTTGATATCATTTCCCTACCTAGTCGATCAAGGTCATTAGAGGTCCTCAAGCAAAAGTCAGTCTGCGTCCTGTCTGACGTCAAATTGTTAGATGTACCCGGATTATATGGAGAGCTTGGAATATTTGTTGCAATTCTGGGAGATTTCCAATCATGGAACACATTTGTCACAGGTTCATTTGGCCTAGATTGTGTCATCTGTGTATTTAAAATTGATTTCACGTCTGTAAGATCTTTTTGTAAAGTTTTAACAGTATTTCCATGTTTTTCGTACACTTTAGTAGCTACGTCTTGAATTACAGTGGTTAATTCTGCGTCTATCTTTTCATTCAACTTCGCTTCTGTATTAGATAAGAATTGTTGTACCCTATCATGATTTTCTTTGAGTATGTTTTCTGCCTGACTCGTAATTCTCGTAACAGTTGTTTCCAAGTTTTCTTGTTGAATTTTAAGCTGTGTAAGATTCTGTGTGAGACTGTCGATAGCTGTTGGTAATGTTTTAACGGTTTCTTTACAATTAGTTACATCATCGACTACAGAAGAGATTTTTGCATCTACTGTGTCCATGATTTGATCCACTACTTTGTTTTGTACTTTAGAAAACTTACCATTGATAGCCTGTTCGACTTTGAGTATCTGTGCGTCTATCTGTTTGTTTACTTCCTCAGAAATAATTGAGGGTAAATTTTGTTGTACTGATTCTAGATTTTTAAAACTCGACTCAAATTCATCCCGAGTTATCATTTGAGCCGCGATTTGATTTTGCTGTTCCTCTACTCTGTCTAATTGTTGCTTGGTGGAATTTTGCAACTGCTCTAAATCATGTTTCGTGTTGGCCTGCAAATGATTAATTTGATCGGTCAAGCCTGAAATCTGATCGTTTGTAGCATGTGTAGATGTTTGTAAATTGTTAATTTGTTGCGACATGTTCGCATGTATAGCATTCGTAGATGCTTGCAAATTGTTAATTTGTTGCGACATGTTCGCAAATAATATCTCAAATCGTTTTAACCAATCTTCTTGCGGATTTTCAGATTGGTGTACTGTCTGTGTGGGAAAATCTGTTACGTGTGATGTGGTTGCAAGATTTTCCTCCACTATGTGTGGAATCATTTCAATTGATCTCGCAGCCACATTATTTTCATCATTTTGCGCGGGCTGTGAAACATTTTTTTTTTATCGCTGGTGTTGTCACAAGATGAAAGTTGAAAACCGGAATTGAAATTTAACTAACTGTAAGATCTGCAATGAATATTAATTTTTGAAATTGTTATCAGTTCTCAGTAGCAATGTAATTTAAAAATTACGACAACACCAGAAAGCACCATTACATAAGAAAATAGCGGAATAAGTTACCTGGTATGAATTCATTGGTGGAAGCCGTGACACTGCAGTTGAACCTGTATGAATTGATTAATATCTTCGTTCTCGTAAACTGATGCTTGGTTTCATGACTATTAATTATTAAAGTTTTAAGACTGTGTGTAATTTTGATCACTGTGGTTATCGAAAGTTAAAGAAATTATCGGACTTCGCTTTTAACAGAATGAAGATATCCTGCAGGCACAAAATAAGAGTAAATAAATTTTGCATTCTTTTGTCATCATGAGGCAATAGGTAACAATAACCAAGCATCAATTTACTAATATTGCTGAAAATTGGTATCAGTAAAATGAAAGATGGGGAGAAATAGTAATTATTTAAAGAAAATAGGAATTCCAAATGAAAGTTAAAGTTTATTAAGTAAAAGGGTGCTAACCAGAGCTCACACTTACATGATTATGGAGGTCGAGTAAAATACGTCCGCTCAGTACAAAGGTAGAAAAACGAAAGACGACAAGCGATTCCGTTTTCTCTCCAGATCGTTTGAAATAGTTGAAGGTATAACTTGAAACAAGGATAATCACAGATTTATTGGCAGAGAGAACGGATGCTAGCGACAAGCGTCGCAGATATAATTTTCAAAAAAAAAAAAAAAAAAAAAAAAAAAAAAAAAAAATTAATGTATCGCTACAATCTGCGCCAACAGAAAGACGTGACAGTGTGTAGGCATTAGCATGTTTTGACGTCGGCCGGTAGATAATTTCGTAATTGTAGGAAGACAAGATGAGCGCCCAACGTTGCAGCTTCTGCGCTGTGCGACTAGGTATGGGTTTGGCAGGGTGGAACAAGGACTGAAGCGGTTTGTGGTCAGTTACCAGGTAAAACTTGCAACCATAGAGATATTAGTGAAATTTGGGGACACCATAGATAATTGATAATGCCTCCTTCTCTATTTGAGAGTAGTTTACCTGGGCTTTGTTTAACAATTTCAAAGCAAAAGCGATTGGTCTGTCTGAAGAGCCAATGTTATGTGAGAGGACTGCTCCAATGTCGTAAGATGAGGCGTGAGTGGCTTCCACAACAGGTTTGTCAGGATCAAAATTTAGAAGGCAACGATCACTGAGTAAAGCGTCCTTGAACTTTTGGAAAGCAATGTCATACTCTTTTGACCAAATAATGTTTTTCCGCCCTTGGCGATGCAGTGGTGCCGCTAATTGCACTGCATTAGGAAGAAATTTTATGTAATAAGAGATTTTGCCCAGAAAAGATTGAAATTCAGTAATGTTTGTAGGAGCCTTGAGTTCGCGAGTAGCTTGCAAATGCAACTGCAATGGATGAACATTCTGCGAATTGATAACATGTCCTAAATATTCAATTTCAGTTTGAAAGAAAACACATTTGTCCTTGTTACATTTGAGACCAGTTTCCGATAGATCTTTGAAAAGTGCACGTAAATTGTTGAAATGTTCTTCAGCTGTCCGGCTAGAAACAACAATATCGTCTAGATAATTTGAGAAACGAGGCACTGCTTTTGTTAGTTGTTGCAGGTATCTTTGAAAGATTGCCGGAGCAGAGCACAACCGAACGGTAACCTGAGAAACTTGAAGAGGCCCATGTGTGTGTGTTCTAATAAATTTCTGAGATTGGTCGTCGAGCGGAAGTTACAGAAATGCATCCCAAAGATCAGTTTTAGAAAAATATTTGCCAGCTCCTAATCTGTCCATAAGTTCGTGAGTATGAGACAACGGAAAAAAGACAATCACTGTTGGAGGAATCACAGTACGCTTAAAATCCACACACATTCTGAGTTTGCCAGATGGTTGCTTGACAATCGCTAAAGGAGACGCCCAGTGGATGGCTGAAATGGGCGCAATATCACCTTGATTTTGCCTCTTTGTGACTGTCTGTATGACTTGATCGCGTAATGCAAAAGGAACAGGGTGTGCCCTACAAAAACGTATCTATGCATTACCTTTTGATGTCACATGCGCGGAAAAATTAGTTGTCCAAGTCCGTCGGAAAAAAGTTCAGGAAATTCGGCACACAGGTTAGTTAAACGTTCACTTGGGTCGAATGATGTCACTGACAGAATGTTCCCACTGATGCTAAGACCAAACAAATCAAACAGATCCAAACCAAAAAAAGGACATGATTCCAAAACCAAAAGAGAAACTGTCTTGTGTGTATCCCCATACACTGCAGGAAAGCTACAAGTAGCTAGCACTGGTATGCCTTGTCCTATATAAGCCGTGAGCAAAGTATGCACTGTTTACAGTAGAGGTGCGCCAAACATTTCACGCGTGGCAAGATTAATTAATGACACTGTGGCGTCCAGATGAAGCAAACATTTCACTGGTTTGCCTCTAATTCCCATATGTGTAAAACGTTTAATTGCGTGGCGTTGCAAAGAAGTGTCAGAAACCTTAGTTACCGGAACACTAGACACTATCTTCTACATCTACATCTACATAGATACTCTACAAATCACATTTAAGTGCCTGGCAGAAGGTCCATTAACCACTTTCACAACTTTTCTCTACCGTTCCATTCTCTAACAACGCGCGGGAAGAAAGAACACCTAAATCGTTCCGTTTTCGATCTGATTTCTCTTATTTTATTGGGATGGTCATGTCCCCCTAAGTAGGTGGGTGCTAGCAAAATATTTTCACATTTAGAAGTAAAAGTCGGTGATTGAAACTTCGCAAACAGATCACGCCGCAATGAATAACGTCTTTCTTTTAATGATTTCCGCCCCAATTCGTGAAACATTTCCGTGACACTCCCCCCCCCCCCATAACGTGATAAAACAAAACGAGCTGCCCTTCTCAGACCCTTCTCAATATCTTCCGTCAGTCCCACCTGGTGAGGGTCCCACAAGGGGCAACAGTACTCCAGGAGAGGACGCACAAGTGTGATGTAGGCAGTCTCTTTGGTGGAGCTGTTGCATCTTCGAAGCGTTCTGCCAATGAATCGAAAACTTTAGTTCGTCTTCCCCACAATATTTTCTATGTGTTCTCTCTAGTCTAAGTTGTTCGTAATTGTAACTCCTAGGTATTTGGTAGAATTTACGACCTTAAGGTTTGACTGATTTAACGCGTAATTGAAGTTCAGCGGATTTCTTTTAGTGGTCATGTGTATTACTTCACACTTTCCTTTATTGTCAATTGCCAATTTTCGCACCATGTAGAAATTTTGTCTAAATCGCTTTGCAGTGGCTTTTGACCCTCTGTTGACTTCAATAACCGATAAACGACAGCCTCATCCGCGAACATTCTAAGGGAGCTATTCAGATTGTCTCCTAAATCGTTTGTAACCACAAGGAATAGTAGGGGACCTATAACGCTTCCCTGGGGAACGCCAGATATCACTTCTATTTTACTGGATGACTTACCGTCAATTACAATGAACTGTGTCCTTTCTAATTGGAAATCTTAAATTCAGTCGCACAGTTGGGAAGATATTTCATAAGCACGCAATTTCATTAGAAGCCACTTGTAGGGTACAGTGTCAAAAGCTTTCCGGAAATCCTGAAATATGAAATCGATTTGAGATCCCTTGTCGATGGCACTTATCACTTCATTTGAATAAAGGGAAAGCTGTGTTTCGCAAGAGCGATACTTTCTGAACCCATGTAGACTGTTGGTTAATAGGTCGTTCTCTTCGTGGTAGTTAATAATGTTCGAACAAAGTATATGTTCCAAAATCCTACTGCAAATCGACGTCTATGAGATTGGTCTGTAATTTTGGGGATCACTCCTATTGCCTTTCTTGAATATTGGCGTAACTTGGGTACCTTTCCAGTCTTTGGGTACGGATCTTTCGCTGAATGATCGGAGCTATTGCATCAGCATACTCTGAGAGGAGTCTAGTTGGTATGTAATCTGTCCCGGAAGATTTGTTTTTGTTTATTGACTTAAGTTGTTTTACTACTCCAGGAACATCTACTTCTAAGTTTGGCATGCTGGCAGCTGTTCTTGCATTGAATTCTGGAGTGTTCACTTCGTTTTAATGGGAGCAGACTTTGCATGAATGGCGAAAACAGAGTCTGCACGTTGTGTGCGTGTGTTTTGCAAGTACTTCTTCCGTGAAGCAGTGGCGGAGAAAGGTGGGGGGGGCGGACCTCCCCAAGCCTCCAGTCTTGGGGGGCCTCCAAATACCAAGGTTTTATTTCAGAATGAAACTTTCACTCTGCAGCGGAGTGTGCGCTGGTATGAAACTTCCTGGAAGATTAAAATTGTGTGCTGGAACCGGGACTCGAACCTGGTACCTTTGCCTTCGCGGGCAAGCGCACTATCAACTGTGCTATCCCGACACGACTCACGATGCCGCCCCGCAACTTCACTTCCGCCAGTACCTTGCCTCCTACTTTCCAAACACAGAAGCTCTCCTGCGAACCACGCAAGACTAGCACTCCTGGAAGAAAGGTTATGGTTGAGACATGGCTTAGCCACAGCCTAAGGGATGTTTCCAGAATGAAACTTTCACTCTGCAGCAGAGTGTGCGCTGATATGAAACTTCCTGGCAGATTAAAATTGTGTGCCGGAAGCGGGACTCGAACATGGGACCTTTGCCTTTCGCGGGCAAGCGCACTACTAACTGTGCTATCCCGACACGACTCACGATGCCAGCCCACAACTTTACTTCCGCCAGTACCTCGCCTCCTACTTTCCAAACTTCACAGAAGCTCTCCTGCGAACCAAGCAAGACTAGCACTCCTGGAAGAAAGGATACGGTGGAAACATGGCTTAGCCACAGCCTAAGGGATGTTTCCAGTAGTGCGCTTGCCCGCGAAAGGCAAAGGACCCAGGTTCGAGTACCGGTTCCGGTACACAATTTTAAACTGCCAGTAAGTTTCAAGGTTTTATTTATTTATTTTATCTTTTTATTTTTAGACTGTCCCGTACTTCTCGTCGTGGGGGGCCACCATTTATTTTTTTATAGTAATAGATGTATTTCCAAGTGGACGGGAGGGGGGCCATTTTGTTTCGCCTCCGCCCCGGGTCTCCACCAGCCTTAGTCCGCCACTGCCGTGAAGCAGTCCTGGCATACACACACTTTGAACATGGCCTTCTTTGCCACACGAGGAACGAATTTCGAATTTCATTACGGAAGGGGCACTGATTCCGTCTATGTCCTGAAATACATTTCGGACTGGACTTAATATTGGCTTGCTTGCCAGAGGCTGACGCAGTGACTGTTTACGGGAAGCACGTCTCGGCCAGGCTTTGCGTGCGCGCCAGTTGTCAACAGGCCTCGCGGGCTGAGGCAGCACACTTTGTTTGGCTCACGCTAAGATACAAATACGGGCACCTTGAAAACTACTTGCCGCAAAGTCACACGTGTCCTGATACTCAATATTAAGCACTTGTTCTAGTGAAGGATCTGACTGCTTTATTTGTTCACAATGCGCGAGTCTGACATATTTCCAGTAGTCACATCACGTATCGTTAAATCAGAATAGTATTTGCCACAGTCACAACGAAATTTACACTTCCTAGAGTTGCCTTGTAGTAAACCACTGTCTATATGATTGCCCTGCCTTCCTACGACAATTATAGAATTGAAATCTAGCGGCCGTAATGTTTAGTGACTGTACATAGTGATTAGTAATAGCCGCAATAATTCCTCAAATGGCACTTGTTCGGGGCGAATTGTGGGGAAAAGTTTGACACACAGCCGATAAATGTTCACTCAAAATGTTCAAATGTTTGTAGAGGTTATGGCACTTAACTATGGGGTCATCAGTCCCTAAACTTACAAACTACTTATGAGCTAATACTAAGGACGGCACAAACGGTCTGCACGGCCACTACGGTCGGGGGTTCGAATCCCCCCTCGGGCATGGATATTTGTGCCAAAAATGTTCAAATGGGCTTAAGCTTATGGGACTTAACGGGGTTATCAGTCCCTAAACTTACAAACTACTTAACAACTAGCTTATCCTAAGGACGGCACAAATATCCATGCCCGAGGGGGGAATTCGAACCCCCGACCGTAGTGGCTGTGCAGACCATGACTGAAGCGTCGCAATGCCTTCGGCCACCGCGGCGGGCAATGTTCACTCCTACTTGGGGCAAGAAATGAGGAAGCAACATCATACCTTGTATTTGATGGGCTGCTACGTGGCTTCGGAATTGTGCTAAATTTTCTTGCCAATCTTCACATTTTTCATGGAACTGTCGGAACGGCAGTAACATCACAAGTTCTGTGGCAGGCGATTGGGCCGCTATCGATTGCTGTTGTGCGGCGGCTGCTGTAGCTTGCTTCGATAAAAGATGTCATGACTTGCGTAAGTAGAACAATGAACTGCATCTGAAACTGAAGAATTTGGGTATGATCATTTGGCAATGGTAATAGTGGCTGAGGCGCAAGCAATGGGTTGGCTGTAGTAGCGTGGGCGGTTAGTGAGTTAGTTAGTGACTGTGGCGCAGCCATTACGCTAACAACAACGAGACTACAAGAAATCAAAATACTATAAGCCAAAATAGTGCGCCAAAATTCCCAGAAGCACACAATAACAAAAATTCTCGGAATCTGGGACTGAAAGAGAAACGATTAACACTAAGTACGAAGCCCTGTCACCAGTTTTGTGTCCTTTGGGATGCTGTTATGGGAATGGAAGGTTCGCGACGCCGGCTGTGGCTAGCTAGGATTGTGGACAAGGTCTGCAACAGAAAGAAGCGATTATTTCACATATACGTTTATTACAAATGATGTAAATACTCAACTTTTATGTGGTTCTTGTGGTATTAAAGATGTTCAGATGTTTGTAATTCTATCGGACCAAACTGCGTGGTCATCAGTCCGTAGCTTACAAACTACTTAAACTAAGGCAAACTAACCTAAGGACAACACACACACCCATGCCCCAGGGAGGACTCGAACCTCCACAGCGAGCAACTGAGCGCTCCGCAGCGAGACGCTTTAGACCGCTCGGCCACTCCACCGTGGCTTGTGGTATTACAGTTCTGTCAATACAGCAGTCAATAGTAGCGTTCTTCCTTGAGCTGGATCGCTGTAGACAGATTCATAGACTGGTAGAGTGCACACAGGATAAATTGGCTGGTAGATGCGCAGACCGCTGGGCAAGCATAGGGATAGTAGTAGTGGAGGGAGTAGCGGCTGGAGCAGTGAGGGGAAGAGACCAGCGTTGGAGGGGAATTGACGCTCGCTGTGGCAGAGTGGCCGAGCAGATGAGGCACTATGCTCCGATGTGTGAGGCCACTTCCTGTCGGGGGTTAGAATGCTCCCTCGGGCATGGATGTTTGTGCTGTATTTAGTATAAGTTAGTTTATGTGTGGTTTGTGAGTTAAGGGACTGATGATCCTGCAGTTAAGCCCCATAAGCTTAACAAACATTTGAAACATTTGAAGTGCCGCTCTGAAGTGAAGCCTATGTTCTACTGCCTGCCAGAGTTTTACAAATTCTCTCTTCTCTGTCTGACCATACCATCAAAAATATCTTTTTCTAAATACTTAACGCAATGTTATTAATATTTCATTAGGGGACTGATGACCCAGTAGTTTAGTCCCCTTTAAACACCCAACCAACCAACCAACCAAATATTTCATTATTTTTATCATTTTGTTAACATTACCTGTCTTACTTCGAAATACATGTTATTTAAAGCGTTAGTTATGTAACATTTGCGATACAGGACATGGACTAATTTGTTAGTATTACTGGTGCACATATAGGGAGTATGGTGTTTCTGTTTAACTTGCAAATAGAAAATTTTTTCATTAGTCTACAATTTACTGCACTCATCTGGATAGTGCTTAAACAGTAAGTCAGAGACAATACTAAATCAAACACACACAATACGAAACACGTTAATAAAACTGCTGGTATTTCTGTGCCTGCATTATAGAACTTGTTTAGTCCCCTTATAGTCTGCAGAACTGCTTGTCCTTATCAGTTATCTGAGTGTACTACAATCAGACTTTGTCCTTTTGAAAGTGACGGCTTTACTTCATTACTTGATCCATCTGTTCCCTCAATGGGCGTAGTATGCGAACTGTGAATGTATGTTTCATCGACGTATATGAGAGGCCAACCCTTTTCACAGTACTATTTTATTCAAATAATCGACACGTTTATTTCGTATTTCTAAACGTTCCAAAGCACCTTCTTGTAACCTGTTTTTTTGAGCCACCTAGTAAACATTAAGCGTGTTAAGTGCACGAAAAATAAAGCATGTAAGTTTTACATTGAAATTAAAAAAAAAAAAAAAAAACTAATATACCTGAACCCTAACGTTTGAAGTAAGTACCGCAATGTAGAAATACGTCCCTTGAAAGACGTATTTTTCCCTTATTACTGGAAAAGTTACTTTATTGTAGGGCGCTATTTGTTTGTCACGTGGAAATTGTTTATCAATCTCCGCACAACTTGTTCATGAAAATCATCTAAATCTCAGACATTTTTCTCGTTATTCCGCTTTTTACTGGAGTAGAGAAACGTTCAGAACTTCCGGTAACTAATTTTTCTCTCTCCCTATTTTTTAAAAATTTGTTTCTCTACAAGGTATTCAGTGGATTTAATGGCTGCAAGTGTTCGTTGAGTGTCATTCCCCATGAAGATGTCACGAGTGAAAACTCAGGGCTTGAAGCCCATTCTCTACAAGATTCTTATCCTCTCTGAGCGGCCTCCATTAAAGACAATAACTGTATCATAAACTGCAACATTAACTACTTTCAATGAGAAAAATGTAGTCTTGGAGCAACTTTTTCAGATGAGGACCTTCAGAGACTAATTAGGATTCTACGTTTTGCCATGAACACATTTCTTGGGAGGGCTGTTATTCCACAGCCTTCTTGATGTAGTATACAGACATTCCCTGCATTCTGGTTGCACAACATTGATAAGAAAACGCTACATAAACAGATAATACAAGAGAATTAAGAACAAGGAAGAAGGCACGGCCCTGTGCAAGCTGTTACAAATAATTTTTTTTCGCATTTAGAAGCGGGATTGGAACGTAATAAAGCCAATTCACACTATCCGTCACGTCAACGTCACGTCACGGCACCGTCACGTCAAGTTGTATTCACACTGTACGTCAGTATGCGTCACGTCAATTCGCCCATCTCAATACGCGATGTTGAAAATAAGGTTATGAGTGGCGATCTGTTATGTAGAAAGTCATAGTTTAATACTAGAATTGAGGGAACAACAATGCTAAATGTTATTGACGGCCAAAGAAAACTTTACAGTGTATGTTTTTGCCAACTCACTGGGAACTGAAACGACATTTCAAAACCTCGACATCTATTTTCAAGCGAAAAAATAAACGTATGAAAACATCAAACAATACTTATAAGAGCATAAATAGCACCTGTTTACTTTATCCATTACGATTTGCCCGCTGACATTGTAAACAACTGAATTTTTGTCTTTCATTAGAACTGACTTTTTCATTTAAAATGTTATTTAATGAAAAATGCGTAATCAAATTACAATCTTATTCAAATAAACAGTTTGCTTCAGTCTTTTCTGTACAATGTTACGTTACATAACCCATTTTTTGGTTTCAGATATCCGACCTCGATTTTAGGGGGGCACTCAGTTGATAAAAATATTTAAGTCATCATGGAACATTTGAGATTTACCCCTAAAACGAAGTATAACAACAAAAGAAAGATGAATAAGATACATTTGCATATAAACAGTGCAATCGTCGACTGCAACATGTAATTCGCGTGTCGAAAATAGGTTAATTCCGATGTTAGCAGACGGCCGTTCCGTCAAAACATTCTTCTCGAGAAAGCTTGACGTGACGTGACAGTGTGAATTGGCCTATATTTGGTAACTGAAATTTCAATACCATGTAGTAAATGAAGAGCCATTAAAATTTTTTCACAATTTTAGTCATTTTCATGATGATAATGCTGATGATGATATGTTTTTAGTCTTCCTTGTGATGACGGCAGGGCCGGATCTAGAGGGGGGGAGGGGGAGGGCAAAGGGGGCAGGTGCCCCGGGCGGCAGAATTTAGAGGGCGGCAAATTAGGACCGACACTTTTCTTATTTTTTTTTTTTTTTTTTACAGAATGTATCTTTCTGGTATAATTTAATAAACTTAACTGACACAGAATTATTAAAAGTAAAATGACTGCAAGAAATACCGAAATCATTTAATAAAACTAAAATCCCTAGTTGCTGACTTCAGTGTTGCCCTGTCACAGGTACTTCAGATAATCAAACTTTAAAAATCTGCTAGATATTAGTCAGAATGAGGGAATGTTTGCGTTATTGCATAAGTAAATGCACAATGTTTATTAATTTGCATAGATTTCTTTTTTCATATAAATGAATATCCATATTTCATATCAAGGTAATATTTGTAGAACAGGTGAATTTGAATAACGTTCTGGTCCTTATAAAAAAAGTATTTCAGGTGCGCACACTTCTTATTGAAAGTCAAAAGCATTAAGAATCTAGAGTCCTCTCTCGGTAGCGGTGGAATTGATAGACATCTACATAGGATACTCTGTAAATCACATTTCCCTGCCTGACAGAGGGTTCATCGGACCACTTTTATACTATTTATCTCCCATTCCATTCTCGAATAGCGCGCGGGAAGAAAGAACATCTGAATCTCTCTGTTCGAGCTCTGATTTCATGTATTTATTCAGATGATCTTTTCTACTTATGTAAGTGGGAGGCAACAATATATTTTCGCATTCGGAGGAGAATGTTGTCGATTGCAGTTTCGTAAGTAGCTCACGTCACAGCGATAAACACCTTTGTTCTAATGATTCCCATTCCCAGATCCTGTATCATTTCCGTGACGCGGTCTCCCCTGTATCACGACAATACAAAACAAGCTGCACTTCTTTCGATTCTTTCGATGTCATCCGACAAACCCACCTGATAAGTATCGCACACTGGGCAGCAAGACCAGATAAAACAGGAGGAATCTCACTGTATTATTGATGCTGTCATTTTTCAAGCTGAGCAAGAAAGTCCTTTTAGAGGATCAAAAGAAGATGGTGATTTTGGTGACCCACATAGCGGAAAATTTCTAAAAACAATTGATCTCAGATGATACTATAGTGTCCCCCTTTGTTTGCGTACTGAACGCCACAAGAAAGGCCAGATTAGCTAATTTTACAAAAATATACAAGATGAGTTCCGTGACTTGATTGCTGACAAAAATAAAACAATATATAATTAAAGATATTTTAGCTGCTAAATACTTTTCACTGATGTTTGACTGCACTCCAGATATCAGCTACAATGTCCAGATGACACAAGTAATTTGATATGTCAAGTTGAATGTCAAGTTGAATGGCTCAGAGGTTGTGGAAAGTTTTACTGACTTTTTTACAGTTACAGACAAAACAGGAGAAGGCCTTAGTCAAGAGATACTGCAAAAATTGGAACAAGGTGGGTTGAACATTAAGTACTGAGGGAACAGTCTCATGACAATGGGGCAAACAGGGCTGGAAAGTACAAAGGGGTCCAGTCAAGAATACTTCAGAAGAATGAACTGGCCTATTACCATGTGCTGCTCACTCTTTAAATTTAGTAGGAGCAAATTCAGCAGACATTCAGCAAGACTAGGTGATCTGCAAGAGTAGATGCGGTCGAAGCTATTTACAAGCATTTTCATAAAGTTTTGAAGACCTTGGAAGAAACTGAAACTTATAAATTGTCAACACCAGAAACAAAATCAGAGACAAGATCTATTTTAAAAAAATATGTGAAAACTCAATTTCATTACTTTAAATTGTTTTTGGTATGCAATATTAAAATAAATTGCTCATGTTAATCAGTTTCTGCGAAGTTAATACTTTACAATTGATAAAGCTGTTCGAAACATTCAAAGACTTTTGGGCTTTCTCAAAACTTCCCGGGATTTTTGTACCTCTGAAGCTATTTCTGAGGCCATAGTGCTAGCAGAAGATAATGAGGTATCAACGGTATTCTACGAAAAAAGGATTCGAAGAAAGAAGAAAATGGCCGATGAGCTTTGTGAGGATGAAGTATCCAACTTTCACAGAAAAAAATAAGGAATAATTGACAGAGCTTAGTACCAGGTTTACTGCACTTGAGAAAATTGGTGCAAAAATTAGTTTTCTGTGTGTTGTGCAAATTCGAGAAATGGAAGTGGAGGACTTGAAGGCCAAAGCAGCGGAACTGACAGAAGATCTTAGCGAGGAAGTGAAGTTGAAAGTTTCAGACAACATGCGCTGGCAGTAGACAGAGCCTTGCAAGTTTCCAGTGCATCATCAACATTAAATTGAATTTATAAAAATAAATTGGTAGAGGGGTATCCCAACCTTACTACAGCGTTAAAATATATCTTACCATTCTAGTTTTTGTTTCGTCTGGAGAAAGAAGTTTCAGTAAGCTGAAACTAATTAAATACACTTGAGGAGCACGACTGCTTAACAAATGTGAGTATAATATCCATAGAGCACAAACGAGCTGCTTCTCTAAACTACAGTGGCGGCCGTAGAAGAAAACTGGGCGTCGACGAACTCATCTTTGCGAGGCCCCTTTCATTTTTACATTAATGAAGAAAATGTTAAATGAGCTGAATTATACATCAATAATCATTATACTAAAATTCTATTAGTATAATATACGAGTATTATTGCAGTGACAAAAATTGCAATAAACAAACACAAATTAAAGGAACTTTTCAGCTTTTTGTCTCACAGAATTTTTTTAAAAATCACACAATTTCGGCTTCAGTTGATAGTACTGACAACGCTGATAGTCTTTCTTGGCTCATTGTGCTTCTCAAGTAAGTCTTAATAAATTTTAACTTTGTGAAGCTTCTCTCGGTCGAAGCTGTACTGACTGGAACTGAGTATGATTCTGATTGTTATACAAACATTTGGATATACATCTTCTAAATCGTTTTCTAAAATTTTGCTGAAGAAATTGTTTTGCAAGTATTTAACTAAAAATTGCATCATTGCTGCACTTATACGGAAATAAATACGGATACCTAAATACCTGCCGGCCGCGAATGGCCGAGCGCACTAAGGTGTCATACCACGGTGAGCAAACCGAGCGAGATGGTGCAGTGGTAAGACACTGGACTCGCATTCGGGAGGATGGTGGTTCAAATCCACCTCCCACCATCCAGATTTAGGTTTTCCGTGATTTCCCTAAATCACTTTAGGCAAATACCGGGATAGTTCCTTTCAAAGGGCACGGCCGATTTCCCCATCCTTACCTAAAACTCCGAGCGTAAGCTCCGTCTCTAATGACCACGCTGTCTACGGGGCGTTAAACCCTAAGCTTTCTCCTTCCACGGTGATCGAGGTCGCTCTCGTCAGGGGTCGAATCCCACCCTTGGATATGAATGTTGTGTTCGTCCATTGGTTCGGCTAGTGTAAATTAGATGTAGGTCGTCGCTACATAACCTAGCAGTTGGTAAGCGCCGTCGCCGACGCCTAGCACCGCCACTGCTAAACTATGATGTTATCAAAACAGTTTTGCAGCAAAAAAAGCTCGAAAAGCGAAATTTTGAATTGATTTTTGTACGATGAGTAATCTTGTAATATTTTTGTATGTATTAAAATTGTTCTGTTTTCCTTCGATCTTAATTCAGTCAAGAAAATAAGTTCATGTTGTAAGATTGTAACATTTATTTAGAAATACGTAACACAATTAGCGTCAAAAAGTCGATTCTTACAGGGGGGGGGGGTGAAAGAAGGAACGGCAAATTTAAGCTTGCCCCCCCTTGGCAAATGTCCTAGATCCAGCCCTGATTTGGTAATTGAAATTTCAATACCATGTAGTAAATGAAGAGCCATTAAAAATTTTTCACAATTTTAGTCATTTCCTGATGATAATGGTGATGATAATGATGAAATGTTTTTATTTAGTCTTCCTAGTTATGACGATAGCTGGAAACTAAACCCGCTGAGAGAATGGGAAACGTACAGCTGAAGGCTCAAGTTGATTTATTTCGTTTTCTAGTCGAGTATCTGTAAACTGGCCCAATGGAAGACCTTTAGCCAGCTGATAGCTCCATTTTGGGTTTTACGGTCTGCCTGCGTTTACAGGTTCGTTTGCCGGGTCGTAGCGACGCGGGGAAGTTCCCGCTGCCGCCACCGCCTGCCTAGTGGCGCTGGCGGCAGCTGGCGGCTGCGCCAGGGGTGTCCGCAATAACCGCGCGCGCCGTTCCGGAAAATACAGCCCTGACGCTGCCGCCTCCTTCGAAAAATAATTACGCTAATGAATGCTGCCGAGGCGGGGAAAACTGCGCCGAAGGTCGGGGTGTGGCCGAAGCCTGCGATGCAAAATTAAAAATTTCTCTCCCTTCCAGTTCCTGTCAATGATAATTCCGAACGTTTCAGAAAAAAAGAGCCGCTCGCACCACGTCAGATTGCTGATACTGAAACCCTGAATTACTATTCGTATAATTTAGTTATGATTTTTAATGAAGTACTTATTACGCCGCGCATTTTAAATGCAGAAAAAGGAACTTCTTGAAATAATTCAACAATCAGTCACTTTTTATAAGTCTTATTTTTGACAGGTCTCATTGCACAATTTCAGCCATCTTCAGTTTGCGTAATCTTTATCAATAAATATATGTGAATATATATTGAGGCAATTGAATGGAAGCTCGAAATGTCTCTTGCAATAAATAATGTTTATTGACACATTCTCTTAACTTACCCTTGCATTCAAAGTAAAAAAAAAAAAAAAAAAAAAAAAAAAAAAAAAAAAAAAAAAAAAAAAAAAAAAAAGTGGGGCATATTTTAATGCGATTTAAACATATAAGGCGGGTGCAAATTTGAATAAAGTAAGGCTCTATAAATTGAGAAGTAATATGTATCGATAGTACTATTATAATAGAATCTTGTAATACAATGTTAAATTCGATTTGCAGCGTTGTGATTTTGTAGGTTTCACCTTCAAGTTCAGCAATGCTAGGGGTAATACTGTTGCTCAAAGCTACTTTTTTTTGGGGGGGGGGGGGGGGGGAAGCGCAAAGCTACTATTTGACCACGATAACTTGACGATTTTATTGGTACTGCCACAAGTGGAGAAAATCGGCACTAGTTGAAAGATATTCATTTATTTACAAGCGTTGCCAACGTTACAATGCCACTTGACCTTGGGCCATAGATACTAGTAGACCGGGCTAACAGTAAAACAGTTATGGTGTGGTAGCAAGATATAACCACATGGCTGTTGGCAAACGTTTGCTGAATATAAGTAACAATTGATCAGTTTTCAAGATATGAAATTATTTTAAACTCACCATACCTACAGTTGAAATTTAATATTATTGCCATTCACAAAAGCAGAGCTGGACATGATCGATGTTTTGCCAACACTCACGTGCTTTTGCCTTTGAGATGTTGGTGTCGAGATATAATATGAAGTCCTGGCGGGAAAATAATGACAACCCTCATTTTTAAAGTTCTGAGATATGATGAATTGTATGTTTGGAATTTTTTTAAAAATATTTGTTAATATTTATATTTGCTATCTTTCCGCAGATTCATGTACTACTTGAGGAAAACGAAACATTCTGTTGGATATGACTGTTCGTACCAAATACAGAAGTTGAGGGTAATCATTATTTACCACCGATGTATTCATATCTATTATCTATTGTAGAAGTTCTTGACGATTATTGTGCACATTGTTGGGTTAACGGTTCCATCTACATATACATAGACACTCTGCAAATCTCAGTTAAGTGCCTGGCAGACGGGTCATTAACCACTTTCATAACCTTTCTCTACCGTTCCATTCTCTAATCCTCCATCCACTCTGGGAAAACACAACGCTTTCCAAAACTTTGAAAGCCGTTTAAAAAGAGCCAGACAATATTTTTTTTCTCACAAAGCATGTTTACTTGCAACTTGTTAGGACGCAAGAGAAAAGTGAATTCCAGAAGGCGTTGTTTATTTTGAGAGGAATGCCTAAACGAGATGTTAGCTGACTTACTATTGGCCAGCGAGCCATATGCTGTTTTAAAACACACTACCCATTGGCAGACGAGCCCTGGTGGGGAGAGCCAACGTCCCCGAAACATATACACAAGCAGTGCGACACTCTCGCGGTGACTTTTGTGCGGAGAGGCCATAAAGACTCCAACGCAGAATTGAACTGTACTACCTCTACCTCTGTGGTAGGGCAAATAGCACGAGTCTCTCCAGTGGATATAGTGTTCGCCGAGATGCGAATTTAGACAGAGTGCGTTAGATAACGCCAGACTAGTATTCATAGGTCGTTCTTGACTTCATCAAGACGCAGGGTAAGTGCGTTCGGCAGTAGTCGATGCAGACATCAAGTAGCTATGGTTGTTCAGCCGTTCTATCAACTGTATTTTATTTAGAAATTGCTTATACGTTTCATCTATTCTGTCAACCTATTCAGTCACAGCCTGCACGGCCACTACGGTCGGGGATTCGAAACCCCCCTCGGGCATGGATGTTTGTGCTGTCCTTAGTATTAGCTAGTTCATAGGTGGACTGATGACCACGCAGTTAAGTCCCATAAGCTCTACAAACATTTGAACATTTTTTGTCAACCTATTCGGAAATTGGAAATTAAAATATCTAATTTACTGTTTTTATAAATTTGAGTTTTCTAAAAAGGTTAAGAAATAAAAGAAGTATTCACAATCAGTTTTTCACTTTAGTAACTAGCGACCTCACTTTAGTACTTGAACTGTTTCGCACTAGTTACACTTTGTTAATTTTAAGATTTTTTCTTACAGGAGATGTCATCTACGTCTATGTTTACATAAGTGATAAAGTTTCACCGATTGTAGGTAGGCAAGTCTTTCTGACTTCTACGTGACATGCTGTTGTCTTCCTTGCAGGAGTCACGGGTACAATAAGCCAGGTCCATTGTGCACTATAAATAGTTAGAAGGGTAGAATAAAAATCTCAACTGCATAGGTTTCACGTTAGAAAATGGCGACCCTGCCAGGATAGATATTGTCAGGATAGGTAATCCAGCAGTATAGATAGATAGATAGCAGAGTAGGTAATTGTCAGTTTAATGAGGGTCGCAAAGATAATTTTTTTTTAATTGTTTGAAAAATTTTCGTGTTAAAGTAGACGAGCAAGCAGGATTCTAGTACAGATTAAGAAATAGTTTTTGTGTTGTTTATCAAGTTGTTTTGTATATTTATATAGTTTTAGGTTAGGTAAAGATATATTGAGTGAAACTTTTGTAAAAAGTCAAGTAGTTTAGGAGATGTCAATGTTGGAAGGTGCATTGTCATGTTGAAGAACAGTTTGTAAAATTTATATTTGCAATATTAGATGTAAAAAAAATAATAGGAGGTCAAATATGAAGTGTATCTAAGTGATTGTTGCAAAGAATAAGGTTAGATAGTGTTATGTTAAAAAAGTAAATGTTTGAATAAGTATTAGATTTGAGGGATTTCAGGTGGTGCGCACATATGCAAAGACGCAGACTGATGCTGGAGCAGCCAACCTATGTAGATTGAAGAGATTAATGTTTTTCTCGTTTACAAGCGCACAGGTGCAGAATTGGAGATTGTAGCAGGGTAGTTTGGAGATCTGTAATTTCGCGGAAAGCAGCTTCTAAAACAGGTGCAGACAGTCCACGCAATAAATGGGAAACTATAGAAGCAGGGAGAACTAGGGAAACTAGATTAATTACAGCATATTCAGCGACGGAATACGTATCATTACAGTCAATGCATAGACGGATTGGTGATGAGGTAGGAAGATTTGATAATGAAGACGAGCATTTGGAATATGTAGATCCAATCGTACATATTATCAACATGACACAACAACACGGACAGAATAATTTTGCGCAGCTACGAGCGCCGCGTAATGGTTCCGTAACAAACGCAACTGTACCTGAACACTTAAGTCATACAGAACAGCGAGACCAGTTTGCAGTCACACTACACAGTTCAGTGACAGATGCAAAGGGTCCGCAATACACACACAGTGTAAGGCAACATGGAATGTTACAGTTAGCCGATTTGTCGACGTCACAATACGAGACACGAGAGGCCGCGAATGACGGAACAGAAAATAGGAGATCGAGAACGCACAGTTCAGCAGGAGAGAGATGCCATTCTATAAATGTTAAGAATGATGAACGACCGTATAACTACACAGGGTCATAATTTAACGAAACAAAACGAGAAGTTGAAACAGGATATTGAAAAACAGAATCAGGAACTGAAACAAATGAAAACTCAAACTCAGGAATTGAAACAGAAATTAAAACAGGAATTTAAAACACAAAATCAGGAATTAAAACGT
This sequence comes from Locusta migratoria, assembly GCA_026315105.1. NCBI lineage: Eukaryota > Metazoa > Arthropoda > Insecta > Orthoptera > Acrididae > Locusta > Locusta migratoria. Next base: position 16,210,864 of record CM048746.1, on the reverse strand, counting down.
GAGATTCACCAAGTTAGAGTTCAGATGGAGGAAGGTATAGCACGGATTGATAACCAGATCACACAAATAAATAAAGACGCAAAAGAGGCTAGAGAAAAGATACAGGTATTATCGCAAGGCCAACAGGAACTAAGAACCGACGTAGACAAGGTCCAATTGGACATAGTCAATGTGGGTAAGAAAGTTGAACGTTTCACAAAGAAGGTGACACGTACAGCAATTCAAACCACGGAAGAACAGGATATCCAAAGAAAAGTAACGAAAGTCGCTTTAAAACGGTACGACCAGCGTATAAATAAAATTGAGACAAAGACGGAACAACTGGAAAAACTAAGGTCTTAATTAATCCAAACGATTGAGGAAAAAATGGAGACCGACTGTACTTGTAGTGTAATGACTGATACGTCAAGTAGTCATTCAGTACAAGAACAGACACAATCAAAAGATAGACAGAACGAAAGGAAGACGGTGGTAACACCTGCGGAAGTAAGACCGAATACATCAACTTACGGTATTGCCGCAAAAAACCACTTAGAATACGCGGAAACTCGCGGAATGTACAGCCAACCACTACCAATTGAAAGACAGGCAACAGAACCAGTTAATCCAATGACACAATTTGACAGTAATTCGTTTACAGCACCAAAAGCAATGAATGAGCAACATTTTTGTACTCCGGTACAAAGATACGCAACAGGGAACAAGCCGTTGTCACCACACAGGCAAGACAGCATAACGCATAGAGGAATGTTAGAAATGACGGAATAAGCATGAGTAGGAACTATGAATAGATACGATACAGATCATTTTCTGACTGTTCGTAAATTTCAACATTTCAAAGAGTATGGCGGAAATATTCAGGCGCGAACTTCATTGATGAATTTCAGGTGGATATACTAAACCATTGGAGTTTAGCAAATAGGCTAGATTTTGTATGCGCACACATGTCAGGACCAGTGGCAGAGATAATGCAAAGAGTTGCACAAAATTGCACAGTTTATCAACAGTTTAGGACCGCATTTTTAAACAGGTATTGGTCAAATGAGGTGCAGAATAAAATTAAATACGAATTATTGCAGATGGCACTTTACGAGAACTCAGGCGAGAAAAGTGTAGCCAAAGTTTTCGACATCATGGAAGAATAAATAATAAAAAAAAACCAATGCTTAGACAGACCATACAGTAATGGAGAATTAATACGTTTATTCAGAATGAAACTACCAGTCAAACATCAGCAATCGACAGTAGGAAAGAATGAAGACGTTGAGGGTTTTAAGGAAATACTGAGGGAACTAGAATTCATGTTCAAAGAGGAGACCTTAAAGGAAAGAGAAATACAATGGAAAGTCAGATGGAGAGGCCCAGAAATTAGTATCACAGTAATTTCAATCGCAATAATAATGGGAACTTCAGACCATTTAATAATAATAACACAAACAATAATAATTTTCAATCACAAAATAATTCAAACATTGCAGAATCATGGAACAATAGCGGAAACTATGGGAAAAGAAATAACGGATACAATAATAATAACAATGGGTACGGGAATTCATATCGAGGTGGATATGGCTTGCCGGCCGCGGTGGCCGAGGGGACTGCGGCGCGCCAGTCACGGTCTGCACGCCCACTGCGGTCGGGGGTTCGAATCCCCCCCTCGGGCATAGATATTTGTGCCGTCCATAGTGTAAGATAGTTCTTGTTTACACTCTAAGCTTCTTTTCTTCCTGAGTAGTTATGAATATAAATGAGCCGGAATCAGAAATAATTTTTTTCATATGGAACATTTGCAAGTGACTCCAGTCGCCTGATAAAGATTTGAACAAGCTTATGATCCTTATAATTCCGTACATGAGTATGTCCAAGTAATGAAGTTTATTTTTCAGATACTGAAGCAAAAGCCAATGTTCTCACGAGCTGTGGAGAATATCAGCAACAGACTTCCATATGACACAAGCGCAATAGAGAGTACGACCACTTATGCAGCTCAGGTACACTCTATGAAGTCGTAGAATATCAGACACCTGAACAACATTCTGAAGCTCAGGTGTTTATGAGATAACTGACAATATATTGGCTGCGTCAGCTAAACGCATGGATAAATACCATCAAGTGACTAACGTTTTTTCAATACTTTGGGAGTTTAAATCATCTACACTATGTGATCGAAAGTATCTGGACACCTGGCTGAAAATGGCTTACAATTTCGTGGCGCCCTCCAACGGTAATGCTGGAATTAAATATGGCGTTGGCCCACACTTAGCCTGATGACGACTTCCACTCTCGCAGGCATACGTTCGATCAGGTGTTTCTTGGGAAATGGCAGCCCATTCTTAAAAGAGTGCTGCTCTGAGGAGAGGCATCGATGTATGTCGGTGAACCCTGGCACGATGTTGGCGCTCCAAAACATCCCAAAGAAGTTCTACAGGATTCAAGTCGGGACTCTATGCAGGTCAGTCCATTAAAAGGATGTTATTGTCATGTAACTACTTCGTCACAGTCTCTGCATTATGAACATGTGCTTGATCGTGTTGCAAGATGCTCTTCAACAGTGAGAAGCAAGAAGGTGCTTAAAACATCAATGTAGGCAACGCATTCGCCATACCCACATCCTGCCATCGGTTCGCCAAATCGTGTACCGTGATTGGTCACTCCACACAACGTTTTCCCTCTGTCCAGTCGTCCACTGTTTGCGCTTCTTACACGAAGCGAGGCGTGGTGTGTAGTAGTTTTTGGGCAGCCGCTGGATCAGGAAATCACAAGTTTTCTCCCCTCCCGCAAGCTGTCGTGGTACTTGGAATGTATCCTGATGCAGTTTGGAATTCTTGTGTAATAGTCTGGATAGATGTCAGCCTGTTATACTGTACGGCTCTCTTCAACTGTCGATGGTCTGATGCTGTACGTGTCCTTTCACGTTTACACTTCACTATCACATCAGAAGCAGTGTACCTGGGGATGCTATTATAGAATTTTCTGTCTGCATATCCACCGATGAAATTAGTATAGTATTATCGTTTTCCGCCACGATTTAAAGCATTTTAAGTGTGCTGTCGGTCTTATAACATTTTCCTAAACTAGGAAATACCAAAAACGTTATTCTGTAGATACTTTTAGGCACACTGTATCACAGAAAATCGGGAAAATACCAATACTATCTCAAGTGAAACAATATAAACGTCTCAAAATAGGTCACTGAATATCTACAATGAGTTAATAGTCCCGCCCCCTCCCTTTCTCACGTCACATCCCGTAACCAGTTATAGGATTGTGAATAGCCTCTAATACACAGCCAAGGGGGAGGTCCGTAGCCATGTTAAAACAAAACTTGTAGCACGACATGTCAAAAACAAGAACCATGAACTAACAAGAAGTTACAAAATGCTGTTTAAAAAAATTTACCGCTTACTATATTTGATCTCGCGACCTTCACATTATGAATTCAGTACGCAATCACTACACCACGCGGGAATTTCGGAGGCAGCAGTTCTATTACTTTATCAGTGCCTTTCTTGCTTGGGGGGGGGGGGAGACAGAAAATACCTATTTCACACAGGCAGGGATAACTCGTTGGTCTTCATAAGTCACATTTACAGTTCCGGCTTTCTCAGTTAACTTTCACCGCCCACTGTTCCCGTATTTCCTCATTCCTTGCAAACACAAGCATCAAATAATAATCTTTACTTTGGTTTTTACAGCCAAGAGGAACAACGAGGCATTTCTCTTGACGGCCTTTAATTATTATGTAATACACATTACTAATAACAGTAAATCACTTCAAACCAACATTTAATCTTAAAAATTGCCGCGAAGTTCTAACGTTATCGTCAACGACCAACGAACAACAAGTTAATTTACGTATATAGATCCAAGAAAAGACATGCAAAAGTGGAGCAGTGCCTACCGCAATACAACCTGTACGTAACTGTACAGTGAAATCGCTGACATAAGCTTTTAAGACAGACCACAGTACAGAAACGCACGCTGTAGCTCTTCACTCACATGTAAAGCCAGCCAAATCTGGTAAAAACATGGCGCCCTGGGCTCTTAGCCAATCAGCAGCGGTCTCACGCATGGCCACTCTCTCCCTATACAGGCTCTCTACCTAATATGAAAAACGTATGTTTTTGAGGGTGTTTAGAAGAATCTCTAGGCGAGAAACTGGTGCTGCTGACAGAGGTACTCCAAACGAATGTCGCTGTTGCATAGGAAGCAAACGAAGCTGTTGAACTGTAAATTACCTACTGTTAATGGACAATACATTATAATCATGTTTTCCAAATGTACAAACAGCATATTTTTGATTATGATCAACTAAAGTGGAGAAAGTTTATTTTTCCAACTTTAAAGCTAAATAAAAATGAGTTGAGAAACACATTGGGAAAATGTCCAAATGTTTCTTAGGCTTATGAGACTTAATTGCGGGATTGTCAGTCCCTAAGCTTGCAAACTACTTATAAATTAACTTACAGTAAAGACAACACAAACATCCATGCCGGAAGGAGGATACGAACCCCCGACGGGAAGCGGTCTCGCGCATCGGAGCATAGCGCTTCAGTGCGTTCGGCAACTCCGCCGCGGCAAACACATTGGGATAAGAACGCTTAAATGACTTTAGCATAATGGGGAGATAGAATATGATTTGCTCGGAGTCATTGATCTTTTTTGTCTAAATTCACCCAGATTAAACTGAGAAAAATTGATTTGCAGTGCCTTGTTTTATTTTATATCCTAGACAAAGTGGCCCTCACCCCTTATCAGTATTTGCTAAGGGCCCCGCGGTGGCTTAATCCTGAAGTGGACAGAGTTGTTTCCTACGTCTTCAAACAAGTTTAGGCCGTACAGATTACAGAGAGCATTCCCTGACACGGAACCGCTACAGTCCGCGTAACAAGCAACCCTTTCTCATCCCCCCCCCCTCTTCCCCCGTTCTCACCCTTCATCTCTCTCAGCCTCGTAACGCCCACAACAACACAGGACGTCGTGGGCACGAAATTAAGCAAGACTAATATCTGAAACACCCAGAAGTATATTTCAGTAAGCTGTGCCCTCCTACAAGAGGACATTTGTCCTTCCGCCCTAGAGAGACCAAAAAGCACAACTTAGGACGCCGTTGCTTCTGCACGAGAGAAACATTGGGAGTAGTATCTTGGAGTGAAAAGTGGTATCAATCTTTACAGTTTTTGGAACGGCTCTAACACTAATTTACTCATTGCCGAGGCAGACTGCGCAGAAACGGACGCATATAGGACAACCGAACACTGCTAATGTTGACTTCCATCGACAGTGATAAATGTAGCAGTTAATTTCGAAACACGATGTAAGTAACTAGCAGTGCCGTTAGAAACAATAGGTAGCAATTGATAAGGGTAGCAAATAATGAACTGACTCGAATTAGAAAGTAATTAATGAAACCATGTCTTTATAATAGTAGCTGTGACTATTTTTAAAACTCAGTTTGTACACACTTGAACTTAGTCATGCTATGTTAACTTACTCGTTTTCATCTTGGTAATAGAATTCCCGCGGTGGAGTAGCCGAGCGGTCTAAAGCGTCTCGCTGCGGAGCGCGCGGCTGCTCACCGTGGAGGTTCGAGTCCTTCCTGGGGCATGGGTGTGTGGTTTGTCCTTAGGTTAGTTTACCTAGATTTAAGTAGTTTGTAGGCTACGGACTGATGACCACGCAGTTTGGTCCGATAGATTTACAAACATTTGTAATAGGATTACTACCGTTCGATTGTTAGGTGAATTTTAATTTATCAATTGTTCTGAATCACTGTTTATACTCCAATACTAGGATATTATGTAACTTTTGTTCTTCAGTTCGTCGTGTCGTGTACCAGTAATGTAAAACAACTCCTTTCGCTTTCAATGAAATCGTGGTTAACGCAGATTTCACCCCTCGGTGTCACTGTCACTCTTCCAAGGCTCGTGGAGTTGTGATCAATGAAATTAACTGCATGCAAGTGTTTGCTATTAATGATTTAAAATAATAAAACAGCTTTGACCGTTAAAAGATTCGTTCTTTTATAAACTTTGCCGATATTTAAGAACACCAGGCAGTTCAAGTAACGCGCACTGTTTACCAAAATTTTGCTGCACACAGGAAGTTCTATGTTAGCGCATGCGTAAAATGTAATCACCGAAGTCAAGCATTAGCAAAGCAAAGTTATATATTTATCAGCACCCATAGATATTTTCCGATACTTGTGGCATAATCACTGGGCATTTATTTATTTTCTGAAAAGACAATAATGTTCTGTGAATATTAGCGAATCTCCTGAGATTCACAGGGGTACCTATATTCGGATGACTCGTATAGAATAACGGTAGTAAATTATACAGGATGAAGGAAAAGAAGTATTGCAGTTTGGAGGCTGGCATGCCATTCATCAATTGAAGGGAAAACGTAGTCGCACCAGTAGCTTCAATAGAAAGGCGATAAAACAAACAATAATGATTTTATTCAAAACTAGTGGACCCTGCAATCTGTATCTATAAATGTGAATGTCTGTTCGGTGTACGCCTATCACGTCCGAACGACAAGACTCAGAGACTTAAATATTCGTACAGTTACTAATTTATACCCACTCCCATGAACCACAGACATTGCCGAGGTGGGGTGGCTTGCGTGCCTCAACGATACAGATAGCCGTACCGTAGGTGCAACCACAGCGGAGGGGTATCTGTGGAGAGGCCAGACAAACGTGTGGTTCCTGAAGAGGGGCAGCAGCCTTTTCAGTAGTTACAGGGGCAACAGTCTGGATGATTGACTGAGCTGGCCTTGTAACATCAGCTAATGTGGCTTTGCCACACAGCTACTGCGAACGGCTGAAAGCACGGGGAAACTACAGCCGTTATTTTTCCCGAGGACATGCAGCTCTACTGTATGAACATATGATGATGGCATCCTCTCGGGTAAAATATTCCGGAAGTAAAATAGTCCCCCATTCGGATCTCCGGGCGGGGACTACTCAGGAGGATGTGATCATCAGGAAAGACAATACTGGCATTCTACGGGTCGGAGCGTGGAATGTTAGATCCCTTAATCGAGTAGGAAAATTAGAAAATTTAAAAAGGGAAATGGATAGGTTGAAGTTAGATATAGTGGGGATTAGTGAAGTTCGGTGGCAGGATGAACAGGATTTCTGGTCAGGTGAGTACAGGATTATAAATACAAAATCAGTTGGGGGTATCACAGGAGTAGGATTGATAATGAATAAGAAAATAGGAATGCGGGTAAACTACTATGACCAGCACAGCGATCGAATTATCATTGTCAAGATAGATACGAAGCCAACACCGACAACAGTAGTACAGGTTTATATGCCAACTAGCTCTGCCGATGATGAGGAGATCGAAGAAATATGAGGAGCTAAAGGAAATTATTCAGACAATTAAGGGAGAGGAAAACTTAATTGTTATGGGAGACTGGAATTCGGTAGTAGGACAAGGAAGGGAAGGGAAGATAGTGGGGGAATATGGTCTGGGCAAAAGGAATGAAAGAGGAAGCCGCCTGGTAGAATTTTGCACGGAACATAATTTAGTTATAACAAACACCTGGTTTAAGAATCACAAAAGAAGGTTGTATACGTGGAAGAGACCAGGAGACACCGGGAGATACCAGATAGATTTTATAATGGTAAGACATAGATTTCGGAACCAGGTTTTGAAGTGTAGAACATACCCAGGAGCAGACATAGAGTCTGACCATAACTTGTTGGTTATGAACTGTAGGTTGAAACTAAAGAAACTACAAAAAGGTAGGAAAATGAGATGGGACCTGGATAAATTGAAGGAACCTGAGGTTCTTAAGAATTTCAGAGGGAGCTTCAGGCAACAATTGATAGAAGCAGGGGAAAATAAAACAGTTGAGAAGGAATGGGTAAAATTGAGAGATGAAATAGTGAAGGCAGCAGAGGACAAAATAGGTAGAAAGGCAAGACCTACAAAGAATCCTTGGATATCACAGGAGATACTAAATTTAATCGATAAAAGGAGAAAGTATAAAAATGCAGTAAATGAAACAGGCAAAATGGAGTACAGACGACTAAGAAATGAGATTGTCAGGAAGTGCAAAATGGCTAAGCAGGAATGGCTAGAAGGCAAATGCAAGGATGTAGAAGAATGTATAAATAGGGGAAAAATAGATACAGCCTACCGGAAAATAAAAGAAACATTTGGCGATAAGAAAAACAGCTCTATGAATATTAAGGACACTTATGGAAAACCAGTTCTCAGCAAAGAAGGGAAAGCTGAAAGGTGGAAAGAGTGTATAGAGAGGCTCTACAAAGGAAATGAACTTCGAGACATTATTGTAGGAAGGGAAGATGATGTAGATGATGATGAAATAGGAGATACTATACTGAGAGATGAATTTGACAGAGCACTGAAAGATCTAAGTCGAAACAAGGCCCCTGGAGTAGATGATATCCCGTCAGAGCTACTGAAGTCTCTGGGAGAACCAGCCATGACAAAATTGTTTCACATTGTGTGTAAGATGTATGAGACAGGTGAAGTACCCTCAGACTTTAAGAAAAATGTTATAATCCCCATTTCAAAGAAAGCAGGTGCAGACAGGTGTGAAAACTACAGAACCATCAGTTTAATAAGTCATGGTTGCAAAATATTAACACGGATTATATACAGAAGGATGGAAAAGCTGGTAGAAGCCGACCTCGGGGAAGATCAGTTTGGGTTCAGGAGAAATGTAGGAACACGGGAGGCAATACTCACTTTACGGCTTATCCTAGAAGATAGATTAAGAAAAGGCAAACCAACATTTCTAGCTTTTGTAGATTTGGAGAAGGCTTTTGACAATGTTGATTGGAATAAACTCTTTCAAGTTCTGAAGCAAGCAGGAGTAAAATATAGGGAGCGTAAGGTTATTTACAACTTGTACAAAAACCAGACAGCGGTTGTCAGAGTTGAAGGGCATGAAAGGGATGCAGTGGTTGGAAAGGGAGTAAGACAGGGTTGTAGCCTTTCCCCAATGTTGTTCAATTTGTACATTGAGCAAGCTATAAAGGAAAGCAAGGAGAAATTTGGAGAAGGAATTAAAGTTCAAGGTGAAGAATTAAAAACATTGCGTTTTGCCGACGACATAGTAATTCTGTCAGATACAGCAAAGGACCTGGAAGAGCAATTGAACGGAATGGACAGTGTGCTGAAAGGTGCATATAAGATGAATATTAACAAGAGCAAAACTAGGGTAATGGAGTGCAGTGTAAGAAAATCAGGGGATGCTGAAGGAATTAGATTAGGTAACGAAACAATAAAGGAGGTAGAGGAGTTTTGTTACTTGGGCAGTAAAATAACAAATGATGGTCGCAGTACAGAGGATATAAAATGCAGAATGGCAATGGGTAGAAAAGCGTTTTTGAAAAAGAGAAATTTGTTAACATCGAATATTGATTTAAGCCTAAGGAAGTCCTTTCTGAAGGCATTTGTATGGAGTGTTGCCTTGTATGGGAGTGAAACATGGACGATAAGCAGTGTGGACAGAAAGAGGATAGAGGCTTTTGAAATGTGGTGCTACAGAAGAATGCTGAAGATTAGGTGGGTGGATCGCGTAACTAATGAGGAGGTACTGAACCGAATTGGGGAGAAAAGAAATTTCTGGCATACCTTGACTAAAAGAAGGGATAGATTGGTAGGACACATTCTTAGACATCAAGGAATTGTGAATTTAGCGTTGGAGGGAAGTGTGTGGGGTAAAAATCGCAGAGGGAGACCAAGAGACGCGTATAGTAAGCAGATTCAAGTGGATGTGGGTTGTTGTTCTTATGAGGAGATGAAGAGGCTTGCTCAGGATAGAGTAGGGTGGAGAGCTGCATCAAACCAGTCTCTGGACTGAAGACCACAACAACAACAAACTAATTTATATCTGAGGACGGCTTTAGGTACGGTTTTATAACGATCTGATACATATTTAGTAATTTGAAGAATATAACGCGAAATGCGGAACGATAACTACAGTTTGAAAATTATATTTACTCTTTGAAAATGGTTTTATTGGTTGCATTGTTGCTTGAGGGTTGATAACGATACAAGGGTGGAGTATATTGGGATGGAAAGTTATCGTGTGTGTGTGTGTTAACATTTCTCTCTGCAGCGAAAACTAAAGAACGCAAACGAATGGTCTGTGTGTAATTGTTGTCCGAAGTCTCCCGTTGTACACCTTAGCGGTTCCATGCGATAGCTATAAGGGGGTGGAAAATATGGTGGTTGAAAGTCGTCCAATTATAAAAAAAATTGGGCCAGCGTTGACGTTTGCGACTCTATAGCAAGGAGGTTACATACAGTGAAACGTGAGTGCACAGGCCATATCTTTGGTCTATGCGTGCTACAATGCCTTGAGCTCTTTCTCTGTAAGGATAAGCATACGAATAAAGAAATTTAAGAATAAATAAATGAAGCAGTAATAAAGAAATTTCTTTTAATACATCTCTTTAAAAGAAATCGATTTAACGTTTCGCGCATTACATCAAGTGATCGATCTGTGATATTATTACAATCATTATTGTTGAATTTCGTGATTGGATTCTTCGAAACGAGTGCATTTTTACGTGTGATTTGATCTAGACTTTCCCGATAAACGGTAACTTCATAGACGTCTGCAATCTGATAGGAATATTTTTCAGGTTTCCTTTATCAGCGAAATTTCCTCAGAAATGCGTGAAATTAATTACATTGTTATTTGAACTTCGTTTCTTATATATTCTCCAATAATGTTTTCAGAAAGAAGGAAATGGACATTGAGAAGCGTAGGAGAAGTACTAACTCAAGGCAGGAACAAATAAATAAATAACCGGGCAACACTGGGTTTTCAGCTAGTACTTCATAAATGCTTAATACGCACTGCAATGGAATATACATCCTACACCTCTTTTGCTGACGTATCTGCCCATCACTTCCACAATGTCTTATACATCTCTCTGTTTTGGGTAGTTGAAAACCAGGCGTTGGTCGAGTATTTATTTCTTTCATAATTATGTTAGTCAAAGTACTCCTTCCTCGTCTCTCTGTCCACCTTTTCCTCTGTTCATCTCATCCCCCCCTGCCTCCTTCTCACCCTCCACCTTCTATACACTTTATCCACCCATCCATCCCCCTATCATTACCTCCCCCAATTTCAACCAATTCCCTCCTGTCCCCTCTCTGTGTTCATCTCCTCCATTCCCCTATATGAAAAATTACATACAAGGCACATCTAGAAAGTAACTTTCCCTATTTTTTTTTAAACAAAGGCAACTTAAGTTTTATCGAATTCTTGAATAAATAATATTTACATGACCATAATTTAAATTTTTTAGCTACAAAACAATGCTGAAATCCGTAATAAGGATTGTAATAATGTACAGTACTAATGTTTTACCTACTTCTTGATAGAGGGTGTTTAGATTAAAATGCAGCCACAGGATATCTTACAAAGACAGTACTAATGTAGTACCTTGATCTGCGGTAACATTGACCGTTAAAACAGAAATATGACTTACAAATTTCCATAAAAGCATCGAAAAATGTTTGGTCTTTTGAGGTCAACTACTCGTTTAGAAGTCTCAGATGTTTAAAATCAACCCGCTTAGATATCTCAAATTTTTCCAGAATGTTTAACTTTCGTCCATTTTGCCTAATGCAAAATTTCTAAATTATCTAGGCTTGATGCCCTGTTATATACCTCGCCATCCGTTCAAATTTGTTTCATGTGATATTAGGTATTTTGTGTAAATGATGTCCCTATTTGAAATTAACAACTGTTACTCGACCGACCGAACATCTACAGTGTTGTGGAGGACTACGCGCTATTGGCGGTTACTCGCAGTACACATTTGAACGTTGCCCCAGGCAGTAACAGTACCAATACCGACGCAGGTCGTATAAATGAACTGAAGACCTACTCTATGGTACAGGGCCATCAGAAAAGGTAAGTCTCGGAATATAAATTATTTCAGTAGCAATTCAGTTAAACATTTATCAATTTGTTTTTAACGCTCAATGTTACCGCGGATCAAGGGATTACACTATTATTGTCTCTGTAAGATATCCTACGGCTGCATTTAATCCAAACCGATTTCTTCAGCACTGTTTTGTAGCTAAAATATTTCTTTAAAAATATTGTCATGTAAATATTGCTAACTTTAGGTTCATTTTTCTTCTTTGTCAGATATCTGAAAATGCTCTAACTGGGCGAAACGCGCCATTTAAATAAACATTTTTGCAACCAAGACATTCTTTTATTCAAGATTTTGAGTTAATATGGTTGCTATACCACACCACGCATAAATTTTATCGCGGAGACAGGTCTAACGGTATCTAAGTTTGGAGTATGGTACCGTCCGCCATGCACCGTACGTATTATTATTAATACAGTGCCGTTACTTTTGTTTTGAAGGTCAAGTGTGCAAAATTTTATCGCAATGGGATGAAAGGCACACAGCGCGTGTATAGGAATGTAATACCGATCAAAATTCGGTTTACATTATTCAGCGCCATGTACCTGGTCCAATTATTAATCTAAACCAGTGTTTAGTGTATATTATATATACAATACATAAGTTTTAAGATGTTATTCCGTTTATAGGTTTTCCGACATGTTGATGATCTGTATCTACATGTCATGTCTTGTCTTTAATTATGCACACGGAGGCCTATGGTATGCGTCCCATTACGACCACGACACCGTTTAGCCCACAGAAACTGGGCAGTGGAGCATCAGAATTTGAATCTTAATGAATGGCACTGGGTCTTGTTCACAGATGGGGCAAGAGTTTGTGTTCAGCCAATCATATTTTCCTCATTTGGAGATACCATGGAACACTGAACATCCTGCTTATGTGCAGGAAACATCCCCGTATTATGGCGGTGGGCAAATGTTGTGGGCAGGAGTAAATATTGGCGGACGTACAGACCACTAAGTCGTTCAGAATGACGCTTTGACTGCTCAGAGTACAGAGACGAGGTCCTTCGACCTTTTGTTGTGACCTCCGCTAGTAGCATAGGAGATGGGTTCCTTCTGGTGGACGAAACGCTCGTACCCACAGAGCTGCACTGGTGGACAACATGCTTGATGCAGGGGCCAGCTTGTTCATCGGACTTAAACCCGATTGAGCATGTCTGGGATAAACTAGGCAAACGCATTGCTGCCAGACCAGCACCTTCCACAACGGTTGCAGAACTTGGTCAAATATCTCTGAAGAACTGATTGATACCCTCAAACTGTCCATGCCACGCAACCGTGTGACTGTACTGGCCGTCGGAGGTGATCAAACACCATATCAGAGGTAAAAGAGAATGACGTTTCGCTATCATGGTAGCCCCATGATTCCTCGCTCTAAGTAAACGACATGAGATCAAGTTGAGACATCAAAATATCCTACTGTTCCACACACACAAATTACATTTGTAAGCACATCTGAATAAAATACGTTACCATATGTCTATTGTGTACGACATCTCACCTGGTCCCCTAATAGTGTTGAACGCCATTGTTAGATATGTACAGGTTGGGGAACACCTTCGATGTACGTGGCCATAAAAACTTATCGGTTAACTGGTTTACCGGTCCATAGGGACATTCCTAGAACCGGTATAAAAATGTATTTTTAAAAATCCACCACATTTGATTTATCTAGATAAATGTCTAGTCTTGAAGCCTGGATGGGAAATCGAATGCAGACTTCAAGAACGGGACTTTTTCCTTCAAATCCATCCCCAAATGTGATAGGTGTCTAGCATGCAACTCATATATGCGAGAAACATTATCCATAGTTGTGGAGGAAATAACTTTATCGATTATATTCATAATCATACTTCCTGCCTGTAAGTTGGATATCTGTATATGCGTTGACCAGACAGAATACTATGACCACTTATCTCCTATCGAAATAAAACCCTCCATGCGATAGCAATGTGTCCTGACAAAAAATGACTATCAGTCAGAAACATGCACGATGCCTGTAGTAGAGAACTAAGTTACGTTTTAACTTAGTGACCACATGTTATCAGAAGGTGATTGATTTGATTTGATTTTTCCAGGGAAGTCAAAACAGTCTTGGTCCAACCCGCCACTGCCCGCACCGAAACTAAGTTTATTGTGCGGTATCGCTCCCTGTATATCTAGTAAAGCCAACCAATGCCCTTTAACAGTGCAAGGAGTCCCTTTACCAGTTCTTTATTAGACGCAATTTCTTCGGGTCTAGTTGTTCCAAATGTTCTATGCCTTTTACTCTCCAATGCAATGCATTCGAAGATTAGATGTGATGCAGTTTCATCACCGTCATCACAGATCCTACATTTAGGGTCCTCTTCTGTTATTCCCATTGTACGTAGGTGTTTTTTTGAAATTCCCCATGGCCTGTCAGCAGTCCAGCCATGAGTCTAATCTCTCTCCTGTTCAGGCCCAGGATTTCAGAACTTCTTTTAAAACATGGCTTTGGCATCATTACCTTGTCATGTTTTTGTTGGTAGCCTTTGGTCCAATATTCTACGTGCTGTCTTCTGAGCCAGTTACGTAGCTCCAATTTGATCATTGCCTTGGTGATTGTCAGGACAGGTGCAATGTGCAAGTCCAATAAATGTATCAGAAGGTGTAGCTTTTGATGTTTTATTTATATGATAACAAGCCAACATCATTGGTGTATAAGTGTGTTTTTAAGAGCTTTTAGTTGTGATGATCTGAGGAATGAAATGACAGATCCGAAGATGGCATTTGAACTGCAGACACGGTTATCTAAATAAAAATTAGAAACGGTCTTGGTTGTTGTCCCTAATATATTGATTGAAAGGATCGTCCCCAGAACATGAGAAACTTAGGAATTATTTCAATATTCACTCTTTGAGAACTGTGAAAAACAAGATAGCGGTTGGAGTAGACAGCTGAGTTTTGAGTGGGAAGTTTGAATCTAGACCAGATGACAGGTTGATTTGAGATTTGACCGTGTTGGCGGTTGGAAGTTCGAATTTTGACACTGTTTGTGTGTGTGTGTGTGTGTGTGTGTGTGTGTGTGTGTGTGTGTGTGTGTGTGTGTGAGAGAGAGAGAGAGAGAGAGAGAGTTCTTGTGTATGTATCTGTGTACATATTTATAGATTGTTGTTGTGTGCGACTTATTTGAGGGCATAGAATATAGTTCCACTGCAGAGAGCTGTGTATGCTTTTCTTCAAACATGTCCTTCTGTACTTGGTAGTTTTCCTCAGTTGTTAATTTTTGTGGGGGCTGTTGCTGCATTTGAGGATTTTTAGATCTGTCTTGATGTTTGCTGGACTGTGTTTCATGTCCATAAGATGTTCGGAAAATGTGTCAGATGTTTCCTTTTAGTGCTTTTCTATGTTCTGTGTATCTTGTGTTAAGGTTTCTGCTTATTTGTCCAACGTAAATGGATTTGCAGCCCTGACATGTCAGTCTGTAAATACCAGATTTGTTGTGTTTGTGTTGTTTGTTCTTATTTTCCTCTGCGTTCTGTTGTCAGTTCTGTAGGCTATTTTTAATCCTTTTTTTAGTATGTTGCCTCTTTAATCAATATGTACCCTGCTTCGCGTCCCTGTGAATATGTGAAATGTTCCCTCAAATATCATTGTTCGTTGTACGGCCAGTGAATTGACAGTTTCTTTACTGGTTTGTCCTTTTCCTGCATAAATTTACCGATCAAGAGTACGGGACATGCGCCATGTAACTACCCTTATAGATAAAACTTTTCTAAGAAACTTCCTGGCGGATTAAAATTGTGTGCCGGAACCGGAACTCGAACCTGGGACCTTTGCCTTTCGCAGGCAAGCGCTCTACCAACTGAGCTATCCCGACACGACTCACGGTGCCGCCCCACAACTTTACTTCCGCCAGTACCTCGCCTCCTACTTTCCACACTTCTCAGAAGCTCTCCTGAGAAACATGCAAGACTAGCATTCCTGGAACAAAGGATATGTTGGAGACGTGGCTTAGCCACAACCTAAGGGATGTTACCAGAATGAAACTTTCACTCTGCAGCGGAGTGTGCGCTGATATGAAACCACCTGGCAGATTAAAATTATGTGCCGGAACCGGAACTCGAACCTGGGACCTTTACCTTGTCCGGGCAAGCGCTTATAAACTGAGCTATCCCGACACGACTCACGATGCCGCCCCACAACTTTACTTCCGCCAGTACCTCGCCTCCTATTTTCCAAACTTCACAGAAGCTCAGTTGATAAAGCGCTTGCCCGCGAAAGGCAAAGGTCCCAGGTTCGAGTCCCAGTTCCGGCACACAATGTTAATCTGCCAGGAAGTTTCATATCAGCGCACACTCCGCTGCAGAGTGAAAATTTCATTCTGACAACTTTTCTACTTTATCTACATCTACTACCCTCTTCAACTCCTAGTTCTCCTGTATTTCCTCCCTCTTTTCCTTCTCATCCCCCTGCCCCTCTTCCTCTCTCTACCTATTTATGCTCATATCATCCAGCCTCCTCTCTCTGACCAGCTCCTCGTCCTCCATCTCTGTCCCTCGTAGAAGCTACGAGGCGTGTTTTTTTTTAAATAAGTACCGTTTTGAAATTTTAAAAAAGACGTGCTAAGATATACCAATAATTTTATTTTTACATGAAAGCCTATACCTTAATCTACTTATCTACATAATTCCCGCCAATATTGAGGCACTTGTCATAACGTTGTACCAGTTTTTGAATACCCTCCTAATAGAAATCTGCTGCCTGACTTGTTAACCACTGAATCACAACTGTTTTGACTTCGTCATCGTCTTGCTCGGTCACAATGCCATACAAAACACTACGAGAAACATTAGAAAAGTCATCCCGCAAGGAGGAAATCCTAAAGCGTCTGCTTTCTCTCACCTTATTGTCCACTTCCTGCACCAAACTTTCATTAACGACCGAAGGACGCACACTCCGTTGTTCATCATGCACATTTGCGCGGCCATTTTTCAATGCTCTCACCCACTTTCTTATCATTCCATCACTCATGATGTTTTCTCCGTAAACTGCACAGATCTCACGATGAATATCGATCGCTTTTAGGCCTTTAGCACTAAGAAAACTTATAACAGCCCGTCTTTCACAGCCGGCGGGACTCATGATTTCCGGAGGCATCTTAAGCACTCAGTACACAACGTAAACTATGAAGAATCAGACTATAATGGTGTCAGTTCGTGGACAACATATGTAGGTACCCAGAGCGCATAAAATTATTGAGATATCTAAGCACGTCTTTGTTTTAAATTTTAAAACGGTATTTGCTTAAAAAACAAGCCTCGTACTTCAAATTCTGTGGCTATAAAGCTTCTCTTAGAGAAAAATTCCTAAATAACGACGTCACTTGTAAACTTCGTCAGTGAAATGTTTTGATTTCCACTTCATCGACCTCCACTAACAGACCTGTTATAAAACAATGCTGCTGCTGCAGAAGATTTAAGGATTGAAATAAATAAATAATAATAAAAAGAAATCTAGAAAAGCAATGTAGCTGGTACTGCTACCTATCATTTAAGACAAGAAAGGACTCTGGTTTATTATTTTAAGAAAATATTCACATAATAATGTAGACACCTATCACCATCATCATCAATAGAGACTGATTATTCCTTTTACGGTTAAGTGTGGAGCATAGTCCCCTAATAAAACTCCTCCATCACCCCCTATTCAGTGCTAATATTAATGCCTCATCTCATGTTAAACCTGTTACTTCAAAGTCGTTCTTGACTGAATCCAAGTACTTTCATTTTGGTCTACCTCGGCTTCTCTTACCCTCTACTGCTGAACCGATGAGTCTGTTAGGTAACCTTGCTTCTCCCATGCGTGTAACATGACCCCATCTCAGTCTATTCAATCTGCTTAATCTATGGTGTTAATTCCAGTTTATCTTTGATTTCCCATTATGGACACCTTCCTGCCATTGTTCCCATCAACTAGTGCCTGTGATCTTCCTTGCTACTTTTGTATATGTAACTTCAAACTTATTAATAAGGTAACCTGAATCTACTCGGCTTTCACTCCCTTACAACGAAGTTGGTCGAAAGATAGAGCAGTGCACTGCAAACTTACTGTTGGTACTGACTTCCTTTTTGCAGAAGAGAGTAGATCGTAGCTGAGCACTCAGTGTATTAGCTTTGCTGCACCTTGATTCTAGTTCTTTCACTACGTTGCCATACTGTGAGAAAATACATCATACATACTTGAAACTGTCCACCTGTTCTAACTTTGTTCCTCCTATTTGCCACTCAATCTGTTTAAATTTCTTTCCCACAGATATTACTTTCGTTTTGGAGATGCTGATCTTCCTAACATAAGCCTTACACCTCTGATCTAGCTCTGAAATATTTGTTTGCAACCTTTCTATCGAGTCTGTCATCAAATCAGAACTACAAAAGAAACTGCATACACTACGCTTGTCCGTCCATTTTTGGAGTATTGCGGCCCAGTGTGGAATCCTTATGAGGTGGGTTTGACGGAGGACATCGAAAGAGTCCAAAGAAGGGCAGTTCGTTTCGTATTGTCACGATACAGGGGAGACAGCGTTCGGAAATGGTACAGGATCTGGGATGGGAATCATTACAACAACGGCACTTATCGCTCCGGCGTGGGCTACTTGCGAAACTCCAAACGCCAACATTATCCTCCGAATGCGAAAATATATTGTTGACTCCTACTTACAGAGATAGAAATGATTATCAGAATAAAATACGAGAAATCAGAGCTCGAACAGAGAGATTCAGGTGTTCATTCTTCCCAAGCGCTATTCGAGAATGGAATGGGAGATAAATAGTATAAAGGTGGTTCGGTGAACTCTCTGCCAGGCACTTAAATGTGATTTGCAGAGTATCCCATGTAGATGTAGACAACTAAGTCGTCCGCATATGCGAGACTCATTATTTTGTTTTCATCTATTTTAAACTCACCCTGCCAATCTATTTTTTTCAACATTTGATCCATGAATAGTATGAATAGTATGAACAGAGACTTCCTTTGCCAGGATACAGGTTAGCTGCCTTTTACTCTAGGAGTTCCTTGCAGTGTGGGGGAGTGGCCATGTATGTAAAAAACGATTTTTCATCGGAGTCAATCGATTTTTCTAAACACTGCACAGAACAGATATTTGAATGTTGTGCAGGAATTGTTAATGTTAATGGAACTAAACTAGTAATAGTTGTTATTTATAGATCCCCTGACTCAGATTTTAAAATGTTTCTGCCCAAGCTGGAATTGGTTCTGGGTTCACTGTATAGGAAGTATAAAAATTTAATTGTGTGTGGAGATTTCAACATTAATTGTGTAGGTGATAGCTCAAGGAAACGTCAGCTGTTAGATCTATTTAATTCCTATAACATGATGCAAACAGTATTTTTTCCAACGAGAGTGCAAGGAAATAGCAGTTCTACCATTGACAATATTTTTGTTCATTCTTCATTATTAGAGGGGCACTCTGTCAGCAGAATAGTAAATGGCCTATCAGACCACGATGCCCAACTTTTAATTCTAAAAAGTATTTGTTCTCAAACAAATGTTAAACATAAATATCAACTACTCAGAAAAGTTAATCCAGTTGCAATTGAGACCTTTTTAAGCCTAATTAAGGAACAAGAATGGCAGGATGTTTATAGTGCTGATAATGCAGATGATAAATATAATGCTTTTCTGAACACATTTATTATGCTATTTGAAAGTTGCTTTCCACTAGAACGCTCAAAACAGGGTACTTTCAGTAACAGACAGCCAGGGTGGCTGACAAAGGGGATAAGAGTATCATGTAGAACTAAGCGGGAGTTGTATCAAAATGTTAGAAGCAGTCAGAATGAAGATGCAGTAGCTCATTACAAACAGTACTGTAAGGTTCTGAAAAATGTCATTAAGAATGCAAAAAGTATGTGGTACGCAAAAAGAATAGCAAACTCTCGGGATAAAATTAAAACTATCTGGTCAGTCGTGAAGGAAGTGTCTGGTCAGGAGCAGCAGGTAGAAGATATAACGTCAGTGCGTAGTAGGAATGTTTCTGTTACTGACAAGTTAGATATATGTGCAATATTCAATAATCACTTTCTGAATATAGTAGAGGAACTAAACAAAACTCTAGTTTCTACAGGTAATCATATAACGTTTTTAGAAAATGCGTTTCCGAGGCTGTTGCCTGAAATGATCCTTCATGATACTTCCATAGGTGAGATTGAGTCAATAATTAAATCACTAAAGACTAAGGACTCTTGTGGATATGATGGGGTATCTAGCAGAATTCTAAAGTACTGTTCTCCATATGTTAGCCCAGTACTAAGCCATATTTGTAATTTTTCCTTTCGGAATGGTCAGTTTCCTAACAGATTAAAGTACTCAGTAGTGAAACCGCTTTATAAAAAAGGTGAAAGGGATAATGTAGACAACTATAGACCTATTTCTATGCCATCGGTTTTTTCCAAAGTTATTGAAAAGGCTGTTTATTCAAGATTAATTGATCATTTCAGTTCACATAATTTCCTGTCAAACGTACAGTTTGGTTTTAGAAGTGGTTTAACGACCGAAAACGCTATATTTTCGTTTCTCTGTGAGGCACTTGATGGGTTAAATAAGAGGCTACGGACATTAGGCGTCTTCTTTGATTTAACAAAAGCGTTTGATTGTGTTGATCACAAAATATTGTTGCAGAAGTTGGAACATTATGGAATACGGGGAGTAGCCCACAACTGGTTCACCTCTTACTTTAATAATAGACAACAGAAGGTAATTCTCCGCAATGTAGAAAATGGCTATGACGTGCAATCCCAATGGGGCACAATTAAGTATGGGGTGCCCCAGGGGTCTGTTTTGGGACCATTGCTGTTTCTTATTTATATAAATGATATGCCTTCGAGTATAACAGGTGATTGTAAAATATTTTTGTTTGCTGATGATACCAGCTTGGTAGTGAAGGATGTTGCTCGTAATATTGACACAGTATCAAATAATGCAGTTCAAGAGATAAGTTCATGGCTAATAGAAAACAAGTTGATGTTAAATCACAGTAAAACTCAGTTTTTACAATTTCTAACACATAATTTGACGAAATATGACATTATGATTACACATAATGGGCATGTGATAAGTGAGACTGAACAGTTCAAATTTCTAGGTGTTCATATAGACAGTAAGCTGTCATGGAAAGCCCATGTTCAGGATCTTGTTCCAAAACTAAATTCTGCTATATTTACCATTAGAACAATATCTGAGATAAGTGATTTTTCAACACGAAAAGTAGTCTATTTCGCTTACTTTCACTCACTTATGACGTACGGCATTGTTTTTTGGGGTAACTCGCCTGATGCAAAAAGGATATTTCTGGCTCAAAAACGGGCGGTTCGAGCAATATCTGGTGTAAGTTCGCGAACGTCATGTCGACCCCTTTTCAGTAGTCTGGGAATTTTGACTCTGGCGTCACAATACGTTTTTTCTTTAATGTCGTTTGTTGTTAATAATATCAGCTTATTCCCACGAGTTAGTAGCTTTCACTCGGTGAATACTAGACAGATGTCTAATCTACATTTGCACCGCACTACCTTAACACTTGTGCAGAAAGGGGTGCAGTATTCTGCGGCATCCATTTTCAATAAGCTGCCACAAGAACTTAAGAATCTTAGCACTAATCCACATGCTTTCAAATCTAAATTGAAGAGTTACCTCGTGGCTCACTCCTTTTATTCTGTCGAGGAACTCCTAGAAAAGTTAAACAATTAAGCTAATTTATTTTTTCTTTATTGATTCTTTTCACTTTTTCTATTACCATTATTGTGTAACAATTAATGTATTGACTTGTTCCATGACCATGGAGTCTTACTCCTGAAGTGGGTCCTATGGAACAGAATAAATAAATAAATAAATAAAATAAAACAACAGTGGTGTCAGGTTGCAGCCTTGTCTTAACCCTGAAAACCCCGTGAACCATAAATTAAATTTGACGTTAACTCTAACTGCTGTCTGACTATCTGCGTAACGACCTTCAATTGTCTGCAGAAGTTTGTCTCGTGTTCCATAATCTTGTAAAACTGACGATAGCTTCCTCCTCGGAACACGGTCATAAAACTTTTCTATATTTAGAAAACATAGATACAATACAATTCCCTGTCCTACTCACAGAACTTTTCAATTATCTGCCTTAAGCTAAAGATCTGATCCTGACAGCCTAAAACCACATTGATTTTCATCCAACTTGTCTTGAACTAATACTCGCACTCTCCTTTCAACAATAACTGAGAATATTTTGCCCACAACGCTAATTATGAGATACCTCTGTAGTTATTACAATCTTTCCTGTTTCCATGCTTGAAAATTGGTGTGATTACTATTTTTGTGCCGCGCGGGAGTAATAGAGCGGTCTGGAGCGCCACGTTACGAATCGCGCGGCCTCCCGCGTCGGAAGTTCGAATTCTCCCTCGGGCATGGATGTGTGTGTGTTGTCCTTTAGGTTGGTTGAACTTGGTTTAAGTGGTTTGTAAGACTAGGGACTGATGACCAACGTAATTTGGTCCTATAGGATTACAAACATTTGAACTTTTTTTTTTAACAACTTTCGTCCAGTCAAACGGAACCTCTCCCGACTGCTTCGCAATTTCAGTTATAATGTGCAACCATTAGACACATATGTTCCATTAAAAGTTGCATGTGTGTTATAATATAAGGTCTATTCATATTTTCGTCGAATAAATGCTGACAGTAAGAAGCCATACTGCTTAGAATCAAGAAAAGATAAAATACAGTACGTATCTTTGAAAATACGATCAACACTCAAAACGAGAACGGTCCCTACTCAACATCTAGCAGTGAAAATAATAATAATAATAATAATAATAAATTGTCTTCTTCAAACCGTAGAAATGAAAGGTGTTGTCTGTGATCTGAACACAGGGTGTTTAGACGGTGTGTTACGATCGGTTTTGAACTGGTATTCACTTTGGTCAGACAGGCACATGGAGCTCTTTACACTATCGGATTGACGAAAGCTGGTTGACTATTTTCCTAGATTGGGACAATGTTACTGCAAGGTTGATTAGGCCCGACCACTCTAAAGCGCAGGCTACAGTACAACTTGATCGAAAAACAACTGTTCAAAAAATGTTCAAATATTTGTAAAGCTTATGGAACTTAACTGCGGGGTCATCAGTCTGCAAAACTGCAAACTGCTTATGAACTTACTTATACTAAAGACAACACAAACATCCATGCCAGAGGGAGGATTCGAACTTCCGACTCGGGAGTCAGCGCGACCCGCAACGTGGCGCTCCAGACCGCTCGGATACTCCCGCGCGGCAAAACAACAGTTGTCCACAAAGATACCTACAGCATCATATTTTATAACGTTCTTCTGAGTATTTTCATAATTGTGATGTACTTAATTTTAGATTTCTGTCTTAACCTTGTATTTTTATAAAGCTTCCTTATTGTGCTTCAGTTTTGCAATGCAGAGAACTTTAGAATAACGGAATAATACGTCGAAACTGGTTGTGCATTAGATGTGAGGTAATTAAAAGAATTTTTTTTAACAAGCTGCTGTGGCTTGGAATAAATTTGTGTTCCCTAGAAAAAGTAGATTGGTTGTAGCTTCTTCTTCCATTTACCTCACACTAAGTTTGATCACATCAGCCTAAAAGCACAACGTTTCCGTTTGATAAAAAGTCCATGGATGAAGCAAAAGGAAAATAAAGATATAGTTTGAGAAACGTTCACACTCGCACGGACCTCCTCTGTGCACTGGTATGCAACGCTGTTATTATAACTTGCAATTAGTGCACTTTGAGGTTTCATTTGTGGTTTCTTTTCACGCGGTGGGGTTAAGACCTACACCGCATTTCACGCTACATGCTCTTACGTCTAATTACGACTGCCGTGAACTACACGTTGGAAGCGGAGCCTTTGTGTGATGGCTATTTTAAGTATTATTCTCATAATTATTAAAATATTTCGTGATATTATGCCATGGTCAGATGGATTTATTATTGGAACCCAATGTTTCGACCCCATCTGCAAAGGATATTATCTCGAACAGAATGATCTATTGACCCAAGATCATCACGGATTTAGAAAATATCGTTCATGCGAAACACAACTAGCCCTTTACTCACACGAAGTGATGAGTGCTATCGACAAGGGTTCGCAAATCGATTCCGTATCTCTTGATTTTCAGAAGGCTTTTGACACCGTACCTCACAAACGGCTTTTAATCAAATTGTGTGGTTGTGGTATATCGCCCCAAAGGCAAATTTGCGACTGGATAGGGGATTTCCTGTCAGAGAGGACACAGTTCGTAATAATCGATGGTAAAGCATCGACTAAAACAGAAGTGATATCGGGCGTTATACAGGGTAGTGTTATTGGTCCTCTGCTGTTCCTTATTTACATCAACAATTTGGGAGAAAATCTAAGTAGGTCTCTTAGGTTGTTTGCAGATGACACCGTCATTTACCGTCAAGTAAAATCATCTGAAGATAAAAAGCAATTGCAGAACGATCTGAATAAGATATCAGTATGGTGTAAAATTGGCAATTGACTATAAATAATGAGAAGTGTGAAGTCGTCCACATGAGTACGAAAATAAATCCGTTAAACTTTATTTACAAGGTAAATTAGTAAAATGTGAAGGCCATAAAGAAGATTGTAGCAGTCTGGGGTGCGTTGGCCAGTGCTTACCCATATTGGTTCTCTAGATTTTAGTCGGGTGATTGGTACGTTGTTCAGTGTTTCATGAATAGGTAAGTTTCTGGATCTTTTGAGTTTCATCCATTCATATGTTACTGATTGTTGTCTCTGTAGATTAGGCGGAGCAGAATTGGCGAATACTGACAGCCAAAGTGTTGGTGACGATTTAAGAGTTCGTGTCACGATCCTCATAGCATCATTTAGTTAGACATCTATTTTGTTGACATGGCTAATTCTATTCCAGACAGGAGAACAGGAGGCAGGACAGTATTCGGCGACAGGATACGCAAGTGCTTGTGCTGTGGTTCTTAAGGTGTTTGCGTTTATTCCCAGCTAAAACCAGACAATTTCCTAAGTATATTATTTCTAGACTTCAGCTTCTGTCCTGTTGCTTCTAGGTGTTTTCTAAATGTCAGGGATCTGTCGAGACTCACACCCAAATATTTGGGGTGTCGAGAATGTCGTATTTTTTGTTGTTACGGAAGATTATATATAATTCTCTATTTGCCATTCCGTTGGTTAAGTGGAATAAACTGGCATCTGTATTATTATGGTTCGGGAAAAGTCTCCGCTTTTTGTAATACTTGATCGAGTTTTTCTAGGTCGTTGGTTAGTGTTTCCTCACCTTCTTTGGATGTGTTCCTTTGCATTGAAATTGCTCGGTCGTCAGCATAACTAAATTTTACAGATTAAGTGGTAAATATGTCGCTGATGTACAAGATAAATAAAAATGGGGCCAGAACTGAGCCCTGAGGAAGCCCATTTTTTATAATATAGGATTTACTTTAGAAGAGCGGTTTTTAAGTATGTTTTCCATTAGTGCGGTGATCTTTGAGCTTGGACTACTTTGATTTAACTTGTAATCCATCCAGGCATATGGTGTCATAAGCTGCTGTCAGGTCAATAAATGCCACTGAAGTTTTCTTTTTCTTTTGGGAGCCTGTTTCTATAAATGATGTTACAGCGAGAACTTGCTCGCAGCAGCTTCGATTTGCACGAAATCCTGCTAGGTGTGATGGGATTGTGGTATCAATTATTGGATACATTCTGTTATAACAGCATCTTGTAGCAAATGCTTAGTAGTGCAACTGAACGATAACTCGCTGGGTCTTCTTTAGGTTTTCCTGACTTGAGTATAGCAATAGTTTTTCCAATTTTAAATTATTGAGGAATTTTTTCCGCTATCCAGTATATTATTGTAAAGTTTTAGTAGCCACAGTCGTGGTTTCCATCCTAGTTGTTTAATGAACTCGGGAAATATACCATCAAGTCCGGCAGCTTTCCTGTCTTTGAGAGACTTGATTATTACCTCAAGTTCCTCCTTTGTGAAAGTAAAGCTAGACTAGGGTCTTCGGTTTTTCCTGTCTTGTCCCTGAGTTGGTTTTTCCTCTCTTTTTTCACCTCTTCGCCTCTTTTCCGAAAGTGGGATCAATGTGTACATTTTCTGTCCGGTTCTTTAAGTGTAATGCTACTTGGGAAGGTGTTACGTCAGATTCCTGATGACTGTTGCTCCACCTTGTTTCTTTAGGAGGGAACATGCTTTTCTATCGCTGTTCGTGAAATCTAGATTTCCTGTAGTTTATATCCATCTTTTCTTGCGCGACTCATTAATGTATTGTAAGATCCTACCTCTTTTCTTGCATTTAAATGTGAGATTTCTGTTCCATAACATTATAAAGTATTGCTTTACTGACATTAAAAGCGGTACCTAGTAGTGGGATTCCTTTCATAATTCTGATTTCTGGTTTGCCTTTAAAGATTCTATAACCTTTGGTTTTTGTTGCAATCTCATCCACAAACCGTGTGTCTTGAGCTGCTAAGATCTGGTTTCATGTCTATCTAAAAAAAATTCTAGTTATTTCTCTTTGCTGGTTGGGACTCAATGCATTGCATAACGCAGTGGTGGATTTCTCTTCTGAGCTACCACCAGGGGTACTGCTTTCATTCAGCGGACTTACCATTCTGCAACTGAAATGGTACTTTGTACAAGGTAGGGAATTAATTCCAAGATAAGATTGGATTGTTTGTCCGAAATCATTTTTTTATTCGGTCTTTACTCCACTAGGTTCTTCTGCTCTCTCATCCGCCTACGAATTTTTTATTGTGTAATGAAAGTGAATACACTAAATTCTTGCTTTCATTGTGTGTGTAACATTAGTGTGAAAAATGAACGTTGGAGCAGAAAAGACTGGCCACTGAGAATGAAACTGACTATGAGAAAAGATAATTCGCTCTTGAAACGTTAGTCAATGTGAAAATATTCTTTCACCACTACATATAAAAACTGGAATTATCAAACAGTTTGTTGAAGCTTTAGATTGGAATGGCGTTTGCTCGATTTATATTTGTTAACCATTTCCTGGTCTCGGTACAGGAAAGATAAAAGCAGGAATTTTTGATGGGCCGCAAATCCGTACACTTGTAAACAACGATCATTTCACAGGACTCACGTTGAATTGGAAGCATGGAAAAGCTTTGTATCAGTTGTCAAAAACTATTTGGGAAATCACAAAAATGAAGAATATTTCGAAATAGTAGAAGAAGTGCTCCAGAATTTGCATAAACCAGGAGCTAATATTAGCGTGAAAATGCATTTTTTGTACAGTTATTTACATAAATTTCCTGGCGACTTTGACAATTGCAACGAAGAACAAGGGGAATAGTTTCACCAGGACATCAAGAGTATGCAGGAAAGGTATCAAGGCCGCCGAGATCGTCACGTGATGGCAGACTATTGCTGGAACTTGCAGAGAGACTGTACCGACAAAAAAACACCGAAGAAAATCTCATACGAAATATTTTTCTTAATTCTTATTGATACGTTTCCCCCCTCTGGCAGAAGGCTTCGTGAGCACCGTTACCATCCAACGGTAACTGCCTTCCCGCGCATGCGTAGCCCCGGTTCCTTATAAATCTCGATGCAACTATTACCACCTGAGGATGTTGTCAGTAATTACGGGGAAATTACTTGGGACTAATATTTGCGGCAAAGTCCGTCGAGAAAGACTTAAAATTACTAATTTTATTGTTCTTGTATTAGCACTTAGTATGTTTGAAATCGTCTGATAACTTCAAAATAAAAAAAAAAATAAAAAAAATAAAAAAATAAAAAATAAAATAAAATAAAATAAAAATCTCTTCTTTATAACTTAATTATCTAGTATACATGAACTGTTTTTATGTATAAAAATAGTTAATTCAACTAAAGTATTAGTTTGGTATTCAGCGGACCAAAATTACGTGAAATGATTAATGAAGCTCATGCCGCATAATCAGTGTTTCCCTGTGTTATAGCCAGCAATGACGAGAACAGTAGATACTGATTGCATCGTCATCGTCACTTCATATGGGGCTGTATTTTAAATAATGTGAACTTCGCACAACGTGTTATCCCCCAAATAAATGTGGCTGCGATATCTTCGGTCCTTATTGGCGATGCAGTTTAGATGCCAAGCAGTCGATTCAGCAGATAATCTAGGACGCTGGATTTAAGTGTTACCCTGAGATGAGGAGCTTTACACAGAAGAAGTCGCGGCATGCTGCTTCAAAGCATAAGCCTCCTACCAGTCCGCCAGTACACTTTATCTTCTAGATAGTACTTTAAAAATCAGTAATAAGAAGACCAAATATTAGAGTAGGAATTCCAGTGCTTAACATTCTGGCAACAGACTTAATTAAAAGATCTGTCTTTGAAGAAACTGTTAGACTAGAGATTTAATAAAGCAGTTTTGTTAAGAGATAGTAGGTGACTTTCCAAAGAACAGAAACGCTCTTTTATTTGAACAATGTTTAATCTGCAAGTCACATTTCAGTGACGTAATGGTAATTGACGTTTATGCCTTTTACGTTGCTAGTATAATACGTTATTTATTTATTTACAATGAGCTCATTTCGGCTTTTACTGCCATCATCAGGTTTTCTGTAATACAAATGAGGTAATTTATAATTAGTAACTAGAGTTAGATAAGCTGTCATATATAAACTTTTATGGCTATTAGGAACTTACGTTTAATGTAGTTCTTATTGTTGTCCTTTCTGCTTAAAATATTACTGAATTTATGCAATTATGATGGCTTATATGCCTGTAAAAGACTTTTAATTTTTTGCCTCAGCAAAAATAACTTCAGTCAAAGTGTTTCAATGACATTATATGTTTACATCAACCTCCTTAGTTTACTTAGATACACAGAGATCATTGTAGTTATCAGCTAATTTATTTTCCTTGATGTTAGAACTTTGGTGGGTGATGTTTATGTAATATATGTCTGTGGTTGTTACCATAGAGTGAATATCTATGGCATGTTTGTGGCTATCCATTTTCGTGGCTGGAAATATGAATAACGTTTTCAATATATTTTTTGTGTTTTAGCTCTGTTTGCACATTGAGTAAATTTAGGGGATCTATGTAGGCATGTAAATATAATTCAATTTCTTCAAGGATATTCATAATTGGTCCCCATTCCGTGACGTGAAGAATTTTCAGTACTTTATTTATGGCCCTTATTTCGTGTCTCTCAGTTTGTAGCTGTTGATAAAAAGTAGATGGATTGTTTTCGGTGCTTCTAGTGTGTTCTTTGTATCTAATTTCGGAGTTTCTGTCAGTCTGCCCTATATAACATTTGTGACATGCGTTACGTAGAATTTTGTCGATACCAAGTTTCTTTTATATATGGGAGTTACCGTGTTACCATTATAGTCTTTGTGTTCGAGGAAGAGGGGTCATCGAATCGCTTTTGCAATATTTCTCTACAGTTCCATTCTGTAATATCGCGCCGGAAAAAGGAAAATCTAAAGCTTTCCGTTCCGATCTGATTCCTTTTATTTTATTATGGTGATATTGCCTACCTATGTTGTCGGGTGCTAACAAAATATGTTTACATTTGGAGGAGAAAGTTGGAGAAAGAAATTTTGGAAATAGATCTCGTTGTAGCGAATAATGCCTGTTTTTAGAATGATATCAGTTCCAACTCATGCATCATTTGCGTGACTCTGTCTCCCGTGTATGGCGATAATATCAAAAGAGTTACACTTCTCTGAACTTTTTCTATCACCGTCAGTAACACCTCATGAGGATCTGAAACTGCGCATCAATAATCCAAAATAGGACGCACAAGTTAACTGTAGGAGGTTTAATTAGTAGAAATGCTGCATCTCCAAAGTGTTCTGCCGTTGAAACCTAACCTTTGGTTTCGCCTTCCCAGCGATATTTTCTGTGTTCTTTCCAATTTATATTGAGAGTAATTGTAATCGATAGGTATTTAGTAAAATGTAAGACCTTTAGATTAGACTGATTTATCGCGTAAATGAAGTTTAACGAATTTCTTTTGATCCACATATGGATGACTCCATACTTTTCATTGTTTACGCTCAATTGCTAATTTTTGAACCATGTAGATTTCTTATCTAAATCGTTTTGCAGTTGTATTTGATCTTTTGGTGACTTTACTGACCGATAAACGACAGCATAATCTGTGCACAGTCTAAGAGGTTTTCTCAGATGGTCTTCTACATCGTTAATGAACACAAGGAACAGTAGGGGCCCTGTAACATTTCCATGAAGGGGAAACATTTTGACTGTCCGACGCACCATTCGTATTCGGTGTTCTGTGAATAAGCGGGAAATTTCTACAAAAACAGTATGTGTGGTTTTGACGTTAAATCTGCAATGAAACAAAAACCACACAAACAATAATATGTTTTCCTGTTAAAACGTACGGTAACTAGGTGCACTGGACTGCACACCAGCGGACAACAATATATAGTTTTTTGACAAAACTATTGTCCACTTGTGAAAAAGCTCTGAATGTCATGAATAAAATTAAAACAAATGTTGGGCGCTGAATTCCATATTCGGCCAGAATCAAGTAATGTGCTGGTACACAAAGCGATATACAGGTTATTTATACAATGGATCGCATACTACTGCTTCACTGCATAATTACAGATTTCGCAGAAGTGCTTTACTAGCGTGTGTCTAAGTTATAGGTAATTTGGAGTTTTTAATGAGTGACAGCTAGCAATCGGTGTAGGAGGGATGGTAAACTAGTCAGATAAAAAATAGTTATCCATAGAGATCATTGCAAGTTTGCTTTAATACTGAGTAATCCCGCCCCTGGAACTGGTAACCGCTTGGTTTCTCTTAGGAAGACCACAATGTTGTGCAGTCGGTCGCTTTCAGTTTAAGCAGTTCCTTGTCTAGTAGCAGCACCTGTAGAGAGCGTGCAAAAAAAAAAAAAAAAATAAAAAAAAAAAAATAACACATGTCCCAATGTTTATAAACCTACTAGGCCAAACTGCTATGGTCATCAGTCCCTCCACTTACAAACTACTTAAACTTCCACTAAGGACAAAACACACACCCATGCCTCGGGGAGGACTCAAACCTCCGGCGGGAGAAGATTTAACAAGACATAGTGGCTGTTTCGCTGAACAACTTGAGGAAGGGGACCTATATTTAAAAGAACAATATTGTATGAGGCATATGGTTATACAAAAATACAGTAACATAAATAATGACATAGTAGAATGTAGGTACATACCATAATACTGAAACATTTATGTTAAAGGTAGGTATGGTGGAGGATAGAGTAGGGTGGAGAGCTGCATCAAACTAGTCTCCGAACTGAAGACCACAACAACAACAGGTATGGCTTGGGTATAAATGATTGGATAATTAGTGGAAAGCCGACACATAGACCTTGTTGATAAATCATTTTTATTAACGATATACCATTATATATTGTGATGTAGTAGGTAAGATACTTGCCCACTTCTTTTACCACAGCTATGACTTCATTCTGATCATTATTTTTGCCAACGTAGAAAGACATTTAGACATTGTCATCTATTGACTCCTCTTCATGTGGTAATATGTGTACTGATGATACTACACACCAATCATTATGAACGTCTTTTACTGCCTGTCGCTGATAGTATATGATATGCTATCCTCAGACAAATTATAATTACTCATAGGTAGTTACTAATGCGTTACTTTACACACAAGAAGGCTAGGTAATCATATGTGTACTTAAAATGCGAAAGTTAATGTATAGCTTTGAAATGAGAATATCAGCATTTATGAATGCCAACATGATCTACGAGGTTCTCTATTTTACAAATAACTAATTTCAATTTTCTATACCTAAGTCTTTTAATATTGGAAGACAGTATTAAGTTTTACAAGTTTGACAATTATGGTTATTGAACATTATGTTCTACATATTTACAATGCCTTGACTATACAGTTACTGTAGAGTATAAACTCACGAGAATATTTCTATCAACCATTCACTAATAATTACTGACAGTTGATTATGTAACTGAATTTTACAAGATGAATATCAACTGTTCTTCTTTTCTTTGTTTCATGTTACCGATTATTTATACGCAAGCCACACATACCTTTAACATAAATGTTTCAGTATTATGGTATATATCTACATTGTCTACGTCATTATGATGCTACATTTTTGAATAACCATATGCCTCATACAATTTGTTCTTTTAAACGTAGCGTCTGAAGTTGTGCGCATTGCCACCGAAACTGGTTATCAATAAATAATAAAAATAAAAGTCGACAGTACAATACTTATATATGCAGCTCAATCCCCGTCCATTGTGGTGGAATCAATTAACCTATTTCAAGATAAAGACTGGTGCGCGACAATTGCTCTTCGAACTTGATAAAGTCATTAGAAAATGCAAAAAAGAACTTAAATGTCAGAAATACTATAAACCCGCTCTACTCGGACAAGTAAAAGAGATGTTTCCTTATGCCTTTATTTACCTTTTTTATTTCTTCTAATCAAAAGTACTATACAGCAGTTGTAGGCCTGCACTAAAACAAAGTAAGATGGAAGTATAGGAAATGCACTTAAATTGAACGAACCTGTATCTAAAACCAACACAAAGCAGAATCGTAAAAAGAAGGATCTAACAATTTATTTGGCGTTTCTAACACTACAGCAATACAACTCCATTTGTGAATTTATGTTATTTGTATCTGTTAGAGAAAATTACTAAATATTTTCCTAAATGTTTCGGAGAGGTCTTTGTTACATCTGTCAATATTTTCCACAGTTAACAAAGTCCCCTATCCCTCACAATTTGTCTTGAAGTATAAGTACATTGTTGCTATAACGTTTGCAAAATGATTCTGGAAAAGTACGTTGGGGTTCAAAACGTCTAATAAAGTACATTTCTTTAAGGGGCGACTTTAACATCAGTCCGGCCATGTTGTTTCACTGATTGCTGTTGCTACATGACGTCATAGGTTGGAGTTCAATAACAATATTCAGCCCTTATTCATCAATGAAGCAGTTCATGGTTAAAAATATGCAAGGTGCAATGTAATGGTATAACATTCATTCGATAATTTCAGTATGTTTTCGTAATTTCGGAGAAAGCCTGAACTCTTAACACAAACAAGTATATGATTCCTGTCGGGCTGTAAATAAGTTCTCAGGACATTGCGAAAAACACACAAAGCTTTGGAGAGAATCTCAGTCTCTTTCTTTTACCCTCGTCCTCTCTCGTTTGTGTGGCTGCACTGTTCTTCGAATTCTTACGTTGTGGTGCTTCACTTTTGCATTTAAATATAGCTTAGTCTGATCGCTGAACATTAAACGAGAAAGAAAATTGTTATCTACCGTCTGGACGGTAGATGGTAAGGACCGAAAATCTGTGCACGTTCTTGTTTATCAACAACATGAAAGGTCTGTGAAAATTTAGTCGTGTTAGGTTTGAAACACAAAACTAATTTCAAAACATGCCTGACAGACACACTAGGAATTACATAGCTCGCCGAGGAGTACATTTTTCTGGGTAACGTGCAAAGCTCTGCGGAATGCAACCTATGTCCTGAGTGGGCACACGTGGTTACCGTACTTACCGTTACTTCAACAACGGGGTCCTGACATTGGTAATGCTATCATGGAATAAATACTTTGCACTTTATGTGAGCCGGCCGCGGTGGCCGAGGGGACTGAGGAGCTCCAGTCACGGTCTGCACGCCCACTTCGGTCGGGGGTTCGAATCCCCCCTCGGGCATGGATATTTGTGCCGTCCTTAGTCTTAGCTAGTTCATAAGTAGTTTGTAAGCTTAGGGACTGATGACCCCGTAGTTAAGTCCCATAAGTTCTACAAACATTTGAACATTTGAACTTTATGTGATGTCGTGCCATGCTCTATCCGAAAATCACACCGCACACATCTACCAGATGTGCTCGTACTGAACCGGAGAATTCAAATCATCTGTTGCGTGTCTTCTCCATCTTGATCCGACTTGCTTAGGCTGAAAAACGAGCGACAGAGCTAGTTACACTACATGGGTCCCTACCAGCAACCATATTAACCAGCGACGTGAAAGTGGGGCCAAAACGAACACTTAATGTAGGTGCGCCTCAGTAAACGTTCTCCACAAGTTTCAATCTCCAGACTTGTCATCATCATCATGCGTCGTTGTGCTCATTGCTGAGCGTCGTGACACCAAGAACCAAGAATCTCCATCCCGGACGGTTGCCTACTTATCTTAGTGCCTGTTGAAGAGATAGACCGGAGATCATCTTGATTTGATCCATCCATCTGTTCGTTGCCCTTCCTCTTGGTCTCGTGCCCTCCATCTTTCCTTGCAAGATTATTTTCTCTACATTTTCTCCATCTCTTCTCACAATACGGCTAAAGAACTGGAGAGCTTTTTTGGGTGACCCGAAAGCAAAGGCGTCTGGAGATACCGAGCTGTTCACAAATGGGTAGCATCCTACATCAGCACCAAAGCTCGAACGCATCAAAGCGCTGTTCGACTGTGTCCTTGAGTGTCCATGTTACGCAACCATAAAAGAAGACAGAAAACACGAGTACTTCAACTATCGGGTATTTGTTATTGCTCTACTCCGCCAGATCTTGGTGATCTTCTTGATAGCCAGTTGCTTTAGCTTGATACGTCTTCTTATTTCATCTTCACAACTTACCGCCGGCCGCGGTGGCCGAGGGGACTGAGGCGCTTCAGTCACAGTCTGCACGGCCGCTACGGTCGGGGGTTCGAATTCTCCCTCGGCATGGATGTTTAAGGTAGTTCATAAGTAGTTTGTAAGTTTAGGGACTGATGACACCGCAGTTCCTTAAGCTTAACAAACATTTGAACATTTGAAACGTTGATTCAGCATGTAGAGCAAAAGTTTACTTGCGTGAGATATGAAGCAATAGATCGGTAGCTGAAGCAGTTTCTGATAGACCCTTTCTTGTTTAAGAAGAAGAAGAAGAGAGACAATGACTAGTCAGCCGGCCACTCCTCTGTTTCCCATATTCTTTTACAAATTGAATGTAGCACATCAATACCTCCCTGTCCGTTTCTTTGATCTACAACAAGGGCTTTATAATTCTTCAGTCGCAATTTCTTTTTCACTGCGTAACATTGTACGTTCCAAAGTAAGTTACCTAATTGATTGATTGTCCGTATTGTTGTTAATTCCAAAGTACAGCTTTCCACAATTCTGTTTCCAACTCGCAACAACGTCTTCTTTCTCTCCGATAGGGTTACCAATCACGTGGTACAAGACTAAGGAGGGTGAACACGTCCTTAAGGGCGTTGTGATATTAATTATATATATATATATATATATATATATATATATATATATATATATATATATATATATATAAGAAACACCCAGAATAAAGCTCCAAAGATCTAACTACTAGTTCGATTAATCCACACTTAGTTTCTGTGCTTTATGGCGTCATTTTCAAGTGCCCATGATTACAATGATTAAACGACATTAAATAGTGAAAAGTTTCAAGTCTTCCAAAAGTAATAATAATAATAATAATAATAATAATAATAATAATAATAAACAACAGTTCAGTCTGAATGCCCTGTGTCCAGCTGTGGGCACATTTGTTTCATCCTCTATCATCACAAAGGATGAAACACGTGCCCACAGGTAAATACAGGGCATTCAGTCTCTGAAATTAATTCGATTTTAACTGTTTCTCAGCTTGGCCAAATGGGTATATGCGAATCCCTACACAAAGGAAGCCATGCGAAACTGGCATTGGTTTCATCCACATATTAATAACTTTCGAATAATTGGGCTATAAGATTGAATAAGACTGACCACTTGAAAACTCAAAAAAATGTACAATATGGTCGAAAAATTAGTTTTGTACAATGATGCCCACAGGATTATGATAATAAATGTGCCAAATGAATTAATGGTGACTGTATAAATACGTACGGCATACGGTTCGCAAAAAAAAAAAAAAAAAAAAAAAAAAAAAAAAAAAAAAAAAAAAAAAAAAAAAAAAAAAGGATCGAAACTGCTAAGCTCTCGGTCCGGATCACACGGTCATCCCCGCACGGCGCATATGGTTTGTCATTCTGATAAATGTAGACTTCCATATTCCCGATCTCTTTTTTATTTTGTAATACATTTTTAAAGTTTTCACTGTTTAATGCGGTTGAATCATTGTAATACTTTTTGTAATCGAAGGCTCTTGAGAATGGCATCATAGTGCGCCGAAACTAGTAGTTAGATGATGGCACATTAGTTCGAAAACTGAAGACGATTTTACCTGGTGCCAGTAGCAGAAAACATCTGCACTAGTTGCAGAACATTCATTATTTCGGAGTGCTGCCAACGTTACGCTGCCCCTAGACATGAAATATCACTTCGCACATTGTTACGGGTAACGGTTTCAACACGTGACGCTGCGTTCAGCTCACTGCTCCTCGCCTCCTGCCGCTGCCAACAGCCGGCACACGAATCGTCAGCTTACCCAGAGTTGCTAACACTGCCGCAATGATACACTCTAAATTTGTCCCAAAATTCCCCTAAATCGGAATAAATGCACCTAAAAAAGCAAACGGGGAGGGGGGGTGTGGCTAGGAGCTGCAGCCTGACTACTTTTCGATAAGAAAATAACGAAAGTTCTTGTTTTTGAGACTTCTCTCTCTCTCTCTCTCGCCATATATTAAAAATTAAGAGCCATGCCCACAGGCACGTAGAGTTGCAGTACCGAAAGACAGCTCATAATAAGAAATAATTGCAATCAGTGGCGTAGCTATCATAGGACTAGGCGGGGCAGTGCCCCGGGGCCCCCGAGATCAAGGGGCCCCTCGGCCTCCGTGAGCAAAGTTCGGGAAAAGTTACTGTAGATCGTCGTTATTGTATATATATATATATATATTTTTTTTTTACCTTCCCACCCTACCGTCTATCAGTTTCCCCTCCCGTCAAACTAAACTTCCCACAGCAGCCGCACTGGGCCACAGGGTGACGGAACATTGCTTCTAGTGGGGCCTGCTGACAGGCCAAGCCAACAGTCGCTGAGTACAATCGGCACACTCCAGTCGGCAGAAGTACAGTAGCTGCAGCATCACAGCTGTTCACAGCAACAGCTGCGCCTTCCAAGTCTTGCGGCGTGCCGCTCGGCGCAATGTGAAGGATCGCGCGACTCTAAATACATTTACTGTACAGTACTTATTATTGGCAAGTAGAAGTGTACTGTTCGATTATACTAATAATTGGTTTTTCGAACATCCATGTCCCCCAATTACACTTTGGATAATCGACTTTCTACTGTATATAATATTTTAGCTGAATGAAGGATTTTCGACTTTTAACGTTTTGAACACTGCCAACAAACTTCAAACGCACGAAGTGAAATCCAAAAAATATTCCCATCTCAGAATATAAACATAAAAAGGTATTGCTTGTTCGCTAAGACGTGCACCTGCGACCTGCTGAATTACTAGCAGTGTGTGACAATACTGTTCATGGTTTGATTCGCGGCAGGGGGCCATATTTTTCGTGGTTGAGTAAAACTTCATTGTTCATTTTTACTAGCTTCTGCCTGCGACTTCATTCACCTAGTATGGAGCAACTTCGAAAACTTCCGTGGTAGTTTTATCTATATGTCCTACCCAGGTCAAACTCTATCCCTCTCCAAAATTTCATCCAAATCCACCCAGTAGTTTCTGCTTGAAAGTATAATTAACTTTCACAGTTATAATTATACTAGAGAGTACGATTAAATATTATCTGCTGTGTGACACACAGTAATTTACTTAAGAGTATTTAGGTTTGCCTTATTATGTCTTCCAGTAAGCGGTGAGGACCTGATGAAGTACTAGTGCATCTGTATAGTTCATAGGCGTCGACTACGGGTATGCTCGGTCGCTCAAGCATACCCCAAAATTTGAGTGGGTATGCTCGGCATACTCCACTGAAAATTTTGGTATTATTTTTTTCTTTACGTTATATTTCTTGATTGTAATTAAATTCGACTCTCTCATTTCATTGATGGGCGGCTGGATTTTGTAATACACCGCTGTAAAAAGATTATCTAAAAAACAGGCAATTGAATTCGTAGGCATTAAAATTCACGTTGACATGTGAGTAAAGTGGTCATTTTCTAAATAGTCCGAATGTTAATGGAATGCTGCTTGTAAGTTCAATATCGCAAACTAAAGGTGGTAACCTTTAATATTGTATTAAATAACTAGAAATGAAGTGGGTTTGGTATGATACGATGAAAATCTGCAAACTACTAATGTATTCTCTTAGAAGTCAGTTGTCTTCAAGGAGGAATCGTGTTAAAGTCGTGACATTTTTCATCCTGTTTACTGAATTGGTGTGTGATGTAACAATGGGTTGTAAACCTATTGGTATCGACAGACATGGTATGACAGCAGAAGTGGTTATGGACTATTTTCGTAATACTGTATAGAAAATAAATCTGCAGAAGAAAGAAGGCAGGAAGACCATCCGATGTTAGTTTCTGCGATAATGAATACAGTATTCACAATACAGGCACATCATTATCTGATATGCATGTCTAAGAAGACGAAAACTCTGAAAATGATTTCTTTACTTAGTACAACGGGGAAACAGATTCAAATGGTCGCAAAAGCCGCTAAATAGTTCTAAAACGTGAAATTGAAATGAATGGCTATTAATTTCTTTACTGTATATTACAAAATTACTTTTCTCCTTTCAGAGATTAAAATGGTCCTAAATTAACACCAGATGAAGCAAAAAAGAAGAAATACTACTAAAATAAAACAAAATTATTACTTTACCTGTAATTGGAAAAATATAATAAAGTTTTTTTCTTTAAATACCCTTCAAAAGTCGGCGCCTGTAGTATAGCTTTAGTTTAGAGTGGGTCCCAACGTCATTTTTGTCCCGGGGCCCTTGGTGTAGTAGCTACGCCACTGATTACAATCTTACCTTCCAGCAAAGGGTCCGTTTCCCAGATCTTCGCATACTTTTTTACATACTTCCTCTTATTTTTGGTAGCCATTTTGACCAATAAAACAACGCATTTACATCACAACTTGAGCTGGTCATTAAAGTAAAAATAATGATGGGTAACCAATATAACACAATGACGGCTAACGCACTAAACTGCCGATCATAGCACGTCACTTAGCGGTATTTCAGTCAGTAGCGGCGGAAGGGCCGGGCGAACCGGGCGACCGCCTGGGGCGCCAAATTTTAGAAGAGTTTGGGGGGCACCAAAATCCTCGCTAAATTTATATTACTGTAAACAGTGAACTAAAAATTAACTTTTTCATAAATTGTGTAGCAACATTGATTACTACCTCATGCCATAGGCCTCACTCTTTATAGCAACCCCGGTTTCTTCTTGAATCTCCTATGAAGCAAATCCCTTCATCCCTTCACCTTATTTGTCTATAAAAAATATCCGCTGACAAAGCTAAAGCCTATTGTTGAGTAGGGAGTTTTGAGCAACAATAACACGCTCTGACAATTACAACCGCCGCGGTGTCGACAATTGCACTCCTAGCGACAAAGCTATGTCGGCAGCTCTAACAATACACATAAACAATATTGAGTTAGGGGCAACCGAAAAGAAATTAGTACTGTTTGTACTCTTAAATGTCTCTTGAAAGAAAATTATGGTGTGCGTGTTCTTCTTTTGTCTCCTGAATTTCTACTCTTACTAGAAGAACCATTGCGTTAATGTGTTCTTTATCAACATGTCGGAAAAAAGAAGC
The DNA here is from genome assembly GCA_026315105.1 of Locusta migratoria. NCBI lineage: Eukaryota > Metazoa > Arthropoda > Insecta > Orthoptera > Acrididae > Locusta > Locusta migratoria. The sequence continues at coordinate 16,171,203 of CM048746.1, read as the reverse complement.
CTTCAGGAAATGTATACAGAAAAATAAGAGCACAATTAGCGGCTGAAAATGAGAAACAGGCAGCAGCATTAAAGAAATTCTTTCGTACTCCTGAAACAGACAATAATGGAAATGAAAACGTAGAACCAGATAATGAGGAAACCAGCAAGAAATCAACAAATATTCCAGAAGATAACAACACGGTACAGGTAAGTAGGCCTACATTACGTAACGTATTTTCGTTTTATTACATTTAATAGAGAAGAGGTGTTAACGCACGTAGCGTCTTAGCAGGCTGGGATGGGGCAGGGTGGCGGCCTCTCAGATAGGCGGTGAACTTCAGGCTCAAAGATTATGCTTTCCCCGTTGATATAAGTAGCAATAATTATATTCTATACCAACACTGATTCTTGATACATTTACCACAGCGATAAGACTTTTACTCATTAGATTATTAACCAAATTTAATTAAAGACTTTGCAGAGAAAAGGGCACGAAAAGTTAACTTTACTTAGCTTTGTTAACAACTCAAAGGACAAGTTGCATTAAAACAGTATAAAGACATAAAATTATATTACTGGTTGTATTATTTGTATTACGAAATCTTTGTATAATGCTGTTACAAAATATATTTGTATATTCTTTTCGCAGTTAACAAGGTTGTTTACGTATATACGTGTAAATAAATGCTGTATCGCATCATCAATCTTAATTTTATATAAACATTTGTTTCTGGAATCGTTGCGCAAATTCTGCATGCTCATGTGTAAATAATCGTTTCGTATATCCAGTGGCGTAGCTATGTCACCAAGGGCCCCGGGGCAAAAATGACATTTGGGCCCTGTTTACACTAATACTGTACAGATGCAAAACTACTTCATCATCAGCTCCTTACCGCCCACTGGAAGACCTAAATACTACTAAGTAAATTATTACGTGTCACGCAGCAGATAATATTTAATCGTATTCTCTAATATAATTGTGAAAGTTTGTTTGTTATGTTTCCGCGCAAAAATTACTAGGTGATTTGGATGAAATTTTGCAGAGGGACAGAGATAGAGTTGGATCTGGGTAGGACATACAGATGAAAATGCCCCGTGGGATATTTTTCGTCAGCGGTGACAGCAGGCGGACTTTTGTCGGTGCCAACTCACACTCGCTAAACCACTGCGCTGTTGGCTCATTTCGTTGACAGCCCAGTCAAAGAAGGAAAATAGGGGAACTATTCGTGTAGAATGCTTTCAGCAAAAGGAAGTTGCCGGATATTGTTTGATGTACACTATGGATTGAGCCGTGTCACTACCAGGGTGTCTGGCCAGGAAAAAGTAATAAGTAAAATAACTAAGTGGATATCTTCGCCGCGGTGGAGTAGCCGAGCGGTCTAAAGCGTCTCGCTGCGGAGCGCGCGGTTGCTCGCCGTGGAGGTTCGAGTCCTCCCTGGGGCATGGGTGTGTGTGTTGTATTTAGGTTAGTTTACCTAGGTTTAAGTAGTTTGTAAGCTACGGACTGATGACCACGCAGTTTGGTCCGATAGATTTACAAACATTTGAACATTTTCGATATCTTCGCTTATTATCGTGACAATGGGGTAGAGGGCAGCGTCTTGATGCACATTTCACTATTGAGCCAAAGTAATTATTACATGAAACTTCTGTTCCGTGAATGTAATTAAAGCTTTAAATGGAAGAATAAACAAATAGTGTGCGGGTAGAGACATACGTTAAAAGTTTTTGTGAAGTGCTGAATTCTCGCCATTACTTTAAAACACAGTGAAGTTGAAACTTCCGGGCAGATTAAAATTGTGTGCCGGAACCGGGACTCGAACCTGGGACCTTTGCCTTTCGCGGGCAAGAGCTCTACCGACTGAGCTATCCCGACACGACTCACGATGCCGGCTCACAACTTTACTTACTGTACTTAAATATGCTGTATACATGTAATATTTTGCCTTAGTCCATTCTGTTTAACAATAACTATATTAACGTTTTGGCTGCCAAAGGTACACTTAGGTTACCGACCCCTGGGGACCATTTACTTTTTTCCCATATTCTGTTTTAGTTTGCTTGAAGTAAGTTATTGAAGTACAAATAAGTTGAAAATATTTCAATTTAGTACCTTAGTTCACGTTTTTTGTGTGAGTTATATATGACTCACATGGCGCCAGAGTAAAGTGCTAGGTGTGTCATTTGCTATGTCGCTAATAATTTTGGGATGGTACTCCTGTAAGACTTTCATTCCACAACATTATTTGCCTTCCATTGTTGTTTTTCTGCATTCTTACTACAGTCTTTATTCAGTGTTGTTTGCTCCGTAACACAGTGATATTGTAGCAGGAGAGTGTCTTGTAGAAGTTATGTAGATGAACAAAGGCATGTACAGAAGCTTTTAGATGAAGTTATGGACATAAGTGAAGAAGATAAAGATACTGCCGGCCGCGGTGGCCGAGGGGACTGAGGCGCTTCAGTCACGGTCTGCACGGCCACTACGGTCGGGGGTTCGAATCCCCCCCCCCTCGGGCATGGATATTTGTGCCGTCCTAGTTCGTAAGTAGTTCATAAGTAGTTTGTAAGTTTAGGGACTGATGACCCCGTAGTTAAGTCCCATAAGATTTGCAAACATTTGAACATTTTGATAAAGATACCACTGAAATGGAAAAATAAGAGGAATGTGTTGTTGCTCAGTAGTGTTCATGGAGAGGAAGGAGCTGAAGTTCATACCAAGAGGGGCACAAACAAAAAACCAGCAATGATAACTGACTATAATCGGCCATTTATAGATCTCTCTCACCAAATTAAGTCCTATATTGTCTAAGGCGGGGTGTGAAATGGTACAGGAAACTTGCATTTGAACTGTTGACAGGGTCAGCACTGGTAAATGCTCTTGTGATTTACCGATACATCAACAACAAGATCATCTCAATCACAGAATTCAAAGAGAAAGTGACTTTGAGACTACTCCATACAGAAGATGCCGATGCCCCTGAGAAATCTCTCACCGTAGCCACCGAGCTGTCTGCAGATTGTGCTCTTGTGAACAAGTCATAGGTGTACGGATGCTACGAAAAAATGAAGAATGAATTTGGACGGGAGCAAGCTGTCAAGAAATATAAACAAACTACATGGAAATGTAAGAAATTGTGACTCATATTTTTGCGAAGAGTGTTTCTTCATAAAGCACAGTGCATGCAAACTGGAATTGCCCAATTTTTTCAGTCTGCTTCATTGTTGTTGCAATTAGAGTTGGAGAATTTAATTAAAACTGTATGTGATATAGAATCTACTGTATAAAGTAATATGTAATACCAAATAATAAATTATAAAATCAAGTAAACTCCAATATGTCTGGGCCATGTGAGTTACACATAATTCACGATTTCAAGTGTCAATAACTACTCTTGAGTTCTTGAAAACTGGAGACCACGAACATGATTTGTTACTGGGGCCACAACGTACTGTAACACCAAGTCACAGCACGCTACTGTGAGTTACAACTGCACCACGCAGCTTTAGTTAGAAAAATGTCCGTGAGTTGTATTTACTTCACGTGGCCCGAACAGAAGACTTCCTGTGACTTATATTTAACTCACGTGGCAGTCAATGCGGTAAAACATTGTTTTTTAAAAGTTAGGAATTTTTCTATTTCTTGTAACACGAATACTATTCGTCCTTGAAAAAAATTCATAATTATTTTTCGCGCCTCACTGTGTATCGAGAACTTAATGAGTGGCATTTTTCAAGTCATGGGGATTTCGTTCGTGTTTCCTCACGCACCAAAGTCAGAATGAAAGAATACCTACAGGAGTCATACAGTGCTCCAAACGGTTAGATTGCAGATGTTGGCAAACATATGATTTCTGATCGGTAAGCGTTTTCGTGACTGCAGTACATTGTAGTAATAATATGGGTACACAATTAAGAAGTAGTCAATTTTATTTTAACACTCTTCCTTGCTTTGGGTTTTGCAAAATCATCTATAAGGTCTGTTAAATCTAGACTTGATGCAGCCTTGTTTTCTATTGCTTTGAGTGCCAAATGCCCCAGTCAAGCTTGAGCCATACTATACCACAGATGTGTTTTGATAATTTTTAATTTGCTGAACGACCTTTCGGCTGCTGCAGAAGAATAAAACTAAATACTTCCGTAACCTCACATTCTAATAATGCATATTTTGTTATAATTTCCTTACATAATCGACGAGCTGCCCATGTTGGGGCAGGAGAAATTAAAAGTCGAAATTCCTTCATTCAACTAAAATATTATATACAGTATAACGTCTATTATCCGAAGTAATTCGGAAAACCGTTTTATTCGGGTATTCGAACTGCACACTTGTATTTGCCAATAAGAAGTACAGTACAGTAAACGTATTTATACTGTATTTGGAGGAGCGCGATCCTTCACATTGCACGCCGCAACTCTTGGAAGACGCCGCTGTTGCTGTGAGCAGCTGTGATGCCGCTACTTCTGCTGCTACGCCCAGCTTAAGCGTGCCGACAGTTGGACACTTTGACTGGCAGCTTCGCCTGTCAGCAGCACCACAAAGTGGCGTCTTGTGAAGGCCCAATTAGAAGCATTGTTCCGCCAGTCGGTGGCCCAGTGCGGCTACTGTGGGAAACTTGGTATGAGGGAAGGGATATGATGGACGATAGGGTGGGAAAGTAAAAAAAAAATTAAATAAAAAATTCTTCGCTCACTAAGGACGAGGGGGCCTTGGAGCTCGGGGGCCCCGGGGCATTGCCCCGTCTAGCCCTATGATAGCTACGCCACTGCGTATATCGTTAACCAAAAGTTACTATGTGTATTTAACTGACAAGTTATGATCTTACTCAGTTTTATAATTGATTCTTATAGTTATAGAGTTCAAGGAGTTATCCTTCAAAAGCAGCTATCTGTATGGTAGCATAGCAAATTTAAGTCAGTAATACCAATGGGTTGTAAGGGGCGCCATATGGACTCTTTGCCCGGATGATATTTTCCACTTGCGCCGGCCCTGATTTCAGTGCAGTGTCCTCGGCAAATACCAGTCCACTAACTACTAGAGAAAAAAACCCTGGTATTGTTGAGCGACAGGAGGGGGTTGGAGAGAGGGAAAATATGCGCCGCCTCCGTGCGCTGTAAGTAAACAGTGCAGCCAACATGAACTGAAGAAACATTGAAAACAGTGCAACAGTAGTGACACGAGAGCGACAATGTAGTCAATACAGGCTGACAGTACGCTGCACGGTTGGCAATGAACATCTGCAATCAGTACGGCAACACGTCTTCCAATTGCTACACACATATTTGATACAAAAATAAATAAATAAATTCTCTTCTTCCCCCTGAAAATCCCCCTCCCCCAACACTTTCTCCCCTCTAAAATTATCATTATCATTTCTTGTATCACAGATAAAGTGCTGTGTGGTCTGGAGCGCCACGTTGCGGATCGTGCGACTGCTCGCGTCAAGGATTCGAGTCCTCTCTAGGGCATAGGTGTGTGTGTTTTCCTTAGCAGAAGTTAAAGTAGTATGTAAGTCTAAGGACCGATGACCATAGACGTTTGGTTCCTTAGGATCACAGCAATTTGATTTTATGAGAAAGTCATTGACATAGTTTGTGGTGGAAATATAAAAATTGCCTCTCTGTACATGTGGCTAATTTAAATTTATTTCTTCGAATGTTCTTCAGACAATTCTGCATCCCAGGGTAGCTGTACTCAGTGTGCCTGAAAACTACAGCCAGAGTTAGAAATTGAGGGACCATTCACAATTCTTCCTTTGCCTTAATGTGAATGTCTTAACTCATCATTCTTTCGGCGTAACTACGCAATTACTGTTCGGAAACCGTGGGTTTATACTTTAACATTTGAGTCATTTACATAGTAGCCTCATTTGTTCTCATTAGGTTCTTGTCTTCAGAAAACTTTCGAATTCCTCACGTTCAGTGATTATTGTTTGTGTGTTCTTGAGGTTTTGAACTACGGTCGTATCCTGTGATAACAATCTGCATTCGTGTATTGAATCGGCAGAACTATTGTAATGAATACGTTTCATTTGGAAACTAATGTCATTTAATATACAGATATTCGTATTTTATTAATTATCTGTTGTTAGGTAGAGTATCCATTACTAACGATTCGTCAGGGCCAGTCCTTCCAATTAATGGAATCCATTTTAATTAAAGCACTCGATTATATGGAAGTATAAAAATATGAACAGCCACTAGAAAAAGCATAAAATGAGATTTCTAAATATAAAAGCGTTGTGTAATCTTTCCTTATTCACAAAATGTCCACTTACCTACCTTGTGCTTTTTCACTGGGATGTTAATCATTTGATTATACAAGTATGTAGCATACTCTATATCAATTTGGCAACTGCGTATTGTGTGTCCAACCACCACAATATTATAATAATGCATTTTCAGCTTGATGATGTTATATAAAATATTTATTTAACCCTTTCCAAACCAAATTTTATTACTTGTCGAACAAAAGTATTTCTTTGCATATTTGTATTCATAATAATTGATATATATATATATATATATATATATATATATATATATATATATATATATATATATATATATATATGACGACATTGGGTAGGACATGTTTCCTTTACCGTAACTGACACTTGTTTCAAACTGTCTACAACTAATTTTGATATTTTTACAATAATTTATTAATGAAATTTTCAAATTATTTTACTTTCTTTACCTCGATATAATATATTTTTTAATTGAAGACAAGGGCCAAGATCGCTTTTTATTTATTTATTTTATTAAGATTACCGGTTTCAGCAGTTTAACTGCCATCTTCGGATCTTAGATTTCATTATTTAGAATATTATTATTAAAAGCTTTAAAAACCACATTTACTCTCCAACTTAATCGCTGGCTTATCAACATATAAATAAAACATGAACATCAACATCCTGTAATAAGGTGTGGTCACTTACATTTGAAAGCTTATAATAATAATGTTCTAATGAATGAAATCTAGATCCGAAGATGGCAGATAAACTGCCGATACCGGTAATCTTAATAAAAAATAAAAATCGATCTTGGCTCTTGTCTTCAATAAATTGATTAAAAGATCGTTCCCAAACATGACAAACCCCATCTCGATATAATACTTTGAAAGTTTTGCTCTTCGTACTCTAACTTAGACATTATGCAATATTACATATTTTGTTAATGCATCGTAGTCTAATGCTCATCTGTTTCCTCGAAGTAATAGTAGCCAAGCTACCCACAATGAATTTTGGAAAGACCTGCAGTGTTCTTTATAATCCTTGTCAAATAGTTGGGCTGAGAGTAACAGATAAATGACGATTCCATATGGCATCATTGGGCTGGAAAGAGTTAAAAGAATCAAATATCTATCAAATAATAATAATAATAATAATGCTTTGAAACACGTCCACTGAATGTGTGGTCGTCTTCCATTTTGATTGATTCATTAACTTAAAATGTTTCTGCAACATTAATGCTATCTATTTGTGTGTTAATTATTTTATTCTTTTTATTAATGATCAATGCCCCATGTTTATATATGTCTGCCCCACATTTATGTATGATTCCACCCGTTTGATTGAACTTGTGTGTTCATGCGAATGTGAATGTGTGCTCTTAATATTGACTGACTGCCGCGCAATGGCTTACAGTCGCCGCTTCCCGCTTTAGGCCTTGTTTTGCTGTAGTTAAGAACGCATGGCTTCGTTTGTCGTCTGCGCTAGCGTCTGCTGGGTGGTCAGAGACAAGATTACTTGGCAAGATGGCGAGGTGGCCGTGTTCTTATTGTAGTACCAAAGTCATCTTGGATGAAAGAGGTGACAGGAGAGCTCTCTGGGAGCGGTTGAAGAGGGAATTGTCTTGGCCAGGTAGCAAGGGTTGGTAACCACTAGTCTCTGAACGCACTCTGCGACGCTTTTACCGCGCTCTACATCTGGTGTATGGCGGGGGGAAGTTTTTCCATGGCCTTAGAAGTGCACTCTTCATTCTAGCTCCGACAACTGTGGAAGTAAGTACTTCGCCGAATCATGCTGAAGGGAAAGTGATGATTTTGTGTCTGGTTTTGCTCATGTTAGAATACACATGTGTCGCCTTCAGCCTTTGTGCAAATTAGTATGCTAAATACTTTCTCAGCTTCTCTGATTTGATTCTGTCTTTCCTGTCTTGTATGACCGATTGCACCACGTGCTTTCGTAACGGTCGGTACTTGAGGCTTGGCGTTATTAATTCTAGCTTTCTTCTATACGAATTCTCACGTGTGCTTTACTTGCTTATTCTAAATTAATATCTGTTTGTAAATGCTATGGAATTCGGCGTGGTCGCACACCATGTGGTACTTAAGAATGAGTTCGTTTAGTGCACAGGATACTTAAAAATGTGTGATCAAGACACCCACCATCTCATCAAGACGCCACCGACGCTTCGTTTCGCCACTGCTTTCAAATTTTCCCAGAGAGTAATACACTGTTAAGCATTATGCGCATATCTGTGAATGAATGAATGAATGAATGAATGAATGTGCTTTCAGCTACCCATTGTGTGTTTGCAAATTTCCTCCCACGATACATCCATATTCATAAAGGGCAGAAACAATTTTATTAAGGGCAGTAATTTTATGATTTAATTCACTTTTGTATAAGTTGTGTGCTTAATTTGGTCTCCCCACATTTATTTGCTTGTTATTTTACCGAATAGATTATGATTTTAAAGTATCAAACCTCTGCTTTATGATTTCATGCTCCCCGTCCCATGTTTAATTATCTATTCATTTATTTTTTAATATTAATTTCGTGTTTGTTAAAACGTTGGCTGCTCCCTTAAGGAGTGAGCAGTTAGATAAATTTCCATTGCGCATGTACTGTGGCCACTCATGCAGCAATTTAGAGCAGCAGTGAGCGTTTTGACTTACGTTTGCAGATCACAACCTCCCGAGATCTTGCTTATTTTTAATATCAGGCTACTTTCAGCTTGTCAGTCGCGTGTTTCAAGTTTCAGTTCAACACGCACTTGACAGGCTTCTTTTTTTTTGCGGTGTATGAGTCCTCAGGAAACTGCAGTGACGATATTCAATCATTGAACGAAATCGATAGACATTTAAAATTTACCTTTGTTGTATGACTCTTTACGGTAATTTTAATGCCCAACAAACCGTTTTCGTGTCCATAATAATCGTGAAAATGGAAGCCAGATTTCAGAGATCAATTTTCACTTTTTTTAGGAAACACATTAAACATTAAATTTCAATCATTTAATGTCGGGTGCAATGAACGAAGTACAAACGCGAGTGCAGCAAATCTGGGCCTCTGAAGTAGAGGCCTGCAGTATTCCAAGACATGCCAGAAAGTTACCGACCTCCAGGGGACACCCACCCAAGAAAATAATTTTCCCAGCGTAGTCCGTGAATATGTATGATGCATCTTAATATTGTTTCCTCATGCAAATTGTCACTATCAAGGCGCCAGCAACCCAAACAGCCGTCTCACGAGTGAAACCTCACAGGTGTCTATGTAGAATGAACAAGCGACTCTTCCTACACAAAATATTTCTGTAGTTTATTGATATAAGAGGTAGATTCCCTTTTCATTCAAAGATTGTGCTATATGCACCCATACGTCCTCATTCCGGGTTGCTTTTCCGCTGGTCATAAATTATGAAGAACGAATTTAACTCATCAAAAATATAAATAGATAATCTGCGTTATTGTGAATGACGACAGATACTCTCGGTTAGAGCCAAGGTCACAAAAGTGTTTTTCCAGGTGACCGAATGACTCAAAATGACGGGATTTATATTTATCAAAAGGAGTTACCAAGACAGCGATGTAAGCAGAAATATAAACTGCAGATGAATTCCGCCTCATGCAAGACTCCTTTTCTTTTTTTGTCACTCCAACATGTTTCTACACTTATTGTACCATATTCACTCGATTTTTACCCTTAATTTCTGAAAATTGTTCTTCCATGTTACAGTTTTTTGTGTGTTGTATAAACGCTAAATTGTTTACATCCAATTCATAGCCACAGCGATGCGTGGCCGGTTTTACCTAGTTGTAATAAATACTGTTTCCCGATAAACATACGAAGCGAAAAATTTACCATACAACGTCCGCCATCTAGTCAAATGTGCCGCCAATCGAAATTTCTCTCAAAATACGTCAAACAAGGGATATGTTTGACACTCATATCACACCCAGCCCGTGTTCAACAAACACAGCCTACTTTGACATACGCATCACAGTGTACGTTTGGTCGAAACAAGGCCCCTCGAGTAGACCACACTTCAAAAAATGTTCAAATGTTTGTAAATCTAAGGGGCTTAACTACGTTGGTCATCAGTCCCTAAGCTTACAAACTACTTATACTAACTTAAAGTAACTTATACTAATGACAACACAAACACCCATGCCCGACAGGGGACTCGAACCCCCGAACACAACCGGCCGCGCACACCGCAGCTGAGCGTCTTAGTGCGCACGGCTATTCTGCCGCGGCAGTCGACATTTCCAAAGAAAGCAGGCGCAGACAGGTGTAAAAGAAAAGAAATACCTACATATTTATTTATGAAAAGGAGTTACCAAGACAGTGATGCCAGCAGAAATATAGACCGGAAAGGAGTTCCTCCTAAAGACTCCTTTTGTGTTTTTTTTTCCACCTAAACATGTTTCGCCACTAATTGTACTATTTGCAGTCGGTTTTGTATCTTTAATTTCTGAAAATTGTTCTTATATGATAGAGTTTTGTGTGTGTTTATAAACGCTAAATTGTTTGCATTTGTTAACGGTTTTTTATGAACAAATAGCTTTTTACATCGATTTTCATGAAATTACGCAGATTTTTCGTGTAACAACGAGCTTTCCATTTACAATATATTCATAGAATTTTTGGGGTATAGCGAATGTTTTGAGAATTAGGGTCAAAGTTTTAGGTGCGTATTTATTTACACTGCTGGCCATTAAAATCTGCTACACCAAGAAGAAATACAGATGATAAACGAGTATTCATTGTACAAATATACTAGAACTGACACGTGATTACATTTTCCACAAATTGGGTGCATAGATCCTGAGAAATCAGAACAACCACCTCTGGCCGTAATAACGGCATTGATACGCCTGGGAATTGAGTCAAACAGAGCTTGGATGACGTGTACAGGTGCCCATGCAGCTTCAACAAGATATCGCAGTTCGTCAAAAGTAGAGACTGGCGTATTGTGACGAGCCAGTTGCTCGGCCACCATTGACCAGACGTTTTTAATTGCTGAGAGATCTGGAGAATGAGCTGGTCAGGACAGCAGTCGAACATTTTCCGTATCCAGAAAGGCCCGTACAGGACCTGCAACATGCGGTCGTGCATTATCCTGCTGAACTGTAGGGTTTCGGACTGTTCAAAGTGCCTTCAGTGCGAACAATAGGTGACCGTGGCGTGTAGCCAATGGCACCCCATACCATCACGCCGGGTGATATGGCAGTATGGCGATGACGAATATACGCTTCCATTGTCCTTTCACCGCATGTCGCCAAACACGGATGCGACCATCATGATGCTGTAAACAGAACCTTGATTCATCCGAAAAAATTATGTTTTGTCATTCGTGCACCCAGGTTCGTCGTTGCGTACACCATCGCAGGCGCTGCTATCTGTGACGCAGCGTCAAGGGTAAGCGCAGCCATTGACCTTCTAGGCATGCCAGAACTAAAGTCAACGCTCACATTGTATTTTCCTTTTGGTGTTATGACGGACTGTTTGGTCGTCTTACTCACTCCGTGCCACTGGCATTGCTCATGCGTGGTTGCTTACATCTCTGTGGCGGTTGAGTGACTTTTACGGACAATCTATGGAACTGTGTTCTTGATGTAGTATACACATTGAACGTTAGTGTTCAGGTGACCTTGGATCCAAGGTGATGCAACACTTTTTGCAGCGTGTAGTTATATCTGGCCTAGTCCACACATCTCCGAATCTTATCAGCACATTTCTAAAACTCGCGTTTGGCTTTCAAGATATCATCGGTGCCTGATTTAGTATTGCTGCATCAAATGTAATCAAGAGAATAGCTTTCAAATGTTCATCATCCGATCTCGATCGATAAGACATATACGGGGGGTGTTCAAGAAGCCCATCCGCAGTGCTGTACGTAGCAGTGAATATATCGAAATGAAACTCAGTAAAATGCAAGTTATTAATTTGTTGAATATTCATTTTTACTTAACAAATTTTTCACAATAAGTGCAGAAAGTGTCCTCCCTGTTGTTGAATACACCGTTCAATTCGTCTAATCATGTTTCCAGTCACAAGCTGTAACATTTCTTCTGTAACAGAAGCAGTGAAAGTGGATATTGCAGTTTTCAGTTCCTCGGTGGACTTTCTCTGCACCTCCAGAAGGAAAGTCAGGTGGTGTTACGTCAGGAGATCGTGGAGGTCAGAGTCACTGCGAAATTATGCGATCACCAAAAACATAATCAAGCAGTGACATTGAAACGCGAGCTGTATGCGCCATGTTGTTGAAAATAACCTTCCAGTATTTCAGTTAACTCAAGTTCTCCTATGAATGGGTACGGAATATCACTGCAGTATTGTTGTGCGTTTATTGTTTCGTTCAAAAATTTGGGATCCACAATCCGACGTCTAGAAATTGCAATCCAAACTCCTATTTTCACAGAATGAATACACAACAGATTTGCAATAGTGCACATACGAGAATTCTGCTAGTTTATGTATTCGAATAAATGAAAGTACTCCCCATCAGTAAAAACAGTTTCCATTTTGTTGAAAGAAATTTTTGAACCATTGACAATAATGCAGTCTTATGCCATGATCAGTATTTTTCAGTTCTTGCATGACTGTCACATCGTATGGGAAAAGTTCCGACAGTGACATCGATTTCCTGGGTGAGCTTTCTTACTGATTTGTTCGCATGGGTGTGTGTGTTGTCCTTAGGTTAGTTTACCTAGGTTTAAATAGTTTGTAAGCTACGGACTGATGACCACGCTGTTTGGTCCGTAAGAATTACAAACATTTGAACTTGTTCGCATTCATAAACATTTTATCGATAATATCGAGTATTTTATCCTCAGACGAATGATAGGAGCTTTTGAAATGTGGTGCTACAGACGAATGATGAAAATTAGATGGGTAGATCACGTAACTAATGAGAGGGTGCTCAACAGAATTGGGAAGAAAAGGAGGGAAGTAAGCGAGGCAAGCGAACAATCATACGGCACTGCGGAGAGACTTTTTGAACACCCAGTAATTGTTGTTCAAAATGTTCAAATGTTTGTATAGCTTATGGGACTGATCTACGTGGTCATCAGTCCCTAAACTTACAAACTAGCTAATACTAAGGACGGCACAAATATCCATGCCCGAGGAGGGATTCGAACTCCCCGACCGTAGTGGCCGTGCAGACCGTGACTGGAGCGCCTCAGTCCCCTCGACCACCGCGGCCGGCAGTAATTGTTGTCGTTGTCTTCAGTCCGCAGACCGGTTTGATGCAGTTCTCCATGCTACTCTGTCCTATGCAAACCTCTTCATATGAGAATACGAACGGCAACCTACATCCTTTTGAATCTGCTGACTGTATACGTACCTCGGTCTCCATGTACGATTTTTACCCCACACACTTCCTTCTAATGCGTAGTTGAGGATTCCTCGATGTCTCAGAATGTGTCCCAGTTACCTATCCCTTCTATTAGTCAGGATGTGCCAGAAACTCCTTTTCTTCCCAATTCTTTTGAGCACCTTCTCATTAGTTACGTGACCTACCCATCTAATTTTCGTAATTCGTCTGTAGCACCACATTTCAAAAGCTCCTATCATTCTTTTGTCTGAACTCCTTCTCGTCCACGTTTCACTCCCATACAATACTGCACTCCAGACAAATGCTTTCAGAAAGGACTTCCTAACATTTAAACTAATATTGGATGTCAACAAATTTCCCTTCTTCAGAATCGCTTTTTTCCCATAGCCATCTGCATTTTATATCTTCTTTACTTCGACCATCGGAAGTTATCTTGCTACCCAAACAACTAAACTCATCTACTACTTTTATTGTTTCATTTCCTAATCTAATTCCTTCAGCATCGTCTGATTTTTCTGAGACTACATTCTGTTACCCTCGTTTTACTCTTGTTAATGTTATATGTTCAAGACACTGTCCATGCCGTTTAATTGCTCCTCCAGGTCCTCTGCTGTCTCTGACAGAATTACTATGTCATCAGCAAACCGCAAGGTTCTTATTTCCTCTCCCTAGACTTTCATTCCTTCCTGCATTGCTTCAGAGATTGTTTAATGTAAAGTTTGAACAACATTGGAAAAACGCGACAGCCCCGTCTTACTCCCTTCTTAACCACTGCGTCCCTTTATTCATGTCCTTCGACTTTAATAACTGTTGTCTGATTTTTGTACGAGTTAAATATAACTCTTCGCTCCCTATATTTTACCCCTGTTACCTCCAGAATTTGAAAGAGTGTATGTCAGTCAACATTGTCAAAAGCTTTCTCCAGATCCACAAATACTAAAAACGCACGTTTGCTTTTTCTTAAGATAAGTCGTAATGTGAGTGTTGCCTCGAGTGTATCTACATTCCTCCTAAAGCCAAACTGATCTTCCCCAAGGTTCGATTCCACCAGTTTTTCCGTTCGTATGTAAATAATTAATTTTTGTAATCCAGAATGAAACCTTCACTCTGCAGCGGAGTGTGTGCTGATATGAAACTTCGTGGCATATTAAAATTGTGTGCCGGAACCGGGATTCGAACCTCGGACCTTTTGCTATTCGCGGGCAAACGCTCTAGCGACTGAGCTATCCCGACACAACTCACGATGCTACCTCACAACTTTACTTCTGCCAGTACCTCGCCTCCTAGTTTCCAAACTTCACGAAGCTCTCCTGCGAAACTTGCAAGACAATCACTCCTGGAAGAAAGGATATGGTGGAGACATGGCTTAGCCACAGCCTAACGGATGTTTGCAGAATGAAGATTTCATTCTGCAGCGGAGTGTGCGGTTATATGAAACTTCCTGGCAGATTAAAATTGCGTGCCGGAATCGGGACTCGAACCTGGGTCCTTTGCCTTTCGCAGGCAAGCGCACTACCGACTGTGCTATCCCGACACGACTCACGATGCCGCCTCACAACTTTACTTCCGCCAGTACCTCGGCTCCTACTTTCCAAACTTCACAGAAGTTCTCATGCGTAACTCGCAAGACTAGCACTCCGGGAAGAAAGGATATTGTGGAGACATGGCTTAGCCACAGCCCGAGGGATGTTTCCAGAATGAAACTTTCACTCTGCAGCGGAGTGTGCGCTTATATGAAACTTTCTGGCAGATTAAAATTGTGTGCCGGAAGCGGGATGATGATGGCGACATGTATGATCGCTGAAATATTGTGCTCGTTGGACACTGTAGACTGGCAGTACACCCGTGGATATATTGACTACTAGAAACGTAGGTTTGCCTTTCCTTAAGATAAGTCGCAATGTGAGTATTGACTCACGTGTTCCTACATTCCTTCTAAATCCAAACTGATCTTCCCCAGGGTCGGATTTTCCCAGTTTTTCCGTTCGTCTGTAAATAATTAGTTACTTTTTTTAATATTTACTCCCAGTCTTTAGTTGTCCGAAATACTGGTGTGTGAGTTCTAGCCGCAGCCGCGATTTCAGACATTGCGCGACTCAACAGAAACTGCCACGGCGGACGAACGGAACAATGCAGTCGGTTTATGAAGGCAATAACTTGGGAGTTCTGGCCGGCGCGGCCGCAGCTCGCGTGGGTCCAGAATGTTTCGGTGACAGCTGTGAGCGCCGTATCGATAGGACGTTGTTAGGGAGGAATGGCATGCCGGCGACAGGCGAGTAGCGTCCGCATGCCAAGCGGCCGCGCCCTTCGCTTCCGCCCCCTGCAGAAGGCGCCGGTTTGACGCACGAGCTGAGCCGTGGCTTGCGTGAAGGCGGAGCAGAGCGCAGGGCAGGCGAGGCGTGGGATGGGAGCCGCATCTCGCTGTAGGCCGACAGCCGGGAGCCGTGGCGGCGACAGCGGCCGCTTCCCTCTGGTGGGCCGGCGAGGGCTGCCGCCGCTACACTCAGTCTGCTCTGCAGCGCTGATGTTTGAACCAGGGGAGACCACGACGTAGGGATCAAGGAGTTTCTTCTTTTTTTTTTTTTTTTTTTTTTCATTTATTGTATTTCACACCAGTACACTGGTAGGCTGGCAGCAGCACCATAGGCTGCTCTTCAGCCGAGAGAAATTAAAATACATATATGAGGTGAGAATTAAAATACATGTGGAGTAGCCGAGCGGTCTAAAGCGTCTCGCTGCGGAACGCGCGGTTGCTCGCCGTGGAAGTTCGTGTCCTCCCTGGGGCATGGGTGTGTGTGTTTGTCCTTAGGGTAGTTTACCTAGGTGTAAGTAGTTTGTAAGGTACGGACTGAATACCACGCAGTTTGGTAAGATAGAATTACAAACATTTGAACATAACAGGAGATAAAACAACGGAGATAGTATAACATAGACAAGGCGACAGTTTGAAGTACATTACAAAAGACAGATGATTTAAATCACATTTAGTCAGTTAAAAATGATGAGCCAAGGTAACGTAAAAAAAAAAAAAAAAAAAAAAAAAGACACGAAGGACGACAATAACACAAGACGGCCAGTATACGGAGACACAAATTAAAACACACGTTGCGACGCTTGTCTGATTGCAGAGGACGCAGTTAAAAAAAAAAAAAAACAAAAAAAAAAAAAGAACATACACTTCACTGGAGCACTGCACACAACACTTGACGTATCACTGATAAAACTGTCAGTCCAGGACCCCGTGAAAAGGGGGGGCGGGGGAGTGGGAAGCGCGGGGGAGAGGAAAAACGGCGGGGAAGGGGGTGGTATAGAGGATACGGATATGTTGGAGCTATTCAAGGAGGTGGGAAAACGGGATCAGGTTAAAGGATCCGCGTGGGGGAAGGGAGCCGAATGCGGTAGGCGAGGCGGAGGGGGTGGCGCTCAAGGACTTGGAGGGTTTTGTAATAGGATGTAGGAGCGGAGATCCAGGCGGGATGGAAGCTGCAAAGTACAGAACGCTGAGGGAACGGTAGGTGTAGAGGATGGTGGAGGGGCTGAGACCCCACATCCCGGCCGGTGAGGAGTTTTAGGCAGTGTCGTCAGCATGTTGTAGGAGATACACGGGAGGCTTGGGTTGGGCATGTCGGCAGAGTAGATGAGATAAAGGAGAGGAGAGAGGACGGAGCCTTGGGGCACCCCGCCAGAGGGGTAGAACCAACGGGAGACGGAGTTGCAGACAGTGACATAGGAGGGGCGGATATTCTTCCAACTTTTTACCCTTTTAGCAGACCATTAGGACAACATAATGTGCAAGGACAAGGCGCAATACTTTGTTGTGGATGGGGTGTTTGGACGCCTTTCGATGCCAATGAAACATCAGTTACTTCTCTCTCTATGGAAGCTCGGCGGTACATCTGCTGATTGCTGCTGAGCTCCGTGTGTCAGGGCTCAGCGTTGCTGACGGGACGGCAGAATGGCCATGACCGGCCTGTGTAAATCTGCTTTCGTCATCGGATTGACAGGCTTGCTCTTCGTGCTCACTCGTCACACCGCCTGAAGTTGTCTTCCTCTGTCCTAAAGCATGTATATACTGTGTCGTCTTGTTAGCGCCACAGCTCCACCGACGCTGGGGGCTGTATCATCGGGCTACCATGGCGGACTCCAGTGGAGTCCACCGCTCTATGACGCGCCAGGGCCTCCGGCTCTGACGTCAGAGTCCTGGATTCGTTCCTCGTGTGCCTTGGAGGGCAAACGCCAGCCACAGCTACGAGAAGTACCTCGCTCGGTGCTTCCCCAAGAGTCCAGAGGTCACCGCCCGCCACCAGACGACGGACGACAGCCGCCGCTCCCGGCCAACGCCACCTGGAGACAAGGCCTCACAACAGTCTTTGCTACGTCACACTGACCAGGCCGCGGCCGCCAGCTGAATGGCTGGCCGCTGGGGCACGCCCACTCCCTTTCCCACGACTGTCCACATATGCTCGTTCCATTTCACATCGTTGTGGAGCGTTTCGCCTACATATTTAATTGACGCTACTCTGTCAACCAGCACACTACTAATGCTGTATTCGAACATTACGGGATTGTTTCTCTTACGCATCTTTCTACATTTAGCGCTAGTTGCCATTCCTCACACTACCTAGAAATTTGGTCTAAGACTATAGTACATCCTACTACAGTTATTCAAGGAAGGCACTCTATAGTACACCACAGCATCATCAGTAAACAGATTGCAAATCACTTTGTCCGTTACATAATTTATAGAGACAGAAAGTAACAGCGGTCCTATCACGCTTCCCTGGGGCACTCCTGACGATACCCTAGTCTCTGATTAACACTAGCCATCGAGGAAAACGTACTGCGTACTATTATTCAGTCTTCGAGTCACTCACATATTTGGGTACCTATTCCATAAGCTCGCACCTTCGTTAGCAGTCTGTAATGCTGCACCGTGTCAAACGGCTTTTCGAAAATCGATAAATATTCAGTCTGCTTGTTGCCCTTCATCCATAGCACGCAAGATGTCATGAGAGAAAAGGGCAAGCTGGTTTTCGCGTGGTCGGTGTTTCCTAAGGCTGTCCTGATGCATGCACAGAAGCTTTTCCGTCTCAAGAAAATTTACTATATTAGAAATCAGAATATGTTCAAGATTTCTACGGCAAACTGATGTTAATGATATAAGTATGTAATTTCGGGGATACGTTCTTTTGCCTTTCTTATACACGAGAGTTACCGTGCATTTCTCCAGACGCTTGGAACTCTGCGCTGCATCAAAGATTGGCGATAAATGCGAGTTCAGTATAGGGGCAGTGCCGCAAATAGCAGATAAGCCCACACTGTGAGAGGAATGGCCACGAGGGCCAAGGCGTCACGCTACACACTGCGTGGCCACTTCTCTCGGAGGTTTGAGTCCTCCCTCGGGCATGGGTGTGTCTGTGTGTGTGTTATCCTTAGTTCAAGTAGTTGAAACCTCACGGCAGTACTCACTCGTTCCTAGGCTACTCGTATTAACATTTGCACCCCTCACTTTCAGTGCAGTTTTGAAACCTTACCTGCGAGGATGGTGAGCCATAACATTTATAATTTACTACTCTACATCTACATCTACATACACACTCCGCAATCCACCGTAAGGTGCGTGGTGGAGGGTACACTGTACCACTACTAGGCATTTCCTTTCCTATTCACTCCCAAACAGAATGAGGAAAAAAAGAGTGCCTATATGCCTCCGAACGAGCCCTAATTTCTCTTGTCTTTGTGATCACTACGCGAAATGTAAGTAAGCGGCAGCAAGATTGTACTACACTCAGATTCAAATTCCGGCCCTATAAATTTACTCAACAGAAATTTACGAAAAGAACGTCGCCTTTCCTCCAGCGATGCGCAATTGAGTTGCCGGAGCATTTCCGTGACACTCGCACATTGGTCGAACCTACTAGTAACAAACCTAGCTTCTCGCCTCTGAACCGCCTCTACGTCTTCCTTTAAAATGATCTGCTGTGGGTCCCAAACACTTGAGCAATACTCAAGACGTGGTCGTACAAGCGTTTTATACGCGGTCTCCTTTACAAATGAAGTACATCTTCCCAAAATTCTCCCAATAAACCGAAGTCGGCTCTCCGCCTTACTCACAACCGTCCTTACATTTTAGTTCCATTTCATATCGCTCTGCAATGTTAGGCCCAGATATTTGAGCGACGCGACTGCATCAAGAAGTTCACGACTAATGCTGTCTTCGAACATTATGGGATTGTTTTTCCTACTCATGCGCATCACCTTACATTTTTCTACAATGATAGCTAGCTGCCATTCTTCGCACCAGCTAGAAATTTTATCTAAGTCATCCTGTATGCTATTACAGTCAGTTAAAGACGACAGCCTCCCATACATCACAGCATCATCAGCAAACAGCCGCAAATTACAAGTTACTCTGTCCATCAGATCATTTATATAGATAGAAAATAATAGCGGTCCTATCACACTCCCCTGGTGCACGCCTGACGATACACTCGTCTCTGATGAACACTCGCCGTCGAGAACAACGTACTGCGTTCTATTACTTAGGAAGTCTCCCAGCCAGTCACAAATCTGTGACTAGCTGAAAACCCGGTGTTGCTCAGGTATTTATTTATTTTACACTTACCTGACATCTTATTCAGGATTTATACAGGATGCGATCTTAATATGATACTTATGAATCTCTTATGAGATCTTTATTTCTCATAGATCGCTTATACATATTGATTTTACCTTTATGACTAGTTTCGACTTGTTAAAGAGTCCTTATCAAATCTTAATTCTCTGGCATGGTAAGAATATGTTTCAGATGAGCTCACACTATAATGACAAGCTATGAAAGGTATGCACATCACAAGTCAAATATGCCTCAATTTTATGTTGTTCAATACCCTGTGCTTCCCTGTCCCACATGTCCAGGCAGTGTGTCAGCTCTGGCCTGCACAGAGGCCTGACTTCAATCGCTAGAACACATTTGGGATTTTTTTGGAACACCGACTACGTGCTAACCTACTGGGTGATCAAACGTCAGTATAAATTTGAAAACTTAGTAAATCACGGAATAATGTAGATAGAGAGATAAAAATTGACACATATGCTTGGAATGACATGGGGTTTTATTAGAACTGTCTGACAGATGGCGCTTCATCTGATCAGAAAAGCAATAATTAGCATAATAAATTAAGACAAAGCAAAGACGATGTTCTTTACAGGAAATGCTCAATATGTTCACCATCATTCCTCAACAATAGCTGTAGTCGAGGAATATGTTGTGAACGGCACTGTAAAGCATGTCCGGAGTTATGGTGAGGCATTGGCGTTGGATGTTGTCCTTCAGCATCCCTAGAGATGTCGCTCGATCACGATGCACTTGCGACTTCAGGTAACCTCAAAGCCAAATTGCACGGACTGAGGTCTGGGGACCTGGGAGGCCAAGCATGACGAAAGTGGCGGCTGAGCACACGATCATCACCAAACGACGCACGCAAGAGATCTTTCACGCGCCTAGCAATATGGGATGCAGCGCCATCCTGCATAAGAATCGTACGTTCCAGCAGGTGTTTATCAGCCAGGCTGGGGATGATGCGATTCTGTAACATATCTCACCCGTCACGGTAGCAGTCACTGACGTTTTGCTGTCCAGCGCCATGTAGGACTTTTTTTGAACTTTTTTTTTGTTCTAATAAAACTCCATGTCATTCCAAGCATGTATGTCAATTTGTACCTCTCTATCTATACTATTCCGTGATCTATTAAGTTTTAAAATTTATACTGACTTTTTGATCACCCGGTACATCGATAACACTCCTCAGTGCAGCACTCTTTAAGTAAATGGCTGCGATTCCCAAGAAACCTTCCAGCACCTGACCGAAGGTTTATTTGATTATTATTATTATTATTGCTTATGGCGCCACAAACATGTAAATCATTTTTAACCAGATGTCCGGATAGTTTTGATCATATACTGTACATTCAACGTAATAATCATTTACCAAGTCGTCAGCGCTCGTTTCTATTTTCGTACGTTTATCACGTTTAAAGCAGCACCATATCAAGGAGATTTAGTCTACGTCGAGACGAAGGGAACCGGAGATCAAGGGGTGAGCTGGAAGTGCACGCATTGGACCGGGGTAAGCGCCAGGACAGGCAGAGACCAGCTCAGTGCGCCGTACTCCGACGTCACCCCTTTGCCCGAGAGATTTGCTCGGCTCCCACGCCAGTACAGACTGAATGGACGCCCACTCCCTCAACCGGACTTCCCGGCTGCAGATCAAATGGCGATACGTCACTGGCCCATGCGGCTAATTGTTTCCGGCCTCTGTACATTGGCTCGCTCCCCGCTGCCCTACACGTGTTGTCTGCTGATCTTTCCGTCTCTTAACACGAGCTACCCGCAGCTAAGCTGATCGAAATCGACTAGGTTTATTTATTTACTATCTTAAACCCGCGACTCCGCTCGCGTGTTGGTTGACTATGATAGATAAGCTATCTTTCAGTAGTGCGCTATGAGACTGGTATTGAAGGATGAAATGAAATACAACATTTTTAATCAACATTATCAGGAAAGTAGTGTAGATCAAATCACATGTAAAAATGCACTCGTTTCGAAGAATCCATTCATGAAATTCAACAATAATGGTTGTAATAATATCACAGATCGATCACTTGATGTAATGCGCGAAACGTCAAATCGATTTATTTTAAAGAGATGTATTAAAAGAAATTTATTTTTTACTGCTTTATTTATTTATTCTTATATTTCCTTATTCGTATGCTTATCCTTACAGAAAGAGAGCTGAAGACATTGTAGCACGCATAGACCAAAGATAAGGTCTGTGGCATCACGTTTCGCTGTATGTAACCTCCTTGCTATAGAGTCGCAAATGTCATCGCTCGCCTTCAGTCCGAATTTTTTTGTAATTTGACGACTTTCAACCACCATATCTTCCACCCCCTAATAGCTATGGGCACGGAACTGATATAGTGCACAACGGGAGACTTCGAACAACAATTACACACAGACCATTCGATTGCGTTCTGTAGTTTTCGCTGCAGAGCGAAATATTAACACACACACACACACACACACACACACACACACACATGTAGAATTTTATATACACCGATAACTTTCCATCCCAATATACTCGACCCTTTTATCATTATCAATCCTCAAGCAACAATGCAACCAATAAAACCATTTTCAAAGAGTAAATATAATTTTCAAAGAGTAATTATTGTTCCGAATACTGCGTTATATTCTTCAAATTACTAATTATCTATCAGATCGCTATAAAACCGTGCCTAAAACATTACTCAGGTATAAATTAGTAACTGAACAAATATTTAAGTCTCTGCGTCTTTTCGTTCTGACGTGATAAGCGTATACTGAAGAGACATTCACATTAATATATATGTAGATAAATAGCTATATGATCGCCATAAAACCGTGCCTAAAGCGTTCCCCAGGTAGAGATTAGTAACTGTATAAATTTTTAGCTTTTTATTTCTTGTGCTTCAGACGTGATAAACGTACACCGAACAGACATTCACATTTATGGATATAGATTGCTGTCGAAATTGTTAGCTTATGACAGCTGCAACGACAGTACCGACCCTAGCGGTGACAAAGCTTATGATAAGCATTTTCTTTGACACGTAACATTTAGGTATGGAGTCGAACGATTCGCACATGAATATTTTGTAACTACAATTATTTTTATTTTATTCGACATTATTGTCTGGGAGTGTGACTGAAATTAATATTTTATTATATACCACATATACAGGGTACGTCAAAAAGTGTATACACACTTTGAAGCGTCATAGAAAATTTATTTCCCGTTCTACGATGTTAAATTTCTGGAAATGGAAAGCTTAAAGTCCAATTTGAAAAATAAAAGTACTTTGGAAATGTGATTAATGTTCAAACTGGTGACCTTCAGCATCAATACATTTCTGAGTACGAGTCAGCACTGTTTCCGTACATCGTACCGAAGTGTCCAATGAGATTTCTGCCCACAGCGCTTGAATCTCATTCCAAAGTGTGTCCAGGTTACGTGGTTTACGTTTGTACACCTCATCTTTTACTGTGCCCCGTAAGAAGAAATCCAGCGGCGTGTGGTCTGAAGAGCGTGCAGGAAACTCGATTGGTCCCATGAGTCCTATCCACTAGCCTGACACATTGTGATCCTGGTACGCTCGTACGTCCCTATGATACTGCGGCGGGGCGCCATCTTGTTGGAAATAAACTCAACATTACCGTATAATGCACGAATGGCAGGAAATGTAACAGTACCTTCAAAGCGGAAAGGCCCAATGAGTCCCCTTGCAGACAAACCATACCACACATTTACACCAGGCAAATTCACAGCCTTTTCTACTGTAATGTGAGGATTATCTTCAGCCCAGTACACACAATTGTGCCTATTGACAGTTCCACTAAGTTTGAATTGGGCTTCATACGACCAAATTATGCTACCCTTAAATTCCGGTTCATGTCTCACCATCCCCTGAACCAATTCACAAAATGCGCCATGTTGTAGTTACTTCTTTGCCACTGCTGCCACCTGTTGAAGAAACATAACATTACTTTCTCACAGATGAACTCACCAGATGTAATTAGCAGCATTGGCCGTTAATGTTTTATTTTAAAAAACCACAGATCGATTTCGATCACATAATGATCATCTTCAGTGTCCTTCCAACTATAGAACAATATCAAAGATCAGTATGGAATACACACAAATACAAATTGAACTGGAATACCACATTAAATATAATATACAGACACCATACATACCGAGCATATGCATGCCCTGAACGCAACTGCAACGGTAATTTGCAGTGTCAAAGTTTGAAATAAGCGCGCTGCTTACAAACGTCATGCAGCGGCGCTGTAGGGATGGGCGTTGTTAACGCCCTCTATTACTTAGATGTTCCACTAATTTTTTATGCAGACCAAATAAAATTAAAATGTGTTTTTATACATAAGATATATAGGCTGAATAATCAATAAAAATGAAAAACAGCATACAGAAATAAATAAAATATCAGGTAACAAACAAGAGTATGATGTTAAGCGTCTTATGCTAATTATAGATACTACTAGCGTAGTAAGTTATTTAAACAGGAAAATATAAAAAACATTTTAAAAATTTTTTAAAATGAGCAGTACCATGAAGGACAGTACTCTTTATACATTGATTGTAACTACGCTGCAAATTCTTGAAAAGGACGAAGAAGGGTAAAGGGATATATATATATTTTTTAATGTTTTATGACAAAGTAACGAAGGTTAATTGCAGCGCCATCTCGTTTTACGTGCTTGAAGCACGTTACATAGCTTTAAGAAAGTTACAGTACAGTATAAATATTACATCAGTCAGAAGCAAAGTATAAATAAAACATACAGAGTACCTAACGTAAAGGCTTAAGTTGTACAGAGTAGTATGATTTAGTGTTAAAACATATAAAATAAACAATCGCGTAAAAGAACGTAGATATCATTCATTATAGATGACGTCAAGGGAATGCCACAGATATTGGACGTTGTAGAACGGGAAATAAATTTTCTACGACAGTTCAAAGTGTGTATACATTTTTTTGACGCACCCTGTATAGTGGTTAAGCCATAGTCACAAGGAAAAGAAAAATCCTTTATTCAAATAACGTAAATAGTTTCGATTATCTTTGTTACCATTATCAAACGTAAGAAAATCACAAATTGCAAGATACTAAGCATAAACTAAGATTATCGTGTCAGTTCAGAAACTGGAGCCAGGTCATCTAGAGGAGGCAAAGTGGTCCTCACCCGTCTGCTATATTCGCAGCATTTGTTGTTGTTTAGAGGTGACTAGATTGTTTGGTCATCAGTCTTCGCAGCATACATTATCAAATCATTTGCAGCCATATTTTACTCCATACCATATAGCAGCAGAGTAAGCTGGATTGGTAAAATAGGTGGTAAATGTATTACTGTGCTGCCTTGATCGTATAATATAGCATGGACAGACAAAACTTTCTGTAAAATCAAAAAATAGAAATAGGTAACGTATGGTAGGTATGGTTGTGACAACTACAACGTGTTCATTATTTAAAGGTATCTTACCGGAACTTTGTAGTATACAGGGTCAATGCACATGAAGATAGAACACAGTACGGCTCTGCTGCTATATATTGGTATGGAGTGAAATATGGTCGCAAATTATTTGATATTGTATGCTGCGAATATAAGAGACGGGTGGGGGCCACTTTGAGTCCTCTAGAAGGTCTGGCTCCAGTTTCTGAATTGACTACATTTGTTCATAATTTATTCACATGATAATCTCAGGTTATTGTTTAGTATCTTGCAATTTGTGATTTTCTTACGTTTGATAATGATGACAAAGATCATCGAAACTAGTTACGTTATTTGAATAAAGGGTTTTTCTATTTCTCGTGACTATGGCTTAACCACTATATATGTGGTATAGGCTATAATAAAATAACAATTATTCTTACTTCGAGAGCGAACAGACCGAAAATTCTTTTTTGTGACTGATACATAGCAGTAATTGCGGAGTTGGTTTCTTCTGTGTTGGGAAATAATTTTATTGCTCTTGACGTAGGTGTGGTTTTTATTTCACCTATAGTCGTAGGGCATTGTTCGTCACGTTAAATTATGTAGGTATTGTATGCTATACAAGTTTCCTTCGTTCCCCATTCAGTGATTTAACTGGAAATTTTGTGATGAAAACTTAATGTTTCTGAGTAGATAACGACGTCTAAGCGCAGGGTTAGTTCTCCTGATGTTTACAAACAATTTTTTGTTCTTAAAAGAAAACGACATTCAGTAAATACCTCACCTGTAGGTTATAAGAGAATGTAAGGGAACTGTCATAGAATGAACCGATTCATATATCCAAGAGTCCTTACGAAACTAAAGAAAGACAGATACTGGGTTGTTTTTGAGTGTTTTCCGGAATACATACGCACCATATGGTAAAAACTGTTACAAAACGATGGCTGTGGAACTGTGATAATTCAGCAATCGTGACCCGTGTGATGACAAACTGTGTTTTATAATAAACACTTTAATCGCGGATTAATTTGGAACTGAAATGTTCGAAGGACTACACTAATCTACGAGTGACAATTTTGAACTTTTACTATCGAGTGCGTGTGATATTTATAGTGCCTCTCATGAACAATAATTGGGGAAATATTCAGTTACTTAACGATGTATAAAGTACGACCACCTCCGAATTTTCAGGTCCAGAAAGAGAAATAAACTCTATTTATTACTTTGTGAGTGAATCACTTCTTTATCTTAGAATCCATTTTGTTGGCTATTCAGAAGTTTGTTTAAATATATTTTCACGTCATCATATGCAGAACAACAGACTGGCTAAAATACAAATTAATTATTGATCTTGTTTAAACAGGTGGGGTAGCTGTTTAGGGCATAGAAGCTGAGATACATAACTCACCCCAATGTACAGAGACAACGAGCCATAAACTTTTGCTACCCGAGTTATTTATTGCGCAAGTCTTATTGGTGAGAACCGATAGGAAGGTCCCACTCTGATAAAAACTGTTTCATCTACATCTACATAATTCCTCTGCAAATCACATTTCAGTGCGTGGTAGAGGATTCATCAAACTGCTTTTATGATGTTTCTCTACAGTTCCAGTTTCTAATAACTCGCGAGAAAAGGAACATCTAAATCATTCCATTTTCTATCTAATTTCTCTTATTTTATGATCATGTCTTCCTATTTAGGTGCGCGCTAATAAAATACGTTCGCATTCGAAGGAGAAAGTTGGTGAAAGGAATTTCGCAGAAAGGTCTCGTCTCAACGAATAACACCTTTCCGTAAATCGTGATAATACAAAACGAGCTGCCTGTTTCGGACCTTTTTCTTTATCCTCCGTCAGTTCCACAATGCACAGCAATACTCCAAATTAGGACACACAAGTGTAATGTAGTCAGATACTTTCGTAGAACTGTTGCAACTTCTAACCCAGGGATGACGAACATAAAGAAATAAAAAAAAAATGCATTTAATGTGCCTAAGATGCGCCCTGTCATGAGGCTACTCCAAAGATATATATTTCCTACCTAGCACTTTTATTCTTTCCTTCTGAAACTGATGTAAGTAAATCATGAAATAAACTACTTATCTGCGAGAAAGGTTTGTCGCAAATTTTTGAGCTGTGTAATACCGCACTCAACTACTAATTGTACCAGTTACCGGCATATTGAAGGGATTCACATTAAATATCATGTGTAAATCCTATTTAATATTACAGTATTCGTTGTATCTTATTACGACATGCCACATAAATCCATCTGGTTTCATATGGATATGAGCAAGTCCTCGTGGTAAATGTGTGTGAGGCCTTATCCGACCAAACTTCGTGGTCATCAGTCGCTAGACTTACACACTAATTAGTTGACTAACTTAAACTAACTTACGCTAAGGACAACACAAACACCTATGCCTGACGGAGGAATCGAACCCCCGACCGCATCGGCGGTGCAGACCGTGACTGGCGCGCCGCAGACCGCTCGGCCACTGCGACCAGCCCTTGTAGTAACGAGGAGTAGTTATTCAAAATAATAACATATAAAATGCACCATTTGTGCCAATCATCAGCAGTGGAAAATGTGCTAAGACCCTGTTATCAACAATCGTACTATTTCTCTCCAGTGGAACATCAGTTTTTATTTCTAGATGACGAAAGTACACGATTGTACATTTAAAATATGTATTTAATGGCTAAAGTGCAGATTACTAAGGCAATATCGATTAATAGTACACTTAACCTACCCTGTCTTTTGTGACATGCCTTTATTCGTAGAACCGTTTTCGACTGGTACCGCGGCTCTCGCCTCAGGTGTATCGTATAAGAAGGCCTGATATAAGATATTTGTAGAAAAGGGCGAAGTACTTTTGACAAGCTACACTGTAGATGTCATCGCTGCTTGTTCACTAGCAATAATTTAAGCTGTACTCTTAGGTTCCTGCCTAACCACATCCTTGAACATCAAGACATATTCGTAAAAGAGTAGTAAAGTACTTTTGTCAATCAGAATAGACATCTACAGTGTGTTGTTGTTGTTGTTGTGGTCTTCAGTCCAGAGACTGGTTTGATGCAGCTCTCCACCCTACTCTATCCTGAGCAAGCCTTTTCATCTCCTCATAAGAACGACAACCCACATCCATTTGAATCTGCTTACTATACGCGTCTCTTGGTCTCCCTCTGCGATTTTTACCCCACACACTTCCCTCCAACGCTAAATTCACAATTCCTTGATGTCTAAGAATGTGTCCTACCAATCTATCCCTTCTTTTAGTCAAGGTATGCCAGAAATTTCTTTTCTCCCCAATTTTGTTCAGTACCTCCTCACTAGTTACGCGATCCACCCACCTAATCTTCAGCATTCTTCTGTAGCACCACATTTCAAAAGCCTCTATCCTCTTTCTGTCCACACTGCTTATCGTCCATGTTTCACTCCCATATAAGGCAACACTCCATACAAATGCCTTCAGAAAGGACTTCCTTAGGCTTAAATCAATATTCGATGTTAACAAATTTCTCTTTTTCAAAAACGCCTTTCTACCCATTGCCATTCTGCATTTTATATCATCTGTACTGCGACCATCATTTGTTATTTTACTGCCCAAGTAACAAAACTCATCTACTTCCTTTATTATTTCGTTACCTAATCTAATTCCTTCAGCATCACCTGATTTATTTACACTGCACTCCATTACCCTAGTTTTACTCTTGTTAATGTTCATCTTATATGCACCTTTCAGCACACTGTCCATTCCGTTCAATTGCTCTTCCAGGTCCTTTGCTGTATCTGACAGAATTACTATGTCGTCGGCAAAACGCAATGTTTTTAATTCTTCACCCTGAACTTTAATTCCTTCTCCAAATTTCTCCTTGCTTTCCTTTATAGCTTGCTCAATGTACAAATTGAACAACATTGGGGAAAGGCTACAACCCTGTCTTACTCCCTTTCCAACCACTGCATCCCTTTCATGCCCTTCAACTCTGACAACCGCTGTCTGGTTTTTGTACAAGTTGTAAATAACTTTACGTTCCCTATATTTTACTCCTGCTTGCTTCATAACCTTAAAGAGTTTATTCCAATCAACATTGTCAAAAGCCTTCTCCAAATCTACAAAAGCTAGAAATGTTGGTTTGCCTTTTCTTAATCTATCTTCTAGGATAAGCCGTAAAGTGAGTATTGCCTCCCGTGTTCCTACATTTCTCCTGAACCCAAACTGATCTTCCCCGAGGTCGGCTTCTACCAGCTTTTCCATCCTTCTGTATATAATTCGTGTTATGTAGCTTGTCAAAAGTACTTTGCCGTTTTCTACGAACTAGTATTGCCTGCGGTCGAAAATCGACCAATTGTGTTTACAATGGTCACTGGGGGTAAAATTTTACGTATCATGTCGGCGGCCTCGCGTGATTATGTTGGCAACATCAACAACACGATAGAAAATCTTTGCCCATTTGTTCGAACCACATAGAATGACTCGAGTAGTGTATCGTACAGACCATGAAGTAAACAAATAATGCTGTTCCTGCTTTATGGTTGACAGGTTCTTGTATGTACCCTCGTCCGCTCAGTAAAAATAATTGTCCTCGTAAATCCAAGATTCCATGAGAAAACATCAGCGTTGTCAAGCGATTGGCTAAAATAAAGACTCACAGGATTCTCACTATTCAGCATTTGTTGCCAACATTATCATAGGAGGCCGCTGGGATATTTGGTAAAATTTAACCGATACTGGGAGGTATGAAACGGTATCTTTTACGTGTCAAGGAAAATGCCTGACGCAATAACAACAAATAAAAACGGAAGTATATACTTCTCACGCCATTTTCGAATTATATAACTTTTATTAGCCTAATATTTGAAATGGAACTACAATTTCGGTGTTCGTATATTTATACAACGCCAAGAAATAATGTTATTTCGATACTGCGATATTCAGAATTCCAGAGCTGACAACATGTCAACTTCGTAGTTCCACCCGTGCACCGCTACATTCCTCTCCCGGCGCATCATCATTTATATCGGCATTCTCGACTTCGTAGTTCTTTCCAAATTAATCCCGGTGTCCCGTTTATTACGCATTTTTTCATTTAAACATTAATAATTTTATTCCAAATTTTACCTTCCACTTTCTTTATTCCTATCGACCGTTGTTGCTGTCTACCAAAGAGGTGCAGCAACGTTCCGGTTATAGCCTCCGCTACATCATCGGCTTCATTACCCATAGCTTTTCCACCAAATTAAGATAATTAGGCACACAGGTCATTTTTCTAATTATTATATACTAACCGGTGGTGTAGGATGGGTAGGGCTACAAACTCCTGTTTGTCAGGTGTGATAGCTATACTTGTATCATCAGCAAAAAGTTCTAGCTTAGCTTCTTCGTGAATGTAGACTGGGGCGTCAATAATATATTTTAAGAACAGCAAAGGACCCAAGACCGAACCTTGTAGGACACCATTTTTGATAACTGTCAGTAAAGATATTCTCAAACGCACTGGTAATATTACACCGCAGTTCTTGTATGTACCCGCGTCTGCTCAGTAAAAATAATTGCCCTTGTAAAGCGAAGATTCCATGAGAAAACATCAATGTTGTCAAGTGATTGGCTAAAATGAACACTCACAGGATTCTCACTATTCAGCATCTGTTGCTAACATTATCAAAGGAGGCCGCTGGGATATTTGGTAAAATTTAACCGGCACTGGGAGGTATGAAACGGTATCTTTTACGTGTCAAGGAAAATGCCTGACGCAATAACAACAAATAAAAACGGAGGTATATACTTCTCATGCCATTTTCGAATTATATAACTTTCATTAGCCTAATATTTGAAATGGAACTACAATTTCGGTGTTCGTATATTTATACAACGCCAAGAAATAATGTTATTCCGATACTGCGACATTCAGAATTCCTGAGCTGACAACATGTCGAATCCGAAGTTCCACCCGTGCACCGCTACACGCCTCTCCCGGCGCATCATCATTTATATCGGCTTTCTTGACTTCGTAGTTCCACCCGAGCACAGCTAGATGCCTCTCCCAGTGCATCATCCTTTATATCGGCATTCATACGAAAACATCCATTTCCTCTAACCACTCTTAAAAATTGCGAAAATGAAGTATTTGAACGGCACAAGAAAGTGAGTTGGGAGCACTCCATGTTTCGATATTCACTTGTTTTAATACGTTATTTTAATACTGCAGATGCGCTGCATTACTGCGTCTTTGATCGAGGCGAATAGCGAATCAGTGAGCTGATTGTTGGAGAATGTAGAACTTGATCCAAACTGTAGATAGGAAAATTTCTACTTCCTTTTACCACTTTTAATGGCTAAATGCACACAAAATATTTATATTTGTTAAATCTACGAGAAACAATATTTCGAATTATGTAACTTTCATTGGCCTTCTTCTACGAATAAATTAGTAATCTGTACCAAAATTTTCGTGTTAGCATATTTATATAATGATATGATTTACGGCGAGTAGCTTTGACTGACTTATCGTGTAAATGAAGTTTAACGGATTTGTGGAATATTTGGCACTTAATTTGGTACCAAATACTTCGCTATTTGTGCGAATCTAGACAGCATCCAATGCAAGTACTTCCAGTCCAAAATAATGACAGGCTCGCGCCGCTAACAGGCATCAAACCAGAACACACTGCGATATCACGCCAGCGGACTGGTTCCCGATCCAGCATTCCAGTCAACTTCGCGATGCCTTTAGAACTTTCACAGCTCGCGCTTCACGCAAGCCTGCATCACAAGTTAAAAGAGCCGGAGTAACCCCTGTCGTGCATAACGTCCGCCAACGGCCACTGGTTACACTCCAGCTCGTCTCCTTCCGGGCTCTTCGACGGTACAGCCCATTCAG
Source organism: Locusta migratoria (assembly GCA_026315105.1). NCBI lineage: Eukaryota > Metazoa > Arthropoda > Insecta > Orthoptera > Acrididae > Locusta > Locusta migratoria. The sequence continues at coordinate 16,138,711 of CM048746.1, read as the reverse complement.
ACTCTCCGCACTCACCGCACCGTCAAAGATTCCGGCGTGCAGACTATTAATACAGCACAGCGCCGCCGTTGGTGAAGACGACAACTAAATATCGAAATTGCGAGACAATGCCTGGGCACCAAAATAATTACTAAAGGGAACGCACCAGGGAGCCAGCACGGCGCAGACGAGATCATCCAGGCAACGCGACGAAAACATTCTCTAGAGTACATAAAGTCGAAGACTTCGACTTCTGCATGTTTACTTTCAGACGTTTCACACCGTCACGCACTTAAACTATTACTTGACACAGTGGACGTTCCGTTGCAATAATGCCGTCCAATTTCCAAATTCGCCGCTGAACAGTAGTCAGCTTATGTGCATGCATAAAACAGGCTCCTTCTGCGGAGGCCCATACGTAGCAACGGTCATTGGGGGTGGGGGGGGGCTTGATTCATCAGGGCAGTCAGTTGCTCAACAGTTGCCCGTATGTTCCTCCATACATATCTCCACAGCCGTCTTTAAAACCCGTCGTCTCGGTGCTAGATAGCTGGTGTAAGGTATATCCGGTGTAGAGAAGCAGCTGAGAGAGCTAAATACGAAAAAGTCTGCTTGCCCGGATGGAATACCAGTTCGGTTTTACAAAGACTATTCTGCGGCGTTGGCCCCCTACTTAGCTCGCATTTATAGCGAATCTTTAATTCAGCGCAAAGTTCCTAGTGATTAGAAATAAGCGCAGGTGACTCCCGTGTATAAGAAAGGAAAGAGAACTGACCCATACAATTACAGGCCAATATCGTTGACATTAGTTTCATGTAGAATTTTTGAGCATATTCTCAGTTCGAATATAGTAAATTTCCTTGAAACGGAAAAGCTTCTTTCCATGAATCAGCACGGGTTTAGGAAACATCGTTCATGTGAAACTCAGCTTGCCCTTTTCTCACATGACATCTTGCGAGCCATGGACGAAGGGCAACAGGCGGATTGTGTTTTTCTCGACTTCAAAAAGGCGTTCGACGCGGTGCCACGCTGCAGACTGCTAACGAAGATACGAGCTTATGGAATAGGTTCACAGATTTGTGACTGGCTGGAAGACTTCCTAAGTAATAGAACGCAGTACGTTGTTCTCGACGGCGAGTGTTCATCAGAGACGAGTGTGTCGTCAGGCGTGCCCCAGGGGAGTGTGATAGGACCGCTATTATTTTCTATCTATATAAATGATCTGATGGACAGAGTAAGTTGTAATTTGCGGCTGTTTGCTGATGATGCTGTGGTGTATGGGAGGGTGTCGTCTGTAACTGACTGTAATAGCATACAGGTTGACTTAGACAAAATTTCTAGTTGGTGCGAAGAATGGCAGCTAGCTCTCAATGTAGAAAAATGTAAAGTGATGCGCATGAGTAGAAAAAACAATCCTATAATGTTCGAATACAGCATTAGTAGTGAGCTTCTTGATGCTGTCGCGTCGTTCAAATATCTAGGCGTAACATTGCAGAGCGATATGAAATGGAACGAGCATTTAAGGACAGTTGTGAGTAAGGCAGACAACCGACTTCGGTTTATTGGGAGAATTTTGGGAAGATGTACTTCACCTGTAAAGGAGACCGCGTATGAAACGCTTGTACGACCACGTCTTGAGTATTGCTCAAGTATTTGGGATCCGCAGCAGATCGGTTTGAAGGAAGACATAGAGGCGGTTCAGAGGCGAGCAGCTAGATTTGTTACCGGTAGGTTCGACCAATGCGCGAGTGTCACGGAAATGCTCGGCAACTCAATTGGGGATCGCTGGAAGAAAGACGACGTTCTTTTCGTGAATTTTTGTTAAGTAAATTTAGAGGGCCGGAATTTGAAGCTGAGTGTAGTACGATCTTGCTGCCGCCTACTTACATTTCGCATAAATATCACAAAGACAAGATAAGAGAAATTAGGGCTCGTACGGAGGCATATAGGCATTTTTTTTCCTCGTTCAATTTGGGAGTGGAATAGGAAAGGAAATGCCTAGTAGTGGTACAGTGTACCCTCCGCCACGCACCTTACGGTGAATTGCGGAGTATGTATGTAGATGTAGATGTAAGGTCCGTCCGCCATTAGGTAGATCACAATTCGATACAACTCGTTCAGTAGGCTGTAGGAAGCACGCTTGCGTCTCCGTATTATGGTGCCTGTTTGCCTTAAGGTTGTAAACATTTCCTGTTAAAGGGTGCACAAACATACTGCGCTCTGGAAGCTTTGTTCAGATGTTTGTAAATCTATCGGACCAAAGTGCGTGGTCATCAGTCCATAGCGTACAAACTACTTAAAGTAAGTTAAACTAATCTAAGAACAAACACACCCATGCCCCCAGGAGGACTCGAACCTCCGACGCCGAGCAACCGCGCGCTCCCTAGCGACGCGCCTTAGACCGCTCGGCTACTCCACCACAGTTGGCAGCTTTGTCATTAATAAGGAACCATCAGAAGTGTAAATAACGGATTTTGATGGTTCTCGGATATTTGGTAGAGGGTCATACCCTGAGTATGAGGATACCCGCTTTTTTAGCGACGTGCCTTAGTTTTTGAGAAAACTGATGTTGAAGTTCACTGCGCGATGTAACATGCGTAAAGTTCGCCACGTATCAACCAAGTAAGCATGGCGCACCGGTTAAGGTCTTCAGCTAGCATCAGCGCGCCTGGTCAGAGGTCTCACGGCCTCAGTAATAAAAGAAAATCTAAGACAAGTACCCAGCGGACAACAGCGATCAAACACGATCACCGTAAGTACCAGAACTACACCCCCCCACCCAAAAAAAGGGCTACCATGCTGGAGGTACCGTATTCGCGTCCTCTCCGGTGTTTGTCCCACATTTTTCCATTTCATTTTACAGAATATCAACAAACAGTGTCCATTGTGTGAAGTAAGTAAAAAATATTCAATATTGCCGTAGTGACTCAATCTTCTTATCAGTATTACAAAATCTTACTAGATATCGCCTGCATCGCTTGCTATTCCACAAGAGAAATCCGGATGATATTTATCGTAAGCGCTTCAGAAACACAATGGTTTCCAGCACCAAGCATAGTTCATAAAAGCTACAGTCTTGCAGGCGGACAGTGTTTTTAAAAGCGATATCATAAAATGTTCATTTACATTAAAAATGAGTTCTCTTTCATCCGTTAACTTTGATGCGAACCATGCGTAATTCATCATCTTTGAAAAATCAGGTGCACTGTAGTGATGCAAAATTAATGAGTGTAGTTTTAAAATGAATATGACCCGGATTCCTGTTATGGCATTATGACTAAATTACTTCAGCAAAATGGAATATTCTTACTAATTTCACACAATGTACGCTGTTGATATTCTGTAAGATAAAATGGGAAAATGTCGGACTATTGCGATTAAAAAAAATAAATAAAATAAAAATAAATAAATAAATAAATAAAAATAATAATAAAAAATCTATCGAGAGGATCCCAGAACGATACCTCCATCATTGTAGCTGGAGACGTACCCACTGCGCCAGTCTCACTTGCTTGGAACGTGGCTAATGTTACGTGTGTTAGAGTGTGCACTGAACTTAAACATCAATTTTCTCGCTGTAAAAGCGGATATCCTCATAGTCAGTGTATGTGCCTCAACAACATATCCGAGATCCATCAAAATCCGATATTTTTACTTCTTATGGTCTCCTTCTAAACTAACTGTTGACAGACTGTGTTAAAACCACTGAAACGATGCTGTAGTATCATTCCATTAAATCCTTGTATACTACAGTGTACGTTACTTTCATCTGATTATCATTTCGTAAAATTGTGCTTGGACTTTAGTGCCACTATAATGGGGGATGTACTAGGTGGAGACAAGAATGCTTTATTACTTATTAAAATTGTTATTGCAGGACAAATAAGTGAGCGCCGCTCACATAAGGAGCCTTGCTCCACAGTACCCAACTCCTCTTATACCCTATGTGACTGTGTGTGAGAGGGTCTGTAAGTGTGCATGAAGCCGCGGCTGGGAAGGCAGAGATGCAGAACACTCGGCAGGTTTGCCAACTTTAGTTTTGGGGTGTGGCAGGGAGGTTTCCTTGGGGATGAGATGGTCAAGTGGCTGCGACTTGCGAATTCCTTCAGAAGATCCCGTTAGATCACAAGCCAACGAGGGCGCGGCTACTCGCGAACTGGAACGGGAGGATCGGTTAGGACGGGGAGCGGCCACGAGAAGGAGAACGTTTCCGGCTGACGAAGAAGAAGGATGTGAGTATGGTGGTCTCCGTGGTAAAGTATCAGAGACTGTGTTGGTTGTTAATTCTGTCTCTATTTCAGCGGGGAAGTGATTTTGTACAATGGGAATGTGCGTAGCTACGTGGGTGCAGTATGAGAGAGTAAGGAATGTACGGTATGAATGTAAGGTTACGATCCTTGTCTCAGTCCATTGGTGATACATTTAGTGAAAGAAAATTTTGTATTTTTGGCTTTAAAATGATGATAGGGAGATGTACAGTGAATTTAATAAACTTGTGTAAATAGTTAAACATTTCGTCTCTAGTTGTTTTTACGAAATTCTGAGTCCCATTTCTGCTTAATGATTAAAAGAAGAGTGAGAATATTTAATGGGGAATTGCGAGAATATAAATGGGGAAATTTCATCTAGTAAGGGAACTGCCACCGGTATGCTATCAGTTGCTGCAGTCTTTTGTGTGTAAAAAGTCGTTATCCGTTGCAATACAACTTTATCAGGGCAATAACATCTGCTTTTAACACCGTAAATAATCACTGAGCAAGGCGGCAACTGGTAGGAAGCGGAGGGTGGTTAACTTACAGCACTATCAGTACATTACTATCCCCAAGGTGGCACCTGCCGTCATCGGATCCAAATCGACGTCGGTTTCCTAGGTGTACTAATTTTCTTCCGATAGTGTATTTTGGAAAATAAATCATATTTCTTTTTTAATTGCTTGTCATTATGGTCTTGTAACCTCGGAAAAAATCGTTTTCGTTGAAAAGAAAAATAAATAAATAAGTAAATAAAATAAAAATAAAACAAAGTAGTGAAGTTGTCGGATGACGCGTGTTATGTTTTGTCGAGAGACGACCAATTCCTTTGTCTGTGCGCTTATTTGTGGAGAGGCACTACGCGTCAGTCTACCGTGACTGTTCAAATAATGTGCACGAACTGCGGTTGTAATACTCGCGTTACCTTGCAAGCTGTAAATCGCGTTTGACGTTGTAATGAGCAGCCACAGCTAAACATGAATACTTGTTGACGCACATAACTGAGCGAACAAATACAATTAGCTTTGATTACAGCACTAATGGAACCACACGACGATCTAATTGAACGATGTAACCGCGTAGGATGTTCACAAAGCTAGCGGCCATCTGTGAGCGGAGTTTGCCATTCGGAGCATAGCACAAATATCCCCTAGGATAGGAATTAGAGATGTATGTTGTAGGTATTGCGGTTTACATCGGAAAATAGTTTGAATTTGTTAATTTATAAGACAGTAAGCACAAAAGTACCTTGGTAACTCTTTGTCGTGTTGTCGTGCCCTTCAACAAATATTTAATAAGCTTATGGGACTTAACTGCTGGGTCATCAGTCCCTAAATTTACAAACTACTTATAAACTAACTTATACTAAAGACCCACCCCCATGAACCACAGACATTGCCGAGGTGGGGTGGCTTGCGTGCCTCAACGATGCAGATAGCCGTACCGTAGGTGCAACCACAGCGGAGGGGTATCTGTGGAGAGGCCAGACAAACGTGTGGTTCCTGAAGAGGGACAGCAGCCTTTTCAGTAGTTACAGAGGCAACAGTCTGGATGACTGAACTGAGCTGGACTTGTAACGTCAGCTAATGTGGCTTTGCCACACAGTTAGTGCGAACGGCTGAAAGCAAGGGGAAACTACAGCCGTTACTTTTCCCGAGGACATGCAGCTCTACTGTATGAAAATATGATGATGGCATCCTCTCGGGTAAAATATTCCGGAGGTAAAATAGTCCCACATTCGAATCTCCGGGCCGGGACTACTCAGGATGTTGTCATCAGGAAAGACAATACTGGCATTCTACGGATCGGAGCGTGTAATGTTAGATCCCTTAATCGGGTAGGAAAATTAGAAATTTTAAAAAGGGAGATGGATAGGTTGAAGTTAGATATAGTCGGGATTAGTGAAGTTCGGTGGCAGGATGAACAGGATTTCTGATCAGGTGAGTACAGGATTATAAGTACAAAATCAGTTGGGGGAATGCGGGTAAACTACTATGAGCAGCATTATTCAAGATAGATACGAAGCCAACACCGACAACAGTAGTACAGATTTATATGCCAACTAGCTCTGCCGATGATGAGGAGATCGAAGAAATATATGAGGAGCTAAAGGAAATTATTCAGACAGTTAAGGGAGAGGAAAACTTAATTGTGATGGGAGACTGGAATTCGGTAGTAGGAAAAGGAAGAGAAGGAAAAATATTGGTGAATATGGACTGGGCAAAAGGAATGAAAGAGGAAGCCGCCTGGTAGAATTTTGCACGGAACATAATTTAATCGTAACAAACACGTGGTTTAAGAATCACAAAAGAAGGTTGTATATGTGGAAGAGACCAGGAGACACCGGAAGGTATCAGATAGATTTTATAATGGTAAGACATAGTTTCCGGAACCAGGTGATAAACTGTAAGACATACCCAGGGGCAGATATAGACTCTCACCATAACTTGTTAGTCATGAACTGTAGGCTGAAACTGGAAAAAATGCAGAAAGGTAGAAAAATAAGGAGACGGGACCTAGATAAATTGAAGGAACGTGAAGTTCTGGAGAATTTCAGAGGGAGATTTAGGCAACAATTGACAGATCACAGGAAATACTAAATTTAATTGATGAAAGGAGAAAATATAAAAATGCAGTAAATGAAACAGGCAAAATGGAGTACAGACGACTAAGAAATGAGATTGACAGGAAGTGCAAAATGGCTAAGCAGGAGTGGCTAGAAGCCAAATGCAAACCTGTAGAAGAATGTATAAGAAGGGGAAAAGTAGATATCGCCTACAGGAAAATAAAAGAGATATTTGGGGACAAGAAAAGCAAGTCTAAGAATATCAAGAACTCAGATGGGAAACCAGTTCTCAGCAAAGAAGGGAAAGCTGAAAGGTGGAAAGAGTACATAGAGCAGCTCTACAAAGGAAACGAACTTAGAGACGATGTTGTAGGAAGGGAAGAGGAAGTAGATCAAGATGAAATAGGAGATACTATACTGAGAGATGAATTTGACAGAGCCCTGAACAAGGCCCCAGGAGTAGATGACATACCCTCAAAGTCTCTGGGAGAGCCAGCCATGACAAAACTATATGAACTGGTGTGTAGGATGTATGAGACAGGCGAAATACCCTCAGACTTTAAGAAAAATCTAATAATCCCCATTCCAAAGAAATCAGGTGCAGACAGGTGTGAAAATTACAGAACCATCAGTTTGATAAGTCATGGTTGCAAAATTTTAACACGAATTATCTACAGGAGAATGGAAAATCTGGTAGAAGCTGACCTCGGGGAAGATCAGTTTGGATTTAGGAGCAACGTAGGAACCTGGGAGGCAATACTCACTTTACGTCTTACCTTAGAAGATAGATTAAGGAAAGGCAAACCTACATTTTTAGCTTTTGTAGATTTGGAGAAAGCGTTTGAGAATGTTGACTGGAATACACTCTTTCAAATTCTGAAGTCAGCAGGGGTAAAATACAGGGAAAGGAGAGTTATTTACAACTTGTACAAAAGCCAGACCGCAGTTATTAGACTCGAAGGGCATGAAAGGGAAGCATCAGTTGGGAAGGGAGTAAGACAGGGTTGTAGCCTATCTTCGATTTTATTCAATTTGTACATCGAGCAGGCGGTGAAGGAAAGCAAGGAAAAATTTGGAATAGGGATTAAAGTTCAGGGGGAAGAAATAGAAAATTTGCGTTTTCCTGATGACATTGTAATTCTGTCAGAGACAGCAAAGGACCTGGAAGAGCAGTTGAATGGAATGGAAAGTGTGTTGAAGAGAGCGTATAAAATGAACATTAACAAGAGCAAAACAAAAATAATGGAATGGGGTGAGGAACTGCGATTGTTAATGACAATAAATGTTCAAATAAATACAATTATCTGCATCAGTCACTCTTTTTATTACTCCCACGACGCGTTTTGAGAGTTTACACACTCATCTTCAGGTGGAACAATGGTCTTTGTTTACATAGATACTTCCAGGATCCAGCTAGTTATTATTTCGGGTTTCATTGCGTTGCAAAACGCATAAAAAGTTTTGTTAATGTAGGTAGGTACAAAGATTTAAAGTATTGATTTCATTACTTACAATTTGTTCCAGTGTGTTTTTCACAGACTGACATTTCAGTGAAACTACACACACTGGGCATGAGCCAAAACATAAACAAACCAAAGATTACGACTCCACAGATATAGTGCCTTGTCTCAAAGATCATATATAACTATCTAAACACTGGGCTATGTGAATTAGTTTAAAACAGAATATTATTAAGACTATGGATATTGCAAAATCAATGGTGTTTAAGAACAGATAGAAAAACAAAATAAAGCATCTAAATTAAATACTATATACCATATCCTTTCTTCCAGGAGTGCTAGTCTCGCATGATTCGCAGGAGAGCTTCTGTGAACTTTGGAAAGTAGGAGGCGAGGTACTGGCGGAAGTAAAGTTATGAGGCGGCATCGTCAGTCGTGTCGGGGTAGCACAGTCGGTAGTGCGCTTGCCCGCGAAAGGCAAAGGTTCCAGGTTCGAGTCCCAGTTCCGGCACACAATTTTAATCTGCCAGGAAGTGTCATATCAGCGCACACTCCGCTGCAGAGTGAAAGTTTCATTCTAAATACTATATAAATTGATTGTTTCACACAATTTTTATGAGACCTTGTTCTTTGGGTCACTTGGGAGGAAGAAAGTGGACGAATAGCTTTAAGTTAAATCATACAGTGCATTTATGAAACTGTTAAAGAAATTCATTGCCACTATCTCAGCTCTTTCATCTATCAAATTGCACACCAAAGGAATCCGTCTTTTTGAACTTCCGAATATTTTTCTCCTTACGCACGGCAGTCATCGTATCAACGCCTTTTTCCATTCCTTAAGTGCCCGGAACTTCTACAGAGCGACTAGTGCTCCGTCGTCATTCTTGTAAATCAGCTTTACAAATATGTTCAAATATTTGTAAATGTAAGGGACTTAACTGTTGCGGTTAACATTTCCTAGGTTTACAAATTACTTAAACTAACTTATGCTAAGGAAGCGCACACACCCATGCCCGAGGGAGGACTCTAACAACCGTTCGCTCTGCAGGAAAGTGCCTTAGAGCGCTCGGCCACTCTACGACGTCACAGCTACGCGATCCTGCATTCAAACAGAAATGAGGAAAAGCCATGTACCCGGCGTTTTTACACCAACTTCAATGGGTCGTGCGTATGACAGGTGTTTTCATTTACATAAGCTGACATATCGCCATCTATTGATCATTTTTCACACTATTTATTTGCCTTCTGTCATACGTTTCCCCCTTCTCCGAGAATATTCCGTTGCATATGACGTTATTCTGACAATGGTGCTATTTTTAGAGCGTTTTCAAAGTGTAAATTTAATTGTAATAACCCTGTACAAGGAATTAAAGTCCTTTTAACGAATTTGAAAATTGATATCGACTCATCTAGCGGTCTCACGTCAGAAGTTTCTGAGCGACCAAGAATATGTGGAGTACCAAAGATTCACAAGAAAAATTGATTTCGGTTGTCAATAGCATGAACTCGCTTACTTATTGTCTGGGTGAAGTCTGACCCGCAAGTTACGAAATCTGGTTTGTTAGATATAGTCTTACGTGAAACATTCCACGCATTTCATCCAACTCATACAATAAATATTACAGATTTTATGGTTGGTTTCGACATAATTTTTTTGTCTCTATATGAAACCATTAACATCCTGTAGGTGCAAATACTGCCAAACTTATAACGCAGTGCAATTGTTCTTGTCGTTAACATATGATACGTGAGGTCAGTAGCCACCTGATTATCGAAACAGGTAGTATGAAGGGGAAGACTCACCCACTGAAAGATATGCGTTGAGTTTAGCACACCCATTGAAACACACACTTAGCAGACATAAATTGTTTTGTACTAGCATTTAACCCACACATGTATCATGCCTCCAGTACCAACCATTATCAATTTTTCATTTAAAATATACGTTGAAGAGCTGCATAATATCATGTAGGGACCTCGCGTACACACAGAAGTACTGGAATACATCGTGCTATGGACTCGAGTAATGCCTGAAGCAGTGCGGGAGGAAACTGACAGCATGCATCCTGCAGGGCTGCTCATAAATCCTCAAGGGTAAAAGCGGGAAGAGGTATCTTAGGAACAGCACGTTTCGAAGCATCTCAGATATGCTCAATAATTTTCACGTCTGTGGAGTCTGGTGACCAGCGGAGGTGTTTAAACGCAGAAGAGTGTGGAGTGTCGTATTGTCCTGCTGGAATTGCCCAAGTCCGTCGTAATATACAATGTTCATGAATCAGCCAGGATGTCTACGTAAATGTCAACTTTCAGAGTGGTTTCTAGACGTATGAAGGGTGTCCAATGACACTCCAACCGCACACACCCTACATCATTACAGAGCCTCCATCAGCTTCAAATGTCCCCTGTTGACATGCAGGATCCGTGTATTCATGTGGTTGTCTTCATAACCGTTCAAATCCATCCGCTTGTTACAATTAGAAATGAGACTCGTCAGACTAGGCAACGTGCTTCCAGTCACCAACAGTCCTTGTCAATGTTGACGGGTCCAGGCGAGGCGTAAATCTTTTGATCGTGCAGTCAGCAAGGGTAAACGAATGGGCCTTGTGCTGTTACCAGGAATGGAGTGTTGGGGTATCAGAACAGTAAGAAGCGAATTTCTATTTTAATTTAATTTTCTATTATTATTAAAAAAAGGAGAGAGAAAATTATTATTAATAATAACAATAATAGACAATTATTAATCAATGTTGTGAAAAAAAATCAGCTGTGGAACTAAAAGAAAAAAAGTCGAAGAGCAGTAGCTTTGCTTTTTAATTAGCAGTCAGTCTTGTTTTGACTTCTCGAGCAGTTAGAAGTGATGAGCTGTCTCGTTTTTTGTTTTGTTTTTTTGTTTGTTTTTTTTTTTTTTTTTTTTTTTCTTCTGTGTAAACTTTCAGTTGAGATGTAATGCTTTTACAAAAATACAAATCCTTTTCAAGAGTGAAAAGTTTCGTCTTAGTTCATTACTTCGGCCTTAAAGTGAACCACTTATTGACCCTGAGATGTGATGAAGCAATCAACAATAAGAAGACATTTTGAAAACTGTCGGTATTTTTTACATGAGTTTATTCTTCGGTTTCTCTGAAGTTTATTAATATTGACTGCAGTTCTTCTTTGCTAAGTTTCATTAACATTTAAAAAATATATATAATGATATTTCACCACATAAAGATGTTCCACAGCCTTCGGCCCCGAAAACCCACACCAATCATCTTTCGTTGAACAGTTCGTACCCTGAAACTTCTTAATCGACCAGCATTGAAATCCGCAGCAGTTTGCGTAAGGGTTCACGATTAACGATTCTATGCAGTCCTCGTTGGTCTAGTTTTTTGCAGGATCTGTTTGCAGGATCTGTTACTGGATTCGCGATATTCACGGTGCACTCGTGAAATGGTCTTACGGTAAAATCTCCATCCCATCGCCACCTCGGAGAAGCAGTGTTCCGTCTTTCGTGCGCCGCGATCAAACTCACTTAAATCGTGATAACCTGCAATTGCAGGAGCACTAAAAGAAATTAAGTTTGCGCCACATACCTGTTATCTCATATAGACGATGCCGACCGTAGTGCCATCCAATGTTTCCATATCTCTGTGAGTGCTCGCAGGCATATAGCAATTCCTTTGGCTCTCCAGTGTATTACGATGAGTCTTTCCGTGAGAATGTTAATATTATTTAACGTATTGATATTATTGCCCAAATCAAGTAGATAAAATGAAATTGAGGATGCCTCAAAGGATAAATGCCTTTCACAGTAAGAAGGATTTAATATTTATTTATGTGTACAAATTTTCATTTTAGAATGTCATGTTATATGAGACCAGACAAGAATTTTATTACTTCAGTAATATTATCGACTATCAGTGACAAAACAAAAGCAAAATTGATTAGAAGTGTAATTTCAAAAGTCCATCTTGTGTCTGCTAATATCAATGTTGCTATATCTATCATAACATCAGCAGCAGTAAAAGGTGTCTCCGTGGTACTGCTAGTATTTAATCCTATTAGAGTTAAGTCAATAGTCAATACTATATATTTACATCCTTTTACATGTATTCAATCTGTAAAAATTATGTTAATAATTGTTTATCTATTAAAATCATTGTTATAGGTAACTCACGTGTAAAGAAATACTGTATGTGTAAAACTCTGGTCCGATGTAAGAGAGGGCCTGATGGCCCTAAACTGATAATGCTAAATAAACAAATAAATATTTCTTTCTTCGAGCAAATTTATTTGCCTGGTCTCTTGTAATTATATTCTGATCAGTAGTTTCAACGAAAGTGAATCGCCATTCTGAGATCACACAACGAATATTTTGTCAGCCGAAGACGTTTTTACTAGAAAACTTTTGGATGCGACATACTAGGAGAAGGTCTTGTCATATAATTTACTGTATATGTGTACGCAGTATACAATTCGTATTATTAAAATAATTGAAACAATGATAAAATGACATGTGTGTATGTATTGAAGCAAGCTAGAAGACTCATCATGACATTTTTATTGTTCGAACATTTTAAAGATACGAATAGCGCACTGTATGCACATTTATATATATGACAAGAAATTCAACTAGTACGCCGCATCTAACAGTTTTATGGTACAATAATTGTGTTGCTTACAGAGTATTCCTTATGTGATCCGAAAATGGCGATTCAGTTTCTCTGATACTAGTACAAAACATATTCACAAGAGATCCGGGCAAATAAAATTTCTTGGAAAAGATGTGCATCAGGTTCATATCTGGGGTCGCATGTTACATCTGGCAATATCAGGTAATCATATTTTCTTGTGAAACATGTAGGAATTACTGGTTACAATTTTAAATTACGTTAACATTTACACTTACATGATTGTTATTTCTCACTTTTCTGTCGTTTCCTGAATTTCTTTTGAGTCCTTTGGATCCTGTGTAGACACTATTTCCAGTTGACTGAACACCATCCATCTGCTTTTCAATCATTTGCGTGACAACTACCTTTGTAATTTTTCTCCTGCCGTAGCCAAGCGGAAGTGTATTTGTTGGAAACCTGTGAGAACACGGTGCTGCGACCGGTAGTGGACCTCGGAAAGGACGCCGAGGAGATGGGCAGCGCAGCGCAGCGGAAATTAGGCGTTTGGCTACCAGATGTGCCATTTCCTAAGCGTGTGGCCGCTTCTCCGCCCGACCCACCACCTCATGTGACGTAGCCTCCTACGCAGAACGTTCCATCGCACCTGGGATGCTAGTATACGACGGAATGTGCTGCTAAGTGCAAAAGTCGAGTTCGGTTGGACCTATTCGGCAGTTTTTTCCAAATATTTGGTGAAGTTCGAGGAAGGGAAGAAGGTCTCATCGAGAGGAAATTGTAAAACTTATACGTGAAAAAAAAAAAAAAAAAAAAAAAAAAAAAAAAAAAAAGGAGAGAGAGAGAGAGAGAGAGAGAGAGAGAGAGAAAGTTAGTGAAAGAAATTTCGTAAATAGATCTCGCCGCAACGAACAACGCCTTTCTTTTAATGATTTCCACCCCAACTCGTGCATCATTTCCGTTATACTCTCTCTCGTATATCTCGATAAGGCATCATGCTACGGAGGTTAGAATTCTCCTTCGGGCATGTATGTGTATGTGTGTGTGTTTTTTGTATGTTGTTCTTAGGGTAAATTACTTTAAGTAGTTTGCAAGTCTACGGGCTAATGACCGGAGCAGTTTGGTCCAATAGATTTACAAACATATTTTGGTAAGACGAGCAGAAGGCGAACTCAAAAGAATGGTCTCCCCCAAGGATGCGTGCTGGCTGAAGCGCTGTACAATAGCAACAAAAATGGCCAGCAAGTGTCAGACTCTTCGTTTATGCCGAATACACAGTAGTAGCTGCTCAGGGATCGTCTTTCACGTTGAAATGCCTGGACGGATATGAATGAAATTTGGAACAGAGGAAGCGTATACGGTGATCAATACATGTGCTACCTTTCGTATGCCACGGTATTGTGCGTGGCGGAGAGTACCTTGCAATGTGTTAAAATGTTTGCTACTCCTTCATGCTCAAAGGGATGGGCAGATTTGAAAGAAATTTGGAATGAATATACCTTATACCTGGCATTAAAATATGGAATTTTCCGTCAGCCACCGAACGGTGCGTGTCGGAGGGTACCTTAAAATGAGTTAATACATTTGTTTCTCTTCACGCTGAAACAGCTAGACGAAATTGAATGAAATGTGGAAAGAAGATAGTTTATACCCCGAATTAATATATTTCACAAGCCTCCTTAGGTGCATGGCGGAGGGTAGTTTACAACAAACATTGTTTGACCGGTCACCATGAAAGTCAGCAAATGAATGTATGTTTTCATGAAGGAGATTTTTATAATCTGAAAGCCAGTGAATTTAGCATGGTGGAGGATACCTTCCGACTGACACCGTTTCACCAGTCACTAGATGGAGGAGGAGACAGACGGAAAGGAGAGAGAGGAGACCGACTGAGAGAGGGTAGAGGAGGAGAGGCACAGAGAGAGAGAGAGAGAGAGAGAGAGAGAGAAAGAGAGAGAGAGAGAGAGAGAGAGGAGAGAGAGAGAGAGAGAGAGTGCAAGAGGAGAGTAGGAGATGGTCAGAGAGAGAAGGTAGACGGAACAGGGAAGGAGAGATGGACAAACTTAAGACTGGAATGAGTAAGTACCAGGGTGACGACGGGTTTTCAGCTATTGCCGTTTTAGTAGCTATTGTTTACAAATATTGAACTCCATTGTTCTCAAATGAGCGTTTAGCTTCCTAATGGTCATATGGAAACGAATAAAAAAAAGGTGTCACTTATTTTACTCTACACAACAACATATTCAAAACCGACCGAAATGGACGTGTATGTCTTAGGTAGATTTATTTCTTAGTGCTACCAGTGCGAAGCCGTGATGCCAGCGACTGTATGAAACCACAGAAACGCCTCATAATAATCACAAAGCACTATAACATCTGAAAGTGCTTAAAGTACGTATTCTAAATGCGATATAAAGTCATCGAGGATGTAGCGACCATGATGAAATTAATTGGTAGTGCTGCGGAAAGCTGGTTAGATCGCAAAATTTTTATTGTTGGCCACAGTTATTTGTACAGTCGTTTTTATTGTGACTTAGGCTCTTGTATATAATGTCTATAATTAACCACCAAATGTTCAACTTCTGTCAAATTACTGATATCTTTCATTTATTTTTATACTGTTGTATATTCTTACATGATATACGATATGTTCAATCCATCCTGTACACTTAATATATACAATCCTGAGTGCCATGGCGCCACTATACGCTGTACAATGCCACCTACTGGCAACAAATGTCTTCTTCGGATGTGGCTACTGTAATCACGTTTATCGTCTGCAAATACGTGTGTATTGAACAACTTTATAAATCAATGTTTTTCCGTAAGTATGACTTCGTCACACAGGAGGTATAACATGTGAATCATCACTTTTTGGCCCACTTTAGGTTACGGTAGTAACACTAAAAGTGGGCCTTTGCGATCGTCTTTTGACAGCTCGAAATTTAAATGAAAATAACGGCTTAACCATTCATCTGACACGAAATTGAATAACCGAATTTGTAGAGGAGAATATTATCTACAACTTTGCTCTATTATGTTTTTTTTTTCGAACCGTTCATCTGACACGAAAATTGAATAACCTAATTAGTAGAGGGGAAAATTCTCTACAACTTCGCTCTATTATATTTTTTTCATAATTGTTGGCTACCAGAGACAAGAACCTCGCTTTTTCAAATATTTCGGACAAGAAATACTTTAGTAATACCAAGAAAAGCCGTTTGTAATGTAATTTTAATTGGAAATAAACCGTTTATCTGACGCGAAAATTGATTAAACGTATTTGTAGAGGAGAAAGTTCTTTACAACTTTGTTCCCTTATGTTTTTTTTCATGTCTCGTATCGTTTGAGAGATATTTGCAGAAATAACGGAGTTTTGACACCCTCCATTGAATTAACGGAAACCAGCCGTTCGCAGATGTCACGTGACATTCCTCGCCCAGAGCTCTCTATGGCATACACCATCTTGCTTTTCATATTTGATGATTTTCTTATTGTAACTTATACTTTGTCATTTCAAAGCAAAGATGCACTGAAGAATTAACAAAAACCACGTCGTTCTTCGTAAGATAAATGATAACCTAGTGTCTACAAATGCCATATTAGCATCAGTTAACAACGGCCATCAATAGTATGAGATTAAAGTACGCACCTCCTAATTGTTGGCCGTAGCGTAGTAGACAACGCGTTGGACTGTGACGATGAAGGTAAGTGGTCCGGAACCTGCCATTACCTAATTTTTTTTCCTAAAAGGGTTTCAGATACTATTATTAATTAATTTTTTATTATTTAGATTATTAGTGTGGTCCAAAATGTTTGCAAATACTTATAAAACTACAAATCTAAAGTGGGCCGTAAAACACGTCAGTGCGATTTTTAATGCTGTTATTACTGTTATTTGCCATATTTAAAATGTTTTTATTTTTGTAGTTACTAATCTGATGATGATAATATCGAAACGCGTCACTGAAGTCGCACTGTACAAGAAGTGTGGCGTGCAATAAAAATTTTGCTTTTCGCAGCACTACCAATTCAAAGTAGGTATCATCAGTTTTCGAGTTACATTTCAGGCAGTAGTAATGAGGGGTGCTTATTGACAGTGGCGGCTCGCACAAAATTTGACCATTGTGGTACAATATTACTAAAATAAACAGGAAACAAAATATACTAAAATAAAAAGCACGATTTAAAATTGTTGTGATATTAGCTTCACCTAATGTACTAAGATCAAGTATGTTATTTATGTGTTTATTATTTCCTTTATGTTTTTTTTTATCAATGCATTAAGTTGCCTGAGGTCTTTCACTCCCCCTGTACTCCACGCATCACTGTTCCCAAACAACAAACATGGAAAGCAAAAAAGTGCATTGCGAATATCACATCCGCAAATCGAACTGTTTTCATACACTTTCGTTCTAAATTTCCTCGTGTACTCACTTTTCTTGCCACCTCCTATAGGCTTTTGACTGAGATTTAAAACTGGAGTAGGTCTACCTAACTCTTTCACTTTCAGTTTCTCTTCCAAAGGTCTATTGAAAAATGGCCTCTGTAGCAGATCATCGACAGAATTCTCCATGTTGTTCGCGCAGTACTTAACGCGCACTTTCACGATGAAATACACCGCGAAACACTTCTTCAGCGAACACACAAAGCGTGACTGACAAGTCACCTGGGTTCTACACAAGCGACCAATGAAACTGCTTGGCTGAAAAGCGCAGTTTCACTCGCAAGTTGGCTAAACATTACTAATGTTTCCAGAGTGAAACTTTCACTCTGCAGCGGAGTTTGCGCTGATATCAAACTTCCTGGCAGATTAAAATTGTGTACCGGAACCGGGACTCGAACTGGGACCTTCGCCTTTCGCGGGCAAGCGCTCTACCACTTTTTTTTTTTTTTTTTTCTTTTTCTTTATTGTTGCGGTATTGTAGACCGTTCTGTTCTGAACTCCATTAAAATAGTTGTAAAATAAATATAAAATGTTGTAAAATAAATCTCTCTCTATTACCTTTCGTGTTTATCGAGAGCAAAAATAAAGATTTCTTCCAGGCACAGAAATTGACTTTAAGTAACTAAATAAGTCTTCTTTGAAAGGGAGATAGTACCTGTACATATAAACACATTATGTAAGTATAACATCATAACTGAATGCTATATTAACATAAATGCCTTCGTCGGCAAACAGTATGCCCCTTAATTTTTTCTATTTTGTTCTTGTTATTGTAAAAATGCAAAATCAAAACGTTAGCAAAATAAAAGAACATCTTCCATGTATATTCCTTATTGTTTAATCTTTCTCCGATTGAGTGTTCTGTATGTATTACATTATAGTTTTAATCAGGAAGTTGGCATAACGCTCCTTGTATTTCTTCTTTCTTCGTATCTGGTCGTGTTGCATTATCAGGTAGTGTATGAAGTCCTCCTTTCTCTTTGGTTCTGTACTAAAAATATAGTACACGGTATGGCCCATTATCCAATTTACCGCATTTCGTTTTGTCTTTGGATATGGAATTGTGTCGGGGTTGAGGCCATCGGCCGGTGTTATTGTATTTGGCGAAGTTCTTCTGACCTGCGCCAACTTTTGCCTTGTGTACTCCCATATTTCTTTATTGATACTGCAGACAAAACGGTGTTCGTCGCTATCGACTAAATTACATGTGGGGCACATGGGAGAGTCTTTTATGTGAATTTTATGTAGTCTGGACATCGTCGGAGTTTTTCTATTAACCGTCATATACCACGTTGCCTTTACTTGTGAAGGTAAGTCAGAACTGTGGATGTTTTCCCACGTTGCTTTCCAGTCGTTATTCGGGAATTTCCATTCTATCGCATTTCTTTGTTTGTTTAACAATAGTGCCTGGTATATTTCCTTAACTGTTGTCATTTTTCTTTCAGGAATTCTCGTTCGTATGTAACTGTAGTCGATAAGAAAACACCTCAAGTGCTGCAAGGCATGTGATAAATGACTGACATTGATTGGCGGTCGTAGGTCTAGTGGGGCTATATCTTCCAACAGGTGACTAGTCAAAGTGTTGGTTGACAGCTTCCATTGTTTATACGTTTGGCACACGTAGAGTGCTTGCGCCTTCTTGTGTACATCAATGAGATTCAAGCCACCTAATAGCAAAGGGAGAGTCAGGGTGTCGTACTTGATTTTAAAAATATGTGCACGACATACGAAGTGTCCAAGAGCTGCCAGCATTCTTTGCGCTATGTCGTGAGGTATCGGCAGGACTTGAGCCACGTAGTTCACCTTGGCCATGATGTAGGTATTCGCCAGCGCCACTTTTTGCAGCTCATCTAATTTCCTGACACTGTGCAGTTGTACACACGCCCGTATCTTAGCTAATAGCTGTTTGTAATTCGCGGCAACGGTTTGTCGAATTGTTTTACGAAAATCGACACCGAGACATTGCAACTTGGACACCTCTGTCAACTTGTGATGATTGGGCAAGCCTATTCCTTTGCCTATGTTCATGATGCCCGATTTTTGCCAATTTAATAGTGCACCGGATGCCTTTTCATATATCCGAGTTATCTGAAGTGCGGTGTCTACGTCATTCGCGTCGTTGACCAGGAATCCCACGTCGTCGGCATAAGCTCGACACGCTAACTTCTGACCGTGTATTTGTATTCCTTTTAAACGCGCCGTCAGTGTGGATAGCAGTGGTTCTATAGCGATCGCAAAAAGTGTCGCCGACATGGGGCACCCCTGTCTTACGGAGCTTTTTACCGGGATTATGTCACCTGGTCGTCCATTGACAATCACCCGTGATATGCTATTTTGTAATAGATTCCTTATTACACTGATGAAGTTCAGGGGAAAACCTAGCGACCGCATGACGTTGAACAAATATCGGTGGTTCACTCTATCGAAAGCTTTATTAAAATCCAAGCTTACTATTGCACATTTAATTTTGCATGCGTCTGCCACCGAAATTAGATCGCGGTAATCAACTAATGTTTGATAGATGGTTCTATCTTTCCCGACACTGGTTTGATAAGGGCCAGTAATTGTATTCATTACATTTTTCATCCTTTTTGCAAGAATACGTGCAAAAAGTTTATAATCGCTATTCAAAAGAGTAATCGGTCTAAGATTCAAGATAGCATTACTATTTGCGCGCTTTGGGACTAAGACGACAAGTCCTTCACTGAACTCTTGAGGAATCTGTAGATCTGGTTTCATTAATTCTGTACATATCTCTAATAGTTGTGTCTTCATTTGCGACCAAAAGGCTTGATAAAACTCCACCGGGAGTCCGTCACTTCCCGGAGATTTATTCTTGGGACTGTGGAACACCACATCTTCCAACTCGTCTTCTGTTATTTGTGTTATAAGTTCATCATATTCAGAAGGGGTAAGTCTGTTCGTTAAATTGTTAGTCAGTTCTTCAAAGGCGTTGTCATCAATCGTTTTCTCAGACATCAATTCCGTGTAGACAGTCTGAATCTCATTTCTAATATCTTTCTGTTGAGTTAAGATTGCGCCGTCTCTAGTTTTTAGTTCTGTGAGTATCTTCTGTCGTCCTCGTTTACTCTCACGTGCCAGATGGTAGATTGACGTCCCTTCATTGTGTAGCGAGTCCTGGGTTCGAGATCTGACTTTCAAACCTTCTAACTGTTTTCGTTTAAGAAGTAGTAGTTTAGCTTGCACTTTTTTAATTTCGGCGTAGTTCTCGATTACTGTCGCGTCCAGTTTATATAGTTCCCTTAGACTTGAGTAGTGAAATTCCATGGTTCGCTTAAGCCACCAGTTCTTCTCCCTTGAGTAATGTAGCATGGCTTTCCTTAATTTGGGTTTAGCACATTGTAGCCACCATTTGATTGCCGAATTATATGTCCTATACTTGGCGAGACTTTCATTCCACGCATGTGTGAAGGCATCCTTACATCCTTGATCATTTAAATGTGAGATATTAAGTTTCCATGTTCCTTTACTACGGTACGTTCCCTGTTTCTGCAAGTTTAAAGTACAAATATATGCAGCATGGTCCGTGAAAATAGTGGGCCAGACCTCGCAATGTATAATTTGGTGTTTTAAGTTGTCTGATACATATATCCTGTCTAATCTACTTGCCGAATGAGTTGTCACATACGTAAAACCAGGAGTTACTCCATACTTATGCTCCCAACTGTCTGTTAAAAGTAAATCCTTTACTATCCGTTCCAGTTCCACGGATTTGTTAAAATTAGGTGTCTGATCTTTAGGGTGCAGAACACAGTTAAAATCTCCCCCCACGATAAGCTGATCAGACGTTGATGTAAGTAGCGGAAGAATCTCCTCCGTGTAAAACTCCGCTCTGCGTCGCCTGTTATTGGATCCTGAGGGGGCATAGATGTTTACAATTCTAACGTTATTGATGGTGGCGGCGATCCCTCGATTGTTAACAAGCATTTCTATGTTTTGCGCCACAATTCCCTCTCTTAATAAGATAGCAGTCCCCAAATCTGCACCACGACCTTGGTTTGCTATGACGTTGTATCCGAATAGTTCTTCTAACTTAATGTCTGCAACCTCCTGTAGAAAAAGAATATCAATATCAGCAGAATACAGGAAATCTTGAATATGACGGAGCCTAATGGAGCTGCGACTCTTATTGATGTTTAACGTTGCAATTTTATAGGCTTGACGATCACACATGTGGGTTATGAAATGAAAATTGCCTACAGTTAATAGAAATCCGAATCCTCTTCTTTCTCCGCTTCTGGTATTTCCATTGCTTCCGTACTATTTTTATTCTTCACCGCAGCAGCAGTTGGAAGATCATGTGCTGCGTTTCCAGAATCCCCGGAAGCGTCCTCCATGTCTACCTCCCCTGTCCAGTCGACGCCAGTGATAAATTTGGAAGGCAAAGTATTTTGCTGTTCTTGGTTCTGCGTTGGGTACGCATGTTCCGAAGTAAGTTTGTCGGACGTCATATCTGCGGTTTCCTTACTGGGCTTGTTTGACTGCTTCTGTTTAGCTGAACCATCTGGTGACTTTCCACATATTTTTTCCTTCACTTCTTTTGCCTTTGCTCGTAAAAGAGCAGCCTTCTCCTCTGCCCCCTCGCGGGCCAGTCGTCGTTTCTTGTGAGTTCGTGGTGACTTTGCTGAAGAGCTACTCTGCCCGTCTGCGAAGGTCTCAGGCTGACTTACTGGTGTCTGGTTGTCAGCTGTTTCCTGCTTCCCCGTATCCTCTTTACATACCGGAATCTCTTCCGCTGATTGTGGAGGAGACTGGTCAATGGCTTCTTTCTGTGGTGCCTGTTCTGGCGTGCTCTCCGGGATGTCCATTTGAGTTACAATGTCTTGCACGACGTCATCAGGTGGGATATTGTCTAAAGGAACCTCACTAATTAATGGCTCTGTCAGCTGACCACGTGCGACAGCTACATACGTAGCTGGCAAGATAGTCATATTCGGGGGCTGAAGTGTTTCACTGGTTGGGAGCTGAGCAATTCGTCGTTTGACACAGTCAGCGCGAACGTGCCCTGGTAAATTGCAAATGGCACAGGTTTTCGGTTGACCGTCATACATAACAATACCTCTAAAACCGCAAACATTTATATATGACGGTATATGTCGGCACAGTTCAACCTTCAGTTGCCTAACACCATTCAAAACAGGCAATTTATGTGCGCTGGACCATCTCTCGGCAAAATTGCTGAGTACTCTACCATATGGAGCAATTACCGAGTTTATTGCTTCAGCTGGAACCTCGAATGGCAACTCAAAAATCCGAACAGTTCTAACTCCGAAACCAACAAGATCAACAGTGACATTACCTATATTACCGTCTCTATGATTAAATTTCAATGAACCACCTGTGTCCTGCACTACTTTTTCACATAATTCGGCAGATGCCAGTTTCACATACATGACACTATTGATAATCGACATATGATATCCAATTATGTCTTCGAGTCGGATCTTAGCAGCTTCTATGAGCCAATCTTCAAATTCAAAGGACGTTGGTCGGGCAAATTTTCGTTCGAATGTAAATTTCAACGTGTCTCGTCTACTAATGTTATCCATTACTGCGTTTTCATTTTCACAATACACACTACAATAAACGCTGGCGTAAGCGAACAGACTTACCCCACGCGGAAGTAAACAAACCGCTGCCGCAGCGAGGCACCGCGCGAACTCCTTACACCGCCGCTGCCGCAAGCAGACTGTGCCACTGAGCTACCCCGACACGACTCACGATGCCGCCTCACAACTTTACTTCCGCCAGTACCTCGCCTCCTACTTTCCAAACTTCACAGAAGTTCTCCTGCGAAACTTGCAAGACTAGCACTCCTGGAAGAAAGGATATGGTGGAGACATGGCTTAGCCACAGCCTTGGGGATGTTTCCAGAATGAAACTTTCACTCTGCAGAGAAGTTTGGAAAGTAGGAGGCGAGGTACTGGCGGAAGTAAAGTTGTGAGGCGGCATCGTGAGTCGTGTCGGGGTAGCTCAGTGGTAGAGCGCTTGCCGCGAAAGGCAAAGGTCCCAGGTTCGAGTCCCGGTTCCGGCACACAATTTTAATCTGCCAGGAAGTTAGATTACTAATGTTGTTTGTGATTGAAGTCAAACACGTCATCCTTTGTATGATTGCCTTTAATTAAATACCAATTAATACTGTATGGACAGTAAGACCTTCAGGGTAATTTATAACAGCATTGCTAACTACATGTATTCACTGTAGGTAGTAAATATAACGTTTAAAATATATTAATTATTTACAGAAATGAAAAATTTAGACTCAGGGGTATTTGAATATGAGCCTCACACAAGTAGGTTCGAGAGACAATGCGCAAGACGCCTGAGCCAGCGCGCTATCTGACTCTGTATGCCGCAATATTCGTAATATACTATTCTTCCGCAACCGTTACACGCAGCGCGAAGAGAAATATTGATCTGGTGCTGCGGTCGGTCTCAGCACACATGAGTCACCAGGCCTGACGTCACGTCTGCGCATGCGCACTCGCGAACAGACGACTGCGCCGCCTCTCTGCGCACGTACCAGTGCGGCTGAATCCCACTTCAGCACACGGAGCTGGTTTCCAGCTATCGCGGCGAGAGCGCTCCAAGATGCATTTTCATCCTTATTACTAGCATTCTAATACGCATAGGAAGGGAATTGGCATAATTTTATTGTGATATCTGGCTCGCATTCCAAGAGAAAGGATGTAATTTTACAGCGATTTCTCACTTGCATTCGAAGAGAAATGGCATAATTTTAGGAATATATTTACAGTGTGCTGCAGCACATTAGCACATTATCACCAGCCGCCACTGCTTATTGACTACGTCAGTACGTACCTGCTGAGTGAGTGTCTCGACAGCAGTGAGAAATCGGCGGCGCTTTCTGGCTGCAGTACAGTGTTGGCCGGGCGGCACGTGAAGCCACGCCCCCTTTGTTCTGGGGGGCGGGGCGCCTCTTGGCGACATATTACGTCGCTAGCAGTGGCGCCCGCGCGGATCTCAAGACTGCCGCCGCGTCTGATCCGAGAGGCGGAAAATGAGATTTCCTTTGTCAGACATCTGCTCAAACGAGGCGCGACAGAAATGCCGCGTATTCTCCCAGTCGGTTTCGCCATAGCTGGGAGGTGCACGATTTCGTTGAGGTGTTGGCGATACTGCACAGAAATTTCTTGTCAGCTGTGGTAAACGAATTTTTGGTCGTAGAAAGTTTAATCGGTACCTTAATATCTCCTTGCTATGGTGTAAACAAAGTGAAAAAAAAAAAAAAAAAAAAAAAAAAACTACGGCTACAATGTAGAAACCAACGACGAAGAACTGTAGTGTCTGTTCATTGAGAGATGTCCGAAAGAACAGACGACACAGTTCATAAGTCTCCATGTCGTGGGGATGCACATGGGAACCAGACTGCTGGCGGGAATACAGGAGGACCGGTGTAGTGGGACGGATTATTGTCTTCGTTTCTACCTCTTGTCAGCTCAGTTTTTGCAAAATGATCGCTTAATATTTATGTTATTAAATGATTTTGTGCGCCTCGGTTGCACAGTGGTAGAGTGCCAGACAACAAATCCGAAGGTCGCGGGTTCGATCCCCGCGAAGTCCTAGGATTTTTATCTGTCACTTTCCACTTCTTTCACCTCTGGCAGTATTGCTCATGTGAAAAATACCGAGTAGCACCATGGTTCGGAACCCACGTTAAACTGTAGGTCCCCCTATAACTGGCTGGGTAAGTCAGTTCGAAGGTCGGAGGAAGGCAACGGCATACCACCTCCAAACAGGACCATGCCTAGTAAAGCACTGTGTTGTTCAAACCAGTCTTCGGATTGTTGACTGCTTTTTTTAATGATTTTAATGTAAATATTTGTATATTATGTGATTCTTAAAATTTTTTTTGTATGTTTCTTATATTTCATGTGCTGTGATGGCGATTCAACCTACGAGAACAACATTTTCGAAGCTGATATCAAGCAGTAAACATCTGGCCACTTCAAGTCGCGGGTCGACGGCCACGAGGCAAGAAGATGCTGGCCTCTGCGGTTATCGTCGACGATATTGACATTATTATAGAAAGTTTCATGAAAAATCAACATGGTTTAAATATCGGTTCTGTTTTAACTGTTGTTGAGTCACGATCTGTACTCTGACGTCAATAAATGTTCATGTGTCTTGGAATGTCATCGAGTGTCACAGACAATTATTTCTGATATTATTTATTTACGAGAAATGGTATATTAATAGGAGAGAAAGAAGTAATTTCAAACCCTTTTACAGTTTGAACGATGAAATTTATGAAACATTATTCTGTGCGAAAGATCCATTAAGAAGAATTAAATTACTTTTTAGAACTTCATTTAATAGATCGAACATATCGATCTATCAGGATATCAAGGAACTTTATATCATCTGTGACTATAGCAACGTGTAAAACACGAACTTCCTTTTGACAGTTTGAACTATGAATGAACTTTGAAATATTTTATTAAGACTGACAATTTAAAGAAGCTATAGCATCACATGCTTATTCCATCTGCGCAAGAGTCTGATTTTTTTTATTATTAATTTCATAATACAGGAAGTTTTACCTGAATTTTTTGTTTAGTTTTGTTGACGAGCGGACGACTTGCGAATTACGAAATCTTACACGGCCACATCAAAGTTGTTATTCACTCTTACTAACGCAAGAAGAAGTCGTACCGCCGCACCAGCTATGGAGTACAATGGTCGTTGTAGGAAGATATAATATGAAAGTCGGGGTCGGACGGGTTACCTGCTTAGGTAGTCCGTGCAGGTGTGCTAAACCCGTGTGCCCTGGCTTCACAGAGTTTTAGCGCAAGTGCCTGCTAAGTAGGAGGATCTGAATTGGACCCCCTGCCCCGGCATAGATTTTAATATGCCTACAGTACCTATCAGCACTCGAGACTAAAAAAAAAAAAAAAAAAAAACAAAAAAAAAAAAAAAAAAACACTTTTAATATCTAAAAGCAGGAAGTAATTCTTTGTACACCTATCGACATATTCCACGATCCACTGCAAGGTGTGCGGGGGAGAGTAAAACATACCACTGCAACCCATTTCATTTCCTATTTCTCTCTCTCTGTCCGTCTGTCTCTCTCTCACTTTTTTTACGCAAATGTAAGTTGACAGCAGTAGACGCTGTCTGCAGTCACCTTCAAATTCCGACCATCTAAGATTCCTGAACTTTGTTTCTCAGACGAAACATCATCCTCTAGGGCAGTGTTTAACAGTCTTTTTGCATACGCGACTCCCTTCCAACAAAAACTATTTTGGTGACCCTCCACCCCCTCCCCGAACCATAACGCAACTGCGTTTGTGTAAGGCAACAAATTTAATTTCCTTCTGTTGATACAACTTTATTGAAAAAAAAAAAAAAAAAAAAAAAAAAAAAAAAAAAAAAAAAAAAAAAACCAGTATTGCTTAATTTAGGATAAATTTTAGTCCTTTTTCGGAATGGAACACCTCCCATTTTACATGAATTAGGCGGAAAAATATATGTTGTATAACGAGGTTTCGCATTGCAGGTAAAGCTCAGAAGAGAATTATGCTCTTTAAGCAAGGTCCCACTCTACAATTAATTTGTAAACAATCGAATTTCTCAAAATTACTTACAATACCTTGTAACCTTAGCTACCGCCAGGAGCCTGGAAACAGTTTAACGCGTTTCGTTTATTCATTTTTAACACGGTGTATTTATTATAATACTATATTTGTACTATTAAACTGAAAACTGATGATCAACAAGGAATCAGTAATTTTAATGTAAAAGTCATTCACTTTCTTAGGCTTATGTAGTTTTTGCATTACGGAACCCCTAGTGTTCAGACATGCTCTGATCTTGTAGTTTCATGGTGAAACTACTTCCTCTTGTACGGTGACGACCCTCTCCCCACCCTCCCTGAACAAGGCTTTGCACCTCCACCTCCTGGGGGTCACGACTCACAAGTTCAAAAACGGTGCTGTAGGGGCATCCACTAGTCATCTGCAACACCTTAGTTTTCTTCATTTAGCACTAGCTGCCATTCCTCACATCAAATAGAAATTTTGTCTAAGCCGTCCTGTATCTTACTACTGTCATTCAAACCTTCCGCTACAGTACAGCCTCGCCGCGGTGGAGTAGCCGAGCGGTTTAAAGCTGCGGAGCGCGCGGTTGCTCGCCGTGGAGGTTCGAGTCCTCCGTAGGTTAGTTTACCTAGGTTTAAGTAGTTTGTAAGCTACGGACTGATGACCACGCAGTTTGGTCCGATAGATTTACAAACATTTGAACAGCATAGCCTCGCCAGAAAATCGCCGCAGATTTCTACTCACTCAGTGTGCCAGAAAATTTGTGTGTATAAGCAATACTAGCGGCCCTATCACACTTCCCTGGGCCACTCCTGACGATACTCTAGTCTCTGATGTGCACAGGACGCCGACGACAACGTACTGGCTCCTGTTAGTCAATAAGTGTTGCAGCCATTCACGTATCAGCGGACCTATTCGATGTTCTCGTACCTTCGATGTCACTCTTCTGTGCGACACCGTGTCAAACGCCTTTATTAAATCGAAAAATTTGCGGTCTGCCTGTTCTGCGTCATCCATGGCTTGAAACATATCATGTGAGAAAAGGGCAAGCTAAGTTTCACACGAGTGACGCTTTCAGTCTCTACAAATTTACTATATTCTAACAGAATATTCTCAAGAATTATAAAGTAAACTGACGTCACTGATCTTGGTCTGTCATTATGCGGGTCCATTCTTTTAACTCTCTTATGAACGAGAGTCATATGTGTTTGTTTCCTGTCCCTTTGGTCTAAATTCTGCATCAAAGATTGGCGAAGAATAAGGCTAGGTAAGGAGCCAAAGCCGCATACTTTTAGTGTGTAAGAACAGTTACAGCTGAAGTTCTGCCACATTATTGTCAAAATGTTAAAATCAATATAAATTATTCGTAAAAATCGGGCGTCTGTCTGAGCAGAATGTCTTTTTTTTTTCTATTTAGTACTGTGTTCGCTTAAGTGCGCGGAGAAGAATTAAAATCAAGTTCTTTTTTTAAATAAAAAAAGAATGTAATATACTGTTGGTAATGGATCTGCAGCCAATATTTGTTGATTAAATGGTTCGCAAAAATTCGCTTCGATTGGTATTCCGCGAGAAACGTTATTACTCCATCCATCTAGTCTTTATTACGTTTTTGCCCAACACGACAAATAACAGTTGTATCAAATTGTCAAAATCAGTGCTCTGCGTTTAATATTGAACAGTGGCGTGTTTGATGAAGACTTGATACAAAACACTGCACTCTTCCGCCCCAGGTCTCCAATGGCACGCAAATAACTCAGCTCGTTCTCCATCTGCATTATCCGGGTATCGAAATTCTACAGTGGTATTCCAATATTGCTTGGGCTTCATTACGCTGCCATTAATAAAGTAATGAAAAAAGAGAATTGTACGACCCCACTACCCATCTCACAGCATACAGCTCCCCCTTAACAGTGAAATTTTACACAAAAGATATCATATCTATTAAATGTGGCCACTATTCATAGTACGGTATATGTCCGACTAAATGTTCAAATGTTTGTATAGTTTATGGGACTTAACTACGGGGTCATCAGTCCCTAAACTTACAAACTACTTATGAACTACTTACGAACTAGGACGGCACAAATATCCATGCCCGAGGGGGGATTCGAACCCCCGACCGTAGTGGCCGTGCAGACCGTGACTGGAGCGCCTCAGTCTCCTCGGCCACCGCGGCCGGCTATGTCCGACTGAACAACATCTTTTTGTCACCTCTTCCTGTCTCTCCTCAGAGCCTAATGGCTATAAAGAAGTTGATATTTTAGTTAAATCTCGTCAAGAATTATTGTCCAAGTAAATTAAAATTTATGTAATTATATTTAACTGTGTTACTCATTCATCTTTGCACCAATGCCTGTCTTGGGGAGAAACTATCGATTACATGTTTATAAATTTAAATTTTACTTTTCTATGACTACATAAAGTGAAATCTGCCCTCTATTCTGCTGTTCCTTATCTACATAAACGATTTCGGAGATAACCTCAGCAGCTCTCTTAGGTTGTTTGCAGATGACGCCGTCATTTATCGTCTAGTAAAGTCATCTGAAGATCAAAACTAACTGCAGAACGATTTAAATAAGACGTCAGTATGGTGTAAAAATTGGCAATTGATTCTAAATAATAAGAAGTGTGGAGTGGTCCACATGAGAACGAAAAGAAATCCGTTAAACTTTGTTTACAAGATAAATCAATCGAATGAGGAGGCCGTAAAATCCACAAAATACCTAAGAATTACTATTACTGCAGACTTTAACTGGAAAGAACACGTAGATAATACAGTGCGAAAGGCCAACCGGAGACTGCGTGTTATTGGCAGAACCCTTAACAGATGTAACAGAATTACTAAAGAGACTACATGCACTACGCTTTTCCGTCGTCATTTGGAGTATTACTGCCCAGTGTGGAATCCTTATCTGGTGTGTTTGACGGAGGACATCGAAAGAGTCCAAAGTAGTGGAGCTCGGTTTGTATTGTCACGATACAGGAGAGACAGCGTTATGGAAATGATACAGGATCTCGGATGGGAATCATTACAACGGCGCTTATCGCTGCGGCGTGGTCTACTTACGAAACTCCAATTAGCAACATTCTCTTCCGAATGCGAAAATATGTTGTTGACTCTCACTTACATAGAAAAGATCATCAGAATAAAATACGAGAAACCAGAGCTCGAACGGAAAAATTCAGATTTTCTTTCTTGCCGCGCGCTATTCGAGGGTGGAATGGGAGATGAATAGTATAAAGGTGGTTCGATGAACCCTCTGCCATGCACTTGAATGTGATTTTGCAAAGTATCCCATGTAGATGTAGATTTTCTTTTATTTGTCTTTCGTAAATGGAACCACATAATGAATAGTAACTTTCCAGCCCTGAGACAATGTTGCCTTAGATACGAAGAGATGACGTAGAAGTCATTACAGTCTTGCAATCCGTAGGGTTGCTTGTCTGGTGGTTTGGGACTGGGGTACCAAACTGCTTAGATGATCAGTCCACCAGTGGGGAGGGGAAGGAGGGAGGATAGGAAAGGAGGGGATGGGAAAGGAAATGCAGTCAAGGGAGGTAAGATGGAAGAAATTCTCGGTGGCCCGTGTTTGCCATGTATGCACTTAACGAAAGAACCGTGAGCTTACATTGTTACGAAAGTAATATTTTGATCACAACAACTTATGTTCATGTCTGGCAAGTTTGGTGGCTATTGGAGGTGTTTAAACTCTGTTCCTGGAGCCACTCTGTAGCAATTCTGGACGCGTGTGGTGTCATGTTGTCCTTGTAGAACTGCCAAAGTCCTTTGTAATGCTCAATGGACATGAATAGATGCAGGCCATCAGCCAGGATGCATACGTACGTATCAGAGTGATGTCTAGGTGTATCACGGGGCCCATATTGATCCAAATGCATACTCCTCACACCATTACAGCGTCCCAAACATCTTGAACAGTCCTCTGCAGACATTCAGGTTCCATGGCTTCATGAGGTTTTCACCATACTCGCACGCGTCCACCCACTCGATACGACTGGAAAAGAGACTCGTCAGACCGGCAAGCGACCAGACAAGCGTAACGCTTTGTATCTTTCAGTTACCGAGGGTACAAGAGTGGGCCTTTGGCTCCGAAAGCCCATAACCTAGATGTTTGGTTGAACGGTGCGCACGCTGAAATTTGTTGATGGCTTATCACTGAAATCCGCAGCAGTTGCAGAAGGGCTGCACTTCTCTCACGCTGAACGATTCTCTTTCTACGTCAACGGTCCCGTTCTCGTAGGATCTTTTTCCGGTCGCAGCAGTTTCGAAGACGTGATGTTTTACAGGAATCCCGATATTCACGGTGCAGTAATGAAATGGTCGTAAGTGGAAATCCCGATCTCATCGCTATGTCGCAGATGCTGTGTCCCGTTTCTCGCGCGCTGATTATAAACACCACGTTCAAACTCACTCATACCGTGATAACGTCCATTGTATGAATAGTAACCGAACTGACGTCTGCGCCAGATACCTTTCGCTTTACGCGTATGTTTATTTCACTGTGGCTGAAACCATGGACGCAAAGAGTTATATAAAAGACAAGGGTATGATCGTGTGCCGGAACCGGGATTCGAACGCGGGTCCTTTACATTTGTCTGACAAGCGCCCTACCGTCGTTTTTCACGGTCCGTCTTCAGAACTTTACTTTTGCCAGTACCTCGCCTCCTACTTTCCAAATTCCACTGAAGTTCTCCTGCGAATCTTGCAACACTGGCACACTGGTAGAAAGGATATAGTGGAGAAATGGCTTAGCCGCAGCCTAGGGGATGTTTCCAGAATGATATTTTCACCCATCAGCGGAGTGTGAGCTGATTTGAAACTTCCTGGCTGACTAAAGCTGTGTGCTGGAACCGGGATTGGAACCTGGGAGCTTTGTCTTTCGCGGGAATGCTACCGACTGAACTATCTCGGCACGTCTCACGGACTGTCCTCACAGAAGTAAAGCTGTATAAGGCAAAGGTCCAAGGCTCGAATCCAGCTTCCGGCACACAGTTTTAATCCGCCAGGAAGTTTCATATCTGCGCACACTCCGAGGCAGAGTGAACATATGATTTTCAAAGGTACAATTATGATTTCAACAGTTCAAATACGTGTAATTTAGGCTACATCAATATAAGGAATGACGTGAGTCCTTTGTCATCACTACCTTGGCTGAAACGGAATGTAAAACACTGTATGTGAACCAAACATTTATCACGTAAGAGTTTCAAGTGGCAAATCCTCTAGAATGTTATGTCCCTGCGTATTTCCTATGATTAATGTAATATAAGAGTTATAGAATATGGGTTCAAATATGAGCATTCCTAGAGCGGAAAGCACCTAACGAATTTCCTTCTTCTACCTGTGAGGAATGCATCCCGAATGTTGAGTCATCCTTTGTTACAACCTCTACATGTATACCAAGTAACCTGATTATAGATGGGCGTGCGCATCAACTTCTGCTGTAGCAGCAGCTTCCGCCGCCATTTTTGTTCCAAGCGACGACAGCGTGAGCTTCTCAAAGGCGGAGTTCTTTGCTGGTATTGCTTTGAAATGTCGCTTGCTTTACTTATGATACATATATCAAGAAGTACATACATATTTGCATTAAAAATTAATCTAGTGATAATAAATTATTATCTTGAAAAATCATTAAGTATATTGTTTTGGAATTTGCCTGCCTGGGTACGTATCTGGATAAATTTTTTCGCATTGTAAGACTCAGTTTTATTGTATACGAGAGTCACGTTAATAGCTTCGAATGTGATGTGATAAATTTGAGCAGAATACAATCCCAGGTCTGTTAGTCAAAATTTGTGTAAAATGATTTTTCAATGCACAAGCTATGAACGTATAAACTAGGAAGCAGTAAAAGATTTATGAATAAGAGAGGAATGGATCGCTGGAAATAGTTGTTATTGCTGTAAAATTCAATCCTTTCTAACCATTCACTCTATTTTTTTTAATAGGCAGTCTTCAAAATGAAAATAAAAATTACTTATTTTAATATGATAATACGAAACATCGTACATGTTTCAATACAGTTTATGGCATAAAGCATCTAATTAAATTAAAACCGATTGCCTTCAATAGTCAAATAAGAAGGGTCCAATAATTTTGCCAGTAAGCGACAGTATATCAATGACGTGGACTCGCAGAAGTTCGTGTATTTTACTCTTTAATGCGTAGTGTAGCTGATCAGCTACATATCTCATTTTCCATTACCTCTCAAACTGATCAAAATTTTATCATAAATTCGTTTGTAGCTGCTGGTATACATAGTGTTGCATATGCTAGTAGTTCGTCCACAAATTAAAAACTGCAGTGGCCTAATGATTTATGTCGACAGTTAGCTGCACTGTTTGACTCTTAATATGTGCGTTTGTTTACTTTAGTATTCCTCCTTTGCCATGTAAAAGTAGTCAATACTACTGTTGCATTATGAGTTACTTTCTGGAAAGAGGAGGGGCATAATAGTGACATTTACTACATAGGGTACATCATGGAAGCACTATATAGTTTGCCAAGTATGAACTTTTTGTTACTACTAGTGCATAATAATAATATTTTTCTCAGTTTATACACATTATACATTAATCGTGGTAGTTTTTTTAGGCTTCAGATAAAAAGTTATGCATTAAAGGTTAAAAGTAATTAATATTGTTTTAGTCTATATGTTTATACTGTTTCTTATCGCCAATATATGTATAAATAAAAGTCGATTACAGAAGTTGTTGCGTCGGACCCTTCGCTAAAAAACAAGTGTTGAAACCTGCGGTTTACAGTGATTTGAAGTCGTAATTACAAATGATTTAATCCACTTCACATAGTTTTGAAGTCTTTGTTGGTGTCTATTTCTCGCGAAGACAGTTTATTATCAATACTTCACGGAGAAACAAAACCATTTTCTGAACACTTAGAACCATTCGAAGGTGCACAGCTACCACGCTGAAAGCATACCTATCGTCCTATGTTGCCGTTTCGGGTCGACGCAAAGGAACAAAATGGTGGATGCGCATGGCCATCCATATCCAAGTTCCCTAATCCAAAGTCGTGTTGATGGCGGCTAATGACGAGTTAGTAGCTGTGTCACTGTCTCACTTCTGAAAAAAAAAAGAAAAAACGAATGTACCCGTATTTAGAATTTACCGGCAGTGTCAGAGATATTTTAATGGCGTGATGGCGTGCAAATTACGATAATATTTGATGTACTTCATTCGTAGTCAATTCAAATGAGATGTAATGTCCATTTGCACGTATTATTCTAATAATGCAACTCAATGTTTTGTGTGCCTTCAAATCATAAAAATTTGGAGAGAGCGCTAAAATTATACGGCAAACTGCCTCGGAACTGCTGAAAAACTGCCTGCATCCTGTCGGGTAGTTACCTTTAGCTCTCAGTACGTGGTGGAGCGCCTAGCGGCTGGTGGGAGTGGGGGATACATCTACGATCGCAGTTTCGGCGCTGAATATACAGGATCATTGTGTTAGCCAGTTGATCAAAAATGTTCAAATGTTTGTATAGTTTATGGGACTTAACTACGGGGTCATCAGTCCCTAAACTTACAAACTACTTATGCACTAGGGACGGCACAAATATCCATTCCCGAGGGGGGATTCGAACCCCCGACCGAAGTGGCCGTGCAGACCGTGACTGGCGCGCCTCAGTCCCCTCGGCCACCGCGGCCGGCTAGCCGGTTGAGAAGCAAGCCCCTGCAAGGCTTCCTAAAAGCCTCCTCCTACCAGATAAAAAAAAAGATGCAATTATTGTGTATATTTCTGTTATACATCACTTAACCTCAGATACTTTTGCAACTACTATTAAAATAAGTAAATTTCCTAAACGTGTCTGTGGTCATCGTCGAGGTTTTTCAAATGAAGCGGTCTAAACTACTTAATATAGTATCTGATCAAAAGTTAGACCTCGTAAAAAAAGTAACATAATTATTTTCAGAAGTCTTTGTACATAAAACTGTTATCCATTAATTTCATTAAATTGACAACAGTGACCTTTGTTTTACGATTACAGTGTTTTGATGTAATGACAGTAGTGAAAGAAAATTTGTTAAGCATTAGAAAAACGTATTTGATCGCATAACAAGACCTTATCGGAACCTCTGAAGAGTCTTAACAAGGTTTTCGAGAATGGAAAGGTATATTTGCTTAGGTATTAAACAAAGTTATATTGTTTTTGGTAAATTAAACAATTTTTTAATGGTTGCTTATTTCTGACGAATACTCTAGGTGTTAAAGCATAAGTGAACGACCAGGTTTATGTCCTTTATTTTAGACAGGACTCGCACCCATAAGAACTATTGCGAATATACAGACGAGGAAATTTATCACGAAATAAAATTCTTAGAAAAGCAGTACGCAACAAACAGGATGTAAATTTCCCTGGTCTCGAACAATAACAATGTATCACTAGTGTTTTCCTTCAGCCGAAATGCAGTAGATCTGCCCATGTAACATCATCTCGTTTCCCTTCATCTATCTCCTCCTTTTCCTCCTCATACCCTTCATTCATACCCCTGTCTGTCCATCTCCTCCTCCCCTCCTTCTTAAACAAACAATTGTACATGTAATTCATAATAACATTTCCTACATTATGCCTGTATTTGGAAATTGGCTGCTGCTACTTTAGAAACTCTTCCTTCTTCCTCCTTTCGAATTTGTCGGTCCTCTCACTCACCCCCCCTCCTCTTCCTCTTATTTGCTGATCATTTCCTGCCTCCTCCAGCCCCTTGTTTACTAACATCCTCCTCTCCCCTCTCACCATTGATATTCTCCCAACTCCCCCCCCCCCTCTCACGCTGTCTACCTCCTCTCTCGTCACTCCTCTGCGTCCTGATCCCCCCTATCTTTCAAAAATTACTTGGCTAAATCGCCGGAACGGAGTCTACGTTTCTTGCAGAGGTTTCTCTGCCATGCATAGGCGGCTTGCGATATATAATAACCTCCATTAAAACATACGTACATATGGCAACTTCCATGGTGATCGGTTAAACGATGTCGAAGTTTATTGTTAAGTACCCTCCACCATGCACCCCACGCCCTTTTATGCAAGCAGTGATGTTCCTCTGGTTTGAAGTTCAGGTGTTCTATATTTCACTGGGAGCGGGAAAAAGCTGTTGATTAGTGTCCAAGTTTGATGCGAAGTATCCTCCGATATGCACCATAGGAATTTAATGTAGACAGTGGCCTTCCTCTTGTTTTGAAGGTCAAGTATGCAAAATTTCAGCAAGATCGGAATAAAACTTTAGATTTGTATGATACACAACGCCAACGACTGTATGCTTATCCAACCTAGACAAGAAAAAATATTGAGATCATTAATCAACATAAAAAGTATTCTGTATTTTAATTGGGACCGTGAGCTCTAAGGCACTCTGCTGGGGATTGCGCGGTTGTTCCCCATCGGAGGTTCCAGTCTCCCTCAGGCATCGTTGTATGCGTTGTCCGTAGCGTAAGTCAGTTTACGTAGTTCGTAAGTCTAGGGAGTGATAAACACTGAAGTTTGGTTCCACTAGATTTGAAAAAAAAAGCTAGATAAAGTCAAACACAGTGTGCAACTTATAATTAAGCTGATTTGAATAGTTGCGGAGTTTATCGAGGACAAACATCGTGCCACGGGATTTATACTGGGTGTGTATGAAATCCGGGAGCACTTTCAATTGTTTATTGCACAAGAACAAAACATTGTGCAGTTATCATACATATGTCATTTTGAAGAGAATCCTGAAAGTTTTTTTCTATATATACCACCACAGTGTAGTTTGGCAAGTTGCCGATAGCGCTAGTCGCAAACATAGTGAGTTCAGGAGCTATTTCGATCATGGAGCGTCCCCCGTCGACAGTCAACACTCATTGCACAGAAGTGTACCGGGAAACAGACAAAAAAGGCTGCGACATGCCCAAGCAGAAATAACCAGTAACAGTGCTGTCGGGGAAGAAGAATGTCCCGTACAGTTTTAGACGTGGCAAGGCACAAGAAACATTTACCTTTGGGGAATCACGCCCAAATTCATTGCATTCGTGTAGATGCTTTGTACACCAGACTCGACAATTATGCCTGCACACTTTCCCATTGGTGTGAAAAGTGACTTCGTCGCTAAAATTTAAGCAATCAACAGTGCCATCCCCATCCTCATTCAATTGTTTGCGAACAAAACTCAAAACGCTTTACCGACGTCATTGAGCTTCTGCACTACCTCCAATTTGAATGGTTTCACAGACAGTTTCTGTCGTAGGACTTTCCGCACTGTCGTTGGAGCCATTTCGAGTTCACGGGATGCACGACGCAACGATTTCTTTGGTCTCCGTACGAATGTCTCTTGTACGCGCTCCACGTTAACTTCACTCACACTGGGACGTCTGATTTTTTTTGCCGAACACAAGCAACCCGTCGTGACGAATTTTTTGTGGCAGTGGTAAATAGGACGACCTTGTTGGTGGCTTCGTACCGTATTTGTTCTAAACCTCCGTTGAACAGCTGAAGCACACTTGTTTATGTCGATCTACAACACCAGAATGATCGTTCCGCACCTGAATTCGCCATATTTGTGACTAGCGCTATCGACAAATTACTAAACTAAGTTCTGGCAATACAAATGTGAAAAAAGACACCTCCAGGTTTTCTC
The DNA here is from genome assembly GCA_026315105.1 of Locusta migratoria. Classification (NCBI taxonomy): domain Eukaryota; kingdom Metazoa; phylum Arthropoda; class Insecta; order Orthoptera; family Acrididae; genus Locusta; species Locusta migratoria. The sequence continues at coordinate 16,101,183 of CM048746.1, read as the reverse complement.
TTCAAAATGACATACGTAAGATATCTTTGGTCTTTGGTTCATGTGTAATAACTAATTGAAAGTGTTTCCGGTATTTATGCACATCCTGTATATATTAAAAGATATAATGACTCAACAAACAAACACTATTTCATTTACTTTACGATTCAGGGATGGATGAAAATACAAAAAGACTGGTTCAAACACTCGCGAATACAGGATCAAGTTGAAATACAATTGCCAAGCTGAAAATTTGTGCTTGACCGGAATTCAAACCCGGATTTTCCGCTTCAGGCCAGCGGTCGTCATAAGCATGCTTTTTTTCTTCCCTTACTTAGTTCGGTTCCTCGGACCTGGTATCCTGCTTGTTCGATGGTGATCCTTGAGTACTGGGCTCAAGTTTTTTTTTCTCTTTTTAGGGAAAGTATCTAGCCTCTTCACCGAACGCGCTGGGCCACCGAGCCAGCAACCAGTTACGCTATCGAAGCTCGCTTCCCTTCCTGCCCAATTTCTCAACTTACATCACAGTACGATGGTACTACCCACTGCCCAGTAGTTCCTGTTGTTCGTAGCCTATACTGGATTCCCGAAAGGGATCGGGCGTGTTTGTGCATACGTACAGAAAATGTCAATTGCCTGTTGGGGACATACTTACAGTTATTGATAGGCCATTTGGTTTCTGATACTTCCGAAGGATTGACAATTTCTGTGAGGATGCATACGCGCGCCCGATCCCTTGCAGGAATGCATAGCTGCGAGCAAGACGAGATAATGGGCAGAGGCATTACCATAGTAGTGTCCTATATGTTGTGAATTTGGGAAGCGTGCCTGGATAGCCTAATTGGATGAGGCGATCGATGGCCCGAAGTGGGAAATCAGGGTTCAGATACCGGTCCAGCACAAATTTTCAGCTTCGCAGCTGAATTTTTTTCAATACCCTACAAGGGTTGAGATGTCTCAATATTTTGAATTCTTCACATTTAAGTACCTGGAAGAGGGTTTATCGACCCGTTTTCAGACTTTCTCTCTGACGTCTCATTCTCGAATAGCGCACGGAAAAAAGAAACATAAATATTTCCTTTTTACAACTGAATTGTCGAATTTTATTCTGATTATGCAGGTGGGTGCCAACAAAATATGTCCGTATTCAGAGGAGAAAGTTGGTGAAAGAAATTTTTTAAAGCGATTCAACGCTACGAATAACGCTTTGCATTCCAGCTCGTGCATCATTTACGTGATTGACTCTCCCCTGTATCGCGATAATTCAAAACAACCCGCAATTCTCTCGACTTTTTTAATTTCCTGTGTCAGTATCTTCAAAATAGGAGCGACAAGTGTGGTGTAGGCAGTTTCTTTAGTGGAACTGTTGCATGATCTGACTGTTCTGCCAATGAAACGTAGAGTTTGGATTGCCTTCCCTACAGCGTTTTCTATGTTTTCTTTGCAATTAAAGTTGTTCGAGATTGTACTTTCTATGCATTTCGTAGAATTTATGACTATTTTATCAGACATATTGTAGTGTAAGTAAAGTTTAACAGCTTTATTTTAGTGCTGATATGGACGACCTTAAACATTTCGATATGCGCAGTCAACCTATAAGAACTACTCAGATTGTCACATACATCGTTTATAAAGACACGAAAGAGTAGGGGCCCTGTAATACATCCAGATATCATTCATCTTGTGCTCTATGACTTTGTCATTTACTATGACAACAACTCATGAATCCAACCCCACTACTGAGACGACCTACGATAATGAGGGAATCTGATTAGAAGCTTCTTGTGAAGTACAGAGTCAAAAGCCTTCGGGAAATCTAAAAATAATATATATAATATCCCTTGTCGATCGTACGCATTCTTTTATATGATAGCTATCTGTGTTTCACAAGATCAATACTTTCTGAATTCGAGGTGACCATGGGGCAGCACATCGTTCTCTTCGAGATAATTCATAGTATTCGAACGAAGTAAATGTTTCAAATCCTGCTGCAATTAGGGGTCAATGATATCGGGCTGTAATTTTGCGGATTACTTCTATCACCTTTCTTGAATATTGGAGTGACCTATGGAACTTTCCAGTCTTTGCTTCTTGTGTTGTTTCACTGAGCGAGCGGTTGTATTTGATAGCTTGGTATGGAATTATTGCATCGACATAGTCTGAAAAGGGCCTACCTGGTATACAATCTGGGAGAGTTAACTTTGTTGAATAATGTAAGTTGCTTTACTGCTCCGATGATATCCTCTTCAAACTGACGCATGCTAGCAGCTGTTCTTGTTTCACATACTGGGGTATGTAGTTTGTGTAGGTTAGGTTACCGTCTTTTACAATTGTAAATTAGTCTACTTTCGACCAGAAGCGTTTCACTTCATTTTAAAGCATCTTCAGTTGTCAACTACACAGGAAATATTTTTTGTTTTACACTTTTGTGCGGTTTTAGTAAATTCGATCATTAACAGTCTCATGTTATGGGTTTATGGTATCTTAATATACATAAAATTGAGGTGTTTGTGCCTATATTTCACTCTGAAGCAAAAAATACACATCGCAAACAGTGTTTGTATGTGATAGCAGGTATCAGTCTCCCATTGTGCCCTACGGTGGTAGAAGGTTGAGACGATAAGGGGGTGGAATATATGGAAGTTGAAAGTTACCGACGTACATAAATTTCTACGTGTAGGTGTCAATATTGCCGCGAGACCCCAAATTAACCAACTGCTGTCGTGGCGCAATGGATAGCATCACCACTTGCGGTGCTGAAGGTTTTCGGTTCCATCCCGCCTACAGGCAATTATTTCTACGTAATTAACGTTTCCAGAATGTTCTACATGTTTTTTATATTCACTTGTAATTTCTAAATGTTTCTTATGTTAACTTTTCTTATAATTTCTGGTACATTCTGTCCTTGTATATATAGCAGAGCACTCTCCCCGAGAGGCAGTCAGTGCTGCGTGTATGTTTCAGTTCGCAATAAACCTGTTTCAATGTAAGTGCTGCGCTGACAACCCTGCCTTCGAAGTCAAGCCTGCTTCGATTTCAACGCGACAATATTGTGCTCTTCAGCAAAAACTACACAATGGAGACGAGCGATCTCTCCGTGTTGATGTAGAACTAAGTCTCCCGTTGTACACCATAGCTATAAGAGGGTGGAAGATGAATTGGTTGAAAGTCGTCAGCTTATATAAAATCCGTAGTGAAGACCGGCGATGACTTTTCACACGATAATAGGGAAGAGGTTATATACAGCGAAACGAGCAAAGATGTTGGTAGACATTGCTATCATGGCAACAAATGTCCACAGCTAAACCATTGCTTTGCTAACAGTCATGTGATTGCTTACAGTTTTTCTTATGAATTTGGAAAGCGTCTTGTGTCACGGAGAGTAACACTAAATTTCCCATGGAAGTATTATAAGTTTAAAATAGTGCCATATCTTGTTTTTTTTTTTTTTTTTTGTATACGGAAAATGTTCGCCAATAGTCACGTGGTCCTATGTTGCTGCCACGGCATACGCATAGCCGCTCTGCTGCTTCCCCGGTCTACTAGTATCTATGGTCGAAGAACGTGGTGCAAATTCTTCAGTTTTTTTTCTTCAACAAGTGTACGAATAATGGAAAAGAAACGCATATTGTAGTTTGAAAAATAAAACTACCAAGAAAGATGCCAAAGCGTAAGAAAGAAATTTCGCGTTCTAGATCCGTTTGTAAAAGACAGAAAATGGCGCTGAAAAGTGACTCTGCAGACGATAGAAACTTGAAATTTGTAGACGTTGTTTATCTTACACTCTAGGCATCAGCGATTTTTCGATATTCCCATCCCTAATGGGGTTAAAGAGGGGATGAACGGTTTTCGAAAATGCGTTGCTATTCAGGGAATTTTGAAGCAAGAAATGCAGAACTTCGGATTTAGATTTTTGACTGGAATTTTAAAAACGTGTTTCGAAATTTTTGGAACTTCAGCCATTAAGGGGGTGAAATAAAGAAAATCTTTTAAGGGTGCTATTGAAACTATTTTGATGGTAGGAATGCTAAACGTTGGATTTGGAACCAAGCTTAGAATTAAAAAAAAAAAAAAATGTGTTTCGGGATGTTTTGTTTTCTGCCATCAGTGGTGCAATTGGGGGTGGCAAGTTGTATCACAGTACTTGATTAGGAAAGCATTTTAAAGCTATGAAAATTTATATTCAGAAATAGAAACAGTCGATGCAGACCATCCAATATACGCTTGCGAAGCTGTGGGAATTAAGATAGTTCTCCACAAAATGTACTGTTATGCAGGCTTCGAGAAAGCCCTTATGAGCCGGCAACCCACATAACACCACGTTGTTCCGGGCAGCCTGCTTCTAAGGCGTACCTTTACGCCAAAGCCATTCCCGGACACACAAACAACACCTACACTAAGGACACTACTTCTTGCAGGTGGAGCCACTGGAAATCGGAGAGCGCCCGAAGTCCACACTGAAAGAAGTGTTCCTCCGCCGTGCCGAGCCGCTATATCTAAGCACGTAACTGGCACTACCGTCATTTGAGCGGGGATCAACACCTGTGGACTCTGCCGTTGCTACGGAATTTCCCTGGGTTCTCTCGCTAACTTATTCGGTGAATCCATAAACTCTGTGCAATGTTAGAAAATTTAGTTTCTGTCAAACTCTAGAAGAACTTTCCTTTTTGTTTTTCCTTACGTCGTATTGTCAGTGACAACTTCGACTTGGTGTCGAACGTGTAAGAACCGAATATGTGATTTTTGTAGCACATTGCTACTTGCTGTCACTATTTACAATTACACTTTTTTTTATAAAAGTTTCCAAAAACTTGCCATTTTTGTAGCCTCGACGGCTGTGTTTCTCTATTGCTTGTAAGTTCTTTGGTTCACACTGTGAGATGTGTCTGCTGTTTTCACAGAAACAAAACAAGAACACACCACATAGTGCGAACCAATGAACTTACAAGCAAGCAACACACATTCAGACGATAAAAAAACCAAACTAAAGACAAACGCAGCCCACCAGGTTACAAAAGAAAAAAAAGGCCAGTTTTCGGCAACTTTTACAAAAAAAAAAAAAATGTTATTGTAAATAGCGACAGCAAGAAGCAATCTGCTACTAAAAACACATGAAGAGGGCAACGTAAAAACTTGAGTGATCTTAATAGTTCATTTTACTCAGGGAAAAAAAGAAACCTGTACAGTTGACCATGGTTTAAAATATGGTGAAACGCTTCGGGTCTAGATTGCACTAGTTTACAGCTGCACGAGACGGTCTCCTAACCTATACAAACTAGATAACTGCAACTGCGGAGAAGTAGATAAAAATGAATTATGTGGGGTATTTACTAAGTCTTGTTTGGTGAAGGAATTTCGGTAAGCTGGGTTTATCAATTTTGCTATAGCAAAACTGTGATCAGTAGCATCACCATTGCTATTCCCTAGTGAAGGTATTGATTCTGTTCTGTCGCTGCTGTAGTTTATATATGACCATAATTTATTTGAATTATCAACCAAATAATTAGGAAACACTGTTTTTCTCTAGAAACTATTATTAGCTTCTCGCATTGAAGCCCGTGGTAGTTTTCAAGTTTCTGCAAAAGTCTGGGGGATTTTCTGTTCGTTTATATTCTGAAATCTGCAGGAGTAAAATTACGGATCGTAAGGTTATTTACAACTTGTACAAAAACCAGACAGCAGTTATAAGAGTTGAAGGGCATGAAAGGGATGGTGAGTCTGGGAAGGGAGTAGCAGACGCTTGTAGCCATTCTCTAAAGTTATTGAATTTGTACAGTGAGCAAGCAATAAAAGAAAGCGAGGACAAATTTTGAGAAGGAATTAAAGTTCAGAGTGAAGAAATAAAAACATTGCGTATTGCCAATGACGTTGTAATTCTGTCAGAGACAGCAAAGGCCTGGAAGAGCAGTTGAACTGGATGGATAATGTGTAAGAAAGCTGAACATTAACAAGAACGAAACAAGTCTAAGAAAATGAGGCGGTGCTGAAGGAATTAGATAACGTAACAAGACAATAAAGGTGCTAATGAGTTCTGTTACTTGGGCAGTAAAATAACATATGATGGTCGCAGTACAGAGGATATAAAATGCAGAATGGCAATGGAAAGAAAAGCGTTTTTGAAAAAGAACGTTAACATCTAATATTGATTTAAGCGTAAGGAAACCTTTCCTGAAGGCATTTGTGTGGAGTGTTTCCTCGTACAGTAGTGAAACTTGGACGATAAACAGTCGGACAGGAAGAGGTTAGAGGCTTTTGAAATGTGGTGTTACAGAAGAATGCTGAAGATTACGTAACTAATGAGGAGGTACTCAACATAATTGGGGAGGAAAGGAATTTTTGGCATACCTTGACTACAACAAGGGATCGATTGGCAGGTGACATTCTTAGACACCAAGGACTAGTGAATTTAGCGTTGGAGGGGAGTGTGTGGGGTAAAAATCGCAGAGGGAAACCAAAAGATGAATACAGTAAAAAGATTCAAATGGATGTAGGTTGCCGTTCTTATGAAGAGGTTAAGAGGCTTGTTTAGGATAGAGTAAGGTGGAGAGGGATTTTGGAAAAATGTAGGAACACGGGAGGCAATACTCACATTACGACTTATCTTAGAACATAGGCTAAGGAAAGAGAAACCTACGTTTTTAGCGTTTGTATATTTGAAGAAAGGTTTCGACAATGGTGACTGGAATACACTCTCCCAAATTCTGAGGTGGCAGGGGTAAAATATAGGGAGTGAAGAGTTATATTCAACCTACACAAAACCCAGACAGCAGTTATTAGAGTCGAAGGGCAAGAAAGGGATGCAGAGGTTGGGAAGGGAGTAAGACAGGGTGGTAGACTTTCCCCAATGTTGTTCAATCTGTACATTGAGTAGACAGTGAAGGAATGGAAGGAAACATTTGGAAAGGGAATTGAAGTTCAGAGAGACGAAATAAAAAGTTTGCGGTTTACCGATGACATAGTAATTTTGTCAGGGACCGCAAAGGATCTGGAAGAGCAATTGAATGGAATGGACAGTGTCTTGAAAGGAAGATATAAGATGAACATTAACAAGAGTAAAACGAAGGTAATGGAATGTAATATCAAAAAATGAGGCGATGCTGAAGGAATTAAATTAGGTAATGAGACAATAAAAGTAGTAGATGAATTTTGTTATTTGGGTAGCAAGATAACTTCTGATGTTCGAAGTAAAGAAGATATAAAATGCAGAATGTCTATGGGAAGAATAGCGTTTCTAAAGAAGCGAAATTTGTTAACATCCAATATTAATTTAAATGTTAGGAAGTTCTATCTGAAAGCATTTGTCTGGAGTGTAGCATTGTATGGCAGTGAAACGTGGACGATAAGGAGTTCAGATAAAAAGATGATAGAAGCTTTTGAAATATGGTGCTGCAGAAGAATGATGAATATTAGATGGGTAGATCACGTGCCTAATGAGGAGGTGCTTAACCGAATCGGGGAGGAAAGGAGTTTCTGGCATATACTGACTGAGAGGAGGGATAGATTGGTTGGACACATTCTGAGACATCAAGGAATCGTCAACGTAGCATTAGAAGGAAGTGTGTGGGGTAAAAATTGTAGATGGAGACCAAGGGACGAATACAGTAAGCAGATTCAAAAGGATGTAGGTTGCATGGAGAGAGTTGCACAGGACAGGGTAGCGTGGAGAGCTGCATTCAAGCAGACTCAGGACTGAAAACCATAACAATGATTTTGGCATGCTTTTTTCATTGTTTCTGCAACAGTGTTCTGGTCTGTTTGGCCTACCACGGTGAGTCAGCCCCCCTCTTATTTTTGTTAATTTATTTAGTATAAATGACTCAATGGTAGCTACAAATTAATTATTACGTTGACGGATTAATGACCGGAGTAATGAATTTGCAGCAAGAGGTGACAAACCACGCAGCAGGTTCCGGTGGAGGCCATTAGCCTGGCTTGTCGGCCGTCACGCCGTCACGCTGGCCCATTGTGTCCTCGTCGTTAATGGTGGCGGCCTCTCTGGCTGACAGCGACAGCCGCGCTACACAACCACCTGCTGCCGGCCCTGCCTCTGACACCTGAATGAGGCCAGCTGAATGGAACAGGTGTCATTCAAGTGGTCAAACGGATAATTTTCAGCAATTTATAGTCTCGTGGCAGTGGCGGCTGCTGCTTCAGATGACTCAGGGTTCACTTCTCTCAGTGCCGGATCTTCATACTGGCGCTGCCCACTCTCCCCGCCCAAGCAGCCGGGAGAGGGGGAGCGCCCCAGATTGCCCCACCCCTTCAGGTATATTTTAGTTACAAGCTCTGCAGAACGTCTTACCTCGGCTTGGTTACGCTTGCTTCAACTCCAGCTGAGGCGTCGGCCTACCAAGCTTCTTTATTTCACAATTTTCTACCAATTTTAAAATTTCTTTGTAAAAGATACTGAAAGCTGTTCGTTTTTCTTTGATAATAAACACCAACAAAATATGAATATGCACATGAACACTAAAACACAGTAAGTAACTGATTTCACTATTAAGAGACCGTAAATTTCTTTGTAAAAGATACTGAAAGCTGTTCGTTTTTCTTTGATAATAAACACCAACAAAATATGAATATGCACATGAACACTAAAACACAGTAAGTAACTGATTTGACTATTAAGAGACCGTAACTAGATGAATCTGTTACAATGTCAATTTCAATATAAATTAAGAAACCCTGAGACGGTTTTTCGTCTCGAACATGTCCAAGACATTAAAGATAAACGTAAAGCAATGAATAACAATTTGTGATGCGGCCGAGAATCGAACCCGGACCTCCATGCTTACTAGGCCCATGTGTTACCGTTTTTATTTTATTTATTTATTTATTTTATTTTTTATTTGACAAACAGCCATGCCCGAGTGGGATACGAACCCACGACAGGGCACGGACTCGCGCATCGCACCATAGCGCCTCAATGCGCTTACCCTTAGACCACCACACCATATTTAAATAGATATTTATATCACCTTAACAGGAATGTTCCAATATTTCCATTGCCGAGGTGCTATTCTGCTTTAAGGTCTTGGACATGTTCAGACGAAAAACCGTCTCAGGGTTTCTTAATTTATATTTCAATTGATACTTATATCACGTTAACAGGAAAGTTCCAATATGTCCATTGCCGGGGTGCTATTCAGCTGCATGGTGAGCCTTGTCAGTAGTGGCAATTATCTATGGAACACAGAACCTGAATTAAAGTGTGTGACGTGGAGGGAAATCGTACTTACACTATCTTAGTCGTTGGGGATGCGGTGATATAAAGATCGCCGGGCGCCGTGGCTCAGCGCACCCGGTCAGGCGGCTTAGCGCCCTCTGTAATAAAACAAGCTGAGCCAAATATACAACGAACAAACAAGAACGAACGGAATTAACGGCCGCAAAGAATAGATCTATCAGGAAAAAAAAAACAACGGTAAGATGTCTGCCTAGTAAGCATAGAGGTCCGGGTTCGATTCCCGGCCGCATCACAAATTTTAATATATTGCTTCATCCTTTATGTTTAATGAATCTGTAACGATGAACAGGCAAGCTGCACTCAGGTCAAGTGACATTTTAATTAGCACCCCCTCCCTCCTAACCTTACGTTTTCACAAATGATGGTCTCCCCCCACATCTTTTCAAACAGTTAAATATTCGTTACACGAAGAGTACAAATATCATTCGCCCTGAAAATCGCGACACATTTCAAAAACATCAAACGTATATGTGTCAACTAACAATACTAGAGTCATTGTTGTTCCCGTATTCATTGGATTAAAAAAATTGCTTCCAGTCGATCTCGATCCCACTACCTTCGAGAGCGCAGTGCGATGGCCTTAAAAACGTCAGGTTAAGGGACTTTAACTTTACAAAAACAGGCGCCGCTACATTATTTAACAAGGCACTCTTCCAAACTCAGATACCAAGGTAGGACAACCTTACTAGGGACAGCACCGCCACAACTGACGTCAAAGTGAGAGGCCACAAGTTGGAATTAAACCTCCCCAGGGGCACCTTCAAAGGACAAGTCGCAACTAACAGTCACCGATCAAAATCGGAACCTTGGGAGACGAGATATGAGAAACGCAGAATAAATTAACACAACCCAAAGTTACTTAACTTCCCTAGAAAGAGGGCAACTAACGATGTGAATCAAAACACGGGATCGGGCTGGACACATTGTGACAGCCCCGGCCCAGTACAAGCGTCTTAATAGGCGGTCCGCGACCCACCCACACTGCTGTCCGGTCACGCCGGCAGGCGGAAGTAGCGCCACCACCGCAAAGAGGAGAGGACAAACACATGCGAATCGTCGCGCTCTACTTATAGCCCAGTATATAGAGGGGCCAAAAAGTACCTCAACTGACTTTAATTGAAACAAAAGATTTTTTTTCTAGGGTTGTTTGGTATGTTGCTGGTATGCCAAATCTAAGTTTTCGGCCTCGAAAGTGCAGGGGACAACTTTTGGTGGCCGAAAAACCTCGATTATTTTCGGACTTTTTCCGGTTTCTCGCTTATAACTCGGAAACGGTAGAAATTTAGGAAAAACCTGATCAGCAGTGAAATAAAGACGACAAAATTCTGCGTCATTAAAAGAAAAAAATTGAAAATCGATCGAATAGTTCGATTTTTATGGCGTTTCAGGAAACAGCAATTTTTTTCAACTTTGCCAAAAACTGTGTTTTTCCAATTTTAAATGTGCTGTAATGTCCCAGCATCAAATGTTATCAACACCCCATTACTTTAAAGTTGTAGATCATCAATCCATGTATTTAAAAAATAAAAAGCACAATTTTTTCCCAATTTGGTCAGATTTTGAAATTTTGTTTTGAGCCATAAACTACAATATAGAAAAACCTTAAATTCATTCTTTGGGTTTAGAATTTTTTTTTTAGTAAAGGAATTAATTCTAACTTTATTCTGAGGCTATTTTATGTCATATGTGTGCACTTTAAATTGGTTTAAGGAAATTTTGGGAAAATTTTAAAAATCTAATTTTTTTATAATTTCCGCCGACTATTTATTGTTTACATGGATGAGCAGATAGCCGATTCCAACCGATTGTGCCCACTGCGCCTTAATGAGACCGAAGGCAAAATGATGTACAGACGAGAAACCTCGGTAGGAACTGTTGACCGCAGCAGGGGTGTGAGTGGAGAAGGAGGGTGGCGCCAACGGGAGCAGCTTAGCCAGGTGGTAGGTAGCGGACATCCCCACTACCGTCAATATTCCTCCCTCTGAATCTCTACCAACCTGCCGTCTGAAAGCACCTCCGTCACCTTCCCTATATAGTCAGACGAAGATCTGAAGCAATTTTTAACTATGAACTGGCACCTCATCTATTACCATTGTTCAAAGAAGAAGGATTACGAAAGGGACCCAAATCACTGTTGTACAAGGCTTTCCAGCGAGATGTTCCCACATGATTACAAAATAAAATGGTTGTTGTTGATGGAGGAGTCCTTCATATAATGTTGTGTGGGATAAGCACGAATCTTTTAGTGACATCTGCAAAAAATATGTCAGCTTTGTCAACTGGCACTACGGATTCACAGTGATAGTTGTGCTCGGTGGGTACCCAACTCAGGCGAATCAGCGCGGCACTAAGAGTTCAGAAAGAGCTCGGCGTTCTAAAATGAAGATTCAGTCAATATAATGTTTTATGGGATTAAAATACCGGCTGTTTCCCAGGAGAAATTCTTGGGGAACGAAAAGAATAAGAGTCGTCTTATTCAAATGTTGAGAAAATATCTAGAAGAGGACGCTGGTTTACTTATTATGACTACAGCTTGTTTTCAGTCACCCAGATTCGACACTGTGCTTGTGGTCAGTGAGGTTATTTACGTTCTAGCCATCCTGTGCGGGGCTCCCAGCAATGCTACCTACAACAACATCTACCTACTGAAGCCAGTAAAGAAGGGGCAGGCTTACTACTCAGCCTGATAATACCATTTCGATAAGAAACACGTCCTGATTCCTCATGCCTTTTCTGCATGTGACGCAACCTCCACTCCATTCGGGCATGTTAAAATCAGACTGTGTGGTCTCGTCGATAGTACTCCAGCATTGAGGGAAGCTGCTATGGTGTTCTACAAGGCATCTCCATCCAGCGCATATGAGATGATGAAAAGATCCTGATGGCAATGTATGGCACAGGAAGAATGTTCACCCATAGCATCAATGAGATGATCATTGTGAAGACGTCTACAAAGGCGAAGTTCATCTTGCCGCGACTTCCTCCAACACTCGACGCTGCGGACCTGGACTGCTACAGAGCATTTCTGCACGTGCAGTGGTGGATGGGAAACACACCAGACCCATCTGAATGGGGTTGGAGGCGTGACAGCTTCGGACTCAATCCCATTCCTATGACGAAAGAAGCTGCTTCTAAAGAGCTTCTGAAACTCGAGTTCTGCAGCTGCAAAAAGGAATGCACCGGTCCATGCACTTTCCGCAAATTGGGCCTCAATTGCACCAATGTGTGCAAAAATTGTGTGGGAAGCTTCACGGCTCAGTCTCCCGACCAATAAGAATCACGTGTGGCGAAAGAAGGGAGGGGGGGGGGGCTAGGACCGGCCAGGAACTTTGACTTGGGTGACATGAACTTCTTCTTTAACCAACAAGCTGACTGGACTCAACATTTTCAGTATAGTACATGGACCTTCTAAACGGGGAATGAACTTAGCAACATTTTCCCCTGGTCTCTGTTTAGATAAGAAAATGCGTACGTAGACCTGATCTCCCCCTTTGCCAGAAAAGGGGCGTCGATTGCGATTGTAACGAAAAACATGACATTTATGAGCGATAACGATATTTTTCCTGGCTCTACTCCAATTGTTTCTGGAGTGTAACTGGATTAGGCAAAGAATCATGAATACCCCACAGGGGGGAACTGATAAGCAGACATTAAATAAGATGGTGTGGCCTTAGAGGCTTCATGATTGGCATTTTTGCAGGCAAAATTCAACCAAGTTAATGTTAGGCCCCATTTACGGGGAGAATATCGATGATAAGTAATAAGAGCTGACTTTAGATTCGATTCAGCCTCTCAGCAAAGGATCCTTTAGGGTAGTAAGGGGTGGTGCTTACACACTTGATACCATTATGGATAATGCCTTAAAAGGACCCAATCGAACTCCAGGCACGTTATCGCTAACAAGTTGTTTAGGCGTACCAAACACAATGAAAATATAGGCAAGATTATGAATGGTGATACTAGTGGTGACACTATGGGTTGATTACAGCCAAGTAAAACTAGTGAAGGCATCGATCACTACTATAACATTCTGGTTGCCTCTCATAGTGCGTGGTAATGGCCCAAGGTGGTCAATATAAAGTTTATCCAACGGTGCTTGTTCTTTATCGGTCTGAAGCAATTCGTGCTGGGGTCCACAGCTAGGTTTGGCCTCTTGACACAATTTACAGCGAACAACCATATCATAACATCCTTATCCATGCCCGGCCACGTAAGAGGCTGTCTAATTTTGAAAAAGCGTCTTATGGAAACCGAGGTACCCACACATAAGTGAGTCATGAAAATAAGGAAACACCGGCTGAAGAAGGCTGGCCGGAACACAGGTTTCAATTCGTCGTTGCGACGTAACTTCTTACATAATATGTCCTTAACAATCTTGTAATTAGTGAGTTGTTCTCCAGATCGAATACGATGTTTTATAGGTTCTCAGCTAGCATCCTGATCATGCTTGTCGGCCAAATCACCAAAAAGTTGGGGAAAATCGGTGAGGACAGAGGGGGGGGGGGGTGGCGGCGGCTAGAAGTTTCTACTTTCAGCGGCGGGGTTCTCGGCATACATTTGACTCAGAGCATCGGCTAACATATTATCGGTACCTCTAATGTGACGTACTCTAAACTGAAACACAGAAATGCGGAAGGCCCGGTCTTGCGAGATCTCGTCAACAGCCGACTTAAGGCTTTATTATCTGTTTTTAAATCGAACTCGCGATGTTCTAAGTAAAAACGGAATTTGTCCAAGGCAAACAATACGCCGAGAGCCTTGCGCTCATATACCGAGTAATTAATGTCAGTATCAGAGATCTTACGAGAGGCAAATGCTAAAGGTTGTCTTTGGTCCTGATATTCTTGCAAAACGACGGCCGAATTTGCGGGAGGGGCGCCATACATAAGGCTGTAAAAACTGGTTCTATATTGTGAGCTCCAAGGATTCAAGTAGCAAAAAGCCGAGAAATGTTCGAGAAATAATTAACAATGGCCGGTGAGTAAGAATTCGCTACCACTACAACAAAGTAAGTACAGGTTCAATCACAAAAGGTGTCGATAAACTCTATGTAACAATATAAGTGTAACTGATATAGAAGACGTAAACAAGGTACGTATAACATCGTATCAAGAACTAAGATTGTATAATTTTTGTAACTTGTAAGAAAATTAGTATTTGGATGCATGTGTATGAGCTAGGTAATAGTATTGCAAGATAAACCCCTTCATAACACATTTCAGCTTGTCGTGAAATTAGGCATACCCAGATCATCCTTTTATTACACAGCAAGAGAAAGTCCACAGCTCTTGCAGCCTCAGACAGGTGTGATGCATGTTCTGAAACGTTACTCTATAGGAATTTGTTAAGAAGTTCATAACACGCAGTACATTCACGATAGAATATGAAAATTGTAATTAATTTGACTAGTTACAAATTTCCCTCTTTTACATCTCTCAAAAACACGAAATAAATACGTTATCTGACACACACTACTTTGTTCAGGGGCCACATTTATCACAAATGAACTCTGCGAAAATAGTTAAGCAATGCACTGAAACAGTGGTGGCAATTATTGTTTGGCTAATGTCTTTCGTGCTAAAGTCAGCCTTCATTTTACTAAGGCATTATAGATAATTTTACCCTGAAGTCTAGTACTCACTAATTTACTATGCAGACTCATTGTTGCAATTCGTTATCCAAGGCTCAAAGACGCGGTATTATTGTCGTGATCTGTTTCTCGTCCTCCATCACAAAAGGACTGAAGCAGAAACCGAATTTTAAATTATAGGAAACATTGTTTTGTGAAAATGAGGCAAAGCTATGTCATTTGCTGAAACTGTTTTGTTCGGAAAGTGCTTTACTACTGCACACAAAAATCAGGAAAGTACTGTTTTTATTTACGTGGCTTTTGTTTACGCTATGCAACGTTTATCATGTGGTGTAAAAAGTGTGATATAGCACAACCTTTTTGGTTGACAGTGAAGTGTCTGCCTTTTCGTTATTACTCATAGTTTTACGATGTTTATAATTGAAGTACCACAACTTAATGAACGTAATTTTAAGAATTTTAAGTGAAGAAGATGTAACGTTTCTGCTATGTTGCACGCTCCTTACAAAAAATCAGTTGCCAACATTACAAACACAAAATATCGTATACCTAAAATAAAACTTCGCTACCGGACATGTACAGTTTAACATACTATTAATACTATTAGTAAAATGCTATTAAGAAAAAGTATGTTGATTTAAACATAACTCTGGCTGCACTTTTACGTAATTTTCAATTTTTAATACTTTCAGCAGGGGTAAAATATAGGGAAAGGAGAGTTATTTACAACTTGTACAAAAGCCAGACGGCAGTTATTAGACTCAAAGGGCATGAAAGGGAAGCATCAGTTGGGAAGGGAGTAAGACAGGGTTGTAGCCTTTCTCCGGTATTATTCAATTTGTACATCGAGCAGGCGGTGAAGGAAAGCAAGGAAAAATTTGGAATAGGGATTAAAGTTCAGGGGGAAGAAATAAAAACATTGCGTTTTGCTGATGACATTGTAATTCTATCAGAAACAGCAAAGGACCTGGAAGAGCAGTTGAATGGAATGGACAGTGTGTTGAAGATAGCGTATAAAATGAACATTAACAAGAGCAAAACAAAAATAATGGAATGCGGTCTTACAAAATCAGGCAATGCTGAAGGACGTAACGAAACAATGAAGGTGGTAGATGAGTTTTGTTATTTGGGTAGTAAAATAACATGCGATGGTCGCAGTACAGAGGATATAAAATGCAGAATGGCAATGGGGAGAAAAGCATTTTTGAAAAAGAGAAATTTGCTATTATCGAATATTAATTTAAGTGTAAGGAAGTCTTTTCTGAAGGCATTTGTGTGGAGTGTTGCCTTGTACGGGAGTGAAACATGGACGATAAGCTGTGCGGACAGGAAGAGAATAGAGGCTTTTGAAATGTGGTGCTACAGAAGAATGCTGAAGATTAGGTGGGTAGATCGCATAACTAATGAAGAGGTACTTAACAGAATTGGTGAGAAAAGGAATTTTTGGCATACCCTGACCAAAAGAAGGGATCGCTTGGTAGGACACATTCTTAGACATCGAGGAATCGTAAATTTAGCATTGGAGGGAAGTGTGTGGGGTAAAAATCGCAGAGGGAGACCAAGAGATTCGTATAGTAAGCAGATTCAAGTGGATGTGGGTCGCCGTTCTTATGAAGAGATGAAAAGGCTTGCTCAGGATTGAGTAGGGTGGAGAGCTGCATCAAACCAGTCTCCGGACTGAAGACCATAACAACAACAACAAGACTTTCATAAATAATAACTGCAAACACTAAAAATGCATTACACTTAGTTTCGGAAACTGCTGAACCTATATAGATACTAATTGGTATAAAAACAAGAATACTAAATGTTATAACTATTGCACAATGTGATTACATATATATCTTTGTTTAAATAAATTAGGGCAGACTATGTTTTATATATCACTGGATCCTAAATTAAATACTGATCATTTTTCATGCACTAAAATTATTCATCCGTTTGGTACTAAGAAACTATCTTCGAAATTAACAAAACTACGACAACCGTATACAAATCCGTATATATAGAAAATTAGACCGCAAACTGAAAGACATTAAAATTCCATGTCTCAATAATAGTACGTCTACACAATATTGGCAAAACAGATATGTGTGCACTTCGAAAACACAAATAATGTAAATAATTTGAACACTGTAAACACTAGTGACACTAGTTACTAGCTACGGGAGTAGCCCACAACTGGTTCACCTCTTACTTTAATAATATACAACAGAAGGTAATTCTCCGCAGTGTAGAAAATAGCTATGACGTGCAATCCCAATGGGGCACAATTAAGTATGGGGTGCCCCAGAGCCGCGGTGGAGTAGCCGAGCGGTCTAAAGCGTCTCGCAGCGGAGCGCGCGGTTGCTCGCCGTGGAGGTTCGAGTCCTCCCTGGGGCATGGGTGTGTGTGTTGTCCTTAGATTAGTTTAACTTAGTTGAAGTAGTCTGTAAGCTACGGACTGATGACCACGCAGTTTGGTCCGATAGATTTACAAACAGTTGAACAGTTGTTGGGTGCCCCAGGGGTCTGTTTTGGGACCGTTGCTGTTTCTTATTTATATAAATGATATGCCTTCGAGTATAACAGGTGACTGTAAAATATTTTTGTTTGCTGATGATACCAGCTTGGTAGTGAAGGATGTTGCTCGTAATATTGTCACAATATCAAATAATGCAGTTCAAGAGATAAGTTCATGGCTTGTAGAAAACAAGTTGATGTTAAATCACAGTAAAACTCAGTTTTTACAATTTATAACACATAATTTGACGAAAGCTGACATTCTGATTACACATAACGGGCATGTGATAAGTGAGACTGAACAGTTCAAATTTCTAGGTGTTCATATAGACAGTAAGCTGTCATGGAAAGCCCATGTTCAGAATCTTGTTCCAAAACTAAATTCTGCTATATTTACCATTAGAACAATATCTGAGATAAGTGATTTTTCAACACGAAAAGTAGTCTATTACGCTTACTTTCACTCACTTATGACGTACAGCATTGTTTTTTGGGGTAACTCGCCTGATGCAAAAAGGATATTTCTGGCTCAAAAACGGGCGGTTCGAGCAATATGTGGTGTAAGTTCGCGAATGTCATGTCGACCCCTTTTCAGTAGTCTGGGAATTTTGACTCTGGCGTCACAATACGTTTCTTCTTTAATGTCGTTTGTTGTTAATAATATCAGCTTATTCCCACGAGTTAGTGGCTTTCACTCGGTGAATACTAGACAGAAGTCGAATCTGCATTTGCATCACACCAGCTTAACACTTGTGCAGAATGGGGTACAATATTCTGCGGCATCCATTTTCAATAAGCTGCCACAAGAACTAAAGAATCTTAGCACTAATCCACACGCTTTCAAATCTAAATTGAAGAGTTACCTCATGGCTCACTCCTTTTATTCTGTCGAGGAACTCCTAGAAAAGTTAAACAATTAAGCTAATTTATTTTTTCTTTATTGATTCTTTTCACTTTGTGTTAAGATTGTCGTGTGCAAAGGACTACTTAAAATTTTTCTATTACCATTCTTGTGTAACAATTAATGTATCGACTTGTTCCATGACCATGGAGTCTCACTCTTCAATTGGGTCCTATGGAACAGAAAAACCAATAAATGAATAAATAAATAGTCAAAGGATGACTTTAAATTTGTGTACCACAATAAATACAAATTTCATTAAACACGTACATACATTGAGATAAATAGTTAAAGCTTAAATGTAATATATTAATTTCTGTATTTTGGCATATTTAAAGTAAAAGAATATTGTTTTATTGTGAAATACAAAACATTGCCTTATTACGCAGTTATGCTGCAAAAGTTGTTTCCATCACAATGGAACTACCATCAAGAATGTATGTGATTATGTAATTGAATCTCCTGAAGCATATTCTACTATTTTTCTGAATGCTGAGCAACAACAGATGTCCATCTTCAAGAACCAAGGTAAGTAAAATATTTATGTTCGATCTTCCTTATCTAAAGTGAAGTGGATTGCTATAAATCTGAGTGTTGAAATGAAATATGTATCCAGTATTTAGGAAACTTCAATTTAAACAGTTAAAACCGCGTTCCAAAAGAGATGGTGTCGTTAGAAAGATCTCACTGGTTATTTCACGTTTTGTGCACTTTAGGTCATGTATTGAAAAGTACCAATTGAAGTTAATGTACCGAATTTTTTTAAATTATTATTATTATTATTATTATTATTATTATTATTAAATCATGCTACGAACGCCGTATTTTTCCAGTGAAGAGTTCATTGGGTGTATCCAGGCCTGTATGCAAAAAGGGTGGTGGGTAACAGTAGACCGGTTTCCACCTCTTCCCGAAATGTTTGTACTTACACCAGATACAATGGAATTTTTCTACCAGTTGTAATGATTTCTTAACATTTGTAATAATATTTGTTTTTAAGGAAATGAAAATTGAGACAGCTCGGCTACACAAAAGCTTTGTGAGGTTCATGACCTCAGTCCCCTGAAATCAGTAAGTAAGTTAGCTTCCCCCTCCCCCTCACTCTTTAAAGAAATAGTTGGTACGCCACTGCTTGACACATCTGCTTCAAAAGGTGAAGTTCAGCGCAGCGCAGCGCAGGAGAAGTGCAGCGTGCACCTGGTATTGGTCGAGACAGCGTCAGTTAATTGCGGCGGGCGCTGGCAGCAACAACAGAGGGCGGCGCGGCGAGTGGCGCAATACCGCTGGAGGGCCGTCGAGGCGCCTATTGGCCTGGAGGGCCGCGGTGGGCGGCCGCCTCCTGCAGCGTGGGCGACGGTCACCAGCGTCACCTGGCCACCGAGGCGCCTCACAGCACAACGGGACCATTTTAAAATCATATATATACACAGGTGGCGTCTGTTCCGAAAGAAGAGAATTCACTCCTGATCCTGCACTAGTTATCAGAATATATGACATCAACTGCGAATGGGCAAAGCTGAAAATGTGTACGCAGAAGGGTTTCGAGCCCGGATCTCCCACTGGGTATACATTTTCAGCTTAGCCCATTCGCAGTTGATGTCATATATTCTGTCAATATGAAAAAATAACAACTGCAGGATCAGGAATGACGTCTGTTCTTTCGTAACAGACGCCATATATATGGTGTTTCACTAAAGCCAGCCGCAGTGGCCGAGGAGACTGAGGCGCTCCAGTCACGGTCTGCACTGCCACTACGGTCGGGGGTTCGAATCCCCCCTCGGGATGTTTGTGCCGTCCTTAGTGTTAGCTAGTTCATAAGTAGTTTGTAAGTTTAGGGACTGAAGACCCCGTAGTTAAGTCCCATAAGGTGTACAAACATTTGAACATTTATTTTGTTTCACTATGTTTACCTCTGTGACTTATAAAATAATAGGTGACGAGAAATTTTAATGCGGTAGGTCAACACAAGAAATATTACACTTTCTGCGGAGCTATGAACATAGTTTATTGTATCATTATCCAAAGAGTTACAGCACAAACATACAATTTTTTAAGTGGAAACGTAGTTTTTTCTATCGTGCATTGGATTCGTTCAAACCAGCTGCGTCCAAATCAATTTAAACTACATTCCTATCACTGTTAGTTTGGGAGCTACAACCCTTCAAAGTTTAGGGGGACGGAGGCTACGACAGCGTATCTGACTGGCTAATGGTCATGAGACAGTGGGCCGTGCCCCAAGGGATAGCCACTCGGCCAGTCAGCTAAGCTATCGCAGCCTCCGCCTCCGAAACTTTGAAGGGTTGTAGCTCCAAAACTAACAGTAATAGGAATATAGTTTAAATTGATTTGGACGCAGCTGGTTTCAACGAATCCAATGCACGATAGAAAAAACTATTGTTCCATTTTAAGAATTATATCTTTGTGGTGTAACTCTTTGGAAAATGATACAATAAACAATGTTCATAGCTCCGCAGAAAGTGTAACATTTCTTGTGTTGACCTACCGCATTAAAAATTCCCGTCACCTGTTATTTTATAAGTACCAGAGGCAAACACAATTAGTGAAACAGCCTATATATGCCGGCGACGGGCAATGATCCTTTCGTTAGCGGCGGTGGGGGGGAGGGGGTGAGGGTGGAAAGGGGGGGGGCACGTTTGAAGCCCTTACTCTTACGGGAATTAGTACATAGTGATTACGAGTTTGAGTACTGTGGGCAGGGTAAAGCTGGGAATTTGTATCTGACGGGAGGCGTGCTTAGGTAGTCCTTGCAGGTGCGGTGATCACTGTGTCCCCAGTGGTGTAGAGTTCAGCGCAACTGCCTAGAAAGCGCGAGACCCGGGTTCGAATCCCAGCTGGGTACACATTTTCAGCTTTGCCCATTCGCAGTTGCTGTTATATATTCTATAAATATGAAATTTTAAAATTATGTGGTGCGAATAATTCCTTCCCGCAGCTCCTCCTTTTCCTCGAACACCTCCGTAAATGATATACTACCCTCAGGGCGGACTCTGTCAGTCCAGTAGTCGCCCCTCCCTTACAGACCCCAGTACGTTGCCGCGCCGCTATCAATACGCTCCTCCTGCCCTATCACCTACACACTGTCGACATCCTCTCCCAGGGCAACTTCCACCATCTCTCCCAGAGAGTGGGCTCCGTCCTATCCCTTATACCAACTTTAGGGCTCCCTTCTCCACCCCCTCCCGCCTCACATCCATTTATGTCCCGCCTCCTCCAGGATTCCCCTTCCAGTCCTTGAACTTACCTCCCTGTACTGGTCGGGTCCGTCCCCACCCTCCTACTCCTTTCTCATTCTCACAGTCGCACCCTCGCCCTTACATCGTGGCAGCCTCCCCACTCTCATATATACAGTACTAACTGAAAACCCGGCGTTGCCCGGATATTTATCTATTTATTTCATGCATTTTTCACGTATATATATTCATTTGTAAAACGGCTGTATGTCTGTAAAATCTCTTGGAAATACAATTAGTAGTAAAGAAGAAATAGATTAAAACTTGGTGCGTGATGAGGCGGTTTTCCATTAACGCTACTGTTTATGAGTTCATATAGCATGGACTATGAATCGTACTGTAATACAGTTTAGAAGGTAAACTCAACTATATGTGTGTATACTGTCTGTAAAATTTCCTGAGGCTACAATTTGTAGTGTAGAAATTATAAATTGTAATGTCATACGGAATTGCGGAGTTTTAGTTCATGAACATGCTCATATCTGATGAACTACGTGTCTTAATGTGATACAATTTAGAAGGTACATTCAACTGTATATGTGTATACTGTCCATAAAATTTCCTGTCGCTACAATTTGTACTGTTCAAATTATAAATTGTAACTTGATACCGAGAGCCGTAGTTTTACTCCATAAACAGCGGAAAAGTAGTAAGCGAGAAACTTTTCTTTCCTTTCATCATTTTACTATGGTTGCCAGCAAGAAAAATTTTAATAAAGGTTTGAAATTAAAGTTTGTTGCAAGTCGCTAAGTACTGTCATTCTCATACAGTGTATTTCGAAAGTCTCGCCGCATTATATGGCATTTATTGCTATTTCTATTGGTTATGACGTAATATCTTTTCAACCATCTGCCATATGTGATTCTTAACCATGCAGCAATTGTTACCTCACGGTAAGGAATGTGTGTACCAAATGTGGTTGAAATCGATCCAATGGTTTAGGAGAAATGAGGTCATATCTCGTGAACTATACATCGTATGTGATTATTACACTTACGGCGACCATCCTCATGGATTGAAGCTTATGTGTACAAAATTTCATAAAGATTGGAACAAAACTGTAGATTTGTATGCAACACGTACAAAAATACGGACACTCTGCTTTATATATTAGACAGTGAAGTGCTGGAAGTCCAATTTAAACTTCGTATCGCGTGTATCAACAGTGTTGTGCGTCTTTTAATACAACGGCCCACTGAATTGTGGGAAAACCTGAGCCGCTAGTGTATTTAACTGTGTGTGACATGAGACTACTAAATTTGAACAGTGCGATCACTTGGGGCCAACGATGTTTAGATGTGCTAAGGTTATCATGTCCAACGAAATCAAAAGGTGGCAAATCGTCAACGACAAACGTAATACACTTGTATGTATCACATATTTTAGAGATGTGAAGATGTTTGATGCATGATCATTTGACAATCTGATTAATCAAGTTGTTGTTGTTGTTGGTTTTTGGAGGGGACTAAACAGCTAGGTCATCAGTCCCCACTGTGTTAAGTATTAGGCAGAATTCCCAGAAAATTGAAGTGCATAGTAATAAACTCCAGAGACTTAGGTACATTTTTTGTAAACCCACCAACATCCCTTTCGATGCGAATCCGCCGCGGTGGAGTAACCGAGTGCTTCAAGGCGTCTCGCTGCGGAGCGTGCGGTTGCTCGCCGTCGGAGGTTCGAGTCCTCGCTGAGGCATGGGTTTGTGTGTGTTTGTCCTTAGGCTATTTTAGTTTAAGTAGTTTGTAAGCTACGTACTGATGACCAAGCACTTTTGGTCCGATAGATTTACAAGCATTTGAACATTTATTTTCATGAGAATCTACACAGCTTCCAGTTTGCTGAACCTCACCAATATTACATTCAACCAGTCTCAATTGTCACTGTTGGAAAAGGGCCTAAAATACCAAATAACCCCTAAATTAGGGGTTAAATTGGCTTTGGATAAATCCACAGTTGAAAAAGGACGAAGTTATTCGTATAGCGGTTAAAGTCAGTGATATTATCCACGGAGTGGAAGGATAGAACAATTTCTTCTGGTATCTTTAGAAAACCGTCAACTACTGTTTCAACCGTGCATTCCTCTTCTAATCATCCAAGAAGCTACAAACTTAGCTATTTTCGGAATGCTATAACACGAATGTGTCAGCTCCCTCTTTCTGGTAGTGCTATCGACAAAGAACTAGACAATTTACGGTATGTAGCACACAAAAATGATTACAGTCCATCATTAGTAACCCAGTTACATAATAAATGGAAGAATGCCTGCAATTGGTTCATTAGTGGCTCCCACAAAAGATATATACAGACGGGTTGCCACCCCATTCCTTGGAGCGTATCCGTACAACATCGCAAAACTTTTTAAGCACACTAACGTTCACCTAGCTATTTTCCCTCATAATGAGCAACACAAAAAGGAATTTGTTTTCCTAATCCGGGGTGTACAGTATTAGGTGTACCGGATGTTCAGCTCAATATATCCGTCAAGCAGGAAGATCCTTTGCCTTTAGGTTTAGCGAGCATCTACTCACTAAAAAAGGTCAGTTAAAGAAATTCTCTCCCTTTGCTCATCATCTCAAATCTTCAGGCCATCAGCCTCCAAGTCTGCAAAACTTAAAAATCCTTCACGTGGTTAGTAAAGGTAACAAATTAAATCTGTTGGAGGAATTTGAAATATCAAAACACATATTTTTTAAATCCCCCAGCCTTTTAAGCGACCAGATTGTGTCGAAACATCAATGATGAGCATCTCCCGGTAGCGGTTACAACCCATGATAAAATTGTTTGCATTACACATGCAAATCTGTAGCGCGCCATCTACGAGCCACTTCGATGCACAAGTTTGAACAGTTGCCGGCAAGACATGAGCGCGGAAGCTGTTTATGGTTGTGGCAGGGGGTCGGCTCTGCGTGAGTAAACATTGCTCGCGCGGCTGAGTTAAATTTTACTATTGACTTCGTTGCCCCCATTATTGAGCAACAGTTACATCTATATTTTTATTGAATTTTAATAATTTGACGCTCTGCAACTTCACAGTTAAGTAATTTTACTTACTAAGATATGCCCTTTTTACCAAAACTATCAATTACGGTTGCTGTGATAGCGCCAAAACAAATATATATATATATGGAGTGGAATGATTGTAGTTAAGACTACGTTGTTTAATCTTTAATTTATGTGTTTTCTCTTCCACACACAGTCTTCATTAGTTGATTATGTTTCTTCTTTTGTCTTCTTGTTTTTATTGCATCTCCCAGTGTTCATTCTGGTGTCCTAACTGAATGTGCTCGTAATCTGTGATTTCTATATTCCAACTTACAAGTTTTTACTACCATTGTCTCCATTCTGCACATGTTTCTCCATTTTATCTTCCTTCTATTATTATTGTATATACATATGTATAGGTGAAACTATTGGCTGAAGAGGAGCCTGCACACCGCTGCCAGCCCGCTCCCAGTAGGGGAGGGACGGGGGGATTAAAATTGTCAAAAAGAAAAAAAAAGTCGTTCGAAACGTTGCTTACTACAGCAAAGTGACATTTTAATAGAAAGAATGTCTCTTTAATTCTAAACAACCAGCCCTCACGAAAAGTGGAGTGTATAAGCTCATATGTAAAGAGTGCCAGTCATGCTATATTGCGCAGACTGGGAGATCAATCTGCACTACACTCAAAGGACACCACAGAAGCTCGATTCATCTTTTGCTGATAGATATAGAAGTACTGCACACGAAGGAAAAGGGTTTAAAACCGACTCAGTTAGAAATATTAGAAATTAAAATATTCATATATCCCCATAGCTACTATTGAGTGAGCAGACTCAATTCAGTTATTCCCTCCTTTTGGATTACGGGTGATAAGGCTTCAAATTCTACTCTCAGGCATAATAACAATCCAATGTATATATTTATCCAAATTGCTGTAAATGCTGCGTTGTTGTATTTCGTACTCCACAGTTACTCTATCAAAAATTTCACAGAGATAATCTGTACGTTTAAGTCAAGAATCGATAGTCTAAGTTTATGTCATGGTTACCTTTACTTGGTTATCATCTTTGGGACCACTAATGAGTTAAGTACTCGAAAATGGGCTCACAACCCGAAACCTAGATCGTACAGCACCATAAAGTTTATGAAACTAGTGTTTCTTTTAATATATTTATTACGTTTTGTTCTCTGATCATGATTATAGCAAATTGCGTAGGTTTCTGAATACATATTTATCATTTATACTTCCGACGATGGCAGTATGAGCTTTTGACACTGTATACCTTATTTAAAAAAATATTAGCGATCTTGGTTCTTATTTTGTGTAATAAGGACGATTACAGACTAACAGCCCGTCGATAGCGTCGTCATTAGAGCACTCGCTCGGATTGTTTTTGGTAAGAATGAGGAAGTTAAGCGGCCGTGTTCTTTCAAAAGAATCATCCCGGAATTTTCCTGGAGCAATTTGGGATACTGTCCTTCAAAGTAGTCACCAGCGTTGTGTAGAAGCCGTTGCCAGCGCTGTCGAAGGCGTAGAATACCGTTAGCAGAGCTTCTTCTTCTCTTGATGGTGCGAATGGAGCGTTCTACTGCCTGTCGAATCTCTGGAATAGTTCTGAAGCGAATGCTCCGGAATGGTTCCTTCATCTTCGGAATCGAATAAAAATCACGAGGACTTAAGTCTAGGGAGTATGGTGAGTGGTGCTGGTCGCAGGTGATGCTCCAAATACGAACAGTAATACTGTGCATAGAATGTTTGCCGTGAAGGAACGTAATGCGTGCAAAGTAGTCATATGCGCTTATCCGGTTTCGTGGGTGAGCTCACGCATCGTCTAGCATCGATCACTCTCCATTAAAGCGGCAACAGTATGCACTTCTTCTTCAGAGACGCTAGGAGACCTGCCCGATACATGTGTGCTGGAAACTTGAGAAAATGGGTAATGTGGTACAACAACCACATACGTACAATTTCGTCTGTTTCTTGAATTTAGTAATCTGTTCCTAAATCCGAGCTTTGAACACTTCTGTGCAGAGGTCGCTTTAATTTACTTAACCACTCATACACTACCCAAGCGTGGCTGCAAATTTGGAACATTAATTACAACGTCAGCATGACAAAAGTTGAACTGTATGTCCTAGTGCAAGAAAGTAAACCTACTGAGAAGCGGTGTGTAGTGGCTGAACTTACTAAGAGTGTAGGCACACCGAGCTTCGACTGCCACCGTAAAATTGCGACATGAATTCTACTGAACTTGCAAGGGCGAAAGTTAAACGGTACGTAAGGGAGAACAACATTTCTGGCGTCATGTCGGCCGCAAATCTGAAGCACCTCACAGACGAAGCATTTAATTTGCTCACTACAAATGACTGGAAAGGCAACTGCAGAAAAGTACATATGACAAGCAAGATTATAAGCGTGGTGATGGTATTATGGAAATTGCAGTTGACATTATACGAGTAATAGGAGCTAACGGCTCCAGTGACGACTCATCGAACAGAGTGGAACAAGGGGCTAATCTCGAACAGAAACAGCTCATAGTTAAATTTAAAATGCGGACACAGCCTATAGTGATGGTGAAAGTGACTAAAATATATTGTGAAACTTTTTATGCAAGTTTATAATATTGTTGTATCTTATATAGGTCTTCTATTTCAAATTACCACATTTAATTTATTTTCTTTCTTCTTCTTCTTTTTTTTTTTTTTTTTTTTTTTTTTTTTTTTTTTTTTAATTTCAAATCCTTTCTGAGAACAACAATAATACACTTGCTTGAGATAACATTGTCTCGTTATACCAAAGGTGTTAAACATGAGGAGAGGCACTGAATTAAAATTTGTGCTATTCCAATATAGGAGAGCCCTGGAAATTTGGTACGTATTTCACAGGGAAAATTGAGGCAGAATTGAAGTATGTGGTGCGGAGGGAGACGTGCTTTAAGATAGTCCATGCAGTCGCTTTGGCTGCAACGCTGTATTAGCTGAGTGGTCTAAAGCGCCTACCTAGTAAGTAGGAGGTCCCGGGTTAGAATCCTGGGCACAGCACAAATTTTAATTCAATGCCTCTCCTTGTGTTTAATACCTTTGGTATACGGTAGTGTTATTGTACACGTTACGGCGTTCACGATCACTGCACTTCAGATCGGTCAGAACACTGATGTCTGCGACAGGGAGCCGGAGCCTACACACACACACCCATGCCCCAGGGAGGACTTGAACATCCGACGACAAGCAACGCGCGCTCCGCAGCGAGGCGCCTTAGACCGCTCGGCTAATATTCTTTGTGGAGTAGCCTGTTGTGAAACAGCAGATAATAATAATGTGTGCATTACCGCAATACGCATATGTTCAATAACAAATAATGTGAGGATGGTGTATGAGTGATGACGGGTGTAGAAGACGGGAGAGGAGGGGAAGGAGCGTTGGGAGATTAAAAGTGAACGTAAAGAGGTAATAAAGGAAGAAGGATGCGATTGACGGAGAGAGAGAGAGAGAGAGAGAGAGAGAGAGAGAGAGAGAGAGAGAGAGAGAGAGAGAGACAGACAGAGACAGGAGGAGTACAGAGATGAGGAATAGGAGTGAGTAGATAGAGTGAAAGAGTTGATAGGGCAATTGAGGGCGGAGAGGGACGGTAAATGGACAGAGAGAGGAGGGATGAATAGATCAACTAATGTCGAATAAACAATTACTCTGGCAACGTTGCGTTTACTGACCAAATTTTGAAAATTTAAATTACTGTCCGAAACAACTCATTAAGAGGTTTAAAGAGGTGTTACTGAATCTGGATGGCAATTATTATGCTTGAAAATATGTTTTAAAATATTAGAAAAAATTACTTAGTGGACGTACGTTAAGCGGGCCAATCTGCCCTACTTCAGAGTAATTTGGTCCAGAGGCTTTGGCACGTTGGCCCACGCAATCTTTTGATAACTTGTAGTATAACTTTAGGAAATCAAAACAAAACTACTGGTTAAAAAAAAACGTAGTGTAATGCCTATTGTAAGTTTTGTTACTTGGGCAGGAAAATAATGTGATTGTTGCAGTACAGAGACTATAAAATGCAGACTGGGAATTGGAAGAAAAACGTTTCTGTAAAAGAGAAATTTGGTAACATCGAATATTAATTTAAGTATATGGAAGTCTTTATTGAAGGCATAAGTGTGGAGTGTTGCCTTGTACGGAAGTGAAGGAGGATTTTGAAATGTGGTGCTACAGAAGAATGCTCAAGATTTGATGAATAGATCGCATAACTAATGAGGACATACTAAACATAATTGGGGAGAAAAGGAATTTTTGGCATAAGTTGACTAAAAGAGGGGTAAGACACATTCTTAGACACGAAGAAATCGTGAATTGAGCATTGGAGGGAAGTGTGTGCGGTAAAATTCGCAGCGGTAGACCTAGAGATGAATACAGTAAACAGATTGAAATGGATGTGAGTTGGCATTCTTAAGAGAGAGAAAGAGGCTAGCTCAGGATAGTGTAGGGTGAAAGTAGCTAGTTAAATTTTTTATTGCAAAATCTCTGTCGGTTGACATAAAAAAAGGCAAGTTAAAACGCTCACTGCTGCTCCAAATTACTTTGCGAATGGTCACAGTTCTTGCGAAACGGAAATTTAACTGACTGCTTACTCCTTAAGAGAGCAGCCAAACACAAAAGTAATATACAAGAAGGAATAGATAAATAAACATGAGAAGGAGAGCATGAAATTATAAAGCTGGAGTTTGATAGTTTAGACTATTATCTACTCAAAAAATAAATAAGCAAAAATGTGGGGAGGCCAAATAAACACGATGAATCACACACCTTGTACAACAGTGAATTATATTATTAAGCTACTACCCATAGTAAAATGGTTTTTGCCCTTTCTGAATAAGGATGGAACGTTGGAGGATATTTGCAAATACACAGGGGATAAAGAAAGCACACTCATTCACTTACAGACACAAACATAATGCTTGCGACAGTTACTCATCGGAAACAATTATTGGTAGTTGCAGATTGAAGCATTGGCGGCGTTTTGACGAGATGGCGGATGTCTTCAAACACAACTTTATATTATACTATGCACGAACGAACTCATATACGGGGTGACGGCGACATACTGTCCTTAAGTACCACATGGTGTACGAGCACGGTGAATTCAATAGAATTTACACAAAGAAATTAATTTAAAATAAAGAACTAAAGCACACAGAAGAAAGCTGGTATCAGTAAAGAGAATGGCTGAAGGCCGAAGTAATGACCGTTACGAAACCATGTTGTGCAGTCGGTCGTACCAAGATAGGAAAGACGGAATCAATCCAGAAATTTCGAGAGAGAATTTAGCATGCTCGCAGAAACAGACACCACACGAAAACGTTAGTTAAAAACAGCAAGGAATTCAAACATACTAAGTTTACGCAAAGGCTGAAGACTACACACTTGTATTCTAACTTGAGAAAACAAGACACACAAATGATTTCCAGATTGAAAATACAAATACTAAATTTACACTAAATTACTCGAGTTCTGAAAAATAAGATACACTTCGCCCCGCATAGCGAAAGAATTACGTAAGAAAAACTCTCAGTATTAACCCAGGAATGCCTGATTACAAATAAAATGCTAACAGAATGCCACCCCCTCAGCATGATTCGACGAAGTACTCACATCGGCGGTCACAGCAATAGTGAGCCCGAAGGCCATGCACAGAGCATTCCCTGGCCGTACTGGACGTTAGGGTGCGTTTAAAGCCTACTCTCTACCAACTCTCCCTACCTGAGGGAGATAATTCCCTCTACTACTGTTCCAGAGAGGTCTCTTTTGTTACCTCTTTGGTCCATGATTATGTTGGTGCCACACTAAGAACAAGCCACCTCGCCATCTTTCAAGTAAGGGTGTCTCTGGCTACATAGCAGATGGCAGTGCAGACGACATACGAAACCACGCGTTTTTAACCATAGTAAACGAGGCCTAACGCGCAAAGCGGCGACTGTAAGCCATTGCGCGGCAGTCAGTCAATATTAAAAGCAACCTTTCACATTATTACGAAGACACAAGTTCAATCACATGGGTGGAAACACACACACACACACACACACACACACACACACACACAATCAATTGTTTTATTCCTTTATTAATGATATATATATATATATATATATATATGGGGCACTGATCATTAATAAAGGAATAAAACAATTGATTTACAAAAGTAATGGTGGAGAAGCACTTTAGAGTAATGAAAGTAAACCTTTTTATAGTTAAAAACTCAAAATGAAACACGACCACAAATTCAGTGGACCGGTTTCATCACCCTCCACTTAGGGGCGATTAGTAGTCTGGAACCAATTCTGTTATACTGGGTTCGATCCAGATTAAAATTATGTACAGAGAAATCAATAGGCTTATCTATTCTTGGCACTGTGGGAAACTATGAGCATCCCATTTTTTTTAAATAACTTAAGAATCATTTAAACAACAACAATAAAATAAGCAAATTAAATTAAATTATTTAAGCAGATGCTTTTTCCTGCGATTTAATGTCAACCATCAATAAAAAAAAATCTTGAAATGGTTGGCTTTCTGGGAACTGCTCTGAAAGAAAAGTTTGTTTTAGACTAACATATTTTCTGCTAGCTTCAACTATTGCAAAATTTGCTTTTAAATAAGTATTCAATTAATCACAATATTAGAGATTTCACTGTGTAGTATATCTGTAATGTCAAATTTGTATCATTTACAATATTCTAATTAGGCGTAAAAGATACATATTTTGACGTGAGCTTGACTCCGACAAATACAAAGGACTGTCCATTATCTGTTCTCGGCAATGCATCAAATAAATCGACAGCAGCGAGTTGTTTCAATTTAGTAGGAGTTATCGGAAAAAGTGCGGCCGAATGTGATACTGTTGGAGGTTTTGCTTTTTGACACAGTTTGCATTTCGAACTAACACTGTGAATCAGTTTTTCTCTATTAATGAAGTAGCACGTATCACGTTATTAGAAAAAGTATTTCTTGACGCTATAGTGGCCAAAACTCAGATGTGTATACCAAATTAGTTTCTTCACAGAATATTCCGGAAAGCTCACCGTCCACAACTCACTATCAGGAGATCTACGTCTGAAGAGGTGTCAAATGGCCTAATGGATACACTTCGCTTTTATGTCTCTCCAAACAGAGTCCTTATCTTGTTCTTTTCCCATGCCAGTGACTGTAGCAGAGATAAAATTTTCAAATGCTTCTTCCGTTGCCTTCACATGGAATCAAATTCTTGAAGAGTCAAAGCACAACGTTTAAGACGATCGTGATTTAGTTGGAGGGCACGATGGTCTGTATATAATTTCGTGTGT
Source organism: Locusta migratoria (assembly GCA_026315105.1). Classification (NCBI taxonomy): domain Eukaryota; kingdom Metazoa; phylum Arthropoda; class Insecta; order Orthoptera; family Acrididae; genus Locusta; species Locusta migratoria. Next base: position 16,069,397 of record CM048746.1, on the reverse strand, counting down.
CTGTCATACAAAAGAAAGAGCTATTTGTCAAAATCCGAGACGACGGATAATGCGCCGGCCGCGGTGGCCGAGCTGACTGCGGCGCGCCAGTCACGGTCTGCACGGCCACTGCGGTCGGGGGTTCGATTCCCCCTCGGGCATGGATATTTGTGCCGTCCTTAGTGTTAGCTAGTTCATAAGTAGTTTGTAAGTTTAGGGACTGATAACCCTGTAGTTAAGGCCCATAAGTTCTACAAACATTTGAACATTTTTTTGAACAGATAATGCTGCCATCTCAGTGACTGAGTAATTGCGTTCCGATTTTGACAGTACACGGCTGGCGAATGCTATGGTTTTCTCCGTAACAATGACATCTCCCTCACTTTCTTGAAAAACGAGATATCCGAGACCAAATTTCGAACTATCCGTGAAGTTGCTTCTTTTGTCAATCAGGATGTGGTAACATTGGTGCAGCGAAAAACGTATCTTTTGAACTAAAAAAAATCCTTTTGTAATATTTTTACCTGTTAACTGAACAGTCTGGGAGTTGTCAAATCTGAAAAAAGATTAATTACGCCTAAAGATCTTCTCAAATGACACTTTATAGTGGGTATGGGCACTTTTGCAGTAGCTTCCAGTTTATCAGGATCAGGATGGATTCCTTCACTGGAGACAATGTGTTCGAAAAAATTGATTTCTGATCGGCCGGAGTGGCCAAAGACTTACGGTACTCAATTTAGAAGACTGTTGTGTTTGTGCTCAAGCCAAGAATTCTCGGAAATAAGGATTTCATCAACATAAGTTGTAATTCTTTGTTTCAGATGTTCAGGAAAGAAACATTTAATGCACTAATGAAGCCTGCTGAAGAAATATTAAGGCCAAAAGACAATTTACGAAATTGGTAGCAAATGCCAAAGCAAAGTAATGCACGGTATTTTCTACGCTTAGGATTTAATTCTACTTGCAAAAGTTGGATCTCAAATCTAAGGTAGACAAAACCTTTATTTCGTAACTGTACTACTTCTTTACACACGCTGTCTTTATCCGACCAATGCGTATATTTGCTCAACCTATCAGTCACACTAATTTCGTGTAAATTAAACTCGTCACGCATCTGTTATGTCACACAAAGGTTTCCTGTCGGATTCAGATTTTGATAAAGACAGAAATTTTAAACAGTTAACTTCCTCCTCTTGCCTCATGATCCAACCTTCGAATTTCAAATAGATTAACTGTATATCAACTACAGCTGTTCCATTGGCAACGTTGAAGTTTAAAGTCGTCAATCTGTGTATTGTGTTCATTTATAACTTCACTAATTGCTTGTGCTATGTGCTGATTGTTAAGGATCTAACGAGGTCTGTCGTAAACAAGGAAAAGTTCTTAACCTATAATGTTTGTAAATCTAAGGGACTTAACTACGTTGTAGTCCCTAGGATACAAACTACTTAAACTTATGCGAAGAACAACACAAACACCCATGCCCGAGGGAGGACTCGATTCTCCGACGGCGAGCAACAGCGTGCTCCGCAGTAAGGCGCCTTTGATCACTCGGCCACTCCACCGCGGCCATGATCTATGACGTTGATTTTATGTGTTGTAGACTGTTCGGGATCACTGGAAGAATCCTTTATCCCATTCGGAGTCATTATCTGTTTCAATGGAATTCTCCAGTTGTTTCACTTACTGTGTGTTGCTTTCGTTATTTAACTGATTAGTCATTGGCAGTCTGCGCGTCCACTGATCAGTGCCTGTTTTATTGAAAGTGGATGTTACATTTTCATTGTTGTTGCTTTTAGAAAACTGTGTTTGTTCGCAGTTATATTTACAGTGTGCAATTTTAATATTATTGTTTGTTGTTTGAGTGTTTCCCTGATTTATGTTTCAGTCAGATTTTAAAAGTTCTCATGCTGTTGATGTTGTTCATTAAGGTGTTCATACTGCATGAATGGTATTGTGTAATTGGTATGGTGTGTACTGTCGGGCCCATCGCGTGGGTTGTGACGAGGATTGGGTGGTGCGATGTCAACTATTTCGATCCGTCGTTCTGGACTGCAGCCGTCATTACTACTCCAATTTCGGTTACTTCTGTCTTGTGTCTGGTTGCGATCACGTGAATTCTCGCGTGAACAGTAATTGTGTGGGCTCTAATTTGCTTCCTCAGCGTCGGAATTGCCTCTTTCGACCTAATTAGTGTCGTTTGAGTTGTTGTAATTGTCATAGTTATTCGAGTTGCCGTAGCGTTTTTGGTATCCGAAGCCTCATGACGGCCTCAGCCTCGCACGTGATTTTTGTGCTTGATCACGTGCCTATATGCCATTTGTACGGTACTGTTTATAATTTTTAATTGTCCGGTCTCTCATTTTGTTCCACGAAGTGTCCATCATATGGCCAGGAAATGCATTGTAGACTTTGCTGTCATGCAAAATTTAATTTATTGCCCTACCGGTTTCGAGAGTGCCATCTTCCAGGCATTTAAAATTACATGAGCAGTTTAGTTTTATACATTTTCTGAATAAGTTGACAGTGTCGTCATATCTATAAAACCAATTACAATACAAGTTAAAAGTGATTGTGATAACGAGAAACGAATGTATGCATAATATGGCCGGTTGTGTTGTGAGAACTATATCTATTTTTGTCCTTATATTTATTGCGCGAATGGAATTTTTCATTAAAGTGCTCAAGATCTTTTAATACATTTTGGAAAGCTTGAATATCATCTCTGTAGCGTGCAGCTAAAGCAATGTTGCGCAAGCTTGACGGTGATTTATTTAAACAAACTCTAATTATTTCGGGTTGACTGTACGGTATGTGTTGAAAATATTCGGCAGTACTGGAAAAGTCGTATTCCAAAAAAAAAGTTTTTGAACATGGCTTTAACGTTCTTTATTCGGGCCGGTGTAGCTTCACCAATAAGCCGCAAAAAAAGGAACGTTGGAATTTGCCTTCTTTCCAGCATCCTCGGGAATGCAGTCTCATTTTTTGTGGTGGCTCGCCTTCTACATGGCCAGGCATAAATTCAAGTTCATGGCTAATTGGCCAATTAGGTGGGAGACATTATTCATATTGTTGTAGCGACTCCTGCGGATAAATGTAATTTTGCAAGTTACGGAAGACTGAATTTTCGTTCCGTAAGAAAATGTTTGTAATCAGAAGATTCATTAGCTTGGAAGGGCTACTGAGCTCGCGAATAGCGTGAGGTGCTCTTACTATTTTGTCTGTGCACTAGACTATCTTCACGTGTCAATGTGCTTGGTAGAAATCGAAAAGTTCATTTTCGGTATTATGTCACGGAGCCTGAATATGCGTGTCATTAGCCGCGAGATTAATTTTTCTTTCGACGCGCGCTAAAAGGTCATCTAATTTCATTATTTCAGATTTGTGTTGTTTATTAATAGTCATTTGTCCACGCTTGAAACGGGAAAAGAAAGATACTCTACACCTTCAGCAAATGTCGGCTGCGTAACGTCAGAATTTTTGTCAATGTTTTTACTTAACTGGTTCACTGTTATGAAAAGTTCATCTCGCTGTGTAACAGCCTTGATAAGCTATTCATTAGTACCGGTCTGAAAATTTTGTATTTGCGATTGGAATTGTTTTGTTGTTTCTGTTGTGAGATAGGTGATGTAAAATTTTCTACCACAGGATTGAGACCATCACGGCTGTCTGTTTTAGGAAGTTGGAGATCTTGATTAGCACGAACGACAATTTCTTTCTTAATACTTTTGATACTTTTTCTGATACTTTTGTTATCTTTCTCAATACTTCTAAACAGTGATTTACAGATTTTTTTCAAAGTCTGCCATTTCTAATAATAACTGAATAGCATGGCCAGGTGAAGAGGACTATATTTTGAATTAAGGAGCCTGATTTTACCGGCTGATTATTTGCAGAGATTTTACGGCTCACGGTAGAATCGCCTACAGTGTCGGAAGGACTATTTTCGTCGGTGCTTCGGGTATCGTCCTGTCTGTTTCAGTTAATTCTGTGAGGCAGGAAGACCTTAGGCCTATTTAATTATTCTCTTCTCTGTCTGTGCAATCAACAAAACTTCCGTCTGTGGTTTCTCTGGGGTACGAACAGATCCTAATTGTTCTCGGCATTTCGGTAACAGTTACAGCGATATGATCAATAAAAGTATATACATGCGCTACAACCTTTCGCTATGACGGTAATTTTCAAAAATGTTATTACTGAAAGTCATGCGTATTGATAATTATTTCAGTATTCGCTAAGCTGCTTACAAGTTTTCCTCGACAAATAAATCAAATTCTGCCGTTTTCTCCTCAGTGTGATAAAATGTTTATCTTAAAATCTGTATGCAATCGTGTTCGTGTAACGCTGCCGTGTCTGTAATTGTTGTTTAAATGTTTGTATAGCTTATGGGTCTTAACTATAGGGTCATCACTCCCTAAACTTACAAACTATTTAAGAACTAGCTAACACTAAGGACGGCACAAATATCCATGCCCGAGGAGGGATTCGAATCCCCGGCCGTAGTGGCCGTGCAGACCGTGACTGACGCGTGCAGACCGTGACTGACGCGCCGCAGTCCCCTCGGCCACCGCGGCCGGCTGTAATCGTTGTGCTAAACGTCTACAATTTATGCAACAATGTATAGCTGTTAATATGACATCAAAAATCAGCAATTCCTGTGTATGTACGAATTCTGGCAGAACGGGTCTACAGATAAAACTTGAGACTGGAGAAATACACCGGAAATTGAGTTTGTCAAAAAGAAATTGGGGTCTCGTCGAAATACAGTTCTAGAAAACTGTGAATGTTAATTCAAATGTTTGTAAATCCATGGAACTTAACATCTTTGCTTATTAGTCCATAGGCTTACCAATTACTTAAATGAAGTTGAACTAACTTAAGGACAACACCCATGCCCGGAGGAGGAATCAACCTCTGGCGGCGAGCAACCGTGTGCTCCGCAGCAAGGCGCCTTAGAACGATCGGCCACTCCACCGCTGCGAAATGTTAATAATATAGCAATTCTGTTAATTCTGTATTTTTAATGCTCTGATAAGACATGAGACTTTATTTTCTCATTGGAATGTGAGGGAACATGCTACATCATGCGGAATGCTAACTGTCCGTTGGCTCCAATAATTCAAATGCGTGAAAGTTAAATATTTTCATGATTTTTAACCTTAATATCTGTCACTTGTCAGTACCTTGATTCTTAACTGCACAACATTGTGTAAGTCGTGAGTTGCAAATCCAACATCATGACAAGAACGTATGAAATTTGTATCTGACTCACTGAATAAGTTACACAAGACATTTTCATTTGCATAAAATCATAAAACTAACATTAGACTGTACCAAAAACCTCGGAATAGTACTGAGCTCTATAACGGACCTTAACTTCAATATGTCTGTCTGTGCACATGAAAACGCTCGTTTGTCATGCAAGTAATTCCTTTGACAATCTGACACTATTTCGACTTTCATTAACACACGGTAAATAATTCACCCAATATTTTGATTACCACGAACAACAGAACACGATCAGATACGTATAAAATAATGGAACATTATCCATTTTACCAAAAATTTTTTGAAATGGAGGTCAAATGCTACAAGCTATTACAGAGAAAACAACCAACGATTTGTTTATTTAGATCATCTCTTACAAGACTGACAATTATTGATTTTCTGTCAGACATGGCCGAAATGGCAGACACCATTAGTTGACATTAACGGCCGTAATTTTACGAATTCAAAATATTGAAACATTTCGAACGTTTCGGGGCGTTGAAATGAAATCAACGGTGATGTTGAAAATTTGTGCTGGACCGGGATTCGAACCCGGATTTTCCGCTTCAAGTCAGAGGTCGCCTTAAACATTCTCTTTATTTTCTGCTCTGTGGGTAGTTCTGTTCCTTGCGGTCGCTGATCATGGTTGTTCGTTGTTGTTCATGTGTCCTTGGCTCAGCTTTTTTTTTTATTACAAAGGACATTCAGCCCTCTGACTGGGCGCGCTGAGCAACGTTCCCGGCAACGAATTCGGCTATCCAGGCACGCTTCCATTCCAACCCAAATTCTCAACTTCTAGCCCCCTGCTCGCAGCCTATACTGGATTCTCGCAAGAGATCGAGCGTTTGAATTCGTCCACATTGAAATTGTCAGTTGCCTGTTAGTGGCATATCTATAATTATTGATATGGTTTCTGTTCTTTAGGAAATACCACCAACAGGTAATTGACAATTTCTATACAGGCGCATTCAAACAGCTGCAAGTTCCTTTCATAAACGTAACGTAGTAAGTAATCCTTTCAAAAGTATCGTCCTTAAAATGTACGCTCGTTAATAATACTGTCTCCATTGTTTGGTAGGCTATCTTCAATATTTTAGATATGTTAACACTGTCACTCTGCACACTGTGAAACTGCTACTGCTTCTACAGGAGTAGCTGTAACTTTTCTGACTTATACTGTTCACTCTTTGAACACAGAAGTACGTAGCCAACGCTGCTATCACAAATGCAGCCAAACAGTAGACACCTTTTAATCGTAATTAAAAAGAATTTATAATAATGAAGTTGGAAATGCATTTTCTCTATTGAATGAACCCTGTGCTCAATAAAAAAGCGGATTTTTATTAAGTCTTAAAGAATATTATGAAGAACCATAATTTATTATATAAAAGAAATACTGTAGGCAAAAACGACGCCACGAGAAAAATTAGTAGCTTAAATATTTAAATATTTAATCGTATGTTAACCTAACTTCAACCAACCACATTAGTATGAAGCTACATCTATTACACACCCCACTGTCAGTGCTTTATAGCATCTATCAACAAAGTGAAGCGTAATAATTAAAAATAATCCAGACATACCTTTTTTGAGTGTAGAAGAAAACAGTAGTAAAAATCTTCATCCATATCTTGTAACTGGCAACATTAATCATGGAGCATCAATCATCAGGTTAAATGATTTTTTCTTCAAGTATGATACGTCATGCTCAGGAACACAACTGCACTCCAGATGAGCAACAATCACCAAAAACTGCTGCAAGACGACCCACCAACACAGCCGATGGAATATTGCTAACCCTGTCCAAAGACACAAGAACCCTGTGGTCTTCAGTCAGTGGCATTGATCTGTATGCAAACTGGATTTATAACTCTGGTGTCTGTGCATGTAACTACAGCGTGCCTGCACATTCAAATGTTTTCCATACGTTTTCGCATTGTCCGCCATGTTTAAAGTTGGCATACAAATTTCCATCAGTTATTACGAGACAATGAATTGCTTGTTTGCCTTTTGACATGAAATTTATGTAAATACGCGATGTAACAGGCTCATACGGAACTGTAAGCGAAACGTATTTTCTTCTCGTTCTCTTTTAATACGTGATAGCAGCCATATGTAAATTTGGCAAGAAACGAAATATGAAAATCTATGGCCGGCACGCTCAGACAACTGAAGTTCAACATCCAGGTAGTATAGAGATCACTGGTCAGTGGTCTCAATTATTATCATTGGATACACAACTGCCGTTGTTTGGATCTGTGAAAATGGAGTCGGTCTATTATAGTTATGTTGGCAACACAGTACGTATAGTTCATGTTGTTTTGCACGTTCTGTCCTCTGAAAAGAAGCTATGAACGATTGATTACTTCAATAAATACTTAATGGTGAAATCTGTGTCGCTTATGGTCGTAGGGAAATCAATGGGAGTAGAGACGAGTTCAGATCCATATGTGAGTTATATTTTCATTTAATGAATAAATTGCACTGCTGTAGACAGTATTTGATCAGTTTTATATTTTCTCCTTGTCTATACTTATTTCCGTTTGAGCTCACGGATTGGATATACACGCTGTATGGAAAATCGTGCTTATATGCTTCGAATCTGCCGTTATTAAACATTACTAGTTGTCTACCACAGTGTAATTTATTCGTTAACGTGAGAAAAACACTAGTTCTGAATCAGAATATAAGTATACGTTTTACACAACTGATGCCTTTTTCTAATTTTTCATTGCAGGACTGCAGTTAATTGCATGTGTCAACTGATTCTTCCGTCAGCTCTTCGTAGAACAAATTAATTTTGAAAATTAAAATACACAGTTTTGTGTTTGTTACACAAAATTGGGTATTTTAATTTTCATATGTCTTAAATGTTTTGTAAATAGTATTCAATTTTTTTGAACAGATAGTGCCCGTTGCATATTAGTTTCTACGAAAGCAACTAGTAGGATCGATTAGAATTTTGAGAACGTTAAATTCTTCGTAAGCACATAATACTGACAACTGGATAGTGTATGACAGATATACGTTCACCAATATGGCGTCGAGCATCACGATTTCGTAATACAGAGTACTAACTCCAGATTATCTTTGAGCTTGCTGTTCCCAGTATAAGATTTTAAGTAAAACGGTGGAAGATATTCAATGACCCATCAACTCATAGCTTGTTAACAAAGACTCCGTAATGGTATTTTTTACTGAATAACAGACAAATAAGTTGTGTGCAGCGGTGCTGTTATATGAACAGAATGCAGGCATGGTACTTAAAAAGTGATGGTACAGTTGACAGTAATTGCATGTACTACGAGTGGGGACTAGCTGATAACGCGCTTTGAGCACGTTTGGAATGGCAACGTAGCGGAACCAGGGCACAATCCGGCTGAGTGCGGTCGGCCCCTGATGGGTCCCCAGGGCGCCAGAAGCTGCGCTCTCTGCCACCTGGGCCTGCCCTCCACCCATGTGCGGCGTTGTCTACATTTGATACCAAATGCGTGTCAGTATAAGTGAAGAGAAAATACATTTCAGTACATGATGTCATTATGCAATAAAATTGCTAAATATTTCCATTCTTTTTCATTCCAGGTATTGCCGGCCGAGGGTACTACTGAGGCGCTGCAGTCACGGTCTGCACGGCCACTACGGTCGGGGGTTCGAATCCCCCCCCCGGGCATGGATATTTGTGCCGACCTTAGTCGTAGTTAGTTCATAAGTAGTTTGTAAGTTTAGGGACTGATGACCCCGAAGTTAAGTCCCATAAGCTATACAAACATTTTTGAACGTTCCAGGTATTAAACTAGTTTCACTCCCTGGAACCAAATAAAAGACTCCATCAGTAATAATTAAGAAATACGGTACTTCGTCCACATAAACAAGTATGTATAATTTTATTGCTAGTTAAATAGATACCTCCCTCCACGGGCATGGATATTTGTATCATCCTTAATATTAGATAGTTTATAAGTAGTTTGTAAGTTTAGGGACTGATGACCCCGTAGTTAAGTCCCATAAACTCTACAAACATTTGAACATTTGAAATCGTCATATATTCGGAATAGCCAAGTACGTCTATGTCGGAAGGAAGATTTTTTCGTACTCGTTTCTGTCACGCAATTTAAACTCTGGTTTCTGCACATTTCCACTGTCATATATCGTAACGAATACAGAAAGAGACTCAGCGTAAAGACACTCGCTAAGTTGTTAACAGACACGAAAAATAGACAATAATATTCACAAGTGGTCGGACATGGTGGTCCTGTGTGTATAGTTGTCTGAGTGATTGTTTGAATGTATGTGTTTCTTTTTCTGATGAAGGCCATGGCCCAAAATTTTTGTTGTGTGATTGCGATTGTCTATGTAAGGCTTTGTGCGAAGTTCCAAGACATGTGTAACGGAGCTCAGCGGTGCATTGCTATGGGCGGTGACTAATTCGAAGGACAGTAAGGTAACTGTAATTCAGAGCTCATCTACGTTAATGTTGCAGGGTTAGTCACCGAACTTTATTGTCAAAGGTTTTATTTAGATGTAGGTGCTGTAGAATTGGTATAACGTACGGTCTGCACTCTAGAATCATAGGTCATAACAAAAAGAATTGCAAATGCACCTGAAACTACATCTAATATTGTTAACTGACCACCATAGTAAATTCTTTAACTAGCCACATGTTTCATACCGATCTGCAGAAACATAGTTGTCATAAACAGTACTGAAGCGCAGAATGGAACAATTAACATAGAGATCTATTGTTCCAGTCTGAAAGTATCGCCGTAGTGAATTCAACATGTGTTAAATGTTTCCCATATTGTATGTATGTATGTTTGTGTTTGTGTGTGTTTGAAGAGATGACTCGAAATTAAAAGTTAATCCAAAAGGTTAGATATACATGTTTCTTGTAAAATAATTTTGATGAAATTCTTAAACATAACTCTGGTTCCGTTTATAGGCAGCAAGTTACTGACGCAAATTTATTGGTGCGAGGGAATCGATTAAATTGCTAATCTGGAACCTAATTTGTATTACAAGGATGGCGTGTCCGTGCGGCGTGACGTTCTGATACGCAACATCACGCGTAGATTGGTGCACTCAAAGGCTCTAAGCTTTGTGGTTATAAGGCCTAGGAATGACGTAGCTATGTCGGGTATTCTATGTGATGTAACACCGCCTGGATAGGGAACTACGGCAACAAAACATCGAGTACGGTGTTAGATTTACCACAGGCTCGAGATTTTCGGCATTTACAGATTACAGAAATTTCACTTTCGCAACAATTTTTGTAGTATAACTAGATACGAACTCGCACTATATCCGAGCTGAAGAATGTTTTGCAACCATTTCCTCTGAATCACCTTGCGCCTTAAAAAAAATCGCACTGACGTGTTTTACGGCCCACTTAAGATTCGTAGTTTTATAAGGTTTTATAAACATTTTGGAACAAAATAATAATTTAAATATTAAAAAATTTAATAAGTATGTCTGAAACCCTTTTAGGAAAACATTTTAGGTTGTGGGGGGTTCCGAACCGCTTACGCTACGGCTAACAGGTAGGAGTTGCGTTCTTTAATTTCATACTATAGATGTCCGTTGTTAACTGATGCTAATATGGCATTTGTAGACACTAGATTATCATTTATCGTACGAAGAACGACGTGTTTTTGTTAATTCTTCAGTGCGCCATTGCTTTGAAATGGTAACGTGTAAGTTACAATAAGAAAATCATCAAATACGCAACGCAAAATGGCGTATGCCAGAGAGAGTTCTGGGCGAGGAATGTCACGTGACATCTGCGAACGGCTAGTTTTCGTTAATTCAATGGAGGGTGTCAAAAATCTGTTATTTTTGCAAATATCTCTCGAACGATACGAGAAATGAAAAAAAAAATTCAAAAAGTGAGGTTCTATGGTCTCTGGTAGCCAACAATTATGTCTGTAAACTGTTCGACCGAAAAAGTGGGAACACGTTACAACCAGACAGACATCGTCAAATCTCCGTTATTTTTGCAAATATCTCTGCAACGATCCTCTACAAATTGGATTATTCATTTTTCGTCTCAGATGAATGGTTAAGCCGTTATTTTCATTTAAATTTCGAGGTGTCAAAAGGCGATCACAAAGGTCCACTTTTAGTGTTACTACCGTAACCTAAAGTGGGCCATAACAGTAGCTGATTTGAAATGAAAATATCGGTCAATTACGCATAAAGTTTTTAAAATCTATTTATAAGGTGATCGGTTTCGATCCACGCAGAGATCATTAGACCGAATCTTCTCAACGTTGGTGCCGGCACGTGCAGAATGGCTCTTTGATTGCTCAGAGGTATAGAGATGAGATACTTCGACCTTTTTTGTGTCCTACTCTGGTGCCGTTGGAGATGGGTTAATTCTGGTAGACGATAAGGCTCGTCCCAACACAGCTGTACTGGTGGACAACATGCTTCATGCTGAGGGAACTGAACGAATGGAGTGGCCAGCTTGTTATCGGACTTAAACCCGATTGAGCATGTACGGGATGGACTTCGACGAGGCAATGCAGCCAGACCAGCACCTACCACAACGGTTGGAAAAAAATGCTCAAATGTTTGTAAATCTATGGGACTTAGCTGCAGAGGTTATCAGTCCCTGGGCTTCAAAACTACTTCGCCTTAAACTCAACTAAGGATAGCACACGCACAGACCCATGCTCGAGGGAGGACTCGAACCTCTGCGACGAGTAACCGCGCACTCCACAGCAAGGCGCCTTTGAACGCTCGTCACTCCACCGCGGCCCAACGGTTGTAGAGCTGGATATTGCACTCATGGAAGCATGGCCAAATATCCCTGAACAGCTGATTGATAACCTCATAGTATCCAGGCCACGCAGGTGTGCAACTGCACCGGCCGTCGGAGGATATCCTACAGCATAATTAGATAGTAATGAGAAAGAAAAGGTTTGTAAATCTATCGGACCAAACTGCGTGGTCATCAGTCCGTAGCTTATAAACTACTTAAACGAAGGTAAACTAACCTAAGGACAACACGCACGCCCATGCTCTAGGGAGGACTCAAACCTCCGACGGCGAGCAACAGTGCGCTCCGCAGCGAGGCGCGTTAGACCGCTCGGCTACTCCACCGCGGCAGATAGTAATGAGAATGACATTTTCACTGTTATGGTAGCTCCAAGGTACCTCGCTCTAATTAAATGGCATGTAAACCGCAAGAAAAAAGTTTAGGCAGAAAAATATCACACTGTATCATACACAAGTTACAATTGTAACCAATATCTGAATAAAATACGTTAGCATATATATATATTGTGTATATCTCACCTGGACCTTGTTTCGAGCAGTGTATGAACGTACTTGCATGAGAACCCAATGGATATGGAATTAGTTACCATAATAGTAGGTACTTGTGGTTCGAAACACTCCAGAGATATCTGTTAGGGTGCGTCAGAATTTTGTTCGTCGATGTCATGTTTGCATTGGGATTCAAGGCCGACAGTTTCATTACGTTTCGTAAGATGAGGTGGAAATGGTACGCTTTATCCATGTGTCCCTGATGGTATTTGCAGAAAACTGTTGTTAATGTCAATAAAACAGTACAGAGTAATGTTATTGTGTTCCTATTATCTGTTCAAGCTTGATTCTCGGCCATCCCTACCTGATATTGTTCAATGGAGCATCCTCTAGGCCCTTTAAAGTTTTGTACGCTCTTATAGCAGTGAAAGACCTAAGCCGAAACAAGGCACCTGGAGTAGATGACATTCCCTCAGAGCTACATGAAGTCTCTGGGAGAAAGAGCTATGACAAAACTATTTCTCCTAGTGAGTAGATGTATGAGGCAGGGGAAATACTCTCAGCCTTTAAGAAAAATGTAATAATCCCCATCCCAAAGAAAGCAGGCGATGACAGGTGAGAAAACATCAATTTAATAAGTCATGACTGAAAAATTGTAACACGAATTATTTACAGAAGGATGGAAAGGTTGATACTTCCTGGCCTCTGGGAGGATCAGTTTGGGTTCAGGAGAAATCTAAGAACACGGGAGGCAATACTCACCTTACGACTTGTATTAGAAGATAGATTAAGGAAAGGCGCCTGCATTTCTAGCTTTTGTATATTTGGAGAAAGCCTTTCATAATGTTAATTGGAAAACACTATTTCAAATCCTGAAGTGAGGATGAGTAACATATAGGGAATGGAAGGTGATTTACTACTTCTACATGTACCAACCAACTGTTTAGCTATTGGGAAAGGAATAAGACAGCATTGTAGCCTTTCTCCAATATTGTTCAATTTGTACATTGAGTAAGCTGTGAAGGAAAGCAAAGAGGAATTTGGAGAAGAAATTAGAGTTCAGGGTGAAGAAATAAAAACATAGTTTTTTGCTGATTACAGTATAGTTCTCTCAGATACAGCAAAAGACCTGGAAGAGCAGTTACACGGAATGGACAATGTGTTGAAAGTAGCGTATAAGATGAACATTAACAAGTGAGAAACAAATCATGCGATGCTGAAAGAATTAGGTTAGGTAACGAAACAACAAAGGTGGTAGATGAGTTCTGTTATTTGGACAGTAAAAAACATATGATGCACAGTACAGAGGATATAAAATGCAGAATAGCAATGGGTAGAAAAGCGTTCTTGCAAAAGAGAAATTTGTTAACATCGAATATTGATTTAAGCATGAGGAAGTCCTTTCTGAAGGTATTTGTGAGGAGTGTTGCCTAGTATGGGAATGAAACATGGACGATAAACAGTGCGGACAGGAAGAGGATAGAGGCCTTTGAAATGTGGTGCTACAGAAGAATGCTGAAGATTAAGTGGGTAGATCGCGTAACTAATGAAGAGGAACAGAATTGGAAAGCAAAGGAATTATTGGCATACTTTGACTAAAAGAAGGAATCGAATTGTAGAACACATTCCTAGCATCAAGGAATCGTAAATTTAGCGTTGGAGGGAATATGTGGGGTAAAAATCGCAGAGGGTGACCAAGAGACGTATACAGTAATCAGATTCAGAACTACATCTACATGGGATACTCACATTTAAGTGCCTGGCAGAGGGTTCATCGAACCACCTTTATACTATTTAACTCTCCGTTCCAGCTCTGATTTCTCGTATTTTATTCTGATGATCATTTCTACCTATGTAAGTAGGAGTCAACAATATATTTTCCCATTCGGAGGAGAATATTGGCGATTGGAGTTTCGTAAGTAGCCCACGCCGCAGCGATAAGCGCCGTTGTTGAAATGATTCCCATCCCAGATCCTGTAACATTTCCGTAACGCTGTCTCCCCTGTATCGTTACAATACAAAACGAGCTGCCCTTCTTTGGACTCTTTCGATGTCCTTCGTCAAACCCACCTGGTACGGATCCCACACTGGGCTGTAATACTAAAAAAAATTAAAAAAAGGACGGACAAGCGTAGTGTATGCAGTCTCTATAGTTGCATCTTTTAAGGGTTCTACCAATAAAAAGCAGTCTCTGGTTCGCCTTTCCTACACAATTATCTACCTGTTCTTTCCAGTTTAAGTCTGAAGTAATAGTAATTCCTAGGTATTTTGTGGAGTTTACGGCCTTCACTTTTGATTGATTTATCTTGTAAACAAAGTTTAACGGATTTCTTTTCGTACTCATGTGGACGACTTCACACTTCTCATTATTTAGAGTAAAAAAAAAAAAAAAAAATGTTTCAAATGTTTGTATAGCTTAAGGGGTCATCAGTCCCCTACTTATGGACTAGCTAATACTAAGGACGACACAAATATCCATGCCCGAGGTGGGGATTCGAACCCCCGACCGCAGTGGCCGTGCAGACCGTGACTGGCGCGCCGCAATCAGCTCGGCCACCGCGGCCGGCATTTAGAGTCAACTGCCAATTTTTACACCATAGTGATATCTTATTCAGATCATTCTGCAGTTGGTTTTGATCATCAGATGAATTCACTAGACGGTAAATGAGGGTGTCATCTGCAAACAACCTAAGAGAGCTACTTAGATTTTCTTCCAAATCGTTTATGTAAATGAGGAACAGCAGAGGAACAATGACACTACCCTGTGGAACGCCCGACATCACCTCTTTTTTCGTCGATGCCTTACCATCGATGTGGGTTGCCGTTCCTATAATAAAGATGAAGACGCTTGATCATGGTAGAGTACGGCGGACAGCTACATCAAACCAGTCACCAGAGTGAAGACCACCACAACACACAACTTACAGAAATACTCTGTATAAGAGTGTAACATAGGACGCAGGAGGAGAAAAAAGTTTTGTTGTGCCCGAAAGAAAGTGCGGGCCGTTCCAGTTTTCGAGAGGAGACCTCGAACAGACTAATTACCAATTGCAGAATTAACAATGGCACTTTCAGTAGTAGGATGAAAGAGGCAGGGAGTAACATATGCGTCCCCTGGTCTGCTGCCAGTGTTTACCGCGTCGCTGACACACGCGTGGGCGCCCTGGCAGCACTTAGAGCTGTCGGCGGTCTCGCGATGGCTGCGCGAGCGTCGAGTGCTGGCCAAACAGCCGCCACGTCCAGCCGCAGGCGACTGTTGCCGCAGATAAGCCGCATCTGCCGTTGACGCACGCGCTATTTAATTAGCGCAACACCAGGCCTCTCATTAGCTACTTCACACGTCACAATCACGTTGTGCTGCCGGCTCATGCCGCGCCCTTGCCGGTTGTTTGCGGAAGATACAGCCGCTGCTGGCTGGATGGCGATGGCTTTGCCCAGAGGCATTTAGCTCTCGGTACTGCCGAACTGGTTTATTCATAATCCAACAGCTCTACTATTTAAAGGGCATCTGAATACACTACGAGATGAAAGGTATCCGGACACCCCGAAAAAAGTTTTTCATATTAGGTGCATTGTGATGCCACCTACTGCCAGGTACTACTTATGAGCGACCTCAGTAATCATTAGACATCACCAGGGAGCAGAATGGGATGCTCCGCGGAACTCAAGGATTTCGAACGTGGTCAGGTGGTTCGGTTTCACTTGTGTCAGACCTCTGTAATAGTGCGACCTTCCTCTCGGTACTCACCAATAATAATTGGACAATACATAACTCAGCGTAATAAAAGGTTTATAACTCGTTGTCTCTGCACATAGGGGTTAGTTATGTATGTCAGCTTCT
Organism: Locusta migratoria; assembly: GCA_026315105.1. NCBI lineage: Eukaryota > Metazoa > Arthropoda > Insecta > Orthoptera > Acrididae > Locusta > Locusta migratoria. The sequence continues at coordinate 16,053,043 of CM048746.1, read as the reverse complement.
ATGCCCTAAACAGCTACCCAATCTGTTTAAACAAGATCAATAATTAATCTTTAGTTTATCCAGTCTATTTATCTGCATATGATGACGTGAAAATATATTTAAACAAACATAAATTAAACTTCTGAATGACCAACAAAATGGATTCTAAGATAAAGAACTGATTCACTCACGAAGTAATTCTTTATCAATGAAGTTTATTACTCATTTTGGACATGAAAATGCGGAGGGGGTCCTACTTTATACACCGGTAAATAACTGAATGTTTCCCCATCTGTTATTCATGAGAGGCACAATATCACACCCACTCCAGAGTACAAGTTCCAACATATTACTCGTAATTACTGTAGTCCATCGAACATTGCTGTTCCAAATTAATACGTGATTAATTACAGTATTTCTTATAAAACACAGTTTGTCATCACTCGAGTACAGGATTACTGAATTATCACAGCTCCACATCCATACTACCATCCATAGTTTACCACTTTTCAACCAGCGACTAAGTTCTTCAGTCACAGTCCCGTAAATTTTCTAAGTCCACACATGCCAATCTTTTCAAATCACAAGTTCGAAACACGGCTTCAGACCGTCCAGCGTCACAATCTTTCACTATCGCGTCCAAAGTTACTAGTCCCCTCCCACGCGTTCGAAAGCATGCTCTCCCTGCTCCCAAAATTGTATCCTTCCGCGCATCCTAACGCCTCATTTTTAAGATACAATTTCCCTTTCAAAATATTATACATTTGAATATCACAGAATTAAATTCTTTGACCATCTCCCTACAAATATTTTTTACATTTAACAAACAAATATATATTTAACAATACTAAAAAACGGTTGACTGAAGCTCTTTGCTCAGATAGCCATTAAGCATGGCGTCTCACTGTCCAAATATACTGCCACTGTCAAAATATAGTTACACAATTAATATTTAATTTATAATGGATTTTTATGTAAATATATTCAGTCCTTGCCCACAAATACATATAATTGTTTATATATAAATTATCTGCTGCGTATCTACTATTTTTAGACGGCCATGAAATATTTAAGTGGCAGTCTACAACATAATACGAACGTTACTAAGAATAATATTAAATATAATAAAATACATATAGAAATGTAATGCGCTTTGCTGGGTTCATGTTTTGTGTTTTTGTGGTGGAATCTACGTTCTGACACAAGAATATTACTACCTCAACGAAAAGCAGAACAAGGTTTATTGAAAGAATACGAAAATAATGAGGCACGTCTTTTAAGATAGGTAGCGTGGTTCAATGCTGCCCATTTTCTTCTTAATCTGTTACTGATAAGCACTACTTATCAATAATTGTAAATATAAGTTTTATAATATTATTGTTATAGTACTGAGTTTTATCGACTTTTTATCTGTAAGGGGTATTGAAATTATAATTACGGCGTTTGATTCTCCGACGTTTCCTGAGTCCATTCATATAATTATATTTGCCGTATGATCATTGCCTGATTTTATATGGATTTTTATAATAATGTGTGTGGCTATATTGTGTTTCAGTTGCAGCCTGGGTTAGCCGCCCTCGCTCATCCAAGACAGTCACTTCCCGTTTCCAAGGACATTAGGGGAAACCCTGACTACCTGCTGTATGCCATTCACTAGGTCCAAACTGTTAGCCGGCTGGCTGGGGAACCCAACAGCCTGGCAAAACCCGCCTTTCACATGGAAACAATCAGCTTCCACCGGTATCTGTAATAATACAACAGTAAAGTGGAAACTAGAAGGGATAGGTAATGAAAGCATACATGCCAACCTAGTCTGTTGACTGACAAAGACCGCCGATAGCTGGCGAGAGTCGTACACTGTAATAGGCAGGCATCTGTTCGGACTATCACACAGGAATTCCAGCCTGCACTAGGATCCACTCCAAGAACTACGACAGTTAGGCGGCAGGTGAGAAAATTTGGATCTCATGGTCGAGCGGCTGCCGATAAGCCATACATCACGCTGGACAATGCCAAACGACGCCTCGCTTGGTGTAATGAGCGCAAACTTTGGACGATTGAACAGTGGAAAAATGTCGTGTGGAGTGACGAATCACGGTACACACTATGGCAATCCGATGGCAGGGTGTGAGTGAAGAGAATTTCCAGTGGACATCATCTGCCAGCGTGTAGTGACAACAGTAAATTTCAGAGGCGGTGAAGTTATGGTGATTATTTTCCAGGAGGAGGGGGGGGGGGAGGGGATGCACCGCTTATTGCTTTGCGTGGCACTATCACAGTACAGGCTTCATTGATGTTCTAAGCAACTTCTTGCTTCCCAGTGTTGAAAAGAATTTCGGGGATGGTGATTGCGTCGTTCAACACGATCGAGCACCTATTCATAATGCTTGTTACACGAGAATAACATCCCTGTAATGTATTGCCCTGCACAGTGTCTGACTGGAATCCTATAGAACACCTTTGGGATGCTGTAACGCCACCGCTGCGTCCACCTAATCCTCGATGGGCGAAGTTGCCGTTACATTCTATTTTATGCTTAATCATTTAATAATTCTTCCAATGATTTGACGGTATGGGATGCGGACAATTACTAGGTTGATCCATAACAGTAAACTATGTTAACTTCCTTTATTATGAAACGACAAATGTTAAAAACTCTTCCCTTTAAATACACTGATTAAATAACTGCGTGCCACTACGATTAATGTCTACAAGTCCACACTAAAACATTTCAATATGCAACTGCAACCCGTATGCGATACGACGGAACGCGCAAAAACTTTAGCCACCACTAAACGCAGGTTACGAACTCACTGCCGACATGCTACCGCCTCGCTCTGCGGTCGGCGGGAGACTGCCGCACACCGGCCAACAAACAAAGAACATTCCAACCGAAGCATTGTTGCCAGCAGCTCTCGCTGCACGCCAACGATAACTATCGTTCGACCAAAACGTACCAAAGAGGTTACTAACCTAAAACCCTGTAACCTCACAATGTTTTAGAACAATGACTTGATGCAAGACCTTAGACTTACATCGATACCTTTCCTGAGTGCAGCACTCCGTGAAGAATGGGCTGTGATTCCACAATAAACCTTTCACCGTCTGACTGAACGTATGCCTGCGAGAGTGGAATCAGTCATTAACCTAAGGATGGTCCAACATCTTAAGGGATGTCAGCATTACCTATGGAGGGCGCCACGAACTTACGATTTCCAGCCAGCTGCCGAATGGTTTTGATCACATTGGATGGCGAATTTGAAAAGTTTGCTATACTGGTATTCGATCGCGAATACCCCGCTTCGGGCCAGGAGCTTCAAACTTTTTTCCCCCAACTTCTGTAGAACTGTTCCCTGCGGATGTAGTATGATGCTTGTTCCAAGTCGAGTTCTTCATAGGGTTTTTTTTTATTTAATTTTATTCTAAAATATTTGAGGGAACTTCCATCCCTTACGAAACACGCTAACCCACCGCGGCGGCATGGTCCTGGCTTTGCTGCCCCGTTCACACACGCGAACTATAATTAGGCCGCGGTGGAGTAGCCGAGTGGTCTAAAGCGCCTCGCTGCGGAGCGCGCGGTTGCTTGCCGTCGGAGATTCGAATCCTCCCTGGGGCATGGGTGTGTGTGTGTTGTCCTTAGGTTAGTTTATCTTACAAGGGGAGCACCAAGTATGGTACCAACGGATTTTGATGGGTCGCAGGTATGTTGTGAGGGAATTGCTCCAGACCGGCAACCTAAAAGGATTACTCCAATGGGCCTTGATTTCTAAGAAAATCGAGAAAAATTTGCAGCAAATTACCACGCATAACGTGTCTACTTATACATGGCGGTTACCGCTCTGCGACACGGTGTGGTGTAGTCGCCAAGGTGCTAGGCTTCCCTGCAGGAGACCCGGGTTCGATAATAGTAGCAGAACAATTTTCAAAAATTGTAATTGCTACTTTTTATATTTAAAAAATTAAAAAATAATCAAGCAAAGAAAAAGATATAAAGAAAGAAAAACAAAAATAATGAAAAGTCAAACAATAAAAAATAAAATAAAAATAATAATAACCAAGAAAATAAAAAAAAGTAAAAAGTCTTCCCTTTCGGGTCATATATTTTTCACTTTTCTTCATTTCTCTTCTTTTATTGTGCATAATTATATGCCTTTACACCCACTCCTATGTTACAGCTTAAGCAAACAGTCAGGATAATAGCAAATAACACAGTAGCAACTGATTATTTTACTTATTGCGCAGTGTTGTTTACTCACTGTCGCCATCGTCAGTATCTTTAACACCTGTACAAAATTCTGGGTGATAATTGTCATAGAAGCACCGAAAACACAGCACATTGTAGCACCACGCACATCTAATAAATTCTACCGCTTTACAGGCGCAAGGTGTTTTCATCAGCGATATTGGAAAATACTGATCGTTCATATTAAAAACAATGTTCGGTCGTCAATTAATTGCGACGCAAACGGGGCATATTTAATCATGTGAACGAAGACTGGTGCGCTGAACTGATGCAACAGTAATGAATGTATTCGGATCGAGTCTTGTCGTGAAGCGATTTCGCGAGTAGCTGTTAATAATTCAGGAGCATGTTGTAGTCTTTTGATGAAAAGTTTTTTCTGGCGGTAAAAATACACATGTTGCCCAAATATTATATGTATTAACAAAAGACTGTTTACTGATTTCGAAATATGCTTCAATCGCCTTAAAAGTGTGCTTCGAAAAAACAAAATGAATAAAATAATCGACGCGCAATACACAACATATTGAGCGAATGTTGCATGCTTTTATCCTGACCATTTACTGCAAACGTTTGCATAAGAATGGTTATAAAATACATAATTATGCACAATCATCGGACAGGTGTGATAAGTAATTGATCCATGTCGGACTTGAACCCAGGTCGCCTGCATGAAAGCCTCGCATGTGTAAGTAGACACGTTATGCGTAGTAATTTGCTGCGAATTTGATTTCGATTGTTTTAGAAATCAAGGGCCATTGGAACAAATCCTTTTAGGTTGATGGTCTGGAGGAATTCCCTCACAACACACCTATGAGCCATGATATTCCGTTGCTACCATAGGTGTCCCCCTTGTTAGTTTAAGTAGCTACGGACTGATGACCACGCAGTTTGGTCCGATAGATTTACAAACATTAATTAATTAGGCTCCACACAGACGATCCTCGTCCTCCTCAAATTCTCAACTGTCTTGCCCCCTACCCACTGCTTCCTCCTATTCACAACCTCAACCATATTCTCGCAAGGGATCACGCGTACTTGTGTATCCTCTCACTAATTCTCATTGTCTTTGTAAAATGACATGTTGACTGCAGCTATTTACTTTATTGCCTCAAAGCAACCGGTTTCGGTTAATGTACCATTCTCAAGCGCCAGCAGAGCTTAGCCAGTTGCTTAACGTATCAGGTTTCAAAATTGAAAATCTTTAAAATATTTGTCATCAGTCACTGGAAAAATATCTATAGGAAGTGAAGCATGATGCCAAATATCTGTTTTAAAGTTTTTTCAATTTTATAACATGATATGTTAGGCAAGTGGCTAAGCTCTGCTGGCGCTTGAGAATGGTACATTAACCGAAACCGGTAGCTCTGAGTTAAAAAGTAAACACCTGTGGTCAACATGTCATTTTACAAATATTTAAAATCTCTTGAACCCCACCTTTTCATTTTCTCATTTGTCTGTTTGGAGGCATACATGTCCGACATAACTGACAGCACATCTATAATCGTATTATGCCTCCAACACGCAAATGACAATTTCTGTGCCGAGTGGGAAGGGCACGCGGTCCGGGTCGCCACGTTGCGTATTGCGCAGTCGCTCCCCCTGGAGGTTAGAGTCCTCCTCGGGCATTGGTGTGTGTAGCCCGTAGTGTTAGAATACAGTATTAGTAGTGTGCTTCTTGTTAGAGTCAATTAAATATCTTGGCGTAACATTGCACAACGATAAGAAATTGAACGAGCATGTAAGGACTGTCGGATGAAAGGTGTATGGTAACTTCGGTTTATTGGGAGAATTTTGGAAAGATATGATTCTTTTGTAAAGGAAACCGCATATAAAACGCTTGTACGACCCCTTTTGAGTATTGCTCAAGTGTTTGGGATCTCCACGAGATCGGTTTAAAGGAAGACATAGAAGCAAGTGAGAAGAGGGCGACTAGGTTTGTTACTGGTAGGTTCGATCAGTCCGCGAGTGTTACTGAAATCCTTCGGGAATTCAAATGGGATTCACTAGAGGAAAGACAACGTTCTTTTCCAGAAACACTGTTGAAGAATTAAACTTTCACTCTGCAGCGGAGTGTGCGCTGATATGAAACTTCCTGGCAGATTAAAATTGTGTGCCGGAAGTATAGTTGTGTGGCGGCATTGTGAGTCGTGTCGGGATAGCACAGTCGGTAGTGCACTTGCCCGCGAAAGGCAAAGGTCCCAGGTTCGAGTCCCGGTTCCGGCACACAATTTTAATCTGCCAGGAAGTTTCACTGTTGAAGAAATTTAGAGGGCCGGAATTTGAAGCGGCTTTCAGAACGATTCTATGCCGCAATCTATATTTCGTGTAAAGTGGTTAATGAACCCTCTGCCAGACACTTAAATGTGATTTGCATAGTATCTATGTAGAAGTCGATAGACCAAAATTATAAGATCAGAGAGATTAGTGCTCGTACATATGCATACAAGCAGCATTCTTTTTCCCTCGTTCTATGTGGGAGTAGAACAGGAAAGCAAGTAACTAACTAGTAGTGGTACTGAGTAACCTCCGCCACGCACCTTTGGGTGGATATAAAACACGAGAATGCACTGTGAATACTATAGAGTGCACTGTGCTAATTGCATGAGTCACAGACCATCACAATTAGCACAGTCCACTCTGTAGTTTTCACAGTCCATTCTCGTGTTTTTTTTTACTGCTATGATAATCTAGTATGACGTTTGTAATTTTAGTGAAAGTGACTCCTGCTGTTTTCAGCCAGATATATTTTATTTAGTGTTGTTGAATAACCTGTTTTAATACCTGGTAAGTATTTATAACACAAAGTAGTGTGATACTTCCATTTTTCCATCCAATGTGTGCTATTTTGCTTCTTACATTCTTTTTTAATGTGTACACTGAGAGATTTCAGTACTGCCACGTTGCTTTCCAACAGTAAAAAGACAACTTGACCTTGTTAAATTTATTAGATTACCAGCTGTAAACCCGGCGTTGCCCGGGTGTTTCTTTATCCTACACTCTCGCAGTCCACATCCCCTTCCCCCCTCTCTCTGCAAACACCTCTCTCTCTCTCGGCAAAGTTTCCTGCAGGTACCCTCTGTCATGTATCACACATACATTTATGTACCCAGTGATCTTTCCTTTGGTTTAATGGTCACGTAAAATTCCGTACGTTAAGTACCCTCCACCGTGCACCGAACGAAATTTTATACAGACAGTGACAGTCCTCTTGATTTTAAGGTAGAGTGTACAAAATTTCAACAATATCGGAACAAAACTATAGATTTATATGCAATGGAAGCCCAGGGTCACATTGAAAAACGCACTTTGTTGTTCTCAAATATTCCAGTTTTATTTCATACAACTCCTGTTCTGAGAATAACAAAACAACGAAATAGGGATTTGTGAAATCGGTCGAGCCGTTCTCAAGTTGTGTCGCGGCGAAAGTATTTAGGGATCCATTTTCACTTTGCAAGGTACCCTTCCCTCATGCACCGTATGCAGCTTTAGGTAGATGGTGACCTTCTTCTTGTTTTGAAAGTCAAGCGTGCGAAATTTCGTGAAGATCGGAAGGAAACTGTAGATTTCGTGAGTCTGTAGAAGTAAGCTCCACCATGCAACTATTACAAAACACTTTGTTAACTAACGTTTCTTACTTACAAACTACATTCCTGCCAAATTTCAGCTTCATAGGTGAAGTAGTTTTCGTGATTTCATGTTTAGTCAGTGAGAGAATGAGTGCCCTTTCGCCTTAATATAGATAGAGATTAAGAAAACACGTTGCTTAATTTTGAATGCAAGAGAATTAAGAGAGACTTGTAGACAAAAATAAATAGTAACATCAAATCTGTAATGATAACTTTATTTGATACGAAGTCAAGCCTGATGCTACAGTTTTACGCCATCTGTGTAACTGTTGTGAGCGGTAGATTTCTTTTCGTTCCATCATTTTCTGTGTGTGTGTTTGGGGGGGTGGGTCATACAAAACGCTTCATAAACTTTCGAAATTACACGCAAACTTTCTTGCAGGTCCCTAACTACTCCCATTTTCCAATAATTGACGCATAGATCTGTGTATTCTCATGTGGTGGCCTCTCATTTTTTATGACGTCATATCTCGTGAGCTATGTGTGGTGCTCTTTTGTTTTTGGGTGAGGAATCTTCGTGGGAGTACGGTGAACAGTTCACCAATGTTTCATTGCAGTCGAATGAATGGTTTATGAATGCATAAAGGACATACAAACATTCATATACGTAGGTTATTCATTTAATAACTTGTGACGAAAGAGAAATATTCTGTTACTTGGTTGTGTGAGGCCTCTAGCAGAGGGGAAAACCACGCATTCAGAGCTAACGGTGACTGGTGGCAAGCACGGCTCTGATATTCGGAGCGTCAGAGGTTCCCGGAAGACGCCTTTCGACCAAGGGCCACAGCAGGTAGGACTTCCAAGTATTTTCGCATACGTTACCGCCATCTAGCTGGCGCCACCGACGCTGACGTCGTCTGGCTGAGAGCGCGTGGAGTAATACAATATGCCTCCATGGGCGGTGTACGGTGCTTTTCTAGGGGAGAGCTGATACGTCAGGCGTCTGGCACCCGCTAGCATATTGTATGTCTCTGGCTCCAAGCTGGCGGGCGCCGCAATTGTGGAACAGCAAGGGGATTTGGCTGTTTGCTGGGAACAACTTGCTGGCCGTGTTTTCGACGGTGCCTGAAGGCCATCCGTCGCTGTCGTGAGAACGCTGCTCGTAAGGGCGAAGCCCGACTGGTGGAAGCGCGGGAGAGCTGGCCATTGGCTGCTGTTTTATGGTAAGGGGATTCGGATGTCCGACTCCCGAATTCAAGTAGAGAGAAGGAGACTGGTGTTTGAGCAGCCGAGGATAGCAGAATCTTCTCTTCTGCTCCCAGTTTATACTTGTCTTCGAGCAGCAGTACTTAGAGTTTGTGGTACAACTTTGGGAGTTGCTCCAACACTTATGCTAATAGCGCTGAGTATTGGCAAGCCGAGAGCAAGGTCAGCCTGCCTGATATTAGATGCACTGACGCGCTAATTGCGACTGTCACAGTTCTGGTGTCATCTCTATCTACAGTACATTCGTTTTTAACACGTAAATTGTCTGTAGTGGCACGACATAGCCGAACGAGTGAGATCGTAGCCACTGAGATCCGTCGAGGTCGAAGTTGGCTGATATTAGTTAAATATCACTTCTGAAATAGGAAGCTGAATTATCTCCGGCTCCACGACTTGCTGCTATCGATGCACGCAGCCTCCGACCACCCGCCGTGTTTCCGACATCGCCAGCCAGCACAGTTTGGTACAGTATTGCGTGCATCTGCTAGTGTTTCAAGGGATATTCATGTTTACGGACTGTTGAAAACTTTAGGTAAACTCACAGAAAACTGGTATCGGAATATTCGTCTCGATTACGCTAAAGTTTCCAGTTAAAAGTGGGTTGTCACAAGTGTTTAGAATCAGATAAAATTATCTTCAACTTACCAGTCACTTGCTGTACGAGTGTATATTCTGTTTTGTAAATTCGTATAATATTATCTGTGTTCAACTGTATGTGAATCTTGTTTTCAACTCTGATGTTCATTTGAAATGTTCAAATGTTTGTAGTTCTATCGGACCAAACTGCATGCTCATCAGTCCGTGGCTTACAAACTACTTAAACCTAGCTAAACTAACCTAAGGACAAACACACACACCCATGCCCCAGGGAGGACTCGAACCTCCACGGCGAGCAACCGCGCGCTCCGCTCGGCTACTCCACCGCGGCTGTTCATTTGACTTCAGAGAATAAAACGAGTCATAACAAATTTCTTTACTCAAATCATTAAATTAGTTATCCCCTTCACACAATTTTTGATGGGTTTTATTATTTGTAAATTAGAGCATAATTAACTGATCGATGGCGGGTCAGCCACGCCTATCCTTTAACATCAAGTGAGCAAACCATTTGCATACTCCATTTTGCATACCGTCCTTTCTCTCCCCTTGCTTACTTTTATATTTCAACACACCCACCAATGAAAACCTATACCTTTCAACATTAATTGTGTTATTTTGTATTTTCGTATCTATAATGGTGGTCCTGGACCGAAACTTTAAGGATTTAATAAAACAGCCGATGGTTAAAGATGCATTTTGTTAAATAATTTCTATTGAGGAGCTCAATGTTTTGGACATTCCAGGCCACAATCACGCAAAAGTGTCTGTCGAGAAAATTCAGAGGCGAAAATTAAATTGTAATATTAAGAGGAAAGCCGTGGAAGACATTTGTGAGAGGTCATCGAAGCTGATTTGAAATGAGTTAAAAGGAGAAGATAAGCAAGAAATATTAGAGATGTCGACAATTTTCGTAAATCTATTTATAATGCTAGACAGAAAATACTGTTGAAATTGCCGACGAGTGTTGAAGATTATAACGTTTACATGGTTCTTATTAAGTAATTACATTCCATCACTTTCAAACAGAATACTCAACTTTTCAACATTACGATGTATGGGGGTTCTGCTCGCTGCAACATTATTCTCCTGTGGCGTAGTGGTAGAAATAAATACTCATATATACAATTTTTCACTTCTTCTTTAATTTGCAATCAAACTGCTTCTCCACCAAAACATTACAACACAATGCAACAGAACTTAGCTGGTAGTACTTCCATTTTAAAACACAGACTGACATAGCTTCCAGAGCACTTTAGAACCGGCAAAACTCTAACTCCCCCACGCAAGGCGGTGAGGCAATTATATAACATCGACAATAATGACATTACATCATCCATTGTTCATAACAATTGAATATACTAATTTACAATTAACAAAAACAGAAGTAAAACATTTCATGTACACAAAATTAATCACAATATAAAATGAAAACTATACATACAATAATTTTAGATGACACATATCTTTTTAAGTTGAAATCTCCGATCTTGCTGTTTGACAACAAAGTGTGATGTTAAATGTAAATTAATTAGCTAATGAGTACATCATACATTTTACTAACATATATTGAATATCAAAGATCTTGACAATTCTCAAAATAAGTTCAAAATCTCACGTCAGTCAATATATACAAAGAATTACAATATTGAGATTTCGACTATTACGTTAACACAATCAGCTGGTCAACGCAACTTGTTTATGAGCCTGACGTATACAATGCTATTTATTTATTGTCAAGTCTTTGTTTTTTACAAAAGTTTTTACAATTAGTCTGTTAAAGTCTTGAAATAACATACAATGACGAAGCTATTGTTTATATAACTGTCTGGAAAGTTCATATGCGAATTTCTTAATTAATGAAATCTATCACTTGTTAACTAATCACAGCATCACCGAGACACTGTCCTACACTGATTCCTAGGCTGGCTATTTTCGTTTGTAACTAACTTCACACACAACACATATCACTATTAGACCACATGATTCCGGGTCCGACGCAGACGGTATCGTACAATAACATTGAGATGAGAGGGCCAGCAGTATCATTACAAGATGTTAAAATGTTTGCAAAGCTTAACTGCGGGGTCATCAGTCCCTAAACTTACAAACTACTTATGAACTAACTTATACTAAAGACAACACAAACATTCATGCCCGAGGAGGATCCGAACCTCCGACGCGGAAGGCTGCGCGATCCGCAACGTGGCGCTCCAGATCGCTCGGCTACTCACGAGCGGCGAAGATGTTCACTCTTACTTTGCTCGAGAATGTAGAAACATATGCTTGAACACATGCTATTAAGCTTTCCTTGCCTGGAATGCTCATCACAAGCTACCTGCTTAAACGGGCCACGGGAGGAATGAGTCTGATTTTTCGGACCGCTGGAGCAATGTATCCTGTGCCCGAGCCAGCAGCCTGATGACGGCTGACTGTAGCCAACAGCACAGTCACCTGTTCTCGAACTGCGGCCAACTCCTCCTACGTCCGCACACAGCAAGCGGGCGCCCTGTCCATCCCAACACTGCTAACTGTGCTTGACAGAAACGCTAAATGTGTAACTTGCTACCTCACTAGTGCTTCATTAACGGCGGCTGATAGAACTGTGAACTGAAATGATTGTATGTCTTTGTTGGTCGGGAGACCCTGTCTGGGGTAGTTCTGGCGCCTTATTGCAAGTCTTTTGATTTGTCACCAATGGAGGACCTGCATGCCGATGAGGATGATGAACAACAGTCAACATCCAGTGCACAGCCGGGAATCGAACGCGGACACTGAACTGTGATTAACACTCATTGGCAGTACAAAACCAAACAAAACAAACGACCACGGGGATTTACACGTTATGATTCGCAAAAAGATACTGTTACACTCAAATACAAAAAAGTAAAATTTTGAAGTTTCAATAAGTGCAGATGACAAAACGTCAAAGTTTTCAAGAATGCAACTACGACACGTATATGAAAGCTACTACAGAGGTGCTCGCTAACAACGGCTCACAACTGACGCCGACACATGTGTGATTATTGTCACTCACTGTCCAAAATCTCAACATACGAGGTCTGGTCAAATAATTGTGGAAATTGGTCAACAAAATTTATCTACAATCGAGATTCGAAAACAGCTAACTGTGTTCTACTCAGTACAGCACTGATCAAAAGTTAACTTACAATAATGAAACTTACGGCAGTTGAACATTCAATTCAGGCGTGTGCAGTGATGTCAACTGCATCATCACTCCACTGGTGCAAAATTACAAATATTCAGGACTTTTTTTGAACAGATCTCGTATACTTTTTCACTCTATTATCGGGGAGATAGCTGACATATAGTCACGTGCTATAGCGGTTAATACAAGACTGAAACGTACGGTGAATGGTCCCACTTTTTATAAACCGTGCAGGCAGGATGAGGTGCCCGCGCATCCACGTTGAGGGAAATGCCAACAAGCATCCCCCTTTCGTGTAAGGGGACCCAGGTAACAAGGACAGTGTGAGAACCCGTATCATTGCAACATGGAGCGTAAATGGACAAACGCATTAACAACAAGCTGTGTTTCAAATTAGGCAAAACGGCGACAGTGACCCATGGTGCAAGTGTATGGCGTTGAAACAGTGAGTAAAAAGTGTGTGAGAGTGGATTAAACGCTTTAGGTACGGGTAGGAAGGTGTCGAGGATGACCCACGTTAAGGTCAACCGTCCACAATCACAGCCCCAGAAAACATCGATCGAGTGTGATGGATGCTTGCGGATGATCGGCCGCAGTCTTTGAGAATGATAGCAAACTAGTTGAGGATTAACACAGCAGGGGTGAACTCAGTGCTTTGGCCGATTCCACAAGAACTGTTTGCTGACGGTTTCCAGCAGCTATATAAACTGATTTCAAAAGCTTATTGTAGCCAATGGCTATTACTGTGAAGGTAAGTTCAAATTCAAATGTAAAGTCTATGGGACTTAACGGTGGGGTCGTCAGTCTCTAAACTTACAAACTACTTATGAACTAGTTTATACTAAAGACGGCACAAACATCCATCCCCGAGGGGGGGGGATTCGAACCCCCGACGGGGAACGACCTCGCGCATCGTAACATAGCGCCTCAATGCGCTCGGCCGCTCCACCGCGGCTGAAGGCAAGTAAAGGTGTTTTGTTTGTAACTGTTTTTTCCTATATTTCTTGAGACCAATCATCGAGCTTTCAGACGCATCTTGTATAGGCTTCGTGGATGTCTTAAGTCATAGAAGGGAATTTGACGATAATATTTTGAGACCGAAACGGCGAAAATTTAGGTATGCATCATGTGTGGAGTACACCTACATACAATGGGACTAACAGAAGAGGACCCTAAATGTAGGATCTGTGATGACGGTGAAGAAACTGCATCACATCTAATCTTCGAATGCATTACATTGGAGAGTAAAAGGCACAGAACATTTGGGACAACCAAACCCGAAGAAATTGTGTCTAATAAAGAACTGGTAAAGGGACTCGTTGCATTGTTCAAGGGCATTGGTTGGCTTTACTAGATATACAGGAAGCGATTCCGCACAATAAACTTAGTTTCGGTGCGGGTAGTGGCGGGCTGGACCAAGACTGTTCTGGATTCCCTGAGAAAATCAATCAATCAACTTTTATTTCCTATATTTCCTGAGACTATTCACCGAACTTTTCCGACTCTCCGTGTATTGGCTACGTGTATGTCTTATGTTATAGAAGGGAATTTGACAATAATATTTTGAGACCGAAACGGCAAAACTTTAGGTATGCAACACGTGTGGAGTAAAAAGCATGGTGACATTCATAATCGAAGTTTATTTGCTACTAAACTCTAAAGGTTATTTTCAAATTTTGGTGCAGGGTTATTTCAGCAAGTACAACGACGAAGTATGTGGAACTCTATCTTAATTTCTGAGTTTCGGAGCAATTAATGCCCACTCGAGTGTAAAGTGATTGGGAGTACAATAATTTCGTGGAATGCAGTTTGTTTCCGGCCGCGAGTAAACGGCGCCGCGTAATAAATTCCAGCAAGCAGCCACTTACCGGCCAAATTCGGCGTTAACAGCGTTAAGGTGGCCGTTGTCGGTAAACTAGCCTAGCCGGCCGGCCGCGCCAGAATTCAATTCCCGGGGAGGCCGGCGCCAATTAAACTTGAGCGTGCCGCGCGCCGGAGGAGCGCAATATGCCACGCCACGCCAAGCACAGGGGAGCGCAGTAGCTCACGCGTTGCAGTCGTGCACCCACTGGGGCACAGCCGACTCTGCTGGCCCAGCTACTGGCACCGCTCGCTTAGCGGTATTATTCTTCACTAGCTGAAAACCGGGCGTCGTCTTATCATCATCATCAAGACTGACTATGCCTGTCGTCGTTCAGTCGGGACCGTAAACATTATACACTCCTGGAAAATCAAAAAAGAACACCCTGAATTCGTCGACTCAGCACAGGAATATAAATCCGTCTTCGTAGGTGCCCCCCTCCCGCCTTGGCCAATGACTACGCCCCCCCCCCGCGAGATATTATGTAGTAAATTCCTAGTTTACTACCTAATAAAAGTCTTAGAAAATCATGCGATGCTAAAGCAATTAGATTAGTAGAAAGATATAAAAAAGCCAAGACCGCTTATCATCAATTTTTATTAACGACGACCGGTTTCGCTGAACTATGTCAGCATCATCAGGTCAAATAAAATATTTTACAAGGCCATAATCTTGTAATCTCAAACAGTTGTTATATAACAATTTACAGTGCATAGGTGCACTATGTCATTATAATAAAACATAATTATCACAGTTAGTGACAAAAACAAACTTGCTTTTGCTTTTGTCACTCACTGTGATAATTATGTTTTATTATAATGACATAGTGCACCTATGCACTGTAAATTGTTATATAACAACTGTTTGACATTACAAGATTATGGCCTTGTAAAATATTTTATTTGACCTGATGATGCTGACATAGTTCAGCGAAACCGGTCATCGTTAATAAAAATTGATGAAAAGCGATCTTGGCTATTTTATATCTTTTTACAATATTATAAGTGGATCGCTTCCTAAAACGTAAACCAACTCAATTAGATTAGGTAACGAAACAATGAAGGTGGTAGATGAGTTTTGTTACTACAGAGGATATAAAATACAGAATGGCAATGGGAAGAAAAGAAGTTTTCGAAAAAGAGCAATTTGTTAACATCGAATATTAATTTAAGTGTAAGGAAGTCTTTTCTGAAGGCGTTTGGGTGGAGTGTTGGCTTGTACGGGAGTGAGACATGGACGCTAAATAGTGCGGACAGGAACAGAATAGAGGCTTTTGAAATGTGGTGCTACAGAAGAATGCTGAAGATTAGGTGGGTAGATCACATAACTAATGAAGAGGTACTGAATATAATTGGTGTGCAAAGAAATTTTTGGCATACCTTGACTAAAAGAAGGGATCGCTTGGTAGGACACATTCTTAAACATCGAAGAATTGTAAATTTAGCATTGGAGGCAAGTGTGGGGGTAAAAATCGCAGAGGGAGACCCAGAGACGCGTATAGTAAGCAGATTCAAATGGATGTGGGTTGCCGTTCTCATGAGGAGATGAAGAGGCTTGCTCAGGATAGAGTAGGGTGGAGAGCTGCATCAAACCAGTCTCCGGACTGAAGACCATAACATCAAAACTGGTTTTGCAATTTAATAATAAAATTAAATGTCTTTTATTTCACGTTTTGTATATTGTTTTCTAATGTACTCCTCCCCCCCCAGGCTGGCTAAAAGTACTCATTTTCACCCCCTCCCCCCCCCCCCCAAAAATTTCAATGACGCGGTTTCCATCCTGCCCCCTCCCACCTATGGGCACCTCTGGCCTACTGAATTTATTAATAGTAAAGGGTTCTTATCATTCGCTATCAGAAATATAAGAAGCTCGCCGATGTTATAACTGTTTAATTAACATGAGACTATGTGTAAAAATTGAGCTAAAATAACACTATTGTTGTTCGTAGTTTCTGAGGGCCTTCATAAGATTCCACTGGGTGGCACCGCTGACCTGCTAAGCAGCGGTTCGCCGCATACGAACAATCGGGTCGTAACTTCAGCATAGTTGTATAAATAGCGGCAGCATCAAAGCTGTTCGCGGTGGCATGAAAACCGCTCACAGCAACAGCAGCACACGCTGTCAGTGGCGGCATCACGTTGGCGACCCAGTATCACGTTAACTTGTGCTTGGCAAATTATAGTTACGTTGTGGTTTGTTACAAGTGTACTATTTCAAATTTCGGTTCCGGCCTGGTTTTTTATTTTATTTATTATTTTTTTTAAGGAAAAAAATCTTTGGGGGTTGCTGGGAGGACTGCAATCCCATTACCCTCCCCCCCTTTTGAAGCAGTGCGAGCTGTAATTGTTCCACTATCCACTAAGACTATCGTAGAGGTGCCGAATGTAGTCTTGTAGAATGGCCTGCCATGCAATTTCCATCTGGTGCCTCAGTTGGTCCAGATATCTCGCCGTTCACGCATACCGACGAAACATGACGTTTCATGCGGTCTCAGGCACGTTCAATGGGGAGAGATCTGGGTATCGTACTTGCCAGGGTAGTTGACGTACAACTTGAGAACACGTTGGGTGGTACGGGGTACATGTAGATCTGCATTGTCCTGTTGGAAAAGCATATCACCTTGTTGGTGCATAAGTGGTAGGAAGACGGTTTAAATGATGGTTTCAGCGTACCGTGCACTGTTTAATTTTCTCTAGACGATCACTAGAGGAAAACGATGAGTGTAGGATATGGCACGATGATGTGTGCCGTTAGAGTGTCCTCCGATTACGCCCCAACATCGTTCAGACCACCTGCAGTGGCGTCACGGTAGGTGCTTATGAAGGGACGAATCACGTGTCTTCTTCAGTGATGAGAGTCGCTGCTTTTTGTTTTCCAATAACTATCGTACGCGTGTGTAGTGTCGTGTCGTGCCGGAGAGCGCGAAAATCTGGAGTGTACGCGACAGAGGCAAACAGGGCCGACACCTGGCATCATGCAGTGGGGAGCCATACCCTACACTAACCGTTCTCCTCGTGATCGTCGAGGGAAAATTGAATAGCGCAAGGTACAATGAAACCATCATTCAACCCGAATCTACCCGAGTCTACCCGAGTCTATCCGAGGCTACCCGATCCAAGGTGTACATCAATTACCATGCCCATTATTGTCCCCAGATCTGTCCCTCACGGAGAATTTTTGGGACCGAATGAAACGTCTTGTTGTGCGGTCTGCATGAGCGGCACGAAATCTGGCCCAACTGAGGCACCAGATGGAAATTGCATGGCAGACATTACGCAAGACTACATTCGGCTCCTCTGCAATCATCTCCATGGGAGAATTACAACTTGCATATACATGGTACTAGCGTCGACATTCTTCATGCTATGGTGGCGTAGAGGTCTGTCTGTGTGATCGTGTATTGTAACCATCCTCAATAAAATTTGCCTCTGCTAGGTTTTCATTTTCCGGGAGTGTATATGTGTATAAAAATCTACAGTTTGTCCCAATCTCTACAAAATTTTTACAGCTCACCTACAAACCAAGAGGACGTTCATCGTCATTATATGCATCACGTAGTTCAGAAGATACGACGTCATAAGCAATAAAATGCGCGAAAAACTGCTGCATTACGCGAGCCGCGGTGGAGTAGCCGAGCGGTCTAAAGCACGTTGCTCCGTAGCTTACAAACTACTTAAACCTAGGTAAAATAACCTAAGGACAAACACACACACCCATGCCCCAGGAAGGACTCGAACCTCCACGGCGAGCAACCGCGCGCTCCGCAGCGAGACGCTTTAGACCGCTTGGCTACTCCACCGCGGCGTAACGCTTGTTGTAGCGGTAAGAATCACACACGACACATAGTTCAGAACATATAACGTCATAAACAACAGAAATCGTAAAAAACTGGCACATAATGCGACGAGTATTTTTAAATACACTGTATGAGAATGAGAGTACTTAGCGACTTACAACTAACTTTAAATATAACTTCAAATCCTTATTTTACTTTTTCTCGCTGTCACCCACAGCAAAATGATGAAACAAAAAAGTTTCTCGCTTACTACTTTTGGGCTGTTCGTGGAGTAAAACTACGGCAAGCCGTATGACGTTACAATTTATAATTTGCCGGCCGCAGTGGCCTAGCGGTCTGCGGCACGCCAGTCATGGTTCTGGAATTTCAATCCCCCCTCGGGAATGGATGTTTGTGTCGTCTTTAGTATAAGGTACTTCATAAGTAGTTCGTAAGTTTAGGGACTGATGACCCCGCACTTAAGTCCCTTAAGCTTAACAAACATTTGAATTTATAATTTCTACAATATGTATTTTACTTGCAGGAAACCTTACAGACAGTATACAAACATACTTCTTTACTACTAATTGTATTCGAAAGACTTTTTCAGGCGTACAGCACTTATTCAAACTAATATAAAACTGTAAAATTATAGAATTGTAAAAAACTTAATTCAATAAATATGAGACCATATATACTGCGGTATTAAGAGTGTCATATCACGAAACACGTTTTAATTCCTTTACTATTAAAACACGCCTCTAATACAGTCAGTTTAAGGAAATTCCTGAAAGCTTACAGTGCTGTTCACAACTTTCAGCTGTGAATCGCACACGGTTGTAGGCGAAAGTAATAGACTGCTATAGAGCTACAAGGAAAGGAAGTGAATGACACAGTGTACATCCAACGAATACGCATTACTTCCAACAGATGTACCCTTTAACTTCAAGAAACTGCAGTCTCCACTGAGATTTGCATTTGCTATTACGATTAATCAAAGGGCAATCTATTAAATACTACAGAGTGGATTTAAAAATCTCCATGTTTCTAACACGGAGAACATTATGTCGCTTGCTCAGGGGTGCTGTCACTAAAGGTATCATAGATAACGACATGAACTATTGTTTATAGTCAAGTTATGAATTAAATGAATGTTACATACAATTTACATTTTAATTAATATCTTTTTTTGTTTGGATACTGCACGTACACTCCTGCCTATTATAATTGCTACACCACGAATATGACGTGCCACAGACGCGAAATTTAACCGACAGGAAGAAGATGCTATGATATGCAAATGATTAACTCAAATGTTCAAATGTTTGTAAATATATCGGACCAAACTGCCTGGTCATCAGTCCGTAGCTTACAAACTACTTAAACCTAGGTAAACTAACCTAAGGACAACACACACACCCATGCCCCAGGGAGGACTCGAACCTCCACGGCGAGCAACCGCGCGCTCCGCAGCGAGACGCTTTAGACCGCTCGGCTACTCCACCGCGGCAATGATTAGCTTTTCAGAGCATTTACAAAAGGTTGGCGCCGGTGGCGACACCTACGACGTGCTGACATGAGGAAAGTTTCCAACCGATTTCTCATACACAAACAGCAGTTGACCGGTGTTGCCTGGTGAAACGTTGCCTGGTGAAACGCGTACCATCACGTTTCCGACCTTGATAAAGGTCGGATTGTAGCCTATCGCGATTGCGGTTTATCGTATCGCGACATTCCTACTCGCGTTCGTCGCGATCCAATGACTGTTAGAAGAATATGGAGTCGGTGGTTTCAGGAGGGCAATACGGAACGCCGTGCTGGTTCCCAACGGCCTCGTATCACTAGCAGTCGAGATGACAGGCATCTTATCCGCATGGCTGTAAAGGATCGTGCAGACACGTCTAGATCCCTGAGTCAACAGATGGGGACGTTTGCAAGACAACAACCACCTGAACGAACAGTTCGACGACGTTTGCAGCAGCATGGTCTATTAGCTCAGAGACCATGGCTGCGGTTACCCTTGACGCTACTCCACGGACAGGAGCGCGTACGATGGTGTACGCAACGACGAACTTGGGTGCACGAATGGCAAAACGTCATTTTTTTTGGATGAATCCAGGTTCTGAATGAAACTTTGACTCTGCAGTGGAGTGTGCTCCGATATGATGGGACCTTTGCCTTCCGCGGGCAAGGGCTCTACCACTGAGCTATCCCGACACGACTCACGGTGCCGTCCCACAACTTCAATTCTGCCAGTACCTGGCCTCCTACTTTCATATCTGCGCACACTCAGCTGCAGACTGAAAGGTTCATTCTGGAAACATCCCTTAGGCTGCGGCTAAGCCATGTCTACAGCATATCCTTTCTTCCAGGAGTGCTAGTCTTGCAAGTTTCGCAGGAGAACTTGTGTGAAGTTTGCAAAGTTGGAGGCGAGGTACTGACAGAATTGAAGTTGTGGGGCGGCACCGTGAGTGGTATAGCGCTTGCCCGCGAAAGGTAAAGGTCCCAGGTTAGAGTCCCGGTTCCGGTACAAAATTTTAATCTGCCAGGAAGTTTCTTAATCCAGGTTCTGATTACAGAATCATGATGGTTGCATCCCTGTTTGGCGACATCGCGGTGAATGCACATTGGAAGCATGTATTTGTCATCGCCATACTGGCGTAACACCCGGCGTGATGGTATGGGATGCCATTGGTTACACGTCTCGGTCACGTCTTGTTCGCATCGACGGCACATTGAACAGTGGCTGTCACATTTCCGTGGGTCTACCCTTCATTCGATCCTTGAGAAACGGCGGCCGAGCAACTGGCTCGTCGCAATACGCCAGTCACTACTCTTGATGAACTGTGGTATTGTGCCGAAGCTGCATGGACATGTGTACCTGTACACGCCATCCAAGCTCTCTTTGAATCAATACCCAGGCGTATCAAGGCCGTTATTACGGCCAGAGATGGTTGTTCTGGGTACTGATTTCTCAGGATCTATGCACCCAAATTGTAATCGCATGTAAGTTGTAGTATAAAATATTTGTCCAATGAATACCCGTTTATCATCTGCTTTTCTTCTTGGTGTAGCAATTTTAATGGCCAGTAGTGTACAATTTTGTGCATTATGCAAGACAGTCATATTCCTTACACATCCTCAGCTAAGTATAACGTTATTAGAAAAAGGAGAGGGCTAGAGAGAAAAGGTATAGTAACAAAGACTTGAATAAATGAGTAAATGCACTGGCAACGCTGGGTTTTCAGCTAGTTCCGCTTATAAAACTCCTCAAGATCCCCTATTCAATGTTAACATCTGTGTCTCGTCTAATATTATGACTGTAACTAAAAAAAATGGAGGTATCTTCTCCTTGGTCCACATCCACCACTACCTGTCCTTCCCTCTACCTCCACTGCATACCAATCAGTTTCTTTTAGGAAACCTTGCTTTTCCCATGCGTGTAACAAGACCTCACCATCCAGACTGTTCCCTCTTCTTGCCACGTAGGATTGGCCGCGTAGCGTACCTTAAGGCGGTCCTCATAGAGTCCTCCCTCGGGCGCGTGTGTGTTGTTCATAGCATAAGTTAGTTTAAGAAGTTTGTTTATATAGGAGCCGATGACCTCGGCAGTTTGGTCCCTTATGTTTACACACATTTTTCTAACTGCTTTATCTGTGGTGTAGATTCCCAGGTTATCTTTGAATCGGCCGCGCGGAAACGGCATCATACGGACTGGGGAGCCACTCCCGCAGGAGATTCGAGTCCTCTCTCGGGTACGGGTGTGTATGTGCGTTGTACTTAGTGTAAGTTTGTTTGTAAGGATAGGTAGGGGCACCTATGAAATCTTGAGGAGTGCTCAGCACCCCCACTAAATGAGGGAGGAAAATAAACTAGCATAAAAATAGAAAAAAATTAGGAAAATTGAAAGCTTTCGATTATTCATATTTTGACATCGCCGCCTCCGCAGGCTGTTCCATGAGTGCTCCATGGATGGAAGGGGCCGAATTAAGTGTCCCCTGGACGCGTTAAGTCGTAAATAATGCAGCAATCCGAGTTCAGTAAAAGTCACGGTTAGTTGTGGAAGCTCCATTAATGCTATTCATTCAGGAGGATGGTCGAAGTATTTAATTCTCCTAAGAAGTACAACACACTCGCACAGCGTCATTACACACTGAAGCAACCCTGGCATGTAGAGGGTAAAGAACGCTGAAAGCTAGTAGCCGGGCTTCATAATAACACAGATATGGAAGTGAACTCGACAGTGAATTCGGGAAAGACGTCTTGAGTATTCATTGCTCCATTCCCGAAGCGCCACTGTCTACTGAAGCAGTGCAACAGAGTGCTGTAGTAAAAGATGACAAACGTTTGAGTTTCGTGATCTGTTACGGTATAAATAACCGCCTCAGCAGAGCAGAGTTTTTTAGCAAATGTTTTGAGGTTTCCTTTGCCATTCGTGACGAAATATGTCTCTTTCTCGAAATGAAATGGGTATAAGTAAATTGTCGACAAATATTAAAACTGGCTATTAAACCTAGCATCCTTAAATTATATGACTATGCTCTTTACAAACTAAAATTAAGAGAAAAGATCATCTAATGTATAAATACACGACCAAATCAAAGCGTTCACGTAAGAGTTTCGTCTGTCTTAGACGGAAATGAGAAACGAAATTTTAATATTCTTCAAACGGCTCAGTTCATTAAAATATAGTTACAATTTCCTGAACGTAACATTGGTGACAATTTTCAAGTAAATGAATTTTTTTATTTAACAATATTGAACCTACCACAGTTGACGTACTAGTAACAGATTCAATGGATCTTCTCTCTTGTTTTTCTCCAGATATCAAGTCATGCAAAGTTATTACTGACAGAGCGACAAATATGACCGGTTCTGTTTCTAGGTTGCAGAACGAACTCAGAGAAATGGAGGCACGAGTTCTGTACGTTCACTGATTGGCCTATTATTTGACCTTTGTGACCGAAAAGGAAATGCAAAATGAAACACCGAACATCCACACTGCTCCTTCAAAGTCGGCGCCCCTGAATCTAGGGACTAATGACGATAGCAGTTTGGTCCAATAGGTTTACAAACATTTAAACATTTTGATTTTCTTGCATTGTTCACATCCACCAGCATATGCAATCGTACTTACTATGTCATATCTGTAACCTCAACCTTATTAATAAGTTAACCTGCGTCCACCTGCCTTTCACTCCCATAGAACAAAGTTGACCGAAAGATTGAACTGTCCACTGATAACTTCATTTTTGTATGCCTTCCTTGCAGAGTAGATCGTAGCTCAGCCTTCACTGCATTAGTTTCGCTACAACTTGATTCCACTTCTTTCACTAAACTGTCTAACGATTTTTTCTACTTACTGCTAATTACATGTTAAATTTACGGTACAATGACTAATCTTCTAACAGACTTTTAATCAATATAGTTCCTAAGGTAATGATAAGTATCGTCAGTTTTATATATATACTGGTACTTATCTTTATATGCTTCGTTCGATTGGTAGGTGTAACTAGTATCTTGATTTTGCTGCAGAAAAGTTTACTTTTTTTTTTTTTTTTTTTTTTTTTTTTTTTTTTTTTTTTTTTTTTTTTTTAAATAAGTGATTTGAAGACGTGGTAAAATAAATACTTGTTTCAAATTCCGTCTGATATTTATTGTAGCGAAGTACACAATACAAAGTTGTTAACTGGTTGAAAACTCTCACAAAATAGCTACTCTGACAATCGTTGACGATAATCGATTATAATTAATTCACAGCGTCCCTGGTGGAGTATCTTGACAAGCAATGTTTTTCTTTGAAAAAAAAAAAAAAAAAAAAAAAAAAAAAAGACGTGAATGATTTGTACTGGAAGTTACAATAAACAATTAATGAGTAAGTAATCTTACAATTGAAATATTAAACACGTTTCAGTGTACATAATTTACATATAAACAATTCGAGAAAGCTATATATACAGTGTACTTCCTGCCCCTTTAATCCTGTGATTCTACTGCGAATTTGATATAATATTTGTATTTGTATATTATTCTTAACTGTTTGCTGTACAGATACTTGAAGAAGGGCAGTAATTGCTCGAAACCGGTTGTAAATAAATCTGCAAACTTGGAATTGGTGGCTGATTACGTTTCCAATCTATATAACACAGATGCTGCAATGGATAAAACATGTAAAATGCACTTATTTACAATACAAAATGCTTAACACGCAAAACTGTGATTTTCTAACAACATATGCTGTATGACTTTAATTACCATTTTAATGACTGAAACACACAAGATGACAATATTACCATAGAAT
The DNA here is from genome assembly GCA_026315105.1 of Locusta migratoria. Lineage (NCBI taxonomy): Eukaryota > Metazoa > Arthropoda > Insecta > Orthoptera > Acrididae > Locusta > Locusta migratoria. The sequence goes on along the minus strand of CM048746.1, from coordinate 16,028,286 downwards.
TATATTGAAGAAAGCTATATTTTAGTGACAATGACGCTTCTTGAAAATGTTTATCCAAATACGAAGATGCGGTAGGTTGCAAAATTTAATATTTTCATATTAATTGGTGAATATTCTAATCTAAAGTGCTTTTAGATGATTTCTTATTTCAGTAATTAAAATTTCTGGGGATAGATGTTTTTAAAATGTACAGAATAATTATTTTATGGTTTACAATAATGCTGAAACGTGTAGAATGAACAAAAATTGATTCTTTGATGCAAGCAATATAGTTTTTATCTCATCGCTTGACGTTGAAAAATGAGTTAATAGCCGCAGCAGAGCGGCCTAGAGCATTGAGGCGCTGTGGTATGATGCGCGAGGCCGTTCCCCGTCGAGGGTTCGAATCCCCCTCGGGAATGGATATTTGTGCTGTCTTTCGCATAAGCTAGTTCATAAGAAGTTTGTAAGTTTAGGGACTGATGACACCGCAGTTAAGTCCCATAAGCTTAACAAACATTTGAACATGAGTTAATGAAATGAAGATGCAAGTCCTGTTACTATTGAAGGTGCATAAAAGATCGATTGTAATTATCTTTATTTAGATGACAGAGTTCGACCGATTTGACTGCCATGATCGGAGGTGTAAGTATACATGTATAATCGTACTCAACATGTTATATTAAAAAGTCAGAGAAATACACATCTTTAAACACACTGGTCAAAACAAGTAGGGAATCTGTTGCTATATCTAGGTTCCGAAGTACTGTCATGGGCAGAACGGTTCGACGTCTTTCTGTTCACCGGACTACAACCCATTTGGTATGTCTGGGATGCACTTTGTAGACGCATTACAGCTAGAGCAGACCTTCCTTGAGCTAGATATAGCACTCATTGGATGGCGAAATACCCCTTAAGAGAAGATAGACAAACTCATATTCTTAATGCCATGCAGGTGTGCAACTGTACTGTCCGTCTGAGGTGAACACACGCCATATTAGAAGGCAACGATGACATTTTCACTATTATGGAAGTCATCATATTTCATCGCTGTAAGTAAACGATATGTAAACCTGAAGTAAAGAGTTGAGACAGCTAAATATCGTATTTTATCGCACGCAAATTACAATTGTAATAAAGATCTGAATAGAATATGTTACCGTATGTACCGGGTGAAGTACCGGGTGATCAAAAAGTCAGTATAAAGTTGAAAACCTAATAAACCACGGAATAATGTAGACAGAGAGGTAAAAATCAACACACATTCTTGGAATGACATAGGGTTTTATTAGAACCACAACTACCGTTATCGGAACTTTTTTCTTCGAGGAAATGCGTCATTCTGATTTTGTAATTGGTACCGTGACAGGTGAGAGGTACGCCGATATGTTACAGAATCGCATCACCCCCAACCTGGCTGATAAACACCTGCTGGAAAGTACGATTTTTATGCAGGATAGCGCTCCACTCCACATTGCTAGACGCGTCAAAGGTCTCTTGCGCGCGTCGTTTGGTGATGATCATGTGCTCAGCCGCCACTTTCGCTATGCTTGGCCTCCCAGGTCCCCAGAGTTCAGTCCGTGCGATTATTGGCTTTGGGATTACCTGAAATGGCAGGTGTATCGTGATCGACCGACATCTCTGTGGATACCAAAATACAACATCCGACGCCAGTGCTTCCCCATAACTTCAGACATGCTTCACAGTGCTGTTCACAACATTATGCATCGACTACAGCTATTGTTGAGGAATGATGGTGAGCATATTGAGCATTTCCTGTAAAGAACATCATCTTTGCTTTGTTTTAATTTGTTATGCTAATTACTGCTTTTCCGATCAGATGAAGCGCCATCTGTCGGACATTTTTTGATTTTTCCCCTTTGGTACTAATAAGCATGTGTGTCAATTTTTACTTCTTTATCTACATTATTCCGTGATTTATCAAGTTTTCAAATTTATAGTGACTTCCTGATCCCCCGGTATAATAACTCACCTGATCCCCTATTTGTGCCTGTTTAGTGTATTTAGTCGACTTGCGCGGACTATAGCGATAAGGCACAATGGTGACAGGTTTCTAAATTTGCTTTCCCTGCCAACTTAGTTAAGACTAAGGAAGTTAGCGAGATCGATAGGCTGATTTACTTCAGCTAAAGACTAAACCAGTTAGTTTTGATAGGATTTCAGAGACGCAGACGCAGCAAACGTTATCTGTGTACTTACACAAAGCTAATTCTTGCTTCTGCACGGTCACTTGACTGGAACGACATCGACATCAGTACATAATTATTCACTGTAATTTACTACGACAGACTCTTTTGTTTCAATTCAGTTGTAAAACGAAAGTTACGCAGGACATCTCAGCCACACCGATAGATAATTTTTCTTCTGACAATGATTTTGTTTATATTTGTGGTTTGGAAATTCGAAATCGAATCCTGTTCTTTATTATTATCTTCAACCGTTTAGTTTCTCATAATGTCATTTGCATTTGATTTTCCGATTTTTAAAGATGATAAACTAAATTTTCACCTAACGGTAGAACACTACTTGTCTTTTACAGAGACACTGGTTAGTAATACATTCCTGTACCCAATGAGGTCATCTAGAAGGAACTGTTTCAATTTCTACTTACAGTAGTGGGCGTTCGGACGATTTTGAGCATAGTTCGGAACCTCTTACCTGTCTTGGATTCAGGCGTTCACTGCTTACTGATGTATAGCCTGCGTGTCAAGGTGGATTTGTCCCACCTACAGAGACAACTGTTTAGGGTACAAAACATTGCAGATCAGTTGTTCCGCGGAGTACAACGTGGAAGAAATGGTGTATCCAGTTGTAGAGAGAGGTCGGCGGCACGTAAAGATAACTACGCCAGAGCATGCGGTGTTCAAGATTCCTTCAACGCCCCTTGAATTGCATTGCAGTTTTGGTCTCCGTGTTCTTTCTACATCTATATATACACTCAGCAACCCACCGTAAGGCGCGTGGCGGAGGATACACTGTACCACTACTAACTATTTGATTTTCTATTCCACTCCCAAATAGAATGAGGGAAAAAATATGTCAATATGCCTCTATACGAGCCCTAATTTCTCCTATCTTGTTTTGGTGATTTTTACACGAAATGTAAGTAGGCGGCAGCAAGATCGTTCTGCAGTCAGCTTCAAAATCCGGTCCTTTGAATTGCCTCAACATAATTTCTCGAAAAGAACGTCGTTTTTCCTTCAACGATCCCCATCTGAGTTCCCGGTGGATTTCCGTGACACTCGCGCATTGGTCGAACCTTCCAGTAACGAACCTAGCTGCTCGCCGCTGAACTGCTTCCAAGTCTTCCTTTAAACTGATCTGCTGCAGGTCCCAAACACTTGAGCAATACTCAATACGTGGTCGTACAAGCATTTTATACGCGGTCTCCTTTATAGGTGAAGTACATCTTTCCAAAATTCTCTCAATAAATCGAAGTCGACTGTCCGCCTCACTCACAACTGTCCTTACATGTTCGTTCCATTTCATTTCACTCTGCAATGTTAAGCCTAAATTTTTAACGACGCGACAGTATCAAGAAGCTCACTACTAAGGCTGTATTCGAACATTATGGGATTGTTTTTCCCACTCATGTGCATCACCTTACATTTATGTACATTTGGAGCTATAGTTGAGTCGGCGTAAGTTGATCCCTGACAGGTGCACTGCTGTTGTAAGTGCAAACTACTTCAGACTAAAACAACAATACGGAGTTGTCATATAAACAGATACGAAATTGCATAACACGACTAGTGACAGTAGACGCATGAAGGTGTTGGGACCGTATTATTGCAACTGTCATGGATCAACTTACGGCGACTCAACTATAGCTGCCACTCTTCACACGTACGAGAAATTTTATCTAAGTCATCCCGTATGCTATTACAGTCATTTTATGACGATACCATCCCATACACCACAGCATCAACAGCAAACAGCCGAAAATTACAAGTTACTCTGCCCATCAGATCATTTATATAGACAGAGAATAATAGCGGTCCTACCACACTCCTCTAGGGCACGCCTGACGATACACTCGTCTCTGATGAACACTCGCCTTCGAGAACAACGTACTGCGTTCTATTACTTGGGAAGTCTTCCAGCCAGTCACAAATCTGTGAACCTATTCCATATGTACGTATCTTCGTTAGCAGTCTTTCGATCTCTCACTGGTCGATGATTTTTGGACGACTGGCTCAGGATGCACCACCTGCTGCAACACCAGATCAACGTTGGCAATATGTGGAGGCAGTATGGACTGCTGTATGCCATCAACACATCCAGAGCGTTTTTGTATAAATGTTGAGCTGAGCAGCATCGTTTGCAGCCAGCTGTGATGTCAACACTTGGAAACAGCGGTGGTACAGCGTGTAATCTCCCAAATAAATCTGGGTGTGATATCTTGGCGTTGCATTTTAGATGACGTACAGTGTGCAAAAAAGAAAAATAAATATACAAAACTTTGTTCACGCTTCTCCCTTGTTTCGCGATGTAGCTCTGCGCGCGTGCACAATATTTTTTTCGGTCATTTATAAAGCCAGTTTCATCGCAAACGCAACTTAGGGAGGAGTGATGGTGCGCATTTTTCTCGCAAATTGTGGCAGTCTGCAGGATCTGCCGCGGCCACGTATGGGCGCCTCTTTGTGCTGCTCAGATTAGCGACCGTCACGGCAAACACAGCACAGACGGCGCGGCGCTAATGAAAGGCAGCTCTGGCCCAGCGGCTATCTGACGCCGTATCCGTCGCAATCCGCGGCCTCATATGTCGCCAGCAGCGCCGCTCATATGGCGACACACAGCTGCAGCTGCAGCTGCCAGCGCCGGCAAACACCTCCTCCATTACGCGACCCTTCCAGGGGCCCTAGTCTGTAGCTTTCGTTCCGTTCGGTTCTACATCCACATCTACATGGGATACTCTGCAAATCACATTAAGTGCCTGGCAGAGGGTTGACCGAACCACCTTTATACTGCAAACGTGCAGAAGAAATCCGCCCTACAAACACTAACAAGGAGGGCCCACCAGGATCAGCGATGACGATCACCTACAGGCGGAACTACGACATCTCAGATCAACCTTTGCGGCTAATGGCTGCGGACTGGGCGAGATACATAAAACAAGGTCCAGGAGGAATGAAAGGAATAGAGGGGATCAGGAGGAAGCACAAAGCATCGCCCTATTACCTTACGTGCAAGGCGTCACTGAGCGTGTGGGCAAGGTTCTACGTCGGGCAGGCATCAAGCCAGTCTTCCGCAGCACCAATAAGACCAAGGATGTCCTAGGTTCAACCAAGGACGCAGTTGACAAACTGAGCAATGCCGGCATGTATGAAATAAGCTGCGAGTGTGGGCTGGTTTATATAGGAGAGACCGGGCGAGCAATCTCCACGAGGCTTTCAGAACATGAAAGATACATACGGCTTGGGCAGCACACAAAGTCAGCGGTTTCTGAGCATCACAATCAGTGCGGAAAACAGCTATCTTTCAGCGAGGCCCGCGTGCTGGCAAAACAACCATTCTCAACGAGGAGGAAGATTAGAGAGGCTATAGAAATAGCGAAGCGTCCGCCAATATGAACAGGGAGGATGGCTACAGGCTGCCGGCGTCTTGGCTGCCAGCAGTTGCAACGCTACGTGACGGCACCGCGTGCGGAAATACTCGCGCAGACTGCCCCGGAGACCATAGCGGCTGCGAACACGCAGAGCACCGGCCCGCCGCCGTCTGCGCCAGGCGACAAGTCAACAGCGGCACGCCACAACCGCCGTCCGTTCTCCCAGGTCCATTCCGCAATAGCAACTTCTAATGCAAAAGCCAATCGAAAACGTTCATTTTGACCAATAAGGGGGAAGAATGCAACCCCCAATCACACGGAAAAGTAGCCTCTAAAACACCAATCATCATTGCCGCTTTCCACCAATAAAGGCAAACCAACGTCCCCCTTCCTTTCCCTCATCCGCTGCTATATAAACCCCAAGATATCGTGTATTCAGCAGTCATACACAGACCCTGATGAAGGCCGCCTGCAACAGTGGCCGAAACGTCGGTGGAATTTATAAAATGACGACGCGGTTTCATACCCAGAAGAATTTTATTGATACACCTTTATAATATCCATCTCCCATTCCACTCTCGAATAGCGCGCGGGAAGAAAGAACATCTGAATCTCCCCGTTCGAGCTCTGAATTCTCGTATTTGATTCTGATAATCAGTTGGTTTACATTCTAGGATGCGATCCAATTATGATAATGTAGAAAGATATAAAAAAGCCAAGATTGCTGACCGTCAATTTTTATTTACGACGACCGGTGTCGCTGAACTATGTCAGCATCATCTGGTTTCAAATGTTCAAATGTTTGTATAGTCTATGGGACTTAACTATGGGATCATCAGTCCCTAAACTTACAAACTACTTATGAACTACTTACGAACTAGGACGGCACAAATGTCCATGCCCGAGGGGGGATTCTAACCCCCGACCGTAGTGGCCGTGCAGACCGTGACTGGCGCGCCTCAGTCCCCTCGGCCACAGCGGCCGGCCATCATCTGGTCAAATAAAATATTTTACAAGGCCATAATCTTGTAATGTCACTCAGTTGTTATACAACAATTTACAGTGCATAGGTGCACTATGTCATTATGATAAAACATAATTATCACAGTGAGTGACAATAGCAAACTGTGAATAGCAACTAGTTTGCTATTGTCACTCAGTGTGATAATTATGTTTTATTATGACATAGTGCACCTATGCACTGTAAATTGTTATATAACAACTGATTAACATTACAAGATTATGGCCTTGTAAAATATTTTATTTGACCAGATGATGCTAACATAGTTCAGCGACACCGGTCGTCGAAAATAAAAATTGATGATCAGCGATCTTGGCTTTTTTTATATCTTTCTACATTATTCTGATGATCATTTCTACCTATGTAGGTGTGAGTCAACAATATATTTTCGCATTCGGAGGAGAATATTGGTGATTGGACTTTCGTAAGTAGACCACGCCGCAGCGATAAACGCCGTTGTTGTAATGATTCCCATCCCAGGTCCTGTATCATTTCCGTGACGCTGTCTCCTCTGTATCGTGACAATACAGAACGAGCTGCCCTTCTTTGGACTCTTTAAATGTCCTCCGTCAAACCCAACTGATAAGGATCCCACACTGGGCAGCAATACTCCAAAAAAGGACGGACAAGCGTAGTGTATGCAGTCTCTTTAGTTCCATCTTTTAAGGGTTCTGCCAATAAAACGCAGTCTCTGGTCCGCCTTTCCCACGGCATTATCTACGTATTATTTCCAGTTTAAGTCTGAAGTAATAGTAATTCCCAGGTATTTTGTGGAGATTACGGCCTTCACATTCGATTGATTTATCTTGTAAACAAAGCTAACGGATTTCTTTTCGTACTCATGTCGACGACTTCACACTTTGCTTTATTTAGAGTCAATTCCCAATTTGTACACCATAGTGATATCTTATTCAGTACGATCTACAGTTGGTTTTGATCTTCAGATGTTTTTACTAGACAGTAAATGACGGCGTCATCTGTAAACAACCTAAGAGACCTACTTAGAATGTCTCCCAAATCGTTTATGTAAATAAGGAACAGCAGAGGACCAGTCACACTACCCTGTGGAACGCCCGATATCACTTCTGTTTTAGTCGATGCCTTACCATCGATTACTACAAACTGTGTCCTCTCTGATAGGAAATTCGCTATCCAGTCACAAATTTGGGGCGATATACCGTAACCACGCAATTTGATTAAAAGCAGTTTGTGAGGTACTGTATCAAAAGCCTTATGGAAATCAAGAAATACGGAATCAATTTGAGAACCCCTGTCGATCGCAGAACCGTCTGAGCCTCTGATTCAGACCCTCCACTCGGCTCTGTCCGAGAGGTCCACAGTCGGTCCTGTCAACTATGCTGTAGTTCGTTGTATTTTTCTCGGTGCTGACGTCAATTTTGGTTCGGTAGCGAAAATGGTTATTTTGTAAGCTTCTGCTGCGTGCTACAGCCCGAACCGGCCATCGAAATTCGGGGACTGCACCGAAAGTCGCTGAGGCTTCGAGAAGGCCGATTCGTTCGTTTCGGTGGGCTTGGATTGCGAAGATAAATTGTCATTTTAGCAATGCTGTGTGATTTTAACTTCTGATAACGAAACATCTATTGTCATTAAGTAACAAATAATTTTAAAAGTTAATTTTCAAGGTTGTTTACAAATATTATCAGAAGATTTTGTTAAAATTGCTTGCGTTCTAATGTTTAATATAACCAAGAAGCACTTCTGTAAACTCTATTTCAACAAAATTGATCGTAAAATACGCGTCTCGGAAATGTCTTTAATGCATCGTTCCATTTATCCTGCAAACTCTCGTATTACGAAAGTGTAAATAAGTAAGCCAGCTCAAGCGGAGAGATTCAGAAGTTATTTCTTCCCGCGCCCTATTCGAGAATGGAATGGTAGATGAATAGTATAACGGTGGTTCCATGAACACTCTGCCAGGCACTTAAATGTGATTTGCAGAATTTGTAGATGTAGATGTAGAAATACGGCGTCACCTTCGTTTTCGAGGTTCGCAAAGCCGTCGTGTTGTATTTGGCAAATTTTCGTATTTATACTTGAGAATTACTCAAATATGCAATCCAGATACTACGCCGCATTAAAAATATTCATAAAATGAGCCATTTTCACCGCAATCTTAAGTCCTGTACTGTTCACAAGCGTGTTAGCGATGTATCTAAACGGTACTTGGTAGTGTTTTACCGTACTTTTCCGTACAAACAGAGTATTTATTACTTAAAGAAAACGCTTTTACAACTTTTAAAATAGGAGGGAATTTTGCGAGTGACATAGTGGAAATCATACAAATTAATAGCAGTACAAGAAGCCTTTAATCAATCCGCAAAGAGGTCAATGGAAACAAATGACAGTATTCCGTAAGCTGATTTGGTGTAGTGGTTAAGACGACGAGTTTCGAGTAGAGATGTTACAGTTTCGATTCCTGCCTTTCTTAAAAGTTCAAATATTCTCTTTTTCAGTGACAAAACTTTGAAAAAAGGTGTCGGTAGGTAGTTCTCGGAACACTATCGTGTTATGTTGACAAATTATAAAATAGACGACTTTCATTTTTTTACATTCTGACGGGCTGTCTCGCATGGTAGGAAAACGTTTCACGCAGCATTCGCGGGCCAAGGCTACCGTGTCCCCTGCTCAGCGGCAGTGCGCATGCGCGGAGAAGCAGACACACACTTCTGAGTGGCTAATGACAGCAGATCTGGCAACAGCGCCTGAATCGTTACCAAAAAGCTTACAAAATTAAATGGGGGCACTGATTCGATAACTGGAACCCTCGGTGCCCTCTCTCACCGAACCGACCTTTCTCGCACCGAAAAGATACAGAATAGGGCTCCAGGGCACGACCTAGCGCAAGTAGGTGTGATACATGTGTGGGCAATCACCAGTCATGTCGGAATAGGAGCAGTTTAGTCGTTCTCAAAGTGATACGGTTCATTTCGGAAGTTGTAGCGTCCCCTGGAATGACATTCAATGACGCCGTATTGAATTTCGGGGAGACGCCCTTGAGGCTATATTACACGGAGCGTATTTGGTCGCTAGTCGCTGGCGTCTGTTGTCGCTCGTCGTATAGGCGAATAGCGAATGAATACGCTGACGCAATGACACGCAGCGACGTCAGACGCTAGCGTCTTCGTAAAGACAATTGAAACGTGACGTAGCATATGACACATTGTTTTGGAGGTTAGGTGATACCAAACAGTTCTTTCCCGCCAAACAAAATATGAAGTGGATTTGTAATCAAATTTCTGGAAATTTATCAAAGTTTTCCAATATTATAGGACATTAAAATGATTATTTAAATACTAAAATTAAAGACACTCAATTTAACCAACTGTTTGACGAAAGACGAATTGAAGACTGAAGATCTCTTGGGGGATGTGGATATCAAACAAAAATTAAAACAATAAAATATCTTCATTATATTTCTGTAGGCGGAAGGATCTCCACACGATAATTCTCTCAAAAGATTTGCAGAAGCACTATATTTATCCTTCATCCCAAGCCACCTTCTTTCCATTTTCATTCATTTTTTCCTACTTTTCCGTTTTGATTTTGGTAGACTGTTGTTTTAAGACTCTTGCGAGAAACTTCCTTCGACATTTTGACTCGACTGGTGGCTACTTTAGACGCTCCCGTTTATGACACGGGGCGACCAACACTTGAAAGCGATAGAAAACGCCAGCGACCAGCGTCTAAAGTAGCCCACCCTTCAACTTTAGACGCTCGCGTTTCGGAGCAGTTACTTTGTTCGCTGTACTTGTTTACACGGAGCGAATTTAGCAGCTGCGTCTAAATTCGCTAGCGACTACCGGCCAAATACGCTCCGTGTAATATACCCTTTACGCTGAAAAAGTGAAGCCTGCCTCCGCGATATTGGAGAACGTATTGTAGATCTGACGTTTTATGTCAGTTAAAATAGGAATAAAAGGTCCGGCGATATTCACGTGAAGTAGGGGAAGGTCGGGTAGTATCCGACGGATGAGCTTATTTTTTTTCAAATTTTGAATAGAGTAATGTCTTGATTTTAAAATAATAGCCACCAAAATGTACTCTCATAAGCCATAAATCAACCATCTTAGCAACTAGTCTTAGGGTAGATAATTACTATTATCTGTTGGCTTCTAAAATTTATCTGATTTTTAACTACGGAGAAATGTTGGAGGTTTGTATCGGACAAGATGTAAATTACAGAAAATATGCAAATATTTCTATTAATACATATCAGATGGTAAATGTTTATTCAACTGAGTGATTTTAATAATTTTCGGTGCAAAAAAATTCACTAAATGATACAAGTAATAATAATTTTTCCATTTTATACTCCTAGCAATCAATTTTACTGCATCTTTAACACAACTTTTGTCCTTTATTCAAGAAAGAGCTATCGCATTCATAATACAGAGTACTGTTTTCAAGGTCTGCGCAATTTTCGTGGGTCCATCCGTTACACAGTTGACACTGGATACAGTCTTCTTCAAAAGTTTCGTCACAAATAATGCAGTGAGTCACGCCATCACTTCAAGTGTCTTTATCGCCAAATGTTTGTTTTTTCCTTGCATATTCGCTGGATATTTCCCTTTCTGTTGCAGAAGCATCCTTCCTTTTATACCATCCCATTTTTCTCTTAGTTAAACGTTTGGTTTTAGCTAGGCATGCAGGATTTTTTGAGGCTTGTTCCTTTTCTTTTCTTCTTTCTCCTTACGTTTTTCTCCTCTAAGTTTCTTCTTAGCTTCAGAAGCTTTTTCTCTCTTTTCCTGTTGTTCTTTCTTCACTTCCGGTTGTTTTTTTATGGAGTTAAAGTCAGAACTTCGCTCAACCCTGAAATTTTAGCAAAATCCTTAGAGTTTCCCACTTTTGGTTTCAGTTCTATCTCCTTTCCCTCCAAAAAGTTCTTAAGCTGGTCACCAAGGGTACTTTTTGGGACTGAAAAACACTCGCACACATTTTCATTAAACGTACTTTTTTGACATCCATCTTCATATTTTCTTCCCTCCACATATGCCTCACTTTGCCCATTTAGCCTGTAAAATGAAACAAATCCATCCTTTTTGTTGGCTGTTATAGTTGTTCGATACAACCCTCAATGCTCATGTCCGATACAACCCGACCGACATGGGAAGATAATTCGACTATCTAGTGCTTAGTAATAAGTGTAAACAGATTAACTGCCTACAAACATACAGTGCAATACCCCTTATTGCTACTAACCACCTTATAACAGAATTACACTTACTTTAAAGCTGGGTGCAGCACTCCAAAGTTATCTTCGTACACGAAAACACACTCACAAAACAGACAATGCGCCGTCACTTAGAGACACAAACTGGCAGCGGTACAATATGGCATAACGACCCCTTTGTCGTCACAGCCAACACTTCTGTGACCATTACTGGTGCTGAGTCACGTGGCAAGTATGAGAAACACCACTTGTCCGATATAAGCCGCCGTTCGATACTACCCGACCTTCCCCTACGACGTGTTAAAAAGTGCAAATAAGCCGTTAAAAATAAAGTTTTCAAATGTATATGAATATTTATTACTAGAAAGTATATTGTTTGTCTACTCTACATCTACATGGGATACTCTGCAAATCACATTTAAGTGCCTGGCAGTACATACTTTGTATTGGCTGTCAGTTCAATGCATTGACAGCTTCACACATAGCTTTAACGGAGAAATAGCATTCCCCAACTCACCAATATGGCGGACAGGCTTCAACCGACATATGTGCTCAGCATAGATAACGCCATCTCCTTTTATTTTAACCTCCTTGTTTAATTCTAATCAAAACCACAGACATATTACTAGACTAGCAATGCCATACACAGTATCATTGGTGTCAGTGAAGTGTCGTGGCCAAAAATCTATATTATAAAAGTATAAGCAGTCATCTGTGTTATTACGAAAAACAGTCGTAAAAATACGGATGAACTGACGTAACTGCGCTGTCTTTAGAGTTTTGACATGACAAATTTGTGTATTCTACATTACTGTAATTTTTTCAGCTAGAGTAAGCTTAGACACAAACAGTAATGAATTGCATTGATTTATTGTTGTTATTATTCTGTTGCCAGATCTGAAATCTGGTCATAAGGGAAGTGTTGTTTAGTGTGGATAACACGTATCCTTATTGTTTTGAGAATTCTTACGAAATTGCTTTGACACACACACACAAATGAGTCGCGTTTCCTGTTTTTATTAATGTGTTAACAGTTTCGAACAACTTCATTTCTCTTTTAATATTAAGACCGTTATAAATGTTTTGTTTGCCGTGCATAGCACATATCTTTATTCTTATTAGTGTTTTTCAGATAACTACTTCTGCTTTAACTGTACATAACGGTAAAATTCGATCTACTATCCCGGCGGCCTCTCATGACTATGTTGGCAACATTAACAAAACGATAGAGTCTTTGCCACGATGTTAATATTCTTAGAAATCCACACAGAGTGACTTGATTAGTGCGTCTTACAGACGATGAAGTAAATAAATAATGCTGTTGCTGCTCTATGGTTGACAGCTTCTTGTATGTACTCCAAATGTTCCAATGTTTGTAGAGCTTATGGGACTTAACTACGGGGTCATCAGTCCCTAAACTTACAAACTAAAAGGATAAATAAATAAATATACAACTACCTACCCTGTCGAAACATGTCTAACTTTTATATCCTGGGTACTGCTATTTACAACATAAACAGAGTAAGTTGTAATTCGCGGCTGTTTGCTGATGATGCTGTGGTGTATGGGAGGCTGTCGTCTGTAACTGACTGTAATAGCATACAGGATGACTTAGACAAAATTTCTAGTTGGTGCGAAGATTGGCAGCTAGCTCTCAATGTAGAAAAATGTAAGGTGATGCGCATGAGTAGAAAAAACAATCCCATAATGTTCGAATACAGCATTAGTAGTGAGCTTCTTGATGCTGTCGCGTCGTTCAAATATCTAGGCGTAACATTGCAGAGTGATATGAAATGGAACGAACATGTAAGGACAGTTGTGGGTAAGGCAGACAGCCGACTTCGGGTTATTGGGAGAATTTTGGGAAGATGTACTTCACCTGTAAAGGAGACCGCGTATAAAACGCTTGTACGACTACGTCTTGAGTATTGCTCAAGTGTTTGGGACCCGCAGCAGATCAGTTTAAAGGAAGACATAGAGGCGGTTCAGAGGCGAGCAGCTAGATTTGTTACCGGTAGGTTCGACCAATGCGTGAGTGTCACGGAAATGCTCCGGCAACTCAACTGGGGATCGCTGGAAGAAAGACGACGTTCTTTTCGTGAATTTCTGTTAAGTAAATTTATAGGGCCGGAATTTGAAGCTGAGTGTAGTACGATCTTGCTGCCGCCTACTTACATTTCGCGTAAAGATAAGAGAAATTAGGGCTCGTACGGAGGCATATAGGCATTCTTTTTTTTCTCGTTCAGTTTGGAAGTGGAATAGGAAAGGAAATGCCTAGTAGTGGTACAGTGTACCCTCGGCCACGCACCTTACGGTGAATTAAGGAGTATGTATGTAGATGTAGAACATCCCTAGTAAGTTACTGTATGGAGTGTTGCCTTGTATGGGAGTGAAACATGGACGATAAACAGTGCGGATAGAAAGAGGATTGAGGCTTTTGAAATGTGGTGTTACAGAAGAATGCAGAAGATTAGGTGGGTGGATCGCGTAACTAATGAGGAGGTACTGAACAGAATTGGGGAGAAAAGAAATTTCTGGCATACCTTGACTAAAAGAAGGGATAGATTGGTAGGGCACATTCGTAGACATCAAGGAATTGTGAATTTAGCGTTGGAGGGAAGTGGGGTAAAAACTGCAGAGGAAGACCAAAAGAAGGATACAGTAAGCAGATTCAGACAGATGTAGGTTACCGTTCTTAAGTGGAGATGAAGAGGCTTGGTCCGGATTGAAGACCACAACAACAACAAGTTACCGAATGGTTCATACTCTTCCTACCACGCCCGCCATAGATCGGATAAGCAGATGTGGTAGGTTTCCACAAGCACCATTTCCTGTATATTGTATTTTAGCCATTTTCGCTTCCTGTAAATTTTCTGCATTAGTAGTCCTGTGGTTAACTTTAGAATCTCTGCTTCTGCACTCTATCCATCACTCGAAATAATGAACATTTTAATTTAGAAAATATAAGTTGAGATTTGTCTACTCCAATCGACACTCTACACCGACCCAACCGTGTTACCAGCACCATTATTCCCCTACACCTCATACTTTTTAACCCACAGTTGTATCCCTGTCCACACTCTGATCCTACTACGCGTATTACTGTGTAGCTTCCTCTGTCGCAAATACATCTTCCTCCTAGATTAACGAGACGATGTGTCCTTTCATATAGACTGCTTTTATTACCCCGTCCCAGTAATGAGTTTTGAAGGGTAAATTACGTCTTCCCTAGGTTAGATATTCAAAACTTTTAGTGTGTAGAGTCAATTCTTATCACAGAAAAATCACGTATACGGTGCTTCCATGAGCGCTTCTTGTTTTGTAACCTCTGTGCTGATATTTGCAGCTCATCTCTCTGTATGTAAGCAGAGGTTAGCAACGGGATAGTTTCGCATTTGGAAACGCAATACCGGACATTCCGGAGTATCCCTTTTGTCGTATGAAATGCACATATCTTCCTGCCTGATTTGTATTTTTCTATACCAACACTGCTTCTTTTGTACTACCTCTCTGTCATGACTTCCGTAAATATATTCCGTTTTCTGTCGGTACACCTTCCTAAATACGAGTTCGAGATGTTCATTTCTCCATATTGCCCGATAAAACAATCCATGTGACAGATTTCTTGGTCATCTATTTGTGTGTAGGATGGACCGACAACGGCGCATCATCGCATTTTCAGATGAGTTACCAGCAATTCCAGGGTGGACATCTGTTACCTGGAATAGCTGCTTTGTGCGGTGCCCTGACTGTAATGACTTTATAATCAGGTTTTGTATTGTAGGGCACCACACAACCAAAGACTTTTCGCTACAAGAAAAATTATCTGCATAAAAGAAAAATGTGATATTTGTGTGGACATGAACTGCCGTCTGATGATGAGCTGAAAGGTTCGAAACCGGTAACGGCGCTATTTAGTTAATAAATAGCATAATCAAAAGTGGTTGGTTGCTGTCTTCTTTATTATAAGAATCACCCCGTGTATGATGATACATACTTTAAAGAATAACGAAAATAAAATGAAACTTTCATTGCCGCGTTGGAGTAGCCGAGCGGTCTAAAGCACCTCGCTGCGGAGCGCGCGGTTGCTCGCCGTGGAGGTTCGAGTCCTCCCTGGGGCATGGGTGTGTGTGTTTGTCCGTAGGTTAGTTTACCTAGGTTTAAGTAGTTTGTAAGCTACGGACTGATGACCACGTAGTTTGGTTTGATAGATTTACAGACATTTGAACATATTTTGAAACCTTCATGAAGAAACAATATCAACCTCTTAAGTATACCATAAAAAGTGCCATCATTAATTATTATTGAAAAGCTTAAGCCATGTGCCAAAAATATTGTAGGACAGCACCAGGCAGGCTATCGGACAGGAAGGCCGACCAGCGATAAAATTTTCACTATCAGGAAAATCTGGAAAAAGAGCTGGGAATTCAACCATCGATTTCTTGTGACATTTATGGATTTCTCAAGGGCTTATCACAGTATCCACAGATTACGTACGTGCAGCATCCTGAGAGAGCTTGGTGTAGCGATAAAGTTAATAAATTTGATGGAGTGCACAGCGGAGACAAAAGCCAAAGATAATTTCCAGGAAGAGCTGTCCAACGAATTCAATATTAGAACAGGAGTGCGACAAGGCTGTTTTATTTCACCACTGCTATTTAATCTGCTCCTAGAGAAAGTACTCAAAAAATGAAAAGAGGAAGTAAAGGGGTGAAACAAAATGGAAGAACGGATTTATTAGGATATGCAAACGACATTGCAGTGGTAGGAGAATCAGAGGAAGAGATGGTACAAACTGTGAAGCACCTAGCGTAAAATGCAAGTAAGATCGGATTAATGAGGAAAAATCTGAGGTTTTGGAGGTATCAACGGAAGCCCCTAATGAAATCTCATTACAGGTAGGCATTTGGGAAAATTTTGGAAAATTGTAAGTACCTGGGTTCAGACAAAATGATTGAATGCAGGAAGTGAACCAACCAATTGTGAGTGGATCTAAAACATATTTCAGTATGAGGTATATAATATTATTAAAGAATTTGTCAATAAAGTCCAACCGTAAAGCATGCAATACAGTAAGAGTGCCAGTGTTTTTGTATGGAACATAAACCCTAAGCACCTCAAGGAAATATCAAGAGAACTCGTTGGTGTTTGAAAGAAAAATCTTGATAAAGATCTTTGGGACAGCCCGTGAAGAGAACTCCTATTGAAAGAACCAAGAAGTATTTGATCTGATGAGACAACCAAACATCGTGCAAAAACGGAAAGCACGGAGAATAAGTCTGGCAGACCACATTGATAGGAGACCAGACACCTCACGGGCAAAATCCGTTCTTATGGGAAGACTTGACGGTACTCGTCCACTTGAAAGGTTGGTAGGATGAGCTACGAAAAGACCTTTGCTAGCTAGGAATCTATGACAACTGGATGCAAAATGCTCAAGATTGTCATCTATGGAGGAGCATTGTGAGGTCGGCACATGCTCTATAGGGTCCTGAATAGACGATGATGATGAAGATGTGTAATATTAAATTTTTTCACCTAATAAGTATCTTAAAACTGGGTGGTACAGTTCATAGCGACCAGAACTCGGTGTCTCATCACATCGGCACTTTTGGCAATCAATCATCGCAGGATGGAGGCCAAGATCCCTATACTTTACTTTAGGCGATGATATAATGAAGGCTCTCCATTCACTGCGATTCTTTGCTGTCTGTTCCCAGTTTTTCCAGGCCTCAAATTTTTGCAGGTCTTCTCTTATCCCATCCATCCACTTCTTTCTTGGTCGTGCCAGTGGTCTTCTGCCTGTTGATATCATTTCCATGGCACCCTAGGCCATCGCTCCTCAATCATACGTACCACATGCCCTGCCTATTCTAATCTTCTATTTCTCATCAAGCCCACAATGTTCGGTTCACTATAGAGTTGTTCTAATTCTATATTGTGCCTTCTCCTGTTATGTTGTCTTTAACCGGTCCAAATATTTTCCTCAAGCATCTCCTTTCAAAATCTGCGAGCTTGTTTAATTCCTGTTTTCTAGTGCTCCAGCATTGACACCCATATAGAATGACAGGAAGAATTAATGTTTTATACAACCTTAGTTTGAGGGCTCGTGATATGCTCCGGGAAGTCAAAATGTTGTGTATTGAGTGCAAGCATCTACTACCTCCTTGAATTCTTGCCTTTATTTCCATTCCAGACGATAAATTTTCTGAAATTATGCTTCCAAGTTATTTATAATCCTTTACTCTTTTGTAGGGGTTATTAATTCCTGGATTTCTGCGTGTGGGGCTCTTCCAACTATCATCCCTATATGATAACTTAATTTACTGGCGACCTGTTTAAATGGGCTATGCCACCGTCATCTGGTCCTATAAAATTCTACAATGTGATCGTCTTAAGTTATTTAAAAAATTAACGTCAAAGAGAACGTGGAAGAAAGCACTTACTCAAAATATAAAATACATAAGTGCAGTAAAATACATATACAGAGTCTCTCACAAGCGTTTGATAATATAAATTCTGTATTTTACGTTTTGACTGAGTGGTATGTTGCACATTCTGTTTGAAGTACATTGAGATGACCACATTGCAGAATTTTGTACGACCAGATGACGGTGGCGTAGCCCATGGATCCGATGTTGGCGCTTTACTTTTGAAGAATAACTAAAATGTAAAGGTGTTTGAAACTAGAATAATTGCATTTGTAGAGAAATGTGTACAGAATATAATTTTGAAATATGCGCCATTTGCTACAGTTAATTGTTTGCATATTCGCGATCCACGTCAAAAAATAGGCTAAGTTTAAAAATATTGAAAAAAAAAGAAGTAGTTTGAGAATGTCATCCTAAACATAAAGGTAAAGCAGTCAACAATCCGAAGATTGGTTTGAACACCACAGTGGCATGGTCCTGTTTGGAGGTGGTATGCCGTTGCCTTCCTCCGACCTTCGAACTGACTTACCCAGCCAGTTATAGGGGGACCTACAGTTTAACGTGGGTTCCGAACCACGGTGCTACTCGGTATTTTTCACAGGAGCAATACTGCCAGAGGTGAAAAATGTGGAAAGTGACAGATAAAAATCCTAGCACCTGGCGGGGATCGAACCCGCGACCCTTGGATTTGTAGTCTGGCACTCTACCACTGTGCAACCGATGCGCACCAAAAATTTCTATTTGCAATGATCAGGAAATTTGGAAATGACCATCCCCACATTCGTAGTTTTGGTACCAAAACATGACTGTTTCTCGAGCACGATACGGTAAATCAGCTACGAAACATATGTCGACATAAGAATTTATTTTCCAGCTGTTTGCTGCAGGAAGGCAATCTGCCGAGTTTAGCAAACACACGTGTGACGATATACGGTAGGCACAGGTGTGTGCTAAAAGCGGCTGAGTCACGGGCCATGCATTAGTGGACACACGGCGGTGTTTGCTCACGGCTTAAAGCGCCGGCGGCTACTGTGGCCACGTGTGGCCATTCAGGCCTCTGCCCAACCTGCATGTGTTACAGGGTCTCCTGCAGACAATGCACTGCTTCACTCGTACAAGACTGCTGACCTGTTCCCCAAGGTGGGATGCAGAGACTAAGATGGCAGGTGTTGCTGTTACGGTCTCCAGTACGAAAACAAATGGTCGGCACGCTGGTTTATCTGACTGACTGACTACTGCTACATAGAAATGGGCGTTTAATTGTGATTAATCGTTCAAATGTTATTACTGTGGCAATTAATTATCGACGTATTGATATTTCCTTCATGTTTATTAATTTTAACTGTTTTTTTTTTTTTTTTTTTTTTTTTTTTTTTTTTTTTTTTTTTTTTTTTTGGGCGATTGGTTTCGCAGGTCTCTGCCAGCATAATCTAGTCCAAAAATCTTTTTGCAAGGCCGTCATCTTGTAAAGTCAATCAGTTGCTACATAACAGTGCACTATGTCATTATAATAAAATGTACTTATCACTTTGAGTGACAGTAGAGTGGTCAGTCGCCTTAGTTCAGCATGGTATAAGTCGACGTATTTTTGCCTTCCTTCATTGCTACCAATCAGTGCAATGCAAAATTGTTGGTTCAAAGTGTCGTACATAATCCATCTGCGTTGTTGAAGCTATCACATTTGAATATTGGCGTTTTTGATATTTCCTGAAACTTTTTTCCCCGTTGGACATTTCTATTTCAAGAACCCCCTCCTAGTAACTAAACCTATCTTGAAAATGTAGGCGTAGTAGAAGATGGTGTAGGGGGCGTGCGGATTCACCGGCCCACACTGTATATCCGGGATCTGTAAGTTAAGTTGTCCCGCCTTCGAGTCAGGCTTGTGAGCCGACTTGCAGGCGTTCCTCCTACCTGTTTTGTAGGAAGTGCTCTCGATGACTTGGCCCCTCGGCAGCTACACAGCACACTGGAGTATTGATGTACGTGCTATTAAAAGAGCTGAAATATGAACTCTTTAGGATAGGTATTTTATCTGAATAAAATCCGGGATGCCAATTATGGTCCTTTATTACTACCCACACCATAATACAAGACCGTTTAGTTTGAAATTAACAATTATAGTTTTACGGCTGATACTGATTACATAGTTCCTATGAGACTGGTCCGGTGCTAACGCAGACTGAGGACGCAGCCGAGAACTCCTGTAAACTTCGTACATCTTCGGAAGTATTCGTAAATGTTCGTGTTGGTTTGAACATTATTAAAGAAAATTAAATGATCAGTGCCTACTTATGTTGAGCCCTACTCTGCTACTAAGGTTTCTATGCCACAAAAACATTGTTAAATAAAAAACAATAAGTTGAATATGTTATATTCGTGCCGTTATTCTTTGTACTTCCCCAGCGTATAGGTGCGGCGACCGCAACTGACGATCCCACGGAAGCGGCGCCCTGGAGCTTTCGCTACCCCACCTCCTCTGCCAACGCGTGTGGTGCATTTCTGCAGCGGGAACCTTCAACGACCCTCACTCTCGACATGCGGGAAGCTTCAACGTTCCTCACTGTCGGCACGCTGCCTAACGATTCCCAAATTAAAAATATAATTGCCTCCGGCCCGCGCACAAATATCTGTCAATAACTTATGAAATAAAATTAAAAAAAAAAATTACTTACATATAGGAACTCTTACTTTTGTGTCCCGCTTTTGTGTCCCAGCCTCGTCGTAGGTGTCGGTGGCCGGGTGGATGAGACCGACACAGGAATATAGATAGCACGCTGGTGCAGGTACGGAGGGGAGCAGCCAGAAACTATAAACACTAGAGTAAATTAGAAAGAGATATATATTGCACAGAATGTAACAATACTTAACTTTTACATAGTACTGCAGAGTGTTGATACATAGTTGTTAGAGGCCTGCCTAGTGCCTGTACAATAGCAAAGTCTTCACTGGTGCCTACCTGATTACGAAGGTCCTAACTGGTTGCTATCTCAGTCCGAAGTGACCAGTGTCTTTCCGTGGTGGCCACGAGCGGGGTTGCAGCAGAGGGCGCTCGTGGCTGTCGTCGGAAGAACGCCGCGCCGTGCATGCATGGCGGCGCGCGGCGAAAGTAGGTGGCGCGCACTTTGTACTTGTGCGACACCACACCCCTCCCCCCCAAACCGCCGCGCCGTCGTGGCGTAGGGCTGAGGGCCACGGCGACGGCACTGGGAGGAGGGCCTGGGCGAGGTCGTTACTGGTGGGACGGGCGTCGTAGCTGAGGCTGGGATCGAGACGCCGTCCGCGCCCCGGCATCCGCCTTGCGATCCTCCAGGGAACCCACCGAAACCTGGGGAAGGGCGCACCCCCCCGCCCAGAGGGAGCAGGTCTTCTTCTGAGGTGCGTGGCCCAGGCGGCGGCGTCACGCACGGTCCCGGAGTCCCTCTCGGTGACACTGTCATCTGCGGCGGCGACAGGGGCGGCGTCGCGTCGATCTCCATCGGGACGATCTCGTAGTCCGGGGACGCTGGACCCGTTGACGAACGATGTGTTTGTGCTCCCTGGCGGTGAACTGGGTCTGGAATCAAGAAACCGGAGACAGGATCGCGCGGCCTGTGCAGGCGCAATTGGTTTGCGTGGCGCCGCAGCTCCGACCCTGTGGAAGAACGTACAACAAACATATTGCGACCAAGCACGCGTTGAATGGTGCCCGGCAACCATGTCTTCTTGTTTCCAGCAAACACCCTGTACAGCACCGGCGTGGAAACCTGAAAACGCGTAGCGCCATACGAACCGACTCGGTGCGTGGGAGGCTGCAGCAGGTGAAGGAGAGTGCGGTGACGGCGGCCGTGTAGCAGCTCGGCAGGAGACGGGCCGTCACGTGGTATGCACCGATACGTAGACAGGAAAATTTGAAGAGCTTGCTGCCTGGAGTGCTGACCTTTCATCTTCTCCATGTGAGACTTGAATGTTCGAACGAAACGTTCTGCTTCACCATTGGACTGAGGGTGAAAAGGTGCGGTGGTGATATGCTGAATGCCATTCACACGACAAAACTGTTGAAATTCCGCACTAACAAACTGAGGTCCATTGTCACTGACGATAGTTTCAGGCAAACCTTCGATGCAAAACACTGATGTTAAGGCACTGATCGTACTAGACGCCGTCGTTGAGTTCATGGCAATCACAAAAGGAAACTTGCTGAAAGCGTCTACAACAATTAACCAGCGCGTATTCCAGAATGGTCCGGCAAAGTCAATATGTAAACGTTGCCATGGTCCCTTGGGGCGTGGCCAGTCTGAGAAACGCTGTGGAGGAGCCGCCTGATGTTCCGCACAAACTGTACACTGTGATGTCATGCTCTCTATCTGAGCGTCCATACCAACCCAGGTACAATGACGTCTGGCCAATTGCTTTGTCCTAACAATGTCCCAATGTCCTTGATGCAGGAGGCGTAACACTTCTCGTTGCAGGGAACGAGGAACAATCACTCTTGCTTGGTCGTTGTTGGTATGCAACAACAGTACACCCTGACTTAAAGATAATGCATGACGTTGTGCAAAATAACGTCGAACCAGAGGCCGATCAATGTCTTTGGCTCTGGCAGGCCACCCTGAGCGAACAAAACGTGCTACCACACTTAGGTCTGCATCCGCAGCTGTTTCCTGTGCAACCCGACGAGAGTTCAAAGGAAAGTCTGCGACAGCGGAAGCATCTCTGGAGTCTATCTGACAACATGCCATTTCTGAAGAATCAAATGATACATCCTGGCCAACCGGAAGTCGGGAAAGTGTGTCCGCGTTGGCATGTTTAGTGGTAGGTCGGTACAAAATCTCATACTGATAATTTGACAATATCAAGGACCATCTCTGAAGCTTTTGTGCCGTACGTGGCGGAATCGGCTTTGTGGGTGAGAACAACGACGTGAGAGGCTTGTGGTCTGTCAACAAATAGAATTTTCTGCCATAGAGATAATGATGAAACTTTGCGACGCTGTAAATGATTGCTAAGGCCTCCTTTTCTATCTGACTGTAATTCTGTTGCGTCGGCGTCAGTAGCTTGGATGCAAAGGCAATAGGACGATCGTGACATCCAATACGATGTGAGATTACAGCGCCCAGACCATACGACGAGGCGTCAACTGCTAACACTATAGGCTTCTGTGGGTCAAAGGGAATCAAACATGCATCACTGAGTAGTGCAGACTTTAATTTGTCAAAGGCAACCTGACAATCTTTAGACCATACAAAAGGAACATTCTTCCTACGTAAGTGATGCAGTGGAGCTGCAATCTGAGAGGCATTGGGAATAAATCTGAAATAATAGTTCAGCTTCCCCATTACTGCTTGCAATTCGTGCACATTCTTTGATTGCTCGAAGATGTGACTGCAAGGGATGGATTCCTTGGGCATTAATCACATGGCCTAGGTACTCTATTTCAGTTTGAAAAAAAAAAAAAAAAAAACGAACACTTTGCTTTATTGCAACGTAGACCTGCTGCAGTCAAAACTTTGAAAAGGCACTCCAGGTTTGCTAAATGTTCTTCAACTGTACGTCCGGATACCACAATATCATCTAAATAATTCGAACAACACGGTACAGAAACTGTCAGCTGTTCCAAAAAGCGCTGAAAAATAGCGGGGGCGGAAAAACTGCCAAAGGGTAGGCGTTGAAATTGAAAAAGGCCCATGTGAGTATTAATGACGAAAAACTACTTTGACTAGTCATCAAGTGGAATCTGTAAGTATGCCCCTGCTAAATCAATCTTGGAAAAGAAACGAGACTGTCCTAATTTGTCCATTAGTTCGTCAGGTCTGGGCAAGGGATAAGTGTCTACAATTGTTTGACTGTTCACTGTTGATAGGAAGTCCGCACAGAGACGAAGTTTTCCTGACGGCTTGGGTATAATTACTATAGGCGAGGCCCACTGACTCGCAGAAACAGGAGAAATCACCCCACTATCTTGCCAACGTTTAAGTTCTTCGGCAACTGTATCACGCAAGGCGATAGGCACTGGTCTAGCTTTACGAAATTTTGGAACTGCAGATTCTTTTAAAGTTACATGTGCCACGAAGTCTTTTGCACAACCTAGTTCCGGCGAAAACAAGTCACTATATTTGTCACATAAAGCATTGATTTTATCCTGAGGCACTATTGACGAAATTTGAAGCACATCTCTTTGAATTGATAAACCAAACAAGTCAAAATCATCTAGTCCAAAAATGTTCTGTGTCGATTTGGCCTGAAGAACTACAAAAGCAACTGTTTTTGTTACACCTTGAAAAGAGGTGGGCAGGCTACACGTTCTGAGCACGGGAATGTTTTGAACTGTGTAAGCTGTTAACACTTGCTGTGACGGCGACAATTTTGGCGAACCCAGAAGTTCATAAGTATCTTTATTAATTAATGTAACAGCGGAACCAGTATCAAGCTGAAATTGGACAGTCTTATTTTCTATGGAGAGATTTACAAACAGTTTTTGCTTGCGGCGCTCGACAGGTGCGCGAATGTGGGCAACGTCTGCTACGGTTTGTTTACCGCGCTTGCGCGGGCCGCGTAGTGAAGTAAGCGGCGCAGACTCGGCACACAGCGGATTAACAACACTGTCACTAAATGACACTACCGCCGGATCGGCGTCCGCGCAAGCCTGCGAAGCTACTCCAGATTTACTAACCACTGCACTACACTTTTGAGTAGCTACTTGATGTCTACTGTCACTAGCTACACAGTACTGGGCACTATTACAAGGAGCAGTTGCAGAAGGCACTATTTTCACTACAGGAATGCACTGTTCATAGTCATTTTGCTTGTCCCGAACCCTTTTCCGTTGCACTGTTTTACGCGCCCGTCGGCGCTTGCTACGTGGTGCACTATATAGTTTTGCCATAGGCACAGAACTACTTTCTTGCAATTGAGAACCAACTAAAGCACTGTTCAATTCCACAGCCCGTATAACATTTACAGAATGAACTGTTCTCGCACTCTGCGAAGCACTGTTTCTAACGGTACCGTTCTTTGAGTTTTTTATTTGCATACACACAGACTGTACATGTCCTGATTTGCCACATTGATAACAGGTTGCGTTGCGACTAGGGCAATGAGCACGCTTGTGGCGAGACACACACTGGGGGCAAGATTTACGTACATTTTTCTGAAATGAGCGTTGGCGCCCGTTATTCAAATTACTGTGTCTAACACTACGGGGCGACCTTTGCGTCGCACTTTTACACTGGCTACTGTTCACTGTCTGTTCAGCACGGCCTGTAGAATTTAAAGAATCACAAGTGCTATACTGAGAACTACGGCTAGGAAAGCGTCCGTTGCGGCGCACTGAATTAACACTGTGGCTTTGCATTTCTACATCTGCTAAGTCAAAAGTATCATGCGCATCTATAAGCTGCAGTACACTGTCTAATGAGGGGTCAGACTGTTTCAGAATTGCTGCTCTAATTCTGGGGTCCTGAATATTCTGCGTAATCGCATCCCTCAACATCACGTCACTATACGAAAGTCCACAAGAGCAAGTAAATTTACATTGGCGGGTTAAGCCCTTCAATTCCGTGATCCATTCTTGGTGTGACTGCTGCGGTAATTTTTTAAGTCTGAAAAATCGGTATCGTGCAGCGGCTACAAGAACGTTTCTCTCATAATGAGCATTCAGTGCATCTACAATTTGTTCAAAGTCTACATCACGAGGAGATGCGTGAGGGAATAGTTTCTGCAATAGTACGAAGGTCTGGGGGCCCACAATCGATAAGAAAAGGTTCTTCACTCTCTGACCTGTAATTTGATGAGCCGCGACGAGTTCTTGAAACTGTGCGAAATAGTCGCTCCATTCTTCCTCACGTTCGTTGTACTGGCGGAACGTCGGAAGCGGTGCGGCGGCAGGTGTGGGCTTCTGATGCGACGGCTGTTGTTGAGTTGTCAACTGCGCCACCGCCTGGAGAAGTTGTGTTATTTGCGCCGTCTGTAACTGAATAATTTCCATTAAGTTTGGGTTCGGGGTAGTGGCCATGCTGACCGATTAGGCGCCGCGTATACAAGTAAATTATAACAAAACACAAATGCAATATGAAAGAGGACTGGCTCTGCAACAAAAAAAGTCCACAAAATACGTAACAGAATATGTTCCCCCAAAAATCTTATAATAAGGGTGGGTGGGCGGGAGCAATTTTTGCGTGCTCCGACACCACACTTACACTATCAATGCAGGTAATCGTAAAAATTAAAATAAAATTAACATAAAGTTGTAGCAGTAATTACACACAATGCTGAAAATATCGTTAAGGCTGTACACAACTCATACGAAGGAGAAAATCACTTACCTTGTTTTTAACGCTCTCTGAATTGAGCAGTTAAGAAAGCTGTATATTAATCTACAGATTTTATACAATTAGTTTTGAAGACAAAACAAATTGTTACATCTGTAGCCGGCCGCGGTGGCCGAGGTGACTGAGGCGCTGCAGTCACGGTCAGCACGGCCACTACGGTCGGGGGTTCGAATCCCCCCTCGGGCATGGATATTTGTGCCGTCCTTAGTCTTAAGTAGTTCATAAGTAGTTTGTAAGCTTAGGGACTGATAACCCCGTAGTTAAGTCCCATAAGTTGTACAAACATTTGAACATTTGAATTTTACATCTGTAGGAGGGTTGGAACTTAAATATTGGCAACACTGTTGTGGAGACACTATGCAATGGAATCCACTATTGTCGCTGATCAACAAGAATAATAACTGTCTAGCTCGCCAAAATTATAGTCTATTTATTGATTACGAAGATCTAAAAACCTCTGAACTTGCACAGTAAAGTTCAGCGTTAATGATAAAATATCTAGCTAGTAAGTACGTACCTACTAGGTAGATATTTTACTATTCCCACTGAACTTTACTGTGCAAGTCCAGAGGTTTTTAGATCTGATGATGGCAGATGCCGAAACGTCGTAATCAATACATCTAATTTTAGCGAGCTAAACGGTTTTTATTCTCGTTTAAAGATGAAGATCGCGGATTCTTACAGGGAATTCGTTTCCTTTATACAAAAATTGTCGCTGAAAACACACACCCACCTTACATCCGAGCAAATGGACTCTGCCGTCCAACATCACTGTCGTGCGCACAATCAAGGGAAACACCTTCACATATGACGCGAGCGATCTAGCGTAATGGTGTCACTATGTTTTTGAAACAGAAACAACTGAGTTGAATCATGATTGGATGTGCCAGAGCTCGTACAGAACTACTGTGTCATCAACGTTCCTCCAAGGCAGACCGTCAATGGACATTATTACTGTCCCTTTTTGTAGCATCAACTGCGACGAGCTTTGTGAAAGAAGCGGCAACACTTTGTGCGGAACCCACCCATCACTTCGTGGAATTCGCTTCGGAACTGTTCCAGAGATTCGACAGGCTGTAGACCGCTCCATTCGCACCATCAACAGAACAGGCTCTGCTAACGGTAGACTACGCTTTCCACATCGCTGGCAACGGGTTTTACAAACGCTGGTGACTGCCTTGAAAGACATTAACAGGGGCAAAAATGTAACGCCTTTGTTGTGTATGAGTACACTCCTGGCCATTAAAATTGCTACACCACGAAGATAACGTGCTACAGACGCGAAATGTAATCGACAGGAAGAAGATGCTGTGATATGCAAATGATTAGCTTTTCAGAGCATTCATACAAGGTTCGTGCCAATGGCGATACATACAAGGGGCTGACATTGGTAAAGTTTCCAACCTATTTCTCATACACAGACAGCAGCTGACCGGCTTTGCCTAGTGAAACGTTGTTGTGATACCTCGAGTAAGGAGGAGAAATGCGTACCATTACATTTCCGACTTTGATAAAGGTAGGATTGTAGCTTATCGCGATTGCGGTTTATCGTATCGCCACATTGCTGCTCTCGTTGATCGCGATCCAATGACTGTTAGCAGAATATGGAATCGGTGGCTTCAGGAGGGCAATACGGAACGCCGTGCTGGATCCCAACGGCCTCGTATCACTAGCAGTCGAGATGACAGGCATCTTATCCGCATGGCTGTAAAGGATCGTGCAGCCACGTCACGTTCTCTGAGTGAACAGATGGGGACGTTTGCAAGGCAATAACCACCTGTACGAACGACGACGTTTGCAGCAGCATGGACTATCAGCTCGGAGACCATGGCTGCGGTTACCCTTGACGCTGCATCAAAGACAGGTGCGCCTGCGATGGTGTACGCAACGACGAACCTGGGTGCACGAATGGCAAAACGTAATTTTTTCGAAAGAATCTAGATTCTGTTTACAGCATCATGATGGTCGCATTTGTGTTCGGCGACATCGCGGTGAACGCACAGTGGAAGCATGTATTCGTCATCGCCTTACTGGAGTATCACCTGGCGTGATGGTATGGGGTGCCATTGGTTACATGTCTCGGTTATCTCTTGTTCGCATCGACGGCACTTTGAACAGTGGCCGTTACATTTCAGATGTGTTACGACCCGTGGCTCTACCCTTCATTCGATCCCTGCGAAACCCTACATTTCAGCAGGATAATGCACGACCGCATGTTGCAGGTCCTGTACGGGCCTTTCTGTATACGGAAATGTTCGACTGCTGCCCTGGGCAGCACTTACTTCAACTCCAAATCTCTCACCAACTGAAAACGTCTAGTCAATGGTGGCCGAGAAACTGGCTCGTCACAATACGCCAGTCGCCCACTCTTGATGAAGCGTGTTGAAACTGCATGGGCATCTGTACCTATACACGCCTTTCATGGTCTGATAATGCCCAGACGTATCAAGGCCGTTATTACGGCGAGAGGTGGTTGTTCTGGGTACTGATTTCTCTGGATCTATGCATCCAAATTGCGTGAAAATGTAATCACATGCCAGTTCTAGTAAAATATATTTGTCTAATGAATACCTGTTTATCACCTGCATTTCTTCATGATGTAGCAATTTTATTGGCCAGTAGTGAAGTTGCCACTATTTAAGTGCTAACCCTTCTAAATAAAATACGTCTTCAAACAACCGATGGAAAATCAAAGGGTGAAATTCTTCAGTTCATTCCTGAGTGCCCCATAAGATGGAACTTGATATTTTTATTGCTTCAATGTTTTACTTCCCTTTCAGATATAGTGAGCACTGTTCTGCTAAAGCGACCTGGATGGTGTAAAGATATTGAGTGCTTATGTAATTTCTGTTACGAAAGCAAGGAATTACTCGTTTATTGCCGTTATTCTATTTAGACGAAGAAATCAGTACTGAAAATTATGTAACTGGAAGCAATGTAACATAATTTATTTACTGCCGAAAACGTTAATGGACACAAATATGTTGACATCAGAATCTAAATGTCTCCACAATATTATGCAAGAATAGAACAAAAAGTGGTTTCAAAACGTAGAGAATAAATTCTTTATAGTGCACATAATCACAGATCCAAGATTCACGAGTCTCCATTTTGAAGATGCTTCGGCAGTAGCTTTTGCTCTTAGCTGTTTATATATCATTGTTCAGAAGCAGCAGGTAGATAAAAATCCGAAGTTTCAGTGAATTTTGAAGCTACTACAAAAGGTAACCTATGCAGTCGTCATGAAGACATTAGTTTCAGAACACTAGGAGCAGAGCTCAACCACAGTAACAGAAAATAGCCACGACATAGCCTCTGAGGTTCGACTATATTTAAATCTGCCAGTAATCAAACGAAATATAATTTTCTCTGCGGTTTTGCGAAAACGACGAGTCAATGTTACCTCTTCTATAACTCCGGGATATATGGGCGTACCGTAGTGGCAACCTTTGTTCCTTCTGAAAAGCTGTTTTCAAAAGCAGGTAACACGGCAATAGCTTTTCATTCGAGGATTAGTTGAATGAGATCGCGCAGCTTAGAGTTTATAGTATTGATTAGTTTGACCGATTAACGTCAGGTAGCTCGAAATTACTGTAGAAATGTTAAAATACGTATTTCACAATACTTTCAGATTTGTTACTTACAAATCTACCAGTGTTGTGAAATATATAGATTAAAGCGAAATTCTCGCACTCGGGCTACGCAGCACGATTCCTCACATGCCAGTAATAAGAAAATGTTGTTCTTATGGTCTTCAGTCCGCAGACTGTTTTGATGCAGCTCTCCACGCTACCCTGTCCTGTGCAAGTCTCTTCATTTGAGAATACGTTCGGCAATCTACATCCTTTTGAATCTGCTTACTATATTCGTCCCTCGGTCTCCCTCTACGATTTTTACCCCACACGCTTCCTTCTAATGCTAAGTTGACAATTCCTTGATGTCTCACAGCCGGCCGCGGTGGCCGAGGGGACTGAGGCGCTTCAGTCACGGTCTGCACGGCCACTACGGTCGGGGGTTCGAATCCCCCCTCGGGCATGGATATTTGTGCCGTCCTTAGTTATAGGTAGTTCATAAGTAGTTTGTAAGTTTAGGGACTGATGACCCCGTAGTTAAGTCCCTTAAGCTAAACAAACATTTGAACATTTTTGATGTCTCAGAATGTGTCCAACCAGTCTATCCCTTCTCTTAGGCAGGATATGCCAGAAACTCCTTTTCTCCCCGATTCGGTTAAGCACCTCCTCATTAGCTACGTGATCTACCCATCTAATTTTCATCATTCGCCTGTAGCACCACATTTCAAACGCTTCTATCATCTTTTTACCTGAACTCCTTATCGTCCACGTTTCACTCCCATAAAATGCTACATTTCAGACAAATGGTTTCAGAAAGGACTTCCTAACAAATTAATAGTGGATGTTAACAAATTTCGCTTCTTTAGAAACGCTTTTCTTCCCATAGGCATTCTGCATTTTGTATCTTTTTTACTTCGGCCATCAGAAGTTATCTTGCTACCCAAATAACAAAATTCATCTACTACTTTAATTGTCTCATTACCTAATTAAATTCCTTCAGCATCGCCTGATTTTCTGACATTACATTCCATTACCTTCGTTTTCCTCTTGTTAATGTTCATTTTATATCTTCCTTTAAAGACACTGTCCATCCCATTCAATTGCCTTCTTGATCTTTTGCGGTCTCTGACAGAATTACTATGTCATCGGTAAACCTCAATGTTTTTATTTCTTCTGCCTGCACTTTAATGCCCTCTCCAAATTTCTCCTTCCATTCCTTCACTGCCTGCTCAATGTACAGATTGAACAACATAGGGAAAGCCTACAACCCTGTCTTACTCTCTTCCCAACCTCTGCGTCCCTTTCTTGCCCTACGACTCTAATAACCGCTGTCTCGTTTTTGTATAGGTTGAATATAACTCTTCTCTCCCTATATTTTACACCTGATACCTTTAGAATTTGGAAGAGTGTATTCCAGTCGACATTGTCAAAAGATTTCTCCAAATCGACAAACGCTAAAAACGTAGGTTTCCCTTTCCTTAGCCTATCTTCTACGATAAGTCGTAATGTGAGGATTGCCTCTCGTATTCCTACATTTCTCCTAAATCCAAAATGATCGTCCCCGAGGTTGGATTCCACAAGTTTTTGCATTCGTCTACAAATAATTCGTGTTAGTATTTTGCACCCATGACTTGTTAAACTGATAGTTCTGTACTTGCTTTATTTGGAATTGGAATTACGATATTCTTCTTAAAGTCGGAGGGTATTTCCCCTGTCTCATACATCTTGCATACCTGGTGATACAATTTTTTCACGACTGGCTCTCCTAACGACAGCAGTCCAGACGGAATATCATCTACTCCAAGGGCCTTCTTTCAACTCAAGTCCTTCAGCGCTCTGTCAAATTCTTCTCGCAGTATCTTATCTCCTATCTCTCTTCCTCCACTACGTCTTTCATTTCTAGAATACTGCTTTAAAGTTTATTTCCTTTGTATAGGCCCTCTATGTATTCCTCAGTTCAGCCTTCCCCTCTTTGCTTAGTACTGGTTTTCTGTCTGAGTTCTTGATATTCATGCAGCTGCTTTTCTTGTCTCCAAATATCTCTTTTATTTTCCTGTAGGCGGTATCTATCTTTCCTCTAGTTATGCGTTCTCCTACGCTTCTGAATTTGTCCTCTAGCCACTCCTGCTTAACCAGTGTGCACTTCCTGTCAATCTCATTTTTCAGACGTTTGTACTCCCTTTTTCCTTGCTGAACTTTTATATTTTCTCCTATAATCAATTAAGTTCCGTAAATCCTGTGTTATCCAGGGATTTCTATTAAGCCTTGTCCTTCTGCCTGTATGGTCCTCTGCAGCCTTCACTATCTTATCTCTCAGAGCTACCCATTTTTCTTCTACTGTATAACTATCCCCCGTTTCACCGAATCCTTGCCTAATGCTGCTTCTGTAACTCTCAACCACCTTTGGTTCATACAATTTGTCCAGGTTCCATCTACTAACCTTTCTACCTTTCTGCAGTCTCTTAAGTTTTAATCTGCAGTTCAAAACCAACAAGTTATGGTCAGAGTCTATATCTGCCCCTGGATATGTTTTACAGTTTAAAACCTGGTTTCTAAATCTATTCCTTACCAGTATAAAGTCAATCTGGTACCTTCCAGTGCCTCCTGGTCTCTTCCACGTATACAGCCTTCTTTCATGATGATTAAACCAAGTGTTGGTGTCATTAAATTGTGCTCTGCGCAAAATTCTACCAAGCGGTATCTCTCACTTAATCTCGTCCTGCGCATATTTCCGGGAGTAAATGGACATAGACTGAGATGGGTATATGTTCTATACGCCCGTGTGTTTCAGACTTACACAATTACACCAACAAACTCGTAGGGGATGTGGAAGGTGTCTTGAGGAACAAGATAAGCATGGAAACCCATGCCCAGAAACGTCACCAGCGATGCTACAGTGTCGTAGTTGCTAGAGGGGATGTCTAGCGGCAGGCCCCGGTGTCTGTTACTTGCTATCTTCGTAGCCTCGCTGAATGGCGTTTCTGGGCACGAGTTTCTGTGCTTATCTTGTTCCTCAAGACATCATCTACATCCCCTACAAGTTTGTTGCTGTAATTGTGTAATATCCGCAGGATGAAATTTTGCGAAAAACTTTTTTTATTGCCGGCATGAGTTATGAAGGCCGAGAACGTGAATTTCGCTTCACCCTGTATACATACTTGGAAAGAAAAGCTTATAAGTTTATTCGTAAATAAAAAATTCGGTCCAATCAGGCCGTTGGAAGAGAAACACTGCTCTGAACGAGATTAAACTCAAACAGCATATTATCTATATCTATAAATGTGAATGTCTGTTCGGTGTACGTTTATCACGTCTGAACCACAAGACATAAAGAGCTAAAAATTTCTACAGTTACTAATGTCTACCTGGGGAAGGCTTTAGGCACGGTTTTATGGCGATCGGATATATATATATATATATATATATATATATATATATATATATATGAATGTCTTTTCGGTGTACGCTTATCATGTTCGTACGACAAGTCGCAGAGACTTAAATATTTGTACAGTTACTAATTTATACCTGAAGAAGGTTTTAGGCACGGTTTTATAGCGATCTGATAGATATTTAGTAATTTGAAGAATATAACGCGAAATGTGGAACAATAACTACTCTTTGTAAATGGTTTTATTGGATGCATTGTTGCTTGAGGGTTGATAATAATAAAAGGGTGGAGTGTGTGTGTGTGTGTGTGTGTGTGTGTGTGTGTGTGTGTGTGTGTGTGTGTGTGTGAATATTTCGCTCTGCGGCGAAAACTAGAGAAAGCAAACGAATGGTCTGTGGGAAATTGTTGTCCGAAGTCTCCCGTTGTACACCATAGCAACTCCATGCCGATAGCTTTAAGGGGGTGGCAGATATGGTGGTTAAAAGTCGCCAAATTATAAAAAAATTCGGACTGAAGGCCAGCGATGATTCTATAGCAAGGAGGTTACATACAGCGAAACGTGATGCCACAGAACATATCTTTAGTCTATGCGTGCAACAATGCGTTCAGCTCTTGCTCTGTAAGGATAAGCATACGAATAAGGAAATATAAGAATAAATAAATAAAGCAGTAAAACAGATATTTTTAATACAGACATACAGCACTTATACAAATGAATACATACCTGCAAAATTGTACAATTGTACAACATATAAGTCAATAAATATGAGATCGTACACATTTTATATGTCATTTGTGTTTAGATTACTATCTTTCTTTGTTTGGATACATATAATTTTGTGCATTTCTTAGATATTCTCCGATAAATATAGCATGTTTTTAGAAAAAAGGAGATGGACAGAGAGGAAGG
The DNA here is from genome assembly GCA_026315105.1 of Locusta migratoria. Classification (NCBI taxonomy): domain Eukaryota; kingdom Metazoa; phylum Arthropoda; class Insecta; order Orthoptera; family Acrididae; genus Locusta; species Locusta migratoria. The sequence continues at coordinate 15,993,916 of CM048746.1, read as the reverse complement.
ATAGGAGAAGTACTACCTAAAAGCAGGAATAAATAAATAAATACCCGGGCAGAGCCGGGTTTTCAGCTAGTTGACTTATAAGGAAAACTTAACGCCGGCCGCGGTGGCCGAGCTGACTGAGGCGCTCCAGTCACGGTCTGCAAGGTCACTACGGTCGGGGGTTCGAATCCCACCTCGGGCATGGATATTTGTGCCGTCCTTAGTATTAAGTAGTTTATAAGTTTAGGGACTGATAACCCCGTAGTTAAGTCCCATAAGCTCTACAAACATTTGTCATTTGACATTTTTGAAAACTTAACGGAACAAAAAAAAAAAAAAAAAAAAAAAAAAATGTTTCAGTTAAACCAACAGGCGGAAGTCACACGGATTAAGATCAGATAATCTGAACGGCAAGGCTGGAGGTAAAGGACGACTGATAACTCTAGCATTTCCTAAATCCGAGGGCTGGAACTTAAATAGTGGCAACACTGCTTTGGAGACACTATGTAATGGAATCTACTACTGTCACTGGTAGCACACGTTGTTGACCTATCAATTTTACCTCCGACCAAATGGACTCGCCCGTCCCACGTCACCGGCGTGCGCACAATCGAGGAAAACGCAGTCACTTGTGAGCGAGCGGTCTAACGTAACAGTGCCACTATGTTTTCGAAACAGACACAACAAGTTGCATAAATATTGAACGTGCCAGAAGCCTTATAGCACGACATTGTCTTCAGGTTCTTCAAGATGCGTGCGGGAAATCGGCATTGCCGTATAGAACAGTGGCAACTAAGGTCGGCAAACTGTGGCAGATATGCATCGGGCAGGTCGTCCAGCGTCTCTGAAGAAGAAATGCATAGGGAAAGGTAGGGAAATGGCGACCATTTAAGGCGTTTAATTTTTCCCCCAAGTGGCTTGCCATGATGTTAATTAAATTAGTGCCAATTAAAGTACGTTTAGTGAAAAAAATTCGTTAATTTATATATTTTTAATCTCTAAACCTTTGCACTGTTCGGTAATGCCCGCCAATTCGGGTAATGACGAACACATTTATTTAAATACAAATAACATCATCATCGTCATTAGAGACTGATTATGCCTTTCAGCGTTCAGTCTGGAGCATAGTACCTCTAATAAAATTCCTCCATGATCCCCTATTCAATCGTAACATTGATGCGTCTGATGTTATGCCTTTTACTTCAAAATCATTCTGCACCGAGCTGCCGAGCTCATAAGTCTCTTAGGTAACCTTGCTTCTCCCATGCGTGTAACATGACCCCACCATCTCATCTGTTTGCTCTAACTGCCTCATCTATGGTGTTCACTCCCAGTTTTTCTTTGATTTCCTCATTATGTACACCCTCCTGCCATTGTTCCCATCTATTAGTACCTGCAATCATTCTTGCTACTTTCATATCTGAAACCTCTACTTTATGAATAAGGTAACCTGTATCCACCCAACTTTCACTCCCATACAACAAAGTTGGTCAAAAGATAGAGCGGTGCACTGCTAGCTTAGTATTGGTACTTCTTTCCTTCTTGCAGAAAAGAGTACATCTTAGCTGAGCACTCACTGCATTAGCTTTGCTGCACTTCGATTCCAGTTCTTTCATTATGTTGCCATCCTGTGAGAAAATACATCCCAGGTACTTGAAACTGTCTACCTGTTCTAACTTTGTTCCTCCTATTTGGCACTCAGTCTGTTTAAATCTCTTTCCCACAGACATTATTTTTTCTTTTGGAGATACTGATCTTCATATCATAATCCTTGCACCTCTGATTGAGCTCTGAAATATTAGTTTGCAACCTTTCAATCGAATCGGCCATTACAACTAAGTCATCAGCATATGCAAGACTGCTTATTTTGTTTTCACCTATTTTAATCCTGCCCTGCCAGTCTACTGTTTTCAACATATGATCCATGAATAGTATGAACAACAATGGTGACAGGTTACAGCCTTGTTTTACCCCTGAAACTACCCTGAACCATGAGCTTAATTTGCCATCTACTCTAACTGCTGCCTGACAGTCTACGTAAAACCCCTTAATTGCCTGCAGAAGTTTGCCTCCTGTACCGTAGCTTCCTCCTAGGAACACGGTCATAAGCCTTTTCTAGCTCTATGAAACATAGATACAATTTCCTGTTCCACTCATAGCACTTTTCCATAACCTGCCGTTCAAGTTAAAGATCTGGTCCTGACAGCCTCTAAGAGGCCTAAACCCAAACTTATTTTCATCTAACTTGTCCTCAATTAATAATCTCACTCTTCTTTCAACAATACCTGAGAATATTTTGCCTACAACGCTAATTAAAGAGATACCTCGATTATTGTTACAATCTTTTCTGTTTCCATGTTTGAAAATGGGCGTGATTACTGCTTTCGTCCAGTCAGACGGAACCTGTCCCGATTCCCACGACTTCTCAATTATCCTGTGTAACCATTTGAGACCTGATATTCCACTGTATTTGACAAGTTCCGGCTTAATTTCATCCACCCCAGCCGCTTTATTGCACTGTAATCTACTGACCATTTCTCCACTTCCTCGAATGAGATCCTGTTTCCATCGTCGTTCCTATCCCATTCTACCTGAAAATCTGACACATCATTGAACATTTCACCTACATTGAGCAATTCTTCAAAATATTCCATCCATCTGCTCAAGGTTGGGGGGTTGGGTTTTTGAAAGGACTAAACAACGACGGTTATCAGTCTCTGCTCAAGGCATCCACAGGATTGACTAGCAGCTTTCCTGAACTGTCCAAAACACTTTTTAATTCCTTCTTCCCTCCCTTTCGAAGATTGCTAATCACGCTCCAAAATGGTTTTCCCGCGGCTTGACCCAGAGTTTCTAGCTTATTTCCAAAGTCTTCCCATGATTTCTGCTTGGAGTCTGCAATTATCCGTTTGGCTTTATTTCTTTCTTCAACATAACTTTTCTGTCTGCCTGATTTCTAGTATGGAGCCATTTTTGAAATGCCTTCTTTTTCTTTTTACAGGCTGCCTTGACTGTGTCATTCCACCAGGCTGTCTGCTTCTTAAGTTTTTTTTTTCTCTTTGGAAATTCTACTTTGGATAAGAAAACCGTATCAGTTTTACAAATCACAAATGCCACTTATTTTTTTACGCAAATATCACACTGGTACCCCTCCGGAGTGTCCCAGCCAGAGCACAAAGTATGTGCCCACATTCCACATGAAGTGCACCTGTACCAAAGTTCACCATCCTGGCCGAAGTCATCAAAGACAAAACACTTTTCTTTCTCGGTCTCCAAAACGTGAAATTCATCGTCATCACACAAATCGACGTCGCTTAAATCTTCTTCCAATGAGGATTGAAATTCCTTGAGGGTTTTTTTCTTAGCCTTTGGCTCGACTTTCATTGATAATTTCCTCTGCAGTGTTTCTTTAGACCACTTGGCTATATTTGTTGTACGTTTGCGATTGCTTAGCATCTGGAATAATTAAATCCCACTATAAAACGCGCAGAGTACGCGACAAGTATGGGGAGGGTAATGCCGAACAAAGGCGGGGAATACCGAACGTGTACACAATTACCCGAAACTAGGACTCCATGAAAAAAAAAAGTGAAGAAACGGTTGCCTATTTACTTTTACTTATCTTCTGACAAGCAGTCATTATGAGTTGGTATAACATCTATAAGACACGACAGCACTGATACTTTTGCTATATTTCTCTTTGATGGGTGTGTATTGCGTTACGTTAATTATATTGTTTTTATCTGATCGGACGTCCGGGTAAAATTTTACGACGCTTCTCGCCGGGCTCCAGTGCTTATGTTGGCAACAGATAAACAATGAAGTGTAGAATAGGGTATTTTCCTGTGTTAAATATATGGTTCGAATTATTGTTATTCTGAATGATTATAACATTCAGACAGCATTTCCGCTCATAATTCTTACAAAACATCTGTTATTTTTACGTAATTAAAGCTTAAAAATCATCAAATGTCACGTTTAGATCACGTGATCGAAAACGCTCCGTTATTGGCTGAAGTACTGGTGACGTTATAGAACACCTACAGCGCGGCAACTACAAGTCGGAGCTGTATTATTGTACGCGTTTCCTCCATTTCGCAGCTTTAAGTTCAGTTTTTTCGTGATCTAAACGCGTTTACAGTTTTTATGCCACAATGGAAGATGGTTATGTGAAGACTGACAGCGGAAACCTCCCTAAAGTTGATGCAATTATGGTGTCTTCATTCTTTAAAAACAACCCAAATTTTTACGTGCCAGAAATAAGAAACGTGAAAACTGCATTGTAAGTAACGCATACCTTCATGACTTAATCTAAAGTCACCATATTATGCAATAAAGGGTGAAATTTTATCTTATACCCAAGCGGCCTTGAGTGATTGTTGGCAACATCAATAACACGATAGAAAATCTTTGTCCAGGTATTCAGACCACATAGAATGACTAGATTAGTGTATCGTGCAGACCATGAAGTAAATAAATAATGCTGTTCCTGCTCTAAGATTCTTGTATGCACCCTTGTCCGGTCAGTAAAAGTAACTGCCCTCGTAAATCAAAGGTTTCACGAAAAAATATTTGCGCTGTCACGCGATTGGCTAATGGCGACGTCTCATGATTCTCGCTATTCAGCATATGTTGCCAACATAGTCACAGGAAGCCGCCGGGATAGTTAGTAAAATTTACTGAAGCCCAGTCTGTACTTAATGTAGTTTTCGATGTCTCTCTCCAGCTGTAATATAAAATTACACTTACAAGTGACACTACACCACAGAATTAGCTGTCTAATCTGGTGGTTCTTGATTATCTAATAACTAAAAACATTTCTTGTATTCTGGATATTTAATTATTTTTGCGAAATAAACTTCACAACATGAAATTACAACGATTTTTGTTTCAATAAACACATATTTGGGTAACTAACACTTTTAATCGTATTTACAATTGCATATTACGAAAGTCTGAAAGCTAAATAAATCGGTGCATTAAAGACATCTACTGAGCGAGGTGTCGCAGTGGTAACGCACTAGACTCGTATTCGGGAGGGCGGTGGTTCAAATCCACCTCTGGCCATCCAGATTTAGGTTTTCAGTGATTTCCCTAAATCAATCCAGGCAAATGCCGGGATGGTTCCTTTCAAAGGGCACGGCCGATTAGCTCCGTCTCTAATGACCAAGCTGTCGATGGGACGTTAAACCCTAAGCTTCCTTCCTTCCAAAGACATCTCCCATATACGTGTATTACGATAGGGTAAGTTGTTGTAAAGTAACCAGAAGGGCGTTGTCGATGTATAAAACGGTTGTTTCACTAAGATCTATTGGTGATAAAATTGCACTTACTGGAGATAAATAATCAGTGCTATACCTTTATAGTGGGCTGCAACAATATTCATGTTGTACTTTCACCAAATATATTAGGAAACGGATTATACATAAATCGTAGGCGTGTAACATTATGAAGTTTTACTTCGCAAATGTAAACATCAGGTCATTAACCTACACATAATACTACTTTATACCTTTGCAGTAGAAGAGAATGATACTAAGCAGTTTAGTTTACCAATGGAATAATATTGTTTACTTATATCAAAATGATCCTCACAGAAATACACACATGAAGTAGCCGCTATTTCATTTGGATCTCTTCGCGCCAGTATCAACCACTTTTGCGTATCTTCTCATTTTTTGGTACTTGCAAGAACAATTTTTCTGGAGTCTTGACAGATGTATTGGTACAGTGCGGAACTAAGCAATATTTGTAGGTCATTATGCAAACGTTAACGCCCAAACACGAGGCCTCGGCCCAAACAATATACAGGTATTTGTTTATCTTACGAGAGCAGCAGCAGCAGCGTGTTGTATGACGTCACAGGCATCACGTGACTCAAATGTAGCGTTTTAGCGGGCTTTCAAATTATTTGAATTTCATTTCTATTTTTTTTAAGTACCTAAATCCACATGGTAAAAAAGCATGTTCGGGCCATAATATGACATAATTAACAGTTTAAAACGATTTCCAGAAAACAGTCAAATACCCTATTGCGTTAATATTTTTCACGAGCTACAGAGTAAATGTTATTGCTGCTCGTTTCACTCACAACAAAATTAATACTGTATCTGCTCTATGGTTGACAGGTTCTGGTATGTACCCTTGTCTTTTCAGAAAAAAAATTATCGTTTTAATTGAAGTTGTCACAAAAAAACATTTATTAGTCATCTGCAGCTCGGCGAGAAGCGTCGTACAATTTAACCGGATGTCCGTGTTCAGCTCTCTTTACTGTAAGCGTACACCCTACTTAGGGCAATTACGCTTTAGAGAGTGATCAGATTCCTACTTATCACAAGGCACGATGCAAAAGTACGAAAAGACATGAGAAGCAGGCAATTGTGGAGTGTTGGAAGTTTGGGTCGGTCAGGGAAACGTGCGCAAATAGCACGATGTGAAACTGCTGATATGATATTACAGTTTGAATTCGGTCGCTCACCTTTAATTGTTTGACCGGGTAATGTATATTTGATGACGGTGCTGAGCTTATCAGGTACTGTGATGTAACTTGTATGGTATTCTGAGTGTGCTCAGTAATTGTGGCATAACATTTACGGTCAACAGTGATCCTACTCTATGTTGGTGGAATTATATACAGCCGTTGTGTTTTATACTATAATTATTCTATGTTAACAGTGACATTTTTCACTCTTGGGAACTCATACCTGTTCATCTAAGTTTTCGGGCAAGAGGAGTAGTGCACAGTTTTCATGTGTGTACTAATTATTGTGTGGATGTTTGTACTGAGCCACCACGGTAGAACTGTCTGCCTTATTAAGTGTGACGCGGACTGTTTAAGCGAGACATCGTGGTGGCTAATTTTAGTAAAGTTTAAGATCTACTTACTCTTAAGTCTTTTTGATGGAAGAGTTTTACTGTTTATATTTTTAGATTATTATTATTATTATTATTACTACTATTTAGTTTTATAGATTTGTATCTTCGAATTGTGTTGCCATCCTATTTATTTGATCTTGTTGATGTTGCTGATTGCTTCTGGAGTGTTCTGTGGGGGACAGCATCCCGTCTGTGGCTTGATGTCTTGGTCTCTCACTACTGGCTATTTGACGTGATTTCAGTTAAGTGTTTGTTTCTGTTGATTGGGTGCCGTCTTCCCGTTATCTCTCAAAATCATCAATATTTTACCACAAATTTATTTGTAGTTGCTTCTACACATAATGTTACATATGCTAGTAGCTCGTCCTAGAAATTATAAAATGCAGAGTGCTACTGAATCATTTCGACAGTGAGCTGCATTGAGTTACTCGAACATGTGCCTTTATTTACATTAATATTCCTCCTTTTCCAGGTAAAAATAGTGAATGACATACTACTGTTGCATTATGAGCTATTTTCTGGAAAGATGAGAGGCATAATAGTGATATTTACTACATCGGTACATCATAGAAGCACTATATAGCTGACCAGTTATGAACTTTTTGTTGCTGGCAATGCATAATAATTTAATTGACTTTTTTCCAATTTTTTTTTTTAAATATACGTACTATATATTAATCGTGGTATTTTTTATGACCTCAAATAAAAAGTCACGCATTAAAGGGTGAACTAATTGTATTTGCTTGCTGGCCTTCCCTTAGTGGGCAAATGGTTTTGTTATATATTTAAAGAAATATTTTTCTATATAAGTTCCTATTCAAGGGGAAGCTGTCCTGGCTTATTGTATTTATATGTTGTAATTGTTGAATAAAGTGAAAGTTGGAATCTGTTAATGGCAGATTGCTGCACCCACCATTCCCGAATTAGGTTCCGTTCCTTATCCGATTCTGCTTGGTATCTCTGATGACCGGATGTTGATGAAGAGTAGATTATATAATATGTATAAATGCTCGAGATGAAGAGAATATTTCGAAGCTCGGCAATTAAGCTGATTGTATTAGCGAATATTTTGTAGCTGCCGCTCTATGTGCATCATTATCGCTTCAGCGGCTGCAGAACTCCGATAAGGCCGAGATAGACGTTTCAGCGCTGAAACATCAAGTAGGAGGGGAACGTTAAGTTATGGGGAGCGAAGCAGACGGAATCGGCCGGCAGCTAAATCCGCCTGACAACAGATAACTTCAAAGTAATCGACGTCCTTCCGACAGACAGGGTTTTGCTGCTTCGACTGCGGGATTAGGGGACCCCGAAACCCCGCCGTTCTACAGCCGCGGATCAGAGACAAAGTGTGGGGCGGGAGAAGGCGCGTGCTGGAAGGAAGTGTAGGAGTGGGGGGCGGGGGTAGGGGGGGAGGGGCAGGAAAATCAGCGGGAAGCACTTGGCGGAGGAAGGCGGCGCGGCGCAACCCGAGCCGTCTGTGGCAAGAGTGAGAGGCCGCATGCCGGGCACTTAGGCGGTCGATCAGCGGGGATTAAGGGCCGCGCAATTACACGGGCTGCAGGCTCCCGCTTCCGGCGTGCGTGTCCTCAGGCGGAGGCCGCACCGACTGACAACGTCTTTGCAGGGCGGGCCAGCCACCAACTCTCACCCGTACGTACTTGGAGAAGATAGATAGCTGTAAGAGACTCGGCCAGTACCCAGCTGCGACACTCATTGCGGTGAAAGTTGTTACCAACTGACAGTTGCAACGACACTAGCGCTCCTAGCGGTGAGCAAGCCGCCGAAAGAGAGACGTTTCTGTATAATTATTTGTGTACTTAATTAATGAAATCGTTACTATAATTTTTGCGTTACAAACATTAGTAAAATATCAAGAGTCAATAATAAATCGGAATTTAATGTAAAAACTTAACTGATTCAGTGGTATAACAAAGAACTTCGTCATGAACCAATACTTACGAAAAGGTGTATGTTTGCAGCTTATAACGCTGAAAGTAAGTAGTTAAATCTCATAGATTTACTAACATTTGAACATTTTTTATGAGGACCTCATAAGTCAATGGGTCTAAGTGACACTTATACGATTACGACTCTACTATTATGATAATATCCATGCACTCGACACGTAATATTCTCTCTGACCGTATTTTAACAAACAGCCAAAATTATTCGATTTTTGAGTTTAGTGTTTTTAAACTTTTACCTCATAGAACTATTATTTTAATATCTCTCCAACATTTTCATTGTCTTTTTTCCGTTAAAATATTAGCACATGTCTTGTCGATGTACTTTGTCCTCTTTTTAAAGGTCATATTGCAGGCCGCGGTGGCAGAGGGGACTGAGGCGCTTCAGTCACGGTCTGCACGGCCACTACGGTCGGGGGTTCGAATCCCCCCTCGGGCATTGATATTTGTGCCGTCCTTAGTTGTAGGTAGTTCATAAGTAGTTTGTAAGTTTAGAGACTGATGACCCCGTAGTTAAGTCCCTTAAGCTTAACAAACATTTGAACATTTTTTGAAAGGTCATATTCTTTACCTGTGCTGGTTTACGTAAAATCAAGTGACAGTTTCAAATCGGTGTAATTTTTCCTAATATCTCTTAAACGATGCGAGATATGAAAACAACATAGCTAGAGCAAAGTTATGTAGACTTTTTTCTTCTGCAACTGCCTTGGAGTTTGGAATTTTTCATTTTAAGTCTTAATGAAGCGTTCATCTCTCACGATATTAGGATTCGCCAGAAACGACACGTGGTACAGATTCTTTAAACTGTAGGTTCCCTTTTACAGTTTGGATAACTGCGGTAGGTTGGGGACTGAAATGATCGAAAGACTTACACCTGGTAACTGAAACACGCAAAATTATTATTGTATTCATGTAGGACGTTTCCTCGATGCTTCAATTTTTTTTCACGATATGCATTTTTTTTCCTTATTTAGATAAGGCATAATCGATGTTTTTAAAATTTTTTGTATTTTATTCTAATTTTCTGTGTGCTTTAGTTTCGCTAACAGTCAGAAATAGTTGTAGGAAAGACATTTTTATATTGCACCGAAGCAGCTTTCATTTTAAATGCTGACTAGTTTTGGGCTTTGCCCATTATCTTAAGCCACCTATTATAAAGAACAAAGTTTGTTTTAGAGGAAGATACATGAATGTTGCAATGTTACATTGTATGTACAAGTCGTAATTACTTAAATTCATACGTATTTGGATACTGCGTAGGTCAGACTGTTTGTTTTAATTACTTTGATGTAATTTATTAAGCTTTTGATCCAAAGATGTTTTTGTTAAGTTTTAAATATTCTTTGCTTTATTTTGTTTGTGGTAATATCGCTGGTTATATGCAACGTGACATAACCAGTTCCATTACAAATATTCGTACAATAAATCTTTCGTTTTCATTCCGAACTATTTTAAGTGTTATATTGTAATATAAGGACAATATTGCTGTGCTACTCTAATTTATAGCGTCTTGTTGCATATTTGGAGATATATTACGGTTGGATGGATTGTACTTTATTTGCTGGTCAAGGTGTACATTGAATATTTGTTCTGGGTATTCAGTAATGTGAGTATAGATTTGTAATTCTTGTTAAACTTCCATTATTGTCCTTTGCATACGATATGTAAAATTTTTAGATTTTCTTCTATACTTCCAGTCGAATGTTTACTTTCTCTGAGGTGTGTGCCGAATGCCGAGACATTATTTTCGCTTATATTTATGTGGTCTCTAAATCTAATTTTGAAAGGTCTGCCTTTCTGTGCAATGTAGGCCTTGTCACATTTACTGCATTCGATTTTGTAAACTTCAGATTGACTATAGCGATCAGTTTTTTTTCTATTTTATGTACGATATTGTTTTCTAAAGTGTTGTTGGTGTATAAGCCTATTTTAAGATTTGTTTCCTTCAGTGCATACTTTATTCTGTCTGAAGTTTGTCCCCAGTATGGCAGTTTTACAAACTTGTCTTTCTTTCCTGTTTCAATTTTTGTTAAAGTGATTTCATCTTTAAAACTTTTCTGTTTTGAATTTAATTTCGATGTATATAGAGTATTGACTAGTTCTGGGTTATAGCCATTACTTATTGCTATATCTCTGAATGTATTCAGTTCAGAATTTATATTTTTGCTACAGAGAAGGTATGTGCGTCTTTATGGCTCAGTGGGTGAAAAGAGCTGTTATGAATCATTATGTTTGTAATTGTCGGTTTTCGGAATATGTTGAAAGTATGTACTCAGTTAGTCTTCGTGATTGTTAAGTGATTCATAATAGCTCTTAATACCCACATTTAAACTAGTTATATAAATAGCAATTATTCAGGTGACTTCATAAATTTACATAATTAGGCCTACTCAAATTATTGGTCCTATTTATGATTTTTTCGTAGGTAAGTTAATAGTTTATATTAGTTTTTTTATGTACTGTTATTTAGACTCGTAATTTTAATGTATTTAAATTTGTGGTTTAAATTTTTTTGAATACGGAATTGTTTAGTGGCGTACTATTATTTTTAATTTCGGCAATAATTTCTTAGTATCAGACGGATAGTTAAAATGAGTGACAAAATCGTAATGTATAATTGATTTAGCATCCAGTGATATATAAAACATGATCTGCCCATTTTTTTAACAAGGTAAATATGTAATTATGTTGTGCAATAGTTACAGCATGTAACGTTGTTACATTTATAATATTCGTACATGAATTTATGGGAACAACATATTCTGTAACTATGTGTAATCTTTTACTAATCGTTGTAACTGTTATTTACGAGAGTTTCAAAGTTCAATATCACGTAACGAGATAGTAAAAGTTAACATGTTATTTAAATAATCATACTATCTCGTAAAACTGTTTTAAAAATAGTATTTTAAATAGAGTGCGAGAATATTACAAAATTTTATTTAAGATTCCCAAAAGATTGTGGCTGTGGTGTTAGCAATGGATTTGTAAGGAATGCGCAACATATTAGAAACGTTACAAAGGGCGAGAGTACCTGACTGCAAACTTCGACACCGTTCGACCGATTGCCAAGAATTTGACAAGTACTGTCGTTTTTAATATAAAATGGAGGGTGAAGATGAACAGAGAGAGAGAGAGAACGGAAAGAGGTTGGCAGAGAGTGGGGAAGGTGATGGCAGAGGTAGAGGGATGGATAGATGGTTAGAGGGGAGTAGAAGGAGCAGCAGGAGAAGGAGGACGACGATGATGAGGAGGAGGAAGAGGTGGATGACGACGAAGACGATGCTGAGGTGGAGACAGAGAGGGGAGAGAGAAGATGGAGAGAGGGAGGAAAGAGGAGTGCACGGAATAACAAATACCTAAGTTACGCCGGATTTTAAGGTGGCTAATACAGTAAGAAGTCTAAGGCAGCGTCCTGCGTGAGCAAACTGTTGAGTGAACGCGGCCTGGCGACCGCACGAAAATTTCAAACACATGGCCAACAGTTAAGTTGTCCTCCGTGAGCACGCCCGCGCGATTCTGCGAAACGGACGCGATCAACCGGTTTGACAATTTCGAGCGAAGCGGGCGCGGTTTGCTCCTGGCATTTGAAGTTACAATGTCTGAAATTTTGATCGATGCCGTTTAAGAACGTTCTGTGTTGTGGGGCAATAAAAAGGTTATAAAACCGTTTATTATCGTACCGTAAATGCTTGGGAGTAGTCAAAGTGATTGGTACTACCGCTAAGTTCATTTAACTCACGTATATTAAAGTAGTATTGTTCACGTGTTTTGTTCAATATTTTATTCAAAATACAATTTAATTTTTTTCTCTCTTGTTAAAAACGGGTACTACAAGTACGTCCTTTTTACTCATTTATTGCTAAGCAGAATTTACATTATTCGTTAAAGATTTTCATTACTTTTTTAAAATAACTACTACTACAACTACGAAAATATAACACATGTATTAAACAGCAAAGTTTACATGTATGCTTCATACATATACAGTACTTTTTTACAGCAAGAAAATGGAAAAAAGTAATTTTGGTCATGTATTGGGGTCAGCCTCAATATTTTATTCAAAATACAATTTAATTTTTTTCTCTCTTGTTAAAAACGGGTACTACAAGTATGTCCTTTTTACTCATTTATTGCTAAGCAGAATTTACATTATTCGTTAAAGATTTTCATTACTTTTTTAAAATAACTACTACTACAACTATGAAAATATAACACATGTATTAAACAGCAAAGTTTACATGTATGCTTCATACATATACAGTACTTTTTTACAGCAAGAAAATGGAAAAAGTAATTTTGGTCATGTATTGGGGTCAGCCTCAATATTTTATTCAAAATACAATTTAATTTTTTTCTCTCTTGTTAAAAACGGGTACTACAAGTACGTCCTTTTTACTCATTTATTGCTAAGCAGAATTTACATTATTCGTTAAAGATTTTCATTAATTTTTTAAAATAACTACTACTACAACTACGAAAATATAACACATGTATTAAACAGCAAAGTTTACATGTATGCTTCATACATATACAGTACTTTTTTACAGCAAGAAAATGGAAAAAGTAATTTTGGTCATGTATTGGGGTCAGCCTCAATATTTTATTCAAAATACAATTTAATTTTTTTCTCTCTTGTTAAAAACGGGTACTACAAGTACGTCCTTTTTACTCATTTATTGCTAAGCAGAATTTACATTATTCGTTAAAGATTTTCATTACTTTTTTAAAATAACTACTACTACAACTACGAAAATATAACACATGTATTAAACAGCAAAGTTTACATGTATGCTTCATACATATACAGTACTTTTTTACAGCAAGAAAATGGAAAAAAGTAATTTTGGTCATGTATTGGGGTCAGCCTCAATATTTTATTCAAAATACAATTTAATTTTTTTCTCTCGTGTTAAAAACGGGTACTACAAGTACGTCCTTTTTACTCATTTATTGCTAAGCAGAATTTACATTATTCGTTAAAGATTTTCATTACTTTTTTAAAATAACTACTACTACAACTACGAAAATATAACATATGTATTAAACAGCAAAGTTTACATGTATGCTTCATACATATACAGTACTTTTTTACAGCAAGAAAATGGAAAAAGTAATTTTGGTCATGTATTGGGGTCAGCCTCAATATTTTATTCAAAATACAATTTAATTTTTTTCTCTCTTGTCAAATACGGGTACTACAAGTACGTCCTTTTTACTCATTTATTGCTAAGCAGAATTTACATTATTCGTTAAAGATTTTCATTACTTTTTTAAAATAACTACTACTACAACTACGAAAATATAACACATGTATTAAACAGCAAAGTTTACATGTATGCTTCATACATATACAGTACTTTTTTACAGCAAGAAAATGGAAAAAGTAATTTTGGTCATGTATTGGGGTCAGCCTCAATATTTTATTCAAAATACAATTTAATTTTTTTCTCTCTTGTTAAAAACGGGTACTACAAGTACGTCCTTTTTACTCATTTATTGCTAAGCAGAATTTACATTATTCGTTAAAGATTTTCATTACTTTTTTAAAATAACTACTACTACAACTACGAAAATATAACACATGTATTAAACAGCAAAGTTTACATGTATGCTTCATACATATACAGTACTTTTTTACAGCAAGAAAATGGAAAAAAGTAATTTTGGTCATGTATTGGGGTCAGCCTCAATATTTTATTCAAAATACAATTTAATTTTTTTCTCTCTTGTTAAAAACGGGTACTACAAGTACGTCCTTTTTACTCATTTATTGCTAAGCAGAATTTACATTATTCGTTAAAGATTTTCATTACTTTTTTAAAATAACTACTACTACAACTACGAAAATATAACACATGTATTAAACAGCAAAGTTTACATGTATGCTTCATACATATACAGTACTTTTTTACAGCAAGAAAATGGAAAAAGTAATTTTGGTCATGTATTGGGGTCAGCCTCAATATTTTATTCAAAATACAATTTAATTTTTTTCTCTCTTGTTAAAAACGGGTACTACAAGTACGTCCTTTTTACTCATTTATTGCTAAGCAGAATTTACATTATTCGTTAAAGATTTTCATTACTTTTTTAAAATAACTACTACTACAACTACGAAAATATAACACATGTATTAAACAGCAAAGTTTACATGTATGCTTCATACATATACAGTACTTTTTTACAGCAAGAAAATGGAAAAAGTAATTTTGGTCATGTATTGGGGTCAGCCTCAATATTTTATTCAAAATACAATTTAATTTTTTTCTCTCTTGTTAAAAACGGGTACTACAAGTACGTCCTTTTTACTCATTTATTGCTAAGCAGAATTTACATTATTCGTTAAAGATTTTCATTACTTTTTTAAAATAACTACTACTACAACTACGAAAATATAACACATGTATTAAACAGCAAAGTTTACATGTATGCTTCATACATATACAGTACTTTTTTACAGCAAGAAAATGGAAAAAGTAATTTTGGTCATGTATTGGGGTCAGCCTCAATATTTTATTCAAAATACAATTTAATTTTTTTCTCTCTTGTCAAAAACGGGTACTACAAGTACGTCCTTTTTACTCATTTATTGCTAAGCAGAATTTACATTATTCGTTAAAGATTTTCATTACTTTTTTAAAATTACTACTACTACAACTACGAAAATATAACACATGTATTAAACAGCAAAGTTTACATGTATGCTTCATACATATACAGTACTTTTTTACAGCAAGAAAATGGAAAAAGTAATTTTGGTCATGTATTGGGGTCAGCCTCAATATTTTATTCAAAATACAATTTAATTTTTTTCTCTCTTGTTAAAAACGGGTACTACAAGTACGTCCTTTTTACTCATTTATTGCTAAGCAGAATTTACATTATTCGTTAAAGATTTTCATTACTTTTTTAAAATAACTACTACTACAACTACGAAAATATAACACATGTATTAAACAGCAAAGTTTACATGTATGCTTCATACATATACAGTACTTTTTTACAGCAAGAAAATGGAAAAAGTAATTTTGGTCATGTATTGGGGTCAGCCTCAATATTTTATTCAAAATACAATTTAATTTTTTTCTCTCTTGTTAAAAACGGGTACTACAAGTACGTCCTTTTTACTCATTTATTGCTAAGCAGAATTTACATTATTCGTTAAAGATTTTCATTACTTTTTTAAAATAACTACTACTACAACTACGAAAATATAACACATGTATTAAACAGCAAAGTTTACATGTATGCTTCATACATATACAGTACTTTTTTACAGCAAGAAAATGGAAAAAGTAATTTTGGTCATGTATTGGGGTCAGCCTCAATATTTTATTCAAAATACAATTTAATTTTTTTCTCTCTTGTCAAAAACGGGTACTACAAGTACGTCCTTTTTACTCATTTATTGCTAAGCAGAATTTACATTATTCGTTAAAGATTTTCATTACTTTTTTAAAATAACTACTACTACAACTACGAAAATATAACACATGTATTAAACAGCAAAGTTTACATGTATGCTTCATACATATACAGTACTTTTTTACAGCAAGAAAATGGAAAAAGTAATTTTGGTCATGTATTGGGGTCAGCCTCAATATTTTATTCAAAATACAATTTAATTTTTTTCTCTCTTGTTAAAAACGGGTACTACAAGTACGTCCTTTTTACTCATTTATTGCTAAGCAGAATTTACATTATTCGTTAAAGATTTTCATTACTTTTTTAAAATAACTACTACTACAACTACGAAAATATAACACATGTATTAAACAGCAAAGTTTACATGTATGCTTCATACATATACAGTACTTTTTTACAGCAAGAAAATGGAAAAAAGTAATTTTGGTCATGTATTGGGGTCAGCCTCAATATTTTATTCAAAATACAATTTAATTTTTTTCTCTCTTGTTAAAAACGGGTACTACAAGTACGTCCTTTTTACTCATTTATTGCTAAGCAGAATTTACATTATTCGTTAAAGATTTTCATTACTTTTTTAAAATAACTACTACTACAACTACGAAAATATAACACATGTATTAAACAGCAAAGTTTACATGTATGCTTCATACATATACAGTACTTTTTTACAGCAAGAAAATGGAAAAAGTAATTTTGGTCATGTATTGGGGTCAGCCTCAATATTTTATTCAAAATACAATTTAATTTTTTTCTCTCTTGTTAAAAACGGGTACTACAAGTACGTCCTTTTTACTCATTTATTGCTAAGCAGAATTTACATTATTCGTTAAAGATTTTCATTACTTTTTTAAAATAACTACTACTACAACTACGAAAATATAACACATGTATTAAACAGCAAAGTTTACATGTATGCTTCATACATATACAGTACTTTTTTACAGCAAGAAAATGGAAAAAGTAATTTTGGTCATGTATTGGGGTCAGCCTCAATATTTTATTCAAAATACAATTTAATTTTTTTCTCTTTTGTCAAAAACGGGTACTACAAGTACGTCCTTTTTACTCATTTATTGCTAAGCAGAATTTACATTATTCGTTAAAGATTTTCATTACTATTTTAATATAACTACTACTACAACTACGAAAATATAACACATGTATTAAACAGCAAAGTTTACATGTATGCTTCATACATATACAGTACTTTTTTACAGCAAGAAAATGGAAAAAGTAATTTTGGTCATGTATTGGGGTCAGCCTCAATATTTTATTCAAAATACAATTTAATTTTTTTCTCTCTTGTTAAAAACGGGTACTACAAGTACGTCCTTTTTACTCATTTATTGCTAAGCAGAATTTACATTATTCGTTAAAGATTTTCATTACTTTTTTAAAATAACTACTACTACAACTACGAAAATATAACACATGTATTAAACAG
This sequence comes from Locusta migratoria, assembly GCA_026315105.1. Classification (NCBI taxonomy): domain Eukaryota; kingdom Metazoa; phylum Arthropoda; class Insecta; order Orthoptera; family Acrididae; genus Locusta; species Locusta migratoria. The sequence continues at coordinate 15,976,222 of CM048746.1, read as the reverse complement.
CAAAGTTTACATGTATGCTTCATACATATACAGTACTTTTTTACAGCAAGAAAATGGAAAAAGTAATTTTGGTCATGTATTGGGGTCAGCCTCAATATTTTATTCAAAATACAATTTAATTTTTTTCTCTCTTGTTAAAAACGGGTACTACAAGTACGTCCTTTTTACTCATTTATTGCTAAGCAGAATTTACATTATTCGTTAAAGATTTTCATTACTTTTTTAAAATAACTACTACTACAACTACGAAAATATAACACATGTATTAAACAGCAAAGTTTACATGTATGCTTCATACATATACAGTACTTTTTTACAGCAAGAAAATGGAAAAAGTAATTTTGGTCATGTATTGGGGTCAGCCTCAATATTTTATTCAAAATACAATTTAATTTTTTTCTCTCTTGTCAAAAACGGGTACTACAAGTACGTCCTTTTTACTCATTTATTGCTAAGCAGAATTTACATTATTCGTTAAAGATTTTCATTACTTTTTTAAAATTACTACTACTACAACTACGAAAATATAACACATGTATTAAACAGCAAAGTTTACATGTATGCTTCATACATATACAGTACTTTTTTACAGCAAGAAAATGGAAAAAGTAATTTTGGTCATGTATTGGGGTCAGCCACAATATTTTATTCAAAATACAATTTAATTTTTTTCTCTCTTGTTAAAAACGGGTACTACAAGTACGTCCTTTTTACTCATTTATTGCTAAGCAGAATTTACATTATTCGTTAAAGATTTTCATTACTTTTTTAAAATAACTACTACTACAACTACGAAAATATAACACATGTATTAAACAGCAAAGTTTACATGTATGCTTCATACATATACAGTACTTTTTTACAGCAAGAAAATGGAAAAAGTAATTTTGGTCATGTATTGGGGTCAGCCTCAATATTTTATTCAAAATACAATTTAATTTTTTTCTCTCTTGTTAAAAACGGGTACTACAAGTACGTCCTTTTTACTCATTTATTGCTAAGCAGAATTTACATTATTCGTTAAAGATTTTCATTACTTTTTTAAAATAACTACTACTACAACTACGAAAATATAACACATGTATTAAACAGCAAAGTTTACATGTATGCTTCATACATATACAGTACTTTTTTACAGCAAGAAAATGGAAAAAGTAGTTTTGGTCATGTATTGGGGTCAGCCTCAATATTTTATTCAAAATACAATTTAATTTTTTTCTCTCTTGTCAAAAACGGGTACTACAAGTACGTCCTTTTTACTCATTTATTGCTAAGCAGAATTTACATTATTCGTTAAAGATTTTCATTACTTTTTTAAAATAACTACTACTACAACTACGAAAATATAACACATGTATTAAACAGCAAAGTTTACATGTATGCTTCATACATATACAGTACTTTTTTACAGCAAGAAAATGGAAAAAGTAATTTTGGTCATGTATTGGGGTCAGCCTCAATATTTTATTCAAAATACAATTTAATTTTTTTCTCTCTTGTTAAAAACGGGTACTACAAGTACGTCCTTTTTACTCATTTATTGCTAAGCAGAATTTACATTATTCGTTAAAGATTTTCATTACTTTTTTAAAATAACTACTACTACAACTACGAAAATATAACACATGTATTAAACAGCAAAGTTTACATGTATGCTTCATACATATACAGTACTTTTTTACAGCAAGAAAATGGAAAAAAGTAATTTTGGTCATGTATTGGGGTCAGCCTCAATATTTTATTCAAAATACAATTTAATTTTTTTCTCTCGTGTTAAAAACGGGTACTACAAGTACGTCCTTTTTACTCATTTATTGCTAAGCAGAATTTACATTATTCGTTAAAGATTTTCATTACTTTTTTAAAATAACTACTACTACAACTACGAAAATATAACATATGTATTAAACAGCAAAGTTTACATGTATGCTTCATACATATACAGTACTTTTTTACAGCAAGAAAATGGAAAAAGTAATTTTGGTCATGTATTGGGGTCAGCCTCAATATTTTATTCAAAATACAATTTAATTTTTTTCTCTCTTGTCAAATACGGGTACTACAAGTACGTCCTTTTTACTCATTTATTGCTAAGCAGAATTTACATTATTCGTTAAAGATTTTCATTACTTTTTTAAAATAACTACTACTACAACTACGAAAATATAACACATGTATTAAACAGCAAAGTTTACATGTATGCTTCATACATATACAGTACTTTTTTACAGCAAGAAAATGGAAAAAGTAATTTTGGTCATGTATTGGGGTCAGCCTCAATATTTTATTCAAAATACAATTTAATTTTTTTCTCTCTTGTTAAAAACGGGTACTACAAGTACGTCCTTTTTACTCATTTATTGCTAAGCAGAATTTACATTATTCGTTAAAGATTTTCATTACTTTTTTAAAATAACTACTACTACAACTACGAAAATATAACACATGTATTAAACAGCAAAGTTTACATGTATGCTTCATACATATACAGTACTTTTTTACAGCAAGAAAATGGAAAAAAGTAATTTTGGTCATGTATTGGGGTCAGCCTCAATATTTTATTCAAAATACAATTTAATTTTTTTCTCTCTTGTTAAAAACGGGTACTACAAGTACGTCCTTTTTACTCATTTATTGCTAAGCAGAATTTACATTATTCGTTAAAGATTTTCATTACTTTTTTAAAATAACTACTACTACAACTACGAAAATATAACACATGTATTAAACAGCAAAGTTTACATGTATGCTTCATACATATACAGTACTTTTTTACAGCAAGAAAATGGAAAAAGTAATTTTGGTCATGTATTGGGGTCAGCCTCAATATTTTATTCAAAATACAATTTAATTTTTTTCTCTCTTGTTAAAAACGGGTACTACAAGTACGTCCTTTTTACTCATTTATTGCTAAGCAGAATTTACATTATTCGTTAAAGATTTTCATTACTTTTTTAAAATAACTACTACTACAACTACGAAAATATAACACATGTATTAAACAGCAAAGTTTACATGTATGCTTCATACATATACAGTACTTTTTTACAGCAAGAAAATGGAAAAAAGTAATTTTGGTCATGTATTGGGGTCAGCCTCAATATTTTATTCAAAATACAATTTAATTTTTTTCTCTCTTGTTAAAAACGGGTACTACAAGTACGTCCTTTTTACTCATTTATTGCTAAGCAGAATTTACATTATTCGTTAAAGATTTTCATTACTTTTTTAAAATAACTACTACTACAACTACGAAAATATAACACATGTATTAAACAGCAAAGTTTACATGTATGCTTCATACATATACAGTACTTTTTTACAGCAAGAAAATGGAAAAAGTAATTTTGGTCATGTATTGGGGTCAGCCTCAATATTTTATTCAAAATACAATTTAATTTTTTTCTCTCTTGTTAAAAACGGGTACTACAAGTACGTCCTTTTTACTCATTTATTGCTAAGCAGAATTTACATTATTCGTTAAAGATTTTCATTAATTTTTTAAAATAACTACTACTACAACTACGAAAATATAACACATGTATTAAACAGCAAAGTTTACATGTATGCTTCATACATATACAGTACTTTTTTACAGCAAGAAAATGGAAAAAGTAATTTTGGTCATGTATTGGGGTCAGCCTCAATATTTTATTCAAAATACAATTTAATTTTTTTCTCTCTTGTTAAAAACGGGTACTACAAGTACGTCCTTTTTACTCATTTATTGCTAAGCAGAATTTACATTATTCGTTAAAGATTTTCATTACTTTTTTAAAATAACTACTACTACAACTACGAAAATATAACACATGTATTAAACAGCAAAGTTTACATGTATGCTTCATACATATACAGTACTTTTTTACAGCAAGAAAATGGAAAAAGTAATTTTGGTCATGTATTGGGGTCAGCCTCAATATTTTATTCAAAATACAATTTAATTTTTTTCTCTCTTGTTAAAAACGGGTACTACAAGTACGTCCTTTTTACTCATTTATTGCTAAGCAGAATTTACATTATTCGTTAAAGATTTTCATTACTTTTTTAAAATAACTACTACTACAACTACGAAAATATAACACATGTATTAAACAGCAAAGTTTACATGTATGCTTCATACATATACAGTACTTTTTTACAGCAAGAAAATGGAAAAAAGTAATTTTGGTCATGTATTGGGGTCCGCCTCAATATTTTATTCAAAATACAATTTAATTTTTTTCTCTCTTGTTAAAAACGGGTACTACAAGTACGTCCTTTTTACTCATTTATTGCTAAGCAGAATTTACATTATTCGTTAAAGATTTTCATTACTTTTTTAAAATAACTACTACTACAACTACGAAAATATAACACATGTATTAAACAGCAAAGTTTACATGTATGCTTCATACATATACAGTACTTTTTTACAGCAAGAAAATGGAAAAAAGTAATTTTGGTCATGTATTGGGGTCAGCCTCAATATTTTATTCAAAATACAATTTAATTTTTTTCTCTCTTGTTAAAAACGGGTACTACAAGTACGTCCTTTTTACTCATTTATTGCTAAGCAGAATTTACATTATTCGTTAAAGATTTTCATTACTTTTTTAAAATAACTACTACTACAACTACGAAAATATAACACATGTATTAAACAGCAAAGTTTACATGTATGCTTTATACATATACAGTACTTTTTTACAGCAAGAAAATGGAAAAAGTAATTTTGGTCATGTATTGGGGTCAGCCTCAATATTTTATTCAAAATACAATTTAATTTTTTTCTCTCTTGTTAAAAACGGGTACTACAAGTACGTCCTTTTTACTCATTTATTGCTAAGCAGAATTTACATTATTCGTTAAAGATTTTCATTACTTTTTTAAAATAACTACTACTACAACTACGAAAATATAACACATGTATTAAACAGCAAAGTTTACATGTATGCTTCATACATATACAGTACTTTTTTACAGCAAGAAAATGGTAAAAGTAATTTTGGTCATGTATTGGGGTCAGCCTCAATATTTTATTCAAAATACAATTTAATTTTTTTCTCTCTTGTTAAAAACGGGTACTACAAGTACGTCCTTTTTACTCATTTATTGCTAAGCAGAATTTACATTATTCGTTAAAGATTTTCATTAATTTTTTAAAATAACTACTACTACAACTACGAAAATATAACACATGTATTAAACAGCAAAGTTTACATGTATGCTTCATACATATACAGTACTTTTTTACAGCAAGAAAATGGAAAAAGTAATTTTGGTCATGTATTGGGGTCAGCCTCAATATTTTATTCAAAATACAATTTAATTTTTTTCTCTCTTGTTAAAAACGGGTACTACAAGTACGTCCTTTTTACTCATTTATTGCTAAGCAGAATTTACATTATTCGTTAAAGATTTTCATTACTTTTTTAAAATAACTACTACTACAACTACGAAAATATAACACATGTATTAAACAGCAAAGTTTACATGTATGCTTCATACATATACAGTACTTTTTTACAGCAAGAAAATGGAAAAAGTAATTTTGGTCATGTATTGGGGTCAGCCTCAATATTTTATTCAAAATACAATTTAATTTTTTTCTCTCTTGTTAAAAACGGGTACTACAAGTACGTCCTTTTTACTCATTTATTGCTAAGCAGAATTTACATTATTCGTTAAAGATTTTCATTACTTTTTTAAAATAACTACTACTACAACTACGAAAATATAACACATGTATTAAACAGCAAAGTTTACATGTATGCTTCATACATATACAGTACTTTTTTACAGCAAGAAAATGGAAAAAAGTAATTTTGGTCATGTATTGGGGTCCGCCTCAATATTTTATTCAAAATACAATTTAATTTTTTTCTCTCTTGTTAAAAACGGGTACTACAAGTACGTCCTTTTTACTCATTTATTGCTAAGCAGAATTTACATTATTCGTTAAAGATTTTCATTACTTTTTTAAAATAACTACTACTACAACTACGAAAATATAACACATGTATTAAACAGCAAAGTTTACATGTATGCTTCATACATATACAGTACTTTTTTACAGCAAGAAAATGGAAAAAAGTAATTTTGGTCATGTATTGGGGTCAGCCTCAATATTTTATTCAAAATACAATTTAATTTTTTTCTCTCTTGTTAAAAACGGGTACTACAAGTACGTCCTTTTTACTCATTTATTGCTAAGCAGAATTTACATTATTCGTTAAAGATTTTCATTACTTTTTTAAAATAACTACTACTACAACTACGAAAATATAACACATGTATTAAACAGCAAAGTTTACATGTATGCTTCATACATATACAGTACTTTTTTACAGCAAGAAAATGGAAAAAGTAATTTTGGTCATGTATTGGGGTCAGCCTCAATATTTTATTCAAAATACAATTTAATTTTTTTCTCTTTTGTCAAAAACGGGTACTACAAGTACGTCCTTTTTACTCATTTATTGCTAAGCAGAATTTACATTTTTCGTTAAAGATTTTCATTACTATTTTAATATAACTACTACTACAACTACGAAAATATAACACATGTATTAAACAGCAAAGTTTACATGTATGCTTCATACATATACAGTACTTTTTTACAGCAAGAAAATGGAAAAAGTAATTTTGGTCATGTATTGGGGTCAGCCTCAATATTTTATTCAAAATACAATTTAATTTTTTTCTCTCTTGTTAAAAACGGGTACTACAAGTACGTCCTTTTTACTCATTTATTGCTAAGCAGAATTTACATTATTCGTTAAAGATTTTCATTACTTTTTTAAAATAACTACTACTACAACTACGAAAATATAACACATGTATTAAACAGCAAAGTTTACATGTATGCTTCATACATATACAGTACTTTTTTACAGCAAGAAAATGGAAAAAAGTAATTTTGGTCATGTATTGGGGTCCGCCTCAATATTTTATTCAAAATACAATTTAATTTTTTTCTCTCTTGTTAAAAACAGGTACTACAAGTACGTCCTTTTTACTCATTTATTGCTAAGCAGAATTTACATTATTCGTTAAAGATTTTCATTACTTTTTTAAAATAACTACTACTACAACTACGAAAATATAACACATGTATTAAACAGCAAAGTTTACATGTATGCTTCATACATATACAGTACTTTTTTACAGCAAGAAAATGGAAAAAGTAATTTTGGTCATGTATTGGGGTCAGCCTCAATATTTTATTCAAAATACAATTTAATTTTTTTCTCTCTTGTCAAAAACGGGTACTACAAGTACGTCCTTTTTACTCATTTATTGCTAAGCAGAATTTACATTATTCGTTAAAGATTTTCATTACTTTTTTAAAATAACTACTACTACAACTACGAAAATATAACACATGTATTAAACAGCAAAGTTTACATGTATGCTTCATACATATACAGTACTTTTTTACAGCAAGAAAATGGAAAAAGTAATTTTGGTCATGTATTGGGGTCAGCCTCAATATTTTATTCAAAATACAATTTAATTTTTTTCTCTCTTGTTAAAAACGGGTACTACAAGTACGTCCTTTTTACTCATTTATTGCTAAGCAGAATTTACATTATTCGTTAAAGATTTTCATTACTTTTTTAAAATAACTACTACTACAACTACGAAAATATAACACATGTATTAAACAGCAAAGTTTACATGTATGCTTCATACATATACAGTACTTTTTTACAGCAAGAAAATGGAAAAAGTAATTTTGGTCATGTATTGGGGTCAGCCTCAATATTTTATTCAAAATACAATTTAATTTTTTTCTCTCTTGTTAAAAACGGGTACTACAAGTACGTCCTTTTTACTCATTTATTGCTAAGCAGAATTTACATTATTCGTTAAAGATTTTCATTACTTTTTTAAAATAACTACTACTACAACTACGAAAATATAACACATGTATTAAACAGCAAAGTTTACATGTATGCTTCATACATATACAGTACTTTTTTACAGCAAGAAAATGGAAAAAGTAATTTTGGTCATGTATTGGGGTCAGCCTCAATATTTTATTCAAAATACAATTTAATTTTTTTCTCTCTTGTCAAAAACGGGTACTACAAGTACGTCCTTTTTACTCATTTATTGCTAAGCAGAATTTACATTATTCGTTAAAGATTTTCATTACTTTTTTAAAATAACTACTACTACAACTACGAAAATATAACACATGTATTAAACAGCAAAGTTTACATGTATGCTTCATACATATACAGTACTTTTTTACAGCAAGAAAATGGAAAAAGTAATTTTGGTCATGTATTGGGGTCAGCCTCAATATTTTATTCAAAATACAATTTAATTTTTTTCTCTCTTGTTAAAAACGGGTACTACAAGTACGTCCTTTTTACTCATTTATTGCTAAGCAGAATTTACATTATTCGTTAAAGATTTTCATTACTTTTTTAAAATAACTACTACTACAACTACGAAAATATAACACATGTATTAAACAGCAAAGTTTACATGTATGCTTCATACATATACAGTACTTTTTTACAGCAAGAAAATGGAAAAAAGTAATTTTGGTCATGTATTGGGGTCAGCCTCAATATTTTATTCAAAATACAATTTAATTTTTTTCTCTCTTGTTAAAAACGGGTACTACAAGTACGTCCTTTTTACTCATTTATTGCTAAGCAGAATTTACATTATTCGTTAAAGATTTTCATTACTTTTTTAAAATAACTACTACTACAACTACGAAAATATAACACATGTATTAAACAGCAAAGTTTACATGTATGCTTCATACATATACAGTACTTTTTTACAGCAAGAAAATGGAAAAAGTAATTTTGGTCATGTATTGGGGTCAGCCTCAATATTTTATTCAAAATACAATTTAATTTTTTTCTCTCTTGTTAAAAACGGGTACTACAAGTACGTCCTTTTTACTCATTTATTGCTAAGCAGAATTTACATTATTCGTTAAAGATTTTCATTAATTTTTTAAAATAACTACTACTACAACTACGAAAATATAACACATGTATTAAACAGCAAAGTTTACATGTATGCTTCATACATATACAGTACTTTTTTACAGCAAGAAAATGGAAAAAGTAATTTTGGTCATGTATTGGGGTCAGCCTCAATATTTTATTCAAAATACAATTTAATTTTTTTCTCTCTTGTTAAAAACGGGTACTACAAGTACGTCCTTTTTACTCATTTATTGCTAAGCAGAATTTACATTATTCGTTAAAGATTTTCATTACTTTTTTAAAATAACTACTACTACAACTACGAAAATATAACACATGTATTAAACAGCAAAGTTTACATGTATGCTTCATACATATACAGTACTTTTTTACAGCAAGAAAATGGAAAAAGTAATTTTGGTCATGTATTGGGGTCAGCCTCAATATTTTATTCAAAATACAATTTAATTTTTTTCTCTCTTGTTAAAAACGGGTACTACAAGTACGTCCTTTTTACTCATTTATTGCTAAGCAGAATTTACATTATTCGTTAAAGATTTTCATTACTTTTTTAAAATAACTACTACTACAACTACGAAAATATAACACATGTATTAAACAGCAAAGTTTACATGTATGCTTCATACATATACAGTACTTTTTTACAGCAAGAAAATGGAAAAAAGTAATTTTGGTCATGTATTGGGGTCCGCCTCAATATTTTATTCAAAATACAATTTAATTTTTTTCTCTCTTGTTAAAAACGGGTACTACAAGTACGTCCTTTTTACTCATTTATTGCTAAGCAGAATTTACATTATTCGTTAAAGATTTTCATTACTTTTTTAAAATAACTACTACTACAACTACGAAAATATAACACATGTATTAAACAGCAAAGTTTACATGTATGCTTCATACATATACAGTACTTTTTTACAGCAAGAAAATGGAAAAAAGTAATTTTGGTCATGTATTGGGGTCAGCCTCAATATTTTATTCAAAATACAATTTAATTTTTTTCTCTCTTGTTAAAAACGGGTACTACAAGTACGTCCTTTTTACTCATTTATTGCTAAGCAGAATTTACATTATTCGTTAAAGATTTTCATTACTTTTTTAAAATAACTACTACTACAACTACGAAAATATAACACATGTATTAAACAGCAAAGTTTACATGTATGCTTCATACATATACAGTACTTTTTTACAGCAAGAAAATGGAAAAAGTAATTTTGGTCATGTATTGGGGTCAGCCTCAATATTTTATTCAAAATACAATTTAATTTTTTTCTCTTTTGTCAAAAACGGGTACTACAAGTACGTCCTTTTTACTCATTTATTGCTAAGCAGAATTTACATTTTTCGTTAAAGATTTTCATTACTATTTTAATATAACTACTACTACAACTACGAAAATATAACACATGTATTAAACAGCAAAGTTTACATGTATGCTTCATACATATACAGTACTTTTTTACAGCAAGAAAATGGAAAAAGTAATTTTGGTCATGTATTGGGGTCAGCCTCAATATTTTATTCAAAATACAATTTAATTTTTTTCTCTCTTGTTAAAAACGGGTACTACAAGTACGTCCTTTTTACTCATTTATTGCTAAGCAGAATTTACATTATTCGTTAAAGATTTTCATTACTTTTTTAAAATAACTACTACTACAACTACGAAAATATAACACATGTATTAAACAGCAAAGTTTACATGTATGCTTCATACATATACAGTACTTTTTTACAGCAAGAAAATGGAAAAAAGTAATTTTGGTCATGTATTGGGGTCCGCCTCAATATTTTATTCAAAATACAATTTAATTTTTTTCTCTCTTGTTAAAAACAGGTACTACAAGTACGTCCTTTTTACTCATTTATTGCTAAGCAGAATTTACATTATTCGTTAAAGATTTTCATTACTTTTTTAAAATAACTACTACTACAACTACGAAAATATAACACATGTATTAAACAGCAAAGTTTACATGTATGCTTCATACATATACAGTACTTTTTTACAGCAAGAAAATGGAAAAAGTAATTTTGGTCATGTATTGGGGTCAGCCTCAATATTTTATTCAAAATACAATTTAATTTTTTTCTCTCTTGTCAAAAACGGGTACTACAAGTACGTCCTTTTTACTCATTTATTGCTAAGCAGAATTTACATTATTCGTTAAAGATTTTCATTACTTTTTTAAAATAACTACTACTACAACTACGAAAATATAACACATGTATTAAACAGCAAAGTTTACATGTATGCTTCATACATATACAGTACTTTTTTACAGCAAGAAAATGGAAAAAGTAATTTTGGTCATGTATTGGGGTCAGCCTCAATATTTTATTCAAAATACAATTTAATTTTTTTCTCTCTTGTTAAAAACGGGTACTACAAGTACGTCCTTTTTACTCATTTATTGCTAAGCAGAATTTACATTATTCGTTAAAGATTTTCATTACTTTTTTAAAATAACTACTACTACAACTACGAAAATATAACACATGTATTAAACAGCAAAGTTTACATGTATGCTTCATACATATACAGTACTTTTTTACAGCAAGAAAATGGAAAAAGTAATTTCGGTCATGTATTGGGGTCAGCCTCCGCGCGGTTTGGCTGCGCACATAGGACAGGACTGCGCGATCGCACCGCTTCGCGCCACATCGCCCGCCGATTCGCGCGGTGCCACACCGCCCCGCGTTCGCATCTCACCGCTCACGTAGGACAAGGGGTAATAGGACAAACAAATAAGAAACAGAGATGGGTGATGTGACGAGCATAGAGATCAAGAAAAGGAGTGTAGGATGTATTCCAATTCGCCTGAATTTTTAGCTGTTCTGTTGTATAAATAATGTCGATTCTCTTTGTCCAGCTTGGAACTTTGCAGTCGCTCTTGATTCTCACTTGCAATCACGTCCAGAAGCCACCAAAGTTGCTAAGGTGGCTTGCACCTGGCCATTGAGTCACAGGACATTATTTTTGTTTGTACAGAATCGTCTGAGTAGGACTTGCACTTGTCCTTTTCGCCCCTAGCTGTTACACAGGAGCAGAAACTGCACTGCATAAACGTACGCAGGTAATGATCATGTAGCATGACTGTGCTATTACCGTGGCGAACGGGAAAGACAGCAGCGTGGTCTAAGGCGTCATGCTGCAGATTGGACGGCTGTTCCAGCTGGAGGTTAGAGTCTATGTATTGTCTATAGTGAAAGTTAACCCAGATAGCGCGGAATTATTCTTGGTTTAATTTTTCTCTCAGAAGCTACTAATTACCTTCATATGTCTGCACAATAGTGTTATAAATGATTTTTTTCACAATCACACCATTTGTTTCGTAATAATGCCCTTACTTCTGGAATGACGTCAAAATAAATGTTTTATAATTTTAATCTGAGGAATCATTATGTCTCCAAAACTGAACGAAGTTCCAGAACTATAAACCCAACTATGAGGAAGTCGTCAGTATTTTCTGTATGAACCTCAACTTTGCAGCTGTATCCAGCAACTTTGTAATCGAAAATACAAGCTAATACTGATCTACAGTGGGAGCAGGCGATCCAAAGAAATAAAATATGACACTGTACACGAATTCTTACAGACAAGAATAAAAAAGTAAGCTGCCGTTCTCGTTCTTCTGGAAGGACGTCAGTGCTATCTAGGTTAAGGAGGGGAAGGTCGGAAAAGTTGACGAGGAGTCTAAGATGACGAATTTGGAGTTTCTCCGATAGCTAAATATCTGGTGCTACGTGCATTGTAGTATTACTTCCTTAGGGCGCTCTGCAGGCATGTCTGTTAAGAAAGAAGCACTTGGTCATGTTTTTTTGGCAACAGAGTCTGGGAAGTGGATGCTGTTTTGGTAACAGTCTTTCCTGCGGTTTAAATAAGTGTCATGCAATTAATACTTTTGTATTAATGAATATAAGTTGATTCCTCTTAAACCTTCTACATTTACTGAAGTTTTAATAACGGTTTAATGAATTCATTGTGTAAGACTGTCTGCATTTATAAGTCTGAAAACAAATTTTCGTCTGCGGTTAAGATGACGAATTATGCAGTTCATAAGGAAGACAGGGTGACAGAAATGGAGCAAGGAATCATTGAAAGAGGTAATGCAGCGTGTAAGAAGTGGTAAGCCTGTTAAAGGCGCCGATAGGAAGTTCAACTTCCCTGAAGCTACTTTAGGTCACTATGTAAGAAAACATGTTGATGAAGCAAGCTCTGCCGTGGTGGAGTAGCCGAGCGGTCTAAGGCGCCTCGCTGCGGGGCGCGCGGTTGCTCGCCGTCGGAGGTTCGAGTCCTCCCTGGGGCATGGGTGTGTATGTTATCCTTAGGTTAGTTTACCTTAGTTTGAGTACTTTGTAAGTAACGGACTGATGACCACGCAGTTTGACCCGATAGATTTACAAACATTTGAATTTTTTTTTTTTTTTTTTTTTTTTTTTTTAAAGTAAGCTCTGCTCAGTATACGGGCTTAAATTATAGGGCTGCAAAGGAAAAATGTTATATTTGTGTCTCTTTTGATAGATAAGCATGAATAAAAGTCGTGTTTACTAAAGAAAATGTTCATTTCGTTATATTACCCTACCTGTAGGGTAAGTCGACGAATGGTACTGTCACTAACAAAAAGAGGTCTAGGTAAAAAAATCTTCAATATTAGGAATCGTTTAAGAACTTTATTACAAAGGAGATACATTAAGCAATCGATAAATAAAATATCTGCCTTCAACGTAAGAGCCAGAAAAAATATACGTTAATGTCAACATCTTACCCGACTCTCCCCTAGTTTGTAAATCTTAGGACTGGCGCCCATAGCAGTTCGGTCCAATTGGTTTACAAATATCACTATAATTGTAAATTTATGTTCCTAGAGACTGTTTTGCGCCTCGAAAATGTCAAAGACATTAAAGGTGGAGCAATTAATTAAAATTTGTGCCGCGGCCGGGAATGTTCCGATATGTCAATTGCTGAGGTGCTATTATGATGCATGGAGAGCCTTGGCTGTTGTGGAACACAGAAGCTAAATTAAAGTTTGTGACGTGGAGGAAAGTCGTACTTACGGTATTCCAAGGCGCCTTCTACATCTACATCTACATCTACATCTACAAGGGATACTCTGCAAACCACATTTAAGTGCCTGGCAGAGGGTACATCGAACCACAATTATACTATTTATCTCACATTCCATTCTCGATTAGCGCGCGCGAAGAATGAACACCTGAATCTCTCTGTTCGAGCTCTGATTTCTCGTGTTTTATTCTGATGATCATTTCTACCTATGTAAGTGGCAGTCAACAATATATTTTCGCATTCGGAGGAGAATGTTGGCGATTGGAGTTTCGCAAGTAGCCCTCGCCGCAGCGATAAGCGCCGTTGTTGTAATGATTCCCATTTATCCCCTCTATCAAGACAATACGAAACGAGCTGCCCTTATTTGGACTCTTTCGATATCCTCCGTTAAACCCACCTGATAAGTATCCCACACTGGACTGCAATACTCCATAAATGGACGGACAAGCGTAGTGTATGCAATTTCTTTTGTAGTTCTGTTGCATGTTTTAAGGGTTCTGCCAATAAAACGCAGTGTCTGGTTCGCCTTTCCCACGACATTATCTACGTGTTCTTTCCAATTGAAGTCTGAAGTAATAGTAATTCCTAGGTATTTTGTGGAGGTTACGGCCTTCACTTTTGATTGATTTATCTTGTAAACAAAGTTTAACAGATTTCTTTGCGTACTCATGTGGACGACTTCACACTTCTCATTATTTAGAGTCAGTTGCCAATTTTTACACCATACTAATATCTTATTCAGATCGGTCTGCAGTTAATTTTGATCTTCAGATGATTTAGATTGTGAGGTACGGTGTCAAAAACTTTCTGGAAATCAAGAAATACGGAATCGATTAGCGAACCCTTGTCGATAGCACCGATCACTTCGTGTGAATAAAGAGCTAGTTGTGTTTCGCATGAACGATATTTTCTAAATCCGTGTTGACCTTGGGTCAATAGATCATTCTGTTCGCTAGTGCTGCGGTGGTCTATTTTTTAACACGTCTGCCTAGTGAGCATGGATGTCCGGTTTCGATTTCCGACCGCGGAACAAATTGATTTCATTGCTTCACCTTTAACTTTAAGGTTAAGAAACATTTGAACATTGCGAGAAAGGTAGGAAGTGAGACGTGCGTCACGTCACGTCCTGTCCTCAGATAAGGCTTGAGACAACACGATTGCTAGCTGTCTCGCTGGCCGCAATGTAGGCTGTGCGCCAGTGGTCAGCCAGTCAGCTGACAACCCTGTTGTCTCAAGCCTTCTCTGATGACGTGACGTGACGTACATACTACGGCTGTCTCTGGTTGGCCCCGGCTATTGCTCGGCGAGCTGGCCCGCCCTCGCCCTCGTTCTGGAGGGGAGAGAGCGCTTATGGGGCAGGTGGCTCGTCCGCAGAGACGGATGTCCCGCCGACGGCTGCAGATTGCGGGATTGCCGGCTGTGGGGCGCCCCCACTCGTCACCTCCCTGGCCTAAAGTATCGCACCACTGCTGGCGCTGCAGGGGCTGCGCCCCAAATAAATCGTACTGCTCTCTCCCCACACAAAGATCGGAACGCTCAAGTTGAACCTAACCACCCGCAGGCTTTCCCTCTACATCCGGCGCCAACTTTTACATATTGCCACTGTTGTCGATTCAGGTCGAGAATCGATTCAGAGGAACGTTGTTTCAGATATCTATTAGTTTCTAGTTGAACCCCTTAAAGCACAAGTGGTCTAATATTATCTTCGATCGTAGATATTTAGCACGCTCATCGAAAAATCAGCTGTGTACTTTTTTATATTTTCTGGCCCTAAGTGTTCTCAGTAAACTTAATTTTAACGTATGTGTTAATTTTTTGAAAATTTATTAAGTTGTATTTTGTGTAGTTACACCACTTGTGTTGCAACCAGGAGAAAGATATTATTGATAAGGAAAACATTTAAGTCTGTAACAAAATACTGTATTGAAAATTTAAATATACTTGATTCACATTACTTCCTACTCATATCACAATATTCCTTTCGAGTTAGGTAGCAGGCCAATGACAACGGCGTTCTCACTGGAAATGGTGATGAACAGGAAGGACGTACAGAAAAAGGTCTGTCATGTCCTGCTTCTTTTCCTGTGTTACAGGGCGTGAACCTCTGTAGAGCTTCTCTTGATGGATGTTAAGAAAGTTACCAGGTCGTCCTCTACATCTACATCTACATGGGATACTCTGCAAATCACATTTAAGTGCCTGGCAGAGGGTTCATCGAACCACCGTTATACTATTTTACCGCCCATTCCATTCTCGAATAGCGCGCGGGAAGAATGAACAACTGAATCTCTCCGTTCGGGCTCTGATTTCTCGTATTTTATTCTGCTGATCATTTCTATCTATGTAAGTGGGAGTCAACAATATATTTTCGCATTCGGAGGAGAATGTTGGCGATTGGAGTTTCGTAAGTAGCCCACGGCGTAGCGATTAGCCCCGTTGTTGTAATGATTCCCAACCCAGATCTTGTATCATTTCCGTAACGCTGTCTCCCCTGTATCGTGGCAATACGAAACAAGCTGCCCTTCTTTGGACTCTTTCGATGTCCTCCGTCAAACCCACCTGATAAGGATCCCACACTGGGCAGCAATACTCCATAAAAGGACGAACAAGCGTAGTGTATGCAGTTTCTTTAGTAGTGACGTTGCATTTTTTAAGGGTTCTGCCAATAAAATGCAATCTCTGGTTCGCCTTTCAATATCCATGCCCGAGGGGGGATTCGAATCCTCGACCGTAGTGGTCGTCCAGACCGTGACTGGAGCGCCTCAGTCCCCTCGGCCACCGCGGCCGGCGGTTCGCCTTTCCCACGACATTATCTACGTGTTCTTTCCAATGTAAGTCAGAAGTAATTGTAATTCCTAGCTATTTTGTGCAGTTTACAGCCTTCACACTTGATTGATTTATCATGTAAAGAAAGTTTAACGGATTTCTTTTCGTACTCATGTGGACGACTTCACACTTCTCATTATTTAGAGTCAACTACCAATTCTTACACCATACTGATATCTTATTCAGCAGTTGGGTTTGATCTTCAGATTATATATATATATATATATATATATATATATATATATATATATATATATATCGAACACAATAGGAAGGTTAACTAAATAAATCTTTCAGATATTTTCTTCCAAAAATGTTCAAATGTTTGTAATCTTGTGGGACCAAACTACGTTGGTCATCAGTCCCTAGTCTTACAAACTACTTAAACTAAGTTAAACTAACCTAAGGACAACACACACATCCGTGTCCGAGGGAGGATTCGAACCTCCGACGCGGGAGGCAGCGCGAGAAATTTTCTTGATGTATATGAAATGACCAATGTTTCTGTGTAGATTTCTTTTTGAAAGAGTTTTTATTTGTTACGAAAGCTGAACACAGAATGTGCTAAATTAGAAATAAGTTTATCTCTTCTTTGTAATAATTGGTATAGTGTTTGTAAATGCTGAACAAGATTAATGAAGAAGTTCATATCTATCAACCATTGTGGCTCATCAAGCTGAGGGAAAGATTTTCCTTTCCCTGGAGAAATTGCTTGATTGGATCCAGTAATTAGAAAAAAATGTGAAGAACATTACCTACTGATACCCATCTCACCAAGCAAGACCAAGCCATCACCAGGAAACTCGTCATCCCTGATGTCTTCTGTGAAAAAATTGAACTGTGTGGGTTTTGGCATTTGAACGAACGAAGGTCATAATTTTTAATACCACCTGCATAATATGTGGACATTGAAAATATTTAGATGCTGAATGTTCCCTGTGAATAATACAGTGGACAGGTAGGTATTCAAGGGATGCAACGTGAGCCTTTAAAAGCCCGACTGGGCCCTGGGTTGCACCTGTCAGCAGCAGTGCTGACAATCTTCCTAGTAGGCACTGAATGTTTCACTAAAACACCGTCCAGGGTTTCTCTAATTGTACAATCTATAGTAGTATCCAAAAGGTAACAAAGTCTAAGAGCTCTTTCACCAAGTCATTTGATGCATACCTCACTAATAAGGCAAATTGCACTTTATCTTGGATATTAGTAGACTCGTCCAAGTCTAGACTCCTTGCCGTCAGTCAGTTGTATGTTTCTGGAAGTTACAACGTCATCACTAACAACATATACTCTAGTCTCTATTGTACACTACTAGCTACTAAAATTGATACACCAAGAAGAAATGCAGATGATCAACGGGTATTCATTGGACAAATATACTAGAACTGGCATGTGATTACATTTTCACGGAGTTTAGGTGTATAGCTCCTGAGAAATCAGTACCCAGGAAAACCACCTCTGGTCGTAATAACGGCCTTGATGCGCCTGGGAATGAGTCAAACAGGCCTTGGATGGCGTGTACAGGTACAGATGCCCATGCAGCTTCAACACGATACCACAGTTCATCCTGGCGTATTGTAACGACACAGTTGCATGCTCACCATTGACCAGACTTTTCAATTGGTGAGAGAACTGGAGAATAAGCTGGCCAGGCCAGCAGTCGAACATTTTCCGTATCTAGAAAGGCCCGTACAGGACCTACAATATGCAGTCGTGCATTATCCTGCTGAAATCTAGGGTTTCGCAGGGATCGAATGGATGGTAGAGCCACGGGTCATTACACTTCTGAAACGTAACGGCCACTGTGCAAAGTGCCGTTGATGCGAAGAAGAGGTGACCGAGACGTATAACCAATGGCACCCATACCATCACGCCAGGTGATACGCCAGTATGGCAATGACGAATACACGCTTCCAATGTGAGTTCACCGCGATGTCGCCAAACACTGATGCGACCATCATGATGCTGTAAATAGAACCTGGATTCATCCGAAAAAAATGACGTTTTGCCTTTCGTGCAACCAGGTTCGTCGTTGCGTACACCATCGCAGGCGCTCCTGTGACGCAGCGTCAAGGGTAACCGCAGCCATAGTTTCTGAGCTTCTAGTCCATGCTGCTGTAAACGTCGTCGAACTGTTCGTGCAGATGGTTGTTGTCTTGCAAACGTCTTCATCTGTTGACTCAGGGATCGAGACGTGGCTGCACGATCCGTTACGTCCATGCGAATAAGATGCCTGTCATCTCGACTGCTAGTGATACGAAGCCGTTGGGATCGAGCACGGGGTTCCGTATTGCCCTCCTGCAATCTGACCTTTATCAAAGTCGGAAACGTGATGGTACGCATTTGTCCTCCTTACACGAGGAATCACAACAACGTTTCACCAGGCAACGCCGGTCAACTGCTGTTTGTGTATGAGAAATCGGTTGGAAACTTTCCTCATGTCAGCACGTTGTAGGTGTTGCCACCGGCGCCAAGTTTGTGTGAATGCTCCGAAAAACTAATCATTTGCATATCACAGCATCTTCCTTCTGTCGGTTAAATTTCGCGTCTGTAGCACGTCATCTTCGTGGTGTAGCAATTTTAATTGACAGGAATGTATGTCTAATTGCGGACATTTGGTTAACCAGTTTTTGTAGTTTCTTGCTTTTGAGGTCTAAAACAATTCTCCGGTATTGTTCTTTATTTCTATGTTAGTTTTTTTGATTTTGCAATATTATTGCGGACATTTGGTTAACCAGTTTTTGTAGTTTCTTGCTTTTGAGGTCTAAAACAATTCTCCGGTATTGTTCTTTACTTCTATGTTAGTTTATTTGATTTTGCAATATTAAAAGCCAAAACAAAGCCAGCTTCAGTTTCTAAATCCGCATCTCTCGTAAACATGGTCATAACCCTAAACTGCGCTTAAAGTTTTTCCTTTAATGACAATTTAGTTTTCGTCAGCTAAGAACCAACAGGAAATTCTATTCTGAAACCAATATGGCTAGTGTCGTACTGGCTTCGTACTGTGATAATGTCATTTGACACAAAATGCACTTGGCTTTACAGTTCGCCGGCCGCGGTGGCCGAGATGACTGAGGCGCTCCAGTCACGGTCTGCACGGTCACTACGGTCGGGGGTTCGAATCCCCCCTCGGGCATGGATATTTGTGCCGTCCTTAGTATTAAACTGTCTTGAGCAGTTAAACCGGCAACCCACGCGCAATGGAAATATTCTAGACCTTATAGCCACAAGCAGGCCTGACCTTATTAACGATGTCTGTGTAGAGACAGGAATTAGTGATCATGATATCATCATAGCGTCGATGGTGACCAAAGTTCATAAACCAGTCAAGAAGGCTAGGAGCGTGTTTTTGTTGGGAAAAGCCGACAAGCAAATGTTACGATCGCACTTAGAAAATGAATGGGCATCGTTTAATTCTGGGACTATGGACGTAGAGGACTTGTGGACTAAATTTAAATGCATTGTTAATGAAGGGTTAGAGAAATATGTGCCAGTAAAGACGATTAAGGATGGAAAAGATCCACCGTGGTATAATAATAATGTTAGAAAGCTGCTGAGAAAGCAAAGGCTGTTGCACTCTCGATTCAAAAAAGAACACGCAAATGATGACAGGCAAAAGTTAGTAGAGATTCGTGCGTCTATAAAAAGATCGATGCGTGAAGCATACAATAATTATCACAGCCATACCTTAGCAAAAGATCTTTCCGAAAACCCGAAAAAATTCTGGTCCTATGTAAAATCGATAAGCGGGTCAAAGCCCACTGTCCAGTCACTAGTTGATCATTCCGGGGCAGTAATAGAAGAAAGCAAACGGAAAGCTGAAGTTCTAAATTTAACCTTTAAGAAATCTTTCACGCAGGAGGACCGCACAAATATACCATCATTTGATCAACGTACTAATTCCGAAATGGGGGACATAGCAATAGGTATTTCCGGTGTAGAGAAGCAGCTGAGAGAGCTAAATACGAAAAAGTCTGCTGGTCCGGATGGAATACCAGTTCGGTTTTACAAAGACTATTCTGCGGCATTGGCCCCCTACTTAGCTTGCATTTATAGCGAGTCTTTAATTCAGCGCAAAGTTCCTAGTGATTGGAAAAAAGCGCAGGTGACTCCCGTGTATAAGAAAGGAAAGAGAACTGACCCATACAATTACAGGCCAATATCGTTGACATCGGTTTCATGTAGAATTTTGGAGCATATTCTCAGTTCGAACATAGTAAATTTCCTTGAAACGGAAAAGCTTCTTTCCATGAATCAGCACGGGTTTAGGAAACATCGTTCATGTGAAACTCAGCTTGCCCTTTTCTCACATGACATCTTGCGAGTCATGGACGAAGGGCAACAGGCGGATTGTGTTTTTCTCGACTTCAAAAAGGCGTTCGACACGGTGCCACACTGCAGACTGCTAACGAAGATACGAGCCTATGGAATAGGTTCACAGATTTGTGACTGGCTGGAAGACTTCCTAAGTAATAGAACGCAGTACGTTGTTCTCGACGGCGAGTGTTCATCAGAGACGAGTGTATCGTCAGGCGTGCCCCAGGGGAGTGTGATAGGACCGCTATTATTTTCTATCTATATAAATGATCTGATGGACAGAGTAAGTTGTAATTTGCGGCTGTTTGCTGATGATGCTGTGGTGTATGGGAGGGTGTCGTCTGTAACTGACTGTAATAGCATACAGGTTGACTTAGACAAAATTTCTAGTTGCTGCGAAGAATGGCAGCTAGCTCTCAATGTAGAAAAATGTAAGGTGATGCGCATGAGTAGAAAAAACAATCATATAATGTTCGAATACAGCATCAGTAGTGAGCTTCTTGATGCGGTCGCGTCGTTCAAATATCTAGGCGTAACATTGCAGAGCGATATGAAATGGAACGAGCATGTAAGGACAGTTGTGAGTAAGGCGGACAGCAGACTTCGGTTTATTGGGAGAATTTTGGGAAGATGTACTTCACCTGTAAAGGAGACCGCGTATAAAACGCTTGTACGACCACGTCTTGAGTATTGCTCAAGTATTTGGGACCCGCAGCAGATCGGTTTGAAGGAAGACATAGAGGCGGTTCAGAGGCGAGCAGCTAGATTTGTTACCGGTAGGTTCGACCAATGCGCGAGTGTCACGGAAATGCTCCGGCAACTCAATTGGGGATCGCTGGAAGAAAGACGACGTTCTTTTCGTGAATTTCTGTTAAGTAAATTTAGAGGGCCGGAATTTGAAGCTGAGTGTAGTACGATCTTGCTGCCGCCTACTTACATTTCGCGTAAAGATCACAAAGACAAGATAAGAGAAATTAGGGCTCGTACGGAGGCATATAGGCATTCTTTCTTTCCTCGTTCAATTTGGGAGTGGAATAGGAAAGGAAATGCCTAGTAGTGGTACAGTGTACCCTCCGCCACGCACCTTACGGTGAATTGCGGAGTATGTATGTAGATGTAGATGTAGATTAGTTAGTTCCTAAGTAGTCTGTAAGCTTAGGGACTGATGACCCCGTAATGAAGTCCCATAAGCTATACAAACATTTGAAACATTTTTTTTACCGTTCCTCTCTACAAAAACTAAGTTTTCGTCCCACTCATCATTAGACATTCTGTTTTCTTCATATTTACGTTTCTTAGATCACATTGTAACTGTTAGGACACCAACAAATATTGCAAGTTTAATTAAACTCTTTTACAAAAATGTTCAAATGTCTATAAATCTGTCTGACCAAACTGCGTGGTCATCAGTCCGTAGCTTACAAACTACTTAAACCTAGGTTAACTTAAGGACAACACACACACGCACACCCACGCCCCAGGGAGGATTTGAACGTCCGACGGCGAGCAACCGCCCGCTTCGCAGCGAAGCTGCCTTAGACCGCTCGACTACTCCACCGCGGCACTTTTACGACACAGAAAAAAGTAAGTAGTTACGTATGCAGTCGGGACCATCGATAAACCTGCCAGGCGTTTTCAGTTTCGTTTACGAAAAACATCAAAGATATTTTTACTTCCGAACGTGACCTGGCTTTGTCAGTAGCAAGCACGCGGTGTACGGCGCCGGGCAGGCAGGGCTTATTGACCTTGCAGATCTCTTCACCCCGTGGCGGCCTGCGTGGTTCTGTCAGTTAACAGTTACGGCGTCACACTACTGATTGCTGTTAACACTTACGGCGACGCACTACTGACTGCGCTTCTCGCTCAGTGCTGTTACAAGGCTGGCGCGATGCTGCACTGCCAGATAAATAAGGTAGCTCCACAGTTGTAGGTCTGAGCAAGCAACTTCCATTTGTATCATGTATGAGTCACTGTTTAATTTCTAACACAAGAGCCGCACTCACATTGAAGAAAGAACCGCATGCGGCTCGCGGGTCGCGTTGTGGCCACCCCTGTTATATCGTGTCGGTGTCCGCCTCCACAGTGCACTTGACAGCGTTGTGGGTTGACATGCAGCGGCCTCGGGTTCGATTCCTGGCCGTGTCGGAGATTTTCTCTGCTCGGGCACTGTGTTGCGTCATCCTCATCATAATTTGCACCAGGTAGACTGAACAATACCCTAATTGGGGTCTAACGGCGATAAATTCCACACAATCAACATCGTCATGTGGTTGGCCTCTGGTCCTGCAGTCAGTGATACTCCTCTCAGAGCAGCTCAGATAAAATCGTTTAAAGAGCGGCTACGAATTCTGGAATGCGTTCTCCAGGGTGATCAATTCTCAACGCAACCGCCTTTGCAGCGTGCGACTTGCCGGAGACGGCAGCTGTGTCGCCAACTTAGCGGGCCGCGCGACCTCCGCACTAAATTCAATATGGGTTGGCGCACAAGTTACTTCTGACATACATCACACAAACACATAGAAAGAAAAGTTTATCACTCACCAGCATTACGCAAGGAGGTGTTGGAACTGCCTCTCTTCGTTGTTCAAACATTTGACACCTGCTGAGGACGTTGCTCATTACAGTCTGAAGTTCGCCCGCAGAAATTGCAGTGATTCATGACGAATGTTTGTTTTTAGTTCATCTGAAGTGTGGGGATTTCATTTGTACACTTTCTCTTTTAATGGGCCCCACAGATAATAATTGCGTGAGGTTAAATCGGGAGAACGAGGGGGCTAAATGTTCTTAGTGATAATTCTTTCACCAAACATATTAGGCTTACCAGTTACCCATAATGATAAGTTGGCTGTATGTGCCGTCGCAGAGTCTTGACCATATGTCGCGAAGGCATATTCTTTTACTGAATTGGGCAAATAAAGGCCGCAATATGTTTTCAACATACCTGTCACTATTAATTGTTTCCTGAAAATATATAGGGCCTATTATCTTATTGCCGCTAAAAGCGCATCAAACTCCTATTTTTTGATCGTGCAGGGGTGAATTAAGTTAGGCTTTTCCTAATTCCAGTAATGATTATTTTTCGCATTAACATACCCACAAGTCGAACCATGATTAGTCCGAAAAGAAAGTTAACTTCGAGTCAATTTCTCCGTCGTGCACCTTTTTCAGCGTCAATGAGTGTAATGAGCAACTTCCTCGGCAGGTGTCAGAAATGCTCGAACAAAGAAGGGAGACAGTTCCAGCACCTCCTTGCGTAATACAGGTGAGTGATGAACTTTTGTTTCTAAGTGTTTGTGTGATGTATATCGGAAGTAACTTGCGCGCCAACCCGTATTGATTTTAGTGCCGAAGTCGCGCGGCCCCCTAAGCGGGAACCGCTGCTCCCGTCGCCGGTAAGCCGCACGCCGCAAAGGCGGTTGCGCTGAGGACTGATCACCCTGTACATTCCAGATCTGGCTGATCTGTTCTCCGGCATGAAAGTCTCATTTCTAAGCCGTTGCATTTTACGTCTGGTCTGTCTTAAGAACTGGACAGATAATATCTTACAACTTGTATTGAGCGCAAGGACTAATCTGCAATGTTTTGTACTCTAAAATGTTGGCTATGCAGGTGGAAGAATGACACACAAGCTCAATCAGAAAGCATTGCACATTTCAATTCAAGACAGTTAAAAGGTTCTTAACTGTACTCAGAATGAACCGAAAAAAAAAAAAAACTACTGCTAAATGATCTCACCGGGTACAGCAGTGTGGTATTAAACAACGTCTCAGTAAAAAGATAATGTACGTGATTAACGTATGACAAAACTGTTAACTCTTTACTCCATCATTTTCCTCGAGACTCAGCTTTCGAGATTCGATTTAATTGGCAAGTAAAATTTTGCCCGACTTCGAACCATCAAATCTTGTCAGCGGATAATGGTTTCTGAACAAACAACCATTTCTCTTTATCTATTTATTTAACTGCGTACAGAGTTTGAAATGATTCGTAGAAGTACTAGCTGATAGAATATTGGTGACGTGCTTCAAAAATCTCCCACAAAAATAAATTTTTGTACGTAAAATCCAGACGATGTAAGAATTTTTCATGTGGTTATAACTTCTCTGAGACCAGCTTCTGATACACTTATGGACCAAATTTGACCATCAGTCTCACGTTAGTCAGGAGACATTGAAGAATGAATTATTGTGCACGGTAAATCCGAATGATGGACATAAGACGATGCCATCATGTGAGATCTAATATGAAATATTTTGCGTAAGTGCTGTACAATGGAGTACTGTTTATCACCATTTTCCAGCTCAAATAGGAAACGAGCACCAAGTACATCGAAACTGTCTTCTCGATTTCATAACTTACCACTACCAGATGATTTTTTACGAAATCGAATCCCCATATATCTTCAAACGTCTGATTACTTAGAACATCAGATGAATAAAATCTGTATAATCTCTTTTCCTATTGTAAACAAAAGAAAATTATTCATACGTCTCAATGTGCATGGCGTCATACTTCTTGATCTATTCGTCGTACAATTATATAATTTTGGAGGTACATTCAGTAGTATATTTCGGTACCGTCTGCTGCCAGTAGTAAAGAAATAGTAAATTAAAGCGTCATACCTGCCTGAACAGTGCAAATGTCAAGTCTGTAGTAAAGAAATAGTAAATTGAAACGTCATACCCACCTGAAGAGAGGATCTGTTGAAGGCGATGAACTTGTTCAGTCATCATTTTGTGTATGTATTGGCGAGGGTGGAGGGGAGGGGTTGTCAGCAGGAGAAAGTGTCGCAAATGTTTCAAATTAAGTGTAAAATACTGGACCAATAACTTACCCGTATATGCACGCCTTCATCATACTACCTCAACAAAAACACACTGTAAAACTTGTCCGAGTGTGTTAAACCGCTTATGTAACGTTGCATCTCTTAATGACTAACATGGTAGCATTTTAAATTTTTAAATTTGTTAAATAACTATACGAAAATCTTAAAATCAAATTTTGTTTGGATGCGTGCAGCAATTGGGAAGAGTCTTGGATTCCGTGCGCCGGAGTGTTGGTATTATAATATATACTTGTTGCAGCTTTTTTTTCAAGAAATACTATCACCTTTGTTTTAGTTTAAACCTTTCCTGTCCGACGGGACTTGCATGTCCCTGCTCATTTACAGCGTCATAGACCAAAGTGGAAAATGATATCTGCCTTGTTTTCCTGACGGGACGTTACGGTCCCTCTGATGTATCACATGAAACGCTCACTAGCCGAGATTGTTCCAGTATCACAGCTCATAGACAGCAGCAGTATACAACGGACTGTTCTACGTCTGTGTGCACGATTTCATCAGGCGAGTTTTGTTGTTACAAAGAGACGCTTTTGTGTGTTCTCACCTTGTTAATTTGGTTCTGTACTGTTTTAGGTAATGGAAACTGATGTTATTCAAGGATCAGAGCTCTTTATATAGCGTTATAAACTGTGACTGAATGTTTTTGGTACTGACGTTGTATCAAAGGCATTTTGTACATGTTATTTTAGCCAGTTATAAATGGTTGTAGTTTTGTTTTCTTTTGTTTACGAACTACAACATATGAATAAGATTCAGGAATTTCCCCCCTCCCCCCTCTCCCCCCGATCAGAGTCGGGAACCACATCAGTATATCAGATCAGTATATAAAACGGCATTTCGATATAAAAATTGTGCTATCTGTTTTTTGCTCTTAAATACTTATGTTGACAAAGATAAGCATTTCATGATATTTCCCAGTTGCATTATATCGTCTTTTACTTTGAAGTCCCATTTTTTAATTTTTAATTTTGCTTTGAAGTCCCATTTTTTAATTTTTAATTTTATATTTCTACATCAAATCAAGAACTCAAATGGAAAACCAGAACTAAGCAAAGAAGAGGAAGCTGAAAGGTGGAAGGAATGTATAGAAGGCCTGTACAAAGGAAATAAAATTCAAGGCAGTATTCTAGAAATGGAAGACGAAGTAGAGGAAGATGAGATAGGAGATACTGAACTTCGAGAAGAATTTGACAGATCACTAAAAGATTTGAGTAGAAACAAGGCCCCGGAGTATATGATGTCCCGTCTGAATTGCTATTATCTTTAGGAGAGCCAGTCATGAACAAATTGTTCCACTTGGTGTGTAAGATGTATGAGACAGGAGAAATACCCTCAGACTTCAAGAAGAATATAGTGATTCCAATACATAAGAAAGCAGGAGCAAACAAATGTGAAAATTACAGAACTATCAATTTAATAAGTCATGCTTGCAAGATACTGACACGAATTATTTACGGACGAATGGAAAAGCTGGGGTGTGGTGTCGCACAAGTCTAAAGTGCGCGCCACCTACTTTCGCCGCGCGCCGCCATGCACGCACGGCGCGGCGTTCTTACGACGTCAGCCACGAGCGCCCTCTGCTACAACTCTGCTCGAGGCCACCACTGAACGACATCGTTCACTTGGGTCTGAGATAGGAACCAGTTAACACTTCGGAATCATATAGGCACCAGTGAAGACTTGGCTATCGGACAGGCACTAGGCAGGCCTCTAGCTCAACTATGTATCAGAATTCTGCAGTATTGAGCTATGTAAAAGTTAAATATTGTATAAATTCTGTGCAATATATATCTCGTTCTAATTTACTCTAGTGTTTCTAGTTTCTGCTGTCCCACTGGCTGCTCACCTCCGTACCTGCACAAGCGTGCTACCTTTATTTCTGTGTCGGTACTTTTCTACTCGGCCACCGACACCTACACACATTTCACATTTGTTTGCTCCTGCTTTCTTATGTATTGGAATCACTATATTCTTCTTGAAGTCTGACGGAAACGAGACACAAAAGCGGCGATGAGGCTGGGACACAAAATAGTGGAATCCGACGTTGCGAAAGGTAGGAGAAATGTAGGAACACGCGAGGCAATACTCACGTTATGACATATATTAGAAGATAGGCCGGAAATGACAAAACACTGAATCTATCTTTCTGGAAAGAATCTTCTCAGGACGCGTGGACAGCTAAAACAGCTCTACAAATTAGTAACACAAGATTTATTGACTAATACATACATATTTACTCAACTTATGAGAAAGCTGTCTGTCGGTCTCTTGGTGGCGTCTTCTTGTACGATGCCAGCTGTGCTGTAGTATAGTGACTGCCTAGTTCAGAGCCTAGTTCAGATGCGCCCTTCCAGACGCATGTCGGCCTAGATACAGCCGCTTCTAGGTTGCTCCCTCCACGAGCCGTGGTGCCGGCGTGTGATTGGCTGCCGGTCGTCCGCTGCCTACATCACGGTCGTTCTCGTGCGTCTGGCGTGTGGCGCTGACATTACGCCACAACATTAAGGAAAGGCAAACCTACGTTTTTAGCATTTGTGGCGCTGGAGAACGCTGGAGAATACTTTTTCAGATTCTGAAGGTATAAAGGGTAAATATATATGGAGCAAAGAGCTATATTTAACTTGTACAAAAACCAGAAAGCAATTGTTAGAGTCCAAGGGCATGAAAGGGTCGCAGTGACTGAAAGGGTTACAGCATTTCCCTAATGTTGTTCAATCTGTACATTGAGCAAGCTGTGAAGGAATGCAATGAGAGGATTGGAGAGGAAATTAAAATCCAGGGAGAGGAAATAAAAACTTTGCGGTTTGCTGAGGGCATAGTAATTCTGTCAGACACAGTAAAGGACCTGGAACTTTAACAAATGTAGTGTCAGAAAATCAGGTGATGCTGAAGGAATTATATAAGATAATGAGACGATAAAAGTAGTGGATGAGTTTTGTTATTTGGGTAGCAAGATAACATCTGATGGGCGAAGTAAAGAAGATATAAAGTGCAGATTGGCTATTGGGAGAAACGCGTTTCTGAAGAAGTGAAATTTGTCGACACCAAATATTAGTTTCAGTGTTAGGAACTCCTTTAAGAAAACATTTGTTGGAGTGTAGCATTGTATGGGAGTGAAACGTTCAGGAGTTCAGGAGTTCAGCAAAATTCAGACAAAAAGATGATGCAAGCATTCGAAATGTGGTGGTATAGACGGATGATGAAGATTAGATGCGTAGATCACATAACTGATAAGGAGGTGCTCAACAGACTTGGGGAGAAAATGAATTTCTGGCATATCCTGAATAAGAGAAGGGATAGGTTGGTGGGACCCATTCTGAAACATCAAGGAATCGTCAGCATTATAAGGAAGTGTGTGGGGTAGAAATCGTAGGGGGAGACCGAGGGACGAATACAGTACGCAGATTAAAAAGGATGTAGGTTGCCGTACGTTTTCTCGGATGAATAGGCTTGCACAGGACAGGGTGGCGTGGAAAGCTGCATAAAATCAGTATTCGGACTGTAGATCACAACAGCAACATAAAATAAGAAAAACAAAAATGTGTGAATACACTAACGTGCTTTTATTCACTTTGGTAGTAAAATTAATAACGAAGTACGGAGTTACGTGCTCGAATATTTGGTAGCTTGGACAGGAAAGGAATAACTGAGACCTGTTTTCTGTCAAAATAAAATTGATCTCTTTTAACGCTTTGTGTAGGTTCACGAATCTAGTGTATAGGCTGAGGGCAGAACAACATGAACACCACACAGTAAAGTACATCTTGTTGCAGATTGGCACCACTAAGTTCGTTTTAACACTGAAGCGCGTCCGCGGTGCACAATTGACATACCAAGTCTTGGAAGTGACTTTGCAGTATACTTTACGTTACTTCTGCGACGGCCAACAGAAATGGTCACTGAAATGCGTTATCTCTCAGATGCTAACTCCTTGGTGAGCAGGTGGTAGCAATACCTGTGCTGAAAACGAGTGTACTGCATACGAAATCTAAGGTAGAACATCATTGGCGAAGAAGAACAGTGGGCTAAACCCAAGGTCAACTGATGACGACCGACGAGCAGTAAGAACGATTGTGGCCAGACAACGTAAAACCACAGTCTAATACATACAGTGACGACATAATAGCAGATTTTTATTGTACACTGCGACAGCAGCGCTCCAAGTGGTCGGCAAGTTAGATTTCTGAATACGACATTGGATGAATATGCATAGTATCGTTTATATTGATTTCAACATACTTTTTACATTATGGAACGTATGTAGTGCTCTAAAAGAGGTACTAACTTAAAAATAGCTACAGATTTGTCTTTCTTGAGGTCTCTACACATTTTCAGATTTGTCGAGACTAGTTTATCGGCTGTTCGATTAATTGTGCTTGTGTAGCGCTACCCGACCAACTTCCGCTTCCCTGCGATCGTCTGCTGTCTGCACAGCAAACACGCGAAAACAAAAACAGTTCGACAAACAGACACCAGAACAGGGAGGCGCTGCAATCGCTAGGTGCAGATGGTTGGAACGTGAGTAGGCTGCTACGAATTTGGTCGGTTCGTTGCTCGGTCGATAAATCGGAGCGTGCAACCTGGCTAGAAAACAACCGAAGACCTGCCCTGTGGCGGAAAAACGTCGCTTTTCTGCACAGGGATGGTAATATTTCTTCACTACAGTTTCAGTAAAATCGGTGGGGGTTGACTGTAGGATACGTACATAGAATGCAATAACTATAGTATTTAACGTACCAAATCAGCTACTACAACTGTATCTGAAGGAAAAAGTCACAGACGTGGCAATAAAACGGCGAAAGCTATCAAATAGTTTTTAACAAAGGAAACTTCAAACCGTGATAACAATGCTTGTTACTAACGGCTGTTAAAATCTTGTTCATTATCTATCCTCTGTCGATACATATTGTACACCAGTGGAGAACAGCAGTATTATATTTTTTATTTTTTCCCGTAATTTTCGACATGATTTTCCGTGTCTTGCCGCACGTGCCTTAGGACAGAGGGAGTCCGATGTCCCCTGCCATACGTTTGCGTCCTGCGCGTTACATTTCCGCTACCGCTCGCATTCTGAACCCCCTGGTCCGATTCGACCTGTGCTCAGCAACCGGCACGTGTCGCCGATCCATGCAACTGCGGGCGCGGAACCCGCTGATCAGAGCACCTGTGCTGAAGTCCACACCGCGGATCGCAACCAATCACAGCATTAATGCAATTACGTAGATTCAGCACTACTGCCTAGCTGCGAGATCGTTACAGACGGTAAAGCGCTGTCTGCCGCCGGCTCTCGCCCCGATAGCACGCTCCCCGCTCTGCAGCCCCCTGGGCTCGCTCTGCTACTTAAATCATCATAATGATTACTTCTGTAATACCACTGGTGGCTCTCCTCAGGCCGTAATATCAGATATTGTATCCCCTTTTCTGAAATACAATCATTTCGTTACACCGCAACACTCGTGTCCGAGTATGATTTGCTGGTCCTGTCAAACCCCGTCCGGAAAACGCCCACTGCCTTTTCCCGTTCGTGCCATACCTGCACATATTTTGGTGTCAGAAGTGGGATCTTCGGATCCACACCAGTTTTCCGGGGTTTGGGAGCGTGTGTTGGGCGAGAGCTAATTGTCAGAAACGCGACGCATGCGGCAACGCTTTGTTCAGCGCGCTGCCTGCCTGGCCGCGTGACCTTGAGCTGCGCACAGCCGGAGCGCTGTGTTTGCCAGACGCGCGATGACGCGCTGCCACCGGCTCCAGCTGGGTAGCCGACTCAGCCGCTACCGCCTTACGTCGCCGTAACAGTCGAGGGTCCAGTATCTGATGCCGGAATCCGACACTGTCCATCCGCTGCCGATGCTGCCGTCGCCCGTCGCCGCCTTCTGTTGCCTGCAGTCCGTCTCGCCGTCACCGCATCAATAAATAGTTGAAGTAAGTGCTGTCAGCCACGTTCTAAATCCTCCTTGTAAAGTGTTTTATTGGCGCAGCAACGTAATTTTTAAGTAAGTTCTGTCCCTTAACTTATAACAATGTCACGTGAAGGATCCTCGCGGGACATAGTCACTGGAAATGGTGAGGATAAAATTGTAGACTCCTTACCACAGCAAGTTTCTAACCTTGTGGTGGGGCAAGCAGAGTTTGAGAGGCAGTATGCACGCCTTCAGAAGCAGTTAGCTGAGCAACAAGCGAGAAATGTTGACGTTCAAGTGGATATTGGGGAAAGTGAAGCCTTTAGGGTCTTGAAGGAAACGGTGAACTTGCAAAGGGAGCAAATTGCATTGTTGTTAGAGAAAAACCGTGCCTTGGTGGAAAGGATTAATCAGTTAGACGTGCAATGTGAGAATTAAGCAAATATGGTTAGGAGGTATCAATCTCGCCTTGTGGTGGATACCATGGAAGCCGAGACACAAACACCTGAATATGAAGAGGAGGAAGATCGGCTTACAGACTTGCTGGGGCGTATTGAAGGATTAGCGGGTAAAGGAAAAAAAGGAGTTGTACGTGAGTCACTGAACAAGGTGGGAGAGGTAGCCGCCACTTCGGTAGTGAATTCAGTTGGTAGTTTAACCAATACTTTTCCAGCGGTAAATTTTATTGCTTCCTTTTCTGGAAAGAATAATGAGAATGTCGAAAGTTTTCTGCAGAATATCCGTGACGTTGGTCGTTTGTGCCAGTGGCCAGACGAATTCCTTTTGAATGTTCTGAGGCTCAAATTAATTGGGGACGCACGCACATTTGTGGATTCGGTAGCCGTATTGAGAGACGCCACACATTTTGAAGTACTGGCGCAAGGATTGATTCAGAGATTTACCGATAAGAGAGGTACTAGTTATTACCGAGACCAGCTTTCTACGATGAGGCAGAAGGCCGGTGAGTGTTTTGATGCATACGCGGACCGGATTAGATCTGTTTCGTGTAAAACGTACACCTTAACCGGAGACGCGGTAAGAAATGAGGTGTTGCTTGAAGAGGCTGAAGCCAGGGCAGTGGATGTCTTTATTAGAGGTATAGATCCGCAGATTGGAGGCGAGGTGAAGGTTTCTTCCCCCACTACATTGCACGAGGCTGTTAGGTTGGCCATGTTACGCGAAGAGGCGAGTAGATTTGTAGCCGCGCCGATGCGTAGCCGTGAGCCGAAGCGAGTGTTTGCACAAGAAGCCAGGTGCGGCCGGTGCAAACGCGACGGCCACAATGCGGACGAGTGTCTTGCGCCCTACTGTCCACACTGCCGCTCTATGGGGCATTTGGGTATGCACTGTCGGCAGAATCAGAATGGGCAACCACATAACCGGTACGTCACGCCTGCAAATCGAGGTAACAGTCAAAACCGACGGGGAAATGGTCGGGGGGCAGGTGTAGCCACCCCTCCCCGCCCCCGTTAAAAATCATAAACCCAATAAATTTCGATGGGAACACTGAGGTGGCAAACGTGATGTTACCAGGAAAGATAGGAGAGAAACGCGTTAAGTTGTTAGTAGATACTGGAGCTCAAGTGAGCATTTTGTTTTTGTCCAAAGACGACAAAAGACCATTAAAACCGCCCCGTTGCCGTATCCGTGGATTAGGCGATAATCTAGTTTGGCCATTGGGGGCCTGTTATGTTAACCTGGAAGTAGGAAAAGAAAGATACCCGTTCGAGATGGAAGTATTGCCTAAGAAGAGACGAAAGTTTGACGTAATCCTAGGGAACGATTTTCTCAGCCAGTTTCAGGGTGTTATTGATTACCGATCGCAAACCGTACAACTCGGTGAAGCAATTCATCGGTTCGGCAGCGCTCACACTGAACAAACGCGAGGAGGTCCGGAGAATGGCGCCGTTTTTCCGAACTCCGATAAGCCGCGTACTGCAGTGGTAAAGGCAACAACCCCTGTAACAATAAACGGTGGAATGGGAAAGATCCTTTGGATAACAGTTGAACTTCTAGAGATGAATCCAACCTCACTTTTGATCGATCCGTTCGCGCAAAATGAAGTACTGGATAAAATGCAAGTTCATGTTAAGAGAAGCCTGTGTATTGCCGAAAAAGAGGGTGGAAAATTTAGAGTACCAGTGAGCTTAGATAATTTTGGGACGAAAGTAGCTGTAATTCCGCGTGGGACTGTTTTAGCCAGTGTGCAGTGTGTGGAAAGAGGCGAAGTGCCGCCAGTTCAGAGTAACAAATATCCGAAGAGAGAAGCGAGAGTTTTTCCTATTGAAGTGCCTGCCGTCACGCCACAATTAGAGGAGTGTTTAAAGAGGAAGTTAACCCATTTGAACGAAGGAGATCAGAAACTGTTATACTCAGTGTTAAGAGAATATGCCTGGTTATTTGCAGACCGAAAGTACCTCCCTGCCACTGATTTGGTATATCGTGAAATTCCTACTGGGAATGCCAGACCGATTGCACAAAAAGCGTATCGGCTCCCTTATCACCTACAACCTGTGGTTGATGAAATCATCCAGGAGCAGCTAGAGGCAGGAATCATTCAGCCTTCAGCTAGTCCTTGGTCGTCACCAATCGTGCTTGTGCCTAAAAAATCTGTGAATGGAGAGAAATCGTATCGTATGTGCGTGGATTTGAGGGCCGTAAATAAGGTTACCACGCCTGATACCTACCCATTGCCAAGAATTGATGAAACCTTGGACAGACTGGGAAACTGTAAATACTTCACTACATTGGATATGAGATCGGGCTATCACCAAATTGAAATAGCACCTGAAGATCGACCTAAGACTGCATTCATTGTTCCGTCTGGGTTGTATGAATTTTTGAGAATGCCTTTTGGTTTGAGAAATGCCCCCGCTACCTTCCAACGTTTCGCCGATTTACTATTACGTGGGCTGAAACCTATCACCTGTCTTGTATATCTTGACGATATTATAGTATTTTCGAAAACCATTGAAGAGCATGCGGAGCGCTTGAAGAATGTTCTAACGAGGCTCCAGGATGCACACCTAAGTTTAAAATTAGAAAAGTGCTTCTTTGCAGAATCACAGGTCCAGTACCTAGGTCACATTATTAGTTCTGATGGAGTGAAACCAGATCCCCGTTTGACTGAAGCTATCAGAACCTTTCCAGTCCCTACCAATGTCAAAGAACTGCAAAGTTTCTTAGGATTATGTAATTTCTATCGCCGTTTTATAAAGGATTATGCCACAGTGACCAAACCACTTACTAACCTGTTGAAGAAAGGAATAGCATTTCATTGGAGTCCTGAATGTGATACTGCCATGAAGCAGGTTAAGGAGGTTTTAACTAGCTCTCCTTTGCTAATTTATCCAGATTTCGAAAAGCCATTCATTCTGTCATGTGATGCTTCGAATTTTGCTGTGGGGTGTATCCTAAGCCAAGAGCAGGATGGAGAAGAAAAACCTATTGGTTATGCTTCCCGTCAGCTTAACAAGGCTGAACAAAATTATAGCACCACCGAAAAGGAATTATTAGCTGTAGTTTTCGGTATCAACTATTTCAGATGTTACCTGTATGGTAGACAGTTTACAGTTGTAACCGATCATGCTGCTTTGCAGTGGATGCTAAGCCTTAAGGATCCAAGTAGTCGTTTAACCAGGTGGGCTCTGAGACTTAGCGAATTTGATTACGTTGTCAGACACAAGCCTGGAAAACTGCACCAGAATGCTGACGCCCTTAGCCGCAAAATAAGAATCGTAAATGTGGACAATGTGCTTGTTGACGATTTAATAAAGGAACAAAAAGCAGATGGGGAATGTCAGGGATATGTAAACCACCCAGATTTCGTGCTTGTAGGCGATGTATTGTACAGAAAGACCCCCTTAGGAAACCGTATTGTCATACCAAAATCTTTGCGACCTCAGATCCTAGCACAGTGCCATGATAGTATACAAGCCTGTCACAGTGGTAAAAGAGCCACTAATGCCCGAATTGCAACTCGTTATTGGTGGAAGACACGCCGGCGAGATGTAGATCAGTATATAAGTGGTTGCCTCTTATGTGCTCAGAGAACGCAAATTGCCAGACCCCGAATACCCCTACAAACTGTACCAGAAACCTCTAGGCCATGGCAGCTCGTTGCTTTGGACGTCGTAGGGCCATTCCCGCAATCTCAGCAAAATAACAGATACATTCTCTCTATCATTGACCATTTCTCCAGGTATCTAATATTGGTGCCTCTCGCAGATATGACTGCAGAAACAGTAGCCCAAGCATTTGTTAACCATATGATACTGCCTTTTGGAAGCCCG
This sequence comes from Locusta migratoria, assembly GCA_026315105.1. NCBI lineage: Eukaryota > Metazoa > Arthropoda > Insecta > Orthoptera > Acrididae > Locusta > Locusta migratoria. The sequence continues at coordinate 15,940,010 of CM048746.1, read as the reverse complement.
GAAGCTATTCTTACGGACAGAGGATCAAATTTCATGTCCACGTTATTTATTCAAGTTTGTAAGCTACTGAGAATTAAGAAATGGCGAACAACGCCTTTCCACCCTAAAGCCAATGGTAGGGTAGAGAGGGTGCATAAAACCATAGTCAAAATGTTATCTCACTATGTGAATAGTGTGCACACCAACTGGGATAAGTATATAGCGTTCATAGCGTCAGCGTATAACAGCAGAATACATGAAGCAACAGAGCACACCCCGTATGAGGTCATTTACGGTCGCCCTATGAACTCGCCTTTCGAATTAGATAAGTTACCTCCTGGTGTAGACGCTCAAGAGGTGAAAAACCTGGCCCGTCGCTTAAAAGCCATTTGGAAAAAGGTGCAAAAGAACAACAAAAGAGCCACTGCTCGTCAACTGCGGCGTGGAAACAAAGGAGCCACCTTACCCACTTACAAGCCAGGGGATTGGGTATTGTTGAGAAATACAGTCATTAAAAAGGGACGAACTAAAAAATTCACTCCTTTGTTCGAAGGACCATATCAGATCATACGTTTGACGTCACCCGTTAATGCAGAATTGCAATTATCTGGCCGCACAGTGGTCGTACATTTCGACAGATTAAAATCATATCATGGACAAATGACGCCAAATCCGTCTGATGCAGTTTCAACCGCACCTAGATCGGCCGGTCGTTCAAGAGAAATTAGTAAAAAGAAAGCTCCATTTCCCCCTACACGCACTAAATATGCATTAAGATCCAAGCATTCCTATGGATTACGATCCAGAGATTGATGGTGCAGTATGCTCTTTGCACACAAATAGAAATGTTTAAGCCAGTGCACATGTTTTATTTCGCATGCCTTTTTGTTTTTAGTAATACCGCCGCCTACTACATACGTTTTGCTTATGTTTAGATTAAGTTTCACATGTAAACTAGGATGTCTCAGGCTGGAAAACCCTTTTAATGCGAACCATTATGCCTCGATTTGCCATTAGAAATTTGATTGTTGCAATTGCGGACACAATAATGTAAGGAATAGAAGTAGAGAGTGTTTAAATGGAGCGGCTCGCGCGCTCAGCAGACTGCCCTAGCCGCGCCGTATGATTACAAGGCCGCGTGGCGTCACTGGGTCACTGTCCACCGTCTCTCCCCCCTCCCAGCCTCAGACACTCGACGCCTGCCGGTGCTGCATTTGACGCCGTCAGCTGTGTAGCGCACGTGGCCAACACCTGCCGCACCGCGACCGCTTGGCATCAGTCCGTAGTCCGTACTAATCTTCTGTTTCACTATAATCGAAACACATACGTAATCGTTCTTATAAATGTCAAACAATTTCATGTAATGCTTCCTACCTGAACCTTGTGGAAAAGTGGAACATCTACTATAGCCACTGATATGCCCAGCACTATCGTTATGTTCTGTATTGCATAAATCTATTTTGTCATTCGATCCTTTTCCCAAACCAGAAGATACTTCTGAAGATAAAAGGCATAAAAATTTTATGTTTCTGTAACTTCATAAGTCAGCATCGCTCGTCGCCTAAGCATGCTCAATGCGCTGAAAGTAGAATTCCTGAATTGTAAAATAAATACCTACCAGAATTGGGGCTTAGTCGCCTTTGCGTATTTGATCGTTGCTAACGCCATATACGTTTTACACAGGAATTGTGGTAACACCGCAGCAGTCCGTACAGGTTGGAATATTGCGCAATCAGCCTACTCAGTCAGCTCAGCCAGCCATCCGCACTCGTCAGCTAACTCCAGATAGACAATGCTCTGCCACCCTGTCACTGTACCCGTGATTTGTAGCTGCCAGTCAACTCCCGACAAATTGCAACTTACATTCCTGACTCCTGCTGCGCGTGACTTGCAAATTTGTCGCTGTTTACGAGCCGCTGCTTTATTTCTCTACTACACTCAATTAGCCGATAATTCGGAAGTTTACCGCCCTTCACAACTTCCGCCGCTTACAGTTTAATTCCAGTTTTAAGTGATTTTAAGTGACCGGACTTGATACTACATAGAATCATCCTTGGCGTGACTTGAACGAATATTAATGGACCTGTGTGGGGTTCGTTCACTGTAACCGCGTTTGGCATTGTTGCCGTGCCTGTTTGCGCTCGTATTGGTGATTGTTGTCGCGGGTATTTTGGCAACAATGAAATGGTAATATTATTTGTATTGGTACGCGCCTGAGGCTACCGCATTTCCAAGTTTAGCCTTCCTATTCTGGAGTGCTTTCTGAAAGGATAGACTACATACCTTGTATCACTCACTCACCGTGTCAGGATCTCAGCAATGGATTGCTGGTCAACCGTTCACATTGCGACATTGTTAATCCTACATCCAAGTACCTGCACCGTTGCACTTCACTGCAATATGCTGCATTTATCCACTGCTATGCCTGCGTCCACCAGCTGGTTGAAAATGCCTCACTTTAATAATTACCATCCCCACTATTTGCTAAACAAGTTACTAAAACATGAGAAAGCCCAAATTACCATAGGACTGTGACGCTACCAAGTACTACGCTATCCCTCTTACCTTGATCGTGATTGCACTAATTGTATGGGATTTATGTCGAAGCGATGATGCAGTTGGTTCAGACAAAACACTACTGCAGAGGTTCCTGAATGCCATACGCATGGCACATTCCATAAGTGAAATCTTGTATGAAGACATGGTCCTCCCTTATTTTTAAGATACCTTAGCGCTAAGAATATAGTTTTTGTAACGTATTTTGCATTTCAAGAGAGGTTAATTGAGATCCTCATAATGTTGTTACATTTGTGCGTATCTCCTGTCGACAAAGTTACTATTTTGCATTTAATCTATAACCAACCGTACTGTAAAATCCCTTTTTGGTAATTGATATTAATATTGTAACTTAGTGTTAGGCCACACCTTCGTTGTGTTTATTGTTTATGTTGCTTGATGTAAATTCAAAGACTTAGTAAGCCCGTAAATGGAGCACTATTGCTATTGTGTATAACTTTAGATTACCCTATCTTAATACTATTAATTCTTATTGGGTATAGCCCACCTACGCTGCGCTCATTAAAACCTCTTGAGGAGGCACGCTACCGCACAAATGGGCACCTCGCTAAGGCAAGTGTAAAAGTGTTTCAGCCTTGCCATTCCGGTCATCAGCTGACTGCCAGCAGCCAGCAACTTCACCAACCAACACGCTACTGGGGCACTGCTACCGGCCATCCCACCCGAACCTTTGTGAGCCGACCAAGGCGCCCTTGGCTTACGCCACCACTCAAGAGAAGAAATTTGTACTTTCCTATAATTATTTCTATTTATAAGTGTGAATATAATTTGTAACAGACCCTTTTTACCCGCCGTCACCAACCATGGAATTTTTTATTGTAATTTCACTAATTTTTGCGAATGGTAAACCATTCCCATGGAAGGGGGAGGAGTGTACACCAGTGGAGAACAGCAGTATTATATTTTTTATTTTTTCCCGTAATTTTCGACATGATTTTCCGTGTCTTGCCGCACGTGCCTTAGGACAGAGGGAGTCCGATGTCCCCTGCCATACGTTTGCGTCCTGCGCGTTACATTTCCGCTACCGCTCGCATTCTGAATCCCCTGGCCCGATTCGACCTGTGCTCAGCAACCGGCACGTGTCGCCGATCCATGCAACTGCGGGCGCGGAACCCGCTGATCAGAGCACCTGTGCTGAAGTCCACACCGCGGATCGCAACCAATCACAGCATTAATGCAATTACGTAGATTCAGCACTGCTGCCTAGCTGCGAGATCGTTACAGACGGTAAAGCGCTGTCTGCCGCCGGCTCTCGCCCCGATAGCACGCTCCCCGCTCTGCAGCCCCCTGGGCTCGCTCTCCTACTTAAATCATCATAATGATTACTTCTGTAATACCACTGGTGGCTCTCCTCAGGCCGTAATATCAGATATTGTATCCCCTTTTCTGAAATACAATCATTTCGTTACACCGCAACACTCGTGTCCGAGTATGATTTGCTGGTCCTGTCAAACCCCGTCCGGAAAACGCCCACTGCCTTTTCCCGTTGGTGCCATACCTGCACAATATCTCTAGTTACATTAAAATTTAAAGTGGGAGTCAAAACTGGTGAAACATTCACGGCCCTCCATGCACAAGATTTTAACAGACCTTTGTAACATGCACCGGGTTATCACGGTTTGAAAGAGGCTAATGGTTTGATAATGGACTGAAGAGTCCGAAACCAGTCACTGACTTCAAAATTGTGCAACTGCGACGGACAAAATAAATTGTTTTACTAAATATTCCCAGTTACTTATCCTAAACCATCATTACGATGAATTTTCACCATTGTTGCTACAGATGAACCACAAACGGCAAGAATCTTCAAAACATTGGTATTATAAGCTAAAGAAATTGCATTCAAAATAATAGGCGCGTATAAGAAAGACGGGTTAGGTGTAAAACTGTGCAAATCATTAGACTCCATACCGAATTGATAAACGTCCAAAAAACCGTTTATCATAGTAACAATAGATCATAATAGAAATTTATGTTTCTCTTCTGTTTATATTACACTTACTTTCAGCGGAATAAGCTGCAAAAATACACATATTCGTATGTATTTATTCAAGACGAAGTTTTTTTTAATCATTGAATCGCTTAAATTCGGCTATTTTTACATTAATTTTCGTATTAAGTATGACGCTTTATATTTTACTAATGCTTTAACGCAAAAATTGCACTAACTCTTTCGTTAATTACGTAGAAAATGATTATAAAGCAACATCATACCTTCGGCGGCTTGCCCACCGCTAGGAGCGCTAGTGTTGTTGCAGCTGTCAGTTGGTAACAAATTTCACAGCAGAGAGTGTCGCGACTGTATATGTTATGTGGTGTCGCACAAGTACAAAGTGCGCGCCACCTACTTTCGCCGCGCGCCGCCATGCACACACGGCGCTGCGTTCTCAGGACAGCCACGAGCGCCCTCTGCTGCAACCCCGCTCGTGGCCACCACGGAAAGACATCGGTCACTTCGGACGGAGATAGCAACCAGTTAGGACCTTCGTAATCAGATAGGCACCAGTGAAGACTTTGCTATCGTACAGGCACTAGGCAGGCCTCTAACAACTATGTATCAACATTCTGCAGTACTATGTAAAAGTTAAGTATTGTTACATTCTGTGCAATATATATCTCTTTCTAATCTACTCTAGTGTTTATAGTTTCTGGCTGCTCCCCTCCGTACCTGCACCAGCGTGCTATTTTTGTTCCTGTGTCGGGCTCATTCCACTCGGCCACCGACACCTACGACGAGGCTGGGACACAAAAGCGGCGACGAAGTTGGGACACAAAATGTTAGACTGTGGTAACACAGCCACAGCGAAAGCTATTGCAAAACACACACTTGAATAATACTGTTTGGCTAAGAGTAGTACGGCTTTAGCTTAACATGGTTAAAAAGGCTGCTGTTGCTACACTGCTACAATGCAAAGCTGCGACGGAAGTGGTGCCGCCATCATAAAACCCGTCACTTAATGACTCGAAGTATGTGGTATGGTCCGACGAATCATTGTTTACATTACTCTTTTTCGAAAACTGGGTTTATGTATCGAAAAACCCAAAAGAAGCTGACGATGTCTGCTTCAGTCAAGCATGTGGGAGGTTGCGTCGTGTATCGTGGTATTCAAGTATCATTATCCTGTTCGGTTAGCTGTGAATGAATATCTCACCATTCGCACATCAAACTGCTTACTATGACTCACATAGGTCCATTGCTAACGAACTCTACCATATTCCCAAATGATAATGAGGCTACACACACAGCCAATGAAAGTTCGGGTGTGCTTTATACAGTATCCTAAAATCATCATTCATCTCCCCAAGGCAGCAAAAAGCACCATGTCTGAACTTAACTGAACCTTTATGAGGAGTTTCAGAGCAGATAATGAGGTTCAGATTTGCAGCTTCAGTATTGTTAAGTAATTGGGGATTGTTTTTGCACAAGAATGGATAACATTGTCTTACAAACAATATAGACATTTGCAAATATGTTTCTCCAAGTGTTGCGACAGTTCTCAATGGCATTGGTTTCCCAACTTGTTTCTAATAAATTAATATTATCAAAAACTACAACATCTAGTATTCCTCTTCCACAATACTTGTTTGTTATGAACCGGCTTTTGGCTTCTTAGGCCACCATCAGATAACTTAATACTGATCAAATAGTTCACACAATGGTATGAGTTCTTAGTTGTACAAATATGGCATCCAAAGAAATGTGAATCTCTTTGACAATAAATCGGTACCAGAAGACAAGCAAAATATGAAACATAATTGTAATCTGAATAAATATATTTTACTTTCCTTTTAATTATAATATTAAATCTCTGGATACTAAGTACTGTCTAGGTGTGTAATAGTGTAGTTTATCCAACTACTCATGTATAAAATAGTCCTTTTTTTTACAGATTCGTAGTCTTTTAATTACTTTAATCAAAGATGTATATTGTAATTTATTTAAATGAGTTTGTGAGACTTACACTAAGCTTTTACTATTACAAATCTGGACAACATTAATAGTATCCACAGTTTTAATGTTAAAATTCATAGGAATCAGGCTTAAGAAGTCATAAGCCAGTTTATAACAAACCAGTAAACAAATATTGTGGAACAGAAATACAAAATGTTGAAGCTTTTAATACGTCAGTGTTCCTTCAATACCAACGGAATATTCTAAAAATATGAATAAATATTGTGTTTGTGTTAGGTGTTCATATTATTTTTTCCAGCCCCTGCAGGTAATCAGAGGAATGTCTTCTTGCATTATCAACCACAAATAAAATATGTCCCTCTAACAGCGTCTCAAATTTCGTTTCTATTCTTTTATATTTATTTCCCCTTAGCAAGTTTCAAGTGCGTGCTGTTAAACAAATCGTGCAACGTCTATCTCATGTTTTTATCCCTGCTATTTTCGAAAGAATGTGGATGACGTTTTTAAGTAAGTGTTATACTTTTTATGCTTTATATAAACGGCATAGTACTTTTGAAATGCACCTATTACCGCGACATATTCGTTGAGTTGCATGCAGTGTATTTGCTGAAGTGTGTCAAACATGAATCGAAAAGGAGCCCAACATTGAAAATTTTAAAAGTGATGACGACAACACTGTTGTCGTAACGATGATTATTTAGTGAACTCGCTATTCGACAGCGTGACAATGACCTAAAGAAATAGAACACGGGTCGCTACAGTGTATCACAGAAAGAAGTCAGTCGGACTCAGAAGAAAGGGTGAGCTCTTTGATTATTGAGATGAGGAGTTTTCATTTCCCTCTAGTCGTTTATGGCGTCGTCACCCTCCGTGACGGCTATCCAACTGCTATATTGCGAAATATCTCGGCGCCACGAAGAGCAGTATAACCGGCCGTGACATAAATGAAAGACATTCTTGCTTCTGTTGACTTTGTGTAACACGTAGAGCTGCACAAAGGAAAACTGCAGAATGAAGTTGTTATAGAGATGTAGCAGTCCATTTGAAACGCTTCAACGAGAGCTACTTCTAACTGTGTCCGCGGACAAGTACCAAGTCCAACCACTGAGGTGGGACTCGATGGAAAGCAGACTGAAAGCCAGGCGTCAAAGAGAAATATGTTTGGAACTATTAAATGAAAGATAAATATGAAAGGTGTCTACTCTTTGGCTCCATTTCTAATAACTCTGTTAGTAAAATATTTTGTGTACACTCGATACCAAGGAGGTTAAAATAAAGGGAGACGGCGTCATCTATGCCGAGTACATACGGCAGTTGAAGCCTGTCCGCCATCTTGGTTAGTTGTGGAATGCTATTTCTCAGTCAAAACTATGCGTTAAGCCTACCCTCTTAATCCATTGAATTGACAGACAGTGCTAAGTAAGTGCTTTTAAACACTATACTTCCTAGACTAAATACTAATAAATACTCATAATAACTTACCTGAAAAGTTATTTTTAACGCTTATTTTCACTCGTTTAACACTTTCTACATTATGGCAATACCGCCGGACTTGTTATTTTTGTTTTAAGCGACATGAAATATAAGCGCTACAATACGAGCTCAGTACTTAGCGGTATGGAGGAAGCAGGTTTCACTTTTTCAGCTTAAGTGCGTCTACCAGTATTCTAACCTCGTAGCTCGAAACGTCATTCCAAAGAGTGAACAGTGTAACTCAGGCAAGTTACATATCCTCCAGTAGTAGCAGTGGCAATCCAGAGTATCACAGTGTGAACGTAGGTAAAATGTGGAATCTGAACTGCCAGGCATTGAAAGCAATATTATTAATCAAAATACATTTTCGTGAGAATATATTTGAAAGAATCACTAATGAGATTATACAGTTTATGAAAGGAACTTGCAGATATGAAAATATCAAGAGGTAATGTAAGATTAATTTTTTCTGTAATTATAGCGATTTTGTACACGTTGTTACTCTTGTGAGTAAGAGAGAATCTCATCAATCTCGAATGAAGTATTGATGAATTGTGGAGTTACGATGTATGACATGCATGGGACCGACAGACTAATAACGAAGATACGAGCTTATGGAATGGTTCACACATGAGTGACTGGCTGGAAGACTTCCCGAGTAATAGAACGCAGTATGTTATTCTCGACGAGTGTTCATCAGATACGAGTGTATCGTCTGGCGTGACCCAGGGGAGTGTTATAGGACCGCTATTATTTTCTATCTATGTAAATGATCTGATGGCCAGAGTAACTTACAATTTGCTGTGATGATGCTGTGGTGTATGGGAGAGTGGCGTCTTTGTTTGTAATAGCATACAGATTGACTTAGACAAAATTTCTAGTTGGCGCGAAGAATGGCAGCTAGCTCTCAATATAGAAAAATGTAAGGTGATGCGCATGAACAGGAAAAACAATCCCATAATGTTCGAATACAGCATTAGTAGTGAACTTCTTCTCAAATATCTAGGCGTAATATTGCAGACCGGTATGAAATGGAACGAACACTTAAGGACAGTTTTGAGTAAGGCAGACAGCCGACTTCGGTTTAATGGGAGAATTTTGGAAAGATGTACTTCATGTGTAAAGGAGACCGCTGATGGAACGCTAGTACGACCACGTCTTGAGTATTGCTCAAGTGTTTGGGACCCGCAGCAGATCAGTTTAAAGGAAGACATAGAGGCGGTTCAGAGGCGAGCAGCTAAGTTTGTTACTGGTGGGTTCGACCAATGCGCGAGTGTCACGGAAATGCTCCGGCAACTCAAATGGGAATCGCTGGAGGAAAGACGATGTTCTTTTCGACAATTTCTGTTGAGGGCCGGAATTTGAAGCTGAGTGTAGTACGATCTTCCTGTCGCCTACTTACATTTAGCGTAAAGTTCACAAAGACAAGAGAAATTAGTAATTGTACAGAGGCATATAGACATTTTTTCCCTCGTTCTATTTGGTAGTGGAATAGGAAAGGAAATGCATAGTAATGGTACGGTGTACCCTCCGCCACGCACCTTACGGTGGATTGCGGAGTATGTATGTAGATGTAGACAAGAAATAGCAAAATCCAAATTCCCTTCCGCACTATTTCTCGATTATTCTTGCGAACAACACGGCCACGACCAGAGTGATCTCTGCTAGCCTCTCTGTGAGGCGAGAATGTTGAGCCGCGTTGGAGTAGCCGAGCGGTCTGCCGGCCGCGGTGGCCGAGGAGACTAAGGCGCTTCAGTCACGGTCTGCACGGCCACTACGGTCGGGGGTTCGAATCCCCCCTCGGGCATGGATATTTGTGCCGTCCTTAGTTGTAGGTAGTTGATAAGTAGTTTGTAAGTTTAGGGACTGATGACCCCGTAGTTAAGTCCCTTAAGCTTAACAAACATTTGAACATTTTTAGCCGGGCGCCGTGGCTCAGCGCGCCCGGTCAGAGGGCTCAACGCCCTCTGTAATAAAAAAGCTGAGCCAACAACAGACCGAACTAGAACGAACAAAACCGATCAGCGTCCGCAATGAATAGAAATACACATAGAAAAAAAAAAAAAAAAAAAAAAAAAAAAAAAAAAAAAAAAAGCGGTCTAAAGCGTCTCGCTGCGGAGCGCGCGGCTGCTCGCCGTGGAGGTTCGAGTCCTCTCTGGGGCATGGGTGTGTGTGTTGTCCTTAGGTTAGTTTACCTAGGTTTAAGTAGTTGTAAGCTACGGACTGATGACCACGCAGTTTGGTCCTATAGATTTACAAACATTTGAACTCTTTATCTTTTATTTATTTATTTATTATTATTATTATTTTTTTTTTTTTTTTTTTTTTTTTTTTTTTTTTTTTTTTTGAGAATGTTGTGTAAATGTGCTCCATGGTTCGGCCGGCTATATGGACAGTAACTGTAGGTTTCTTCCTCGTCCGTTAATGCTGCCAAAATGATATCCACTAGTTAGGGTTACCATTATTGTCCCATACGACAGTTTGTCAATATTAGAAAACAGATAGAGATTTTTTCATGTTCCGTTGAGGGTAGACATTACCCCATTTCATCTTGCACTATAACTATAATCGACGCATGTTTTTCTAAAACTAACTTAAAGCTACTACGGAAGCTAATCAGACAACACCCTTACGATTGGAGTGAAAGAGCTGGGGAGAAATAACGAACACCTTTCTCATCTACATCTACATACAAACTCTGCAGTCCACCCAAAGGTGCGCGGCGGAGGATACTCAGTATAACTACTAGTTACCTGCCTTCCTATACCACTCCAAAATAGAAGGAAAAACGAATAATTGTTTGCGTATGTACGAGCCATAATCTCTCTGATCTTGTCTCTGTGGCCTTTACGCGAAATCTTTATGTAGTCCGCTTCAAAATCCGGCTCTCTAAATTTCTTCAACAGTGTTTTTCATAAAGAACGTCTCATTCCCTCCCGCGACTCCTATTTTAGTTCTCGAAACATCTCAGTAACACTCTCGCATTGATCAAACCTACCAGTACAGAAATAAACCTAACGCTCTGCCTCTGAATTGGTTCTTATAACTTCCTTTAAACCGATCTGGTGGGGATCCAAAACACTTGAGCAATACTCAAGACGGGCTCGTACAAATATTTTTAAGTCGTTCCCTTTACAGACGAATCACATCTTCACAAAATTCTCCCGATAAACCGAAATCGACATACGCCTAAGCCACGACTGTCCTTATATGCTACTTCCATTTCATATCACTGTGCAGCGTTACGCCTATATATTAAAATTGACGCGACTGTCAAGCAGCGCACTACTAATGCTGTATTCGAACATTAGGGGATTGTTTCTCCTCTCATCTGCATCACCTTATATTTTTCTACATTTAGCGCTAGTTGTCATTCCTCACACTATCTAGAAATTTTTTCCAAGTCATCCTACATCCTACTACAGTTGTTCAATGACAATCCTGTCTTGTACACCACAGCATCATCCGCAAACAGCCGTAGATTATAGCTCACTTTGTCTGTCAGGTCATTTATATAGATAGTAAATAATAGCGGTCTATCACTCTTCTCTAGGTCACACCTGACGATACTCTACTCTCTGATGAACACTCGCTATCGAGGACAACGTACTTGGTTATATTACTTAAGTAGTCTTCGACCCAATCACATATTTGGGAACCTATTCCATATTTCCGTACCTTCGTTAGTCTGCGGTGTGGCACAGTGTCCAAAGCGTTTCGAAAATCGAGAAATATGCAGTCTCCCTGTTGCCATTCGTCCCTAGCACGCAAGGTGTCATGAAAGAAAACAGCATACTGGGTTTCGCACGATCGATGCTTTCTAAAGCCGTGCTAATGCATGGACAAATTTTCCGCCTCAAGCAAATTTACTGTACTGATAACCGCACATTTCCATTTTATTTTTAGAACGCAATCACAATTTGATAAATTCATTAATTGTACGAAATTTGTGAAATTAATTGGAATACAATAACCTAACTAATAAGCACATATGAAAATTTAAACCAGTTAACCAGTTACTTTAATTAAACAAGAATAACAATAATCAAGGACTTAGGCTTAGCGCAACATGCCCGCAATACAGACGCTATGAACAAGTCCAAGTACTTAATTAACACGACATGTGCACTGTCATCCTGACTTAAATTTTTATAAAGCAATATATATGTATATTCACACACTCTTTCCAATGAGCAGGTAACATATTACAATCAGCTTCTGTGCATGATTACATAAACGGCACCTACTACCAAGCCTATCATGCAAACATACTCGTTATAGTAAGCAAGGAATAAATAGGACCAGTGTGACGTACACTGTTACTGGTAAGTGATGGGATAATGGTCGGACCACACGAGATAGCGGGGCAGCAGTTAAATCACGGCAGCGAAACCCAGTACACGGAATAAAATATGAATTAACAGAACGGGTAATATATCCAGCAAGTTACAGTATATATTCAATAAGAGTTGCACCTTAGTCTGATTCTAATCAACATTTGGGATAACGTAAATCATAAAGTCTGATTCATAAACCAGGTTCTCATTAAGAATTTTAATTATTTCCGGCAAGTACATTATGTTCATCCAAAATTACAACGTAGCTTGGTCCTAAACGGCTTTCAGCATAACTACTAACTAATCAGTTCCAATTCATCAACACTGTTTAAAATGGCAGTTTAATAAATGTCTCCAGCCAGTTACAGTACATTCAAAATATTGCAGTTAGCCTACCGCAAAAAGACACTGAGCATAGGCATTGATTTACGTAGCAAGGGCACCCACTCAGAATCGTGAAATGCCGATGCTGAGGCACTTAACGCCCGTAAATAACACATCCGGACAAACGGGTCCTCTTATCGAAGGCAGATGGGTGTTTCAACTGAAAGCTTCTTCCTCCATACACAGCATGTGTTACATGTAGCCCCAGCAGGCCGTAACGTCATGCCGGTAAGAACAACATGCGAGCAAATGGGATTGCCACAATTATAACAGAAATAACACTGCAATTAACTCTACGAATAAGATATTTAGATGCTTAACTCCAATAAGTGCGGGTCCAGACAGCGCTGCGCGAAAGTACTGCCAGACCAAGGCAAACACACGCTCGCACCGCTAGCAGGCGTTCAACTAGATAACGCTGACAGCGCCACTCCAGCGGTCCGGCTTCCGATCCAGTATCTCAACCATCACCTCGCGGTGCCTTTTAAGAACTCCCAGCCGGCCGCGGTGGCCGAGGGGACTGAGGCGCTCTAGTCACGGTCTGCACGGCCACTGCGGTCGGGGGTTCGAATCCCCCCTCGGGCATGGATATTTGTGCCGTCCTTAGTCTTAGCTAGTTCATAAGTAATTTGTAAGCTTAGGGACTGATGACCCCGTAGTTAAGTTCCATAAGCTATACAAACATTTGAACATCTTTTTGAAGAACTCCCACAACTCGCGTCTCGCAAGCGCCTCCACCAGAAGTTCAAAAACCAGCGGTATAACGACATTCGTGCATAACACCCACCATAAAGCAGAGGTTCAGGCCAGTTATGACCACCACGTATAATTACAGCTGTGGCAGCTGTAAAATTGGTGCAGTAATTATTGATTATACACACACAATACCGCAACCGAAAGGAACCGATCTATTCGAAAGGGAAAAAAATAATCAGCGTAACTGCCTAGCAAGGAGGAGGACCTGCATTCCAATCCAGGCTTGAGACGAATTTCCAAATTTCTCCATTGAATTATTTCAGTGCCCACTAGTCGTTAGCGTAAATTTCTTTTCTATCTAATGTTAAATACTACACTAGATGTCGAAATGACAGAGATACACTCTTTTTCAACATAGAAGCAATTATGGCTTAGAAACATTTTAATGCTTGGTCGAAGTAAATTATCTCTCCATGTACGCGATTCCGTTTTTATACTGACGTTCACCTTTTAATAACATATATTAAGACAGAATCAGTTCGGACCCGGTGGGCTTGGGGTAAAGCGCTCGACTGGAAGCCGAAGGGTCACGGGTTCGAAATCCGGTCGGACCTCAGATTTTTTCATTCTGTATTTCAACCCATCCTTCACCTCTCAACGATGTGAGGAGTCGCCAGAAACTACACGTGGTTCGGATTCCACATTAAGCTGTAAGTCCCCTTCCCTTTCCCCGGTTGGATAACTGGGGTAGGCTAGGGACACGCAAGTCGCCGAAGTGGCGTCCAGTTGAAAGACTTGCACCAGGCCAATGAGCCACACGACATTATTATTACATTACTGTACCAATACTGACTGGACATACTTGTGTGTATCTTAATACGACTCCCGAACGATTTCCTGCGGCACCCTCTGTCTAATTTCCGTCGTAATTTGATACTGTCGAGGCTTGTCATATGTAGGTCACACATCATCGGGACATTGAGAAATGAAGTAAAACAATTATTTTATATAATCATAATTTTATTTAGAACACAATTATATATAGCTTGTTGCGGCAGAAATAGTTGGTACAACATATTTTTGGGGAGATTGCACCTTTTACATCAAGTCTCTTTTCCCTTCAACGCATTTATAAAAACCACATGCAAGACAGGAACTGTAAGATGAATTCCACAGTCCCTGACGACAGTGAAAATACACTTTCCACAGTGGCGCTATGTGCGGAAATAGAAAACAAATAATCGCATCATTTTAGCAGTTGGCATTTCCGTTCAGGATTTTCGATTTCGGTAAGAATATCCACCATCATTTCGCGAAGTGTTTAGACCTCCATTTTTTATTTACGTTTTGTATGGTATCGAAATATGTAAACAAAGTGTATGGTGTGAGTTCATATTTCTGTGCAGTGATGATGATAAATTGTACTAAAATGGCAAACAGAATAGAAATAAGAGTAAGGACGTTATCAAAGGAGAGTCTCCAAGACATTGAAGATGAAGCAATGAACTAAAATTTGTGATGCGGCAGGGAATCGAACCCGGACCACCATGCTAACCAGGCAGACGTCTTAACGGTAGACCACCGCATCACTAACGATTGAGGCGCCTCGGAATAATCGAAGTGCGACTTCCCTCCACGTCACAAACTTTAATTCAGCTTCCTTGTTCCATAGATAATTGCCACTACTGCCAAGGCTCTCCATGCAGCCGAATAGCGCCCCAGCAATGGACATATTGGAATATTCTTGTTTAAGGTGATATAAATATCAAATATAAATTAAGAAACCCTAAGACGATTTATATATCTAAGTAATGGACATATTGGAATATTCTTGTTTAAGGTGATGTAAATATCAAATATAAATTAAGAAACCCTAATACGATTTATATATCTAAGAGTATTTCGAGGCCCCTTAACACGTTCGCTGCCGTTCACGCTCTGGCACGATGATGATGGTTGCCATTTCACGCTCTGGCGCGTGAAAGTATTTTGACAGTATCTTTTCATAGTTTTGAGCCACAGAATGTTCTGGTTTTATTTTTCAGTTTTTTTTATATGGTTTTTTATTTGCATTTGTATTTTTGTGAAAACAACAAATGAACAATATAATCAGTACAAACAAGGTATTTCATAAAACATATGCTTATTTCTATATCATCAGCAATATAAGTATGAATAATATCAAAACTAAGAAGTATTTTTTTTATAAACTGGTAACTAATCGAAATAAAATTAAAATAATCAAAAGCTTGCTTGCTTGTTCACATAATAATCCAACAAATCTATAATGACATCATGAGAAGCGTGTGTGGCTCGTAGCCGGTAATGCAACGCGGAAATCTGGAACCACGTACGAGTGCCTACCAGAGTATCCAGCTTTATTAGATGATGCCAGTTTACAACAACCATAATAGGATGCTAGGTCGCAGCACGCGCCACAGCGTGAGCGGCACCTGCCTCAAGTAACGTTTACACGCGCCAGACCGTGAGCGGCAGCGAACGTGTTAATCGTTAGTGGTGCGGTGGTCTAATAGTAAGACGACTGCTCGTAAGCATGGAGGTCTGGGTTCGATTCCCGGCCGCATTACAAATTTTAAATCATTTCTTCATCTTCAATGTCTTGGACATATTCGAGACGAAGAACCGCGTCAGTGCATCTTAATTTATATGAAAAGGAGAGACTGTTCGCAAAAGTGTATAAAAAGTGCGTCACATGGACAATCGCGATTTGGATACAATATTAAATGTAAGTAAACAGGGTTTTTGTACATGTCATATCACCACCTGCAGTTGGTTTTGCTATTTTTAAGGCCAAATAATTTTTTTTTCAAAAAGTGAACTCCACCAACACGTTACACGTGTAAATTCTGAATGTTTTAAGCACCTGAAGATGGGCACAAGCTCGAAACCTGTCGTCTATAAACACGTAATACGATCTTTAATGTGGCTGGTAGCGGATTTTATTCTCAACCCTAGGTTCACTTAGTATACGTGAAAACGTCACGTACGTGACGTAATCTCCAGTGCCAGACGCTACAAGACGTCGTTCTGTAACACGCTATGGCCTTCTCGAAAGTTCCTAGAGCGTACCTTTATAGAAGTGACAAGGAATATATTGCTTCCTTCTGCACAGAACTTGCAAAAAGGCCACGAGGAAAAAATAGTGTAGGGGCGACACGCAGCCTTACGTGCAGTCTTTAATCTCGCAAACCATATACGACTACAACAGACAGGCAGTGGTGCACGAAGTATCCTCTGGCAAACACGGCAACGTGACTGGCAGAGTGGATGGAAGCGTACGTTTCGTTGCGTACATTTCTTTGTTGGGTCAGTTTCGTTGGTGTTTTTATTTGAAGCTGTTATGGAATAACATCTTCCTGTAATAGGAGAACTAGTACACGCTGTTCCGAACCACTACAGTTGTTTTCTGTATTCTCTATGTCCCAGTGAATCAGCGACTCTCAAACATAGCCGACACAGCTGGAGCTGCCCGTCTCTCTCTCTGTTTCTCTCTCTTTCCCGCACACACACACACACACACACACACACACGCCCTCGCCTTGATCCTCAGGATTGTGCGCTTCCAGTATTGCGCGCTCGTAACTGCGACGCAGACTTGGCTAATGCTATTCCTCCGGCTCCAGTCCACTGGTACAATACAGTTAGCAGCTTTGCGGCTGCAGACCGCTACGTGTAAAGCGGACAATTGCCATCAGACGGTGCGGCTACTGGCTTGGCCCCTTTGTCATCGGGGTCAGTGGAGGGGTGAGTGCAATACCAGGGCTGCCAATTGTGCGAACCGGCCTCCCTGGGACTTGTGACTGCTGTGCTGAATTCACGGTGGTGCGTATTCGATGTGTACGTTGTTTCTATTGTATGTTACTGCAGTCTTCCTCAACCCTTAATTTCGCAGTAATGGCAATTAGAAATAGTATTCTTAACAAAGGAACCATTTTAGACAAAGGTCAGGTATCCAAGTAATAAGGAATTAAAATATTACTTCAAAATATAAGAAGTATTAGTTGTAGAACTGCTCTTAGATGTTGATTCTGACGTTATTGCTACTTCAGAGCACTTCTTAAATAATGTCACAATCCAGAGTCTTCCTTAACCTGGGTACATGTTAGCTGTCTTTTTCAGGAGTGGGAAGTGGTCATATATGTGAAAAACGGTATTATAATTTAGTCCACGATGATTCAAACACTGCACAATAAAGGCATTTCAACGTTGAGCAAGTGTGAGTGAATTTACTGAAACTTCTACTTGTTGCTCTTTATAGGTGCCCTGACTCTGAAACTTTAAAATATTTCTGGACAAGTTATGTTCAATGTACTGAAAAATGTACAAAAAAATTGTTATATGTGGTTATTAGAATATTAATTGTGTAAGTGATTCTGCATAAAAAGGAAGCTGTTAGATATTTTTAATTCTTATAATCTTTTAAAAACAGTACTCTTTCCATCGAGAGTGGAGGGAATAGTGAATCGCCTTTAAGAACATCGTCATAAAAATTTTATGTTTAAAAGGTTTTGGTGATCGAACACCTGTTAAATATAATGATAAACTATTCAGGAAAAATCTATTTCAAATGTTTGTTAAGCTTATGGGACTGAACTGCGGTGTCATCAGTCCCTAAACTTACAAACTACCTTATACTAAAGACAGCACAAACATCTACGCCCGAGGGAGGATTCGAACCCCCGACGGGGAACGGCATCGCGCATTGAAGCATAGCTCCTGAATGCGCTCGGCCACTCCGCCGCGGCTATTTCGGAATGCTTATCCAATTGCAATAAAGTCCTTTTCAAACCTAATTAAGGAACTAGATAGCAGTGTTCATGATGCTGATGATATAGATGATCATTGTTTCATTGTTACTGAATGCTTCAGGAGTTCAAGTGCAAGTCGCTGGTGGGAAGACGACGCTCTTTTGTCGAAGCACTGTTGCAGAAATTTGGAGGGCCGGAATTTGAGGCGGACTGCATAACGATTCTACTACGACCAACCTACATTTCGTGTAAAGAGCACAAGGATAAGATCAGAGACATTAGGGCTCATACGGATGCATACAAGTACTCATTTTTCCGTCGTTCAATATGGAAGTGGAACAAGAAAGCAAGTAACTAGTAGTGGTAGTGAGTACCTTTCGCCACGCACCTTTGGGTGGATTGCGGAGTATGTAAGTAGATGTAGATAGAGATAATGCTATCCTTAACAAGTCTCTCATGATCTTCGAAAGCTGCGACCTGACAGATAGTACTTAGCAGTGAAAAAGGGAGAAAAGGACAATGTATACAATTTTATACCTACTCTTATGCCATCAAGTTTTACTAAAGTTACTTAAAAGGTTGTCTGTATATTCAGCGTCAATCATTTCGGTTCCGACAATATGCTGTCTTTGGTTCAGGAATGGTTTAAATAGCGAAAATGTAAATTCACACGTTTGCGGCTCCCGTTCAAAAGCCACTTCCTCTTGGCTGCTAATAGAGCAGTTGTGCGGCAGGGATGTCGCACATCCTTCGCTTGAACTGTTAACTGTGTCTATTTTACTTCTTTTTTCACACTTCTTTATAATTTCTTCCTGTTTTCGTACATAATCTGTATTTTTGACGCGCAGTTCCCTACGCCAACGTATAATTGAATCTGAGAGGTGCAATGGGGTTTTCTTTGTTAAAAAATCACGCAAAAATCCAAAGGAATAGACATATCTTGTAATCAGAAAAGGTGACTGTATCTAACAGCAAGAAAGAGTATCGTCCCAGAAACAGTATAATATTATTAAAAAATATTGTGCTGTATCAGGAAAAGTAAGTAAAAAGCCCGAAATCATATCTATCGTGTCTGGATTAGTAATTATGACAGTAAAATTAAAACAATTTGAAAAATTATTGAAAGGGAAACAGGGCAACCAAGAGCACAGGATAACTGTACAACCTTCAAACAGAATGAAAAATGTACTAACAAAAAGTCAGAATTGGAGAACATATTTAATGATTTTTTTTTAATTTTGTGGAGGAAATAGGATCAAATAGATCATTAAAAGAGGCAAGGCTGTTAATGGATCAGGCCATACCTATGTAATTTCATATAAGTGAAATCCCACACACGTCCCTCTTTGAAATTAAAAAAAAAAAAATGAAAGACACTAAAAAGTAAAAGTTCCCATTGCATTCATGGCATTTCTGACATACTACTAGAACCTTTTCTCTGACAGATAAGTAATAATCTCAACCACATTTGTAATAGCTCTCTGAAGCAGGGAATTTCCCCGATGGACTGAACCATAGAATCGTAAAACCATTACTTAAAAATGGGACAGGACTGATGTCAACAACTACCACCCAAATTCGGTTCTTCATCAAAAATTCTTGAAATAGTAATGTATTCAATAGCATTTTCACATATTTGTAAAAATAAAATACTAACAAAATGTCAGTTCGGTTTTCAGAAAGTGCTATGCTTTTACTGAGCAAATATTAAATGTTCCAGACAATCAGACATCACATGTTGTGATCTTTTGTGATGTCTCAAAGGATTTTGACATGGAAATCTTATAGATACGCTAAGGTATTGTGGTATGAGTGGGACAGTGCACAAATTGTGCACTTCGTACTCACCTGGTAGAGTGAAAAATCTTGAAATAAGTCATTTCCTGAAACTGAACAATAAGGCTCGGTCTTTAGTGTTTTGATGTTATTAATACATATTAATGACCTTCCGTTCTATATTCATGAAAATGCAGAGGTAGTGCTTATTTATGGTGATATGAATTAACAGATGAAATTGTCAGTAATGTATTTTAGAAAATCATTGATAAAACACAGTGTATGCGTTTCTATACAGTAAATGGCATGACACCATAAACAAACACACAGTTTGAAAAGTCACGCGGAATGGTCGCTTGGTCTAAGGCATTATGCTACGGACTGGGCGGCCGTTCCCGCTGGAGGTTCGAGTCCTGCCTCGGGCATGGGTTTGTGTGTTGTCCTTACTGTAAGTTTATTTATAATCTATGGACTGATGACCATAGCAGTTTGGTCCATTAGGTTTACAAACATTTGAACACTGAACTATTTCAAAAGGAATCTGTATTTAAGGTTGATTAGTAAAAATTTATAGGTGTGTGCATTGATGAGAGATTGAATTGGAAGAAACATATTGATTATCTGCTAAAAGTCTGAGTTCAATTACTTATGCGTTTAGGGTTAGTGCTAATTTTGGTGAGAGACATCAAATAAGTTAGCTTACTATGCCTGTTTTCAGCCATGTCTTTTATTTGGCATTTTGAAGTTCTTCATCGATAACAAGGAAAGTACTTGAGCTCGAACAAATATAAATACTTGAAAATCGCGTGAGTGATATTGTGAAGCTCCCTTATTGCACCAGCGATACTCCCGCATCTGCAAAACTCTACAGTCGCCCATTAGAGGCCTCTGCGTGTGCCATGCAGCATTGAACTTTGACCTGTCGGTACACCAGTAGGGACATTGCAGTGTGCCTCTGAAGTTGCGTTTTATGACGTTATTTGAGTAGTGAGGCGTCGGATAGGTCAGCGATTGGCACAAAATCCTGCTAATACAGTGAGACTGGTTTAGATGAAGTTACGAAGAAACCTTCTTCGTGAAGATGGTATTGGTGTAGAAGATGAATCATTCGCATGTTACCTGGTATCTATTACAGTGTTTCTAACCTTTGCTCATATTTCTGCACTGTCATAGATACCAGAAAACATGCGAATAATTCATTTTCTACATAAATATCATCTTTACGAAGAAGGGGAAGGGGTCTACGTATCTTCGTCTCAACCAATCTCAATATATTAGCAGGACTGATTACCAATCGTCGACCCATCTGAGGCTTCACAAGACAAATAACGTCACTGAACGCAACTTGAGACGCACACTGCACCGCCCCTACTGGTCCCGACTGGCGCACCGGGAGCTCAATGTGCAATGCGGGATGGCATAGGCAGAGGCCTATAACGGACGACTGCAGAGTTTTACAGATGCGGGAGTATCACTAGTGCAATAAGGGACCTCTGCATTACCTCTCACACGATTTTGGTGTATTTCTGTTTGTTCGAGCCCGAGTACTTTCCTTGTAAGTGAAAAATAATGTAATCAGAACAATTGTTGGAGTCCACCCTCAATCATCCTACAGACGCCGAGAGAATAGCCGAGCGGTCTGGATCGCCACCTTGTGGATCGCGCGGCCTCCCGCGTCGGAGTTTCGAATCCTCCCTCGGGCTTGGATGTATGTGTTGTCCTTAGGTTAGTTTAACTTAGTTTAAGTAGTTTGTAAGTCTAGGGACTGATGACCAACGTAGTTTGGTCCCACAGAATTACAAACATTTGAACATTTAATCATCCTACAGACATTTATTTCTTCGCAACAGCCTGACTATATTTATATACACTTATGAAATTTGTTGTTAATATTCCAACCCAATTCAAAATTAATAGCAGTGTGCACAACTACAATACTAGAAAAAAGGATGGTCTTCGATATTCAAGGCTTAATCTTTGGCCCAGAAAGGGGTGAATTATGCTGCCACAAAAGTCTTTGTTGAACGACAAAAGTCTGACAGATTGCCAAGAAGCATTTAAGAGAATTTTTGAATTACAATTCCTCCTATTCGGCAGATAGATTTGTAGAAATTCAATCGATACAACTAAAATTATTAACTGGCCGAAGATACATTTTAATCAAGGAGCGTTTTTCTCTCTCTGAACCTTAAGGAAAATTACCTTGTTTTCCGCTTCATCTGTCTGTCCCTGGCCTGTGATTAGTTAAGACGTATCTGTAGCGGCTCCTGTGATCCAATCATACATATATTGAGTTTAATGCTCCTATTTGTGAAGTATACCATGAGATATCTTAAAAATTTAACATAGCGGTTTTTCATTCATTTAACATCCCGACATTTTTTTGCTGGCGTATATTATTCAGCCTACTGAAGTTGTGTGCTGTAACTCTTTGGAAAATGATACAATAAACTATGTTCATAGCTCCGCAGAAAGTGTAACATTTCTTGTGTTGACCTACCGCATTAAAATTTCCTGTCACCTATTATTTTATAAGTTACAGAGGCAAACACACTGAAAAGCACTACTTTACATATAAAAAGGCGAGACTTCCACTTTAAAATTTAATTAATCATCAGTTACACTGTCCACTGTCACATCTTTGTTACCGAGCAGCATCAGATCTACTTAAGCACTATGTAACTTAAAAAAAAGTGTGCAGCCACAATCAGAGATCTTCCTCAATGATAATGAGCTGCTTAATTAATGTAATCTCTAATCTACGACAACGAATCTATGTATTGCCAATTAAATTATTTGTGTTAAATTTTTATGAAATAGATAATAAGAAAAATATAACTATAAGTTGGCGAAAAAATTTCGTCTCATTATATATTTCTTATCATTTCGTACTATCCTGCTATATGTATCGTTACAATCTATGAAACATGTAATAAACTAGTCAGTCCAAACGTGTGCTCTAATGACCATGATGCCGTGCCTACGCGACGTTCCTTCTTTCCTCGCTATCAGTAATCAAGCTCTAGGCTGAAGTACAGTCCGGTGCAGGCCTGCTCCACCCACAGAAGCGTTTGCTACCCACAAAGGCAGTGCCTAGAAGAGCCCCTGCCGCCGGTGTGGACACAGCGGAGCTCTGCAGACTGTTCTGTCTGAGACCAGCCTGTGTCCTGTGTGCGCTCCTCGGCGCCTCGCAAACAAGTGTCTACGCCCACTCTCTCTCCTACACAGTTTGTGTGCACTCCGCGTGGCGTCAGAACCAAAATTTTCTCTTCCAATTCAAATGTTCTTTGTCACCAAGCACGTTCCTTTTGGAGGCTTAGACAAAGCTCCCACTAGAAGAAGAGCAACTGTATCAGGAATTGCAAAGAGGACCAAGTCACAATAGGCAATTATGAAGAAGTTAACAGAAAACTGGTTTCTAAGAACCGTGGTATAACTTTTTTTTTCTTGCACGTATGATAGTATTGCATGTAGTTTCGGGACAAGTTGTGATATTTTTTGTTAAAATCCGTGTAAAATATCAACGATGGTGAACAATCTAACACCAGCATGAATGTAATCGTTACTCATTGGAAGATTCTGTATCATCTGTGATCATTAATATTTTTTATTCATAGGAACAAATGCCTATTGTCATCTATAACTCTTTTTCTGTTTCCATATCGGAAATGGTTGAAGGTATTCTGGCTAGCTTTGTTAATTTGTAATAATATTCCATTAATATATTCCTTAAAATCAAAATCTCACTCTTGGTGTTATTTATGCATCCGTTGTCACATTGATATAATAATTGTAAATTTCATGTCTATATTTTTCAGCTTAAAAGTATATGGACGTGTATCGTTCAGGCCTGTGCAACCCAGCGTCATCGCGCGCAAACTATACACCATGTTTTGCTCTGTATCATTAATTTAATGCCTGCTATAGACTTCGGATGAGGATCCGATGCCGATTAAAAAAAAGAACCTGCTCTAATTTAATTTAAAACAGACTTGCACACGCTCGGCTTTGAACAATGCGCGGACATCTGCAGCCGCCATCTTGCGGGCTTCTCCAGTACGGGTAAATTAATTATAATTTCTTGTTCTCTACGCGCACTGTTTCACCAATCAGTCTTGAGTGAATTGTAAAACTCTAAAGAGGGTGTTGTTGTTGTTGTGGTCTTCAGTCCGAAGACTGGTTTGATGCAGCTCTCCACTCTGTGCAAGTCTCTTCATCTGAGAATACGTTCGGCAACCAACATCCTTTTGAATCTGTTTACTGTATTCGTCCCTCGGTCTGCCTCTACGATTTTTACCCCACACGCTCCCTTCTAATGCGAAGTTGACAATTCCTTGATGTCTCAGAATGTGTCCAACCAATCTATCTCTATCCGATTTGATTAAGCACCTCCTCATTCGTTACGTGATCTACCCATCTAATTTTCATCATTCGTCTGTAGCACCACATTTCAAAAGCTTCTATCATCTTTTATCTGAACCCCTTATCGTCCACCTTTCACTCTCATACAATGCTCCAGACAAATGCTTTCAGAAAGGACTTCCTAACATTTAAATTAATATTTGGTGTTAACAAGTTTCGCTTCTTTAGAAACGCTTTTCTTCCCATAGCCATTCTGTATTTTATATCTTCTTTACTTCGGCCATCAGAAGTTATCTTGCTAACCAAATAACAAAATTCATCTACTACATTTATTGTCTCATTACCTAATCTAATTCCTTCAGCATCTCCTGATTTTCTGACATTGCATTCCATTGCCTTCGCTTTACTCTTGTTAATGTTCATCTTATACCTTCCTTTAAAGACATTGTCCACTCCATTCAGTTGCTCTTCCAGATCTTTTGCGGTCTCTGCCAGAATTGCTATGTCATCGGCAAATCGCAATGTTTTTATTTCTTCTCCCTGCACTTAATGCCCTCTCCAAATTTGTTCTTCCATTCCTTCACTGCCTGCTCAATGTACAGACTCAACGACATTGCGGAAAGGCTACAACCCTGTCTTACTCCCTTCCCAACCTCTGCGTCCGTTTCTTGCCCTTCGACTCTAATAACAGCTGTCTGGTTTTTGTACGGATTGAATATAACTTTTCTCTCCCTATATTTTATCCCTGCTACCTTCACAATTTGGAAGAGTGTATTCCAGTCGACATTGTCAAAATCTTTCTCCAAATCGACAAACGCTAAAAACGTTGGTTTGCCTTTCCTTGGTCTATCTTCTAAGATAAGTCGTAATGTATTGTCTCTCATGTTCCTACATTTCTCCTAAATCCAAACTGGTCTTCCCCGAGATCGGATTTTACAAGTTTTTCCATTCGTCTGTAAATAATTCGTGTTAGTATTTTGCAACCATGACTTATTAAACTGTTAGTTCTGTAATTTTCACACTTGTCTGCACTTGCTTTCTTTGGAATTGGAATTATGATATTCTTCTTGAAGTCGGAGGGTACTTCTCCTGTCTCATGCATACCAGGTGATACAATTTTTTCACGACTGGCTCTCCTATCGATATCAGACGGAATATCATCTACTCCAGAGGGTGTACTATTTTTTTAATTCCGGCTTTGTGCTCGTAGCTGTTTGTTGTATTGACATCTTAAAGATCATTATAATTTCCTACGGCCAAACTTCTGAAAGTAGGAGGGCTACATTCGCGAGTGACTGGTGAGAACCGTCCCACCGCCTGGCCTACACGTGTGGGCGGCGGCTGCGTGACCGGCGGCGGGCGGCGCGGATCGCTCGCTGAGTGGGGGCGGTGGGGGCGGCGGGGGCGGCGTGGGGCGGCGCCGCCTCTTCCAATTACACCGCCGGCCTGGCTGCCTGCTGCCGCCCCGGCAGGCGCGGCGCGGCGTCAATTTCACATCACGTGTTTAACAGCGCATTACGAGCCGAGGGGCGGCGACGACGCCCACGCCGACGCCGACGTCGCTGGGGGCATTTCCCGGTCCTCGCGGCCGCGTCCGGCACCCTACTCCATTCCCAAAGGAAAACCCTCGACATCGTCGCGAGCTCGACCTCTCGTTTCACATTGCCACCCATTTGTTCCATTCGTTTGTTCATTGCCGCTATCAAAACACCCTGTACCAACGTAGCACTTTAAATGCCAGCTTCCAGAGTGGAAGTAAATACTCCAGAATTGGTATTAACAACACCTGCCAGTATGCTGAATTTAGAAGTAGATAGCCCTGCATATTGTCTCCGTTCTTATTCAATGTGTTGAAACACGTCCACTGAATGTGTGGTCGTGTTCCATTTTGAGGTATTCATTACTCTAAAGTGTTTCTCCACCATTAGTATTGTTTATTATTATTTTATTCCTTTACTAATGGTCAATGCCCCATGTATATATATGTTTCCATCTGTGTGATTGAACTACTGTGTTTGTATGAATGTGGAAGGTTATTCTTAATATTGACTGACTACCACGCAATGGCTTACCGTCGCCGTTTCCCGCTTTAGGCCTTGTTTACTTAAGAAAGCAAGGCTTGACATGTCCTCTCCTTCAGGTAGCGAGAGTTGGTAGACAGTAGGCTCTGAATGCAGTCTACATACCTTTGAGCGCACCCTGCACCCTGCATCCAGTGCGGAGAGGGAAAGCCTCTGCACATGGCTTAAGGCACCACTCTTGCCACTACCGCTGAAGTAAGTATTCATCTAAATAACTTTACTTTCTTTGTGATCAGGCAGTCTTGGTTTATCAGTGATATTTTTCTTGAGTAATTCTTTCGCTATGCAAGGCGAAGTGGCCGGCCGCAGTGGCCGAGGGGACTGAGGCGCTCCAGTCACGGTCTGCACGGCCACTACGGTCGGGGGTTCGAATCCCCCCTCGGGCATGGATATTTGTGCCATCCTAGTTCGTAAGTAGTTCATAATTAGTTTGTAAGTTTAGGGACTGATGACCCCGTAGTTAAGTCCCATAAGCTTAACAAACATTTGAACATTTTTTGAAGGCGAAGTGTTTCTTAATTTACAGAACTCAAGTAATTCAGTATAAATTTAGTACTTCCATTTTCATTTTGGTGATGATTTTGTGTCCGGTTTTCTCAAGTTAGAATACACGTGTATGGCCTTCAGTCTTTGAGTAAACTTAGTTCGTTTTCGTGTGCAGTCTGTTTCTATGAACTTGCTAAATTCTTTCTCAAAATTTCTGGACCGATTCCGCCTTTCCTGCCTTCGTATAACCGATTACACAACGTGCTTTCGTAACGGTCATTACTTCAGCCTTCATCCATGCTTTTACTGATACTAGCTTTCTTTTATTCTTTTATATGGATTATCATGTTTACTTTCCTTGCTTATTATAAATTAATTTCTCTTTGTAAATTTTATGTAACTCTGGTCATACACCACGTGGCACTTAAGGATAGTATGCCACTGCCTCCCCACACAGGAGTTCGTTTGTGTATAGTATATTTTAAACAGTGCTTCAAGACACCCGCCATCTTGTCAAGACGCCGTCGACACTTCAATTTGTTCGCTGATACGAATTGTTCCCATTTAAGTAATGTGTCACAAGCATTATGTGCATGCCTGCGAGTGAACCAGTGTGCTTTCCTTCCTCCCATGTTACCCACATATTCAAGAAGGGCAGAAACTGTTTTTATTATGGACAGTAACTTTATAATTTAATTCACTGTTGTACAAAGTGTGTGCTTTATTGTACTTATTTGGTCTCCCCACATTTTTCTTCATTTTATTGAATAGATAACAATTTAAAGTATCAAACCCCTGCTTTATAATTTCATGCTCCCTGTCCCATGTTTAATTGTCTATTCCTTTTTATACATATTATTTGTGTTTGTTAAAACGTTGGCTGCTCTCTTAAGGAGTCATCAGTTAGATAAATTTCCATTCCGCAAGTACTGTGGCCACTCATAAAGTAATTTAGAGCCGCATTGGGCGTTTCAACTTGCATTTGGAGATCTCTACTGCCCGAGATCTTACATAGAAAATTTAAGCTACTTTCAGTGTTTGCAGAGCACGTTATGAGTAACGTCAGGATAGATAAAGAAGAGACGAAAATTAAAATAGCTGGAATAAATGTAAACGACCTCAGATATGCAGATGATACTATACTGCTGGCAGAAAGTGAAGAAGAATTAAAGACTCTCTTGCTGAAGGTAAAAAACGAAAGTGAAAAGGCTGGTCTCAGGCTAAATGTGAAGGAAACCCAAATTATGGCAACTACACCTATTAATTAATGGGATATAGGTGGAGAATCCATGGAGGTAGTGTCCACGTTCAATTATCTCGGTTCCCAGCTCTCTAATTATGGCGATTGCAGCCACGAAATCAGGAGACGCTTGTTGCTCTGTAGAAAGGCCATTCCAAACCATGAAAACGTTATAAGTTCCAGAGACATAACTTTAGCAACAAACATACGTACTGTGCAGCCTATGGTCTTCCCAGTTGTGATGTATGAATGTGAGACCTGGACCATTAGAAAGCCTGAACGGCGAAAGATTGACTTCTTTGAAATGTAGTGCTGGAGGAAAATTCTTAGAACTCCATGCCGGCCGCGGTGGCCGAGGAGACTGAGGCGCTCCAGTCACGGTCTGCACGACCACTACGGTCGGGGGTTCGAATCCCCCCTCGGGCATGGATATTTGTGCCGTCCTAGTTCGTAAGTAGTTCATAAGTAGTTTGTAAGTTTAGGGACTGATGACCCCGTAGTTAAGTCCCATAAACTATACAAACATTTGAACATTTTGAACTCCATGGACGGCAAAGGGAACCAACAGATCTATATTAGAGCAAATAAAACCAGATTTCTCTCTGGAAGGTCTAATATTAAAACAAATACTGACCCATTTTGGGTACATAATGCGAAGACAAGCATCACTGGAAAAGCATTAATGCTGGGGAAGGTCGAAGGTACTTGAATAAGAGGCCAGCAGAGGATGAGGTGGATCAATGGCATCACAAAAGCAACGTGTTCCAGCCTAAAAGCTCTACGGGAGAAAGTGCAGGACAGAGGAAAGAGGCGTGCTTTGGTTCATGGGGTCATGAAGAGTCGGAATGAACTAAACGAATAGGGAGAGAGAGAGAGAGAGAGAGAGAGAGAGAGAGAGAGAGAGAGAGAGAGAGAGAGAGAGAGAGAGAAAGAGAGAGAGACCCCTGGAGTATTAAAGCAACCTAAATCACTTAACAAAAGGAAATCTCCCGGTCGCGATCGTATACCAGTTAGGTTCCTTTCAGAGTATGCTGATGCAATAGCCCCATATCTAGCTATCATATACAACCCTTAGCTCAGTGAACGATCCGTACCCAAAGACTGGAAAGTTTCACAGGTCACTCCAATATTCAAGTAAGGCAATACAACTGATCCACAAAATTACAGGCCTGTATCATTGACGGTTTGCAGCATTATTTTAGAACATATAGTTTCCTCAAATATTATTAACTACCTTGAAGAGAATGACCTATTGACCCTACTGTTCCTTATTTTGATAATCGATATAGAAGACAATCTAAGTAGTTCTCTTAGACTGTTCTCGGATAATGCTGTCATTTATCACTCAGTAAAGTCACCAGTACATGAAAAGCAGCTGCACAATGATTGAGGTATCTCCATGGTGTAATAATTGGCAGTTGACCCTTAATAATGAGAACTGTGAGGTCATTCATATCACCACTGAAAGAATTAAACCTCAGTTAGACGATAAATCAGTAAAATTACAGCCCGTAAATTTGACTAAATACCTAGGAATAACAATTACAAACAATTTAAATTGGAAAGAACAGATAGAAGATATTGCAGGGAACGCGAACCAAAGGCTACGTTTCATTGGAAGAACAATTGACAGGAGAGAAGGTGAAACAGTTCTGCTAAATAAAGTGCCTACTCTACAACTTTTGTATCCTATTTTGGAGTATTGCTGTGCATTGTGGGATCCACACCAGGTGGAACTAACACGCAATTTAGAGAAAGTTTTTAGAGAAGGTCAACTTGTTTTGTATTATGGCGATATAGGGGAGAGAGTCATGGAAATGATGGACGATTTCGAGTGGAAATCATTAAAAGAAAAGCGTTATTCGTTGAGACAAGATCTATTTGCGAAATTTTTTCACCAACTTTCTCATCCGAATAAGAGCAATCAGATAGAAAAAGGACAGATTTAAGTATTGCTTTTTTTTGTACTATTACAGAATGGAACTGTACAGATATATAAAAGCGGTTCGATGAACCTTCCGCCATGTACTTCAATGTGACTTGCAGAGTATTTATGTAGATGTAGATGTTTCAGTATTTGAAATAAAGTAATATTTCCAAACAACGAATATATGTTGGTAAATATCCACTAACCCTGGAGAGGAATTACGCCTTATGCAAGACACAAATGTTTTTTCGGCACTTATTGTGCCATTTCTCAGTGGTATTTTGCCTTTAATTTCTAGGTGAAGTTATTGGTAGGGTTTACTTGTTGCTTTAATTAAACAATAACACGTTTTACATCTTATTATTGTTATATATCTGACATGCCCCTATACATGTTTGAAGGTTAAATTCAGACGATTGCATCAGGTACTTTAGCAAAGACAAGCACAGTACATAACACTGAAGAATGTACAAGAAAAGACTTTTAATTGTATATATATTTCATCGCTTTACTCACAGAAACCAAACGAGTTTTACATAGTAAGAAATCTTATTGAATTACGGAAGTGTAAAAGTCTGTAGTGAATTTATGTAGCACATCAAAGTTACTGACGGACAATCCTCCTGCTTTGTCAACTGTTTCCTTTTCCTGAATTGGTCCCTCTCCTTCAGTAAGTTACAGCAGTCGAAAAGCAGGTGGTTCATAGTTTGGATATGTAGAAGTTCTGTCTTCAAATATTCTCAACCGTTGTTAATAGGCTTTCTGTTTTGTATGACCTGTTAACATTGGTGTAAAATTCGGAGATATGCGGTGTTTAAAAGTTGTTGAATCTTAGGAAAATACGGTTCAGTGGTTTCTCCATTTTTTGTTCTTTACCGATAAATCTCCCATTTGTTCCTTCAACTCCCCTCGAAGTTTCTTCTTCACCACACTTTCTGGTATTTTGCTATAGCTTATTTATTTTTGTGATCGAGTCGTTCTTTTACCGCGATTGTGAATTCATATCTCCATGTCCCTCGATGTGCTTTAACCCATTCGAAATGCACGTGCCAGTTTTGATTTGACATCGTGTTTCTCAATCAAAAAGTAGTGATTCTTCGGATTTCGTAACTAATCCTAAGTAATTCTGCTATCGATGTGAATCACTGCAGCTCTGTCAATATTCGAACATCTTGTAATTTTTGTGCTGTAGCATTCCTCTCGTTATATGTACTTACTGAAAATTACCATAAAGTATTCAGCCATGTTTTGGACTATTTCATAAAAATACGAGGGTTCCAACTTAAATAGGGGCAAAACTGCTGTTGAGACACTTTGCAATGGAATCTACTATAGTCGCTGATAGCACATATTGTTGACGTACCTACCTTACCTCCGAGCATATCGACTCTCATATCACCAGCGTGAGCACAATCAAAGGAAACACAGTCACTTGTGAGTGAGCCGTCTAAGGTAACGGTGTCCCTATGTTTTCGAAACAGGTACGTGGCAGCCCGTCAATTCACAGTATTAGTTTTCGTGAGTATCAAAGTAGATGCAGATGTTCTGTGGTGCCACCAACGCCATTTTTTATGGTTAACAGTTTAGGAATGTGTGCAGTGGTTCGATTGGAAAGAATTTCATATAGTTGTTGTAAGATCTACTCAGGCAAGTTAGCACACAGTTACCGTAATTGTTTCCTTGATGTTCTGAGACACAATTGACGTCTCAGCTGGCCTCACACATGTTCTGTTGCTGACAGATCGGGAGATCCTGGTCGCCAACGGAGTGCTTCAAGATCGCGCTGAAGGCGATGTCTTGCATGATAGCGCTTTTAAACTCATGCGTGTCCGTGGTGTGCCTCTGTGTTGCCACATTTCCCTCAGTCACTGCAGCCGTGACCTGACAACATAGCCAAAGTTTCCCCTCACCATGGATGCTAGGACATCTGTAAGAATGTTTGGTGAGCGGATATCCCAGGTGCTCACCAAGGTCAACAGGTAGAAGCTTAAATAGCATTAAGCATAACATTATGAACTGTTTCTGATGTCCGTAAGTGGTGGCGTGAAAATGGTATTAATGGGACACCGAAACTTGTAATTACAGATGTTCCAGTAAATCTTCTTAAATTTGGAAAAAAATTGTTCTTTCCTAGCTGTCATAATGCCGGCGAACATAAAAAGCGATAGCATGAACCGTAATTCATCGCTGAACACAATGGGAAGCTATTCATCAGCGATCCATGGTTTTCGCTCGTGGCATCTTTCCTTTATACGGTCCCTGTATATTTCCACTGCTGACGGGTCTGTTTCTATATTACTTTCGAGCACGTCTCAGTCAAGGCCAACGGACGCACTGCAGGGATACAGCGGTTTCCACCAGATCAAAAACTGTTGGGCTTAGTTCTTAGGTTGGCCGCCATTCGGCTCTGCTGAGCGCTGTCGGAATGCGGTTCGCACTCAGCCAACACCACGTAGAAGACAAGGCCTCACAACTGACCGTACCTACGTCACACGTAAAAGCCGGGAACGCTAGCTGACTGGCCGTGGTCGTGCCCCAGCGGCCAGCCATTCAGCTGGCAGGTGCGGCCTTTAAGTGTGTCGTAGGCACGGCCAGTTGTGAGGCCTTGTCTTCTACGTGGTGTAGACTCAGCTAATGTGCCAATAGGCGAGCCAATTGACTGAGTCGCAGCGGCTCCGGTCACTGAAACTGACGGAACGGCCACGACAGCAACGTGCTGATCACGTGGCCCTCCATGCCGCATCTTTCGACAACTCTGAGCTGAGGGTGGCACAGAGGCCAGTAACTCCCAATGGGCATACCGAGGCCTGTCGAACGGAGTTTAGTTTATTTAAGCATCAGTCACTATGTAGCTGGGTGACATTGTAGCTTTGTGCAGGTTCTTACAGTAACATGTAGCCTGATTCCCAGATAATCACAGGACCACCAATGCAAGTTTTAATTCCACTTTTCTTTTTGACTACAACATCTGGAGACCTCTGGAGTTAACAAAAAAGGAATAAATACTACATATGACACTTTGGGCCATCTGTTTACTCATTAGGTTACCAGTTTCGGTAATTAGACCTGACCAATATCAAGGTTTTACGTTAGTGAGTGGGCGTGAAGATTAAGTACTGAAATACTGAAACTTATAGCTTATAAAAAGTGAGCAAAAACAGACGGTTCAAGATGTTATGACCTTTATTGCCTACCCTTTTCGTCTAATTATACACATTTTTTTCCATTTGAATTACTATTAAATTTAAAAATTAATTCTGCCTAATAAATGCTCTTCTTATGGTGTCCGTTTAACCCTTTCAGGCCCTGCACGAACAGTTCTGCTTTTCTGGTTTTGCTCTCATTATTTCTTTGTGATTGACGCTGGGAAGTTCGGGTCTGCATTACACAATCCTGGATGGACGGTGGTAACGTGCGCAACGTGGTTTAGTTCCATGTTTCTACACTGTGTGGCACCACAATCGGCGAACGTCCAGGTGACATACTATGGCGGCAAGAAAGACTTGTTGACAAGGTGTTGATATACTTATTTCGACATGGGAAGCTATCATATCTGGCAGCCAGTTGATTTTATATGATCCTGTGATGTTTTTATGTCATTTCTTTCAAAGGCATGTTACTGTAAGATGGTGGAGATAAAAAAAAATTGTAGTGAAGGCCCGAAACAGACAATTGTGTGGGTACAAAATTTTTGAAAATAAATTTATTTTCTTTTTTGTAATGAATCACTGAATGTATTTTGTATCTTATACGTACCTCTCTGTATTAATCTCACATCACCTTGGATCTCAAAGGGATAGTGTATTAAAACTATTTATTAATACTAGTTGAGGACCGAGTATACAACGATCACATCGATATTACTCATTTTAGATTCAGGCAACAAAATATCTACAGAATATAACACCGAAGACCAAATTCGCATAAATGATGTAGGCTTACAAAAGAAAATTCTGCGAGATTGAATTTACCTTATTTACCAAAGGTGTTACCGTTTTTAAAATTATATGTTTAGGTCATAACTGGATATTTATGTTGTACAAGAAAATATGAATTCATCAGCCGGATCGGAGCCCCCAGGGCGCGGATAAGGTGAGTATCCGACGGGACCCGAGGTAGAAGCGATGGGCAATCTTCTGGTGGCATTGGTGCACCTCGAGTTCGTCTGCAGCCTCGTGTAGGTATAGGTGAGGAAATTGCGTATGGACGTGGTAAATCCGCCGGAGAACTTTGTTCTGCAGTGACTGGAGTCTCTGGATGCGTGTCCTAGCAGTAGAGCCCCACACCTCACAGGTGTAGTCAAATACAGGCTGAGCAAGGTGGACGCGTAATCATCGGAGGAGCGTCTCAAACAGTTTGCTAATGTAGGTGAGAAAGCTGATGGGTCGGCAGCTGGTGGGGTCCGACCGATTCTTCCCTGGCTTCGGCACGGTGATAACAATGGAATGTTTCCACACGGCTGGAAACACGTAAGTATACAGCACCCATTTGAAGATGGCTGCAAGATAAAGGACAGCCGCCCATGGGAGACGTTTAAGGACACGACCCATCATCGGGGCCAGGGGCTTTATTCAGTGGCAGTATCTTGATGCTTGACATGGAGATGGGCTCTTCTACTGGGTCAGCCTGCTGAAGGAGGGTCAGTGAAATGGGCCGCAGAGTCTTCTTTGAAGGCCGCTTCCTCCTGTAGATCAGCAAAGGAGGGTGAGACGTGATCCTTAAACACATCCCAGTCCGCGTGTCTCAAATTTAGGTCGCCGTGACAAAGAGGCAGAACAACACTGACAGATGGTTGGAATCGAGTCCATGTAACACCTCCGCTGTCAGGAAGTTAGGAAATCCGCGGGTGATGGCAATGTCTATGATATCAGGGTGATCTCTGCTTGGAGAGCAGGTCAGTTCATCAGGACCACAAGCATGCGCCTGAGCCACTTTGACGGCCTGAAGAAGTAGGTGTCCAATGATACTAGTTGCAAGGAAAACCTAAGTGGCATGTTTGGAATTGAGATCTCCTGCGATGAAATTGTTTGCAATAAAAATTGTCGAGCGGCCGCTTCAGACTGCGATAATCAGAAATGAACGTAATGGGACCTGTTCGCGTTTTAATGGCAGTTACCTCAATCGTACAAGTTGGAACGGGTAAGACCTCGTGATGCCTGAGCGAGCGGCGGATAAAGATGGCAGTACCACCGCCCCAGGAGGGCCTGTCAGTACGGTAACATCGGTAGTTGACGGTATTACTCCTAAGACCAGGTTTGAAGAATGTCTCGTTGACCATGCAGACATCAATGTGGTGGTCGAAAAGAAACTGCTGCAGCTTCATAACGGCGTGGGTGAAGTTATTAGCGTTGTATTCCAGAATCCGTTATTCCTCCAGAATGGGAACTCCATCCATGACGAGAGCGGTTGAGGCCTCTCTCATTGCCGTAACGGCTCTGCCTACCGCAGCGTACACAGTGGCAGCGATGGTATTGGGCAACTGCGCCAGCGAGCGGCTGATGTCAGCAAGTGACGTGACAATCTGCGTCAAAAGTGAGAGCATCTCGCGCAGGCCTAGTTTGGAATTTGGAAGGCTCCTGTGGAACAGTCGATGGCGGTGGTCGACTCTGAGGGAGCGGTGCCGTCGGTCGGGAGGTAGCAGCAGTCGACGTAGCAGTCGGTAGACCAGTCTGCAGAGCCTCAGCAGAAGTGAGGTCAGATCGAAGACTAGGTTCTCGGCTCTCCATTAAAGTAAGCCAAGCGTTCTGGTCCGATGATGGTGACGCACAGCGGCGTTGGTGTTTAGTTGCAGAAGACTTCTGCCGCAGCAGAGGAAGTCCCCGATGTCTCCTGCTAGCCTCCTTGTACTTCGAGCAGGAGCGGAAGTTGGCAGGATATGGACCTCTGCAGAGACCAAATGTTGGAGCTTGGCCATGAAGTATTGGGCAGTGCTTACTCACTTTATCGGATGCAAACGAGGGGCATCGTGCAACGATATCACTGGATATGGTCTCTGTACTTATAGAGCCGATCAACTGTGACAACGAGGTCGTAAAACCGGATCATCTGGTAGATCAGGCGGTTCTTTTCCGTGTCAGGAAGAACGATCGATAATACTATGTCCAGTCTTCTTGTTCGTTCCACGTTACCGATGATAGTCGACAACCGTCGCAGCATATCCCATTTTCGCAAAGTCGGCGTTGGGAAGAGACATAGGAGTCTTCTTGAGCAGCCGCGGTGGAGTAGCCGAGCGGTCTAAAGCGTCTCGCTGCGGAGCGCGCGGTTGCTCGCCGTGGAGGTTCCAGTCCTCCCTGGGGCATGGGT
The DNA here is from genome assembly GCA_026315105.1 of Locusta migratoria. NCBI lineage: Eukaryota > Metazoa > Arthropoda > Insecta > Orthoptera > Acrididae > Locusta > Locusta migratoria. The sequence continues at coordinate 15,903,707 of CM048746.1, read as the reverse complement.
GTGCGTGTTTGTCCTTAGGTTAGTTTACCTAGGTTTAAGTAGTTTGTAAGCTACGGACTGATGACCATGCAGTTTGGTCCGATAGAATTACAAACATTTGAACATTTTCTTCTTGAGTAGGGTCTTCATGATAGGTGGCCGCTGGGATGGCACATGGGGCACTTGGGGATGCCTCTTGCGCCACATTACTCGCAAAAGTGAGAGCCACCTTGGAGATATCCTCTCCCGTTTCCCTTAGGGCGAAAGACTGCTGGCAGGTCCTTGTAGGGATTCTTATAGTATTATGGGCGGAAATGGTCGATACGCAGCTCGCGCCGTTGGTTGTGACGAACCCTGTTGTGCGTCATCTTCAGGTTGTGAGTCCAGGACGTCGTCTGTTGGCTGCTGCTGCGCCTCTTGCAGGTGCTGTCGTTCTATCAGGGACGACTGTGCTTCAGTTAGAGAAGCCCTCACGCTTTGCAGGGTTTGAAAACGATTGGATACATCAAGCTCCCTCGCGACTATTTGTTTCCTAGGACGCGCCTGTTTCTTCTTGGGTGGTTGCCGGAACCTCTCTTCCGGTGCGTCGTTCCGAGAGCGAGAGCGTCGGCCCAACGAAGATCTACCGCGATCCACCTTTCTTGACTGAGACGTCCTCCTCCGCCGTTCCACCATCTTCTACGGCGCTTCTGTCGGCAGGCAAATCCACAGCGTATACCATGTCCGTAGGCTGCTCTGCGGCCAAGGTACTATCACTTCCCTTAGCACCAGGAGCGTTCGGCGATGCATGCCGGCTGCCACTTTCTCCAGCTCGTACGCGCATGCGCGCGCGATCCACCTGTAGTCTCGTACGGCATCTCAAGCCGCGACTGGTGATCTAAGTGGGAACCGGTGCATCCACTGCGGCAAGACCGTTGGCCTTTTAGTATATTGCCCACTGTAATTCCTAGCGTGGTTTCCATAATAGAATGTTGCTGAAAAGACATTACTTCACAGTTGCCACGGAACAAGTAACATTTGCCAAACAACAACTGACAATATTGTTTCAGAGCACTCGACGATGATAGCAACTTAACGATCTGTATGCATCCGTCAGTTAATGCAGTACGCGCAGTGTTTGATGAAGGTTTTTATGGAATCCATTACTGCGACATTCCGTTTCACAGTTAATATATTCCGAGCTATTATGCCGGCCACGGAATAATAACCCGGAATATTTCATAAACGGTGACATTTACTACCATCAAAGTTTCTAATTATGATCTTCCATTTGGCACAAGAGCAAATTTGCAACACATTATTCGAATGCGTATGATCATGGCCGAGCAGCTACACGGTCAGAAGCCCGTCGACGAACCACTGTCATGTTGTAAGACCACCGTTATTTTTTTTTAAATTAATTCTAGCTGGAAGAAGCCAGTTAAAAGTTTACTTTAAACATATAATTCTACCAGTTAAAGGACTCGCGTGATCTACGGAGTGCTTCCTGCAACAGAATCTTGTTGCCCGGTTCAAACTTTAAAACTGACTCAAAATTTACTTTAGCAGCAGGAATACAAAGAGACGGTGGCCGACACACGTCGTAGATCACGAGAATTACACACAATCATTAGTATCCAAGCCACCGCGAACTAAACCATTTCATGAAGGTGGCTGTGAGAACATTTATGGTGCAACGGAATTAAAATATGTTAATTTGCATCTGAATTTGTTCCCAGCAGTGGTTAAAAACAACATTAAATAAAAAGGGAGGGTATTCATAAACTAATATTCATTAGTACGATAAAATGTCACTGACAATAAATTACTTATTCAGTTCAAACATACGCAAATAGGGGAACCAATTTTGTTAAACAATAACAATGCATCCAATTGAGAAATTAACCAAAAGTAATCTGAACTGAACATAGTCGGGGGAGGGATTTACAATCAACAAGCATTCAGCCACTCACACGCGCGAAGCAAAGCGAAACTCACCCAACTCAGCTTGCTGATACGAAGCAGAAGCAGGCGCCGCTATCGTAGGTGAAATTCAGCGAACAGGATGTACCACACAACACAAAGAAAATAATCTTCGCAGGTCGCTCTGGTCAGACTTTCTTTACTTGAGATGGTACGCGATAATAGCGAGATTAATTTCCATTTAAATCAAACCGTGAGGATGCAGACTTACTGAGACACACGCCACGTGTCTGCTACATTACATATTCGCACCCCGCTGAAGGCGAAGTGCTTAAAGGTCGTATTCATTTCAACAAAAATCTACGGAATCATTTATTATGAAGCAAGAATACACAATAGTAAGGCACTGGTATGTGAGCAGTGGCGAGAACTCAAGTGACTAACTATAAACTCTTGAAGTCGGAGTTCGGAACCACGTGGTTCCGAAAATCAGTAAAACTGCATTTAAAGATAAATACATCACGGCGCATTGAAAACTTGGAATATTGTAAAATATTGGATATCGGAAATGTTTAATAATATTCAGCGAATATAACACGACTGCTGCGGGAAAGTGGACCAAGCTATATTGAAACATGACGAAACGTGCTGAAAATAATGAAAGCAGTAAAAAAAAAAAAAAAAAAAAAAAGATTAAGTTAAATATTAAAAAAGAAAAATCTTGATATCAGTATCTTGAATTGACCTATAAAGATGATTTCCATTTAGCGATTCCAATCATTCCTCCAGAATATACGAGTTGATGGCATAAAAAACTAAGCCTCAAATATATAGGTCAATTCCACGGTAGCGGCGGCGCAGTGTCCTGGTGTTGGCAACGACCATTAAATTCTCTTTATAAACCCAGTCGCGTAACATGACCATCTTTTGTCTTGATCATGAAATAAATAAATAATTAATTCCGTTTCTGCTCTATGGTTGAAAGGTTCTTGTATGTACCCTTTCCCGTTTAGTAAATCACTTATTCTCGTAAAGCGAACATTTCATTGCCAACATTAGCAGACTAGGACGCAGCTGCTGTAAATAAAATTGAACCCTTGTGAATCATTATCTCCCTAAAGTAATTATTAATAATAATAATGGCGGTTGATCTCAAAATTAGACTTGAGAATTGAATTCAAATAGGACAAATGCAATCGGTATTCGGAATTTAACTGCGCCAGACAGTAATTTGCTCCGCGATAAATTAGAATTGTAACACAATATATGCGTAAAATTGAAAAAAATTAGACTGACTGTAAATGGAATAGGCGCAGAATGGAAACAGGGAGATATGTTCCAAGCTAATGGTGTCGTTGCGTTTAGCAGTAAAATTTACGTGCCTCAATTCACAAGTGATGAAAATTTTTGAATTGTCACAGGAAAAGCAAAGCAACGCACCGTTTAATTAAACTGTTAAGTATTATAATTGTGCTGATTCTGATGATGGTATTCGGTAATGAACTTCAGTTACCGATTTATTCTAGTGGCTGGCTCCAAATAATGAAATAATTCGGTAAATCGGAACTAAATCGCAGGGACGTTGTGGCGAAGCCATAAATGAATAAAGTAATTTCAATGGAAGTGAAATTATTTAACAAGCACATCTCCAACAGTTAGTTTCCTTCCTAAGTATGATGGCGGAAACCACATTCGCTGTTTGCTGCAAAATAAAATAATTTTTTTGAATTACTGATATGGAAAGAAAAAAAAGAACTTAGTATATTAAATAAAACAATTTGCGGAATTAAAATGAAGTAATAATAATTATTAAAAGTAGACATAATTCACCACTGTACACTCACATTTTACAACACGAAGATTCTAGAATGTAAGTATCAGACTAAAATGACAATGCGTCCTAACGCTAACCGATCTTAACACAAAGAGAGTAGTCTACCGAATCCAGCAAGCGCTTCGCAAAAGAAAATAAAAAAATTAAATGAACAAATAAATAAAAAATAAAAACAGGAAGAAAATCGGAAACATTCTACACGATATTGTTTGTGAGTGAGTACATATCTATAGCGATGTATACACAGTGTTCGCATTTGCATTCAAGATTGTTCAGGAGACACATTTAACACTACAGCTTTTCCAGCAGTCATTCATATCAGAGAGGCAGAACCGATATTTTAAATTCTCCATGAAAGTCAAAAATGTTTTCACAAAAATTTCACGATTTTCTGGAATGTGGCTAGACATGTAAATAAAGGCACAACTATGAAATGTAATGAAATATAGGGATACACAGTAATTTTGTCTGTGACATGTAATAATCCGAAATTTAAAGGGCGCTGGTTAAAATGACCTTACATTTGAACTGTTTGGTGAAAGTCGATGGGTGGTATCGGACGAATCATGTCTCGCCATCAGATGATATATAGAGAGAGGGAAACAAGCTACATACTACAGAATGCTGTGAAACTTAACGGTATGTCTTAGACCTCATAGTGTGGGCAAGAACTGTTTTAGGCCTTGTGCACAAAGGTTGAACAATGCCGCATACCTTTCCGTGAGGTAACGTTACAGCACAGAGGTATCATTGTGGATCATGTCCGGCTGTGTAGGAGCACAGGAGATCTCCACTTTCTGTTTGCAGATGACAATATCTGCTCACTCATAACCTTTGAGAAGCAGTGATGAAAAGTGATGATATTGAACTTATGGAATGCCCTGCATAATCACCATGTATAAACACTGTAGAGCACACCTGGGGTGCTCTTGGCAGACGTGGTTCTGAGCTGCCGACCGCGGTGGCCGAGGGGACTGCGGCGCGCCAGTTACGGTCTGCACGGCCATTACGGTCAGGGGTTCGAATTTCCCCTCGAGCATGGATATTTGTACCGTCCTTAGTGTTAGCTAGTTCATAAGTAGTTTGTAAGTTTAGGGACTGATGACCCCGTAGTTAAGTCCCATAAGCTATACAAACATTTGGTTCCGAGCTAACACCTCCTTCCTAAACCGTACAAGAACTGAAAACCACCCTGAAAGAGGAGTATGGCAATATCCTACAAGTACCGTGTGCGAGAAAGCACAGTCAATCTTTAAAACATCCAGGGGAAGGTTGCTTGCAGCAGTGGCCTGAACATCGGAAAGTTTTAAATATTGCGGTCTCACGCAGTGGAGAATTTTGTTGACAATGATAATGACTACACCTACAATTAATTTCCAAGTACTCCGCAATATTTTGGAAGCCTGCACACGGAGGTCATAATCCTTATTCAGAATCTGAGATCCCCATTGGGTATCTGATCTGTTAAACCATTATCGCTTTTTATGTGTGTTATCTTACTTTCCCTTGTGGTCAAATCTATACCATTCTTTTTTTCGTTACGAATATACCACTTCACTGTGGACTGTCTTTCATTATATCCTGTGATTATTCCAGGCAACAATATCTATTTTTGGAGGAGGAGTACGGAGGAACAGACAAATATATACAGACGGGAAACCTCCGTAAGGGCCCGGTCCTATGCTCAGGGGTGCGGGGCGGGGGGTGCTGAAGCAGTTCCGTAAGATGTCCCATGATGGCGCTGCGATCAGAAGCAGCCCTTTAAACTGGCCAGAGCAGGCGGCAGGTAGCGGCTGTCCCCACCACCACCTCCTCTCAAACGCCAGCAAGCCGGATACAGCCGTGGCCTCGTGGCAGGCGGCAAGAGCTCTCCCATCAACCTCCCCTCCATGCTACCCTCTGATGTGCGAGAGGCACCCTCAGAAGTGCCTCTAGTGTGGTCTACCGGTACTAAGCCAGGGAACCGCCTGACACCTGCTAGCATCTTACGGAACTACGAGGGGAAGCGTAGGACAGTGGTTTAGGGGGGGGGGCTGCTTCTCTGTATATGTTACCCTGTGACGAAGGCTTAGAGTTTAACGTCCCGTCGACAGCGTAGTCATTAGAGACGGAGCTTACGCTCGTATTTTCGGGGTAAGATGTGAGAGGAAATCGGCGAGCCCTTTGAAAGGAACCGTCCCGGCATTTGCCTGAAATGATTTAGGGAAATCACGGAAAAACTTAATCTGGATGGCCGGAGGTGGATTTGAACCACCATCCTCCCGAACGCGAGTCCAGTGTCTTCCCACTGCGCCACCTCGCTCAGTGTGTCTATTTTTCTTAACAGTATTGTAAGGGTACCAGTTTTTGGCATCTTAAGGGGAATCAGGTTGTAAATGTGTAAATCCTATTATTTTTACAAGAAAATTTTAGAGCAAACATCCCTCTTCAGTTATGCAGGATGTGGTGTTATTTATTCGTTTGAAAAAGCCATACAAAATGTTAGTAAATTTCATTCTAACTGTGGAATAATCGGAAGAACGTTGAGAGGAAAATTCAGATAGAAACAAAATTCTACAAAGGTATTGTTGCTCCTGTTTATGATACAGCTAATACACAAGGAAATACATGCATAGATAGTTTAAATGAATTGCATTAGATGTTTAAGGGCTGTAGTTAAATCGATAAAAATAATTATAGCCAGAATGAAAGAGAGAACACTGCAAAAGATAGCTGGCGCATGCACACTGGAAAAGGTGATTTTATAATCAAATCATCGGAAGGAGATGACGACGATAAATTCACGAATCCACGGTGTTTTTTTTCCTATTTGATCCAATGGCTATCCATGCAGTTATTACAAAAATTATCTTAATGAAGTTACTGATACATCGTAGAAAGGTAGAGAATTTGTGAATATTTAATACTGTTATCAAAAAGTGGCAAACAGGTGTTATCTATACTAATAATAAATCTGTAAATGTAGGCCTGTCGCTGTTCACTCCAAAACTACTGGACGAATCTTCATGCGGTTTTCACAGGAAACATGAGAAAAGTTTGGGTCAAGATATAGGCATAATTTTATCAAAATCGGATCACAAAAATGAAATTGTAATTTTAAGTATTTTCAGTAACCGTCGTGTCTGTTTGTTCAACTATTAAAATCCTCTTATCTCCAAAACTAATTCACGAATTTGCATTGGGGTTTTCACAGGTAACTTTAGAATATCGTGCGGTTACATAAAGGCTTCAACAATTAAAATCGTTGCAGCGAAAATAAAGCTATGAGAATTTAATCATTTGCTTAAAAGCCATCGTGTATGTCTATTTGTTGAGGATAATCTCCAAAAGTACTACAATAACTTTCATGGGTTTCCACAGGCAAGTTGAGAGTAGTTTGGAGAGTAACATGAGCTTAATGTCATCCAAATCGTATCATAGAATGGAAAGATATCGTAATTTGAAGTTTTATGTCTATACTATGCTTATAAGTATGGTGTAGTACAGTAAATCTCCAAAACTACTGTACGAACTTTCGTGGTGTTTCATAGGTCATCTGAGAGTACCTTGGGGCAACATATAAGCTTCATTTCATCAAAATCAGACCAGGGGATGAAAAGATACCGTAATTTGTAGTTTCTGGTGTATTCTATGCTTGAAGTGCAGCGTAGTAGAGCAAAGATCCGATAGAGGCCCTGTTACTGACATATTATAGCAAATAACTAATACATGGCGATGCTGTGTTGTTTATTGTCATAAATAAGGTGTAATACACTGAAACAAGGGATATGATTTTCCTTACAGCAGTGCTGTAGTGTATAGATGTTGGCAACGGCCGTTTAATCATTTTTCAAAACTCAAGTCACGTACAATGAGGGTAATAATTCTTGTTGTTGAAAAGAAATAATTAATGCTGTTCCGATCAGTAAATTAATGATCCCTATTTCGTTGCCAAAGTTAACATACTAAACCGCTGCCACTGCATGTAAATTTTAACCCAGGTACGACACAAAAAAATGCTAGCTGTATCCCGCATACCTTGCAATCCCGTGGAAATAAAAAAAGTGGTTCTTTCTGCGAGTATCATCTGAATTTAAACACAACGACGTTCTTTCGTGTTTACCGATGTTTTCAATTACTAAGGATTCTTGCAAGAAAACACAAATTTATGTAGTTTCCTATCTGATTTCGGTGCATACTCATTACATCTTGAATCCATTCTGTTTAGGAATGCCTAGAAAACGGTGTAGTACGGTACAGAACAAATAGAGGCCCTGTTACTTACGTAGTGCACCAAAGAATTAATAGTTGGCGCTGCTATATTTCTTAATTTTTTTCTTTCTTTTCGATGGTTATTTGTTTTCAATGCTTATGTCGTAGAACAGCAACGAACTACTAAAGGTGCTGTTGGTTTTGTTGTGCTGCAATGAAATAATACATGATCGTGTTGTGCGTATTCCCTCAATAACAGAAGTATCTTGAATTAAGAGCCGCAGCCTTATCTCTGCAAATACAAACTAACGTTGAACAGCGAGTTGCTAATTACACCTTGTATTTTCGCAGCTTAACGACATTTCTATGCTTCTTTTCACAGGAGACATTTGAATTTAAAACATAATATTTCTCCGCGTCTATCGATGCTCTAATTTACATAAGAATTTAGGGGACTCATGACCTAGCTGTTTAGTTCCCTCAAAACTAACAACAACAACAACATAAGAATTCTTTGCAAGGGAAATGGAATTTATGTAGTTCCTGATTTCGGTGTATCCTCATTACATTTTGAGTGCGTACTGTTTAGGAATGCCTCGAAAACCCATAGTACAGCAAAGGACAAAGTGAGGCGACGTTAATTATATAGTACATCAAATAATTAATTATGGCCTTGCTGCGTTTTTTCCATTCTCATAACTAGTCCATACTAGTTTGGTAAAGGTTGTATATGAACACCATTTCTGAAAAAAAAAATTGCTTTAGGTAACTGTCAGTTGGTTGATAGGTACCTGTTGACTCGAAGTTTTCTGTTACCTAGCAACACTAATTGTCAATTTTGGCCATCAAAATTATCAATTTCGATCCGACGTTACCGCACCAATAGCACGATTTTAAAAAAAAAAAAAAAAAAAAAAAACAAAAAAAGGCTTCTCTTTGTTCTCTTTACGAGCTGTGCAGAACTAATTTTCAACGGTTGCTGTAACTTCGCTCTCGAAATCAGTCACAGGCACGGTAAATTAATATCGATCTTTTTAAACTCACACATCGAAGGTCACCGTCTGATAAATTTGAAGTTTCTTATTAAATGTTAACATACTTTATCTTGCCACAACTGAAGGTGAGTCAATGTTAAAATTCAATGATCCATTCAGTTGTCTTCTTGACTGAATTAAATACTTTCAATAAATCAGATTCATCTTCCTACAACTGCAATGCACACACTAAATAAACTTAATAAACTCAATATGCCTTTCAATTAAAACGTCCACAATTATTGTCGTCTGATATAATACATGTCGAGTTAAAGCAATGCTCGTATGAAACGTCAACTCAGGACGACAAACAATAAAGTATTAACATTTTATTTTCCAATTTGCAGAAGATCGACCCGCGGCAATAGAGAAGGCACAGCCGCATTCGTAGCCGCGTAACCGTCTGTTAAATGTCGATAGTGACTAGATACAGCAATAGAATGAAACTCACTCTGCAGCGGAGTGTGCGCTAATATGAAGCTTCCTGCCATATTAAAATTATGTGCCGGACCGGGACTCGAACCTGGGACCTTTACCTTTCGCGGGCACACGCTCTACCACAGAGCTATCCCGACACCCTTTATGGTCTGTCGTCAGAACTCTACTTCTGCCAGTACCTCGCCTCCTACTTTCCAAACTTCACAGAAGCTCTCCTGCGAACCTTGCAAGACTAGCACTCCTGGAAGAAAGGATATGGTGGAGATATGGCTTAGCCACAGCCTAAGGAATGTTTTCAGAATGAAACTTTCACTCTGCAGCGAAGTGTGCGCTGATAAGAAACTTCCTGGCGGTTAAAATTGTGTGCCGGCACCGGAACTCGAACCAAAAAATGTTCAAATGTTTGTAAAGCTTATGGGACTTAATTACGGGGTCATCAGTCCCTAAACTTACAAACTACATATGAACTACTTAATACTAAGGACGGCACAAATATCCATGCCCGAGGGGGGATTCGAACCCCCGACCGTAGTGTCCATGCAGAGCGTGACTGGAGCGCCTCAGTCCCCGCGGCCACCGCGGCCGGCAACTCGAACCTGGGACCTGTGCCTTTCTCGGGCAAGCGCTGTACAACTGAGCTATCCAGACACGACTCACGATGCCGCCTCACAACTTTACTTCCGTCAGTAACTCGCCTCAAGCTTAGAAAGTAGGAGGCGAGGTACTGGCGAAAGTAAAATTGTGAGGACGTACCGTGAGTTGTGTAGGGATAGCTCAGTGGTAGAGCGCTTGCCCGCGAAAGGCAAAGGTCCCAGGTTCGAGTTCCGGTTTCGGCACACAATTTTAATCTGCCAGGAAGTTTCAGGTACAGCAATGTTGGCTGCGGCGGCGACGCGCTGCTCTTGTTCATTGCGGCACCTCGATCGTACATGAAACAGAAAGAAAACATATAAAAACATTTTAAGTATCACATCATGACTACACAACATTTATACACGAATAAATATATACAATTTCATAGTATTTACTACAAACTACTGAACTTTTATTCGCATCCTGCAAAACAGATATGATGTTGGGAAGTGGGGATCGTCAATGTTCATCTCACTGCATGGGGCTTCATATTATATGTCGCTAGTGTCTAAAAAGTTGTATAACCGGCTCTGTCAATAATGCATATTTAGCCTACATTGTATTCTAGTGGCAGACTGAGCTTTTGGTATAAAATGATTTCTTAGATCAACTGGGAATTGACAGTCGCTTTACAACGGGTCCTGACGAGGTACGGCTGTTTTCCGTGTTGCTACACGTACAAAATAATGCCAGTTAAGGGATGCCATCTACGTAAAATAACAGACGTAGAAATTTGTAAATGACTCGTTTCGTTACACGCGGACACACACCTCACAATATTCAATGTTCCTATCAGTTCTCAGATTAACCAGGCGTGTGCCCTCTGCCACACACTCTTTCCAAAATAAAGTCTAACAGGATTTCTTACCTCTAGTACAACTGTAATGCCCCGTTGGAAGTTCTTCTCTTCAGGCCGCAGATTATAACGCTTCCCAAATGGCAGTGCGTCTGTGAAATATAATGAGCATAGAGGAAGTTGCTCTAACTATTTGAAATAAGTTGAAAATGTTCCTGTACTGATTTTTATTTCTATCAGTGTGGCAGTCAAGTATGAAGCCAATGCACAATCAAATCGCGGCAAAGAAATTCTGTGAACTGAGCACCTCAAAAAAAAAAAAAAAAAAAAAAAAAAAAAAAAAAAATAAAATAAAATAAAATAAAATAAAAATAATTTTTTTAAAATTTAAAAAATTAATTAATTAATTAATTAATTAATGCACGCAGACAAATGCAACTACTGTGCACATTAACATATGCTGCCAAACAAATCAATAAATGCTTGGTTCCGTTCCGGACAGCACACACCAAACTTTACTATCTGCACGCCCGTAGCGCGATCGAAACAATAAGTGACTACACACGGCCGGCCTCGGTGGCCGAGGAGACTGAGGCGCTTCAGTCACGGTCTGCACGGCCACTACGGTCGGGGGTTCGAATCCCCCCTCGGGAATGGATATTTGTGCCATCCTAGTTCGTAAGTAGTTCATAAGTAGTTTGTAAGTTTAGGGACTAATGACCCCGTAGTTAAGTCACATAAGCTATACAAACATCTGAGCATTTTTGACTCCACACGGGAACGTCAAACACCAACGATAAACACTCTGATATCCACCGACTGTCCACACACATAGCTACTCGAGCGCACTATCGGCGCACACACAATACGTGGTTCCACACCGGACACCACCCGCCGACTGCCCAGTGTCCAAAAAAATTCAAATGTTTGTATAGCTTATGGGACTTAACTACAGGGTCATCAGTCCCTAAGCATACAAACTACTTATGAACTAGCTAAGACTAAGGTCGGCACAAATATCCATGCCCGAGGGGGGATTCGAACCCCCGACCATAGTGGCCGTGCAGACCGTGACTGGAGTGCCTCAGTCCCCTCGGCCACCGCGGCCGTCACCCAGTGTCCACCTCAAAGTCTTGGCGCGAGAATCCATCATATTATCACGCCATTGGCTGACACTTTCTGTCCAATAACATCACCCGTTCTACATTCAACTTACTCTTAATAATACCAAACTTTAAGACACTATTAAATAAAGAAAACATTAATCAGCCATATATGTATCCTTGAGAAATGTTGCAGCTCAAAACAAGAATCCTACAACGTTAATAAAATGTATTTCACGAACAGTGGCGGCTGGTGATAATGTGCTAATGTGTTGCAGCACACTGTAAATATATTACTAAAATTATGCCATTTCTCTTCGAATGCAAGCGAGAAATCGCTGTAAAATTACATCCTTTCTCTCGGAATACGAGCCAGGTATCACAGTAAAATTATGCCAATTCCCTTCCAATGCGTATTAGAATGCTAGTAATAAGGATGAAAACGCATTTTGGAGCGCTCTCGCCGCGATAGCTGGAAACCAGCTCCGTGTGCTGAAGTGGGATTCAGCCGCACTGGTACGTGCGCAGACAGGCGGAGCAGTCGTCTGTTCGCTAGTGCGCATGCGCAGACGTCACGACAGTCCTGGCGACTCATGTGTGCTGAGACCGACTGCAGCACCAGATCAATATTTCTCTTCGCGCTGCGTGTAACGGCTGCATGACGAATATTGCGGCATACAGAGTCAAATAGCGCGCTGGCTCAGGCGTCTTGCGCGTTGTCTCTCAAACCTACCTGTGTGAGGGTCGTATTCAAATATCTCTGTCTAAATTTTTAATTTCTGTAAATAAAATTAATACTTTTAAACGTTATATTTACTACCTGCAGTGAAGACATGCAGTTGGCAGCGCTGTTATAGATTCCCCTGAAGGTCTTACTGTGAATACAATATCAACTGATATTTAATTAAAGGCAATCATACAAAGGTAGACTTTTTATTTTGGCATATTTTGTTTACTGTTTATTTTTGTAATATTGTAGCACACTGGTCAAATTTTGTACGAGCCGCCACTGTTCACGAAGCGGATTCCCGCCATTCGCAGTGACGGTAGAGCGCCGCGCTACACGCCGTACCCGGAAGCTGAGCTCTCCCGCGGTGCCAGCGACCGTCTGTCTCTGTCGCTTGCTAGCCCGGACCGGCCCACGCTAAGTGCACCGTATCTGCTATGGCCTGCCACGGCTGGCCGTAAGGAATAATAAAATTTGTAAAATAAATCTAAGTAATAAAATGAAATGCGCGAAATGTGAGGTAACGTCACAGCTTTAATAGGGCTGAATTTAGCAATCTCGGCGGAATGATAATGTATTACCTTAAACCGACATGTATATTGATTTGGAACGTGAAATTGGATAGAAATTCTGCAGCAGGTATGAGGGGTGATCTGCCGCGTACGCGGGTCGGGATGCTACAGTGGCAGAGGAGTAGAGGCAGCGTCGTGGGGCTGGGAGGAGAGGGTAAGTGGCTTATTACATGCTAATAAAAATACATCTCCAGGGACTGCGCGGAGTGCAGTACCTTCCATCAATCGGAAGGGATATTCCACTTGCCAGAGGGGAGAAAGAATAGACGTCGTTCTGCCAGAAAGGGCACCCACGACTCGCTTCTCAGAACTGTGCCCGCGACCGCAAACCGCTTTAACTTTCTCCAGCCTACAGTGAAATGTCGGCACGGATATATCCTTAAAGAAACAGTAGCAAATGTGTCGTCACTTCTAAAAGTTCATGGTTTTACGTACATCTTGTCAATGAGCAAATGAGACAACTTTTATGTTAGATCACATCAAGAGCCAACAAGCTACTTGAATTTTAAACATTTGTGTCTCTTCCGCCATTTCGTGACACGTAGAAACGAAACTACATGATATGAAACATGTGGTGTCGGTGACTACATTTACTTCGAAAGTAAAACATTATTAATATTTCTCGATAAGAAGATCAGACTGGTTTTTAGATTAATGTAGAAACTTCAAAAATAATAGTTTATAACTGTTGTTACTGAATGGATACAATTAAACTCAGATATAAATTGGAGTAGTAGGCCTACTCTTACAAATATTCAACCGGTTTGTAGTTGAGGAATGACAAATTTGTTTTGGTTACTTTGCGAAATCTTACGTAAACGTCTACAATAAACAGGTAGTACTGCAGTCCACATAAAAGCGTACGTTGTATAGAAAATATCGGTACCTGAAGGAACATGAGAATAAATACTTATGAGAAAAGGATCATAACTGGATCACGAGGAAGAACAGACGAATATCCTGATCAGACAAGAATCAGAGGACGATATTTACTTCATCTTCTACTACTACTGTGAATAATTCTACCATTATTGCTAATAATAATAATAATAATAATAATAATAATGTCAACAGTAAATGCAGTCAGGAAGCACTATAATCTGATCAAAATGAAATTTTCCTCACTTTTCCATAATATAAAGTAGACAACCAGTAGAAAGTAGTTAAGAAATAGTAAGAATGTTTCACGATCACACTTGTAAGTGATGAAGACATTTAGTATGAAGACCCGTACACATCCAGGGGTGTACAAAATAATATGAACACCTAAAACACTTAACATAAGCATAATACAGGATGTCCACAATGAGACTCCAACATTTGAACTCATAAAATCTGAGAGGAAACACAATTTATTGACGAACGTATACAGGGAAATCATACAGTTGCTCATCAAGTTTTCATACACAGGTAGACGGTTCAGTAGACTTGAACATGGGCACCACGGGTAGCGCGAAGAATATCAAGTCTACAATCGATTTCGCGCCATGTGTTGAGGAGCACATGTTCTGTGACAGAGTTGATGACAATTCTTATGCGCTGTTTCAAGTCTTGCAGGTCCTTTACTGGTGTAGTGTATACTCTGTCTTTCACATAACCCTAAAAAAGAAAATTGAGGGAGTTTATGTCGGACTTACGTGGCGGCCAAGGAATTTATTGCACAACCTGCACTTTATATGCGTACAATCGTAATCACCGATGAAGCACTTTGAGCACTATTGAACGTTTCATACGAAGTTCTCTTGCTGCCTGTCGCACCGACTTCTGTGGTCTTCGTTCGAATGACCGCCGCACTTCTTCCACATGATGTTCGCTGATCCCAGGCTTAACACCACCATGCCCTATCGCAACACTCCCAGTAGCCAAAACTTCTTTATAGTCTTAAACGACGGGGGCACTTTGTTGTAAACTCGACGAAAGTTTCTTTGCACTTGGGTCGCCGATTGTGTCTCTGTATACCACCAGACCACTTGTGCACGCTCATTCATATCCGCCATTTTGTTAAAACAATCGATTGCAGCTCCACTACGGCCACTTGATGTATCAAATTTGCACACCACAAACGTGTTGAGTTGCTCTGTCTGCCCCTTCAGGATTCACAGGTCCACCATCTGAAATGAGAAAGATATAGGATATTAAAATCTTCGAGTCTCATTGTGGACACCGTGTATTTATTTATTAGTAAGAGACGAGTCACCATTGGCTTTGAGAACAGCTAAAACTCTTAGAGGAGCAGGTTCGTATAAAGTTTTATAGTTTCCAACCGAATCTGATCAATTTCTGAAGAAAAATATACGCCAATAACTTCAACGATGTTGAGGGTGTAAATCTGGTTGTCACTCAATATTGTGACACTTCCCACTGAGGTTTAAACATGTTGAGAGATGGCGACTTTTCTGTCCAGTGGAAATATTTGATTAATTTATGATGCTGCACAAAGCTCGCCTGAACCTTTCGCTGTGCGTGTATGTGTGTGTGGGTGCATTGTAATTCTGGGATGTGGCAGTTAACAATACAAAAAAATGTTCAAATGTTTGTAAAGCTTATGGGACTTAACTACGGGGTCATCAGTCCCTAAACTTACAAACTACTTATGAACTACTTACGAACTAGGACGGCACAAATATCCATGCCCGAGGGGGGATTCGAACCCCCGACCGTAGTGGCCGTGCTGACCGTGACTGGAGCGCCTCAGTCCCCTCGGCCACCGCGGCCGGCCTTCATGATTTTGACGCGAAATGTAAGTAAGCGGCAGGAAGATCTTTCTACAGTCAGCTTCAAATTCCGGCACTCTACATTTACTGAACAGAATTTCTCAAGAAGAACCTCGTCTTTTTTCCTGCGATCCCGGAGCATTTCCGTGACAACAGCGCATTGGTCGAACCTACCAGTTACGAACCTAGCTGCTCGTCTCTGAACCGCCTCTGTCTTCCTTTAAACTGATCTGCTGCGGGTCCCAAACACTTGAGCAATACTCAAGACGTGGTCGCACAAGCGATTTATACGCGGTGTCCTTTACAGGTGAAGTACATCTTCCCAAAATTCTCCCAATAAACCGAAGTCGGCTGTCTGACTTACTCACAACTGTCCTTACATGCTCGTTCCATTTCATATCGCTCTGCAATGTTACGCCTAGATATTTGAACGACGCGACCGCATCAAGAAGCTCACTACTAATGCTGCATTCGAAGATTATGGAATTGGTTTTCCTACTCATGCGTATCACCTTACATTTTTCTACATTGAGAGCTAGCTGCCATTCTTCACACCAACTAGAAATTTTGTCTAAGTCATCCTGTATGCTATTACAGTTAATTAAAGATGAAACTCTCCCATGCACCACAACATCATCAGCAAACAGTAGCAAATTACAACTTACTCTATTCATCAGATCATTTATATAGATAGAAAATAATAGCGGTCCTATCACACTCCCCTGGGGCACGCCTGACGATACACTCGTCTATGATGAACACTCGTCGTCGAGAACAACGTACTGCGTTCTATTACTTAGGAAGTCTTCCAGCCAGTCACAAATCTGTGAACCTATTCCATAAGCTCGTATCTTCGTTAGCAGTCTGCAGTGTGACACCGCGTCAAATGCGTTTTTGAAATCGAGAGAAACAATCTGTTGCTCTTCATCCATGGCTCGCAAGATGTCATGTGAGAAAAGGGCAAGCTGAGTTTCACATGAACGATGTTTCCTAAACCCGTGCTGATTCATAGAAAGAAGCTTTTCCAACTGAGAATATGATTCAAAATTCTGCAGGAAACTGATGTCAACGATTTTGGCCTGTAATTTTGTGGGTCATTTCTTTTACCTTTCTTATAAACCTTAGTCACCTGCGCTTTTTTCCAACCACTGGGAACTTTGAGCTGAGTTAAAGATTCGCGATAAATGGAAGCTAAGTAAGGGACCAATGCCGCAGAATACTCATTGTAAAACCGAACTCGTTGCCATTTTCGTATTTAGCTATCTCAGCTGCTTCTCTACACCGGAAATACCTATTACCGTGCCTCCGTTTGGGAGTTAGTGCGTTGATCAAATGATGGTACATTTGTTTGGTCCTCCTGCGTGAAAGATTTCTTAAAGGTTAAATTTAGAACTTCATCTTTCCGTTTGCTTTCTTCTATTACTGCCCCGAAATGATCAATGAGTGATTGGATAGTGGGCTTTTACATAGGGTTCTCGGAAAGATGTTTTGCTAAGGTATGGCTGTGATAATTATTGTATGCTTCGCGTATCGATCTTTTTATAGACGCACGAATCTCTACTAATGTTTGCCTGTCATCATTTCCGTGGCCTTTTTTTAAACCGAGAGAGCAACAGACTTTGTTTTCTCAGTATCTTTCTAACATTATTATTATTATACCACTGTAGATCTTTTCCTTCCTTAATCGACTTTACAAGAACATATTTCTCTAACTATTTATTTACAATGCATTTAAATTTAGTCCACAATTCCTCTACATCCATTGTACCGGAGCTAAAGGACGTATATTCATTTTTTTAAGTGCCATGCTAACAATTGCTTATTGGATCTTCTAACAAAAACAAGTTCCTAGCCTTCTTTCGTCACCACTGACGCTATGACGACATTATGATCACTAACTCCTGTCTCTACCCAGGTGAGGCCTGTTTGTAGCTATAAGGTCTAAAATATTTCCATTGCGTGTGAGTTGCCGGTTTAACAGCTCAAGACAGTTTTCTAACCACATGCTGGGCGGAAGACAGCAGGCATACTATATCGTAATCATCTTTTGAGTTTTTCGACACATAATCACTGTTGTTTGCAGAAAAAAATGTAAGGAATATTTAGTCCATACGAAATACTGCCAGGAATCAAATGTCAAGATTTTGCGATGGCTGCTCCACCTCCTTCGCAACTTTTCCTTGACCGGGTTCAGCATCTGTTAAACTCTAGCCATACTGCTTTTACCGTAAGTGTTACTCAAGAGAATCGCTTTTGCCGTGGTAGTTGTATGTTGTCTGGCCACAATAGTTCTGTATTTGTTTCGTGACAGTATCACGATACGACATTTTATTTAAAATAATTTAAGATTCAAGCAATTTATTTGTAGTTTTGTAATGCGTTCTTTAGACTTACAATTTTTGCCTCCTGAAAGTGACAATTATGGCATTGATATTTATAATAATAATTATTATTTTTGCAAATGAAACGCATTTTTTAAAAACCTTTAGTGAAATGCTGTAAGCGAAATATATACGAACATCGTATTCTTAATTATTACGTTTAAGTATCTGTTCTATTACCATTATCTTTATTTTGAGTGAAGAGTTTTCCGTCTGTTGCGCTCTCTCTGTCATTTGTGACTTTAGAGTATGGTCATTCTTATCTTTATTATATTTTTTGAGATTTAATAACAATAGTTATTTATAGTGTTTTAACTCGTAGTAGAAGTGAGGTGAAACTTCTCACAGTAATTTACTATCGTAATTTTCATTGCCTCTCATCAGTTAACGGGTGAATCACGTTTGATTGTTAGATCGTCCGCCAAAAGCGTCTTATCGAATATTCATCAAATTGTTCTGAATAGTAATAGAAACATTCTGTTTGAGTTGATATTTCCTTTCTTGTCAATTCCATGAAACTGTCAGTAGATCGCGATGTTAATTTCTCGCGCCTAGATAATTGATGAACGCAATAACTGATGTAATTTACGTGCGGGCAGAAACATTTCTATAACTTTCTGTGTACAATTACTGACTTGATCAAAAACAAGGCAAGGTACAGGGAGAAGTGAAGTTGTGAGGACAGACCGTGAAGCGTGCCGGGATAGCTCAGATAGTAGAGCGCTTGCCGGCGAAAGGCAAAGGTCCCAGCTTCGAATCCCGGTTTCGGCAAGCAATTTTAATCTGCCGTTGCGCAGTTAAAGTTTAATTCTGTTCAGAAACAGATTAACTGTCGCTTTTGGCAGTTTCTTCTACCAAAAAATTTTACCTCGTTTAACAGAAAACTGTTCATATTTAGACTACCAATTAAAGCGCTTCTAACTTCCGCCATTAACGCTATGCTTCACTAAAAACAACGAAACAAAATCAAGGGGTATACTTTGTGATTTTGTTCGGCTTAGAACAAGTGTAGTAATTTATAGAGAAATTAAGGAAACCTATTATTTTATAATGCCCATACGGTCGTTAAGTATTCGTTTTGTGTTGTCACGATACAGGGGAGACAGCGTTACTGAAATGAAACAGGATCTGGGATGGGAATCATTACAACAACGGCACTTATCGGATCGGCGTGAGCTACTTACGAAACTCCAATCGGCAACGAAGAAATGAATGCTCTTCACAGGGGTGAAAGCCCATCGTATGACACGGCTGTCAGGTCAAAAGTCTCTAATAGGCGATCCACGACTGGTTAGATCCTCATAAGGTCGACCATGGGAAGAGTGTTGACAACTTTCAAAAAGCAAACTCGCCACTTTTCTAGCAGAATTGGTTTTAGCGGAAAGAAGACGATATTTTTGCTCGTCTTTTCTCTACGGATGAGTGTTGTATACAGCTCTACGATACGAAGACCAAATAATGGAAACATACATCCTCCCCCCCCCCCAAACACGATACATTGTAACAAAAACTTCATAGCATGATCAACAGAGGCGTCCCTTCCCTGGCCGACAATACACTCGTCCATACTAATCGGGCCACCCACTGGTTACGCAAGGAATGTCTGCTGCGCCGAACTCATTAACCTGATCTTGCGTCAGGAAACTTCTTCTTCTTTCTCGAGATGTAGAAATCATTTCACAGAAAGGTTGTCATTTTCAAACAATGGTTTTCAAACAAAGCGGAGTAATTCTTCAAAGAGGCCTTGAAACATGTGAATAGATGCTGCCAAAAATGTGCGACTCCTTAGAGAGAAGAAATTTGACCACGGCAAGTGACTATTGCATGTTTTTCATTTTATTGTGAAGACCTTTCGGTTGTCCCTCGACAGTATGTTGTCTAGTTAGCCAGTTATTGACTATCTAAGTAAATTACTCTCCATATGAGTATTTATTTCGTGATATAACTTCGTGTACTCTGCTATGTTCCTGAGAAATTTTATTTTATTGCCCTGTAATCTTTTTTAACTTTATTTTTTATTACCCAACATTGGTTTCTATACAGCATTATTGCCACTTACTTATCTTTACAGAATTGAAAATAATTTTCTGTTTTTACTTCACTTTGGAAAGATAT
Organism: Locusta migratoria; assembly: GCA_026315105.1. Taxonomy (NCBI): domain Eukaryota; kingdom Metazoa; phylum Arthropoda; class Insecta; order Orthoptera; family Acrididae; genus Locusta; species Locusta migratoria. Next base: position 15,883,288 of record CM048746.1, on the reverse strand, counting down.
TCCTATAGTCCAATTTAAGTGGTTAAACTTCTCAATTCTGTCTTTTTATCTAAGCCCTATTAGATAGCATAGTTCCTTCTGAATAACGTGTACAATGGGTTCTAATATAACTCTTATTTTTCGATAATTGTCTATTAATTTTATCACAAATCTTTATGCATTTCCTTTATTGAATTCCTAACAACATGTTCTATTAAATTCATTTGTTCTTCTGGTAGCATTCATTCCATTATTGATTTCAATCTTTCAGTTATTATTATAGCATATGCCGTGTTAGGTAGTGATTCTCCTGTAAACTTTTCGGGTTTTTATTTGTCTCCCTTCTTGGTTTTATAAGTGCCGTATTTCATTCATTTAGTATTTTATTCGCTATAAAGCAAAGATTCAAGAAAGATGTTTAAATCATACTGAAGACTATTTCGATAGTTCATTGTTAATGCCATCGCTTGCCACTGCCTTTCAGTTCTTTATCTTAGAGCATGCTCTAATTCTTGGAATCCAATATGACTTGGATTTCTTTGGAGGACTTCTACGTTTTCCATGTACTAGAGTCACAGTAGAATTAATAATTCCCGAAATTTTTGTGACTATGACGATACTCATAAAACAATGTTCATTCTTGTTTCTATCGTAAATCTGACATGCTTGTATAACTTTCTATTCCTACCTAACTGTACTGTTCTCTTATTGTATGCATTGCTTCAATATTGAATAGAACTTGCGAAATATAATGTACACAACCATACATGGCATACTGCACAAAAGAGTGAGATTTTTCGAAGCTAATATTTTAATCTCATCCAGCTTCCTTTTTTTGTCATTTTTCTAGTGTCAATGACTTAAATGTGAAAAAGAGTATTGTGTATTTTTTATTGTTTGAAGTTTAGCTTCACTGAAAAATTCCTACAAAAGTATTAAATACAGGAATGTATTTCCACACACACATAATAGGGACAAATGCTCTGCATTGGTTGCATACATTTATGTGAAACGTTGTGGATCATTTAATGTGCTGTGCTGTCTTTGCTGCTCTGTTCCAGTTGTGAAAAAAGTATAATAGCAGTTAATCTCTGCAGTCTGAACAATACCAGAGAGTCGAGTAATTTCCACACGATTAACGTTCTCTTTCAAGTGAAAGCACAGCCAGTCAATCCAGCAATTAGAGAAAGTTTTCAGGGCTACCCGTGCCGCAAAGCAAGCAGTTGTGGCGAAAATTGGGACATCAGAGAGGGAGCAGTGACAGAGAGAGAAAGAGCAGAAAGGGTGGCAGCGAGAGTGGTGGGAATGGAGGGGGGATCGAGCAGGATGGGGGAGGCGCTGGGGAGGAAAGTAGAACAAGTGGTGCGCTTAAAAGCTGGCTGCTGCGCGCGCCGCGGGCGGCCTACGCGCCAGGCGCCAACGGTAATTGATGCGTTAAGTATGGATGCGGCGGTCGCCTGCGGCAGGCAGCCGCATAGGGCAGCGCGGTGGAAACTGCCCTCACTGTGCAGGGAGTGGATAAAAAAGCGAGAAATTCACACTGGCACCTTACCTCCAGTGGAATTTTATTTTGATCTTTTTAATATCATGGACACAATATCAGACCAAAACAGACTTTCAAAATGGGAACCATAAACACACAGACAATGATGAAGGTGGGCAAGCTAAAGCAAGTACTTGACAGTATGAGAGAACTCGGGATTGGTATACTGGCACTACAGGGAACAAGATTTAGGAATGACAGCACAGTGGAATAAGAAGGATATGTGGTTCTGAAAGGGAAACCCGGTGTTGGGGGGTCAAAGCAACCGTTTATGTTTGGTACAGCCTTTGTAGTAGATCGCAAATACCTGGATAGTATCACTGCATGGAAGGGCATAAATGAAAGGCTGTCCTATCTGACAATGAAAATAGTAAACAAGACATATACAATAGTAAATGCGCATGCACCAACTAATGATAAGAACAAGCAGGAACTGATCATTTTTGGTCCACTTTGGATAAGGTAATGTCAGATGTGGACAAAAGAGGTGTCACTATTTTGCTAGGAGACTTTAATGAGCAAATAGGCATGGAAAGGAAGTTTAGAGGCCCTGTGGAAGATTATCCAGCCCACAAGAGAACAAACAAGAATGGTGAGAGATTAGTGGACCTGTGTAGGAGACACAAGATGAGAATAATGACTACCCATTACAAAGCTAAGGCAAGCAAGAAAACAACTTGGGTTAGCCCTGGAAACAGGATTGGGGAAAAACAGCTAGATCATGTAGCAATCCGTGACAAGAGTCACAGTGAGATTATGAATACAAGAGTGAGGAAAAAATAGCAGGATGGAATCAGATCACTAATTACTGAAATGAATTGCAGTTGGATACCCAACAGCGCAAAGAGGACCATAAATACTCACAGAATCGACCTAGATCTTCTTAAAAAACACAGAGAAAAGTATGCGAAGGGAATGATAGTTCAGAGTTATTGGAACAGAGTGAGAGATATGATGGAAGAAGAGGCAGTGCGACTGGCTGCTAACAGCCGGAAAAGGAAGTATGAGTGGTGGACAGATGAATGCGAGAATGCAGTCGAGACCAGGAGGAAAGCACGGATGAAGTGGCTATCCTGCAAAAAGCAAGCAGACTGGACGAATTTTCAGAATGCGAGAAAAATTGCTAGTAAGAAGATCCGAAATGCCGAGAGAAGTAGATGGAATGAGAAACTTGAAGAAGCAAACACAGCTTTCAAGAAACACAAATCACGAGTCTTTTTCTGAGAAATGAAGAGCAGAATTAAGGGCTTCGAAGCAAGAGAACCATTCGTAAGAGGACAGGATGGCACAATAAAGATTGGCGAGAAAGTGGTGTGCGAGGAAATGGCTAGGTATTTAGGGATTTGCTGAATGCAGAAGTACCTACAGTAAAGTGGCGACACTTACGCTCTAGAGACGAAAGGATAGTCTAGAGAATATACCCACCAGAGCAGAGGTAACAGAGGCAATTAAAAGCCTCAAAAACAGCAAAGCATCAGGAAATGATGGTATCTGTGCTGAAGAAATGAAGTGGGGTGGGCCTGAAATAGAATGAAGTATGTACAATATAATAACAGATGTCTGGAGAAATAAGAAAATACCCATAGACTGGAAAGAAGCCATTATAATACCACTACACAAGAAAGACAATGGGATGGACTGTCACCACTTTTTATTTAAGCTGGTCTTGGATGAGGTAGTGAGACAATGGAGACAACTAAATAGTAATATGAAGATCAAAGGTGTACAAATAGGGTACAAGGTCAAACATAATGCAATTGTGGACTGCCTGGCATTCGCAGATGACATGGCACTGTTAAATGAAACAGAAGAAGAGGCAAGGACAGCACTAAAAAATCTAGCTGAAGTAGCAGAAAAGGTTGGACTAAAGATTGCATATAATAAGGCCAAGACATTGAACATGACTGGAAGATAGATGGACAAGTGGTTGAGAAAGTCGAGAGTTTTCGTTATTTAGGAGAGAAGAGAAGATAACTGGTGGAATACAGAGCAGCAGTAGCGCAGTGGACAGGGCACAGATGCAGAAGCTTCGGTAGGCACTGAACAACATATGGCAAGAAAAATCTGTCACGCAATGCCAAAGTGCGACACTACACAGCAACTGTAAGAAATGCTGCACTGTATGCATCAGAAACGAGCACACTCGGTAAGAGAGCTTGTATACAGATGGAGAAGGAGGAGCGGAAAATTTTAAGAGACATATGGGGCAGAAAAAAAGAAAATGGCGATATCTGGATACGCAGAACACAAGAGGAACTGTACGAAAATGTTGAACCTATATCGAGCGAGATACGGAAAAGGAGGTTACGATTTGTTGGGCACATCATGAGGATGGACGATGAGAGGTTGACTAAGAAGATATGGAATGCAACATGTCATACGGCGAACAACTGGGTGATGGAAGTCAGAGATGACTGGAAGTCTGTAGGAATCAAATAAAGGAATCTGCAGGCACTGGTGCAAGACAGGGAGAATGATAAACGGCTGGTGGACGGTCATAGGTGGCCGGACACCAAAATCAAAGTCATCATAAGAGGAGGAGAGAGAGAATGAAGAGGTATTGGGAAGAAAGAAGACGTGCTAAACAGGCCACACGTGATCAAATGTTTGTTAAGCTTATGGACTTAACTACGGGGTTATCAGTCCCTAAACTTACATACTACTTATGAACTACTTACGAACTAGGACGGCACAAATATCCATGCCCGAGGGGGGATTCGAACCCCCGACCGTAGTGACCGTGCTGACCGTGACTGGAGCGCCTCAGTCACCTCGGCCACCGCGGCCGGCCCACACGTGATCCTGAAGGGTCCTAACGAAGCAGAAGAATATTAGAGATAGCGATTAAATCAACTGTAAGTGGTTAATAAGGACTAGTATTATTGTATTTTATGAATATATAGTGAAAACAAAATAATGGAATTTTATTAATTGACTAACGTACCATTTACAAGCGTTGATTGTACTAAAGTTTAATTTTTACAGGGTGACACAAAATAGTGAAAAGATTTACACAATCCAATGAAACTATAAGTGATGAATGAAAGAAATTTAATTCATAGTAATTGAAATCTTAAAAGTTAGCCTTTGATGAAATATTGATGTCATTTACTATTTTTTAATTACGTCGTTTAGATGGCGTCTCCTGTACAATACTTTCATGAAATCTGCTGTGTAGCTTCCTCATTGACCGCTGCAACATCTCAGCTGCGATACTGTGAATTTCATCCCGAATTCTCTGTTTTAACACATCCATGGTTCTTGGCCGAGTCGTGTAAACTTTGCTCTTGGTGTAGCATACAAGAAAAAGTCACAAACGGATAAATCTAGCGATCTCGAGGGCCAGGGAATGTTACCGAATAGTTAGATTACACGGTTACCAAACAGTTATCGCCCACATGTCATTGATTGCCGTGCAGTGGGTGATGTCACCCAATCCTTTTGAATCCAGGCTTCTTGAGGGGTTGGAAAGTTGTTCAATGAAGCTGTAACGAAATTTCTTAACATCTCCACGTAACGATCGGCATTGACAAACGTTGTGTTTCTCCGTTCATTTACGACAAAATACGGTCCGATAATCCGATGTGATGAAAACCCACACAATACTGTCACTTTACTAACGTGTAAAGGGCAGCGGTCAATGAGAAATATCTACAGCAGATTTCACGAATGTATTAGTGCAGGAGGACGCCAGCTAAAGTACATAATTAAAAAAAATATGGCATCAGTGCGTCGTAAATAGCAAAGTTGTGAGATTTCATTTACTATGAATTCAATTTCTGTCCTTTATCACTTGCAGTTTTTTTTTTTTTTTTTTTTTTTTTTTTGATTGTGGGAATGTTTTCGTTTTTTGGTGTCACCCTGTATTTTGTATTCAGAATTATTACACTGAAACAAACGATTTAATTAAATTCATACTAAGCAAAATTTAATTTCATGTAGGGAAACATATCCACTCTAAATTACATGACACACATTTGCTTTTCACACATTACAAGGCTACTATCAACAAAATAGGTTTTCTATACAGTCAGTACCACAATACACTCAGTGAAGAAAAGGTAAAGCAGTCAACAGTCCGAAGATTGGTTTGAACACCACAGTGCTTTACTAGGCATGGTCCTGTTTGGAGGTGGTATGCCGTTGCCTTCCTCCGACCTTCGAACTGACTTACCTAGCAAGTTATAGGGGGACCTACAGTTTAACGTGGGTTCCGAACCACGGTGCTACTCGGTATTTTTCAAATGAGCAATACTGCCAGAGGTGAAAGAAGTGGAAAGTGACAGATAAAAATCTTAGGACCTGGCGGGGATCGAACCCGGGACCTTTGGATTTGTATTCTGGCACTCTACCACTGTGCAACCGAGGCGAAAAAAGTCATCTTTTATTTTCTAATTTCTTGTCGTTGATACATTCACACATTACAATTACATGGCCCATACATAAATACTTTTTTTTTCAAGTTTATTTCATTTTGCAGCGTTTTCTAAGGACATTTAACACGAGGACTGTTTTTTATTAACTTCGTTAGTAGGTACTAGAGGCTATGTTTCTGTCGAACGATAATGAAACAATAGCGGTATAACATACTGTTTGGCATAAATAACAACGAATCGAAGAAGGGAAATAGTGTTGAACAAAACTGTGCTAACATGAAGTCGTGTAGTCATTTTTCCTTTTAGTTCGGGGATGTCCAATATTCGGCCCAGAGGCTAAAATGTCGCCCTTGTTCACTAAAAATCTAGCCAGCCATAGGCAGTGTAGTAAGCGAGAACAATGTTTTGAAATTAACCGCCTTTGTCGACTACACATATACAATAGCCGAATTCGCTGGCTAAGCAAATCACCAACACTCACACCGATAAATTCTCTGGGCTATTTGTCGAATGATCTGAATTGTTTTAGTAGATATAACTACTAAATACAGGGATGACCTAAATGCAAAACTGCAAGGTATGAATCAACTATGTGTAGAAATGTATGGTCATATTCATAAGTATTTATTACACAGCTTACCTTGTCCGAGAAACAGGCAGAGGAGACAGTTTGAGCACTGAGAGACCCTATCTGCGTGAAATCTAGTGACACTCCTACGACAAGTACGTATCTCTGCTGCGAAAAACAGGGAATGACGTTGAGAAAATATTCAGAGATTTTATAAATCAAGAGCTCCAAAAACGCCATGTTACATCTTTAGATGAAGCTTATTAAAATTAAAAGTACTAAAAGCCTCAAAACAGCCTACGAAAGTTGTCTTCCGAATGGAGTGATATAATTTTATAAAAATGTATCAATCCAGATAGTATTCCAACAGGTGGCCTTAATTTGAAGCTACTATACCTGCGAGCATTTTGAACAAGAACTGTACAACCTAAAACGAGAGCTTCGCTAAAAGGAGGCCGTCTGAATCAATTTGTCAGAATTTAGACCGAATACGTTTGCAGATATGTATGAACACTGAAATAAAAAATGATATGTCTGATTAAGTTCTGGATTTAACCGTTTTATTTTTCATTAATTTTAAGTTTCATTATAAGTTTAGGGTATTGTGATATAAATAAATATTGCCTGTCTAACTAGAAGTAACTGTTTCATTTCGATTGGTTTACTTCCTTAAGAAATCCTTTTTTGAATTGACGCATCACAGTGATAAAAGTTAATAATGTGGCCCACTTCTCAGTGTGGTAGGACAATCCTGCTTTATTCGGTCCTTCATTTGAGGTACAATAATTATTGCAGACCACATCTTCATCGTTTACATCTGTTTCCTGCTTAGATGATGTGTTGTAGTCTATCGACATTATGTTCATCATCACCATTCATCAAGTACGTCACCTATCAGTACATTCATACTGACCTATATAAATTCATCTATAAAATTCATTACTATTAATCATACAATCTAAAATCATGCACGAAATACAATAAGATAACTTCGTTGATTTTTTGTACTTACAGTATGAGAGTGATGTATTGGGGTTTGTGGAACTCCAACAGACTGTAACTTGTTTCAGTAGCACCTCACCAACTCCAGTTCAAAACTAGTTACAAAAACATACTTGTACGATTCTGGTGGCATCTTTTAGTAGCAACAAGGGAGTACGAAGCAGTCTGGCATGCTATATAGCAATTAACTACAGACATTTGTGATGTGGGATTTATGACACCCCTAAAAAGCACTGCCGGGTTAAATGATGGAGATGCTAGCCAAGCATGTCGGTCACTTTTGCGCAGTGTGCTCAATATGCATTGCAAAATATTACAAACGTCAGTCACGATCTGTGTTGTCGCGAGTGTATTAGAACATAAGCAAACGATTAGTACTCGTATGGTTTGTTCTTATGTAACCAACGTAGCCGACGTCCATTAACTATTTCATAAAATCACCCTTGACTCATGCTATTAGAATTGCCAATGATTGAAGTGGCCAGGTCTGAGAATATTTCCCGTGACACGTTTCGTAACTCATCGTAGTTTCGTTAGTTATTTTAATAAACTGAGTAATAATAAGTTAGATTCTACTGTAAATTTCCTGCAAACAGAATAGGTATGATGTTTACGTGAAAATTATAGTTGCGTATACCTTGTTTTTACTAAGATTTGTACCAAAACTACATCTTCCGTTTGACGATGACTTATCGAAGCGTGTTTCTGTCCTTAACCTAGACTTTTCCCTATCTTTAATCAGCAGCCGAAGTGGCTCGTGTTTGAAAAGGCTCTGTGTCGAAAGCTTGTCTTTGTCACTAGGAAGTAGGAGGAAGATCATCTGCTAAGTCCTAAAGGGATAGCAGTGTGTGTTGAGTAGTCGTGACAGATGGTCACTGAAGACGATTGCGCAAAAAAGCTACAGTTGACATTTAATATGTTCATCTGCCTGTTTCACGCATTAATTATACAAGAGCATCATCGATAAGAAAATGCAGTCTGCACAAACTGTGAGGCAATAGGAATCTTACACCGTTGTTAAGGATCATATTCAACTTACAGTATAGAACTTTCGTTTGAAGTACTCTAATTGCTCAATTTATTTAAAGCAACAAAGATGAGAATGCAATACTTCTCATAGTTACGGATTTTAGGACCGCAACCGTTTCTTCATAATTTTCTTTTCACTAGGCATCTAGTTTTACCATCACATTGGCTTCCTCAGGCTCCACCAAGCACGTATTCAGGGCATGTTAGTTTAGTAAATTCATAATAGAGTGTGGAACTTCTTTAAGAATGGCTGCTGTAGACATCTTTAGAACAATAAGCGTGTGAGATGCACACGCATCTACGTGCTTGTTCTGTATATACCGCTTCGTGTAACCTGAACGAAATATTAATGTGATGTCGAAAATGAATGCCTAGTAAAAAATTAAATTCTGACTAAACGACTGTTGGTGTATATTTCTATAATGAAGATGAAATTGGCTGTGCAACAGCATCTGTAACGTCTATGGCATTTAATGTTCTGCACTGGCGGTAACATCGGCAAATAGTACTTGAAATGTGAGCTACCAATCAGCAAATAAAATATTCACATATTGCCTTTCAATTTTTATATTTTAATTGTACAATCACTTTTTCGGATGATGTTTAAATTTTCCTTTTCTGATTTCACATTGAATGACAACCATACTTGAGAATTCGTTTTCGGAACACTTTTCCTATTTTATTGTTTAGGCTATATACTAATCCTGAGAAGTAATGCAAAGTTGAAATCGGTGCTAGCCGAGATCGATCAAGAATTTAATTATTTAAGATTACCTGACATAGTCGGGTTTGGAGGCAATCTAATCGTTTTATAGTTTTCAAAATGTCACTATATAAAAAATACATCAGCAGTATGGCATGCCATATAGTGACTAAGTACAATGTTGCACTTGTTATTTTATACACAATTTTTAACAAGATGACCAGAATATAACATATATGTGACCAGATGATGGTGACACAGTGCACCGATACCGGTCGTCATTTAAGAAATTATTAATGTGGGATTTTGGCTTGTCATTTCGAAAACTATATTTAATTATTTATTTTCCGACATTATAAGTTTTTCCAAACGCTTTATTTTATTGTGGAATTGTAACTATAACTCTATCTTTTTGGAATATTCCTCGTCAATATGAGATATGAAAAGAGATTGCTACTGTCAAATGTTCTTCCCGAAAACGCAGTTCACTTCTGTATCGGCCTCTATTCCAAATGGAAGCATGTAATTGGTACTGATAAATATACTAGATATGTTCATAATTCCTTCATTAGTTCTCTTTTCGTTTCTCAAGAAAAAATATTTTTCCTTAATCAATAATTTTTGCTGTACATATGAATTTTAAAGATTTTATTATCTTCCAAATTTGTTCACACCAGAGAAATAGGGATGGTAGCGTTTTGTTAGGAAGCATAATTATCGAACAGTTATTGTTCAATTGTTACCTCTTAGTAACCATAGTGCGACCTTCAGATTTATTACCAATTGTAGCTCTTGAGTGCCTTTTACAATCAAAGTGAGAAAGCGAGAATCTTTTTTTAACATATTGCTTTTGCCAAATGTGTTGTGTTTACCGGACACAGAAATTGTGTGGGAACCAACAGGTGTATAATGAATGAAAGATACGGCAACCTCAAAGGTTACAGAAAGGTTACAGAAATTGTGTGGGAATCATCAGATGTATAATGAATGAAAGATACGGCAACCTCAATGGTTACTGAAAACGAATTAACCAATTTAAACGTCCAAAACACAACACTAATATCAAAAGTTGTGCAACTTATTTGTCATAGCGATACAGACACAGACGAAAAATTCCGATATTCGTTTCTACCGCATGTTTGGGAAGTTATTAGAACGTGAATTTAGAACTAAACAATAAAATTCAAACATTAAAGCACAGGTAAAAGTAATATCACCAGTAGAAAAGAAGTTATTAAACATACGATGAATATAAAAACACTTTAGGGATAACGTAAACGACCTTCTGTCGTAAAGCTTCGCTAGAATGAAACATCTGCATAAAAAACGCTGTAAAGTTTGTACGTCCCCCATTAAACGGAGCTTGTTATGACAGATTTCCTGTAAAATGCATCGTAACGGTCACGTAAGCTTAAGTAATATCTTTGGTAGCATTCCAGATCCACGTTGCGAAAAACTTAAGGGAAGTTTAAGAGAACAAATATAGGAAGAAGGACATTACCTGACATTACCGGTTTAGGAGGCGTTTGATATTCTTCAAAATGAAATGCCAAGATAAATTAATAATTTATTGAATGACAACCGGTATCGGTGAACTATGTCACCATCATGTGGTCATGTATATTTTGTAAGCTGTCATGTTTTAACCTGTATATTATTATATAGTGACTAAGTGCTATGTTTCACTTATTATTCTATATCGGTTTTTTTAAAATAAGGTGACCAGCTTGTAAAATATATATGACAAGATGATGGTGACACAGTTCACAGAAACCGGTCATCATTCAATAAATTATTAATTTGCGCTCTTGGCATTTCATTTTGAAGAACATATAGGAAGAAGGCTTAGGAAAATTCTCTGCTGTAATCGAAAGCGTTGATCTAGATAGACAGGCAACGGAACAAAGACTAATGCTAGACCGGCAATATATAAGAATATGTTTCATAGGAGCAACTTGTTCATACTGTGTTGGTTTAGCTTGTAATGTTTCTTATTCTGGTATAGCACTTGACCGTGAAAGAAACAACATAGATCTACCGGTGAATCGAAGTCAACTTACACGCCTACGATTCGGACACTGCCCGTTGACCCACGGTGTTTTACTCCGTCAAGAGGATCCCTCGTTTTTTTAATTCCCGGGGCGTGCAAATCACGGCCACATTTTAATTGAATCTATTTTGTATCGTGCTGAGAGGGCGGCAGAGAATCTTGATGGTGCTCTACCCTTCGTTTTAACAGACAACGACGTGAGTGTGACAACCATTTTGAAGTTTTGTGTTCTTTCTGGGCTCTTGACTAAGATTTTAGGCTGGAGGTTTTCGTGCATTAAAGACTGGCTGGCCCATCGCCTTTCAATCAGTCAACAGTCCGTTATAACCTGCAATTGCCTTAAGAGCTTCTTATGACTCTGTACTTCAGTGGGCCACCTTACATTGCTGACAAGCAGTACCTTATGTGATTCCTTCGTTCCCCATGCCACTTGACTAGTTGGGATACGTACCTTCCTGTTGCCAGTTTTTCTACTTTCCCTCTTTTCTTCGGTCACACTCGTCTTCCAATAATCTTGTAAGGGTGCTAAAAGACCTAGCTGTCGTGCGCCCATATCATCCTATCCTTCCATCATCTGCCCCAATAAATTGAAAAGGGTTACTTGCATTCTGCAGTAGCAACATTCACTATGTGATCAAAGGACCCGGACACGCCAAAGAACATACGTTTTTTATATTAGGTGCATTGTTCTGCCACCTGCTGCCAGGTATTCCATATCAACCACCTTAGTAGTCAATAGACATCGTGAGAGAATACAATGGGGCGCTCCGCGGAACTCACGGACTTCAAACGTGGTCAGGTGATTGCGTCATTCGTGTCAGAAGTCTGTACGTGAGATTTCCACACTCCTAAGACCGCTGACAGTTGAAGAGTACATTGTAATAAGCAGACATCTATCCCGACCATCACAGAGGAATTGAAAACTTCATCAGGGTCCACTCACTCCAAGTACTATGACAGGCGAGAAATAAGAAAATTTGGATTTCATTGACGAGCTAGGCGTAAGGAGCGTAAAACATTGGGCTTATGGAGAAGAGCAATTCGGGGATGGCGTTTGGATCTTTCAACACGATCGAACACCTGTTCAGAATGTACAGCCTTTGGCGGAGTGGTTACACGACAAAAGACATCCCTGTAATGGACTGGCCTGCACAGAGTCCTCACTTGAATCCTATGGAACAGCTTTGTGCCAGGCCTCACCGACCTACTTTCAGACAGGTGACCGCATACTTTTCATCACATAACGAATGTGCAGGAAACAATGACACAAAATGGCTCCGGAACTATCCATCGGCGATAGGAAAACTATGCTTACACGCTGCTTTCGAGAGACATGATCAGGATCGGAAAAGTACGGGAAGAAAGAGGGGGTCTGTGACATTGTCGAGGCCTTAGGTAGACTGAAGTGGCACTGGGTAAGGCACATCTATTGGAGCAACGACAAATGCACCAAAACAGTACCGCATTGTCATCAAACTGAATGAAATATGTAGTTGAAGAGTTCGGACAACCAACTAAATATGAGAATAAAATGAATCCAGAGTGCACATAGACATGGAAATCTTTGGAAGGTACTGTATACGGGAGTGGATTTCTAGCTGCTGCTGATAAAGAAGAAATGGAATTCTCCCATTGCACAGAGCATACTTTAAAGAATAGAAGTCGTGTATAAGGAAATGTTACTGTACTTACTCGGCGATAAACTATTTTCCTTTCATTCCTTTATGTTACCGTAAACAAAAAGAAGATTTGAAAGGATTTGTAATTTGGTTTAGACTTTGTTGTAGGATTCGAAGCGCACTAATTTCTAAACACTGTCGGAGTATTGTTAATAATTTGTGCTCCGTTTCAAGAAATTTAGTTCTTCACACGTATCATAACGTCGGTAATGAAAGAATACGCAGTCTACGCAATTCCCTTCATACGTGGCTTGGAAGTTATCAATGTGAGAAAAAGGGAAGTTGGGTTTCACGAAAGCAAAGCTTTCTAAAACCGTCCTTTCTAAATTAGGTATTTGTTATATTTGAACTGAGAATATGTTCAAGAATTCTGCAGAAGATTGATCTTCAGACTATTGCTGTATACGTTTTAGGTCTTTTCTGTACTCTAAATATATATAAGAGTTACTAAAGGATTTTTCTTCAGTCGCTTCAGACTTTGGCTGGACCAGAGATTTAATCTAAGTTGGGGGCCAATACTGTAATAAAACCGAATTGGGATTCCATTTTAATCTGACGAAATATTTGAACTCTTTCGGTCGCTTCTCTAAATCATATAAGCCTATCACTACGCCCTCCATTTGGAAGTCTGATAGATGCACAAATGACATTCGCCATAATGGTGATTTTAAACACAAATTATTCGAACTATATTGGGTTTCAACACTTACAGCAAATATTTTAAAAGTTGTACAACTTTTCTCTGTATATCATTTTAGTACATAGCATTTCTTTTTCCATGAGGAAATTAATGTTTAATTTGTTATTACACATGATACGGAAACTGTATTTTCAACTCCCAAATCGGACTAGCATAGTCATAGCAGTATGTCCTCTGTAATACAATTTCGAATGTGTAATGGGTGCCCGTGCTAGTTTGATCATCCATGAAGTTAAATTTGTCGGCAGTCCTGTGAGTGTCTGGCTAGTGGGGTTTGAAGGATCGCCAGCTGCGCCTGTGCAGCATGCTTCTCTGTGCAACACACGCTCTGGGGCGAACTTCAAGCAAACGTAACAGCTGCGTCGAAACCGCCTGGTTCCCTTCATATCCACCGTTCCAAACAGTGCCTACAAGTCAGGTGAACTCCTGGCAGCATTTCTATTTTCTTCGGCTTGATCTGCAGCAGTTCATATAAAACAGTATTTTCTTCATATTGATTGGTTCTACTGTCGGTTCTTGGTGAAACATTTCAAATGAAATAATTGAACACTTGTTATTGCCTTGTTTCACCAAACTTTATTTTACGACCTAGGTTTCGGGTTATGAGCCCATTTTCAAGTACGTTACTTATTTCAAAGTTGTTTCATCAGTGAAGACAACCCATTGTGTTACTACAGGTTTCTTTTTATCGATTTTAACATTGCAAGAAAATTATATTATCGATCTTAATATTCAAAGAAAGTAATTCTACCTTGCAATTTAGGAACTGTTACACTTGCATGACCTTATTAGAATAACCTTAATTACCTATTGTACTAACATTGTATTTAATGTTGTTATCTATCACTGAAATTACTAATCATTGTTATAACTCGGAAAAATTGAACAGTTTGTTGTGCAAGACTTTGCTTCTAGCCGATTGGCGCCTCAGGTTAGTAATATTGTTATTATGGCTGCAGTTCAGCAACGGTAGAGCTTAAATATTTTTTAGACTAAATTGCAGCCAATCACTAGTGTTGAAATGGGTTTTAAAAATCCTTTACCTAGGTTCCCACAAAATTAATTTTTTTCTTTTTCAGAACTCGGAATTGTCATGTAAAACTTGGTATAACTAATACAGAGACAAGTTCTCTAGTGAAGCGCAGCATTTCTCCATGTCAAACAGTTAAAATGTAAACAGTTAACAAGACATGTTAGTTTTAAAATTACGGAGTAAAGCCGGACACACGCAGAGTGAGCTCCGCTTACTAGAGCATTAGTCAGACTTCTGAAAAAGGAAATGAATTTTGTCAAACCTAGGTAAAGATTTTAATTTCAGAGCAACTGATTGGTTTATATTTTTTTCTAGAAAAATTATTACTTCTTGGTAGCACGCTGGCTGCTACACCGATCACCACGGCCACCAACTAAAGGCGGAAGATGGTCTGAAATAAACCAAAACCGCTCCCAAAATAAAAATTCTTAATGCGGTCAGTGACTGTTATTATTCAAGTCCAACGAATTTGAGCCCACTGTAACTCCATAACAGAAATATTCTCAAAGATTACTGTAAGAACAATGCTACAAATTGTGAGCTATGTTCGCACCCCACACCCGAGGCAAGCAATCTTCATCAATTCCACGGGCTGCCCATAGTGACTGAAGATCGTCTCCAAACCCGAGCGACAGCCGCCATGAAGAACATGAAGAAAACCGCACCCCAGATATATCGAATACTAATTGCAATCTTAACCAGCCTTGAACCAAATATCTCTAAGAGGTTCCACAACACACCTATCATTGTAGTTCCCAATAACTGCCTCCTCTCCCTCTAGCCCCCACTCACAGTCTGCTAAAAGAATGGCCACCTCACCACGTCCACACACAGGGTGAACTATCCAGAATACTACTAGCTTTCATATTACCGCTTCTCCTCAGGCGACATAAACGCGTTACAACTCGCTATTTACCTTGTCAGGAGGGTAGCTCCACTTCGTAGATTATACCTGGTGATTGAACAGTAGACTCCTTGGATGACATCTGAGGTGTCTCAAGTGACGTGCTAGAGTCTACACGTCGCTATACTTCTAAGAGGCCTGTTCTTAATTAGCGTCTTTGGAACAGAAATAATCACATTCTACTTGAAACGCGTGTCTAGCTTTCTATTGCATATCTGACACGTGAGCTCAATCAGAAAATTAAAAGACAAATACGAAACAAACACAACAGTTAAAACACAACCAAGAAACAGCAAAATACACAACACCCAAACACACAAAGACAAACAACAAACACACACAATGACAACATCACACAAAAACAAAACAAATTGTACACTATGACGTACATACACGAATTAACACACAGAGAAACAAACATACCAAACAAACAGAGACTTCATGTAGCATATAAAACTGCCCAATTTCTACAAACAAATCTACAGTCAAAAATCAAGAAAGACAGATTCCAAGGATCAGGAATATGTGAACTTGAATACCAAAGCTCTGATGCAGAGTTCATAGGATTGACAAACACGAAACAAAGAACTGAAGTGGCACTGGGTAAGGCACATCTATTGGAGCAACGACAAATGCACCAAAACAGTACCGCATTGTCATCAAACTGAATGAAATATGTAGTTGAAGAGTTCGGACAACCAACTAAATATGAGAATAAAATGAATCCAGAGTGCACATAGACATGGAAATCTTTGGAAGGTACTGTATACGGGAGTGGATTTCTAGCTGCTGCTGATAAAGAAGAAATGGAATTCTCCCATTGCACAGAGCATACTTTAAAGAATAGAAGTCGTGTATAAGGAAATGTTACTGTACTTACTCGGCGATAAACTATTTTCCTTTCATTCCTTTATGTTACCGTAAACAAAAAGAAGATTTGAAAGGATTTGTAATTTGGTTTAG
Source organism: Locusta migratoria (assembly GCA_026315105.1). Classification (NCBI taxonomy): domain Eukaryota; kingdom Metazoa; phylum Arthropoda; class Insecta; order Orthoptera; family Acrididae; genus Locusta; species Locusta migratoria. The sequence continues at coordinate 15,866,759 of CM048746.1, read as the reverse complement.
ACTTTGTTGTAGGATTCGAAGCGCACTAATTTCTAAACACTGTCGGAGTATTGTTAATAATTTGTGCTCCGTTTCAAGAAATTTAGTTCTTCACACGTATCATAACGTCGGTAATGAAAGAATACGCAGTCTACGCAATTCCCTTCATACGTGGCTTGGAAGTTATCAATGTGAGAAAAAGGGAAGTTGGGTTTCACGAAAGCAAAGCTTTCTAAAACCGTCCTTTCTAAATTAGGTATTTGTTATATTTGAACTGAGAATATGTTCAAGAATTCTGCAGAAGATTGATCTTCAGACTATTGCTGTATACGTTTTAGGTCTTTTCTGTACTCTAAATATATATAAGAGTTACTAAAGGATTTTTCTTCAGTCGCTTCAGACTTTGGCTGGACCAGAGATTTAATCTAAGTTGGGGGCCAATACTGTAATAAAACCGAATTGGGATTCCATTTTAATCTGACGAAATATTTGAACTCTTTCGGTCGCTTCTCTAAATCATATAAGCCTATCACTACGCCCTCCATTTGGAAGTCTGATAGATGCACAAATGACATTCGCCATAATGGTGATTTTAAACACAAATTATTCGAACTATATTGGGTTTCAACACTTACAGCAAATATTTTAAAAGTTGTACAACTTTTCTCTGTATATCATTTTAGTACATAGCATTTCTTTTTCCATGAGGAAATTAATGTTTAATTTGTTATTACACATGATACGGAAACTGTATTTTCAACTCCCAAATCGGACTAGCATAGTCATAGCAGTATGTCCTCTGTAATACAATTTCGAATGTGTAATGGGTGCCCGTGCTAGTTTGATCATCCATGAAGTTAAATTTGTCGGCAGTCCTGTGAGTGTCTGGCTAGTGGGGTTTGAAGGATCGCCTGCTGCGCCTGTGCAGCATGCTTCTCTGTGCAACACACGCTCTGGGGCGAACTTCAAGCAAACGTAACAGCTGCGTCGAAACCGCCTGGTTCCCTTCATATCCACCGTTCCAAACAGTGCCTACAAGTCAGGTGAACTCCTGGCAGCATTTCTATTTTCTTCGGCTTGATCTGCAGCAGTTCATATAAAACAGTATTTTCTTCATATTGATTGGTTCTACTGTCGGTTCTTGGTGAAACATTTCAAATGAAATAATTGAACACTTGTTATTGCCTTGTTTCACCAAACTTTATTTTACGACCTAGGTTTCGGGTTATGAGCCCATTTTCAAGTACGTTACTTATTTCAAAGTTGTTTCATCAGTGAAGACAACCCATTGTGTTACTACAGGTTTCTTTTTATCGATTTTAACATTGCAAGAAAATTATATTATCGATCTTAATATTCAAAGAAAGTAATTCTACCTTGCAATTTAGGAACTGTTACACTTGCATGACCTTATTAGAATAACCTTAATTACCTATTGTACTAACATTGTATTTAATGTTGTTATCTATCACTGAAATTACTAATCATTGTTATAACTCGGAAAAATTGAACAGTTTGTTGTGCAAGACTTTGCTTCTAGCCGATTGGCGCCTCAGGTTAGTAATATTGTTATTATGGCTGCAGTTCAGCAACGGTAGAGCTTAAATATTTTTTAGACTAAATTGCAGCCAATCACTAGTGTTGAAATGGGTTTTAAAAATCCTTTACCTAGGTTCCCACAAAATTAATTTTTTTCTTTTTCAGAACTCGGAATTGTCATGTAAAACTTGGTATAACTAATACAGAGACAAGTTCTCTAGTGAAGCGCAGCATTTCTCCATGTCAAACAGTTAAAATGTAAACAGTTAACAAGACATGTTAGTTTTAAAATTACGGAGTAAAGCCGGACACACGCAGAGTGAGCTCCGCTTACTAGAGCATTAGTCAGACTTCTGAAAAAGGAAATGAATTTTGTCAAACCTAGGTAAAGATTTTAATTTCAGAGCAACTGATTGGTTTATATTTTTTTCTAGAAAAATTATTACTTCTTGGTAGCACGCTGGCTGCTACACCGATCACCACGGCCACCAACTAAAGGCGGAAGATGGTCTGAAATAAACCAAAACCGCTCCCAAAATAAAAATTCTTAATGCGGTCAGTGACTGTTATTATTCAAGTCCAACGAATTTGAGCCCACTGTAACTCCATAACAGAAATATTCTCAAAGATTACTGTAAGAACAATGCTACAAATTGTGAGCTATGTTCGCACCCCACACCCGAGGCAAGCAATCTTCATCAATTCCACGGGCTGCCCATAGTGACTGAAGATCGTCTCCAAACCCGAGCGACAGCCGCCATGAAGAACATGAAGAAAACCGCACCCCAGATATATCGAATACTAATTGCAATCTTAACCAGCCTTGAACCAAATATCTCTAAGAGGTTCCACAACACACCTATCATTGTAGTTCCCAATAACTGCCTCCTCTCCCTCTAGCCCCCACTCACAGTCTGCTAAAAGAATGGCCACCTCACCACGTCCACACACAGGGTGAACTATCCAGAATACTACTAGCTTTCATATTACCGCTTCTCCTCAGGCGACATAAACGCGTTACAACTCGCTATTTACCTTGTCAGGAGGGTAGCTCCACTTCGTAGATTATACCTGGTGATTGAACAGTAGACTCCTTGGATGACATCTGAGGTGTCTCAAGTGACGTGCTAGAGTCTACACGTCGCTATACTTCTAAGAGGCCTGTTCTTAATTAGCGTCTTTGGAACAGAAATAATCACATTCTACTTGAAACGCGTGTCTAGCTTTCTATTGCATATCTGACACGTGAGCTCAATCAGAAAATTAAAAGACAAATACGAAACAAACACAACAGTTAAAACACAACCAAGAAACAGCAAAATACACAACACCCAAACACACAAAGACAAACAACAAACACACACAATGACAACATCACACAAAAACAAAACAAATTGTACACTATGACGTACATACACGAATTAACACACAGAGAAACAAACATACCAAACAAACAGAGACTTCATGTAGCATATAAAACTGCCCAATTTCTACAAACAAATCTACAGTCAAAAATCAAGAAAGACAGATTCCAAGGATCAGGAATATGTGAACTTGAATACCAAAGCTCTGATGCAGAGTTCATAGGATTGACAAACACGAAACAAAGAACACAACCATTACCCGGCAACACCTAAGCAATATAGAACAAGAAAAGAAAATTATCAGGACTAACAACGATAACAAACACCTCATACAAACACAAGAACACTACCATATCCAGAAAGCTATAGACGAGAACAAACAATCAATAAATGAGCAAACAAACATCAACCAAAGAATTGAGACAGTAATGAAAGAAAAATATTCACACACACACACACACACACACACACACATACACACACAGGCACAACATTTCATAAGGAAGGGAAAATTGAAAATAAAAATTTTACATAACCAGACCTAAAATAAACAAACCGACATTTTACATCTGTATCTCCCCCTATATATATATATATATATATATATATATATATATATATATATATATATATATATTATCTCCCTCTTTCCGCTCTCCCCCCTCTATCTCTCCCTACATGAGGAGTCCTTAAATAAAAAACTAGAAATAAATAAAAATATCAACAACTGGTGCACTTTATCCAACAACTACATCGGAAACACATATACACTTACATAAAGAGAAGATAGAACAAACATTCAACACAAATAAAATGGCATGTGACTTGTGGTGAAGAGCTAAAACGAAAACGCCAATGGAAAAGAAGACGGATACAAAACAACCTAAAATCACCAAATAGCACCAACAGCTGTAGAACTGCATTTACCAAAAGTCAGATGTTTGTAAATCTATGGGACCAAACTGCTATGGACATCAGTTCCTAGAATTACAAACTACTTAAAATAAGTTAAACTACTCTAAGGACAATGCACATAACCATGGTCAAAAGGGGGGGGGGAGGACTCGAACCAACAACGGCGAGCAACCGCGTGCTCTGCAGCAAGGCACTTAGAACTCTGGAGCATTCCAGCGCGGCGAAATTGTAAGTAATTATATAAAATAATCATTACCAATACTTAGATAGCGCACAACATGTTATAAAATAAAATACTAAAATAAAAAAGCGAAATATTGTAAAACATAATGATGTATATATTACAGGCCACTGAAAAATACACTTGTATTATTCAGTTGCATAGACGGCTTACGTATATAAATATCTACATTATAATATAAAAATTAACTGTGGGAAAAGGACAAAAATGAACTAACAATGTATGCTAGAATAGCTTTGTCACTATAATGGCAAGAGCACTCTCAGCCTTGGTCGTTGAGAAATAAGACATTATTCTAAAAAATTCCACATATATTACGATTAATAATTATTAATCGTAATTTTGTGGAATTTAATACTTATTAATCGTAATATATGTGGAATTATTTAGAATAAAGACTTATGTCCCGATGACAGAGGCTGATATTGACGATAATCAGCGTACGAAATGCATAAAATATCAGAATTAATCTTTATAAATCATGTGTGAATACATATTTCTCTAGCGACGACCAGCGCTGGGACTGCTTTTGCCGTTACAGCTGGTGTGGTGCTTTTAGTGCTCACGTCGATTCTGTACACAACCAGCTGTCGTTGCTAACTCTCTAAAAGAATAAATTGTTCTCTCCGAATGTCGTTTACTCAAGTCATCAATTCTCGCAGTGCCACTCACCCCACCTAACATTCAACTACGCTCTTTCCCCTTTCCCCGCCATTTTTTAAGTTTCTTCCTTTTATAAAGTCTTTTGTATATTCCTTCCATATTCACAATGATCTGAGTGTGGATCACCTTGTCTGAAGGCTGTGCCCCCGTCCCTGTGTCGCTGGATGCAGCCCGTGAACAGCAGGCGACCTCGGGGCTGGTATGTGGGGTATTCAGCACGCTCTTCTCTTCGTCACCGGATAGGAATGAGCGGCTGCACTTTACGCAGCTGCCGTGGTCCAGTTCCTCCAACCGTCTGTCGCTATTGCCAGTTACAAGCTACTGAATTAAAAGAGGTAGAATGGAATAAAGTACATACTGTGTATTCTGATGTGATGCGGTGAACTAGTCACAATTGTGGGCTTGTCAGAGAATATATATATGCGAGGCAATTACGACTAATCATAGAAGATAGGTTAAAGAAAGGGAGACCTACATTTTTAATATTTGTGGATCTGGAGAAAGGTTTTGACAATCTTGTCTGGAATATACTCTTTCAAATTCAGAAGGTAGCAAGGGTAAAATATAGGGAGTGAAGAGTTATATTCAACTTGTACAAAAACCAGATAGCAATTATTAGAGACGAAGGGCTTGACAGGGTCGCACTGGTTGGGAAGGGAGTAAGACAGGATTATAGCCTTTCCCCAATGTTGTTCAATCTGTACATAGAGCAAGCTGTGAAGGAATGCAAAGAGAAATTAGGAAAGGGAATTAAATATCAGAGAGAGGGAATGAAAACCTTGAGATTTGCTGACGATATAGTAATTCTGTTAGAGACAGCAAAGGACCTGGAAGAGCTATTAAATGGAATGGACAGTGTCTTAAAAGGAAGATATAGGATGAACATTAACAAGAGTAAAACGAAGGTAATGGAATGTAGTGTCAGAAAATCAGGCAATGTTGAAGGAAATAGATGGGTAAAGAGACGATATCAGTGGTAGGTGAGTTTGGTTAGTCGGGTAGCAGGAAAATTTCTGATGGCTGAAGTAAAGAAGATGTAAAATGCAGTATAGCTATGAAAAGAACAGCGTTTCTGAAGAAGCGAAATGTGTTCATATGCAATATTAGTTTAAATGTTAGGAAGTCATTTCTGAAAGCATTTGTCTTGAGTGTAGTATTCCATGTGAATGAAACGTGGACTATAAGATCAGACAAAAAGATGACAGGAGCTTTCGAAATGTGATGCTACACAAGAATGCTGAAGATTAGATGGATAGATCACGTAACTAATGAGGAGGTGCTCAACAGAATTGTGAAGAAAAGGAGTTTCTGGCACATCCTGAGTAAGAGAAGGGATAGGTTGGTGGGACACATTTTGGAACATAAGGGTATCGTCAATTTAGCATCAGAATGAAGTGTGTGGGGTCAAAATTGTAGAGGGAGACCGAGGGACGAATACAGTAAGCAGATTCAAAAGGATGTAGGTTGCCATTCGTATTTTCAAAGGAAGAGGCTTGCACAGAACATAGTAGCGTGGAAAGCTTCATCAAACCAGTCTGCAGACTGAAGACCACAACAACAAGGGTGTCTCACGAAAGACGCCTGCCAGGCGTCCGCGAATCGCGCGGTACGGCTTCCGGCAGCCGCCACGGCATCCGCCGGTCATGGCAGTGCCCTATTGTTGGACTCTATTGTGCCGTGGGCGCATACACTAAGTTTAAAAAACATGGTCATCTGAGTAACCTAAGCTTACCTTTATTTACAGTAGATGTTCAAAATGATGTCCTTCAATGGAAAGAGTGGCCTGCCATCTCTTGAACACATTTGCGAACACTCGAAGAATTTCGGCTGCCGAATTCTGGGAAATGACTAATTGAATACTGTCTTCCAACTATTCGAGTGTCCGGGGATTGCTTGCATACACCTTCTCTTTCAACATTCCCCAAAAATAAAAGTCACAGGGATTTAGATCTGGAGAACGAGGAGGCCAGTCAAGTATCCGATCATCAAAAACACTTTGTATTCCCGCCATAGAAGCATTGGCAATGTGTGATCTTGCACTCTTCTGCATGAAATAACCGTACAGCTTTTCGTTGGGTGAAGGTTTTTGAAAAGTAGATGCAAGATATTGTTCACATACCTGGCAGAATTTATTGTTTCGTGAAAAGAGATCCGACTAGTCATTTCCCAGATTTCGGCAGCCAAAATTCGTCGAGTGTTCGCAAATGTGTTCAAGAGATGTCAGGCCGCCCTTTCCATAGAGAAACATCATTTTGAACATCTACTGTAAATAAAGGTAACCTTAGGTTACTCAGATGGCAATGTTTTTTAAACTCAGTGTGTGCGCCCGCGTCACAATAGAGTCCGCAAATCGGGCGCTGCCGTGGCCGGCGGATGCGGTGGCGGCGGCCGGGAGCCGTACCGCGCGATCGGCGGACGCCTGGCAAGCGTCTTTAGTGAGACACGCTGTATATAAACATCTGGGTTATCATATGTTACCGAAACGCAATTTCAATTTAAGATTGTTCGTGGTCTGGAAAGCAGAACTCCGTTGTTCCTGTTTTGAAACCACAGTGACACCGTTATGTTAGACCTCTCACAAATGACTGTGTTTCCCTCGATTGTGCGCCGGTGGCGTGGGACGGACGAGTCCATCTTCTTGGAGGTAAAGTAGGTACGTCAACGTGTGCTATCAGCTACAATAGTAGATTCCATTGCATAAAGTCTCCACAGCAGTGTTGGCACTATTTAAAAAGTTCCAACCCTCGTATTATTGCTGTATGATATTTTAGACCGAGATGAGAAAAGATATGGTGCATGACCTTTTTGAACGCTCCTTGTTCATAGGACTGTCCGAATACATTTGATCAGTAAGTTCAAGTCATCGTCCTGTGATAGGAGCTGATGACAGCTCTTCCTTTTGGGCCGCAATTCTTCGAGCTCATTTGCAATTTGGTAGTTCTGTGCAGCACGCTCTTTCAGCGCAAAGTTACGCCGTTCAACAGTAGGGATCGACCTGCCCGAGTATTTTTTGTCAGCGTGTTCCTGTCGCCGTTCTCTCTCTCTCTACGTTCAGACGGAACTTGTTCGCTTTTCACGTGAAAGGGCCGTGGCCCGCGGTGGGCCCTTCCCTACCGCGCCCTGCGACTGCTCCGCCCTTCACAGACGGCTTTGCGAGAAGTCGGGCCGCTAACGGCCGCGAATAAAAGCAGATTACACCGGTAGGCGGGGATCGCTCTTTTTAAAACTGCCCCAAATTGAGGCAATAAATCGCGACGTAGGTTAGGCGACCCGTGGGGACGCTTTTAATGCCGCCTTTCGTAATTACTTTGATCTGCCCTTTTACACATTACGTGCACATAGAGAGCAAGTAAGCCAGAAGAGGAGAGCGGAAGGCAGAGGACCATTTTGTAGTTTACTGGCCAGTAAAAGGTCAACACCGTGAAGGTCGTGCCCTACAAACGTCACAGCGACGAGATGTATACCAAATCGTTGGATACGCGAATGATTTGTATTTCAGTGCAGTCACACTAAGTTAGCAGAAGTAGAAGATCGATACGCCAGCGTTTCAGAAGGACTTGAAAGTTTTGACATTAAATGACACCATCATGCTCCTTGAAATTTTTGAATAAAAGTCTGTCTTGGTTGCAAAAAATCTGTTTTAGACAGATATGACACATTTTGTCTGGTTAAGGCACCTTCAGATATCTGACGAAGAAAAAAGAGGAGAACGAGTACATAGAAGACAAAGAAAACCCAGGCAAACCAAAGATTACGTTCCATTAGCAGAACACTTAGAACATACAAAAGATACAACCACTCTACTGAACAAACTGCCTACACAACAAATGTGCGTCCTAGTTTGGAGTATTGTTACGCATTGTGGGATCAAATCAAATGTTCAAATAATCGAAATATCCACGGGTGTACTGCCGGTCTATAGTGTCCAACGGGCACAATATTTCGGCAATCATATATGTCGCCATCATCAGGTGAACTGACGGACTGAGCTCCTGGAAACGCGCCGGCATGGAGATCCGCACGCTACGGCGGCTCAGTTCCCTGTGAGCAGCCGTAGCGTGCGGATCTCCGTGCCGGTGCGTTTCCAGGAGCTCAGTCCGTCAGTTCACCTGATGATAGCGACATGTATGATCGCCGAAATATTGTGCCCTTTGGACACTATAGACCGGCGTGCACCCGTGGATATTTCGATTATCAAATACGCTGGGAGAAACTGAAGAATCGCAAGTGTTCAAATGTTTGTAAACCAATCAGTTCAAACTGCGTGGTCATCAGTACGTAGCTTACAAACTACGTAAACTAAGGTAAACTAACCTAAGGACAACAAACACACACACACACACAAACACACACACACACACACACACACACACACACACACACACACACACACCCATGTCCCAGAGAGGACTCGAACCTCCGACTCAGAGCAACCGCGCGCTCCGCAGCGAGGCCCCTTAGACCGCTCGGCTACTCCATCGCGGCATTGTGGGATCCCCTTCAGTGGGACTCACGGACGATTTAGAGAAATTTCAGAGAAGGGCAGCTTGTTTTGTATTATCGCGATATAGGAGGGCGAGTGTCAAGGAAATAATGCACGATTTAGGATAGAAATCATTAAAGAAAGGCGTTATTCGTTGTGAGGAGATCCATTTACGAAATTCCTTTCAGCACATTTTCTGCCGAATGCGTACATATTTTGTTAACATCCACCTCCATAGGGAGATATGATCATCAGGATGAGATAAGAGAAATCAGATCGAAAAATGAAAGATTTAGGTGTTCCTTTTTCCCGTGAGCTATTAGAGAATGGAAAAGTAGAGAAATATCATAAAAGCGGTTCGAATTAACCGTCTGTGGTGCTCTTGAGTGTGACAGGTAGAGTATTTATGTCTATGTAGGTGTACATGTGGATAATTACATAACATTATTTTAAAACAATTTAAAAAATTCTTTAGCTACAAACCAATTCTGAAATGGGTACTTAAGGGTTGTAATAATCTAAGGTAATAATGTTATGCCTAATCTGTGATACAGGATGTTTTGATTAAAATGCAACCCAATGATATCATACAGAGACAATAATAATGAAATCCCTGGAGCTGCAGTATCATTGACAATTAAAAACAAATTGATGCTGTGTTGAACTGAACGGACTATTGAAATAGATTTTTATTATGAGAATTACCTTGCCGATGTCCCTGTGGCATATACTAGGTCTGCGTTTCAAATTATTTATATGACATGTGTCATGTACTGCCTGTGGCAGCGTTCAAATGTCAACAGCGCGTGATGGCCAATAAAGCGTAGTGCTCCACAAACTTTGTAGGTGCTGAGTCGGTTGAATAACAGTTGTATAATTTCAAATATCCGACCACATTTACATAAAATAATTAATATCACGTGAAACAATTTTGAAAAGATGCCAAGATATTGAACAGAAATATAAAAATGTACGTAATTTTTTATGTTGTTTTAATTTCTGACCCAAGAAAGATGACTTTATAGCACCGATGATATTCCATCATGGGAATGAATTCCATAAGTGATTTTTTGAAATTAATATTTCATATCGCTCTACCAACCTGAAATTTCTCATTTTTATAGCAATATTTTTGTGGACAGGCACATTTTCTATTGTGGAGTCAACTGACTATAAGAGAATTATTATTTAAAAGTTTCCATAAAGGTATCGAAAAATGTTTGGTCTTTTAAGGTCTGCTGATCGTTTAGAAGTAATGGGTGTTTAGAATAAAGCCGATTAGATATTCAAGAAGAATTCATCTTCGTTAGACACTGGAAGATGCGCTAATCGGGCGAAACGCGTCACATCTGATTGAAACAGATTTTTGCAACTAAGACAGTCTTTTATTCAAGAATTTCGGCTTCACAAGTTTGCTGTACCACATCACAATAATGGAACGTGAAGAATTATTAGCATCATGATGTTGTTCTTACCGTGAAATTTATTTCAAGCTAAACTTTCATTTGGAAATCTGTCTTCGTAGCGGTTAGTGTGAAGTGTCAGTGTGCACGTAGAAGACTTGTAAACATCAACAGTGGTGCCGCCTTACGGACGATCGCGAAACACCGCCTCCAGTGATCACAGGACCACCGACGGATGCTCTATGCTGCTCGTCCATTTGCCAACAGACACGATGAGCGGTGAACAGGGATGTGTGAAGGAACGGACAATGCAGCGGCTACAGCAGCTTTGGATACAAGAAAGGCATTTGACATTGTGAATATGAAGTAGCTTCAGCGGCACAGTGTATTGTATGGAAATTTGTGCTGGACATTGCGTACCACCCACCAGCGCTCGGGCATTCCCCTACGTAATGCCCGCACTGGATGGTTCATTCATTACAAATGTCGCAAGCTTTTCTTGGGCCCAGATGAGAGAGACGCACTGAAAGTGGAGGGAAAAAAACCTTATCGGAGTCGAGCGGGCTGTTTGAGATCCGGCCCATATTGAGTCGCGGTTCTATTCAGACAATTATCAGACAAGCCGATAATTGGTAAAGGGGGAACTCAATTGGGTATAAGTGGGAGGGGCTTACCAATTTCAGCATGCGCCTTACAACCAAGGAAAATCTTCCGAAAGCCTTGGTCGGAACCGGGAGATTGAGACTAATTTGATTGATATCTGAGGCGTTACCCCAAGCTATAAATGGATTGTCGGGGGAGCACGAATGCCCTCACGACAATCAAATGACATTTGCAAATGACATAGAAGAACTTCAGCTATTAGTTAACGAACTTGCAATTAGTATGCTCTGAAGTTGGACTAAAAGTGAACATTGGTAAGACCAAAACAATGAGACTATGATCAATGAGTGCCAACGTGAGGGAAGTATATCGGTTGGAAATACACAACTGCAAAGAGTCGCAGAATATATCTGTTGGGGTGAACTGATAATTATTAAAGGAGATCTAAAACCAGAAATATTACTAAGAATTAAATTGGGCTGACAAGCTTACTGGGGACAATTCGATTTTGAAAAATAAGATGTCGGTTGAGCCGAATATATACTTCCAATAATAACTTATGGATGTGAGACATGCACTATAAATGAGTTCATTGTTAGGAAACTAACAATATCCCAAAGAACAATGGAAAGATCATTCATGGGTTACAAAAAGGAAGATATAGATCAATCGAGCTATTACGAACATCAAAGGTCACCGGCATTATGGAAAGGGTGACTACACTGAAATGACAGTGGGCTGGTCACATTGCTAAAGGTACAAGATGGTAGGTGGTCTAGACAAGTTCTAGACTGTAACCCAATTTACCAAAAAAGGCCTAGAGGAAGACCACCAGACAGATGGTACAGAGACCTAAGGAAGACAGCAGGACTGAGTTGGCAACGGGAAGTTCAAGATCGGAAGAAATGGAAGAACCTGCGGGATCCTTTGTTAAATGCCGACTCGAAGACGGCACATCACCAAGTGATAGAACTGGCTGCTGCTGCTGATGATGATACCATATTTAATCTAACGTGAAGGCCCTTTTGAGCTATCAAATTAAATTTATTTATCACCAGAGGTCTACGTAAAATGCCTGAAATGAATTCTTCAAGGCTTTTTTTTTTTTTTTTTTTTTTTTTTTTTTTTTTTTTTTTTTTTTTTTTTTTGTATATAGTCTTGCTGTTTGTAAGAGAAAGCTTACGATGTCAAGAAGCAATTGAGGATTTTTTTTATCATCATAACGAATCCGGCAGTTCTTTGGTAAGGCAGTCGAGTATTGCCATGAGAATGACTATGAAAATAATAAGATTATCTGTCATAGTCGGGTCTGGAGGCGATCTGATCATTTTATAGTTTTCAAAATGAAATGCCAAGATGGCACATTAATAATTTATTCACTGACGACCAGTTTCGGTGAACTGTGTCACCATCATCTGGTCACATGTATCTTACAAGCTGGTCATCTTGTTAAAAAATTGGGTATAAAATAGCAAGTGCAACATTGCACTTAGTCACTACATAAAATTACACAAATTAAAAACAAGCTGTCATGTTTTTAATTTGTAAGCTGTCATGTTTTTAATTCGTGTATTTTTTATATAGTTTATATAGTTTTTACATATTTTTGCTATTTTATACCCAATTTTTTTAATAAGATGACCAGCTTGTGATATGTATGTGACCAGATGATGGTGACACAGTTCACAAACACCGGTCGTCAGTGAATAAATTATTAATGTGCGATCTTGGCATTTCATTTTGAAAACAATAAGACGATGAAAATAATGAAATACCTCCGTCAACTATTTTATTTTACTATTTTTAGTTCAGTAAAAAACAGAATATTACTGCTGCAAATTGACAGTTGAACTCTGGAAAAATCATGATTTTTACGTAATTCTTTTAATTTACATCTGTAAGCAGATGGATAAGTTCTTACAATGTTATGTACCTAGAATTTATTTGGGAATTATAATTTTTTAAGAAATCAGTTGTATACCGTTCAAATAATAAAGTGATACTTTTTTCTGAAAATTTTGCTTTTTTCGTTGTTGACTTTAGTGTAGAAGGTCCTTAGTTATTTCTTTCGCACATCCTTCCGAAAACACCTTGTTTAACTCAGGATTCAATCGGTGGTGGAATTTAAAACGAGGAGCTGGTCGCGGTGGTGCGGCTTCGTGTCGCGACTAGTGTCCTCCCCTGACTTCCGCCAGCGCGGACCAGAGGCGGGGGCGGGGGCGAGTGCATTCTCCCCGGCAGCCGGCGCGCCCGCACCCCCTGGGACGCGGAGCGCGGCCGCATACCCAATTACGGAGGGTCAACACGGGTGGCGTTGCCCAGAGTCTCACCTTGCGCCACCACGTGTCCCCTGCAGGCGTCAGGGCCGACCTTCCTGTCTGAGTAGAGAAGCCGACGAGGCCTGCACGTTTACCAGGGCACTCGGTTACCCACTGCTGAGCTGCTCATAGCAGCCACGCACACAGTCTTAACTCCTGCCTTGGCATTGTCGTCAAAAGACGATACTGGTCAAATTAATCAAGTGACTAGCTTATATATCTAGATTCTAAAGTATTGTCATCAGCAGAATAAATGAACACTTTAGACTTTTTATTTGAAGCTATACAAAGTACCACGATTAATGTATAGTGAGTATATACTGAGAAAAACATTGAAATAAAGTCGCCCTGTAGTGTTTTACGGCCCACTTAAGAATTGCCTGTAGTGTTCTGATTCTTTGCAAACATTTCGGACAAAAATGATAAATGAAAATTCATCGTGCAGATGGGGCAGGATCAACAACTGGATATGTAATGAAAACCATTTATTTTTCTCTTTTCGTTACAGTTGCGCTATTTAGAAGTTGGTAACTAGTTTCGGACTTGTTCGTCCATTCTCAAAGCATATGCCTACAAAAAGAGAGTTACAAGCATTAAGTTACACTGTTCACATTAAAAAACCATTAACCAGCAGTTGGTATTGATGCTAGAAAAATCACATTTGCACGTTTACCTTATTCCAACCGTAACAATACACTGCATGGCCGACCGCGGTGGCCGAGGGGACTGAGGAGCTCCAGTCACGGTCTGCACGGCCACTACGGTCGGGGGTTCGAATCCCCCCTCGGGCATGGATATCTGTGGCGTCCTTAGTGTTAACTAGTTCGTAAGTAGTTTGTAAGTTTAGGGACTGATCACCCCGTAGTTAAGTCCCATAAACTATACAAAACATTAAAAACATTAAGAAACACTGCATGAAACAAAAGGTCTCCGGCAGCCTCACATACCGGCCACATATTAGACGGTGAAGGGAGCACCGGTATGTGTCGCTGCCGGAGACCTTTTCTTTTACATTTTTAATATTTTACTTTTTCCTGGTAATGCCTAAATTATGACGCTGATCGTTCTGCAGACCAGGCCATAATTTTATGTAAACACGTCAATGTATTCATTTTTAATCGTCGATAATGGTACCAACACTGTTGTAAGGCACATTATAGGTGGCGGCCTCTAACGGAGCCACGAGGTATCATATAAACGACGTCGACATGCATAGTACACGTTGAAGGCCCGTGAACGCAACATCTGTTTAACCTATTTTAAATTGCAATGTAATCATGTTTTAACAGTGGATAAAGTACAAATTTTCAGTCATTAGCTTCATGCAGTGTATTGTTACGGTTGGAATAAGGTAAACCTGCAAATGTGATTTTTCTAGCATCAATACCAACTGCTGGTTTATGGTTTTTTAATGTGAACAGTGTAACTTAACGCTTGTAACTTTCTTTTTGTAGGCACATGCTTTGAAAACGGACGAACAAGTCACAAACTAGTTACCAACTGTGAACAAAAAAGAAAAATAAATGGTCTTCAAAAATGATAAAATTCGTTATTAAATATTTGTTGGGAGTTCACGAAATAGAAGAAACGCACATTTAGATGGCACACTCTTACATCTGTACAACCCTAAACGTTATATTTAATTAATAAGGGTGCCCAAAAGCCTTTTAAGATCCAAGGCGAAAACAAACGAAAGGTAGAGGCGGGTTTTGAATTACCGACGATGTGCACCACAACCT
This sequence comes from Locusta migratoria, assembly GCA_026315105.1. Classification (NCBI taxonomy): domain Eukaryota; kingdom Metazoa; phylum Arthropoda; class Insecta; order Orthoptera; family Acrididae; genus Locusta; species Locusta migratoria. The sequence continues at coordinate 15,851,512 of CM048746.1, read as the reverse complement.
AATGCGCTGCAGACTACACTACGGCGGATAGTTAGGAAATGGTTTTTTAATTCTCTTACTATTGGAGGCAGTAGTTTAAATATGGAATTTTAGACAATAGATTATAAATTATCGTACTAAGAACGACGTCTTTTTGTTAATTCTTCAGTGCGCTATTGCTTTGAAATGACAATGCGTAAGTTATAATAATAAAATGATTAAATATAGAAAGCAAGATGGCGTATGCGAGATAGAGTTCTGGGCGAGGAATGTCACGTGACATCGCCGAACGCCTGGTTTAAAATCGAGGAACGGTGTCAAATCACCGTTAATTTTGCAGATATCTCTGTGTCGGTGCGAGTTATGAAAAAAACGTAAGAGAGCATAGTTGTAGAGAATTTTCTCCTCTAAGAAATTCCGTTATTCAATTTTCGTGTCAGATGCACGGTTTATTCTAAATTAAAATTATATTACAAACTGCTTTTTTTTAGTGTTGCTAATGTTTTTTTCGTCAGAAATATTTGAAAAGGGGAGGGGGGGTTCTGGTCTCTGGCAGCCAATAATTATGTCTGTAAAATTTGGTGCCGATCGGTTGAACGGTTCGACTTAAACAGTGGGAACACGTTACGGACAGACACACAGACATCGTGAAATCGCCATTCTTTTTGCAAATATCTCTGAAACGATACGAGATATGAAAAAGACAAGAGATCAAAATTGCAGAGCAATCTCGGTTGTTAAATTTTCGTATCATATGAACGGTTAAGCCGTTAGTTTCATTTAAATTTCGAACTGCCAAAAGGCGATCGCAAAGGCCCACTTTTAGTGTTACTACCGTAACCTAAAGTGGGCCAAAAAAATCCTTAAAATTACTATGCACTACCAGCAACAAAACGTTCATAGCTGGTCAGCATATAGTGCTTCCATAATGTACCCGATGTAATTAATGTCACTATTATGCCTCTCATATTTCTAGAAAGTAACTCTAATACAACAGTAGTATGCGACTGACTACTTTTACATGGCAAAGTAGAAATAATAACGTAAACAAACGCACATGTTACGAGTAACTCAATGCAGCCAACTTTCGAAATGATTCAGTAGCACTCTGCAATTTTTAATTCATAGAACGAGATACTAGAATATGTTACACTATGTATACAAGCAGCTACAAATGAATTTGTGGTAAAATTTTGATCAGATTGAGAGATAATGGGATAAATAAGGTATGCAGCTGATCAGCTACACTAAGCACTACAGAGTTGAAGTGGTTCGACTTCTTTCTGTCGGATCTACGGAGTGGTAACAACATTACGACAGCCGAGATAGAACGTTGCTGCAGAGGGGGTTGGTGATTATTTGTCTGTACCAAACGAATTACACAAGCATCTGGATATAGTGAGCAAATAGTCAAATGCAACAACAACATGACTTACTCGAAGCTATGTCATGGGGAGCCATAGGAAAAATGTAAGCGGGACAGACCCAGAAGGAGGTAGCTGCAGCTATTGGAGTGTCACAAAGTGTAACTTCAAGGACCTGGACACGATTTCAGAAATCAGTAACCGTTAAAAAAAAAGCAAGGCCGAGGTTGTCGACGGGTAACATCAGCAACAGAGCTGGACACCGTTAATCAAAAAGTTAATTTCGTTAATCATTAATCCTTTACTTAGAAAATTTAACGTTAAAGCGTTACTCTGCGGACAATTTAACGGAAGTTAACGTTATTCGTTAACTCGTAACTGTATTGTGGAGCCACAAAAATATATTTATATAATTATATTGTTATATTATTGAAATCAGCAATTAAAAAACATATTACCCTAACTTATACTTAAGAAAAATGTTTTGGATACGCGAGTTTAAATAGGGCTTGGAGTATAATTAAAAACTAGTATTACTCGGCCACTCTATCGAGGCAGTCGGCTGTGAGCGTAAACAAATGATGTATAATGACATACTATAGTGTAAAAGAGCCTCCGCAAGAGTCATTTGCTTTGGGAAAAGGCTTCTGTTCTTTGAAATGATTTGTCTTCTTGTTCTTCTATAAAAAGAAGAATGTTTGTCATTTGTTTACGCCCGCGGCCGGCTGCCACGATATAGTGTTCCAGCAATATGTAAATCTTAATTTTTAGCAATAATTATTTAGCAATAAAATACAACTTACAGCATACTTAAAATATATAATTTCACCGAATGTCATTTGCCATAAGGTGCACATTTCCTGCAATAAACATTAGCATATCAAAATTCTCGTCTGATAGTGAGGCATGTTTGGGTATCATAATATCTTTTCCCACGAAAAAAAAAACGTTTCACTGCAGCACTTGATGGTATAGCAGTAGTAAATTTAATAAAACGATTTACTAGAATCTTTTCCCAAAAAATGCCGCATCGTTAAATGAGTCGTTGGATTTCATGTCCAGCCACATCTGGCGACTGGTTGCTGTCATTCAAGATACCTTATTTCACCGCAGTCGCAGTGTTCCTTATCCATTATGGATAAAATGTTTCTACGTTTTCCTGCACGCGTCGCCTTACAGCTTCCACCCGAGAGCTGTCATACACTTCCAGCCATATCAACCGGAACTTTCGATGAAAAGCCGCAGCAAGTTGGCATCGTTCATCGTCGAGATGAGGTCCAAACCTGTTTTCCATGCCACTTAATAAGGCATTGGCTGAAGCTGCGCGATACACAAGACAACTAGCCTGCGCTAAAATGAGCATAATTTACGCGACAAGACTTTTGTCATAAGAAGTGGGCACAAAGGTTACGGATTAACGTACTTATGGCAAATTAACGGAAGTTTAAGAGACCGTTAACGTTTTTAAAATTAACTTAAACGTTAATCCGTTACTCAAAAAATTAACTACGTTAATTAAAGATTAACGGACTTGTGCCCAGCTCTGATCAGCAAGAGATGACGGTTAACAGCCGGTCGTGATAGGAGACTGAATGAAACTCAGCTGCAACTCACCCTCCAGGCAGCAACAGGACAAGCAATATCGACAAAGACAGTCCGAAATCGACTTCGGGAATTGGAGGCCCATGGTGTGTGCCCCATTAAAATCGCGACACCGTCTCAAATGTTTGTAATTCTATCGCACCAAACTGCGTGGTCATCAGTCCGTAGCTTACAAACTACTTAAACCTAGGTAAACTAACATAAGGACAACACAAACACCCATGCCCCAGGGAGGACTCGAACCTCCACGGCGAGCAAGCGCGCGCTCCGCAGCTCAAAAAAACTGTTCAAATGTTTGTATAGTCTATGGGACTTAACTACGGGGTCATCAGTCCCTAAACTTACAAACTACTTATGAACTTACTAAGACTAAGGACGGCACAAATATCCATGCCCGAGGGGGGAGTCGAACCCCCGACCGTGGTCGCCGTGCAGACCGTGACTTGAGCGCATCAGTCTCCTCGGCCACCGCGGCCGGCCGCTCCGCAGCGAGACGCTTTAGACCGCTCGGCTACTCCACCGCGGCTACTCAAGAAGATTCCTATGTCTCTTCCCAACGCGACACCGTCTATCCCGCGAAAACTTGGCGGAGGAACATCAGGATTGGAATCTTAACGAATGACACCGGATTCTGCTCATAGATGAGTCAAGATTTTGTGTTGCCGCGCTGGCATAGCCGTGCACATTAAGGCGTCTTGCTGTGGTGCGCGCTGCGGTTCGATTCCTCCCTTGAACATTTTTGAAGATCTTGTATTCAGCGGTATAATCGTCAAAAATGTTCAAATGTTTCTAAATCTTTGGTCATCAGTCTCTAGGCTTACAAACTACTTAAACTAACCTAAGGACAACACACACACGGATGCACGAGGGAGGACTCGAACTTCCGACGACGAGCAACCGAGCGCTCCGTAGCAAATAGACTTGGCAATAACACTTGGCAATTCCACCGTGGCCTAGACAATCGTCGTTCTCTCATCTGGAGAGAACTTGAAACTCGGAAGAATCCTGTTTATGTGCAGGAAACATCACCACTTCATGGTGGTTAGATAAATAGTGTGGGCAGCAGTCAGTATTGGCGGACGTACAGAAGGGCGCTTTGACTGCTCAAAGATATAGAGACGAGATCCTTGGACCTTTTGTTGTGCCCTAAGCTGCTGCCATAGCTACCACAAAGCTGCATTGGTGAAAGACTTGTTTGAAGCTGAGAGAATTGAACGAACGAAGTGTCCAGCTCGTTCACCAAACCCGATTAAGAATGTATGGAATGCACTTGACAAACGCATTGCAGCCAGACCAGCACCACCCACAACGATTGCAGAGCTAGATAATGTGTTACATCTACGTCTACCGGGTGATCAAAAAGTCAGTATAAATTTGAAAACTTAAGAAATCACGGAATAATGTAGATAGATGAAAATTGACACACATGCTTGGAATGACATGGGGTTTTATTAGAACCGAAAAAAAACAGTTGAAAAAAGTTTGACAGATGGCGCTTCATCTGATCAGAAAAGCAATAATTAGAATAACAAATTAACACAAAGCAAAGACGATGTTCCTTATAGAAAGTGCTCAATATGTTCACCATCATTCCTCAACAGTAGCTGTAGTCGAGGAATAGTGTTGTGAAGTGCTCTGTAAAGCATGTCCGGAGTTATCGTGAAGCATTGGGGTCGGATGTTCTCTTTCAGCATCCCTAGAGACGTCGGTCGATCACGATACGCTTGCGACTTCAGGTAACCCCAAAGCGAAATATCGCACGGACTGAGGTTTGGGGACCTGGGAGGCCAAGCATGACGAAAGTGGCGGCTGAGCACACGATCATCACCAAACGACGCTCGCAAGAGATCTTTCACGCGTCTAGCAATATGGGGTGGAGCGCCATCCTGCAAAAAAATAGTACGTTCCAGCAGGTGTTTATCAGACATGCTAGGGATGATGCGATTCTGTAACAGCCGAGGGGACTAAGGCGCTCCAGTCACGGTCTGCACGGCCACTACGGTCGGGGGTTCGAATCCCCCCTCGGGCATGGATATTTGAGCCGTCCTAGTTCGTAAGTAGTTCGTAAGTAGTTCATAAGTAGTTTTTAAGTTTAGGGACTGATGACACCGTAGTTAATTCACATAGACTATACAAACATTTGAACATTTGATTCTGTAACATATCGGCGTACGTCTCACCCGTCACGGTAACAGTCACTGACGTTCTGTAGTCCAGCGCTATCTGTCGGACTTTTGTTGTTTTTTTTTCTTTTTTTGGTCCAATAAAACCCCTTGTCATTCCCAGCATGTGTGTCAATTTTTACCTCTCTATCTACATTATTCCGTGATTTAGTAAGTTTTCAAATTTATACTGACTGTTTGATCACCCGGTACATGGGATACTCGGTAAATCACATTTAAATGCCTAGCAGAGGGTTCATCGAACCACCTTTATACTGTTTTATCTCCCATTTCATTCTCCAATAGCGTGCGGGGAGAAAGAACAACTGAATCTCTCCGTTCGTGCTCTGATTTCTCCTATTTTATTCTGATGATCATTTCGATTTATGTAAGTGGGAGTCGACAATTAGCTCATGGAAGAATGGCCAAATATCCCTCAAAAGCTGAATGATTACCTCTTCTACATCTACATCTGTACTCCGCAAGCCACCTGACGTTGTGTGACGGAGGGTAACTTGAGTACCACTATCGTTTCTCCCTCCTAGTCCGTATTGTTCTATTTTTATCCCCATCATCTCCTCACAAGGTATACATAGGATGGGGCAATACACCGCTTCGACAATAGCCCGTACCGAGCTATAGACCGTCTCTCTTGCAGAGTCTTCCACTAGAGTTTATCGTTCATCTCCGTAATGCTTTCACGATTACTAAATGATACTGTAACGAAGCGCGCTGTTCTCCTTTGGATCTTCTCTACCTCCTATATCAACCCCACCTGGTACGGATCCCACACCGGTGAGCAGTATTCAAGCAGTGGGCGAACAAGTGTACTGTAACCTACTTCCTTTGTTTTCAGTCTGCATTTCCTTAGGATTCTTCCAATGAATCTAAGTCTGTCATCTGCTTTAGCGACGATTGGTTGTACATGGTCTTTCCATTTCAAATCACTCCTAATGCCTACTCCCAGATAATTTACGGAATTGACTGCTTCCAGTTGCTGGCCTGCTATAGTGTAGCTAAATGATAAAGCATATTTCTTTCTATGTATTCGCAGCACATTACACTTGTCTACATTGAGATTCAATTGCCATTCCCTGCACCACGCGTCAATTCTATGCAGATCCTCCTGCATTTCAATACAATTTTCCATTGTTACAACCTCACTATATACCGGGAGACCAAAAAGTCAGTATAAATTTGAAAACTTAATAAATCGCGGAATAATGTAGAGCGAGAGGTAAAAATTGACACACATGCTTGGAATGACATGGGGTTCTATAAGAAAAAAATTATATATATATATATATATATATATATATATATATATATATATATATTGCTAGACGCGTGAAAGATCTCTTGCGCGCGTCGTTTGGTGATGATCGTGTGCTCAGCCGCCACTTTCGCCATGCTTGGCCTCCCAGGTCCCCAGACCTCAGTCCGTGCGATTATTGGCTTTGGGGTTACTTGAAGTCGCAAGTGTATCGTGATCGACCGACATCTCCAGGGATGCTGAAAGACAACATCCGACGCCAATGCCTCACCATAACTCTACAGTGCTGTTCACTCAAATTTATACCGACTTTTTGATCACCCAGTACTACAGCATCAACCGCTGAATGCCTCAGTGAACCTACGATGTTATCCACAAGGTCATTTATATATATCGTGAACAGCAACGGACCCACGACACTTCCCTGTGGCACAACTGACGTCACTCTTACTTCTGTTCTCTCCATTGTGAATGACATGCAGCATTCTGTTATCTAGGAATTCCTCAATTCAATCACACAATTAATCTCATAGACCGTATGCTCTTACTTTGTTCATTAAACGACTGTGCGGAACTGTATCAAACGCCTTGCGGACGTCAAGGAACACGGCACTTACTGTTCATGCCACGCAGGTGTGAAACTGAACTGCCCGTCCATGAACACACACCATTTATAGGGCAACGAGAATGACCTTTTCACTATTATCATAGTCCCATGGTGCCTCTCTCTAAGTAAACGCCATGTAATTCTCTATTAAAGAGTTCAAACAACAAAACACCCTTCTGTATCACACATAAATTACAATTGTAACAAAATTTGAATAAAATATGTTTCCGTGTGTATATTCTGTGTCATATCTCACTTGATCCCCTAATATATATATGTGCATTCCTTCACAGCTTCCTCAATGTACTGATTAACATTAGTAAAAGCCTACAACCTTGTTTTACTCCCCAACCAATGGCTCCACTCTCATATCGATCTACTCATAACTGCTGTCTGTTTAATGTGCAACTTATATATAAATTTTCGTTGCAAGCATCGGTGGTTCAGTGGTAGAATGCTCGCCTGCCACGCAGGCGGCGCGGGTTCGATTCCCGGCCGATGCATCGTTTAGGTGCGCCTCGGTTGCACAGTGGTGGAGTGCTAGACTACAATTCCAAAGGTCGCGGGTTCGATCCCCGACACGTCCTAGGAACTTTATCTGTCACTTTCCACTTCTTTCACCTCTGGCAGTATTGCTCATGTGAAAAATACCGAGTAGCACCGTGGTTCGGAACTCACGTTAAAGTGTAGGTCCCCCTATAACTGGCTGGGTAAGTCAGTTCGAAGGGTCGGAGGAAGGCAACGGCATACCACCTCCAAACAGGACCATGCCCAGTAAAGCACTGTGGTGTTCAAACCAATCTTCGAATTGTTGACTGCTTTACCTTTTACCTTTATATTTCACGCCTGCTACCTTCAGAATTTGAAAGAGTTTATTCTAGTGTACATTGTAAAAAGCGTTCTCGAAATCTGCAAAAGCTAAAAATATAAGTTAGCCTTTCCTTAACCTAAGATAAGTCGCAGTAAGTATCGCGTGTACCTAAGTATCTCTTAAGTAAACTCATCTTCCCTGATGTCGGAGTCAACGAGTTTCTCCATTTTTCCGTAAAAATTTCATATTAGTATTTTGCTACCTTGACTTATCAAACTGATAATTCTGTTATATTTACGTCCGCAATTGCTTTATTTTGTAATTTTGTAATTTGAATGACTATACTCTTCTTGAAGTATGGGGGTATTTCCCCTAACTCAGACACTTTTCTTACCATGGGGAATAGTTTCTTCATGACTGGCGCTCCCAACAATGTCAGCAGTTCAGACGGAAAATCATCTACTCTAGGGGCCTTGTTTATTCTCAAATCTTTCAGTGCTCTGTCAAATTCTTCACCTTCTTCCTCTTTCATTTCTACAATATTGATTTCAAATTCATTTTTCTTGTATATGTCGTCAATATATTCCTTCGCATTTCAGCTTTCCCTTTCTTACTTAGTCCTGGTTTTCCATCTGAACTATTGATATTTTGCGTTGCTTTTTCGTTGTGTCCAAACGTTTATTTTCCTGTAGGCGATATCTACTTTCCCTTAGTTACACATTTGTCCTCTAGCCACTCCTGCTTAGCCAGTCTGCATTTTTTTCATCCTTATTTTTAGGCATCTGTACTCCGATTTGCTTGCTTCACTTGCTGCATTTTTTTTTTTTTTTTAATTTTCTACTTTCATCAATTAAGTTCAGTATCTCTTGTACTATTCTAGTATTTCTGTTAGGCCTTTTCCTTTTACCTATTTTTGGCCTTCAGTACTTTCTCATTCAGAGGAACCCATTCTTCAAAAATATGTTCAAATGTTTGTAAATCTAAGAGACTTAACTACTTTGGTTACCTGTCCCTAGGCTTACAAAATACTGACATTAACTTAAGATAGATTATGCTAAAGGCAACACAAACACCCATGCCTGAAGGAGGACTCGAACTCTCAACAAGCACTGTTTTTTTAATTGAGTTCCATCTCTTTTCTACTTATTTCCAGTTTCTTAAGTTTCATTCTACTGGTCATAGCATAATAAGATGTGGTCGGAGACTACATCGGCTCCTGGATATGTCTCACAGTTTAAAACCTGGTTTCTAAAGCTATGTCTTATAAAGTCAATTTCATACCCTCCGGTGTCTCCTGGTCTCTTCCGTGTTGTTAAAACCAAGTGTATGTGATGATTAATTTGTGCTCCGCACATATTTCTACCACGCAACCTCGTCGAACTCAAGAGTGTAGCAAAGAAGTACGTTCGAAGTGAGAGCGCATTTGGAAGAGAAAGAGGGGGCAATCATTGTGGTAGGGAACAGCTAGGCTGTGGGGTGGAAGGCAGGCCCAAGAAAAACGAACAGGCAACAGTAATCACAGTCACCAACATGACTCATTAATACAACAAGCATTGGTTGAATTCACTGACATCAAGCACGAAACAATAATAAAAAATAGTTAAGACGAACTTTTGATTAAACACAAACTCATTTGATAAAACGTAATTCAAAACAACAGGTTCTAATACTAGCAAACCCCCGTTTTATGAGCCGCCAATAGTTACTAAACGTAGCTTTTAGAAACTCATTCACCAAAGAAGACGAAACCAATATTCCAGATTTCAAATTACAAACAGAGGAAAGAATGAGTAACGTTGAAGTAGATATCCTCGGAGTAGTGAAGCAACTTAAATCATTTAACAAGAACAAGTCTTCTGGTCCTGACTGTATACCCATTAGATTTCTATGTGATTATGCTGAAGAGATAGCTCTTTAATTAACAGCCATATACAACCGCTCTCTCATAGAAGGATCTGTACCAAAAGATTGGAAGGTTGAACAGGTCACACCTATATTTAAGAAAGGCAGTAGGAGCAACCGACTAAACTACAGGCCTATTTCATTTACGTCAATTTGTAGCAGGATTTTGGAACATATCATGTATTCAAATATTATGAATTGTCTCGAACAGGATGATCTATTGACCCAAGGTCAACACGGATTTAGAAAATATCGTTCATGCGAAACACGACTAGCTCTTTACTCACACGAAGTGATGGGTGCTATCGACAAAGGTTCGCAAATCGATTCCGTATTTCTTGATTTCCAGATGGCTTTTGATACCGTACCTCATTAACGGCTTTTAATCAGATTGCGTGCTTATGGTATATGACTCCAAATTTGCGACTGGATAGGGGATTTCCTGTTAGAGAGGACATAGTTTGTAGTAATCGATGGTAAGGCATCGACTAAAACAGGGGTGATAGCGGGCGTTCCACTGGGTAGTGTCATTGGTGCTCTGCTGTTCCTTGTTTACATAAACGATTTAGGGGACAATCTAAGTAGCTCTCTTAGGTTGTTTGCAGATGACGCAGTCATTTACTGCCTAATCAAATCATCTGAATATCAAAATGAACTGCAGAACGATCTAAATAAGATATCGCTATGGTGTAAAAATTGGCATTTGACTCTAAATAATGCGAAGTTTGAAGTCGTCCACACGAGTACGATAAGAAATCCTCTAAACTTTGTTTACAAGGTAAATCAATCAAACGTGAAGGCCGTAAACTCTACAAAATATCTAGGAATTACTATTACTTCAGACTTAAACTGGAAAGAACACGCAGATAATGTCGTGGGAAAGGCGAACCAGAGACTGCGTTTTATTGGTAGAACCCTTAAAATATGCAACAGAACTACTAAAGAGATTGGATTTACTAAGTTTGTACGTCCTTCTTTGGAGTATTGCTGCCCAGTGTGGAATCCTTATCAGGTGGGTTTGACGGACGACATCGAAACAGTTCAAACAGGGACAACTCGTTTTGTATTGTCACGATACAGAGGAGACAGCGTCACGGTTACGATACAGGACCTGGGATGGGAATCATTACAACAACGACGCTTAACGCTTAAGAAACTGCATTACCAACATTCTCCTCCGAATGCGAAAAGATATTGTTGACTCACACCTACATGGGTAAAAATTATCATAAGAATAAAATACGAGAAATCAGAGCTCGAAAGGTGATATTCAGATGTTCTTTCGTCCAGCGCGCTATTCGAGAGTGGAATGGGAGATAAATAATATGAAGGTGATTCGATGAACCCTCTGCCAGGCAGTTAAATGTGACTTGCAGAGTATCCCATGTAGATATAGATGTAGAATAGTGTGCGCTTGAACAGCGTGAATGAACATTGAGAAATTTGATTGGAACAAAATAATAAATCAAGTGCGTCTGCTTTTATTATTATACAAACAAACGCAAGGTAAGCAAGTTCTTACAGTCACCTAGATGATACATTCGTCCTTCAAGTTACATAGTTTAACACTTCAGAGAAATTAGATAATTAGAACATTCGTTCCGCAGTGGTACAGGACGTAGTTTGAGAGGCACAATTCTGGAACTGACTAAAAGCGTCGATAATCGACTTACGGTAAGGCACAAGGGACCAATTTTATAACAAGGCGCACGCATTATAAGGCCAGGAGCGTTCTCACGTCGGGATGCAGGCACAACCAGTACACAAGTACGCAGGCCACGCGCTGAAACACACCCGGGACCTAGCAAGACGGTACGGGACCACGAACGGCAGACACACACACACACACACACACACACACACACACACACACACACACACACACAACATTCACTCTCGGCACTGACTCAAAACACGCTCCCAATATTCCTTCGCTGTGCCAGCAAAAAAATGTTCAAATGTTTGTAAATATTATGGGGTCATCAGTCCCTAAACTTACAAACTACTTATGAACTACTTACCAACTAGGACGGCACAAATATCCATGCCCGAGGGGGGATTCGAACCCCCGATCGTAGTGGCCGTGCAGACCGTGACTGAAGCGCCTCAGTCCCCTCGGCCACCGCGGCCGGCACCCGCCAGCACGCCGACAGCCCTTTTACTACTGGGCAAGCAATGAACATTAGGTGAAAGTAATTGCAAAGTTTCTCTCAAACTACATTGAAACAGTTACACTTCCCTATACTTCAAACAGAAAAGAAACAGAATGGAAATTTATTCGTTAGAACATACATCAAATATAAATCTCTGTCTTTAACAAACATAAAAAGGGCAGATTTCTCCTTATAATACAAATCTGGTATATATATATATATATATATATATATATATATTAGCAACTTGAATAAGTTGCCTTTACGGGCAGCAGATATTACAAAAGGAGCAAGGCAAGGGCAGAAGCGTTACACAAATAAGTTACCAAGAGACTTTTCTTTTGCAAATCACAGCAAGCAGACGAGTCAGTCGCAGAAAGGGATACCACAATTTAGACACGTGTCTCAACCACCCTAATAAGCCGTACTCAATCCGGGACAATAAATAATTGTGTATAAATAAATAGAATTAACAGGTTAGCACAGCTAAACAAGTGTTGCGATCACCAACAACGATTAGCCTGTCCCTTCTTACACCGTCTTCTGAAATTACACTGTGCACGGCTTGACACAGACTCCGGCAGTTAACCGACACACGACCAACTAAAGAAGGAAAGCGTACTCAGAAATTGCCTCGGTGCAACCGAAGGCCTTCGGCGTCCGGACCACGTGTCGGAGCTAGCTCCCGTCGTCCGGAACCGCCCACTCACCGCTTGCAGCCACCCCTCCAGCACGTACTCCCTTCCGAGTCTGCAGAGCGCTCCACAGCTGCCCAAACCAGAGTACCCAGCAGTCCTCCAACTATGTACTTCCTCCCGGTGCCACCACAGGGCGCCCGCAACAACCCGGGGTACTGTCCTAGTATGCGCAAATGTAATTGACAGCGTACATTAAGACGCGCACAGCGCACAGTAATGGTGGGAGAGAGACACAGGCGTGGAAAGGAAGATGGATGGAGTTAGTGAGGCGGGATAAAACAGTGAGGAAGCATACAGGAAAATTTCAGTAAGGAAATATTTGACTATTTCTACCAACTCTTTTTATACCCATTTAAACTTCTCATGTCTGTGTGTCAAAACGCCGAAAAAAGCGCCGCATGGATGTGAGTGGAGTGGAGAGAAAGACAAGTGACAGGTGACTGTAAGTGAGAAACGAAAAGACAGTGGCAATGAAAGAGAAAGAGGATGAGTCTAAATGACAAAAATGGCAGTGAGGAAGAGAAATGGGATGTGAAAGAGAATGAAGACGGTGGCACTGGAAAGGAGAGGTTAAGGCGCCTAGAAAAAAAATCGCACTGACGTGTTTTACGGCCCACTTTAGATTTGTAGTTTTATAAGTTTGTGCAAACATTTTGGTTCAAAATAATAATCTAAATAATAAAAATTTAATTAATAAGAGTGTCTGAAACATTTTTAGGGGAAAAAAATTATATAGTGGCGGGTTTCGAGCCACCGACCTTTAGCGTCACAGTCCAACGCTTTACCCACTACGCTACGGCTATCAATCTAATAATGAGTCCTTTAATCTCATACTATTGATGGCCGTTGTTAACGGATGGTAATATGGCATTTGTAGACACTATATTATCGTACGAAGAACCATGTGTTTTTGTTAATTCTTCAGTGCGCCATTGCTTTGAGATGACAACGTGTTGAGTTACAATAATACAATACTTTACCCACTACGCTACGGCTATCAACCAAATAATGAGTCCTTTAATCTCATACTATTGATGGCCGTTGTTAACTGATGGTAATATGGCATTTGTAGACACTAGATTATCGTACGAAGAACCATGTGTTTTTGTTAATTCTTCAGTGCACCATTGCTTTGAGATGACAACTTGTTAAGTTACAATAATAAAATCATCAAATACGCAACGCAAGATGCCAGAGAGAGTTCTGGGCGAGGAATGTCACGTGACATCTCCGAATGGATGGTTTTCCTTAATTCAATGGAGGGTGTCAAATCTCCGTTATTTTTGCAAATATGCCTCAAACGATACGAGATATGAAAAAAACGTAAGGGAGCTAAGTTGTAGAGAATTTTCTCCTCCACCAATTAGGTTATTCAATTTTTGTGTCAGATGTACGGTTCGTTTGAAATTACAATTATATTACAAACGGCTTTGTTTGGTATTAATACCGTATTTTTTGTCCGAAATTTGAAAAAGGGAGGTTCTGGTCTCTGGAGGCCTACAATCATGTCTGTAAAATTTGGTGCTGATCGGTTGAACGGTTCGACTTAAAAACAGGGAACACGTTACGGACAGACAGACAGACATCCGGAAATCGCCGTTACTTTTGCAAATATCTTTGAAACGCTACGAGATATGAATAAATAAATAAATAAACATAAGAGAACAAAGTTGTAGAGAATAGTCTCCTCTACAAATTCGGTTATTCAATTTTCGTGTCAGATGAATAGTTAAGCCGTTATTTTCATTTAAATTTCGAGCTGTCAAAAGACGATCGCAAAGGCCCACTTTTAGTGTTACTACGGTAACCTAACGTGGGCCAATATTATGAAAGCGTTTCGATAAAACCTCTGCCGGGCAGTTAAATGTGACTGAAATACTAAATACGTAGATATAGATGCCGTGGATGGTGCGGTCGCTCCCTGTCAGAGGTTCGAATGCTCCCTCGAGTAAGTGTGTGTGTGTGTGTGTGTGTGTGTGTGTGTGTGTGTGTGCTGCTCTCTCCATGAGTTAGTTTAAGTAATTTGTCAGTCTAATGACCGGAAACCCCAGATTTTCGTCCTTAGTTCTACAAACATCTGAAGATTTGAACAGGAAAAAGTGCCAACGAGAGAAACCAAACCACTGGGAGAGAGACTTGAGTTTGCTGAGTATGAACGCATCACTTCAAGCAGGGCTGGTTCGCTACTTTCCTGTCAGAAACTTTTACACAGGATACATTGGTCTTTATAGTGATCTGACAGTAGCTCTTTCAACTGGATTCTTCTCAAAATGTTCAAACGTTTGTAAAATTATGGGACCTAACTACAGTGGTCATCGGTCCCTAAACTTACAACCTACTTAAACTATCCTAAGAACAACAAAAACACGCATTCCCGAGCGAGGATTCGAACCTTCGACGTGAAACGGTCGTGTGCACCATAGCAGGGCGTCTCAGTGCGCGCGGCTATTCCGCCGCGGCTGAATTCTTCTATTTATGTGTCTGTTCCTCCTGTTTTACTACTATGTAAAGTCCAGTTTCGTAATCAAAATTTGCGTTTCGTTTGTATTCTATTTAACTCTTTTAGTTATGTTATTAAGGAACATTGCAAAAAAAAAAAAAAAAAAAAAAAAAAAAAAGTTGTTATCTAATGACGGGACGACGGGACGTTAAACTCCAAGCTTCCTTCCCGCCCTCCAAAATTTTGTAGTAAAAAACAGTAACATATAATATATTTTGTGGTACTGATCACCAAACTTTGGTTTAGTTATAAAAAAGAATACCCAGCACTGCGACTGTAAATCTTGTTATAATGAACGCAGATAATCGAAGCCCATGTGCCGCAAGGCATATGCAAATGACAGCTCGCTGAATGTTATAGAGCTCACAGTAAACTCGATTCATTTAATTAGCGATTCCGGTAGCTATCCAGTTTACATTTCTTAATTTGAAAACAATTACCTGTGAACAGAACTGACGTTATCCTCGTTCGCTCATATCATGTTTCCCTCTAATGCCAGATTTACCGGCACCGCTAATACTACCTCATATTCTACGTGGCTAACGATTTCACATAGGTATTGGAGATTTACAAAAACAAATCAAATAATATTTGTGGTATTTTTCTCCTCTTATTCTCTGTGAGAGTACAACAGCGAGGATAGTGAAAACACGAAATTTTAATATTCGTTGTGAATATGTTTCTTGTTTGAACCAGAAATAATTCTGCTCACAATAACAGATGAAGCGGCAGAGATTCAATACTGGCAAATAAGCTGTAATAACCGAAAGTAATCTCTGTTGAAAGCCAACGGGATAGAAGCCGGATTATGACCGATATATGAACGCCATACATTTGTTTCTAAATATCCAATACATGATGATGGAGGAACATTAAGCATGCAGTATCTCTGCAATGGAGAAAGAAAATAAGCTCTCGTATGAAGAGTATAAAGGAGGACTGTGCTGTTTTATTAATGTTGTTTTACGAATAGAATAATAAAATACTTCAGAACCTTAACGTCTATTGTGGCAATAATAAGGCTCCAAATTATACATTAAATTTTGCGATCCTGTGAATGTTGGAGTGCTTGGAGTACGAACCTCTGGTTTCCATTTTCAATTTTCCGCCGTGAAGTGGCCGAACGTTCTAAGGCACTTCGCTGCGGAGTGCGTGGTTGCTCTCCGTGGGAGGTTCGAGTTCTCCCACGGGCATGTGTGTGTGTGTGTGTGTGTGTGTGTGTGTGTGTGTGTTTTATCCTTATCATAAGTTAGTTTAAGTAGTTTGCAAGTCTAGAGACTGATAACCGCATTACTTAAGTCAGATTTACAAACATTTTTATTTTTAACAGTACGAAATAACATTTTCGAACGTACACCAACGTCAGTGCTTTTTATGACAGACCTAAGAATGTTAATATCAGCAAAACGGTATCCACATTGTCATCAGTATTTCTCTCCAGTAATACTATTACGTTTTTTGAACCGGCCGCGGTGGCCGAGGGGACTGAGGCGCTACAGTCACTGTCTGCACGGCCACTACGGTCGGGGGTTCGAATCCTCCCTCGGGCATGGATATTTGTGCCGTCCTAGTTCGTAAGTAGTTCATAAGTAGTTTGTAAGTTTAGGGACTGATGACCCCGTAGTTAAGTCCCATAACCTGTACAAACATTTGAACGTTTTTTGACCAACTGTATGAAGATTCTGCATCTATCCTATTTGATTCAGTGTATAACTAATCTGTGACTTTTTATGCTATCTAATATATAAAAATTAGTATTAGTTTATTTTTCTATTTGTCTGTATTTTATGCAGGGCCATACCGTACATCCTATTGCGATAAATTTTTGGCAACTCATTGCTTGCCCTCACGCGAAGGTTACAGGCATACTAAAATTAACTTCTTGTGTTGCATGCCGGAGGGTGTTTTACAGTTACTTAATTCGTTTCTTACGCCTTCACGCTGAAATGGCTGGATGGATATGAATGTCATTTGGCACAGAAGTAGCTTATGCGCTGATTAATTCATGGGATACCTTTCGTGAGCCTTCATAGGTGCATGGCGCAGTGTTTGTTACGACAAACATCCAAATTGTTTGACTGCTCATTATGAAAGTCAGCACATGAATGTATGTTTTTATTAAGGAGATTCTTATAATCAGCAAGCCAGTGAAGTTAGCATGGCGGAGGGTACCTTAAGACTTAACGCCGTTTGACCAGTCACTATGAAGCTTGGCGCGTATATGTATTTTATATATAGGATGTAGAGGAATATTTACTGAGAGATGGGAGATTGACAGACAGGTGAAATGAAGTAAACAGAGGGAGGGGACGAGGAAATGGATAGAAAGGGAAAGAAGGACACGGGGGGGGGCAGGGGGAGGAGCAGGTGAATAGAGATAAGGGAAAAGAGATGGACTAATGGAAGATTCGAAAACTCACATAGATTTGTTCGTTTGTTCGTATTTTATGCGCTGCCATAACGTTCATCTGATTGCGATAAAACTTCGTCAACTTACTTCTTGCTCTTACGCGTAGGTTATGGACATAATACAGTTATCTTACAGTAGGTGGCGCACTTGTCGTACCGGCAAACGTGTTTAAAGGACCACTGGAAGTAGTGAAACGTTAGAATGAAACAGAAACAAATAGAAGGAACTTTACCTACAAACTTCAACAAGATTTATGGTTTTATTTCGATTGTTATAACCTCGCTGGCACCGACAACACGAAACATAAAAAACAGTAATGAACCTGTAACTGTAAAATGCACCCGATGGTGCCAGCTTGCTGCCGAAATGCGTCGTGCTAATAAAAATATTAGTAAAAAATCGCACTGACGTGTTTTACGGCCCACTTTAGATTTGTAGTTTTATAAGTTTTTGCAACCATTTTGGACCAAAATAATAATTAATTAATAAGAGTGTCTGAAACCCTTTCAGGAAAACAAAATTGAGGTAGTGGCGGGCTACGAACCACCGACCTTTCGGGTCACAGTCCAGCACCTTGCACACTACGCTACGGCTATAAATCGAAACAAGGGTTCTTTAAACTCGTACTGTTGATGGCCGCCCTTAACTGATGTTAATATGGCATTTGTAGACAATAGATTATTATTTATCGTACTAAGAACGATGTTTTTTTGTTAATTCCTCAGTGTGTCGTTGGTTTGAAATGACAACGAGTAAGTTACAATAAGAAAATCATTAAATACGCGAGGAATGTCACGTGACATCTCCGAATGGCTGGTTTTCGTTAATTCAATGGAGGGTGTCAAATCTCCGTTATTTTTACAAATATGTCTCAAACGATACGAGATCTGAAGAAAAAAAACATAAGGGAGCTAGGTTAGAGAATTTTCTCCTCTACCAATTAAGTTATTCAATTTTGGTGTAAGATGAACGGTTCGTATGGAATTACAATTATATTACAAACGGCTTTTTTTTTTTTTTACTACCGTATTTTTTGTCCTGAAAATTTGAAAAAGGGAGTTTCTGGTCTCTGGCGGCATACAATCGTGCCTGTAAAATTTGTTACTGATCGGTTGAACGCTTCGTCTTAAAAACAGGGAACACGTTGCGGACAGACGGACAGACAGACAGACAGACATCCCAAAATCGCCGTATTTTTCACAAATATCTGTATAAATAGCAGAGGCAGTTAGCGCTGCGTGTTTGTTTAAGTTCTCAATAAACCTGCTTTCATTATAAGTGCTGTGTTCAGTTGACAAGCCTGCCTTCGAAGTCAAGCCTGCTTCCATTTCAACGTGACAATATTTGCTGTGCTGACCAGCTGTCCACGTTGCTAATAATTGTTGGCTTCGGCACATTCTGTGACTTCACCAGCTTTTCAGGCATATGGTGGATGCCGTTGTGGCGCGCGATATCGTGCATACTGCTGCTTGGTAGTACTGCGCACTGCAGTGTCCACTGTTTACTCGCTTTATTGATTACTGCTATTACGTTGTCCGCAGAGTGCCTCTGAGTTCCCTCTATTTTGTCGTTTTGTGTTGTACTTAAAGGGAATGCATTTTCCAAGTCTGTATCCAGTCCGACGTTTCATAGGAATCGGTTCCTAATAACGCCTCATACGTGCGGATACTGGATTTGTTCTCAGCTAGCAACTATAAGGAATCTTAAATCTTTTAATGTGTTCTTCGGCAGGAAAGCGTATGAAATGAAAAAGAACTGATTTGTTACTTTCGAACAACTGAAACTGAACTGCATTGTTTTACGACGTAACAAAGAGTCGGTCCTGTAGATGTTGTTGTTGTGGTCTTCAGTCCGCAGACTGGTTTGATACAGCTCTTCACGCTACCCTGTCCTGCGCAAGTCTCTTCATCTGAGAATACGTTCTGCAACCTACATCCTTTTGAATCTGCTTACTATATTCGTCCCTCGGTCTCCCTCTACGATTTTTACACCACACGCTTCCATCTAATGCTAAGTTGAGAATTCCTTGATGTCTCAGAATGTGTCCAACCAATCTATCTCTTCTCTGTGTCGGGATATGCCAGAAACTCCTTTTGTCCCCGATTCCGTTAAGCACCTCCTCATTAGTTATGTGATCTACCCATCTATCATCTTTTTATCTGAACTCCTTATCGTCCACGTTTCACTCCCATAGAATGTCACACTACAGACAAATGCTTTGAGAAAGGACTTCCTAACATTTAAATTAATATTGGATGTTAACAAGTTTCGCTCCTTTAGAAACGCTTTTCTTCTCATAGCCATTCTGCATTTTATATCTTTATCATCTGTACATGATAATGTACGTTTGCTGTTAATACATTATTCTGCAGTAAAGCGTAAAAAATTAAAATCAAATATTAAATTTCGGTTCATGATCTAAAAACTAGGAAGAAGAAGTCCCTACTAGGACGAAACTTTCACTATATGAAAAGAGAATTTAACGTAACGTATGACTCTTAATTCAAAAGCGTTCTTGCAACAGCGTCGTTTAGTCGCTGTAGTCATTCGGTCGGACGTCTGCAGTGGGCCGACCGGTCAGGTAGCGTAATGGTAACACACTGCACAAGCATTCGGGGGACGAATGCCCTCGGCCATCCTCATTTATGTTTTCGTAAATAACTGCAGTTAAATATCGGAATGGTGCCCAACAAAGGGTACGACCTATTTCTTTCCCCATGATCCAGCAATTTAGTCCCCTCAAAGTCCCAACAACAACCCATCCACATCCTTGTCAGAAACTATCCAAGAGTGTACTCCGTCTTTTATGAGCACAATGTCGATGGGACGCTAAAACCTAAGCTTCCTTTCTTTCTTACTGCGTCTAATTCCAAGTGGTCTCGTTAAATTTTCCTTGGTTGTTGAAAATGCTGTTTCGAGTTAAAACTACAACCAAGACACTCATACGTGTCAGCCGGAACAAATGTCCTTTCGTAAAATATCAATTATTTTGACGTGGTCGGATGGATTTATAATTGAGACGCAATGTTTCGTTCCCGTCTGCGGAGGAAATTTTCAAGGGGATCGTAGCTTCTTTGGACGTTCGAATGACACGCTACCTCGCTGCTGAATGGGAAGATGTCAGACGAAAGGGTGAATTTTCTTGGTGTGCTAGTGTTGAGAAAAGAGGATGATAGCAACACAGTTTATCGGAAAGTCATTCATATGGGCCGTCATCTACACTGGGATTCGAACATAAGCGAGGCGTCATAAAGACCTTGGCGTATAGAGTAAGGGACATTTGCGAACTGGATATACTTGCGGAACTAGAATACCTCAGTAAAACGTGTCTCAAGAATGACATCATCAGTATGAATATAAAATGGCAAATCATTAACACATATATCAAGAAGAGCAAAGGATCCAAGACCGAACCCTGTGGGACGCAGCTCCTCATGTAACAATAAAGGTCAAAAGCATCTTATTTATTTATTGTGTAGATTATTTTCAATATTAATCTATCGATCCTTAATCTGTGTACTGTATGTACAATTGTCAATGTATTAGCTGATTCATACACTAGGTTTAAATTCAAAGTAATATAAAAGATGTATTAAAAACCGAAAGTACTCTGATGCAAGGGAAAAGGTGGTTTTGGCGAGCAAAACGTGGCAGGACTGTGTGTGTGGCAGCAGTGTGTGAGAGAGTGGCGCGTAAGTCTTCACTGAAAACAGACATATGGAAGAGGTGCTCCTTTAACTGGTCTTTATTGTTGGAAATCGCCGCGGGTGTGGCTTTGAGGAACAGCAAGGTCTACATCTACATCTACATCTACATAGATACTCTGCAAATCACATTTAAGTGCCTGTGTGTGGCGAATTAATTTGAGCTCGTACTTGTAAACTTCCGGCAACAAGAAGAGGAATATGGATCTTATTACCATCAAGACCCGCACGGTAAAGTTGCCACTAAGCCATCTGCGCCACAGCCTACCGCCGATACCACCTGAGGTTGGACAAGTAATAATTTATATTTGTATGTTTGTATGGTTCAGAAGGCAGTTGTACCTGTGAAGTTTAATTACAAACAATTCAAACGTAACTACGAAAATCTTCACCTTGATTGTGTCACTCACCTGGACAGGGTCTTTATCCCAATAAAACAACTAAAGACTATTCAACTAAAGATTATTCAGTGATTTCATAAATATTAGGAAATGTGGTGATTCTTGAAGTGAAAAAAGGTGAAACCAAGTGGTGATAATAAATTATTAATATTTTATTAGCACCAACTTCATAAATTCTAAATCTGAACAGTATCATTTACAATAGCATTTGTCGAATGAATATGGCCTGCTAACATTCACCAATTGAATTGTAGAAGCACCGCGGTTGGCACAAAGGATCCGGCGCGACGAATATCTCGGTGATTGATGGCGCCCGGGATCTCATCGTATCCGTCTTGCTGTCATCTCGCGTCGTTGGAAGTTCTGAAACTTCAATATCGTCGCCGACGGTTTCCACAAAGCCATTTGCGCACTTCCATGTTTAACTAATGTATTGCGAAAAATGTTATTGCAACTTCAGTCTTTCTTCTTTTCTGGGACCCAGGTGCGTGGGCCCACATTAAACTCACACATACCTCACACCTTTCATTTAACTCGAAACAGAAGTCATAAATCAGTAAAGAATAAGAGTCTTACTCAGCAAGTCCGCTATTATTGCAAGGAACAAAACGTGGCCTTCAATGTTCGGGTCCTTGTTCCCACAACTAATTTTCCCCATAGAAACGTAAATACATTTTCCTAATTTGCGTTATAATGTTCAAATCTAGAGATCTTGTACCTAACACTTTCTAAAATAGCACTTCCTTGGATCAAAAGATTTTTCAAATTCATGAAAAGCAGTTCGGCGGTTTTATCGTAAAAACGTAACCGGCTAACACTCTTTCGAATTTATACTGTTTAGTGTAACTGTCCAAAGATTTCGGTAGCAGAATAAATATAATTTCTGGGCTAAAATAAGTTTGAATGAAAGGAAGAAGGTAATTTTACTTCTACTTTTGTAATTATAGACAACATTCATATAAGTGAATCTAAATGGTTATTTATGATTAATATCATCGACCAAATGTGTGTTGCCTAGTTCTTTTATTTAAGTCACTAAACAGTAGATTGCCATACAATCACAATTCAACACTACAAATCATGCGTACGGCGCCGTTCTGATTAACAATAAAATACTTTATCAAACAATAAATCTATTTTCAGAGACATAATTTGTCTTGATATATATAAAATATATTAAACTGAAGGAGAGGCATTGAATTTGAATTAGAACTTGTGCTACAGTCAGGATTCGAACCAAGAACCTCCTGCTTATTTAGGCAAGCACTGTAACCACTTTTTTCAAGTAAATTTTATTGCACAAAAATAAAATGAATAAAGAATTTAACAATGGGTGATGCAAACATAATTAGTGTTACATTATTACATGAACAGAGAATTAAACCTTTTCCAAAAAAATAATATGAAAAATCCAAAACTGATGTCTTTCAGATTATTTGAACTATGTTTGTAGGTATCTTGCTTGAACAGCAGTTGGATGTATATTCACGTTTCAGTATTTTTATTTCTGTCACTGGAATTTTCTCAGGAAAAGTTTTCTTTTTAATGTCTAACTATAGTTATCAAATGCCCATTCTGTAAAATATGATTTGAAGCATGTTTATATATTTCTTTTTATAGTCTGAATATTTAACAAGATTATGCAATTCATATGTGAAATTCAATTATATTGTCAGCTCCTAAATTATTAATGACAAAGCTTAAAAACTTTGTCATTAGTCAATGGATAGCCTTACTTTTATTAATATGGAAAAGTATATAACTTGTGGTCTGCAGAGAATAATAGGTAATTGTCTGCCGCAAATCTTGTTAGAAAAACCAACTGTTGTCGAAGCCACTTACAATTTCGTATACTGCCAGCACATGTAAATTAGTGTAAAATTGTATCCACAAGCTTACGTTTTAGGTAAAGGTTTCTTTCGCTAATGTCAATTGCATTCTGTCTTTCAATCGAGCTTACTATGTTATTCAGAGTTTTGTACTATGCTGTGATCACTTCAGATGATAATCCACGCATATTAAGAGTCTTCCATACAGTTGTTGTTGTTGTTGTTGTGATATTCAGTCCGTAGTCTGTTTTGATGCATGTCTCCAACATACTCTATCCTGAGCATGCCTCATCATCTCCTCATTAGAACGGAAATCCACAGACATCTCAATATGCTTACTATATTCGTCTCTTGGTCTCCCTCTGCGATTTTTCCCCACACACTTCCCAAAAAATGTTCAAATGTCTGTTAAGCTTAAGGGACTTAACTGCGGGGTTATCAGTCCCTAAACTTACAAACTACTTATGAACTACTTACGAACTAGGACGGCACAAATATCCATGCCCGAGGGGGGATTCGAACCCCCGACCGTAGTGGCCGTGCAGACCGTGACTGGAGCGCCTCAGTCTCCTCGGCCACCGCGGCCGGCCACACACTTCCCTCCAGCGCTACATTCCTTGATGTCAGAAAATGTGTCTAACCAATTTATCCCTTCTTTCAATCAAGGAATGCCAAAAATGCCTTTTCTCTCCAGTTCTCTTCAGTACCTCTTCATTATTTAAGTTTGAAAACAAACCAAATGTTTCTGTTCTATAATTTTTTGTTTATTTACAAACTAGTTTTCGGCTTACTAGGCCATAATCAGGTAAACTGTTGACAGGCGTCGATAAAGACGCTATTGTTTAGGTTCCCAAAGATGATAAACAAAGATACAACACACAGATAACTCTGTCTTTATCATATGACACTTATTGGAATTGTAGAAAATAATCTGTTGCCATGTAGACATATGTTTACTTAATCAGTGGCTTCCGTAACATTTTTACAGTGTAATTTGCAAGTGAACAAGGTGAGGATGTGAGCTTCAGTGTCTCTTACATAAAATATTACTGAATTAAAAACTATGTTAACATTATTGATATTGTAGCATACGTAGAGATCGTCACTTAAGGTGTACATCAAATTTTCTACACTGAGTTTAAAATATTCACTTATTTGACAACTTCTGACTAGGTTCACATATTTAAATTACATTTCATATTACTGTACAATTTATTATAGGTATTGTTTTGATCTTAAAGTATAAAAGTAAGCAAGATAGGAATGGTGACTGTATGTGTGATATTAAACTGGTGTGTGGTAGGTAGCTGTTTTGATTACATTATGTGAAGCTTAAGAGTGGGGATGTGCTCAACTGTATCTGGTCATTTAGCACTAGCTGGGGATTTTTGGCTAAATGTTTGTTTATTTCTAGTGCTTCTAACAGGTTTAGTTTCCTGCCTTTGTTGGTTATGTGAAGCACTTCTGTGTGGACCTGGTGGCTGTGTCCTTTTTCAGAACGTGATCAGCAAAGGGGAAGTCTGCCTTCTGTAATCTCCAGCTACGTTCATGTTCAGTCAGTCTAAATTGCCTTGCCTTTTTTTACTTATATTCAGTTTTCTGCAGCCATTGCATGTGATTTTATAAACCCCACTGTTACTTAATGCATCCCTCGTGCCTTTGTTGTTGAATAGGATGTGAGCTTCAGTGCCTCTTAGATAAAATGAAGTTCTGTATTTACAGGATTTGAGAATTTTGGCTATTTTGTTAGATTATTTTGCTAAATATAGTATAGTACACCAGTTGGTATAAGTGATGACTGTTTTTGAAGTGGGGAACTAGAAGAGTAGGACTTTTCTTCTTTGTTTTCTTTGCAAAATGTTATCTATTAGTTGAGAGCTATAGCCATTGTTCCATGCATTATATTTAATGATATTTAATTCTGTTTGAAAGTCTTGAATACCTAACCAGCACAAATTTCCAACTTGGACTTTCTCAATGCCCTATAACGGTCGAGGTGTTTAAAGTTTTCGAATTCGTAAAATTACGGCCATTAATGTCTACAAACAGTGTCTGTTCTTTCGGACAGGTCCGTAAAGAACAGACACCATACCATTAATTACATATTTCGCATTGTGTATTAAAAACTTAATCCTTTTTTGCTTCTTTCGGTAGTTTTCATTTCTATTTAAAGCATAACGACATTGCTTTTTTTTCCGATAGATTTCGTAACCATTCTTTACAAGGACAATCGAATTTATGTAGTTCGCTTTGTAATTTCGAGAGAGGCTGTAAGGCTCAGGACTATGCGATCACTTGGGTAGGACAACTGAGTTCTAGTACTCTAGCTTTACATCCACACTCCGCAAGACACCTCAAGGTATGTGGCGGAGGGCACTTTGTATACCACTTTCACTTCCTCTGAGGTTCGAGTCCTCCCTGGGGCATGGGTGTGTGTCTTGTCCTTAGGTTAGTTTACCTTAAAGTAGTTTGTAAGCTACGGACTGATGACCACGCAGTTCGGTCCGATAGATTTACAAACAATTGAACATTTTTCTTCACTTCCTCCTATAGTGTATGGTTCACGGGAAAAAATGATTGCCCTAAGTGTGGGCCATAATCTCTCTGTTCTTATCCTTGACGTCGCTTCGCGAGATATACGTAGCTGGAAGCAGTAAATTGGTTGACTCTCCATGGAAAGTACGCTCTTGGAACTTTGAGAAAAGAGCGGACCGCGATACAGAACGCCTCTCTTGCAGCGTCTAACCATATATGTGAAGCTTTCACGCTTACTAAATGAGCCCGCAAAAAATAGTGGCCGGCCGCAGTGGCCGAGCGGTCTGCGGCGCGCCAGTCACGTTCTGCATGGCCACAACGGTCGGGGATTCGAATCCCCCGCGGGTATGGATATTTGTGCCGTCTTTAGTATTAGCTACTTCATAAGTAGTTTGTAAGTTTAGGGACATGACCCCGTAGTTAAGTCCCACAAGCTCTACAAACCTTTGAACTTTTAAAAGAATCGTGTTGCTCTCTGTTGGATTTTCTCTCTATCAGGATTGATTCCATTCTGGCACTTGTGCTCAACGACTTTTTTTTATTTGTAGAAAATTTGTTTCAGCAGTCAGTCCTAAATATTTTGTTCATTCAGATCTAGATTTCGACCACTGTGTGATCATTATCAGTGCTTAAAACAAACAGTTAAAACATGCAAAACATTTCGACCTCCACGTTGGAAACCTCCAACTTGGAGGTCGAAATGTTTCGCATGTTTTAACCGTTTGTTTTAAGCGTAGATACCGATCCCATAGTGGTCGAAATCTATATCTGAATGAACAAAATATTTACGACTGACTGCTGAAACAAATTTTCTGTAAGTCTTCTATACCATGCCAAGTATCGATTTCGCCAACGGTTCCCGTTAGATCACCTAAGTTAAGCACTGTTGGGCATGCCAAGTATCGATCTCGCCAACGGTTCCCGTTAGATCACCTAAGTTAAGCACTGTTGGGCTCGGTTAGCACTTGGATGGGTAACCGTCCGGGTATGCCAAGCGCTATTGGCAAGCGGGGTACACTCAGCCCTTGCGAGGAACTGAGGAGCTACTTGAATGTTCACAAAATGTGTTGCGTCCCGTATGAGAGTGGTTATTGGAAAAGTATTAAGTGAACACCAATTTTGTGCAGTGCCGCAAAGAACAATATACGACGCTATGTCCACGTACCGTGACGCCATTGCATACGCTACATAAATTGTCAATTGATTTTGCAACAGCTTTCGATAGGACGGGCCATCAATATCTGCGACGTGTCATACAGAAATTTGGCTTTGGAACAAAGTTTATAAATATGTTTTTTTCTTTGTTTACGGCATCAACATCACGTGTCTGCATTAATGGGTGTTTATCAGGGCCTGTTACCATAAATTGTTCTGTGAAACAAGGATGTCCATTGTGAATGGCGGTGTTCGCGATCTCCTTGGACCCTCTTTTGCGCAAATATGCAGGTTCTTGTAAGGGCATAGGGATTGGTGAGAGCACTAAGGTGTGTAGTTCGTATGCTGACGACCTTGGTTTGTTGGTGTCTACCGCCACTGATTTAGACGTTATTAGAACAGTGCTAACCCAGTATGAACGAGCCTTAGGTGCGAGTATTAATCCTTGAAAAACAGTGTTTTTACCGATCAATGCGGTGTCCCGGGGCTTTACGCGTCCATGGTTTAACGTCAAACAGGAACACAAAACGTTGGTCGTTCGTTTCCAAGCTAACCTCTTGAAGACAGCGGTCTACAACTGGCGTCTCGTCCTGAATAGGATGCGTGCGGAGGCACAGCTGAGCGCAACCGACACCCTGGCGTTGTTGGAGAGGGTAGCTTTGATTAATTCGTTCCTACTGAGTAAAGCCTGGTACCTCGCACAACTGTTCCACGTATCAAAAGAATTAGGTTGCGCCATGATGCAGGCCGTCTACTGGTTCTTGTGGCGAGGGGACATATTTAAAGTGGGCTATGCTACGTGCACTTTGCGTGCGATAGTGGTGGGATCGGACTGATTCTCTTTGCGACGAAAGCGGCGGCTCTACTTATCCATCGGACTAGCGTCACGATCGAGAAGCATCCATCGCATCGAACGGCGGTGCTCTTCCAAGTTTATCGTCCCGTATCTCAGCTGGCCCCAGTGCATCCGACTAGCATACCATACCGGCTGCGATATGTTCGGGACTACTGCGTCCAGAAAAGTTATTCAGAACTAGAAGACCTGGATCCCCGCACGAGGACAGCAACAGAAGTCTATTCAGGCTTGCGGGGGCAGCCAGGCATTAATAAGATGGAAGGGCGATTCCCGAGATAGTCGAGGAAGACGGTGTGGGCTAACGTTCACGCGCCCTACCTGATGGCGGACCAGCTTTTGGTACAAAGTGATCAACAGATTGATCCACACCAATGAAAAGTTGCACCGCATCTACCTTCGACCGTCAAATTTGTGTGGAGAATGCCAACGTGAAGACACGCTGTAACATTGTTTTTTGTGTCCGATGTCGGCTTCGATTTGGAACATGGCAGTTAGACTGTTAGCCCTCATTAATCGTACCTGCCCTGCCAGTTTTTCGATGGACACTGCGCTAAAACCATATCCGTCCACAGAAAGAGCAGCTATGACATGGATTGTCGCTCATACTGTCTACAGTATACTGCATCTGCAACATACAGAAGTCTACCACTATCTACACTATCTATATGTGACACATAATATTCTGAAGACTAGGACTAATTTCACCCGGATGTTTGCAAATTATTTACACATTGCGATAAATTACGGCTTTGAAAAACTAATATAACAGTGATGACCAAAATTAAATTCTGAGTTTTTCCTTTAAATGCGAACTGTTTAGTGTGTTATCAGGAATGTAAAATTAGAAACTAGAAAAGGGTAAGAACGCTATACAGAAGGATTCAACAATTTTTTGCTTTGAATTGAAATGTGAGGTACCGATTCAGTGACTGTTTGTTCCAAATTTTGAATTGAAAAATTCTCTCGGCGCAATCAAATTATATTAACTTATGAACACGTACTTTGGCACACGACACTGGAATTGTGGGTGGAATACTTTCCATGGATTCTTCTATCTCTTCAAGGAGACATCGTGAGTTTGAAAAGAAAAAGTGCCACACCACAAAATTTCTAAAACTGGTTCTTTCTACTTCTTTTTTTTGGGGGGGGGGGTGGGAGGGGGCGGGGGAGGGGGGTATAAACTTCAATGTGGCGAATTGTTTGAATTGTGTTAGAAGTGATTCTTTTGTGCAGTAGAAGTTTTAATTTCTACAGAACTTTATTTTCAATTTCAATTAAATGTGCCATGATGGGGTTGTGGGAGGAACCCCGGCCCTTTGGAGGTTCAAAAGAAAAGTGGAACCGAATGCAATTATTCTTTGTAATTCGTGAAATAGAATGACACTTGATGCTTCGAGAAGGGTGGGCTGTAAGGGGAGAAGGAAGGCCTGGAAATAATAATAATAATGAAAAAAATAACCATAATGGCCAGGAGTGCGGAGCGCTGACCACGCCCCCCTCCATACCGCATCCGATGGCGTCCTCTGCCAGAGGATGACACGGCGGCCGGTCGGTACCCAGGGGGCCTCTCGAGGCCTGTTGGATGCAGAGTACGGTTCCCATATGAGCAATACTCAAGTGACGGCCGGACAAGAGTTTTATACCCCACTACCTTTGTTGACGGGCTACACTTCCTGAAAATTCTTCCAGTGAATCACAATCTGGCATCTGCCCTATCCACGACTGATTTTATACGGTCGTTCCATTTCAAAGCGCCCCCTACATCTACTCCAAGATTATGGAAGTAACTGCTTCCAGTGTGTGTCCTGCTATTACACTGCGAAATTATATAATAAAGGATTTTTATTTTTATGTAAATGTAGCACTTCACACTTGTTTACGTTGAGGCTCAATTGCCATTCCCAACACCACGCGTCGATACGCTGCAGATCATAGTGCGTTTCGTTACCCTTTTCCAGAGTTGGGACTTCTCGATAATGCCGGCTGCGGTGGCCGAGGGGACTGAGGCGCTCCAGTCACGGTCTTCACGGCCACTACGGTCGGGGGTTCGAATTCTCCCTCGGGCATGGATATTTGTGCCGTCCTAGTTCGTAAGTAGTTCATAAGTAGTTTGTAAGTTTAGGGACTGATGACCCCGTAGTTAAGTCCCATAGACTCTACAAACATTTGATTTTTGAACTTCCCGATAAACTACAACGAAAAGCGTCATCGAACTTCCGAGTTTATCTAAGAGGCCCTTTATACACTCCTGGCCATTATAATTGCTACACCACAAAGATGATGTGCTACAGACGCAAAATTTAACCCACAGGAAGAAGATGCTGTGATATCCAAATTATTAGCTTTTCAGAGCATTCACACAAGGTTGGCACCGGTGGCGACACCTACAACGTGTTGACTTGAGGAAAGTTTCCAACCGATTTATCATACACAAACAGCAGTTGACCTGCGTTGCCTGGTGAAACGTTTTTGTGATGCCTCGCGTAAGGAGGAAAAATTCGCACCATCACGTTTCCGACTTTGATATAGGTCGGATTGTAGCCTATCGCGATTGCGGTTTATCGTATCGTGACATTGCTGCTCGCATTGGTAGCGATCCAATGACTGTTAGCAGAATATGGGATTGGTGGGTTTAGGAGAGATATACGGAACGCCCTGCAGTATCCCAATGCCCTCGTTTCTCTAGCAGTTTAGTTGACAGGCATCTTATCCGCATGACTGTAACGGACCGTGCAGCCACGTCTCCATTCCTGAGTCAACAAATGGGGACGTTTGAAAGACAGCAACCATCTGCACGAACAGTTTGCGGCAGCACGGACTATCAGTTAGGAGACCATGGCTACGGTTACCCTTGACGCTCCATGACAGACATGAGCGCTTGCGATGGTGTACGCAACCTGGGTGCACGAATGGGAAAAAGTCATTTTTTCGGATGAATCCAGGTTCTGTTTACAGCATCATGATGGTCGCATCCGTGTTTGGCGACATCGCGGTGAACTCAATTGGAAGCGTGTATTCGTACAACCTGGCGTGATCGTATGGGACACGTATGTATGGTTACACGTCTCGGTTACCCCTTGACGGCACTTTGAACAGCGGCCGTTACATTTCAGATGTGTTATGATCCGTGCCTCCACCCTTCATTCGATCCCTGGAAAACCCTACATTTCAGCAGGATAATGCACGATCACATGAACCATGGCCAGAGGTGGTTGTTCTGGGTACTGATTTCTCATAATCTATGCACCCAAATTGCGTGAAAATGTAATCACATGTTAGTTCTAGTATAATGTATTTGTCCAATGAATACCCATTTATCATCTGCAATTCTTCTTGGTGTAGCAATTTAATGCCCAGTAGTGTATGTACTGTAAAATGTAATTCTAAAGTAAAACTTCTACAACAGTCCCCTGAAGCACGCTTGAATACAACGTCTGAAGACTCCGTTGAAAATGACATGCTGCGTCCTGTTAGCTAGAAACGCCGCAGTTCAGTCTGACAGCTGGTCTGAGATTCCATATGGTCGCACTTTATTCGGCGAAGGTGTGGGTTTCGAACGCTTGACGGAAGTCAAGAAACACGGCGTCTAACTGGGACCCTGTAGCAACTGCCCTCTGGATCTCGTGGATGAAAACCGCGAGTTGTGTTTCAGATGATCGTTGCTTTCGGAAATCATGTTGATTCCAACTAAGGAGGTTTCAAGTCTCAAGAAATGACATAGTGTTCTAACATACAATGTATTCGAAAATTCTGCGATTGATGTTGCGCATCTGATAGACGACCCTTCTTCTAAGCACCCTCTTCCAATCCTTGGGGACATATCGTTCCTACCTTCGGTTGAAAGGGAGCAAAGTCCTTCGCACTCTGCATCTAAAATCGAATTGGTATTCCATTAGGTGTAAGCATTTCCTCTGTTGAGCGATTCATTGACAAAACAATCCAACAAAAATTCCACTTTGAAGTCCAGAACCGTAAAGACGGATGATATGTAGAGGCCTTTCTTAAACAGCCGTCGTGAAGCAAGAGCAAATAGCGAGTCAGAAATAAATGCTCATAGTGGAGGCTCACCGTCAAATGTTCGAGTACTATTGGCGAATGGAGCAGGAAAGTTAGGAGACGCTAGTTCCCTCCGGTATTCCCATAAGGTGGCTCATTAGGTATGAGTGTACATGAAAATGATGATGTAACGTGATTAAAGATAGAATCACACGGATGAACAATGGGAGAACTTTGAATACACAAAGCAGCAAGGAGCAGGTATAAACATACGGCACTTGTTGCCAGTTGCACGAGTTTACGAAAGCAGCTGGTAAGTTGTTGGTTCTCTCCTGTAGACTGTCGGTTTATTAAAGCGTGCGTCACGCTGTTTCCTAGGGTTGTAAAAGACAAAACAGCAGCACAAAGGCGCGCGCGGTCCCACGCGGTATCGTTAGCCGTGAGGCGAGACAAAGGCACTCCCAGCTGCGAGGCGGCTCTGCCACGGCGCAGTACGTCAGTGGCGCCACAAAACTTCCAACGTCTCACCATCAAATGTGTCGCTGTTTACATCTGTATCTTGTTGTCGTCCTCAGACTGGTTTGATGCAGCTCTGTACTCAGAGAGATAGCATCTTCATTTCCAAACAACAAGGACTACTCACTTCCAGCGGTCGTAGATATTCTTCTGTGTGTGTGTGTGAGTGTGTGTTAGAGAGAGAGAGAGAGAGAGAGAGAGAGTCCGTGGTGAGGCCTGCGATGCTGTATGGTATAACATTGTCCCATTAAAAAATCCCGAGAGAAAAATGTGGAAGTGTCAGGAATGAGAATGTTAAGATGGATCTACATGTACACCTATCTACATCTACATAGATACTCTGCAAATCACATTCAAGTGCCTGGCAGAGGGTTCATTAACCACTTTCATAACTTTTCTCTACCGTTCCATTCTCTAATAGCGTGCGGGAAGAAACAACACCTAAATCGTTCCGTTTTCGATCTCATTTCTCTTATTTTATTGGGCTGGTCATTTCTCCCTCAGTAGGTGGGTGCTAGCAAAATATTTTCACATTCAGAAGTAAAAGTCGGTGATTGAAACTTCGCAAATAGATCACGCCGCAATGAATAACGTCTTTCTTTTAATAATTTCCACCTCAAATCGTGTAATATTTCCGTGACGCTTTCCCCCTGTAACGTGATAAAACAAAACGAGCTGCCCTTCTTTGAACCTTCGCAATGTCTTCCGTAGTCCCACCTGGTGACGGTCGCACAAGGGGCCTCAGACAGCGGCACCGACCACAGATGGTGGACAAGATGGGCGCGGACGTCCGTCGGAGCACAAGGGAAGCCACAACACCTCAGGAGCAGCGCCAGACGGGCGCGGACCGCAGAGGGAGCAGCCAACGTGGGAGGGGCCTCAGAGAGTTGCCGCTGCCACAGATGGCGGCCGATTGGGGCGCGGACGTCCGACGGAACGCCAGGGAAGAGACAACACCCTACAAGCAGCGCCAGCTGGGCGCGGACCGCAGACAGAGCGCCTAGCGTCTGCTGGGCATAAATACTGGACCAGGTCCTCCAAAAACGGCAGTCTCAGGTAGCACCTGAAGAAAACAGCGAGTTACGTGGCCGAAATATTGTGCCAGAACGACGCATACATCCGGCAGTAATCCCGTTTATCCAAAATGTCAAGATCTCGCCGGGAAAGCATGAAGAATTATTCTCAATATCTTCCGTCAGTCCCACCTGGTCAGGGTCCGACAATGGGCAACAATACTCCAGAAGAGGACGCACAAATGTGATGTAGGCAGTCTCTTTGGTGGAGCTGGTGCATCTTCGAAGCGTTCTGTCAATGAAACGTAACCTTTGGCTCGCCTTCCCCACAATATTTTCTATGTGTTCTCTCCAGTCAAAGTTGTTCGTAATGAGTGGGGTGACACGACAGGATAGACTAAGGAATGAGTACATCGAGGAAACAGTGAAAGAGTGGCCTGTAGGGAAGAAGATCCAAGAATGTAGGTTAAGATGGTATGGACATGAGCAGAGAAGAGTACTATGTGGGGAGAAGAGTTGAAGACCTGGAAATCGAGGGATCAAGGAGAAGAGGAAGACCGAAACTCAGATGGAAAGACAAGGTAGCAGGGGAGCTATGGGAGAAAGGATGGCTCGGAGAAGAAACACTGGATAGGCATTCATGGAAGAGAAGACTTAGCAAGGTAATGTCGATTCCACATGACGTGGGAAGAGGCTAAGATGACGAGAAGTGTGTGTAATATGTGTGTTGGTGGGAGAGATATCTCCTCTCAAATGCTGCAAGATCTTCCAGAACAATATTCAGAATATCTGCTGCTGAACTGTCAAGTCATTTCAGAGTTTAAAACCGAGCGAGGTGGCGCAGTGGTAACACACTGGACTCGCATTCGTAAGGACGGTGGTTCAAATCCACCTCCAGATAGCCAGATTTAGGTTTTCCGTGATTTCCCTAAATCACTCCAGGCAAATACCGGGATAGTTCCTTTGAAAGGGCACGGCCGATTCGCTTCCACATCCATACCCAAACGCTCCAAGCATAAGTTCCGTCTCTAATGACCAAGCTGTAGACGGCATGCTAAAATCCACGCTTCCTTCCTTCCTTCAGAGTTTAAAATTGGAACACAGGCTGCAATGTGAGCAACTAAAGAAAAAACTCGATTGGAAGGGTCTTGACGTAGGGAGGGTGGGGACATATTGAATCCTCTGCCCACGTCTATTTGAAACTGGTCACTATACTCGTGTCTTAGTCTCTCTCTCTCTCTGCAGTTTTCAACCCGCCCAATCATTACTAGATTGGCGATTACTTGATATCTCAGAATGTGTCCTAACAATCAAACTCAATTGGAATCTTTTGCAAAAGGAATTCATCGATTCGCAGTGTTCCTGCGTGGAAATTCCGATACGACATTAAAACTCAGCTTTTATACGATAACATACCTATAATACAAATGGCTGATGGTCATGTCTAAAACACAAATCTTTCAGCCCATGTTCCTAACCCAAACAGAATCCGAACCACAAAGCTTTCTCGTGCGCCAATCGTTACCGGTAATGCTGTAACGATTATTTCTAAAATCAACTTAGCTCTTTCTCAACAGATGGGGGGATGAAGTATTTCACATTCGTGAAGAAATTCAATGTCATGCATTCTACTCTAATATTTGACAATATATTCTAAGTATTTTCATTTGAGCCGCGAAATTTATTTATTTATTCGTTGCACATTTTTTATAAAGTGCTGCCTAATATTTTGAAGCAGGTCGTACATCTCATAATATAGCATAGCCTACATTCCTTCACATTACTGTTTAGATAGTCTAACAGGCAATAATATGAAACAGAAAAAAAACAAAAGAAAAGAGAAAAATACTAAGATAATTAGAAAATTACATATTGTCATGCTTTCCAGGTAGAAGAGTCTCGAGAGGAATCTTCGCGCCCTACTGGAAAGCCAGTGCCATCAGGTTAAAGGGAATGTTCAGCCCACAGACGTAACATTAACGGGACTGGCAATGCCCTATGCCATGTCATTGGTGTCACTGAAGCAGTCGTCGTCATATTACTACTATAAATGGCTTGTAAACAAAGTTAAAGATAAAATAGTCATAAGAAATAAGACTAAAGGACAATAATACTTTATTCCTTTCATTATCCACTCCGAGAAACGGAACCGATAAAAGTAAGCCACTTTTATAGTCTTGACATCTACATAGTGGCAATAAGAAGTATCGTCAGTGATGTTACTATGTTCATAGTCTAAGACTTCCGGACGGTTACCCGGAAGTGCTAGACATGCTCGACAGTGCTTGTCGTCGGTGATATATCGAGAACCGGTGACTGGTGTGTGCACTCTACTGAGGCAGGGTCATTTCGTTCAACTTGAAATATAGGCTACTTTACATCTCGAGTAATGATCTTAGAATCTTTGAATTGTAAACTAAACGTCGGGCGCGATTGATCCATCTAGGGTCAGAACATGAAACTTAACATGTAACGACTAAAGTAAGCCTTCATGCTACCACTCGATATTAATCTCTATTCCATCACCTGATACTCTCATTCTTTTGCTATCTTCCTCTCTTTCGACATAGTACTTATAGCGTGATCTGCAATACTTCACGTACCTTCCCATCCACACTTTTCCATTTGCAATATTAGACATTCCTGACAATTATGTGGCATTTGTGAAGAAAAAAGACAATATAATTAATGATTAGGTTCCCTAAATTTGTACAGCTAATATTGTCAAGGACAGAATATTCGAGAATCCATTATATTACACCTTTGTTTTTCCGATTATTAAATGAATAGAAATTAATTATAGTTAATCAAATATTACGAACTAATTAAATCAGGACAAATATACAATGTTATGGAAATCTAACTGTATCACTAATGTTGTTCAGAACTCAAAGTACTAGTTAATTAACCAGTTAATGTCCCGACGATTAATAATAATTAATAAAACCTACATTTTGTAAACTGCGATGTATTCAGGCAATTTAATCCCTGATAATCATTTTGAGACATGAATCTAAAGTTTCTAAAATAAATAAATCTATACATTTTGTAAAATAGGCTGTATGAGTGTATGTCTGTTGTGGGTATCTATGTTGCACATCTCCTCCTAAACTACAGGAAGATTTCAACCAAATTCGGCACACATGTTTCTTACTAACAGGCAACAATCGCTGTCGGGGTAAGAACAACATACGACACATGAATAATGACAGTCGTGAAAAACGGCCATATCATGCGATAATATTCTATATTTTCTCCCAAACTAATGGACCGAATTAAACCTAATTTGGTAGAAATATTCGTTAAGATCAGGAATCATTTGCTATCCTTGCAAAAACCACCTACGATACGCAGTTCATAGGATATCACGTAATAAACAATGAAAAGTTCCCCATCTTGCGGAACGTGATTGTGTGATTTTATTCATCAACTATTTGACAATGAGAGCACTTAGCGACTTGCAATAAACTTTGAGCATAATTTTAAATCTTTACGAAACCCCAGCACAATGATGAAACGAAAAATGTTTATCGCTTACTACTTTTCCGATGTTCATGATGTAATATCTACGGCATTTGGCATGACGTTACACGTTATTTACACAATTAATAAAGATGCAAATTATATGGTACATTAGCTGTTAAACCCGTTATTGTCCGGGTACATATGAATTTTTACAGTCTTATATTACAAACAAAAATTCGGAAAACATTTCATGAAAACGCTTAGAAATTATGATGCAATTTCGAATGTATATTCAGAGGTATTTACTACTACCTCTATTTACGACATACTTTGCAGACAGTATGCAGGTATACCTCTGAATATACATTCGAAATTGGATCATAATTTCCAAGCGTTTTCATGAAATCTTTTCGGAATTTTTCTTTGTACTATAAGACTGGAAAAATTCATATGTACCAAGGCAATAACTAATTTGTACAAAGCAACTTGTATTCGCGAGACAATTCACAGACAGTGCACATACATACCACTGAATGTTCCTTCGATACTATATCACAGTTCGACATACAGCTCATCAGCTATGAAGTCATAAACAATTTACTTAATGAAAAACCGAATCATCACGCATGAGTTTTCGATTTGTTACGTCTTTAATACTGACACTATTGACGACATATTTTGCAGACATTAGGCACCTATGCCACAGAATTTACCCTCAGATTTACATCATGGCCTGACATGGCCACGTCATGCGCCATTTTTTCGCATCTCATCCTAAAATTTCAACTAAACTTGGTACACATGTTGCTTACTATCAAACAACAATCGATGTGGGGTTAAAAACTGCCTACGACACATAGTTCAGGAGATATGACGTCCAAACAATGAGTCACAAAAATTTTCCCGTCACGCGACGCTTGATTTATGAGACTTCATTCATCCACTATTTCTTCACCTCAGACAGTTTCCTAATATTACACTCTAGAAAACTGGAAAATTATATTATTGTAGGACACATTGTCAAGGATTTGATGTAATAAGTACTAAACAGCATGAAAAGAAATTTAAGTGGACAGTTAGTAAGGTAGAAGCTGATGGACAGATAGGATAGAACGTGATGGACTAAGATGAGAAAGGAGTAAATGCATGTAGTTCATGCGATATGGCTACACAGACAATTAGGTCCATGCAAAAACCACAACCTCACTCATGAAGTTTCAATTTAATATTTCTTTACTACTAACTCTATAGCAACATACGTTGCAGAAATTATGCAGATATACCTCTGAAAATACATTCGAAATTGCATATAATTTCTAAGCGTTTTTATATCTTTTTGGGACTTTTGTTTGGAAAAAAGCATATATACCTGGGCAATACTGGGTTTAGTAGTTAGTGTATCATATAATGTTCATCTGTGTTAATTTTAAAGTTTTAATTGATTGCATGTAACTAACAGTGATTAATTAAACGAACATTGCTATCAAACGTATTTATAATTATAAATCTGAAGCATATAATTAAAATTTGTGATGCAGCCGGGAATCGAACCCGGATCTCCATGCTTACTAGACAGCCGTCTGATCGTTAGACCGCCACCCTCCACGTCACAAACTTCAATTCAATATTCTAAGGCGCCTTAATCGTTCGTGGTGTGGTGGTCTAACGGTCGCCGGGCGCCGTGGCTCAACGCCCTCTGTAATAAAAAAAGCTGAGCCAACAACACACCGAACTAGAACGAACAAAAACGATCAGCGTCCGCAACGCAAACGGTAAGACGACTGTACGACTGTCTAGCAAGCATGGAGGTCCGGGTTCGATTCCCGGCCGCATCACAAATTTTAATTCTATGCTTTAGATTTATCATTATTGTCTTTGACATATTCGAAATCCGTTTCAGGGAATGTTTATTTGTATTTAACGTATTTATAGTAGGCACTGCTCGCCAAGGGAGCAATCAAATACTTATTCTGTCTCAGTTAATGAGTCTGTTTGCAGTGTGATGTGCGTAATCAGTTTAATCTGGAATCTTCAGTCTGCCATTATCAGTTGTGCACTTATTATTAATAAATTTAATGAAGATGAAATTAGTCTGTGTCACATTTCTACTGTTAATCCACTCAGAATTTGTAAAAGGTGATTAAATAAATATGTACCCTTGTTAATTTGTTTCATTGAATCATGGGTTATCAATTTCTTCCGTAACAAGTGGCTTAGGAAATATATTCTGATATTTGGATTTGTGTGAAGCCTGAGAAGCAGGGGGAGAGAAAGTTGCCATCCTTGCAGGACCCGCAGGTGGATAGCGGCGAAGGCGGCTCATCACTTTTCAGAGGGGGGCTAACTTCCCAGAAAGCGCCCTCCGTGCCACGCTTACCGTGCACTGTCTCTACCCGAACACAGTGGGTTTGGCCTCAGTACTATTTTTCTGAATAGTGTCTGCTACTGTGCGTAAGGTACTTCAAAAAACGTTCAAATGTTTGTAAGGCTTAATGGACTTAACTGCGGGGTCATCAGTCCCTAAACTTACAAACTACTTAATATCTTAGTTCTTTATTCACACGAAATGATGGGTGCTATTGGCAAGGGTTCGCAAATCGATTCAGTATTTCTTTATTTCCAGAAGGCTTTTGACACCATACCTCACAAACGGCTTGTAATCAAATTGCTAGGTTATGGTATATCGCCCCAAATTTGCCACTGGATAGGGGATTTTCTGTGAGAGAAGACACAGTTCGTAGTAATCGATGGTAAGGCATCGACTAAAACAGAGGTTATATCGGGCGTTCCACACGGTAGTGGAAGGAAGGCAGCTTAGGGTTTAACGTCCCGTCGACAGCTTGGTCATTAGAGACGGAGCTAACGCTCGGGTTTTTTGGTAAGGATGTGCTCTTTGAAAGGAACCATCCCGGCATTTGCCTAGAGTGATTTAGGGAAATCACGAAAAACCTAAATCTGGATGGCCTTCCCGAATACGAGTCCAGTGCGTTACCACTGCGCCACCTCGCTCGGTTAACAGGGTAGTGTTATTGGTCCTCTACTGTTCCTTATTTTAATAAACGATTTAGGGGAAAATATACGCAGCTTTCTTAGGTTGTTTGCAGATGACGCCGTCATTTACCGTCTAGTGAAATCATCTGAAGATCAAAACCAACTGCAGAACGATCTGAATAAGATATCAGTATGGTGTAAGAATTGGCAATTGACTCTAAATAATGAGAAGTGGAAGTCGTCCACATGAGTACGAAAAGAAATCAGTTAAACTTTGTTTACAACATAAATCAATCGAATGTGAAGGCCGTAAACTCCACAAAATACCTGGGAATTACTATTACTTCAGACATAAATTGGAAAGAACACGTAGATAATGTCGTGGGAAAGGCGAACCAAAGACTGCGTTTTATTGGCAGAACCCTTAAAAGATGCAACAGAACTACAGAAGAAACTGCGTCCGTCCATTTTTGGAGTATTACTGCCCACTGTGAGATCAGGTGGGTTTGACGGAGAACATCGAAAGAGTCCAGAGAAGGGCAGCTCATTTGGTATTGTCACGTTACAGGTGAGACAGCGTTACGGAAATGATACAGAATCTGGGATGGGAATCATTACAACAACGGCGCTTATCGCTGCGGCGTGGGCTACTTACGAAACTCCAATCTCCAACATTCTCATCCGAATGCAAAAATATATTGTTGACTCCCACTTACATAGGTAGAAATCAGAGCTAGAACGGAGAGATTCAGGTTTTCTTTCTTCCCGCGCGCTATTCGAGAATGCAATGGGAGATAAATAGTATAATTGTGGTTCGATGAACCCTCTGCCAGGCACTTAAATGTGATTTGCAGAGTATCCCATGTAGATGTAGCTCTACCTTTTACTAAGCCGCGGCCAAGGCACTTCTTTGAATACCTTTCTAAGTATGTTTGCAGTGTTACCGCCATTAGGCTTGAGCCGACGATGGTGACCTCGTCTGGGCGAGACGGTTGGATAATACAATGTACTTTTACGGGCTGTTTACGTTGTTTCACGAGGGGAAAGCTGGGAAAATTTATGAAGGCCAGTCACCTGGAACGAACGCTTTTGGCGCCAAGTCGGCTAACGTCTGGGAGATGTCTTGCAGGACAAATTAGGTCTCTGGCGCCAGGACGTCGTGTGACGCAAGTTTCAATAATGCGTGGTTATAATTTCAGTAGTGGTTGCATGCCTTCTGTGCTATATTTAGACATCTACTGGTTATCAGGAACAAATGTCATTCATTGGTTGCCTGCCTTCTTACGAAACATATTACAAACGTTTAATTTTCCAATGGTAATGTCAAGTTATGATGGGATATATAAATACTATAAAGTATTAAAATGCCAACATCGCAAATATTGAAAATTTTTCTTGACGACAGGTTTCGATATACTTAGGGGATCATCATCTGGTCACTTGTGTCACAAGTGTATCGAAACCGGCCGTCAAGAAAATAAATCAACATTTGCGATCTTGGCATTTTAATACTTCAAACTAAAGACATAGCCGTCCTGTCATCGAAAAATTAAATATATAAATATTATATGTTTAAGGTCTAACAAGCGTTTTTGAGAAATAGAAATTTGTTAACATCGAATACTAATTTAAGCGTGGAGTGTTGCCTTGTATGGGAGTGAAATATGGAAGATAAAGAGTGCGGACAGGAAAAGAATAGAGGCTTTTGAAATGTGGTGCTACAGAAGAATGCTGACGATTAGGGGGTGGATGGCGCAACTAATGATTAGGTACTGATCAGAACTGGCTAGAAAAGGAATTTTTGGCATATCTTGACTAAAAGAAGGGATCGATTGATAAGACACATTCTTAGACATCAATGAATTGTGAATTTAGCGTTGTAGGGAAGTATCTTGGGTAAAAATCGCAGAGATGAATACGTTAAGCAGCTTCAAATGGATTTAGATTGCCATTCTTATGAGGAGATGACGAGGCTTGCTCAGGATAGAGTAGGGTGGAGAGCTGCATCAAACCAGTCTCTGGACTGAAGACCACAACAGCAACGAGGTAGAACAGTGTTTTGACGCGCATAAATATTGTAGATATATGCCAAGCACATTTCGAAATACTGTTTTTGATTATTAATTACTTGAAATGACAACAAGTTTGTCGAAACTACTCGTGTGAGAATAAAATATACATTTTCATGAACGTGATTTATCTTATCTTCGTTATGAACCATCGTAATAAAACAATTTTATGGTCACTCTTCTACCGACAAAATGTCGGTTGCTACTGTCCAATCGTTTGCTGCAACTGTGAAACCTAGAGAAAGAACCCGATGTCTGTCTGTTCAAGATATTACAGTTTTTCAATTTTGAACTCATTTATATTTTTACCGATTAAAGCGCCATCTATTATGAAGCGAAAAAAAGTTTGTAACAAAGTTTACAGTTATATTTTTAACCGAGAATCCAAATTTGCAATAAAAATAGGGTTTTCTACTTAAGTCTTCAAAGTCACCACTCTCCCCCACCTCACTGCACCACGGGTGGTGCAGGAGAGTCGAGCTTTATGTTAATGGACGGACTACATTTATTACAACTTTTTTAATTCGAGTTTAATTCGAGTTGTTGTTTTCCAAATATTCCAGAAAAACAGTTATAAATGATTCACCTTGCATAGGCCCAGGCGTAACGGTGCAAAGTGAACGAGCTTGTAAGGACTATTACAGAAAAAGCGATTGGTTGGGTTTTGGCACATAGCGGAATTTTAAGAAAGGGTCGTTCATCTATTTGAGGAGTCTGCGTGTAAAACACTACCCGTTCGTGAATACTGCTCGAGTATTCTCGTCGGAAATCAAAGCAACTGAGCAACATGCTGCTATATTCGTTGTGGGTAAGTGCGATTAAGACTCGAGTTATTACGGAGATGCTTCGGGAATTCAGTTTGGAATCCCTGGAGGTAACAACTCATTCCTTATCGACATACTATTGGGAAAATTTAGAGAACCAACATTTGCAGTTGATT
Source organism: Locusta migratoria (assembly GCA_026315105.1). Classification (NCBI taxonomy): domain Eukaryota; kingdom Metazoa; phylum Arthropoda; class Insecta; order Orthoptera; family Acrididae; genus Locusta; species Locusta migratoria. The sequence goes on along the minus strand of CM048746.1, from coordinate 15,808,581 downwards.
GCAACGCGATTTTACTACTGTCAACTTACATTTCTATTCGAAAATTCGATTAGCCCGCAGAAACTGGACGGGAAACATCACGATTGGAATAGTAACGAATGGCGCCGGGTTCTGTTCACAGATGAGTCAAGAGTTTGTGTTCAGCCGTACAATCGTCGTTCCGTCATCTGAAGATTAGATTAGTAATTCTTCCATAGATCATATTTACGACATTTCGTAATGATGTGGAATGTGTCAGTTTAGAAACTAATGTCTCTACGTGACAGTATTTTAAAGATTTTTTAATTTTTTTTCTGTCTAAAAAGTCATCTAAACTGTAGAAGAAGTGCCATTAAGAAAGTCCTTTAATTTCTTTTTAAATACCAGTTGGCTCTCAGATTTTGATGCTACTTGGTAAGTGACCGAAAGGTTTTGTGGCATCATAATTCACCCCTTTCTGTACCAAAGTTAGATTTAATCTTGAATAGTGAACATCACCCTTTCTCCTAGTGTTGTAGCTATGCACATTGCTACTACTTTTGAATTGGGTCAGATTGTTAAAAACAATTTCTTGAGTGTATACATATAGTGATCTACAGTAAAGATCTCTACATCCTTAAATAAATAATTATTCTGATTACACGCTTTTTTGCAATGAATTCTTTTTTACTCAATGTTGAATTGCCCCAGAATGTGATCCCACATGAAAGTTGTGAATGAAAATAGGCATAGTAAGCTAATTTACTGAGATGTATATCACCAAATTTTGCAATGACCCTGATAGCATAAGTAGCTGAACTCAAACGTTTCAACAAATCTTCAAAGCGTTTCTTACCATTCAATCGCTCGAAAATGCAAACACCTAAAATTTTTAAATATTCTACCTTAGCTACAGATTTGTATTCAAAGTCCAGATTTATTAATGGTGTCGTGCCATTTACTGTAAAAACACTATAGAGAGGGTTTTATCAAAGTTTAATGAGAGTCCATTTGTAGAGAAACACTTCATAATTTTGTGAAAGATAACATTTGCAATTTCGTCAGTTAATTCCTTTTTGTCAGGCGTGATAGCTATACCTGTATCGTCAGCAAAAAGAACCAGCTTACAATGTTCGCGAATATATAATGGAAAGTCAGTAATATATATTAGAACAGAAAAGGACCCAAGACCGAACTTTGGGGGCCCCCATTTTTGATAACTCCCCAGTCAGAGGAATTAATTGTTTCTTCTTTATATGTGATCTGCTTATTTCAACTTTCTGCACTTTTCCAGTTAAGTATTTGTGCATTGTCCCACTCATGTCACATTACTTAAGCTTATCTAGAAAAATCCCTTGATTTACACAATGAAAAGCCTTTGAGAGATCACAAAAGAATCTCAACGTGTGATGACCGGTTATTCAAAGCATTTAATATTTCATATAGTATATAGTATTTGCTGTTGAAAAGCTTTTTTGAAAGCCAAAGTGACATTTTGTTAGAACTTTATTTTTACTAATATGTGAATCTACTCGTGAATAAATAACTTTCTCAAAAAATTTGGTTAAAGCTGAGGTGAAGCAGTAGTTGTTGACATCAGACGTATCCCGCTTTAAATAGCTATTACATATGTGGCTGAGAATCCTACTTATCTCTTGGAAACAAGCTTTTAATGTCCTGCTGGAAATACCGTCAATTCAATGTGACCTTTTATTCTTGAGAGAGTTTATTATTTTCCTAATTTCTGAAGGAGAGGTGGGTGGAATTTCAATTGTATCAAATTGTGTAGGTATGGCCTCTTCCATTAACTGCCTTGCTGCTTCTAATGGATATTTAGATCCTATTTTCTCTACAACATTTAAAAAGTAACGATTAAAAATATTTTTAACTTTTTACTTTTTGTTACTAATTTTTCCATTTGTTTTGATGGTAATACTCCATTCTCGTGTTGTTGGTTTCCCCGTTTCCCCGTTTTTAAATTTTATTATCAGAGGAACTAATCTCAGACATGATGCACATACTTCTGAATTTTTTTTAAACTTTTCTGAATCTAGCACATTAGTTTTTATAGTACTTGATTGTTTTTGCGTTATTACTCTTTCTTGCGGACAGATATAGTTCCCTTTTTCGGTTACACGGTATTTTTATTCCTTTAGTGAGCCATGGTTTTTTGCATGGTTTCTTACAATTATATTTAACTTATTTCTTGAGAAAACAGTTTTCAAATACCCTTACGAATGTATCATGAAATAAGTTATATTTTAAATTAGCATCAGGTCCTTTATAAACCTCATCCCAGTCCAACTACTGTAGACTTTCTTTGAAATTTCTAATTGTTAGGTCATTAATCGAGCGCATAACTCTGGAGAACTGCTTCGAATTACTGAACGGAGCTATGTTATATAACTAACTGTACACTATCATCAGAAAGACTTTTCTCAACAGAAGAATAGTTACTTTGTTAAACATCTTGGTCCATAAAAAAATTATCTATCAATGTACTGCTGTCCTTTACTAGCCGAGTAGGAAAATCAATATCGGATGTCAGATTAAACGAGCCTATTACACTTTCAGTGAATCAACATTGCAATCACTACAAATAATAACTTGCTTCCCCCTATCTGACAGACTGCACAACAAGGCACCCACGATTTCCAGAAATTACTGAACGTTTGCTGAAGGGGACATATATACTGTTACAATTATACGAGAGTCATCATTGAGTTTAAGCTAACAGACACATGCTTCAATAAGTTGCTCTACACAAAACTTTTTTGCTTTTGACATATGTGGCAATTCCTCCTCTTACCTCAATATATGAACTTACCTTTGCAGCTAATTTATATCCACTGACGTGAAACTCGGAATAATCCTGCTTATGTGCACGAAACATCGACATATCTTGGTGGTGGATGAATGATGTGGTAAGGAGTCAATATTGGAGGACGTACAGACCTCTATGTCATTCCGAATGGCGCTTTGGCTACTCAGAGGTACAGAGACGAGATCCTCCGGCCTTTTTTCTCCTCTACGCTGTTTGGATAGTAGATTGGTTCCTTCTAGTGGACGATAACGGTCGTCCCCACAAAGCTGCACTGGTGAACATCATGATTGAAGCTGAGGTAATTTCACGAATGGAGTGGCCAGCTTGTTCACCGGACTTAAACACCCGATGTGGTAAATAGATCTTTTTGAGCCTACACCAGGGAATGGAATTTCGACCGCAGGCAATACTAGCGTACATAAATAAACGGTGCAAAATTTTGCCTTAGAGAAAACGTTTTTTAAATGCCTGTGTTGTCAAAGGAAGAGATCTACACGTAAATAAAATGTTAATTATATATATTTGATGACCTTACAGCGTTGATTTTAATGAAACAAATCGGTTATGGCTTCACTGTACTAGGTTTAGATGGAATACCAAAGTGCGGCGAATGAAAATTTGTGCCCGGCCGGGATTCGAACCCGGGATTTCCTGCTTACTAGGCAGACGCGCTGACTACTCCGCCACCGAGGACACAGTGACCAGCCCAACTGCAGAGGACTCTTCCCTGCACGTCTCCCGCCACACCCAAATCTCCATTCGCCACACTGTCTCTTTCCTATTACCACAGCCTATTTGTTCTGTAATGTTCGCAGCCACAATACTGTATTCCCGCATCAGGGAGAACAGGCCATGAGGTATCGAGACACAATTAATTGTCGTCAAGAGCCCAGCCTCGGCTTGTATACAATTATATATTTTTGACGACGAAACAGCGCTCATTTTAATGAAATAAATCGTAGTTATGGCTTCACTGTACTAGGTTTAGAGTGAATGTTGTGGGAGACGTGCAGGGAAGAATCTTCTGCAGTGGGGCTGGTCACTGTGTCCTTGGTGGCGCAGCGGTCAACGCGTCTGCCTAGTAAGCAGGAGATCCCGGGTTCGAATCCCAGCCGGGCACAAATTTTCATTCGCCGCACTTTGGTATTCCATCGAAACCTAGGACAGTGAAGCCATAACTGGTCCCAAAGTGCGACTTATTTCACTGAAATAAAATGAATCAGCGAAAGGTACAAGTGGTCTTATAGGCAGATGTGAGTCTCTTCGTTTCGGAGGAAAATAAATGGAAGGGTAATTACGTTACAAAGTTAGTGGAAGATATGCTGTAAATGACGGCAGAGAATTCTCGTTGAAAGAATTCTCGCTCTTATGAAACCCTCGCTGCCTGCTATCCACTCATCGGTAAGCTGCACCATACACTGCAGCAGCCCCCCACCCCTTCCCCCGGCAATGCCATTTTCGCTGGCTGCGTTTTGTCCCCAAAGCGCACGTTGCCTCCCGCAGCAGAGGGCGCCACAGCAATATGATTTCAACCGGCCCACTGCAAGGCAGCAAAGACACGAGCTTTCCTAGTATTTCGGATGAAATCACATGTTGTTTCGCAGGTAATTTGTAACGTTATTTGAATTAAATATCTTTAACTCATATACTTTTATTTGTAAGAGTGGAAGCCAATTGTCTGTTTCGACGTTCCTGACTGAAAGATAATTCATACTGTTGTAGGAAAGCAGGAGGTTAAAAAGGGCATCCGTTTTTAACACGACAATACGTTAATATACGGGAATGATCAACAAATACATGTGCACTATGACGAATAAAGACGTATAAATATTACAGTGAATAAAAATTTACAGTGTTGCAATCTACTATATAAGAATTAATGTATGTGTTTTTGTTCGTATTTTGTGCACGGTCTGCGGCGCTCCAGTCATGGTCTGCACGGCCACTACGGTCGGGGGTTCGAATCCCCCCTCGGGCATGGATATTTGTGCCGTCCTTAGTAGTAGCTAGTTCATAAGTAGTTTGTAAGTTTAGGGACTGATGACCCCGTAGTTAAGTCCCATAAGCACTACAAACATTTGAATATTTGAATTTTCCGATAGTATTAGCCACCCACATCTGGTCTCAAATGAAGAAGCTGGGGTTTAGGTAGCGGTTCTTGCGTGTCATTTCGAACTTTTTGACTGGAGCAACATCAGTCACCACTGTAAAAGGCAGGATGATGACACCAGTTCTCATATGGCGTTCCGTTCGCCAGGGCTGCCCAATGTCAATGTTGCTGAAACTTCCGGGACTCGAACCTGGGACCTTTGCCTTTCGCGGGCAAGCGCTGTATCACTGAGCTATCCCGACACGACTCATGGCTCCCCCACACCACTTCTGCCAGAATCTCGTTTCCTACTTTCCAAACTTCACAGAAGCTCTCCTGCGAACCTGACAAGACTAGAACTCCTGGAAGAAAGGATATGTTGGAAACATGGTTTAGCCACAGCCTAAGGGATATTTCCAGAATGAAACTTTCACTCTGCAGCAGAGTGTGCGCTGACATGATAATTCCTGGGAGATTAATCTGCCAGGAAGTTTCATATCAACGCACACTCCGCTGCAGAGTGAAAGTTTCATTCTGTCAATGTTCCTGTTTGCCATTGCGGTGGATCCTTTGCTGCTGGCGTTGCGCCAGAAATACACTCATCACCGCCCACTTGCGTTGCCTATGCTGATGACGTTTTCCAGTCCGGCAGATATTGACCTCACCCACACGATTCTACAGACTTACGAACGTGCTTCCGGAGCCGCACTTAATAATAGACCCCCTCTTCATCGGCACACGCGACCTGACCATAGCACAACCATGGTATCGTGTGATCGACAATAATAAAACACTCGGTTTAAATCTTCATGCTTGTACATATCGGATGCAGACAAAGATCTGGAGGCGCATTGTGGGTATCATCAAAGGCGCCCTTTGAATCTGCACCGTCACCCTCATCAATACCTCTTCATCAGTTTTAGTATGCAGCCCAAGTCCTCGCTGTACCGATTCGATTTCTCAGGCAGTTTACTGACTCATGTGGCGTCAAGAGCTCTTAAAGTTGATCGGGGCTACGTGCGTCTCGGGATGGTCCTAAGATACGTTTTTTCGCCGAAATGCACGGCACTGTTCGTCTACCGAATAGCAACCTTACGAGCTCGGACACCACATGGTACGACGGCGGCGATCCTGACACAATACCGAACATGGAACAAGCTCCAAGTGATATCACGGAAATTCCGCATAGGCTGCCCTTCGTGTAGGCGGGAATTCTCCTTGGCCAGGAGGTATATGCTGGATGCGGCCAGAGACAGGCACAGAACGTTCCGTCGATTATACGACGCCTTGCATGGACGCCCCCGTATCCACGTGTCGAGCGGCAGGGCACAGTAAACTAGTGCCAGGCGTGGGCAAATATCAATCATCAAGCCTTACCGACGCACTTCTCTGCCACCTCGAACATTCTGGTGAGCCCACCAGCGTCTGGTGACCATCCGCCTTCGCACATCGGCTACTCGTGAGAACTGTGCCGTACCCTACATTCGTGAGCACCTTTTCCTGTGTCGGCACGTCTCACAGGTGTGGGAACTTTATCGATGCATGGTGGCGCTGATCAACACGACGACGGCAGAGGCGGTCCCGGTAAGCTGGGTCTTGGCCCCCGACGTCAAACACGTCCCGCGGGCTAAACATAACGCCACTGTGTGGCTGCTGGGGCACACGGCTCACGACATCTTTCGCCTCAAACACCGCCACTCCGTATCTCGCTTAATTGTGGGATCAATATCTCCAGATACAGAGGACACGCTTTTGCTTACTTCCTCCCTGGCCCCTTGATCCATAGCACTGATGCCGACATTACTTTATGTCAAGTACATTCAGTTTCATTACGTTTTACTTTACCTCTCCCCTCGCCCCAATGAAGGGAGCACAGTTCGACAGAAAACGCACTCTTCTCCGGCGTGGGGCCTCAGTCTGTCCACTATCCTACACAACTACAGATCCATCATGCGTCGCATCCTTTGCAGCTTCCATTCCGCCTGGGATTTCGCTCCCCCTACCTTCAAATTATCAAATGCCACGCCCCCACCTCACTTCCCGCAACCGCTTCCCTTCCCTCACACGGATCCTGTACGACATCATCCCATTCTCCCAACTCCTTCAGTTTCTCAAGCTCCTTTACTACACCCAAAAAATAGATTCCCCATCCATACCAATCATGGGCCTCTGCCACCCCTTCAGTACTGCATCCCTCCCTCCATCCACCTACACACAGTCCGTATCCTCTCCCTCTTCCGCCACTTCCCACTACCGGATGACACCCTCCGTCTTGAAATCTATCCCTCCTACAAACCCTGAACCTTTTCCCATGAATAGAACGCCCCTTCCCCCTCCCCTCCCTTTTCTTCCCTCCCACTTCCCTACACTCCTACTCCATCCTACACCACCCCTCCTCCTCCTCCCGCGCTTCCTACTCTCCCACCCTCCCCTCCCTTGTGGGGTCCTCCGCGCATTAATGTTTCAACCAGTGTCTTTGACATAAAAGAACAAGAGTCGCATCCATTGTTTTATTAGTGTCCCCGTCTGTGTCTTCATGTCTGGACCATCGTTCTTCAATGTCAAAGGATAAAAGTGCAGCCCTCGGTCGCGAAGATAAAATTCTTTAAACTGGTTTCGGCAATAACTATGATTGCCTTTAACAGAAAATATAAATAAAACCTATAATATGAGCACCTCCTGTTGTAGGTTTAATTTATACACTACTGGCCATTAAAATTGCTACACCAAGAATAAATGCCAGATGATAAACGGGTATTCATTGGACAAATATATTATACTAGAATTGACATGTGATTACATTTTCACGCAATTTGGGTGCATAGATCCTGAGAAATCAGTACCCAGAACAACCACCTCTGGCCGTAATAACGGCCTTGATACGCCTGGCCATTGAGTCAAACAGAGCTTGGATGCAGCTTCAATACGATACCACAGTTCAACAAGAGCAGTTCAAATGTTTGTTAAGCTTATGGGACTTAACTACGGGGTCATCAGTCGCTAAACTTACAAACTACTTATGAACTACTTACAACTAAGGACGGCACAAATATCCATGGCCGAGGGGGGATTCGAACCCCCAACCGTAGTGGCCGTGCGGACCGTGACTGGAGCGCCTCAATTCCCTCGACCACCGCGGCCGGCAACAAGAGCAGTGACTGGCGTGTGACGAGCCAGTTGGTCGGCCGCCATTCACCAGACGTTTTCAATTGACGAGAGATCTGGAGAATGTGCTGGCCAGGGCAGCAGTCGAACATTTTCCATATCCAGAAAGGTCCCTACAGGACCTACAACATGCGGTCGTGCATTATCCTGCTGAAATGTAGGGTTTCGCAGGGATCGAATGAAGCGTAGAGCCACGGGTCGTAAGACATCTGAAACGTAACGACCACTGTTCAAAGTACCTTCTCCGCGAACAAGAGGTAACCGAGGCGTGTAACCAATGGCACCCCATACCATCACGCCGGGTGATACGCCAGTATGGTGATGACGAATACACGCTTCCAATGTGCGTAAACCGCAATGTCGCCAAACACGAATGCGGCCATCATGATGCTGTAAACAGGACCTGGATTCATCTAAAAAATGACGTTTTTCCATTCGTGCACTCAGGTTCGTCGTTGCATACATCATAGCAGGCGCTCCTGTCAGTGATGCAGCGTCAAGGGTAACCGCAGCCATGGTCTCCGAGCTGATAGTCCATGCTCCTGCAAACGTCATCGAACTGTTCGTGCAGATGGTTGTTGTTTTGCAAACGTCGCCATCCGTTGACTCAGGGATAGAGACGTGGCTACACGATACGTTACAGCCATGCCCATAAGATGCGTGTCATCTCGACTGCTAGTGGTACGAGGCCGTTGTGATCCAGCACGGCGTTCCGTATTGCCCTCCTGAACCTACCGATTCCATATTCTGCTAACAGTCATTGAATCGCTACCAACGCGAGCAGCAATGTCGCTACGATAAACGTCAATCTTGGTAGGCTACAATCCGACCTTTATCATAGTCGGAAACGTGATGGTATGCATTTCTCTCCATTACAAGAGGCATCACAACAACGTTTCAGCAGGCAACGCCGGTCAACTTCTGTTTGTGTATGAGAAATCGGTTGAAAAGTTTCCTAATGTCAGTACACTGTAGGTGTTGCCACCGCCGCCAACCTTTGTTAATGCTCTGAAAAGCTAATCGTTTGCATATCACATCATTTTCTTCCTATCGGTTAAATTTCGCGTCTGTAGTTCGTCATCTTCGTTATATAGCAGTTTTAATGGCCAGGAGTATATTTTCTGATGAAGGCAATCATAGTTATTGCCGAAACAGGATAAATAAGTTTACCTTCGCGACCGAGAGCAGCACCTTCATCCTTTGGCGTTATAACGGTCGCTGATAATTCGCAGCTATGTTTACTAGTAATAATTTAAAAAATCTTCATTGTGATTTTAACGACATCGTGCCACAGATTTTATGTCAGCTTGCTTTTATCACGTGTTAAATTTTTTGTTAATAATTTTAAATCTTCATGTTTTATCTGCAAGTCAATGTTTTTAAACAATTCATGTCTATTTGTCAAATCTCGAGCCTGAAGAGCGGCGCAGGAGGCTGCTCCCTATGTACGTTGTTAAAGTGGAATTACAATAAAGGAAAAAATATTATTACATTTACTACACGTTAAAGTTTTACCACTTCGTAAAATGTGAGGTTGGTAGAGGGTTTCGAATATATCAAAAGTCTTGATTGCACAGGTGTACAGTACAATAGTAAACCATGCAAATTAATATTTTTGGTATTCCCCCCTTCTGTATGACGACATGGAGTTAGAAAGATAACAACCGCCACTTTAATGGCCGTGTGGGCATGAATAAAGAAATACGTGTCTGATATTTTGACCTGCACTACAATTCATTCCAAGTGTGTCGAAATCGGCGAGTGGCACTCGAGTGGTTAGTGATTGTACTACATTGGGGATTGAGTGCTTGCCGAGTGTAAAAGTGATGATGACATAGGGGAGATGTTCATCACTAACCTTGTAATAATTTTGCTTTTTTAACACGTGTTTAATCCTTTCAACCTAAGTGGTTTCGTAGCAAAAGCACCATAAGGTTTTCACTTTGTGTCTACTGGAATCGTGGTTTCTCGCTGAGTTCACGTTTTATATTTTTATTTTTTTTATTTTTTTTATTTTTTTTTCTGCAGTCGTCTAGTGACAAAACGGTAACTACGCGCTCTATGTGGATTCAGCGCTACTTGAAACAAGCTAACAAAAATCGTATGGTGTTCCATTGCATTTTTTTTTCAATAATCGTGAGCATTCTCTCGTAAGGTAAATGTTTCGTATTTCATAGGATGAGCAATAATTTAACTTTCATAAATTTGATAACAGTAAATATATATACAGTTTTACTAAAGTATACTTACTTTTATGTTGGAGGTTTCAATGGAAACCACCGTGGCGCAAGACATTTTCGTTTGTTTGGTTACATATGTAGCAAAACCTTGAAATCAGAACACACTACAATATAAATTGCTATAACGGTGATCTTATTTTAAATAATCTTACGTTTAATTTCTTTCTAAATTTTTCTGATGTTTTCTCCATGAAAACATATAAAAGCGACAATGATTGGTACAAGTATACAATACTTATTACTTATTTTGCCAGATCTGTAGAGCAGAGCAGAGAACCCATTTCTGCCCTTGAGGCTATGATAGAAGAGGAACTTAGCAGTTACTATCAGCAGCAGATTCTCTACAATATTTCAGTTCTCACTCTAAAGAATTAGTGACAATGGTGAATGGATCTACAGAGTATAGTCTGATGATGTGATACCAGACTATGAAGATCACCTACCACTAAGTAGTTTGTCCCTGCTCAGCAGCAAGTGGACTGCATTTACAAATGGACGAACCACCAAAATTATTTATATTTTCTCAACCATGAGGCTCAACAAATATTCCATATGACAAAGAATGTCGAGTTTCTTTCTTTTATTCCCGATGGTATTTGAAAACAATCTTTATGCTGCTCATTTAGCCTCGGATACGTGCCAACTATAGTTTTGTTAGTTTTCTGATAATAGTTCTATTCGACACACTACCGATGTAATTATATGCATTTGCGATAAGTCAAAACATAAATAAAAATTAGCAGTTTTTATGTGCAGGACTGTTTAAGTTTGTATTGCTACAGTGATTTCACATCGAAACCACTACTTAATGCAATAATGAAAAAAATTGGAAACAACCGTTATATTCCAGTCTCCCTTATGTCATTCTATATTTTAAACAATAAAATAATTCATGACTCAAGGGGTTAAAGTGCTCCTTTAGCCTTTTTGATTACAATTAAAGCTGTACAATAACAGGATCTCTTATGGCCTTCTGATATCTTTCGGGTAAGGGAACGGAATCGTAGCATCAGAATACCGCACACTGCTGCGAGAACGCCTATGACCATGTGTAACGCGACTTCTTTATATTGATTTTGTTTTGATGGTAATTCGTCGTGGATGAAAAGGCTCTAAATTTTACTAGGCTTGCCTGTATGAAATGTTGGTTGGCATGCCTGATAATCGTCCATAATAAAATACTGTCTCTTATTTAACTTAATACATTGGGTCGTATTTATCTGTTTTCTGCGACTATTTGTTAATTTAAGGCTTTTGTAATGATTGAACATGAAGATTCTTTTTCTCAGGGGCTTCAAATTTGATAATATTTGAAATATTTTTGTTAAAGTCCCGGTAGTTCATTTATGTCGAAGATATTTAAAAATGAAATAGTTTATGCCTGATTTTATCATGGGATTTATCTTGTAATTTATCTTGTAGATTAGATTTTTAGGTAAATTTCCTTTCACTACGTTGCTGATAAATTATTCTTCCACATAAATTTAGCGATCAATTGAAAGCCAAAGATATTATCTATCCTATGAAGGGTTGTAATTGCTGACTGGTTTTAGAACAATTTAAAATCTCACTCGTTTTTATATTCTTGAAAATAACACAGTTTACAATAAATACACTTGCACAAAAAACTCAGAGAGAGCTAAAGTTACAGAGAGAACTGAACTCATAGAAAGCGAAACTTGCAGAGAGAGAGAGAGTAACCCAACTGGGCGATCCTAATGATAGGACCGCGATGTAGTGTTACACATGTCACTCGACGATTTACGTACATGAAGCCAGAACGCTGTAGACAATAAACAGGATGCTGTATTTATAGCGCTCTGCTAAAGCTACTAAGCCTGGCTATCACGGGGCTGTTACAGTACGTGCGGAGCAGCTTTGGGGCTTAATACGTAGGAGAAAATCACTAATCGTCAGCATGCAGTGAAATAAATTCACTGACATTTATTGCCCAACTGATCAGGAGATTAAGATAGCGTGATACATCGGGCTGTCATCCTGGAACCTTTGCCCTTCGCGGAAAATTTGTTCTCGAAAGAGGCATTTCACTACCTCGTTGGGGAGAATGTTGACTGGAAATCTAGTACTCGTTCCTGTATTAACATAACATCTTGAGCAACGTTGACGATATATTTGCCTGTATTTACATTCCGCACGTAACTTTTCTGTTTATGATGGAGGTTACTTCTGATCCTTGTTTAAGTCACGAATGCCGCCAAAGGAGACAGGCGTCACATTGACAGTAGATGGAAGAGTTCTTTTTATAAACCATGCCTTTAGAAGTATCCCGAATGCTAAAGTTGGCATTTTATCAGCCCTAGGTACACTGCCCGAAATAAAAATTTGGACACACTCTTTGAGTCTTCCACTTCACTCAGATTTATTTTTCGAATATTGCATATTGACAACATTAAATGGTTCCATTTACAGATCAATAACTCAAGAGGTACTGCTGTACCAGATGACCAGCCATGCTGAAACACATACGTGGTGTAGCCTGCATGAGCGGCAACACAATCACTGAGTCTGGCATGCATTCGATCATACAAGTGACGAATTCTGGAATGCTGTCTTGGGATACATCATTCCACGTTTATGTATTTCTGCAAGAGTTATGGGTTGGCATTCTCGACTGAAGTCGGAGATCGTGCTGCTCGTAAATAATACCATACGAACCAACCAGCGACTAGCCAACACACGCCAACTCCTCTCCGGCAATTGTTCCTCATGCCAAGTTCCAGACACCAGGGAACACCGGTTTGAGTGCCGTCATAAATCTACCTTGAGGGTTTCACTATTGGTGTGGTAGCCATGGACCACCCCGCGTAATGTGTCGGTGAAATGGTTTACTATGTCGGACATGAAGCACACACCTCCCATCAAATACAACTCCAGCATTTGGTTGACCGGACACTCACCATTGTCGGACTGCAGTCAACAGTTGGTGTCGCGTCATGAGTTATCTGTGGACTGCCCACCAATAGGCCGAGTCCCTTCGCAACTATCACGACCTGTTCGCTAACTTTCTCACAGCAGCCCTGGTACATGGATATCAAAAAGTACTCTACCGACCTTATCGTCAACGTAATAATGTGTTTTCTGTGTGCATTGTATTCATTTTCTCTTTGTAGGAGTAAAATATTCCTTTCTCTTGACGATTCTACTTTTTGTGCCCTTACTCACCAAGCATTGGAGATTAGTTCTGCCTTTCCTCTTCTTAGAAGTTGGTTTTCGTTTTAGTTTTCACTTACTGTCAGGGGTGTTACGTTTCGTTACATGGACGCTCGCATTCCACAAGCAGGGAGCATTTCCTTTTATTTCGCATGGGAATGCTTTCTTTTTCGGCTTGGGTCTTTATAAATTTCATATGTACCCATACCACTTCTTTTACAGTTTACTATCACTGGAACAATGGCCGACTTAATGTTTTATTTTCTTTCGCTATATATGTGTTGAATCTATCTTACTTTCTTTCCCCTAATGGAGTAATTTTTAATTTCCAGAAGTTCCTGTTTTATTCCGTTGAAGGGGAGGTAGGAGAAAAAGAGCCTGGAATATGTTTCCGCACTATCAACCGAACACTACGGACACAGTTTTCGGTCTGCTAAATATAGGCAGGACTCAAGTTATAGGTGGATGCTAACAATATATGTTCACATTCTGAAGAGAAAGTTGGTGAGAGAAATTTCGAAAACAGATCCCACCGCAACATATAACGCCTTAATTTTCATGATTTCCACGCCAACTCGTGCATCATTTCCGTGACATCTCTCCCCTATCTTAAAAGTGTTCTGCCAATGAAACGTAGTCTTTGGTTCGCCTTCCGTATAATATTTTCTATTTGTTCTTTCCAATTTAAGTTGTTCGTAATTGATACTCCTAGGTATTTAGTTAAATTTACGGGCTCTAGTTTTGGCTGATTTATCAGGTAACTGAAGTTTAAAGGATTTCTTTTAGTGGTCATATGGATTACCTCAAACGTCTGATTATTAAGGACCAATTGCTAATTTTTGCACCGTGTAGATATCTAAATTATTTTGCAGTCGATTTTCATCTAATTTTACTAATCGATAAATAACAGCATCATCCGCGAACAGTCTAAGTGAGCTACTCAGATTGTCTCCTAAATCAATAAAAATAAGGAACAATAGAGGCCCTATAACACTTCCCTGGGGAACGCCAGATATCACTTGTGTTCTACTCGACGACTTACCGTCAATTACAACGTACTGTGTCCTTTCTGACAGAAAATCACGAATCCAGTCGCACAAGTGTGGCGATATTCCGTAAGCATGCAATCAGATTAGAAGACGCTTGTATGGTACACTGTCAAAAACCTTCCGGAAGTCTAAACTATGGTATCTATTTGACATCCCTAGTTGAATAGCACTCTTCTCACCATGTGAGCAAAGAGCTAATTGTGTTTCACAAGAACGATACTTTCTG